>CM065592.1:314856403-316082294 GCA_033119425.1 Bufotes viridis
CCATATAACACCCCCATAATGTGCCAGACTGCCAGTAGCCAATGCATCCTCCCCCATAATGTGCCAGTAGCCACCCAGCCATATAACCCCCCATAATGTGCCAGTAGCCAACCAGCCATATAACCCCCCATAATGTGCCAGTAGCCACCCAGCCATATAACCCCCCATAATGTGCCAGTAGCCACCCAGCCATATAACCCCCCATAATGTGCCAGTAGCCACCCAGCCATATAACACCCCCATAATGTGCCAGAGACTGCCAGTAGCCAATGCATCCTCTTCCCCCCAATAGTCCATTAGTCTGAAGAATTATTGATTTCCTCCCAATCCAATTCCCCGGTGCCAGTAGCTAATGCTTATTCAATCAAATTATGAATCCAATTTCCTCCCCCAGGCCAACCCAAAAATTATGTGGGGTAACAGATTCACAGACAAATACTCACTTCACTGTGACTGTGCAGCTTACACCGAACGGTCCACCCACGTCCACCACGTCCGCTGTTCTGACGGCTTGTGCAGCTCAGCGGCGCGATGACGCCATCACGCCGCCTGCGCAATGACGTCATCGCGCCGCCAGCCTCTGCAGCAGGCCGTTCAACAGCACCGCCTCCTGTGACAGCCCGGGGCGGGCCAAACTGTGAGAGGGGAGGGGAGGGAGGGGAGGGGGAACTGTGAACGGGGGGGGCCCGGCCAAACTGTACTGAAAGGGGGCGGGGGCGGGGGGCCCCCTCTGGCACAGTGACGAGTCGGGACAGTCCGACAGTCTATTACGGAGCGCAGGCGCAGCGCACAGTCTCAGCGCCCAAACAGCTGATTACCGGGGGCAGGGAAGCAGAGGAGAGTGGACACGTGCTGCCGGGCGCCGGGCCCCTTGTCAGCCCGGGCCCCGAAGCAGCCGCTTCCCCTGCTTCCCCGGTAGTTACGCCCCTGACTGCAATGTTTTATGGGGTTTGCTCGGCTTCAGGCCCTCACCTCTAATGTTTTATATGGTCTGCTCACCTGTAGGCCATCACTGCAATGTTTTATGGGGTTCGCTCACCTTCAGGCCCTCAACTATAATGTTTCATAGGGTAACCAGTACGCCCTTGCTCCAAATGTTTCCAGTAGGTCATCAATGATAATTTTTTAAGGGTGTGTATGATGCCCTCCTTTATGTGTAATAAAGGGTGTATTGGAGTGCCGATTCCTTGTAATTTTTGCCAGCCCTTTCACTTAGTGCATAGGCTTTATGAGTGCAGCAGTGTACCTGAACAATTGTAGCACCATGTGAATGAGGCCCTCCTTTATGTGATATACAGACTTTATCGGAGTTCTTCTTTCTTGAAATTTTTGGCAGCATTTGCACTGTATATACAATTGAATATACAGGAAAGAAACAATTAAATCTAAAAATGTATTTTTTTTTTTAGGGGGCGGGATTTTGGGCGTGATTTTGTCGCTATGTAAAAGTGGCGAAG
This sequence comes from Bufotes viridis, assembly GCA_033119425.1. Lineage (NCBI taxonomy): Eukaryota > Metazoa > Chordata > Amphibia > Anura > Bufonidae > Bufotes > Bufotes viridis. Next base: position 314,857,861 of record CM065592.1, read on the forward strand.
TACTGGGACAATATGGTTCCCAGCAGCCACATTGGAGTCCAAGATGTACCCAGACATGGTCCCCATGCTGTTCCAGATCCATTTCATTGGTGTTTCTGTAACTTTCTGACCTTTTCCAATGGTCCAGGCACCCTCCCCTCATCCGAGCAGGGGATGCCTGGTTGTCTCCTATTGACTCCCATTATACTCGGGTGCTCGGCCTAGCGCACGAATATCGCTATGTGTTCGGACCGAGTACCCGAACACCCGAACACTTTGGTGCTCGCTCATCACTAATTACAATGGATGCAGCTTTGGATGGGATTTGAGTCTAGTTACTTTATACAGTGTTAGGCTAGGGAATATGTAAAATAATACTGTACATTCTCTACAGCACTTTGGAAATGGCCAGGTACATAATGTATAACAAATGTACAATTACTCATGGTGAAATAAGCACATGCTCATGAGTACAATCAGCGCACCCAACCTTGTATTACCCAGGTGCTTTTACTGTAAGTACAGTATATTTCTATACATTGTAGCCTCTGTTGACCAGAATAATGCTATTCCAGTGCACTGTCAGATTTATATATCCTATGTGCCAGTAAGGCCCTGGTAAGTAGTGATGAGCGGCAGGGGCAATATTCGAATTCGCAATATTTCACGAATATTTGGTAGAATATTCGTCATATATTCGCAAATTCAAGATTATTTTCTTGATTGTGAAAAATCGGCAATGTAATATTCGCATACAGGCGTGGGTCACTATAGCTATATTTTTCAAACTGCTAGAAGTTTCCTAAAACTGGATAAAATGGTTGGCATGGCAGAATATTACAATAGCTTTATATGCAGATAGAGTGCTCCAATATATTTGCTATAGCGAAATCGGCACTAATGATGCGAATATTTTGGCGCAAAACGTGCAACTTCACATTTTAACAGGTCTGACTACATATTAGTGATTGGTGCACTAAGTATTGTTGTGAACTTGTGACATCACAGCACTATGTATGTATGTATGTAGCATACATACATACATACAGCACTATGTATGTAGCATGTATGTATGGACAGCAGAACCGCTACACTGTATTACTATCTAACCTACACTGACTATCTCCCACTAACTATCTATATTATACTGTATAATATAAGCTAACTAACTACCTACAGTAGCTAATGTCATGACACAGGAAAGCAGAGAGCACAGCAATAACACTGCTGTCTCTCTCAGATCTGCGAAATACTGAAAACAGTGGCTGCTGGGGAGGTTCTTATATACTAAAGGGGTAGGCAACTATCCTATTGGTTGCAAGGGTACAGTATTAAATAAAGTTCGGGTTCGTACCGAACATTACGGTTTTTCGCATCCGGACCCAAACGTTTCCGTAAAAGTTTGGGTCCTACTATTGGCATGGCTGTGATTGGCTAAGTGCAGCATGTGACCCAGCTTCTATTTAAGCAGGAATCACGTAGCGCCGCACGTCACACTGCTCTGATTAGTGTAGGGATAGGATGCTGCCGCTTCTGTGAGGGAGAGGTAATGGAAGAAATTTGTTGAACTTGGTGGTGTTAACTCTTCAAACTTCAGCAATTATTGAGGGTGCTATGCTACATATTTGTACCCAGCCCTGAGCCCAGTGATACTGCAAATTTTTTTTTATTCCATCTGTTACTGAGGTGGAGGTGGGTGGCTATTTTAGCAACTGCAGTGTCCTTGGAACTGAATGTGACCTGCATGTGTGGCAGCCAGCCAGGGACATAAGTCTAATTATTTGTTGGAAGCTCAGTGGAGGAAAAATTCCTTTTTTCTGGCAGGTCAAGTCCCTCTACATTACCTATTTTATAATTTTGGGTTGACATAGTGCATTTCTGCAGTTGGTGGAATAAACCCGTACTGTCGTACCACAGATCACGTTTGCATACACTGCTGAAAAACCTATTTTAAGATTTTGCGGTGACATAGTCCATTTCTGTAGTTGCTGTAATAAACCCGTACTGTCATTCCACAGAGCAAGTTTGCACAACACTGAAAAAACTGTTTTATAATTTTTGGGGTCACATACTGCATTTCTGTAGTTGGGTTAATAAACTTGTACTGTTGTGCCCCAGAGCAAGTTTGCATACAATGCAGAAAAAACAGTTTTAAATTTTACATTTAAAAAACTGTACATTTCTGTAGTTGGGTTAATAAACCTGTACTTTTGTGCCACAGAGCACGTTTGCATACACCGCTGAAAAACCTATTTTAAAACTTTGCGGTGACATAGTGCATTTCTGTAATTGCTGTAACAAACCCGTACTGTCGTACCACAGAGCACGTTTGCATACACCGCTGAAAAATCTATTTTAAAATTGTGCGGTGACATAGTCCATTTCTGTAGTTGCTGTAATAAACCCGTACTGTCGTACCACAGAGCACGTTTGCATACACCGCCGAAAAACCTATTTTAAAATTTTGCGGTGACAAAGTGCATTTCTGTAGTTGCTGTAATAAACCCGTACTGTCGTACCACAGAGCACGTTTGCATACACTGCTGAAAAGCCTATTTTAAAATTTTGGGTGACATAGTGCATTTCTGTAGCTGCTGTAATAAACCCGTACTGTCGAACCACGTTTGCATACAATGCTGAAAAACCTGTTTTATAATTTTTGGGGTCACATACTGCATTTCTGTAGTTGGGTTAATAAATCTGTACTGTTGTGCCACAGAGCACGTTTGCATACAACGCTGAAAAACCTGTTTTAACATTTTGCGGTGAAAAACTGCATTTCTGTAGTTGGGGAAATGCACCCGCACTGTTGTGCCACAGAGCTCTTTTGCATACAATGCTAAAAAAACAGTTTTTTTGACATTTTTGTGACATTTTGCTAGTTTTTGCCATATTCAAACCCCCTGCTCTGCATAAGTGACAGGGCGGTAAATTTCAAAAAATCATCTGTTACATTGGTGGGTGACATTTTGCCAGTTTTTCCGTTTACAAACGTCTGCTCTGCATACAGTATGTGACAGGGAGGTAAATTTCAAAAAATCATCTGTTCCATTGGTGGGTGACATTTTGCTAGTTTTGTTGTATACAAACCCCAGCTCTGCATAGGCGACAGAGGGGTACATTTAAAAAAATAATCTATTACATTGGTGGGTGACATTTTGCCAATTTTTGCCATATACAAACCAATGCTCTGCATAAGTGACAGGGCGGTACATTTAAAAAAAAAATCTGTTCCATTGGTGGGTGACATTTTGCCAGTTTTTCCATATACAAACCCCTGCTCTGCATAAGTGACAGGGAGGTAAATCTCTAAAAATCATTTGTTACATTGGTGGGTGACATTTTGCCAGTTTTGCAGTATACAAACCCCTGCTCTGCATAGGTGACAGGGAGGTAAATTTCTAAAAATGGTATGTTACATTCTTGGGCCATAAAGTACCCCTGCACTGCATACCTGACTTGGAAATATATTCAGTAAATTAGGTGGCCTTCACATTGTTAGGTGATCTGTACCCCTTCTTTCTTTCAAAGTACCCCTGCGCTGCATACCTGACTGGGAATTATATTCTGTAAATTCGGCGGCATTTATATTTTTGGGTGCTGTAGTTATATGCTGTAAAATCTCCATGATGTCTCCATGATAAATCTGCAGCATGGGGGCCCCTTGTGGCTTCTATACACTTTTAAAATAATCCTTTAGCGGGGCAAATAGATACCTGATGACGGGACACTCCATGTCCTGCATACCTGAAAAATATGCTGTAAATTAGGTGGCGTTCAGATTGTTGGCTGATATGTACCCCTTCTTTCTTTCAAAGTACCCCTGCACTCCATAACAGACAGGGAACTTAGTTCATTACAATGGGCGGTTACATTGTTACCTGACATAAAGCCTTTTTTGGCTGTGAAGCCAAAGGTATTAGCCAACACAATGTGTTTTGTTCTTTTTTTTTTATAAATTGGGGTAGACCCCAAAACATTGGCAAATATAAAAAAGAAAACAAAGAGTAAGTGCGCTGTAGTATACTAATGGTTGGGTGAGGCCGGTATACATGTCTATTCTGCATAGGGTACGAACAAGTCCTGTGGGATCCATGCCTGGTTCTTTTTAATGGACGTGAGATTGGCCATGTTGGCTGTGGACAGACGGCTGTGCTTGTCTGTGATAACGCCCTCAGTTGTGCTAAACACACGTTCAGACAATACACTGGCTGCAGGGCAGGCCAGCACTTCCAAGGCGTAAAGGTGAAGCTGAGGCCATGTCCCCAATTTGGAGACCCAGAAGTTGAATGCGGCAGACTCATTGGCATAGCTAGAAATGACTGGGCCCAACAGCAAATTTTTGAATGGGGCCCTCCTCCCCCATTCCTGTGGCTACTAAAGATCGCTCTCTCAGACCAGGCAGCTGTTCCATCCGTTTTCAACACTGTCTATACTGCCACTGTATATAATGTCATTGTATATTACTGTTGAGGGGGCCCTGACAAAGTCTTTTAGTCCTCCTCCTCCTGGATGGGCCCCTTCTTGGTCCCTGCTTCCCCTGTAGCTACGACCCTGGGCAGGCCGGTCAGTACATGTAGGCGTGTGCACAGATACTATTCCACCATTTTGCGGAAATGCTGCCTCTTGCTAAGACGTTCCATATTTGCTGGGGGTGCTGGTTGTTGTGGAATGGTGACAAAGATTTTTCACATTTCGGCCATGCTAACCCTGCCTTCTGAGGTGCAGGCGGTGACCCAGCTGTGTTGGCGACTTCTTCCTCCTCCTCCTCTGCTTTAGCCGTGTACTTCCACTGAGCCCCCGGTATCAGGTGTGAATGCGATCAGCAGCGCGTCTACCAGCGTTAGCTTCTTCCGATCATGCTTCAGTGACGGAATTAAGGACGGCACGTTGTCCTTGTAACGGGGATCCAGCAGGGTGGCCACCCAGTAATCTGCACAAGTTAGAATGTGGGCAACTCGGCAATCGTTGCGCAGGCACTGCAGCATGTAGTCCCTCATGTTTGCCAGGCTGCCCAGAGTCAAAGACAAGCTGTCCTCTGTGGGAAGTGTATCGTCTGTGTCCTCTGTATCCCCCCAGCCACGCTTAAATGATAGTTTGATGGCCAAATGAAAGAACAGAAAGGCGCTCATAGGTAGTGATGAAGAAAATATATTCGTCTTATCTATCCAGGTTGAGTTAGTTTTACTCACCTGGTAGATTTCCGCTCAAAACAGTCCAGGTTAGGCCACAGTCAGTGCCCGCTCGTTGTTCATCCTCCCCCAGGTAACACCAAGGTGCCCACTCGTTACTCCCATCCAAAGACCCCCCCGCAAGGTAATGCCATGGTGCCTGCTTGCCCACTGTCCATATGGCATGAGAGCAGAGCATGCTGGGTGGGATGCGGTAGCTGAGGCCGCCAAGCGGCGAATATATTATCAATAGTCACAGGGGACTATTCATTCACATTACTTCCTTACGTACAGTACAAATACTACCATGAAACTGCAGTTCAATGCGACATCTGCTGTTTACAAACCAAAGTGCACCCTGAATTTTCTCACTACACTACTACGTGATTCGTTAGCAAATGAAACAGGATATCGCTCTGCGCTCACACCATTCTGCTGTGATTGCTAGCTCTGCTACATCTGTATTTATGCGCAGGACTGTGACAAGGGGACATCTAGAGGAAAGAAGGATGAGGATTTTTTGCTGTTAGAGTAATATGACTATGGAACTCTTTGCCAGAAGAGGTGGTGATGATATTTCTGTAGTGTAATAATATTACAGGTTATATTTAATAAGATTTATGGAGAAGGGTCGTTTATCCAGGAGGTTTTTCTGATTGTCTGATTGAAGTCAGAAAGGAATTTTTTCTCCTAAAATGAGGAATATTAGCTTCCACCTCATGAGGTTTTTTGCCTTCCTCTGGATCAACTTGCACAATAACAGGCTGAACTGGATAGATGTATGTCTTATTTCACCCTTACAAACTATGTTGCTATGTTATTGTAATATGACAAACCAGGATAAGCTGGGCTACTGCATAGGGTGCATAGTACAGGAGGGCAACAGTGAAATAAGTGAAATAAGTTTGTGGTTATTTGCTTCTCTAGGAAAAAAAAAAGTGCCACACAACTCAATAAAGTATCATTATCACGTTTAATCTATTTATTTAATAATCTAATCTCTAATTTAATCTCTGCTCTTTTTATGCTTATGAGTCGTATGGGCAGTACCTACCACTCAGTGACTGACAGCTCCTAAGCATAAACAGTGATTTAAAAAACAAACTCAGGTTGGTAGGGCAAAAACACAATTTTTAAAAGGCGAATATCCCAGAGTCTAGGGCAGCATTTCAGGACACAGACTGGGAGCAACTATTATGACATAATGACAGTAATGCTAAATAGGAGTGTTTTTAAATCTACTTTGGATAAAGTACATGTTTAAATACATTCCTAGAGGTAACAGGTATAAGCAAATAAAATTTGGCTGGTACTACCCTTTTGGAAAATAAATGACGGCTTGGGACTCTCCACTTCGGCTCGGCACAAGCCATCAGTTCTCTGAAAAGTGCAGAGTCCACCACTTGGAAAGGGAGGGACTGCAGCACCAGCAACTTGGACAGGAGCACGTTCAGCTTCTGCGTAGTTGGAGGAATGCACACATTCTGTTGTCTCTTGGCAATCGCTTCGTTGATCGATTGCTGACAGAATGACTGACGAAGAGTAGGAGGAGCAGGAGCAGGAGCATCAGGACCAGCAGATGATGGGAAGGACAGACAGCTCCCTTTGTCTGAGGTGATGGAGCCTTCGCTGCCAGAAACCGGGTGCGTGCCACTGGGTGAAGCAGCGGTTGCTGCGGTAGGCTGGATCACATCATCAGAGCCACGGTTGTCCCAGGCCACTTTATGGTGATGCTGCCTATGTTGACGCAGGACCATGGTGCCAACATTAGCACCCGGGCCACGCTTCACCCTCGGCCCACATATTCTACATATAGCCATGTTCACCTCTTCCTGGCGGCTTAACAAAAAACTGCCACACCACCGAGTAGGTGATTTTACCCCAAACCCTACCCACCTACTGACTGCTACTGCTGCTGCCTCCGTAAACCCATGCACCGCTACTTCCCGGGCAGGTAGGCTTCTGCAAAGAGGGTGGTCTACCCCAGGCACGTTTGGCTCTCGACCTCCCAGTGCTGCCACCCTGCTGACTCCCGGCCACACTAGCGACTTGCTGGCTCACGGGCAAGCTGCCACCTTCTCCCGATGATGATGAAACCACTTCAACACCCGGCTCCCAAGTGCGATCAGCTACATAATCATCGAGTACTGTCTGCTGATGTCCTCCTCAACCGCCTCTGGGTCAGGAGCCTGACCGCTCGCAACACCAGCTCCCACACCACTCTCCTCATCACTACTTGCCTGCCTAGTGGAGGAAGCGGCAGATGTCTCCTCCAAATCTTGGCTTGGCAGTAGCTGCTGACTGTCCGCTAGTAGCTCATCCTCGCTGAATAATGGAGCCGAGCCAAGGGAATATATATCTCGCACTGAGGGTACTGAAAATGACAGAGGAAGGTTCAGGACAGGTGGGGGCACCTGGGACGAAGTGGATGACCGAGTCAACCATTCAAGAATGGCTGGGTTGCTGGTCAAGACACGACCGCTAGATGACACAGGGAGCTGAGGCCTCTCGCTGCGACCCCTGCTGCCACGCCCACTTACTCTGCTGCAACCTCTGCCTGCGCCAGAAACATTTAGGCCTCTGCCACTCCCATGTGCAGGGTCTGGCACTTCTCTGTCTGACATACTGTTAGATCAAATAATCAAATGTTAGATCAAATATTTTTTCTTTCGCCCATACACGTCAAACAGGGCTTTAGAATATATCACTACACCGCAGAACAGCAATTTGGCCCTAATTTTTTATACTTTTACACAACACAAAAGGCTTTTCAACAAATAAGTGCAATGCTGAACAGCAAATATATTTTTATTTTGCCACTAATACACGGCAAACTGGGCTTTTGAATATATCACTGCACCGCAGAATATCAATTAGGCCCTAATTTTTTTCTACTTTTACACAACACAAAAGGCTTTTAAACAGATAAGTGCAACGATGAACGGCGAATATATTTTTATTTCGCCACTAATACACGATAAAATGGGCTTTAGAATATATCACTGCACTGTAGAACGGCAAATAGGCCAAATTTTTTTTCCACTTTTCCACAACACAAAAGACTTTTCAACAGATAAGAGCAACGATGAACGGCGAATATATTTTCATTTCGCCACTAATACACAGCAAAAAGGGCTTTACAACATATAAATGCACCGCACAAGGACAAATAAGAAGTACTGTAGAAATATTTCCTTGTAATAAACCCTGTTAATGGCTCTATCAAACAGCATTTGCACCCAAATAACAAGAACAGTTTGCTAGAATGACAGAGCTGTATAATGGCAATTTGGATCCCCAGTTAGTGCACCAAGGTGTAATAGGATTGTTCCTATTACCCAGTTTATAACCTCCCCTACTGACCCCTGTTCTACATAAATACTGTGGAACGATTCCTCCATATTCTTTCCCTGCACTTATAAATCATTTTCTCACCACAATCCAGTCTTTCCTATCACTTTCCCTAGCACCTACAGAATCTAAGATGGCTGCCCCTATTTATAGGGCTGTGACATCACAGGGCTGCTTGGCTGCTGATTGGCTGCATGCATGGCATTATGGGTGATCCCGCCTTCCCAGAGTTCCTTTCTGTATGTCCTTACACGTGTAGCAGCAGCCATTTTAGGAAAAAATGTGATTCATTACCACGAAGCATGAGGAAATTCGGCTTTAGGTGTGAATCGAATTTTTGTCAACTTAGATTCGCTCATCTCTAGTGGTGATGCCCATGTTGTTTATATTTTTGTTATTTAAGTATCTATTTTTTATTCTACAGAAAGGGGGAGATTTAATTTTTTTTACATTTTTTTTATGGTTTTGTAGCTTGTGTTTGAGACTACAAGACTCACTTTTTTTTATTGTGTACCATCATGTTTCATACAGATCGATGATGAAAGCAGAATTGCTCCTTTCTTATGCTGGCCTGCCACCTACTGGCCAGAATAAAAATTGCGGATCCAATACCCTGGGTCTCTTCAGATAGATCCATCGTATTGAATTCAATTAACGGCATCCTCATTGGCTGCAGAGAATGCCAGTTTAGCTTTTAGGCTCTAATAACCGTTATCGGTAACAAAAGGGTTTAATGACAGGTATTGTACTGGTGCAAAGCGAATGTGGTGCCCATTTTCAAAAAGGGTGCTAGGTCTTTACTGGGTAATTGTAGACCAGCAAGCTTAACATTAATTGTGGGAAAAAATGTTTAAGGGGCTCATATAGGACTACATACAGGATTATGTAACTGCAAATAATATAATAAGTCATAGCCAACATGGTTTTTCTAAGAACAGAAGCTGTCAAACTGACCTGATTTGTTATTATGAGGAGGTGAATAGAAGCCTGGACAGAGGGAAGTCTGTGGATATTGTGTTTTTGGACTTTGCAAAGTCATTCGATACTGTCCCCACAAGGATGCCAAATGGGTAAATTGAGGTCTATTGGTTTCAAAAATATAATTTGTAATTGGATTTAAAATTGGCTTCAAGATTGTATCCAAAGAGTTGTGGTCTATGATACCTACTCTGAATGGTCCCCGGTATAATTAGTGTACCCCAGGATTCGATTTGTTGGTTGATGACACAGAGCAGTTCCTCCCCGGTATGACTCTGTTTGCCCAGGCTGGCCAGGTGCAGAACAGCATGACAGCGCTGTGCTCTGCATAGGTGGTATGCTGGAGGACCATTACAAACCGTGCCTACATTGGAGGCTGAGCCCCCTCTTGCCCTGGGCCTCATAGCAGCCGCATGGTCTGTCGCTATAGTAGTAACATTGATGACTGCTTTATTGTGAACAATGCCCTGCGGAAGCGGATGATGAATGTACTCCAGGTACATTTCATAGAGGTGAGAGGCACCCAAGTGTTACGTCAGACCATTCAAAACCATTTACATCAGCTTGGTCTGTGTGCTAGATGACCTGCAAGAGTACCCATCTTGCATGGGCCATGGAGCATCTACGCTGGACGAGGGACCAGTGGGCCTCAGTGCTGTTCATTGATGAAAGTTGATTCTCATTAAGCAGAAATGATGGCCGCCAACGATGTTGGAGATGTCAAGAAGAGAGATATGCATCAGCCACTGTTGTCACCAGACGAGCCTTTGGTGGTGGTAGTGGTGTTACAGTGTCTAGTCATTAGTGGACTGCCCTACATTTGTGAATGGTACAGTAACAAGCCCACACTACTTGAATAACATCATTAATCCAGTCATTGTGTCTCTGCATGAACAACACAGGCCTAATTTCATCTTCATGGACAACAATGCGCCAGCTCATTGAGGTCGCATCATTAGGGAACGGCTTCTGGAGACTGTGGTACTTGAAATGGAGTAGCCTGCACTTTCTCAAGACCTAAATCCCATTTGAAAACCTATGGGATCATCTGAGTCACCATGTAGAGGCTCGTAACTCTGTACCCCAGAACCTCAATGACCCTAGGGCTGCCCTTCAAGAAGAGTGGGATGTCATGCCTCAGCATACAATTAATCGAATGGTTGTCATGAGATGTCGTTGTCAAGCTGTAATTGATGCTCAAGTCCACATGACAAGTTATTGAGACATTGACATTTTTTGTGGGGGTATACCCACCACTGTTGTTGGCTTTTGTTTCGATAAATTGTTTGAGATCAGGAAAACACCACTGCATGCTTCTATTTAAATGCCCTACTAGCATGATATAATATCACTGTAGCGTGAACTTTTTAAGTTTTCCATAAATTTCACCCAAAAGCCAAATATCCCTAACTGTTTCTGAGTCATGTACAGTATGTGCTCCATTGCCCATCCTCACAAAGGTCTGACCAGGTGGACTCCCTGTGCTCACGCTCCACTGCCATGATTGCTGGAGTGGGGGCAGGAGCAGCACCAGCTCCATCAGCACCTTTCTTCACTCGCCTACTGAAGAAACTGGCAAAGAAAAACAGGAGGGAGGCAGCTCTCACCTGCTGAAACTTGTAATCATGCCTTTTCCTGGTTTGTAGTGAAGCAGATATATATATATATATATATATATATATATGGTTTTTTTTTCCACCCACCATGATATTGCTTATATCATGCATTGTTCTTGGTTTCTCTTTCCTTTTTGTTTTTGGATTTGCTGCTGTTGTTTTTCACTATAATGATATTTTACATATGCAACTGTTTGTGTGTTTTTTAGACTTGCCTTTGTGTAATGGTGATGACTAATGAGAGGGCTGTGGTCTGCTGTGCCCTCCCCCTTTGCACAGGTGTCACCTGATGGGGCAGGGTATATCAGACTGATGTCCTCTAATTCTCACCATGTCTGTCATGGTCCGAAACATTTTGGCAATATTGGCATGAATCTTGTCTTACTGACTTGGAGATTTTAATTGATGAAATAAAGACGGAAAATATTTTACCTCACCCACTACTGGAGCTGGATTTTTCCTTTTTCTACTGAAGAAACTACCCAGCAGTAACAGAACATGGAGCAGAACCTGAACCAGCAGTTGGTGGAATACTTGGACTGCACCCTGCCACCCCAGATCCAAGATTCCCTGGACTACCAGGCAGCCAAACTTGATTTGCCCTGGACAAGCTTTTCTACCAAGCCACTAGTGTGGCATCAGAGGGGGTATTTAGTGTGGCAGGAGGCATACAGTAGTTACCCCAAAGAGAACCTTTTAACAGGAAATGTTGAGAGATTAACCATTCTAAAGATCAGGCGTGGCTCATCATTCTGGCAGAAATGCTCTGACTGCAGGTGCTGTCACACCAGAACATTGTGCAACATGGGCTGTTAGTTCTGGCCACGTGCTTCAGCCAGTATTCTGATGCTACCACCCACCTGATGCCATAAACCTGCTCGCTCTGCTGCCAACTTCTCCTACTACCAACCACCATCTTGTGCTATTACTGCCACTGCTGTTGCCCCCCACCTCCACACTCTGTGACTAGGCCACTATTTTGACTCCTCGTGCTGTTGCCACCCTCACCACTCTGTGACTGGGCCAGTATGTTGACTCCTCATGTTGTTCCCACCATCACCCTTCTGGGACTGGGTCACTATGTTGACTCATCATGCTGTTGTCACCCTTCCCACTCTGTCACTGGGCCACTATGTTGACTCCTCATCCTGTTGCCACCCTGACCACTCTGTCATTGGGCCACTAGTGTCCCTGTTTGGCCTGGTTGACATCACCATTTATTTTACCCTTCTTCTGATCTGTCAGAAGAACTGAAAAATGAAAAACACAATGGATCCTGTCTTTTGAGCATCCATAAGGCCTTTATCACATGCTCAGTATTTAGCATCAGGATTTGATCATGATTTTGAGCCAAAAGCAGAAGTGGGTCCAAAACACAGAAGACATGCAAATATTTACATCACATGTTATCTCTGTTTTGGACCCACTCCTGTTTTTGAAAATTCACCGCTTGTATAGATACCAAAAAACAAAATTATAAACTCTTTAATACTTAATATAAAATTAAAACCTATATGTGGGCAGAGGGCCTCTTATATTTCAAGCAATAACCTCTCAGATTCAGTGTCTATAGAATATCCTGACACTGCACTATGTGCACTATGTGATAACCCTTAGGCCCCTTTCACACGGGCGTGATTTCTGCGCGGGTGCAATGCGTGAGGTGAATGCATTGCACCCCCACTGAATCCGGACCCATTCATTTCTATGGGGCTGTGTACATGAGCAGTGATTTTCCTGCATCACTTTTGCATTGCGCCAAAATCGCAGCATGTTCTATATTCTGCGTTTTTCACGCAACGCAGGCCCCAAGCAAGTGCGGTGAGATTTTCCCGCATGGTTGCTAGGAGACGATCGGGATGGGGACCCAATCTTTATTGTTTTCCCTTATAACATGGTTATAAGGGAAAATAATAGCATTCCAATTACAGAATGCAAAGTAAAATGGGTGATTGAGGGTTAAAAATAAAAAAAAAGTAACTCCCCCCCTCCAATTGTGCGTGTAGCTGCCGGTCTCCTGTTCTGTCTTCAGCTGGGGGGGGGGGGGGGGTAACTCACTGGGTCACATGGGTCACATGGTCCAATAACATGCTTTCATCACCATTGTGATGGGAGCAAGTGATTGGACCCTGTGACCCATGTGACCCAGTGACGTCAAAATAAACAGTGACGTTAGCACAAGCGTAGACCCTCTCCACTCTGTCATGGGGCCACTAATTGTATTAGCGTGTAACAGAACAGGTTCTCTAGCAATCTATTTGGAATCAGTAGACAATAAAGGAAAGCGCTCTTTCACTCTATAGAAGATTCTTGGGCCACTGTACAGTTAAGTACATCATACCTGACACTAACATTGACCTGTAAGGATGAGTTCACATTTCAGTTATTTGGTCAGTTTTATCAAATAAGTGTGAACTGAGTTTAAGAGTGACGCCGGTCACCTGCCTGTCATACTGACACACAGTAACTGTTTCACTACCACATCTGACTAGCTATGCATGTTTCTGCGATGCACAGTGATGTACCCCAAGATAAACTCTCTCTGCAGGCCTAGAAATAGCTGATTTATAACGCGCATCGTGACAAATTAATTTGGATCAAATCAGTTGTAAATCTTTGGAATAACCTGCCGCAGGAGCTGGTCATAGCAAATACAGTAGATGGCTTCAAAAAAGCTTTAGATAACTTTTTATTTCAAAATAAAATTGAGGCATATAAATGTAAAGAAAAAAATGTTCTACACACCCTTTCCCTTTGGCTCACCCCTTCCTTAAAAGAAAGATGGACGTTGATCTAGGGATTTGTTCTGATTTCAACATCTGGAGTTGGATTATTTTTCCCTCATAGGGTGATTTTTTTTAGTCTTCCCCCAGATCAATACAGCAGAATTACAGGTTCGAATCGGTGGACTTTTGGTTTTTAACAACCTTAACAACTATGTAACTATGTAAATGAATAAATTACAAGTTAAACTCAATTTTTCCCATAAAACTATAGCTGTCTGCCCAGCTGCTCCTGCTGTATAACCTGATGCTGGCAGATTGCACTTCATTTTCATGTTTACAGGTTTCCTTTAATATTATCTTAGATTTTATGAACTTTCAGTTTGCTTGGTAGAAATATCACCCCCAGTGTGTTTCTATAAAAACATAACAACAACAACAAAGGATATGTTGCTGCCAATACTAGTTTTAAAATGTGATATATTCAGTGGCGTAACTTTGGATTGGGCCCACCCCACCCACATTTATATAAAGGTGGCAATTTTTTTTACACTAAGGCTCCATTCACACGTCCGTAGTGTGTTTTGCGGATCCACGGATCTGCAAAACACAAACACTGGCAATGTGCATTCCGCATTTTGTGGACCGCACATCGCTGGCAATTGCAGACAAGAATAGGACATGTTCTATTTTTTTACTGAACAGAAGTGGCGACCCAGAAGTGCGGATCCGCAATTCTGGATCCGAGCGGGACATAGTGTGTTCCTATAGAAATGAATGGGTCCGCAATTCCATTCCATGAAATGCGGAACGGAATTGCGGATGTGTGAATGGGGCCTTAGCCCAATGTATGGCAACACTCACTGACCTAACTAATAAAATCCGGTCCTACCTCAGCCAAGGTATTACTGGCGTCGGCGTGATGTCCGCTGGATCCAGAACAAGGTCCCTGTGGTGAGAAAAAAAGAATAATCACATAAGGAAGGGATGGTGATGGTACAACAAGGTAATCCAGGACATTTCCCCTAAATGCTACCACACAGCACTAATGGCCACATTGTGGCCCCTCACAGTAGTGAAGCCCACCTTGTGGCCCCTTCACAATACTTATGTCCTCCTTGTGGCCCCTCACACCTAGTTATGCCCAGATATGTGCCCCCTCAAAGTGGTTATGGCCAAATATGTGCCCCCTTGCAGTAATATGCCCAGATAGGTGCCCCCTCACAGTAATATGTCCAGATATGTGCCCCCTTACAGTAATATGCCCAGATATGTGCCCTCTCACAGTAGTTATGGTCAGAATATGGGCCCCCTCACAGTAGTCATGTCAGATTAGGTGCACGCTCACTAAAATGCCCACTTTTGTGCCCCCTCATGCTTGTTGAGCGACCCCCCCCCCCTCCCTTTTGCCTCCAGTCAGCAGCTTTATTTAAAAAAAAATAAAAAATACTTACCTTCTTCCCTGATGACAGGCTCCCACACACATCGTGCTGCTGGCTGTTCTGGTCTCTGGAGGCTGATTCCAGGGCTTCAGCACTCCTCCCACAGCCAGCAGTGCAATGAGCAGCCAGCAGGGGGAGCTCCAGCACTGTGAAGCAGAGAGCGGAGAGAGCTCTCTGCTTCACACTGGAGAGGACAACCCGGCAGTGACAAGAACTGTCGGGTGAGTATGGAAAGGACAACCCGGCAGTGACAAGAACTGCCGGGTGAGTATGCGCGCCACCCCCACTTGTCTCTGCGCCCCGTCTAGTTTCTGCAGGGGCGCATATTATACATGCTTACAGAGCGCTCTAATGGGGCTCGGCATTGTCACTGTGCTTCACGCTCCCATTACATGAGATCGCAGCGGGCCACTCTCTGCGACCGCTATCGTTACGCCCCTGGATATATTCCCTTAAACCAAACCATGTAATGTATACTGGTTGAGTTAACATGTTTTCCCATTCTTCTTTTAGTTTGGATGCATTTCTCCATGGACTACATTCCTTATTTAAGGGACATTATCAAATATCCAAAGAAGAAGAATGGGTCTTTGCAGACATGGACTTATTACACACTATTGTTTCTCCAGCAATTCGAATGGCCTTGAAACTGCATCAGGTATGTATGATATGTTTAGTACTGCTACTTGTTTTATGACTTGAAAACCTAAGGAAGAATTTTTAAAGGGGCTTTCTGCTACCCTGTGAGCCCACCTTAATAAAAAAAAAACACCTGTAGAAGAAAATTTTAAATATACTTATCCTCCATCCTGTTCCAAAGTTTTGTGGATCACCTCTTGATAACCCAGTCATTTGACTCTCTTCTGAAAATACTGTTTCCTCCAATGTCACATCCTTTACCCGGTTATCGCAATTGGCTATGGGCAGGACATCACTTCCGTGGGGACAGGGCCAGAACTATTCCTCTCCCATGTGCATACTCTTGAATCCACCTTATCTGTGCATGCTTCAGGGAGATTAATAGTTCTGGTCCTGTCCACAGTGTAAGGCCCTATTCACACGTCCGCAAGTGTTTTGCGGATCCACGGAGCCGCGGATCCGCAAAACACGGACACACCGGCAATGTGCATTCCGCATTTTTGCGGACCGCACATTGCCCGAACTCCATAGAAAATGCCTCTTCTTGTCCGCAATTGCGGACAAGAATAGGACATGCTCAATTTTTTTTGCAGAGCCGCGGACCGGAAGATCGGCGGCGCGCTCTGCAAAATCGGATGCGGAGAGCACAGTGTGTGCTCTCCGCATCGTTCCCGGCCCCATTCACAGTCAATGGGTCCGCATGTATTCCGCAAAATTGCGGAATACATGCGGACTACATTGCGGACGTGTGAATAGGGCCTAAGTGATGTTCAATCCATAGCCTACAACAGAGGATGCTCCACATGACCAATTCAAGAGATCGATCTGCACAACTTTGGAACAGTAAGCATATCCCAAACCTTTTTCTACAGGTAATTGTTGTGTACTTAAGGGCTCATGCACACTACCATATGTATTTTATGTTCCGCAAAACACTTATCAGAAAAAAAATAAAAAATGGATGACATCTTTGTGACATCCGTGTTGCGTCCATTTTTTTTTTTTTTGTGGATCTATTGTAACAATGCCTGTCCTTATCCGCCAAATGGACAAGAATAGGACACGTTCTATTTTTTTTCAGAACGGACACGCAGACATATGGAAACGGAATGCACAAATGCACATGGATTCATTTAAGTTTTTTGGGCAGACCCATTGAATGGCTCCGCATACGGACCTGTAAAAAAAACTGAATGTACATGCATAAAAATACGTTTGTGTGTGTAAGCCTTAAAGGTGAATTTGTGAAAACTGATGAATCCTGAAAAACAACTTTAAGGCTAGGTTCACTCACAGGAATTGGCTGTATTTTTCCATCATTTTCGTTGCATTCTAATAGCCTTTTATTTTGATCAAAAAACACTGAAGCCAAATATTAGTGTAAAATGCATGGCAGATTATTCGTAAATCTACATTCACAGAATTTTTTTTTGTTTTGGCCACTCTGTAGCATTTTGGGGGTTTGTGACATTTTTGTCAAAATGTATCAGGTTCTGGGTATATTTTTTTTCCAGACTTTCTAAAAGACTTAATATTTAAAAAATATTTTAGTGTTACAAATATATTTATATATTTTTTACGAAATAAAAAATGGCAAAGTGTGAAATACATGAAACTTGGTGTGCATGTATGAAGGAGCCCTAAGAATGACTTTTGAGTATTGAAGTGGTGAGGATCACACAGAACAGGATATGAGACTGTAACAACTTCAGTTGTTCACAAGACTGCAGAACTGGACTACAACTATAGCAGCTGCTTTTACTGGGTACTAACAATGTCTCCTGGCACACAGATTGCCCCCAGTACTTACAGCAGGGCCCAACTGCATATTAATGGCATGGCTGTGATTGGCCAAGTGCAGCATGCAGCCTCTATTTAAGCTGGAGTCACGTAGCGCCGCACGTAACACTGCTCTGATTAGTGTAGGGAGAGGACGCAGCTTCTGTGAGGGCGAGATTAGGCAGGGAAAAGTCAGCAACAGCACCTAATGAACTGATCGATCTACAGCTGTGAATGATTAAACTTCTGCTAGTCAATTGCTCACTGGTTTTTAGACTGCACAGAGCGTTTTTCTATCACTTTTTTCTGGGGTGATCGGCAGCCATTTTGTGACTTGTGGTGTACCAGAACAAGCTGCCACCAAGTCCATCAATCCATCAATACTAGTTTTTATTGCTATATCCTACATCAGGGGCTTGGCTGTGCTTATTGTCACCCCTAGAAACTCAGGATAGAAATTTCTATATTTTATTAAGGGGTCAAATACAATTGCCAAAATACCAATCCCCTAAATCTGGTGTTCCAGCTTTGGCTATCCAAGTGTAATACTGTGCGCTGTCTGGCAAAGGATAGATTATTTTCTGTGGTGAAATTCAAATGCCAAAATAGCAATCCCCTAAATCTGGTGTCCCAGCACTGGCTGGCAAAGTATAATAGTGTCCGCCAAAACATATATTTTGTTCTGGGGTGAAATTCAATTGCCAAAATAGCAATACCCTGAATCTGGTGACCCAGCATTGGCTGGCAAAGTATAATACTGTCCGCCAAAACATATATTTTGTTCTGGGGTGAAATTCAATTGCCAAAATAGCAATACCCTGAATCTAGTGTTCCAGCAGTTGCAGGCCTAGTTTAAATCTGTCTGTAACAGGGTATATTTTGTTCTGGGGTTAAATTAAATTGCCAAAATAGCAATACCCTAAATCTGGTGTTCCAACAGTTGCAGGCCTAGGTTAAATCTGTCTGTAACAGGGTATATTTTGTTCTGGGGTGAAATTCAATTGCCAAAATAGCAAGACCCTGTATCTGGTGTCCCAGCACTGGCTGGCAAAGTATAATAGTGTCTGCCAAAACATATATTTTGTTCTGGGGTGAAATTCAATTGCCAAAATAGCAATACCCTGAATCTGGTGTCCCAGCACTGGCTGGCAAAGTATAATAGTGTCCGCCAAAACATATATTTTGTTCTGGGGTGAAATTCAATTGACAAAATAGCAATACCCTGAATCTGGTGTCCCAGCACTGGCTAGCAAAGTATAATAGTGTCCGCCAAAACATATATTTTGTTCTGGGGTGAAATTCAATTGCCAAAATAGCAATACCCTGAATCTGGTTTCCCAGCACTGGCTGGCAAAGTATAATAGTGTCCGCCAAAACATATATTTTGTTTTGGGGTGAAATTCAATTGCCAAAATAACAATATCCTGATTCTGGTGCCCCAGCACTGGCTGGCAAAGTATAATAGTGTCCACCAAAACATATATTTTGTTCTGGGGTGAAATTCAATTGCCAAAATAGCAATACCCTGAAGCTGGTATTCCAGCAGTTGCAAGCCTAGTTTAAATCTGTCTGTAACAGGGTATATTTTGTTCTGGGGTGAAATTAAATTGCCAAAATAGCAGTACCCTTAATTTGGTGTTCCAGCACTGGCTGGCAAAGTATAATAGTGTCCTTCAAAACATATATGTTTTTCTGGGGTGAAATTCAATTGCCAAAATATCAATACCCTGAATCTGGTGTCCCAGCAGTGGCTGGCAAAGTATAATAGTGATCATCAACACATATATTTTGTTCTGGGGTGAAATTCAATTGCCAAAATAGCAATCCCCTAAACTGGTGTCCCAGCACTGGCTAGCAAAGTATAATAGTGTCCGCCAAAACATATATTTTGTTCTGGGGTGAAATTCAATTGCCAAAATAGCAATATACTGATTCTGGTGCCCCAGCACTGGCTGGCAAAGTATTGTAGGTTCCGCCAAAACATATATTTTGTTCTGGAGTGAAATTCAATTGTCAAAATAGCAATACCCTGAATCTGGTGTTCCAGCAGTTGCAGGCCTAGTTTAAATCTGTCCGTAACAGGGTATATTTTGTTCTGGGGTGAAATTAAATTGCCAAAATAGCAATACCCTGAATCTGGTGTCCCAGCACTGGCTGGCAAAGAATAATAGTGTCCGCCAAAACAAATATTTTGTTCTGAGGTGAAATTAAATTGCCAAAATAGCAATACCCTGAATCTGGTGTCCCAGCACTGGCTGGCAAAGAATAATAGTGTCCGCCAAAACCTATATTTTGTTCTGGGGTGAAATTCACTTGCCAATATAGCAATACCCTGATTCTGGTTTTCCAGCTGTGGCAGGCCATATGTTTCTGTCCATAAAAGGGTATATTACACTCAAGGTGTATATACAAGTGCTGAGAGGATCATCCTCAATAACTTCACACGCTACCATGCATCTCCCATTGTATTTCTGTCCGTTAAAGGGTATATTACACAATGTGTTAAAATACAATTGCTGAAGGCATAATCCTACATATTTTTTCATACGCTACCGTGCATCTCCAAGTGTAAATCTGTCCATAAAAGGATACCTTTCCTCCAGGGCCTAAATACTAGCCCTAAAAGAGATATTCCCCTAAATCAGTGGTTACTGCTGTGTCTGGATTAGTGTAATACGCTACATAAATAAATAGGCAGATAGTGTTAGGTGCCTGTAAAAAAAGGCCTTAATTTGAAATCAATACATTGGGCCAAATATTTTTTTTCTTATTGTGGTGCTTGGTGAACGGTAACAATGAGGAAAACATCTAGTAAGGGACGCGGACCCGATCTTGGTGGTGTTAGTGTACCCTCTGGTGCTGGGAGAGGACGTGGCCATTCTGCCACAGCCACACGTCCTAGTGAACCAACTACCTCAGGTTCCAGTACCCGCTAGAATTTACAGCAATATTTGGTGGGGCCCAATGCCGTTCCAAGGATGGTAAGGCCTGAGCAGGTACAGCTGCTAGTCAATTGGGTGGCCGACAGTGGATCCAGCACGTTCACAACATTATCTCCCACCCAGTCTTCTGCAGAAAGTGCACAGGTGGCGCCTGAAAACCAAGCCCATCAGTCTGTCACATCACCCCCATGCATATCAGGGAAACTGTCTGAGCCTCAAATTATGCAGCAGTCTCTTATCCTGTTTGAAGACTCTGCTGGCAGGGTTTCCCAAGGGAATCCACCTAGCCCTTCCCCAGTGGTGGAAGACATAGAATGCCCTGATGAACAACAACTGATGTTTCCTGATGAGGAGGACATGGGAATACTACCTCATCGGAGTCCGCACGTCTCTGATGATGACGAAACACAGGTGCCAACTGCTGCGTATTTCTGCAGTGTGCAGACCGAACAGAAGGTCAGGGAGGAAGACTGTGTGGAAGACGATGCAGGGGACGATGAGGTCCTAGACCCCACATGGAATGAAGATCGTGCCACTGACTTTCATAGTTCAGAGGAAGAGGCAGTGGTGAGACCGAGCCAACAACATAGCAAAAGAGGGAGCAGGGGGCAAAAGCAGAACAATCGCCGCCAAGAGAGTTCGCCTGCTACTGGCCACCGCCACCAGGGACCGAGCACCCCAAAGGCAGCTTCAAGGAGTTCCCTGGCATGGCACTTCTTTAAACAATGTGCTGACGACAAGACCCGAGTGGTTTGCACGCTGTGCCATCAGAGTCAGAAGCGAGGCATTAACGTTCTGAACCTTAGCACAACCTGCATGACCGGGCATCTACATGCAAAGCATGAACTGCAGTGGAGTAAAAACCTTAAAAGCAAGGAACTCACTCTTGCTCCCTCTGCTCCCTCTTCTGCTGCTGCCTCGGCCTCTTCCTCCGCCTCGGGAGGAATGTTGGCACCTGCCGTCCACCAAACAGAGGATGTGCCACAGACAACACCACCTGCGTCACCAAGCATCTCCACCATGTCACACGGCAGCGTTCAGCTCTCCATCTCACAAACCTTGGAAATAAAGAGTAAATTCCCACCTAGCCAGCCTCGAGCCCTGGGCCTGAATGCCAGCATTTCTAAACTACTGGCCTTTGAAATGCTGTCATTCAGGCTGGTGGACACAGACAGCTTCAAACAGCTGATGTCCATGGCTGTCCCACAGTATGTTGTTCCCAGCCGCCACTACTTCTCCAAGACAGCCGTGCCTTCCCTGCACAACCAAGTATCCGATAAAATCAAGTGTGCACTGCGCAAGGCCATCTGTGGCAAGGTCCACCTAACCACAGATACGTGGACCAGTAAGCATGGCCAGGGATGCTATATCTCCCTAACTGCACACTGGGTAAATGTAGTGGCGGCTGGGCCCCAGGTGGAGAGTTCCTTGGCGCACGTCCTTCCGCCGCCAAGGATCGCAGGGCATCATTCTTTGCCTCCTGTAGCCTCCTATTCGGCTTCCTCCTCCTCTGCTTCCACCAGCTCATCCAATCAGCCACACACCTTCACCACCAACTTCATCACAGCCCGTGGGAAACATCAGCAGGCCATTCTGAAACTCATATGTTTGGGGGACAGGACCCACACCGCGCAGGAGTTCTGGCGGGGTATTGAACAACAGACCGACGAGTGGTTTCTGCCGGTGGGCCTCAAGCCCGGCCTGATGGTGTGCGATAATGGGCAAAATCTCTTCGCAGCTCTGGCACTAGCCGGTTTGATGCACATCCCTTGCCTGGCGCATGTGCTGAATTCGATGGTGCAGAAGTTGCAGAGCTGCTGCATAAAGTGCGGGCCGTCTGTGCGCGCTTCCGGTGTTCACATCCTGCCGCTGCTCGCCTTTCTGATCTACAGCTTAACTTCGGCCTTCCAGCTCACCGCCTCATATACGACGTGCTCACCAGGTGGAACTCCACCTTGCACATGCTGGAAAGACTGTGCGAGCAGCAGCAGGCCATAGTGGAGTTTCAGCTGCAGCACGCACGCTTCAGTCTCACTGTGGAACAGCACCACTTTACCACCAATGTTTGGGCCACCCAGGGCCCACTACTGGAGGACGAGGAGGATGAGGAGGAGGTGGAGGAGGATGAGGATGAAGCATTTTCACAGCGGGGTGGCACCCGACACAGCTCAGGCCCATCACTGGTGCGTGGCTGGGGGGACACGGAGGACGATGACGATACGCCTCCCACAGAGGACAGCTTGTCCTTACCTCTGGGGAGCCTGGCACACATGAGCGACTACGACAGCAGAGTTGCCCACATTTTAACGTGTGCGGACTACTGGGTTGCCACCCTGCTGGATCCCCGGTACAAAGACAATGTGCCCACCTTACTTCCTGCACTGGAGCGTGATAGGAAGATGCGCAAGTACAAGCGCACGCTGGTAGACGCGCTCCTGAGAGCATTCCCAAATGTCACAGGGGAACAGGTGGAAGCCCAAGGCGAAGGCAGAGGAGGAGCAAGAGGTCGCTAATGCAGCTGTGTCACGCCAGCTCCTCTGAGGGCAGGGTTAGCATGGCAGAAATGTGGAAAAGTTTTGTCTCCACGCCACAGCTAACTGCACCACCACCTGATACGGAACGTGTTAGCAGGAGGCAGTATTTCACTAACATGGTTGAACAGTACGTCTGCACACCCCTCCACATACTGACTGATGGTTCGGCCCCATTCAACTTCTGGGTCTCGAAATTGTCTATGTGGCCCGAGTCACCATTTCTTGCCTTGGAGGTGCTGGCCTGCCCGGCGGCCAGCGTTTTGTCTGAACGTGTATTTAGCATGGCAGGGGGCGTCATTACTGACAAACGCAGCCGCCTGTCCACAGGCAACGTGGACAAGCTGACGTTCATAAAAATGAACCAGGCATCGATCCCACAGGACCTGTCCCTCCCTTGTGCAGAATAAACATTTATAACTGCCTCCCCCTCAACCATGTGTTCTTGTACTCCGGGGCAATTCTTTAATGAATCCTCATTTTTTTAACTTTACCATGATCTTGCGGTGCAACCCAAAGTTGAATGAACCTCTCCTCAATCTGGGTGCCGGGGCCTAAATAAATAAAAGTGGCCTGGTACCATGGGGGGTGACATGAAGCCTGAACCTCTGCCATGCGACCTCTCTCCTCTGTCTGGGTGCTGGGGCCTAAATAACTGAAAGTGGTCTTCTCCAGTGGTGGGTAATATGACGCCTTATTCCTTGCTGTGGGACCTCTCTTCTCTGTCTGGGTGCTGGGGCCTAAATAACTGAAAGTGGCCTTCTCCAGTGGTGGGTGATATGACACATGATTCCTTGCTGTGGGACCTCTCTCTTCTGTCTGGGTGCTGGGGCCGAAATAACTGAAAGTGGCCTTCTCCAATGGTTGGTGATATGACGCATAATTCCTTGCTGTGGGACCTCTCTCCTCTGTCTGGGTGCTGGGTCCTAAATAACTGAAAGTGGCCTTCTCCAGTGATGGGTGATATAACGCCTTATTCCTTGCTGTGGGACCTCTCTCCTCTGTCTGTGTGCTGGGGTCTAAATAACTGAAAGTGGCCTTCTCCAGTGGTGGGTGATATGATGCCTTATTCTTTCCTGTGGGACCTCTCTCCTCTGTCTGGGTGCTGGGGCCTAAATAACTGAAAGTGGCCTTCTCCAGTGGTGGGTGATATGACGCATGATTCTCTGCTATGGGACCTCTCTCCAATTGATACTGGTTAATTTTTATTTATTTTATTTTATTTTAATTCATTTCCCTATCCACATTTGTTTGCAGGGCATTTACCTACATTTTGCTGCCTTTTGCAGCCCTCTAGCCCTTTGCTGGACTATTTTACAGCCTTTTTAGTGCCAAAAAGTTCGGGTCCCCATTGACTTCACTGGGGTTCGGGATAAAGTTTGGGGCGAGTTCGGATCCCGAACCCGAACATTTTCGGGAAGTTCGGCCGAACTTCTCGAAACCGAACATCCAGGTGTTCACTCATCTCTACTCAATAATAATATTATGAGGCACATGCCAACACCAGCAGGCAACTAATATACAGAAGTAAACTCACCGATAGATGATAGCAACTGAATTATGACAAATGGATGAAGAATGGCAGCCAGGCAGTGGAATAGTCAGAAATTAGAGATAGTATAGAGATAGAGAGCAGATGAATAATGGTGAACAGAAATAATACATTTTCCTGACAGAAACTGATATTAGTTTGCAATACAACCACAGCAACACAACAAGAAGGAAGACACAGAGACAGTTATAGCAAACTTAGAAACAGTTCTAATCAATCTATTGGCATGGATGTTCTTAGCTCATTTCCAGGAATTTTCCTTCTCACAACTTAAAGTCAAAGCTGCTTCTCCCTGTTTTTTCTCAACTCCACTAAAACCTCTGCATAATACATCGGTGCAGGATCCCTGGCAATGATGCACTATGTTAGGCATTAGCAGAGAGGTGCGAGGACAGGCTGGAGCAGCTGTGTGCTTTTACATTGATGCTCTTCCCTGTCCTAGCTCCTCTAAAGCCTGGCATAGGACATTGGTGCAGGGTATATTGCACCAATGTTTTATGCAGAGGTTTCAGCGGAGTTGAGCGAGGACAGAGAAAAGCAGCTGTGTGTGTGTCTGCAGATGCCAAGTTGGGAACTCCACTCTACTACTAAGCGGGTCTGAGAAATATATGCATAAAGGGCAAATAGTGCAAAACGTTACCTATTATTTATTGAGTCACAAGTTATTATAATTACCGACTTTATTTATTATATATCATTTGCTTGTGTTACCACGGTTACCATCATCAAGTCACAGTTTATTTATTGCCACATTGGATCCAATATAGCATTTCCATATCAGACTGATTTTAGTTATATTGGTCAGTGCAATGAGATTCTATATTATTTAAACATCAAAGATGTACACTGTCATAACTCTTTTTAATAAATTATATTGTATTTTACTAGAACTTACTGTAAATGATACTAGATTACTTTAGTGCTAGCTATACTGTGTACTTGTAATGTGCATCCAATATATACCAATTTACTATTTACTATTTGTTACTAGTAATCCATTTTGCTATTTGATTATATGTTTTAAATTACATAGTTTTATTTTTTTATTATGTATATTCTGCCTCCTGTGGTGAAAAGTAAATTGGCACCCCCGCTAGTGTTGTAGATTTCAATTGTCCATTTCAGAAAATCAGGAGCAAAACCTATGTATATTGCAGAATTTTTGCTTAAAGGCCATCTGTCAGCAGATTTGTACCTATGAAACTGACCTGTTACATGTGCACTTGGCAGCAGAAGGCATCTGTGTGGGTCCCATGTTCATATGTGTCCGCATTGCTGAGAAATCTGATGTTTTAATATATGCAAATGAGATTATAGAAGCAACGAGCTCCGCTTTCTACGCAATGGAAATGCTCCATTGATCCTAGAGGCTCATTTGCATATAATAAAACATCATTTTTCTCAGCAATGTGGGCACATATAAACATGCGACCAACACAGATGCCTTCAGCTGCCAAGTGCACATGTAACAGGGTGCCAATTTACTTTTCACCACATACACCTGAAAGGCTAGGAGAACCCCTGACCAATATAACGTACATAATTAAAAAATAATACCATATAATTTAGAACATATAATTAAATAGCAAAATAGATTACTAGAGAGCTGCTCACTCACTGGTATATATTGGTTACACATTACAAGTACACAGTAATGCTGGATACAAATCCAGGGATCCTGCCAGAGAGACAACTAGGAATTGGTGTGGGGTCAATAACACTAGGGGGACAGTCAGATAAAGGCTTACACTTGTAACAAGTATACACATACACAACATTTATACACATGCATACACAACATATACACAAGTAAATATATCATAAATACAGCATATACACACATATGGTATATATATATATACACATACTGTATACAAGCACACATATATGCAGCATACACAGACACCATCATTCACTATCTTTCAATAGTCGCATCAAGGAAATTTTAATGCACAGAATGTGTGTTAGATAATGCACCAACTGTTTTGCGTCCATTTTAAACTTCATTACTGAGTTTACCCCCCTTCTTTACCAGGCCAGTTTTTCAGTTTTAGCAATGACCTATCTAACTGCAAATAACTAATACATTTCTGAGCCAAACTCCATGTATTTGACATTATTTTTCACGGTGCATCTAAGACCTCTCTCTTTTGTGATTAGATGACAGATATAATATTTAAAAAAATATTTAAGAAACAACTGAAAATCGTGGAAAAAAATGTGTATTTTTCCTTTCTTATTAATTTTTTTCTATTACAAAAGATTTCAAGACAAAAGATTTCTAAAATCATTATTCACATGTTTGTACCCTAAAAATGGATGCTTATTTGTGTTCATTTATCTACTGGCTGGGCCCAGTAGATAATGATGATTAGAGGTGAGCCAAGTTATCAAAAATTCGACTCAGCTGCTTTGCCGAAGTTCAGAAAGACATTTTGATTAGTTACGAATTACTTAATCGCGAATCGCATTCAATTGTGGTGACGTCGGCATGCGCGAGATCTGGCACGTTTTCTTCAATCAAAATTGCTGTGACCGCACCTCCACAAGCAAATGGATAAGGTGAGTATTGTTTTTATTAACATAGTAACATACTTAGTATATAAGACCGAAAAAAGACATTTGTCCATCCAGTTCGGCCTGTTTCCTACAAGTTAATCCAGAGGAAGGCAAAAAAAAAAACGTGAGGCAGATGCCAATTTTCCCCACTTAAGGGGAAAAAATTCTTTCCCGACTCCAATCAGACAACCAGAATAACTCCCTGGATCAATGACCCCTCTCTAGTAGCTATAACCTGTAATATTTTTACACTCCAGAAATACATCCAGTCCCCTCTTGAATTCCTTTATTGTACTCACCATCACCACCTCCTCAGGCAGAGAGTTCCATAGTCTCACTGCTCTTACCATGAAGAATCCTTTTCTATGTTTGTGTACAAACCTTCTTTCCTCCAGACGCAGAGGATGTCCCCTCGTCGCAGTCACAGTCCTGGGGATAAATAGATGATGGGAGAGATCTCTGTACTGACCCCTGATATATTTATACATAGATATTAGATCTCCCCTCAGTCGTCTTTTTTCTAAAGTGAATAACCCTAATTTTGATAACCTTTCAGGGTACTGTAGTTGCCCCATTCCAGTTATTACTTTAGTTGCCCTCCTCTGAACCCTCTCCAGCTCTGCTATGTCTGCCTTGTTCACAGGAGCCCAGAACTGTA
Organism: Bufotes viridis; assembly: GCA_033119425.1. NCBI lineage: Eukaryota > Metazoa > Chordata > Amphibia > Anura > Bufonidae > Bufotes > Bufotes viridis. The sequence goes on from CM065592.1 coordinate 314,885,781, forward strand.
CACAATAATCCATGTGTGGTCTGACTAGTGATTTGTAAACAGGTAGGACTATGTTCTCATCACGGGCATCTATGCCGCTTTTGATGCAACCCATTATCTTATGTGCCTTTGCAGTAGCTGCCTGACACTGGTTTTTACAGCTTAGTTTGCTGTTTATTAAAATTCCTAGATCATTTTCCATGTCAGTGTTACCGAGTGTTTTATTATTTAGTATGTACTGGTGACTTGCATTATTTCTTCTCATGTGCATAACTTTACATTTGTCAGTGTCAAACCTCATCTGCCATTTCTCTGCCCAAGCCTCCAATCTATCCAGATCCCTCTGTAGCAGAAAACTGTCCTCTTCAGTGTTAATTACTTTACACAGTTTAGTGTCATCTGCAAAAAATGATATTTTACTGTGCAAGCCCTCTACAAGATCATTAATAAAAATATTGAAGAGAATATGTCCCAGTACTGACCACTGAGGTACCCCACTAGTGACAGTGATCCAATCTGAGTGTGTACCGTTAATAACCACCCTCTGTTTTCTATTACTGAGCCAGTTACTTACCCACATACAGACATTTTCTCCCAGTCCGAGCATTCTCATTTTATATACTAACCTTTTATGAGGTACAGTGTCAAATGCTTTGGAGAAGTCCAGATATACGACATCCATTGATTCGCCGCTGTCAAGTCTAGAACTTACCTCTTCATAGAAACTGAATATATTAGTTTGGCATGACCGATCCCTCATAAAGCTACGCTGATATGGAGTTATTTGCTTATTTTCAGTGAGATACTCTAAGATAGCATCTCTTAAAAAACCTTCCAACAGTTTCCCCACAACAGATGTTAAACTTACCGGCCTATAATTTCCAGGCTCTGTTTTTGGACCCTTTTTGAATATTGGCACCACATTTGCTATGCGCCAATCCTGTGGAACATTCCCTGTCAGTATAGAGTCCGTAAATATCACTTAACTACTTGAGCAACATGTCCATTCTGAACTGTCCTCTCACCTCTCCTCCTGCTCCCTCTTTGACTGGCTACAATCTCGCTTCCGACCCCACCACTCAACTGAGATTGCCCTCACCAAAGTCACCAATGACCTACTAACTGCCAAAACCAAAAAATATTACTCTGTCCTCCTTCTCCTTGGCATGTCCTCTTCCTTTGACACTGTCGACCACTCCCTTCTGTTACAAACTCTCTCATCTCTTGGCATCACTGACCTGGCCCTCTCCTGGATCAAATCATACCTCACAGACCGGACATTTAGCTTCTCCCACTCTCACACCACCTCCTCGCCTCATTCTCTCTCTGTTGGTGTCCCGCAAGGCTCCGTCCTAGGACCCCTGCTCTTCTTTATCTACACCTTCAGCCTGGGACAGCTTATAGAGTCCCATGGCTTTAAGTATCACTTTTATGCTGATGACACACAAATCTACCTCTCTGGTCCAGACATCACCATCTTACTATCCAGAATCCCACAATGCCTATCTCGCATATCCTCCTTCTTCTCCTCTCGCTTTGTAAAACTTAACATGGATAAAACAGAATTCATCATCTTTCCCCCACCTTGCTCAACCCCCCCCCTCCCCAACAGACCTATCTATGACAATCAATGACTGCAATGGTCAACCGAGTGCGCTGCCTTGGAGTGACCTTGGATTCTGCCCTCTCTTTCCGACCACACATCCAAGCCCTTTCCACCACCTGCCGCTTCCAACCTAAAAACATCTCCCGCATCCGCTCTTTCCTCAACTTTGAATCAGCAAAAATGCTTGTACATGCCCTCATCATCTCCCACCTAGACTACTGCAACATTCTCCTCTGTGGCCTCCCATATAGCACTCGTACCCCTTCAATCTATCCTCAACTCTGCTGCCCGACTAATCCATCTCTCACCCTGTTACTCCTCTGCCTCTCCACTCTGCCAGTCCCTGCACTGGCTCCCCATTGCCCAGCGAATTCAGTTTAAAATACTAACCAACACATACAAGGCCATCCACAACCGGTCCCCTCCCTACATCTCTGAGCTACTTTCCCGATACATCCCCACACGCAATCTTCGATCCTCACAGGACCTCCTTCTCTCTTCTCCTCTTATCACCTCTTCCCACACTCGCCTCCAAGATTTCTCCCGGGCATCCCCCATACTCTGGAACTCGCTACCCCAACATATCAGACTCTCACATACAGTGGAATCCTTCAAAAGAAACCTGAAAACCCACCTCTTAAGACAAGCCTACAACCAGTGATCCTGCTGGCTCTATACCGCCATAATCAACTTTACCCTCTCCTTCTGTGTCCTTCTCCCATACCATGTAGATTGTAAGCCCTCACGGGCAGGGCCCTCTCTCCTTCTGTACCAGTCTGTAACTAGTCTCGTTTATGCTTAATGCAATTGTCTGTATTATGTATGTGCACCGCTTATTATATGTACAGCGCTATGGAATGAATGGCTCTCTAATAATAAATAATAATAATTCCCTTAGGATACGGGGTGTATGCCATCCGGTCCTGGAGATTTGTCTATTTTAATCTTTTTAGGTCGCTGTTGTACTTCTTCCTGGGTCAGACAGGGCACTTTTAATTGGGAATTTACTTTTACATTCTGCATTTCATCTGACAGTTTATTTTCCTCATTGAATATAGTGGAGAAAAAAATATTTAATAATTTTGCTTTATCCTCGTCGCTCTCTGCAACACCCCCCTCATTGCTGTGTAGAGGGCCGACTCCTTCCGATTTATATTTTTTACCATTTATATAATTGAAGAACATTTTAGGGTTAGTTTTACTCTCTTTGGCAATTAATCTCTCTGTCTCTAGTTTGGCAGTTTTTATTAGTTTTTTACATATTGTATTTATTTCCTTATAGTTTTTCAGTGCTTCCTGGCTCCCCTCCTCTTTTAGTGATTTATATGCTTTCTTTTTGTCATTTATTGTTTTCTTTATGGTTCTATTTATTCACATTGGTTTCTTATTGTTTCTTAGCCTTTTATTCCTATAAGGTATGTACCTCTCACAATTAGATGTTACAATGCATTTAAAAATCTCCCATTTTGTGGTTGTATTTTTATTTTAAAGGACTTTGTCCCAGTTAGTTAGGCCTATGGCCTCCCTTAGTTGGCTAAATTTAGCTTTTTTGAAGTCTGGTATTTTCTAGGTGTCCATCAACCTGCACATCTGTTGTTCTATCAGGTCTATTGGTTAATACTAAGTCCAGTATGGCCGTCCCTCTAGTTGGGTCCTGAACCAGTTGGGAAAGGTAATTGTCTTTGGCTATTGCCAAGAACCTATTTCCTTTATGGGATGTACAGCTTTCAGTTTCCCAGTCTATATCTGGGTAGTTGAAGTCCCCCATAATAACGACTTCATTATGATTTTCCGCCTTGTCTATCTCGTTTAGTAATAGATTTTCTGTGGACTCTGGTATATTAGGTGGTTTACATAATACTGAATTACCTTCCAACATTAAAATATAGCTTTTAATAGATAATTTTAAAAGACGTAATGTAAATAATCTGAAGATAAACTTCAAAAACTTTCTTTTCTCTTATACCAGGTCAAATCTTGATAAATGCGGACCCGAATATAGAAAAATATTTGGTTCCTTGACTGCGTCTCCTATTCTATTCTATGACGACATCCGGTCTAGCGGTGGAGCGCAGATGAGAACATCCGGTTCAGCGGTGGAACGCATTTGCGTTCCACACCGCGTCATATTACAACATCCGGTTCGGCTGTGGAACGCATTTGCGTTCCAACATAGCGTTCTTTCACTAACTAAGTAGTGGTTACTACAAAAGAATTGGACCCCGGGCTTGTATAGATCCTTTATTCCTATAGGACATATATGAGTAACCATCAGTGGCAATATAGATCTGCCCCTTCAGTATATGCACATTTTTTTGATATGTCTACACAGAGGAGGAAGTAGAGGGGAGGTGGCTATCAATTAATGGACCAATATAAGGCGCCAGTTTTCAAAGCATCAGTGAGACGCCTTCATCTCAGTGCCTTCATCCACACACAGGTCTGTCTTCATTTCCCTACTTAGGGACGTTATACTCCAGATATTTGTTATATTTTGTACTGGGTATCTTGAGTCAGGGTTTATAATCAAATACCCTGAACCAAGAAAATCCTATATGCCCGGACTTTTGTCCAGGTATACAATCCCCTGACGAACCAGTGTGCTGCTGGGGAAACGCCGCGTCGGGACGTTTATGTCTTTATTGCGGGCTATCCTTTACTTATTATATATCTGTTTGTAGACAATATATATTGTTTTTCCTTATCTACCCTATTCCTTTGGTAAGGGTCATTTTAGGGCAATTAGCAGTATTAGGAACGTGGACAGGGGACCCTCACCATCAGGGGGTTTCCCTGGGCTAAGGGAGAGATAGGGAAGCCAGGGTTTAATAGGGATAATTTACATCTTTTACCCTGCCAGGTTATCCAACACATGACACCAATTCCCTACGGTTCCTAAATTTGTCTACAAACTGTAAGTAAAGAGGGCTTAACCCTTCATCTGGTATAGCCTTATTATTTTTCTATATTCGGGTCCGCATTTATCAAGATTTGACCTGGTATCAGAGAAAAGAAGGTTTTTGAAGTTTATCTTCAGATTATTTACGTTACGTCTTTTAAAATTATCTATTAAAAGCTATATTTTAATGTTGGAAGGTAATTCAGTATTATGTAGTCTATAGACTTCCTCAGTATTTGTATCCGCCAAGAGGCGATTTATGTTTAAAGAGAATTTATATTTGATAATTTACTATGGCTGGTTTCCTTAAAGGACCTATTAACACAGATAGTTGGTTGGAGGAGGAGGAAGAGGTCTTCTCTGAACAAGAAGGTCCATCTGAAAAAAGTAGTCAACAATCACTTAAAACTGTATTTAAGAATCTGTATGAGGATTACAAAGAGAATCTTAAATCGTGGTGGGAGACACGGACCCTGGAAAACTATATTAAAAATAAGATAGTGCCCGGAGGTCTACGTGTATGATTAATTCCTGCCCTGAGATCTCGTTCACCTCGCCTGATTGAGAAGTGGGAGAGAGAACTGCTAAGTAGCTCGATCAGATTTATGCAATTGCTGCTTGAGGAGGAGAAGGAAATCCTGAATAACTCCTGCTGCAAATTGAATAAACAGATCGAGCTAGCATTAACATATAAAAACGACCCAGATTTCAACAGGCGAGAGACTATCCTTCAGACATCCGTAGAACATTTCCAAACCTTTTTGAAAGAGAGGAAACATAAACAGTTCATACGAGATCTAACTACTTTCAGAGATTAAAAAGCATTTGACTTTTTGAGAGAAAACAAATCAGGGGATATTGGTAAAGACGACTCTAGTACTGATCTTGAATCCTCCGACACAGATAGAAACACTGAATTGAGTTCATCTAGTAAGGGACGAAATAGAGGTAGAGGGGGGAAGAGATGGCCTCAAAGAGGCAAAGGCAGAACACAGGTATTCTCCTCATCAGATGGTGTCTCCTCGGGTGGGCATTCATCCAATTTTTTGGCCAAGGGGGGGAGGACAATATAGGTCCCCCCTATCAGCTGAGGGACAGGGACAATCTTCAAAAAGAGGACAGACGAAAGTAGATGAGAACTGCATCATTAACCTTACAACCAGAACTTTAGGTAGTGATGAACTACAAGTTCTTTCAAAGGGTTTATCTTTTGTCCCTACAGTGGGTTTTGATGCATTCTCATGGGTTAAGGATATTACTCTGTTCACCCGAAAATTAAAATGGCACAAGTTTTTTAAGAATAATGATAAGGAGGAATGCTCGAAATTGGGTATCCCTCTTGACTGCCTAGAAGATGTAAGATTACTGGCATCACTTACAGAAGATACCAATTACACCACGGGTGAAGGCCCCTTTACTACCCTACATCTCAAAAGTATTAGAATGCCCCCTCAGCAAGAGAATTCAGCGATTGAGATATTTTTAAGATTAGTATTACAACAGATTGATAAAATTACCCCCAAAAAAGGACATATGTACAATCTTACTGTAGGAGAGAGAGAAGCCCTCCATAGTCTTGAAAAAGATAAAAATATTATCATTAAACCATCTGATAAGGGGGGTAACATAGTAATCATGAATCATAAAATCTATCGTGATATGTGTTATTCCCTCCTTAATGACCAACATTGCTATGAGTATATACAGTTGGATCCCTCTGAAAAGTTTATAGGGGAACTTAATGAAATTTTGATTAATGCCTTTGAGAATAAACTTATCTCTCCGGAAGAACTGAATTTTATGACTCCAAAATATCCACAGATCGCTACGTTTTATACCCTCCCCAAAATACATAAAGGGAGGTCCCCGTTGAAAGGGAGACCAATCGTATCAGGGGTGGACTCTCTCTCTCAGAATGTGAGTATTTATGTTGACAAAATATTGCGATCATTTGTGTCCTCTTTACCATCTTATATAAGGGACACAACTGATTTGTTACTTAAAATACAGGATATTGCTGTGGAGGACCAGGTACTGCTGATATCTATTGATGTCGAGGCTCTCTACAGCAGTATTCCACATGAGTGGGGCTTAAAAGCTACACATGCATTCTTAGAGACAAGAGGGATCCAATTTCGTTCTCATAACCAGTTTATTCTGTCACTGTTGGAGTATATCTTGACCCACAATTTTTTTCTATTTGAGTCGAAGTTCTACCACCAGCTCAGGGGCACGGCTATGGGTAGCCCTTGTGCGCCCACTTATGCCAATTTGCTCCTGGGCTGGTGGGAGGACCGCATCGTCTTTAGTGAAGCAAAGGATCCCTGGACCACCCATATCCTCTTTTGGGGGAGATATATCGATGATATCTTTATCTTATGGGATGGTCCAGTGGAGACCTTTAAATCCTTTGCTGAATCTCTCAACCATAACCCTATAGGTCTACGATTTACCTGGGAAATCAAGGAACAGGAGATTTCCTTCCTTGATGTCAAAATTTCAAAAAGGGGGGGTATGTTACATACAGAAACTTTCAGAAAAGAGACAGCTACGAATAGCTTACTCCACTGGGATAGTTTTCACCCACAACCCCTCAAGAGGGGAATACCAAGGGGGCAGTACATACGTACAAGAAGGAACTGCACCAACACTTCCACTTTCATACAACAATCAAGGGAACTGAGGAATAGATTCGAACAGAGGGATACCCGAAAAACACTTAAGGGGCATTTCAACACTCCTGTCGATGAATCGTGAAAAACTTCTAACACCAAGGGTGAGAGAAGAACAAGCAGGTATAGTGAGAGTCATTGCAACATACGACAACGCCCATGATAAAATGTATGAAATTTTAAGAAAACATTGGGGGATCCTACGGACTGATCAAGATCTGGTTGACATATTACCACCAAGACCATCCATCACATATAGGAGGGGACGGTCGATCAAGGACCGGCTGGTCCATAGTATGTATACAAAGCCAAAAACTTCTGGCACCTGGCTTGATCGTTGTCCATTGGGAACCTTCAAATGTAGTGGATGCATTGCCTGCCCATATATTCTAGTGTCAAAGAGGTTTACGAGTGTATCAACTAAAAATCCTTTGACATAAGGGAATTCTCCAATTGTAGAACCAGTGGAGTGGTTTATCTTATAACATGCCAATGCCCCCTTAACTATGTAGGAAAGACCAAGAGAGAGCTGAGGAGGAGGATAGGGGAACACCTTGGGGACATTAGACACAGGAGGGACACACCAGTGGCAAATCATGTCCTTGAATTTCATGGGGGGAACCCCAAATGTTTGAGCTTCCAAATTATTGAGGTTGTCCATCCATCTCCACGTAAGGGGGATTGGAATAGGAAAATACTTCAAAGGGAAAGCTATTGGATTCATCGATTACGTACGACCAATCCAGAGGGCCTGAATGAACAATTATCGTTTAGCTGCTTCCTATAAATATTTATCCATGTGTCAATTATAGCATCCTCCTTTTGCTCCCCATCTCCTCTCCCCTCCCCCCATCTCTCTCTTCTTGTTTCCCCTCCCCCCTTCTTTCAGCCAGATATAATAACCTAACCTCCATATAGTGATCTTGGTTCCCTTGCTATTATGTAAGGGTATTTTGGTCTTAATATTTGGAATATGGGCCATAGTCAAGTATATCGGACCGGAAAGGCCCAACTTGTTTAATATCATTTTAATGTATATAGGGAGTATCAAAATGAAAATATTTTTCTTTTTTCCTCTATTTAACTTTTTTCTCTGACTGTGTGAGTTTTGAGATAATAGGCCCATTTGGATTTTCTAATATAGAAAGGCCTCCCCTTCTCCTCTAAAACAATTTTAAATAATAATGATAATATATAAAAAAAGAGAGCCTCATTAACGCTTCACTATATCATTGGTCTCATTATTTATTATCAATACTAGCATAAATATTGCAGCCAAAATGAATAAAGTATCAAATGTTTTAGCATCGTTATAATAAGGCCTAATCATTTCCTGAAGGGCGAAGCGCAGGTTGCGTTCCACACCTCTATTTGGTTCCTTGACTGCGTCTCCTATTCTATTCTATGACGACATCCGGTCTAGCGGTGGAGCGCAGATGAGAACATCCTGTTCAGCGGTGGAACGCATTTGCGTTCCACACCGCGTCATATTACAACATCCGGTTCGGCTGTGGAACGCATTTGCGTTCCAACATAGCGTTCTTTCACTAACTAAGTAGTGGTTACTACAAAAGAATTGGACCCCGGGCTTGTATAGATCCTTTATTCCTATAGGACATATATGAGTAACCATCAGTGGCAATATAGATCTGCCCCTTCAGTATATGCACATTTTTTTGATATGTCTACACAGAGGAGGAAGTAGAGGGGAGGTGGCTATCAATTAATGGACCAATATAAGGCGCCAGTTTTCAAAGCATCAGTGAGACGCCTTCATCTCAGTGCCTTCATCTACACACAGGTCTGTCTTCATTTCCCTACTTAGGGACGTTATACTCCAGATATTTGTTATATTTTGTACTGGGTATCTTGAGTCAGGGTTTATAATCAAATACCCTGAACCAAGAAAATCCTATATGCCCGGACTGTTGTCCAGGTATACAATCCCCTGACGAACCAGTGTGCTGCTGGGGAAACGCCGCGTCGGGACGTTTATGTCTTTATTGCGGGCTATCCTTTACTTATTATATATCTGTTTGTAGACAATATATATTGTTTTTCCTTATCTACCCTATTCCTTTGGTAAGGGTCATTTTAGGGCAATTAGCAGTATTAGGAACGTGGACAGGGGACCCTCACCATCAGGGGGTTTCCCTGGGCTAAGGGAGAGATAGGGAAGCCAGGGTTTAATAGGGATAATTTACATCTTTTACCCTGCCAGGTTATCCAACACATGACACCAATTCCCTACGGTTCCTAAATTTGTCTACAAACTGTAAGTAAAGAGGGCTTAACCCTTCATCTGGTATAGCCTTATTATTTTTCTATATTCGGGTCCGCATTTATCAAGATTTGACCTGGTATCAGAGAAAAGATGGTTTTTGAAGTTTATCTTCAGATTATTTACGTTACGTCTTTTAAAATTATCTATTAAAAGCTATATTTTAATGTTGGAAGGTAATTCAGTATTATGTAGTCTATAGACTTCCTCAGTATTTGTATCCGCCAAGAGGCGATTTATGTTTAAAGTATATTAGGTGGTTTATAATAAACTCCTATGAGTAATTTATTATTGTTTTTGCCTCCATGTATATCTACCCACACAGTGACTCCACATGTTCATGTCCCTCACTTATATTTTCTCGAATTGTGGGCTTTAGACAGGACTTCGTGCCATTACACGAAAAATTGATTAGATAACCACGAAGCGCCAAGAAATTTGGCTTTGTGACCAATCAGATGTTTCCTGCAATTCGGATCGAAGTCAATTCATTTAGCTTTGATTTGCCCAACACTAATGATAAGGATGATTTCACTGGTCAGGACACCCAACCTCTCAGAAATAACTGGCTCCTTGGGCACGCTGACAAGAATAACGAGCTGCATGTTCACTTGTTTACATGATGATAGACGCATCATTGACATGAGGCAGTCTGACATTTACTGAATTGCCATGCTTTTAGACTCTCGCTATCAAAGCAAAATGGAGGAACGTTTTGCTCCTGCCAAAAAGGAGAGCAAATTAGGTTATTACCAGGAAACCTGTATAATCAGCTTACCACAGCTTTCAGCACCTCAACTGCTGTTCATCACTGCTAATCCCCTACAGCCACCACTATTAGCACTACGCCTCTGCCTTTATTACCACTACTACTATTACTACTACTACCACAGACAGCCGACCTACTGCCTTGTGTGTTCCATGCTATACTGCATCTGCTGCCGCAGCTATTGCAGTCACATGCCCCTTATTACCAGACCCGTTCCACATCCACACTGGACTGTTGCTGCTCTCAATTAAAAAGGATATTTTTTATAGGCCCGTTCACAAGGAGCCACCTTATATTCTAACAATTAATAATTGTGCATGTCGTATGGGCAGGCATTCTTACCCTGACAAGGCATAATTTTTGGACACTTGGTCCCCCAACAAGCCACTTATTTTTTTATTCTTTTATCCCATAACACCATGTGAGTAAACATAATCTGCCCCCGATAAGGGACGATTTTTTGAAGCTTTGGAATATGAAAAAGCATAACACATGTGATGGGGCAGTGTGTTTTTAAATATACTGATAACATTGTCAAACGTATGTTTACCCATACCCATATGGGTACCCATAGCTACTGTATGTATGTCAATTTCACTCAGACATGATTTACTATTGCTGTCATTGCATTCAAGAGCTTACTTTTTAAAAAATTCAGTGAAACTAAACGAAACTGAGCCTCGACAGGTTCACGCATCTTTAGTCTGTCCTTATTTACCTGACAGAAGCTAAAGGAGATATACACGAGCATACCATATATATCTCTTTACTGTACAGAAAAGTGTAGCATTTTCCTATACAGTGGACTAACACAGAAACATGCTTCAAAGTACTGTGATTAGATTGAGATTATGTATGCTACAGGGAAATTACACACAATCACACATGAGAGGATTAGATACACCAGCTCACTAGCACAGTTTAAAATGAAATAGGATAGTGGCATAACTACCGCTGTAGTTACGTGTAGTACTACTGCTATGGGGCCCACGGCCAGGCAGCACAGGAGGACGGTCTATTATTTACATACAGGTAGGCAGCATGGAATCTGCAGTATGCTAGACAGAGGAGCAGATGCCTCGTGGCATTTTTTCCAGAAGAATAAAAATAATTCCCTTACCATTTTTTTTTACTTCATGGAGGAGTACAAAAGCTGTAGTAATTCAAATAAATAATACATAGGCACGCATAACGTTACTAGTCTACTCTTCAGGAAAAATTTGATTCGCACCGAAGCCGAATCTCCTCACTGTTCGTGGTAATGAATCGCATTTTTTCCTAAAATGGCTGCTGCACTTGTTAGGACATGGAGCAAAGAACTCTGGGAGCAAGGGATTACCCATAATGCCATGCATGCAGCCAATCAGCAGCCAGCAAAGCCCTGTGATGTCACAGCCCTATAAATAGCCTCAGCCATCTTGGATTCTGCCATTTTCCAGTGTACTTAGTGCAAGGGGAGACATGAGCAGGCGCTAGAGACAGTGCAAGGAAAGACTTAATTGTGCTGAAAAAATGATTTACAAATTCAGGGAGAGATTATTATGTAGGGAAAGGATAGGGATTAGTGTTGAGCGAACAGTTCGAGCATCGTTCGGGTTCGTACTGAATTTTGGGGTGTCCGGGACCCGGACCCGAACCCGGACATTTTCAAAAAAGTTCGGGTCCGTTGTTCGTCGATTTCTTCCAGCTTTCTGAAGGGCTGCACAGCAGCCAATCAGCTAGCGTTTTACTTCTTGCCCTACGAGCCCATCACAGCCATGCCTACTAATGGCATGGCTGTGATTGGCCAAGTGCAGCATGTGACCCAGCCTCTATTTAGGCTGGAGTCACATAGCGCCGCACGTCACACTGCTCTGATTAGTGTAGGGAGAGGACGCAGCTTCTGTGAGGGCGAGATTAGGCAGGGAAAAGTCAGCAACAGCACCTAATAAACTGATTGATCTACAGCTGTGAATGATTGAACTTCTGCTAGTTACTTGCTCACTGGTTTTTAGGCTGCACAGAGCGTTTTTCTGTCACTTATTTTCTGGGGTGATCTGTCTCCTTTTGTGACTTGTGGTGCACCAGAACAAGCTGCCACCAAGTCCATCAATCCATAAATGCTAGTTTTTTTTTTTGCTATATCCTACATCAGGGGCTTGGCTGTGCTAATTGTCACCCCTAGAAACTCAGGATAGCAATTTCTATCTTTTATTAAGGGGTTAAATACAATTGCCCAAATAACAATCCCCTAAATCTGGTGTTCCAGCTTTGGCTAGCCAAGTATAATACTGTCTGCTGTCTGGCAAAGGATAGATTATTTTCTGGGGTGAAATTCAACTGCCAAAATAGCAATACCATAAATCAGTGGTTTCAGCTGTGGCTGGCAAAATAGAATAGGTTGCGCCAAAACATATATTTTGTTCTGGGGTGAAATTAATCTTGCAAAATAGCAATACCCTGATTATGGTGTCCCAGCAGTTGCAGGCCAGATTTCATAGTGTCAGCCAAAACACATATTTTGTTCTGGGGTGAAATTAATTTTGCAAAATAGCAATACCCTGATTCTGGTGTCCCAGCAGTTGTAGGCCAGATTTCATAGTGTCCGCTAAAACATATATTTTGTTCTGGGGCGAAATTAATCTGGCAAAATAGCAATACCCTGATTCTGGTGTCCCAGCAGTTGCAGGCCAGATTTCATAGTGTCTGCCAAAACACATATTTTGTTCTGGGGTGAAATTAATCTGGCAAAATAGCAATATCCTGATTCTGGTGTCCCAGCAGTTGCAGGCCAGATTTCATAGTGTCCGCTAAAACATATATTTTGTTCTGGGGTGAAATTCAATTCCTAAAATAGCAATACCATAAATCAGTGGTTTCAGCTGTGGCTGGCAAAATAGAATAGTGTCCACCAAAACATATATTTTGTTCTGGGGTGAAATTAATCTGGCAAAATAGCAATACCCTGATTCTGGTGTCCCAGCAGTTGCAGGCCAGATTTCATAGTGTCCGCTAAAACATATATTTTGTTCTGGGGTGAAATTAATCTGGCAAAATAGCAATACCCTGAATCTGGTGTCCCAGCAGTTGCAGGCCAGATTTCATAGTGTCCGCTAAAACATATATTTTGTTCTGGGGTGAAATTAATCTGGCAAAATAGCAATACCCTGAATCTGGTGTCCCAGCAGTTGCAGGCCAGATTTCATAGTGTCTGCCAAAACACATATTTTGTTCTGGGGTGAAATTAATCTGGCAAAATAGCAATACCCTGATTCTGGTGTCCAAGCAGTTGCAGGCCAGATTTCATAGTGTCCGCTAAAACATATATTTTGTTCTGGGGTGAAATTCAATTGCCAAAATAGCAATACCCTGAATCTGGTGTCCCAGCAGTTGCAGGCCAGATTTCATAGTGTCTGCCAAAACACATATTTTGTTCTGGGGTGAAATTAATCTGGCAAAATAGCAATACCCTGATTCTGGTGTCCCAGCAGTTGGAGGCCAGATTTCATAGTGTCCACTAAAACATATGTTTTGTTCTGGGGTGAAATTCAATTCCTAAAATAGCAATACCATAAATCAGTGGTTTCAGCTGTGGCTGGCAAAATAGATTAGTGTCCGCCAAAACATATATTTTGTTCTGGGGTGAAATTAATCTTGCAAAATAGCAATACCCTGATTCTGGTGTCCCAGCAGTTGCAGGCCAGATTTCATAGTGTCTGCCAAAACACATATTTTGTTCTGGGGTGAAATTAATCTGGCAAGACAGCAATACCCTGAATCTGGTGTCCCAGCAGTTGCAGGCCAGATTTCATATTGTCCGCTAAAACGTATATTTTGTTCTGGGGTGAAATTCAATCTAAAATAGCAATACCCTGATTCTGGTGTCCCAGCAGTTGCAGGCCAGATTTCATAGTGTCTGCCAAAACACATATTTTGTTCTGGGGTGAAATTAATCTGGCAAAATAGCAATACCCTGATTCGGATGTCCCAGCAGTTGCAGGCCAGATTTCATAGTGTACGCTAAAACATATATTTTGTTCTGGGGTGAAATTCAATTCCTAAAATAGCAATACCATAAATCAGTTGTTTCAGCTGTGGCTGGCAAAATAGAATAGTGTCCGCCAAAACATATATTTTGTTCTGGGGTGAAATTAATCTGGCAAAATAGCAATACCCTGATTCTGGTGTCCCAGCAGTTTCAGGCCAGATTTCATAGTGTCCGCTAAAACATATATTTTGTTCTGGGGTGAAATTAATCTGGAAAAATAGCAATACCCTAAATCTGGTGTCCCAGCAGTTTCAGGCCAGATTTCATAGTGTCTGCCAAAACACATATTTTGTTCTGGGGTGAAATTTAATCTGGCAAAATAGCAATACCCTGAATCTGGTGTCCCAGCATTTGCAGGCCAGATTTCATAGTGTCTGCCAAAACACATATTTTATTCTGGGCCGAAATTAATCTGGCAAAATAGCAATACCCTGAATCTGGTGTCCCAGCAGTTGCAGGCCAGATTTCATAGTGTCTGCCAAAACACATATTTTGTTCTGGGGTGAAATTAATCTGGCAAAATAGCAATACCCTGATTTTGTGTCCCAGCAGTTGCAGGCCAGATTTCATAGTGTCCGCTAAAACATATATTTTGTTCTGGGGTGAAATTCAATTCCTAAAATAGCAATACCATAAATCAGTGGTTTCAGCTGTGGCTGGCAAAATAGAATAGTGTCCGCCAAAACATATATTTTGTTCTGGGGTGAAATTAATCTTGCAAAATAGCAATACCCTGATTCTGGTGTCCCAGCTGTTGCAGGCCAGATTTCTTAGTGTCTGCCAAAACACATATTTTGTTCTGGGCTGAAATTCATCTGGCAAAATAGCAATACCCTGAATCTGGTGTCCCAGCAGTTGCAGGCCAGATTTCATAGTGTCCGCTAAAACATATATTTTGTTCTGGGGTGAAATTAATCTGGCAAAATAGCAATACCCTGATTCTGGTGTCCCAGCAGTTGCAGGCCAGATTTCATAGTGTCTGCCAAAACACATATTTTGTTCTGGGGTGAAATTAATCTGGCAAAATAGCAATACCCTGATTCTGGTGTCCCAGCAGTTGCAGGCCTGATTTCATAGTGTCCACTAAAACATAAATTTTGTTCTGGGGTGAAATTCAATTAAAATAGCAATACCCTGAATCTGGTGTCCCAGCTGTTGCAGGCCAGGATTCATAGTGTCCGCAAAAACATATATTTTGTTCTGGGGTGACATTCAATTGCCAAAATAGCAATACCCTGAATCTTTTGTCCCAGCTGTTGCAGGCCAAGTGTAAATCTGTCCATAAAAGGATACCTTTTATCCAGGGCCTAAATACTAGCCCTAAAAGAGATATTCCCCTAAATCAGTGGTTACTGCTGTGCCTGGATTAGTGTAATACGCTACATAAACAAACAGGCAGATAGTGTTAGGTGCCTGTAAAAAAATGCCTAAATTTGAAATCAATACATTGGGCCAAATATTTTTTTCCTTATTGTGGTGCTTGGTGAACGGTAACAATGAGTAAAACATCTAGTAAGGGACGCGGAAGCGGTCATGGTGGTGTTAGTGTACCCTCTTGTGCTGGGAGAGGACATGGCCATTCTGCCACAGCCAAACATCCTAGTGAACCAACTACCTCAGGTTCCAGTACCCACCAGAATTTACAACGATATTTGATGGGGCCCAATGCCGTTCTAAGGATGGTAAGGCCTGAGCAGGTACAGGCGCTAGTCAATTGGGTGGCCGACAGTGGATCCAGCATGTTCACAACATTATCTCCCACACAGGTGGCACCTGAAAACCAAGCCCATCAGTCTGTCACATCACCCCCATGCATATCAGGGAAACTGTCAGAGCCTCAAGTTATGCAGCAGTCTCTTATGCTGTTTGAAGACTCTGCTGGCAGGGTTTCCCAAGGAAATTCACCTAGCCCTTCCCCAGTGGTGGAAGACATAGAATGCACTGATGCACAACCACTGATGTTTCCTGATGATGAGGACATGGGAATACCACCTCATCGGAGTCCGCACGTCTCTGATGATGACGAAACACAGGTGCCAACTGCTGCGTCTTTCTGCAGTGTGCAGACCGAACAGGAGGTCAGGGAGGAAGACTGTGTGGAAGACGATGCAGGGGACGATGAGGTCCTAGACCCCACATGGAATGAAGGTCGTGCCACTGACTTTCATAGTTCAGAGGAAGAGGCAGTGGTGAGAACGAGCCAACAGCTCCCCCTGCTCCCTCTTCTGCTGCTGCCTCGGCCTCTTCCTCCGCCTCGGGAGAAATGTTGGCACCTGCCGCCCACCAAACAGAGGATGTGCCACCGACAACACCACCTGCATCACCAAGCATCTCCACCATGTCACACGGCAGCGTTCAGCTCTCCATCTCACAAACCTTGGAGAGAAAGCGTAAATTCCCACTTAGCCACCCTCGAGCCCTGGGCCTGAATGCCAGCATTTCTAAACTACTGGCCTTTGAAATGCTGTCATTCAGGCTGGTGGACACAGACAGCTTCAAACAGCTGATGTCCATGGCTGTCCCACAGTATGTTGTTCCCAGCCGCCACTACTTCTCCAAGACAGCCGTGCCTTCCTGCACAACCAAGTATCCGATAAAATCAAGTGTGTACTGCGCAACGCCATCTGTGGCAAGGTCCACCTAACCACAGATACGTGGACCAGTAAGCACGGCCAGGGACGCTATATCTCCCTAACTGCACACTGGGTAAATGTAGTGGCGGCTGGGCCGCAGGCGGAGAGTTCCTTGGCGCACGTCCTTCCGCCGCCAAGGATCGCAGGGCATCATTCTTTGCCTCCTGTAGCCTCCTCCTCCTACTCGGCTTCCTCCTCCTCTGCTACCACCAGCTCATCCAGTCAGCCACACACCTTCACCACCAACTCCAGCACAGCCCGGGGTAAACATCAGCAGGCCATTCTGAAACTCATATGTTTGGGGGACAGGCCCCACACCGCGCAGGAGTTGTGGCGGGGTATTGAACAACAGACCGACGAGTGGTTTCTGCCGGTGGGCCTCAAGCCCGGCCTGGTGGTGTGCGATAATGTGCGAAATCTTGTCGCAACTCTGGGACTAGCCGATTTGATGCAGATCCCTTGCCTGGCGCATGTGCTGAATTTGGTGGTGCCGAAGTTCATTCACAACTACCCCGACATGTCAGAGCTGCTGCATAAAGTGAGGGCCGTCTGTGCGCGCTTCCGGCGTTCACATCCTGCCGCTGCTCGCCTGTCTGCGCTACAGCGGAACTTCGGCCTTCCCGCTCACCGCCTCATATGCGACGTGCCCACCCGGTGGAACTCCACCTTGCACATGCTGGAGAGACTGTGCGAGCAGCAGCAGGCCATAATGGAGTTTCAGCTGCAGCACGCACATGTCAGTCGCACTGCGGAACAGCACCACTTCACTACCAATGATTGGGCCTCCATGCGAGACCTGTGTGCCCTGTTGCGCTGTTTCGAGTACTTCACCAACATGGCCAGTGGCGATGACACCGTTATCAGCGTTACAATACCACTTCTATGTCTCCTTGAGAAAACGCTTAGGGCGATGATGGAAGAGGAGGTGGCCCAGGAGGAGGAGGAGGAGGATGAGGGGTCATTTTTAGCACTTTCAGGCCAGTCTGTTAGAAGTGGCTCAGAGGGAGGTTTTTTGCAACAGCAGAGGCCAGGTACAAATGTGGCCAGCCAGGGCCCACTACTGGAGGACAAGGAGGATGAGGAGGAGGAGGAGGAGGATGAGGATGAAGCAGGTTCACAGCAGGGTGGCACCCGACACAGCTCAGGCCCATCACTGGTGCTTGGCTGGGGGGATACAGAGGACGATGAAGATACGCCTCCCACAGAGGACAGCTTGTCCTTACCTCTGGGTAGCCTGACACACATGAGCGACTACATGCTGCAGTGCCTGCGCAACGACAGCAGAGTTGCCCACATTTTAACGTGTGCGGACTACTGGGTTGCCACCCTGGTGGATCCCCGGTACAAAGACAATATGCCCACCTTACTTCCTGCACTGGAGTGTGATAGGAAGATGCGCGAGTACAAGCGCACGCTGGTAGATGCGCTCCTGAGAGCATTCCCAAATGTCACAGGGGAACAGGTGGAAGCCCAAGGCGAAGGCAGAGGAGGAGCAAGAGGTCGCCAACGCAGCTGTGTCACGGCCAGCTCCTCTGAGGGCAGGGTTAGCATGGCAGAAATGAGGAAAAGTTTTGTCTCCACGCCACAGCTAACTGCACCACCACCTGATACGGAACGTGTTAGCAGGAGGCAGCATTTCACTAACATGGTTGAACAGTACGTCTGCACACCCCTCCACGTACTGACTGATGGTTCGGCCCCATTCAACTTCTGGGTCTCCAAATTGTCCACGTGGCCAGAGTTAGCATTTTATGCCTTGGAGGTGCTGGCCTGCCCGGCGGCCAGCGTTTTGTCTGAACGTGTATTCAGCACGGCAGGGGGTGTCATTAGTGACAAACGCAGCCACCTGTCCACAGCCAACGTGGACAAGCTGACGTTCATAAAAATGAACCAGGCATGGATCCCACAGGACCTGTCTCTCCCTTGTGCAGAATAGACATTTATAACTGCCTCCCCCTCAACCATGTATTCTTGTACTCCGGGGCACTTCTTTATTGAATCCTCATTTTTTTAACTTTACCATGATCTTGCGGTGCAACCCAAAGTTGAATGAACCTCTCCTCTGTCTGGGTGGTGGGGCCGAAATAACTGAGAGTGGCCTTCTCCGGTGGTGGTTGATATGATGCATGATTCCTTGCTGTGGGACCTCTCTCCTCGGTCTGGGTGCTGGCCGAAATAACTGAGAGTAGCCTTCTCCGGTGGTGGTTGATATGACGCATGATTCCTTGCTGTGGGACCTCTCTCCTCTGTCTGGGTGCTGGGCCGAAATAACTGAGAGTGGCCTTCTCCGGTGGTGGTTGATATGACGCATGATTCCTTGCTGTGGGACCTGTATCCTCTGTCTGGGTGCTGGGCTGAAATAACTGAGAGTGGCCTTCTCCGGTGGTGGTTGATATGACGCATGATTCCTTGCTGTGGGACCTCTCTCCTCTGACTGGGTGCTGGGGCCTAAATAACTGAAAATGGCCTTCTCCAGTGGTGGGTGTTATGACGCATGATTCCTTGCTGTGGAATCTGTATCCTCGGTCTGGGTGCTGTGCCGAAATAACTGAAAGTGGCCTTCTCCAGTGGTGTGTGATATGACACATGATTCCTTGCTGTGGGATCTGTATCCTCGGTCTGGGTGCTGTGCCGAAATAACTGAAAGTGGCCTTCTCCAGTGGTGGGTGATATGATGCATGATTCCTTGCTGTGGGACCTCTCTCCTCGGTCTGGGTGCTTGCCGAAATAACTGAGAGTAGCCTTCTCCGGTGGTGGTTGATATGACGCATGATTCCTTGCTGTGGGACCTCTCTCCTCTGTCTGGGTGCTGGGCCGAAATAATTGAGAGTGGCCTTCTCCGGTGGTGGTTGATATGACGCATGATTCCTTGCTGTGGGACCTCTCTCCTCTGTTTGGGTGCTGGTGCCGAAATAACTGAAAGTGGCCTTCTCCAGTGTTGAGTGATATGACGCATGATTCCTTGCAGTGGGACCTGTCTCCAATTGATATTGGTTAAATTTTATTTATTTTATTTTATTTTAATTCATTTCCCTATCCACATTTGTTTGCAGGGGATTTACCTACATTTTGCTGCCTTTGGCAGCCCTCCAGCCCGTTCCTGGACTATTTTACAGCCTTTTTAGTGCCTAAAAGTTCGGGTCCCCATTGACTTTAATGGGGTTCGGGTTCGGGATAAAGTTCGGGTCGAGTTCGGATCCCGAAACCGAACATTTTCGGGAAGTTCGGCCGAACTTCTCGAACCCGAACATCCAGGTGTTTGCTCATCTCTAATAGGGATGCCTCATCTACACTATAAAAGGAGAATAGGGTAGAATAGGAAAGTGTACAACCTGGGTAATAGGAGTGATTCTATTACTCCTTGCTGCACTTATTGGGGATCCAAATTGGTGTTATACTACTGCTTTTTGGTTGTTTGCACTATATGATACTTCAGTCATTCTAGCAAACTTTGCTTGTTATTGGGGTGCAAGTTCTGTGTGATACAGCCATTTAAGGGGTGCATTAACAGGAAAGATATGTACAGTCGTGGCCAAAAGTTTTGAGAATTACATAAATATTGGAAATTGGAAAAGTTGCTGCTTAAGTTTTTATAATAGCAATTTGCATATACTCCAGAATGTTATGAAGAGTGATCAGATGAATTGCATACTCTTTCTTTGCCATGAAAATTAACTTAATCCCAAAAAATCCTTTCCACTGCATTTCATTGCTGTCATTAAAGGACCTGCTAAGATCATTTCAGTAATCGTCTTGTTAACTCAGGTGAGAATGTTGATGAGCACAAGGCTGGAGATCATTATGTCAGGCTGATTGGGTTAAAATGGCAGACTTGACATGTTAAAAGGAGGGTGATGCTTGAAATCATTGTTCTTCCATTGTTAACCATTGTGAGCTGCAAAGAAACGCGTGCAGCCATCATTGCGTTACATAAAAATGGCTTCACAGGCAAGGATATTGTGGCTACTAAGATTGCACCTCAATCAACAATTTATAGGAATATCAAGAACTTCAAGGAAAGAGGTTCAATTCTTGTTAAGAAGGCTTCAGGGCGTCCAAGAAAGTCCAGCAAGCGCCAGGATCGTCTCCTAAAGAGGATTCAGCTGCGGGATCGGAGTGCCACCAGTGCAGAGCTTGCTCAGGAATGGCAGCAGGCAGGTGTGAGCGCATCTGCACGTACAGTGAGGCGAAGACTTTTGGAAGATGGCCTGGTGTCAAGAAGGGCAGCAAAGAAGCCACTTCTCTCCAAAAAAAACATCAGGGACAGAAGTGGCTCGGGGACCAAAACATTGACATTTTGGGTCCATGGCCTGGAAACTCCCCAGATCTTAATCCCATTGAGAACTTGTGGTCAATCCTCAAGAGGCGGGTGGACAAACAAAAACCCACCAATTCTGACAAACTCCAAGAAGTGATTATGAAAGAATGGGTTGCTATCAGTCAGGAATTGGCCCAGAAGTTGATTGAGAGCATGCCCAGTCGAATTGCAGAGGTCCTAAAAAAGAAGGGCCAACACTGCAAATACTGACTCTTTGCATAAATGTCATGTAATTGTCGATAAAAGCCTTTGAAACGTATGAAGTGCGTGTAATTGTATTTCACTACATCACAGAAGCAACTGAAACAAAAATCTAAAAGCAGTTTAGCAGAAAACTTTGTGAAAACTGACATTTGTGTCATTCTCAAAACTTTTGGCCACGACTGTACATCCCATTAGTCGTTCTGCTGTGTATTGTGATTTTTATATTTTTTTTTTTGGGGTGTATTAATAGTAAAAAAAAAGGAAAAAATATATGTCATAATTGCCGTTCAGCGGTGAAGTTACATTGTACTACAGCCATTTACGGGGAGTATTAATAGGGAAAATATGTACGTGCCATTAGTTGTTGTGCTATGTATTTGTGATTGCTAGATTTCTTTTTTGGGGTGTATTAATAGGGGGAAAAAAAGGGAAAAATATATGTCATAATTGCTGTTCAGCGGTGAACTTACATTGTACTTCAGTAATTTACAGGGTGTATTAATTGGAAAGATACGTCCTATTAGCCATTCTGCATTGATTTTACATTGTTTGACTTTTTTATTAAAAGGAAATATACGTATGTCCCATTAGCCGTTCTGTGGTGAATTGTGATTGTTATATTTCTTTTTTTGGGGTGTGTTAATAGGATAAAGCATACGTCTTAATTTCCGTTCTGCTGTGAATTGTTATTGTTATAATTCTTTTTTTGGGGTGTATTAACCTCTTTAGGACGCAGGGTGTACATGTACACCCTGCGAATATCCGATCACCGCTGCGCACGCGGCGGTGATCGGATCCCGGTGCCTGCTAAAATAATTTAGCAGGCACCTTGGCACAATGCCCAGGGGGGTCCTATGACCCCCCCCCATGTCGGCGATCGCAGCAAACAACAGGTCAATTCAGACCTGCGGTTTGCTGCGCTTTCTGTAGTCTCTGATTCCTCTGGGGATCAGAGACTAAAAAATGCCCCAAACTTATAAATTATAACCCCCCCCCCCTGCACCCCGCCATATTAGTGTCCCCCCGGGTGGTGCGGGGGGGGGGGGGGATTGCGGGCGGTGCTGCAGGTGGGCGGCGGGGGAGGCAGCGGTGCGGCAGGTAGGATCGCAATTGCGATCCCTTGCCCGCCTCCTTTCAAATGCTTTCTCTGGTGTCTAGTGGGTATAGCAGAGGGTCAGCACATTGCTGACCCCCTGCAGCACATTGCTGACCCCCTGCTATAAACTGCTGACATCTGTGCTCCCCTCCCTCACAATCCATCACCCGCTGCTCTGTTCTGGCAGCGGGTGATGGTTGCCATGGGAGCAGGGGGCTTTCAGAAGCGTCCTGCTCTCCATGGTACTGAAACTCTGAATAGGCTTTTGCCTATTCAGACTTTGTAAAGTAAAAAATACAGTAAGTACAATATATAGTGTACTTACTGTATTATATAGACACAAGATCCACTGGATCTACAAGAACCAAGTGGGTCTGGGTAAAAAAAAATGTCAAAAAAAGTGAAAAAAAAAATATACATATCACTGAATAAAAATTAAAAAAATCAAATACACTACACATATTAGGTATCGCCATGTCCGTAAAAATCTTCTCTATAAAAATATCACATGCGCTAACCCCTCACGTAAATACTGTGTAAAAAAGCAATTTTTTGTCACCTTGCATCACAAAAAGTGTAATACCAAATGATCAAAAATGTTTTTGCCTCCCAAAATAGTACCAATAAAACCGCCATCTCATCCTGCAAAAAATGAGTCCTTACATAGGACAATTGCCCAAAAAAATAAAAAAATATGGCTCTCAGACTATGGAGACACTAAAACATAATTTTTTTTCTAAAATGCTATTATTGTGTTAAAGTAAAATTAAATTTGAAAAAAGTACACATATTATGTATCGCCGCGTCCATAAAAACCTGCTCTATAAAAATATCACATGATCTAGCCCCTCAGGTAAATACCGTTAAAAAAATTAAATAAAAACAATGTAAAAAAATAACATTTTTGTCACCTCACATCTCAAAAACTGTAATAGCAAGCGATTAAAAAGTTATATGCACCCAAAAATAGTGACAATAAAACCATCATCTCATCCCGCAAAAAATGATACCTCACATAGGACAATCGCCCAAAAAAAATAAAAAAAATATGGCTCTCAGACTATGGAGACACTAAAACATGATTTATTTTGTTTTAAAAAATGTTAATATTGTGTAAAACTTAAATAAATAAAAAGTATACATAGTTTGTATCGGCGCGTCTGTCACAACCTTCCCCATAAAAATAACACATGACCAAACCCCTCAGGTGAACACAACAACAACAAAAAAAATAAAAAATACGGTTTTAAAAGCCATTTTTGTCACCTTACATCACAAAAAGTGTAATAGCAAGCGACCAAAATGTCATATGCACCCCAAGATAGTTCCAATCAAACCGACATCTCATCCCACAAAAAATGAGCCCCTAAATAAGTTGCCCAAAAAAAAATATATATATCGCTTTCAGAATGTGGAGACACTAAAAAAATCATTTTTTTCAAAAATGCTTTATTATGTAAAACTAAAACAAACCCCCCAAAAAGTAGCCATATTTGGTATTGCCGCATCCTTATCAACCTGCTCTATAGAAATAGCACACAAACTAACCTGTCAGTTCAACAATGTAAATAACAAAAAATAAAAACGGTCCAAAAAAGGCTATTTTTATGCAAATTTTCCATTTTAATCCATTTTTCCAGTAACAAAGCAAGGGTTAACAGCCAAACAAAACACAATATATATTCTCCCGATTCTCTAGTATGCAGAAACACCCTATATGTGGTTGTAAACTGCTGTATGGCCAAACGGCAGGGCGTAGAAGGAAGGGAACACCATATGGTTTTTGGAAGGCAGATTTTGCTGGACTGGTTTTTTGACACCAAGTCCCATTTGAAGCCCCCCTGATGCACCCCTACAGTATAAACTCCCAAAAAGTGACCCCATTTTGGAAACTACGGGATAAGGTGGCAGTTTTTTTTGTATTATTTTAGGGTAAATATGATTTTTGGTTGCTCTATATTACACTTTTCTTGAGGCAAGGTAACAAAAAATAGAAATTTCATCTCCATTTTTCAATAACTCTTGTGGAACAACTAAGGGGTTAACAAAGTTTGTAAAATCGGTTTTGAATACCTTCAGGGGTGTAGTTTCTTAGTTAAAGTCACTTTTTGGGAGTTTCTACTCTAGGGGTGCATCAGGGGGCTTCAAATGGGACATGGTGTCAAAAATCCAGTCCAGCAAAATCCGCCTTCTAAAAACCATATGGCGTTCCTTTCCTTCTACGCCTTGCCGTTTGGCCATACAGCAGTTTACAACCACATATGGGGTATTTCTGCAAATTACAGAATCGGGGCAATAAATATTGAATTTTGTTTGGCTGTTAACCCTTGCTTTGTTACAGGAAAAAATGGATTCAAATGCAAAATTTTCCCAAAAATCTAAATTCAGAAATTTTATCTCCATTTGCCATTAACTCTTGTGGAAACCTAAAGGGTTAATGACGTTTGTAAAATCAGTTTTGAATACCTTGAGGGGTGTAGTTTCTAGAATGGGGTCATTTTTGGGTGGTTTCTATTATGTAAGCCTCACAAAGGGACTTCAGACCTGAAGTGATCCCTAAAAAGTGGGTTTTTGAAAATTTCTGAAAAATTTCAAGATTTGCTTCTAAACTTCTAAGCCTTGTAACGTCCCCAAAAAATAAAATGGCATTCCCAAAATGATCAATACATGAAGTAGACATATGGGGAATGTAAATCAATAACTTTTTTGGGCGATATTACTATGTATTATAGAAGTAGAGAAATTGAAACTTGGAAAATTGCAATTTTTTTCAAAATTTTGGGTAAATTTGGTATTTTTTTATAAATAAAAATGAAATTTTTCGACTTCATTTTACCACTGTCCTGAAGTACAATATGTGACGAAAAAACAGTCTCAGAATGGCCTGAATATGAAAAAGCGTTTTAAAGTTATCACCACATAAAGTGACACTAGTCAGATTTGCAAAAAATGGCCGAGTCCTTAAGGTGAAATGGGGCCTAGTCCTTAAGGGAATAATAGGAAAAACCATAAGACTTAATTGCTGTTCTGTGGTAAAATTACATTGTACTACAGCTATTTACAAGGTGTTATTCATTTATTTATTTTTTTGGGGGGGAGTTTATAAACCTGAAAAAAATATATATCTTAATTGCCGTTCAGCATTGAAGTTACATAGTACTACAGCCATTTATGGGGTGTATTGAAATGGAAAATTAATACGTCCCATTAGTTCTTCTGCTGTGAATTGTGTTTGTTATATTTCTTTTTTTGGAGTGTATTAATAGGAATAAAAAAAGGAAAAAATAAATGTCATAATTGCCGTTCAGTGGTGAAGTTACATTGTACTACAGCCATTTGCAGGGTGTATTGATAGAAAAAAATATATGTCTTAATTGCCGTTCAGCATTGAAGTTACATTGTACTACAGCTATTTGCAGGGTGTATAAAAAGGAAATATACGTATGTCCCATTAGCCGTTCTGCGGTGAATTGTGATTGTTATATTTATTTTTTGGGGGAAAAAGAATATGTCTACTAGGGTTCGGCGAACCCGAACTGTAAAGTTCGGGTTCGTACTGAACTTTAGGGTTTTTGGTACCCGGACCCGGACATTTCTGTAAAAGTTCGGGTTCAGGTTCGGTGTTCAGCGATTTCTTCGTGCTTTTTGAAATGCTGCAGAGCAGCCAATCAACAACGTTTCACTAGTCTGCCCTTTGAGGTAAATTTGTAAAAATCGTCTGTTACATTCTTGGGTTACATTAACCCAGTTTTGCCATATAAAAACCCCTGCTCTGCATAGGTGACAGGGAGGTAAATTTCTAAAAATTGTCTGTTCCATTGGTGGGTGACATTTTACAATTTTTTCCGTTTACAAACCCCTGCTCTGCATAGGTGACATTGAGGTAAATTTGTAAAAATCGTCTGTTCCATTGGTGGGTGACATTTGCAATTTCTGCCATGTACAGAGGTGACAGGGAGGTAAATTTGTAAAAATCGTCTGTTACATTATTGAGTGACATTAACCCATTTTTACCGTATACAAACCTCTGCTCTGCATAGGTGACAGGGAGGTAAATTTGTAAAAATCGTCTGTTACATTATTGGTTGACATTAACCCACTTTTGCCACATACAAACCCCTGCTCTGCATAGGTGACAGGGACCTAAATTTCAAAAAAATCGTCTGTTACATTGGTGGGTGACATTTTACAATTTTTGCTGTATACAAACCCCTGCTCTGCATAGGTGACAGGGAGGTAAATTTGTAAAAATCGTCTGTTAGATTATTGGGTGGCATTTTACCATTTTTCATAAATTAAAAAAGAAAAATCGGAACCTATTCCAACGGCGCTGCCAAGGACCACAGGACAGAAGGTATCTGATGGTATTTATTGGTCTACGTGTTTCAGGGTTGAAGTACCCCTTCTTCAGGACAGTATTACAAAAAAGAGCACATTACAAACATTTATATAGCCATATGCTATGAGTATTGGCGCCAAAAACAAAGGGACAGGGGTAGAGGGAGGGGGCGGGATTACTGGGGGTGTGTCCAGAGGAAGGTTCCCAGGTGTATTATAAAGGTTGCCGTTGGTATTTACATCTGTTAGACGGATGTGTGGCTAGCTATTCACTGTTCAGTGATATGAAGCCGGTAGGGGGGTGAGGGTTATATCTCCGCCCGCATAGGAGCGTGATTGGTCTTACTACGGTAAGGGGAGTATGAGGTGGGTGAGTATTGTTGCCGGTCACAATGTGATTTTGGCAAGTGCGATTTAGCTGTAGGTTGAAAGAGAAAAGAGACTGTCCCGGGGGCCAGGGACAATCGCGTTCACGTTGAGAAGCGATATCGGCGTCTTGCTGTTAGAGCAGTCGCGCTCCTATTGTAGAGTAGTATAGCTATCTCGTAGTTGCGGTATGTCCGGGGACAGGAGACAGTCGCGCGTGTGGAGTGATGTCGTAATCTTATTATTATATTATATTATATTATTATATTATATTATATTATATAACCGGTTGAAGAATTTATGGATAAATTCAGAGCATTAAAATCCAAATATTTGGACTACAAGGCCCGACATCCCAAGGACTTCAATAGGAGTATCTCCAATTCCTTTAAGACCACCACAGAGGAACTATCCGCTACACCTATTGACTTCTCCACACATCTATCACCCCCACAGGGTACGACCACACCCTACAAGGAGGTCGCCATCACTGACCACAACATTATCACCATAGATAATACAGAAAGTGGAGCGGAGGGGCTGGTACCATTCCTGAATAAAGGTGTCAGAAATGACATCCTGGCCACTCCACCTGTGCAAAATCCTTTTTTTATACCAGACAAGAAACCGGACCCGCCACCAATGAGGGGTTACCAACAAATCCCACAGTACGTCAGAGTAACCCCACAAAAAAGAAAACTAGATACCGCGGCACTAGAGGAGGAAAACAACAAAACAGGAAAACGAGACAAATACTCACCAAAACGTGCATAGATAGAGACCCACAGTCTAAAAACGATACACATACGGTAACATTTTTTAACCTATCCAGCCATACTCTGACACCATCGGAAAATAACTTGCTGCAAAAGGCCTTTCCTTTTGCCCATTCAATAAAATCAATACATTTGAGTTATTTACGGGTATACAAAAATTCAGACGTAATCTTACGATAAAAAGACATTGTAGTCTAGAATCCAACACCATCCCAAATCAACCTAATATAATGGAGGAAGAATTCAAACACGTTGATGTCTGTCCCAAGTCTAACTTCTTCCCCCTACAAAGTCAAGGCTATTGTATCCCTACTTTCTTTGACCTAGTAACTGCTGATCTGAAAAACATCACCAGTGAACCAAATAGGTTACAGTACAAAGGAAACCTCACCAAACAAAAACAAAAAGCACTTGAAAATTTAAAAAAGAATGAAGATTTAGTAATTCGCCTCGCTGACAAGGGTGGAGGGATTGTAATCCAAAACTATAATGATTACGAAAGAGAGGCCAAAAGAATCCTAAGTGATACAGCATATTACACTAAGATTACACACAACCCGTTTCGGGAAGTAAACAAAGAACTAAATAATCTCATTAAAACGGCATACGAAAAACATCATATAGACAAGAGAGAAAAAAACTTTCTATCACCCCGCAATCCATGTAATCCCTATTTTTACCATCTTCCAAAAATACATAAGTCACTAGTGAACCCCCCAGGCCTACCAATTATATCCAATACAAAATGTGCAACTAGTAACCTATCACATTATATTGACCTATACCTCCAACCATATTTTAAAAAACTCCCAAGCTACCTCCATGATTCAAGCCAATTGATAAAAGAATTGCACACAATTGATTGGCACAATACGTATGCTTTCCTTACCCTAGACGTCACAGCACTCTACTCCAACATCCAACATGAATTAGGCATAAGCTGCATTAGGAGAGTACTAGAACGAGATATAACACTCAAACCATCACAAACCCAGTTCTTATTGGACAGCCTGCGCTTCATACTAGAAAATAACTACTTCATATACAATAATACTACATACCATCAGTGTAAGGGGACCGTGATGGGGACCCGGGTAGCGCCGTCTGTCGCTAATCTATTCATGGGGGAGTTCGAAAAAATATTCATTCAGAACCACCACATATACAAAGACCAGATAATATATTTCAAAAGATACATTGATGATATCTTCATAATCTGGGATGGGGATGAAGAATCAGCGAAAAGATTCAGTGAGTCCCTAAACAATACTACTTGGGGCATAAATTTCACTCCTACCTTCAAAAAAATAGAAGTAGAATTTCTAGACATTGTGGTCACAAATTCTAATAACACTATATCCACCAAAACCTATTTCAAAAAAGTGGATACTAATAGCTATATCCATTTCACTAGTTTCCATCATAAAAAATGGCTATGCAATATACCGTACAGCCAATATAAAAGAATACGACGCAATTGCACCAATGACGATGACTTTTTAACTCAAGCGGACATACTCAAAAAAAATTTGTTGACAAAGGATACCCTAAACAGCTTATCAAGAATGCCCTAGAGAGATGCAAAACCAATACGCAGAAAGAACATCTGAAGAGTGTCCCAAAATACCCCAACGAACAACACTACATCAACTTTATCACCCAATACAGTACGTCGAACAAATATGTCCAGACTACTCTTAAAAAATACTGGTATGTACTATTACAAGATCCTCATTTGGCAAAATACCTACCAAAGACACCAAGAATCACGTATAGGCACGCTCCAACAATTAAGAGCATTCTCGCTCCAAGCAAATTGAGACAACATAATATAATTAAAAATAAGAAAAACCAAAATCCAACACAAATAGTACCACTTAAAATAGGGGTTTTCAAGTGCTCGACCAATAGGTGCCTATGCTGCCGAGTGATCACACACAAACAAACTATGTTTAAGTCCAAACATAATGGCACAACATTCCCGATAAAAACCCGCCTGACATGTCAAAGCGACTATGTCATTTACCTTATTGAATGTCAGTGCGGTCTACAATATGTGGGCCGAACAACACAGCCACTGCACTGTCGGATCAACCAACACCGCTATAACATCCAAAGATTATATACTACACATAGCCTGTCAAGGCACTGCGGTACAACAAAAGAAAAAGAAAAACATTGCTTCAAAGTTACACCCATAGAACAAATCCCAGATAATCCGTACAACAGATTTCTACAGAAAAGAGAGGTGTTTTGGATTTACGAGCTGGACACATTAACCCCTCATGGACTCAACGAAATGAACGAGACTATATTATAATGTACTTCCCGTATGGTATTCCTCACTTTGCTCTGTGAAATATACAGAAAACCTATACCATTTGGGCATCTAATATCTGTCACATCGTGCCATAGGACATCTGATGTATATTTTATGGAAACTAAGTGTTAACCACTGTTTTTATGACCTATTTCCACTTCTACCGTTTATTTTAAAATCTAAAACTTTTTTTTTTTTTTAACTCTATTTATCCTTAATCTTTGATATATGTATTAATCCTAATAATTGTTCCATATATATTTTAATGTGTCAAATGCACGTATTATGAATAATGTTCTTCTATGACACTATACATTTTGTCACTGTCCCCTTGAACACATTTAAACTCCTTGAACACATAACCCTATAAGTGTATCCCAGACTTTCTATATCCCTAGACCTACCCCATACATTTTCTATAATATATTTAGACGGGGGAAGGAAAAAACAGGAGCATGACCATAAGTATTATCCATCTGGATATCCCAATTATATGGTCACATATATGTAGCCACCCAAAATATTTTATTTCCCTTTTCGATCCGATACCTAAAACTATTACTGCAGGCATACCCTATGCGCTTAATAATACTATTACTGCAGGCATGACCCTATGCGCTAACTATAATAGAACGAGGACATCGGACGAGTATATCGCTCTGTTACAAGAGCGTTACCGCCCCCCGACATACCATGGTACAATAATAAGATTACGACATCACTCCACACGCGCGACTGTCTCCTGTCCCCGGACATGCCGCAACTACGAGATAGCTATACTACTCTACAATAGGAGCGCGACTGCTCTAACAGCAAGACGCCGATATCGCTCCTCAACGTGAACGCAATTGTCCCTGGCCCCCGAGACAGTCTCTTTTCTCTTTTAACCTACAGCTAAATCGCACTTGCCAAAATCACATTGTGACCAGCAACAATACCCACCCACCTCATACTCCCCTTACCATAGTAAGACCAATCACGCTCCTATGCGGGCGGACATATAACCCTCACCCCCCCCTACCGGCTTCATATCACTGAACAGTGAATAGCTAGCCACACATCCATCTAACAGATGCAAATACCAACGGCAACCTTTATAATACACCTGGGAACCTTTCTCTGGACACACCCCCAGTAATCCCGCCCCCTCCCTCCTCCCCCCGTCCCTTTGTTTTTGGCGCCAATACTTATAGCACATGGCTATATAAATGTTTGTAATGTACTCTTTTTTGTAATACTGTCCTGAAGAAGGGGTTACTTCACCCCTGAAACGCGTAGACTAATAAATACCATCAGATACCTTCTGTCCTGTGGTCCTTGGCAGCGCCGTTGGAATAGGTTCCGACTTTTCTTTTTTAATTTATGATTTACGTCTACTCCAACGCTCACACGATTTGAGCACAGGAAGGAACCTAGGCTGCAGCCATCCCCCGCACGCTGGTCGGGTCCCTAATACCAGCAGAAGTCTCTACAGCTGTTGTGACTATCTCACAACAGTATCTGGTAAGCACATTATGTTATCTACCTTGTTACCATTGTTAAGCAACACTGTCCTCTTTCCCTGTCTTTTTTTCTTACATTTTACCATTTTTGCCATATACAAACTCCTGCTCTACATAGGTGACAAGGAGGTAAATTTGTAAAAATCGTCTGTTCCATTAGTGGGTGATGTTTTACCTTTTTTTGCCATATACAAACCCCTGCTCTGCATAGGTGACAGGGAGATAAATTTATAAAAATCCAATGTCACATTCTTGGGTGACATTAACCCAGTTTTGCCATATACAAACCCCTGCTCTGCATAGGTGACAGGGAGGTAAATTTGTAAAAATCATCTGTTCCATTGGTGGGTGACATTTTACCATTTCTGCCGTATACAAACCCCTGCTCTGCATGGGTGACAGGGAGGTAAATTTATAAAAAACGTCTGTTACATTGGTGGGTGACACTTCACCATGTTTACCATATACAAACCCCTGACAGGGAGGTACATTTCTAAAAAATCGTCTGTTCTATTGGTGGGTGACATTAACCCACTTTTGCCGGGGAAAAAACCCTGCTCTGCATTGCTCACAGGCAACTAAATTCTGTAAAAACGTCTGTTACTTCGGTGTGTGACCACAAAAAATGAGGAGAGCGTCAAATAAGGGACGTGGCCCTGGTCGTGGTGCTGCTGGTTTTGGTGGAGCTCCTGTTGCAGGGAGAGGACGTGGTCGATCTGTGCCAACTACACGCCCAAATATAGTTGGCACAGCCCAAATGAAACACCTTACTCAGGTGCGCGTAGACGACAGAGCCTTCAACGTTATTTAGTAGGCCCGAATGCCGCTCTACGAATGGTGAGGCCAGAAAAAGTACAGGTGCTATTAGATTGGGTGGCTGACAGTGCCTCCAGTATCTTTACATTGTCTCCCACCTTTTCTATTGCTGAAATCTTCGAGTTGGCACCTGCAGGCATGGGCATTTATCTAGCACCTCACCTCCTTGCAAATCAGCCAAGCAGTCTGAGCCCCAAGTCATGCAGCACTCTCTTATACTTTTTGATGAGTCTACTGGCAGGGTTTCGCAGGGCCATCCACCTAGCCCTGCCACAGAAATAAAAGAGATTTAGTGCACCGATACCCAACCATTTATTTTTCAGGATGAGGACATGTGAAGACCACCGTAGCACGTCTTTATGATGATGAAACACTGCTGCGGCTTTCTGCAGTGTGCAAACCGACAAGGAGGGCAGAAGTGAAAATTGGGTGAAAGATGATGTGGAGGATGATGAGGTTCTAGACCCCACATGGAATCAAAGTCATGCGAGTGACCTTTGCAGTTCGGAGGGAATGGAGGTGGTTGCACAGAGCCACCAGCACAGCAAAAGACGGAGCAGGGTGGGGAGCAGGGTGCAAAAGCACCCAGGGACCGAGCACAACAAAGCCAGCTCAAAGGAGTTCCCTGGCGTGTTCTTCAAACAATGTGCAGACGACAAGATACGAGTGGTTTGCACGCTGTGCAATCGGAGCCTGAAGCGAGGCATAAACGTTGTAAACCTGAGCACAACCTGCATGACCAGGCATCTAAGTGCAAAGCACGAGCTGCAGTGAAGTAAACACCTCCAAAACCAAGAAAGGTCTCAGGCTCCTCTTGCTCCCTCTTCTGCTCAGTCTTCCTCCACCTCTGGAGTGACAGTGGCATCGCCCACCCCGCAAACAGAGGATGTGGCAGGAACGCCAGCGTTCAGCTGTTCATCTTCCAAACAATGGTGCGAAAGAGGAAGTACCCCCAACCGCGATCCCTGGCCCTGAATGCCAGCATTTCAAAATTCCTGGCCTTTGAAATGCTGTCATTCCGTCTAGTAGAGACAGAAAGTTTTAAAAACATTATGGCCTTGGCTGTCCCACAGTATGTCGTTCCCAGCCACCACTACTTTTCCAGGCCGAGCCATCCCTTACCTGCACAAACAAGTGGGGGACAAAATCAGGTGTGCACTGCGCAACGCCATCTGTGGCACGGTCCACATAGCTACCGATACTTGGATCAGTAAGCACGGGCAGGTCACGTTATATCTCCCTAACAGCACACTGGGTAAATGCAGTGGCGGCTGGGCCTGAGGCGGATAGCAGTTTGGTGCATATCCTTCTACCACCGAGGATTGCAGGGCATTTCTCTTTGCCTTCTGTTGCCTCCTCCTCCTACTTCTTTTCCTCCTCTAACACCTCCTCATCTGGTCAGCATAACACCTTCACCACCAAATTCAGCACAGCCAGGGGAAAACGACAGCAGGCAGTTTTGAAACTCATCTGTTTGGAGGACAAACTCCACACCACGCAGGAGCTGTGGACGGGCATGGAACAACAGACCGATGAGTGGTTGGTGCCACTGAGCCTCAAGCCCGGCCTGGTGTATGTGCGAAAATGGGCGAAATCTCGTAGCAGCTCTGGGCCTAGCTGGTTTGACGTACATCCATTGCCTGGCGCATGTGCTGAATTTGGTGCTGCAGAAATTCCTGAAAAACTACCCCGATATGTCAGAGCTGCTGCAGAAAGTGCGGGCTGTCTTTGCACGCTTTCGGCATTTTCAGCCTGCTGCTTGACTGTCTGCGCTGCAGTGTAACTTCAGCCTTCCCGCTCACTGCCTCATATGCGACGTGCCCGAAAGGTGGAACTCCACCTTGCACATGCCGGAAAGACTGTGCAAGCAGCAGCAGGCAATAGTGGAGTTTCAGCTGCAGCACTCACGGGTGAGTCGCTCTGTGGAACAGCACCACTTCACCACCACTGAGTGGGC
Organism: Bufotes viridis; assembly: GCA_033119425.1. Taxonomy (NCBI): domain Eukaryota; kingdom Metazoa; phylum Chordata; class Amphibia; order Anura; family Bufonidae; genus Bufotes; species Bufotes viridis. The sequence goes on from CM065592.1 coordinate 314,920,340, forward strand.
CTCCATGCGAGACCGGTGTGCCTTGTTGCACTGTTTCGACTACATGGTCAGTGCCGATGACGCCCTTTTCAGCGTTACTATCCCACTGCTATGTATCCTTGAAAAAACGCTTCGGGTGATGATGGAAGAGGATGTGGAAGAGGAGGAAGAGGAGGAGGAAGAGTGATCATTTCCATGGTTATCAGGCCAGTCATTCACAAGTGGCCCAGAGGGTGGGCTCCTGTACCAACATAGGTCAGGTACACAATTGTCCAGCCAGGACACAGTTCTGGAGGATGAGGAGGTGGGGGGAGGATGAGGAGGAACCGTTTTGACAACAGGGTGGCACCCAAAGCAGCTCAGGACCATCACTGCAGGGTGGCTGGGGGGATACTGAGGACACAGACAATACACCTCCCACAGAGGACAGCTTGTCGTTGCCTCTGGGTAGCCTGGCACACATGAGCGACTACATGGTGCAGTGCCTGCGCAACGACCGCCGAGTTTCCCACATTCTAACTTGTGCTGATTACTGGCTGGACAACGTGACGGCCTTAATTTGGAAGATGGTGAGTACAAGCGCACACTGGTAGAGACGCTGCTGATGGCATTCCCACCTGACACGGGGGTCACAGTGGAAGCACAAGGCGAAGGCAGAGGAGGAGGAAGAGGTTGCCAACGCAGCCGGGGCACCACCAGCACCTCAGAAGGCAGGGTTAGCATGGCTGAAATGTGGAAAAGCTTTGTCACCACGCCACAACAACTAGCACCACCAGCTGATATGCAATGTCTTAGCAGGAAGCAGCATTTCAGCAATATGGTGGAGCAGTATGTGTGCACATGCCTACACGTACTGACTGATGGGTGTGCCTCATTCAAATTCTGGGTCTCCAAATTGGGCACATGGCCTGAGCTTGCCCTTTACGCCTTGGAGGTGCTGGTCTGCCCTGCAGCCAGTGTATTTTCTGAACGTGTATTTAGCATGGAGTGTTATAACGGACAAGCGCAGCCACCTGTCCACAGCTAATGTGGACAAGCTCACATTCATTAAAATGAACCAGGCATGGATCCGACAAGACTTGTCTGTACCTTGTGCAGAATAGACATTTATACCGGCCTCAACCATCCATTCTTGTACTCAAATGCACTTATTCTTTGTATTATTTTTTTATATGTCCCAATATTTTGGGGGCTACCCCAATTAACCACCTCAGCCCCCCTAGCTTAACCACTTGCCGCCACGCTAACGCCGATGGGCGTCAGCGCGGCGGCTCTCTCAGGTCTCACTGCCACCTATCGGCGTCATCTCGTGAGACCTGAGATTTCGCATGAACGAGCGCGCGTTTATGTGATCGGAGCAGGGACAACTGAAACTACAGCCTGCCAGCGCTGATCATGCGCTGGCAGATGTGGAAAAAACCGCATTTAAATCGCATATCAGACGCTGTTTTGTAAACAGCGTCTGATATGCCTGCTGTCTGCTCGTCTGGTGGTCCCTTTGTCTGGGACCACCAGAGGAAACATAGGTAAAGTGCACCAATCACTACACACACGCCCCCCACCCCCCATCACTGATTAACCCCTGATCACCCATGTCACCCCCCCTGATCACCCCCTGTCACCCCCCCGTCACTAATCACCCCCATGTAAGGCTCATTCAGACGTCCGTTTGTGTTCTGCGGATCCATGGATCTGCGGATCCATGGATCTACAGATCCACAAAATACGGACACCGGCAATGTGCTTTCCGCTGTGCTTTCCGCATTTTGCAGATCCCACAGAACTATATAGAAAATGCTTTTTCTTGTCCGCAATTGCGGACAAGAATAGGACATGTTCTATATTTTTGCGGAACAGAAGTGCAGACCCGGAAGCACGGATCCGTAATTCCGGATCCGAGCGGGACAAAGTCTGTCCCCATAGAAATGAATGGGTCCGCAATTCCGTTCCGCAAACAGAATTTCGGACGTGTGAATGGGGCATAAGGGTCCCTTATCACCGCCAGTTAGTTAGCTACTTGTTAGGTAGCTAGCGCCCAGCCCACCGCACCGCAGTCACTGATTTTGGTAGAGATTTTTTCATCCACATTGATCGATGCGAATGAAGAAATCTGTGCCGTTAATTTTTTTTTTTTTTCAGCCCAGCGGCTGAACGGAAAAAAAAATCTCATTACCCGTATGCTCAATATACGGAGAATCGCAGAAACTCCTAATGCTGGCCATACGTGTAATGATTACGGAGACCCTCAAATGCCAGGGCAGTACAAACACCTCACAAGTGACCCCATTTTAGAAAGAAGACACCCCAAGGTATTCCGTGAGGGGTATGGTGAGTTCATGTCAAATTTTATTTTTTGTCACAAGTTAGTGGAATATGAGACTTTGTAAAAAAAAAAATATATCAATTTCCGCTAACTTGTGGCAAATTTTTTTTTTTTCTGTGAACTCGCCATGCCCCTCACGGAATACCTTGGGGTGTCTTCTTTCCAAAATGGGGTCACTTGTGGGGTATTTATACTGCCCTGGCATTTTAGGGGTCCTAAAGCGTGAGAATCCAAATGCGTAAAAATGCCCTGTGAAATCCTAAAGGTACTCATTGAATTAGGGCCCCTTTGCATCTTGGCTGCAAAAAGTGGCACACATGTGGTATCGCTACATCAGGAGAAGTGGCAATGTGTTTTGGGGTGTATTTTTATATATACCCATACTTTGTGTGAGAAATATCGCTGTAAACGACAACTTTTTAAATTTTTTATACAAAGTTGTCAATTTACAGAGATATTTCTCTCATTCAACATGGGTATATGTAAAAATACACCCCAAAACACATTGCCCTACTTCTCCTGAGTACGGCGATACCACATGTGTGACACTTTTTTGCAGCCTAGGTGCGCAAAGGGGCCCAAATTCCAACGAGTACCTTTAGCTTTTACATGGCTGCTCACAATTTAGCCCAGGCCAAAATGCCAGAACAGTACAAACACCCCACAAATGACCCCATTTTGGAAATAAGACACCCCAAGGTATTCGCTGAGGGGCATAGTGAGTCCATGAAAAATTGAACTTTTTGTCAAAAGTTAGCGGAAAAGGAGACTTTGTGAGAAAAAACAATAAAAAATCAAGTTCCGCTAACTTGTGCTAAAAAAAAAATCTTCTGTGAACTCGCCATGCCCCTCACGGAATACCTTGGGGTGTCTTATTTCCAAAATGGGGTCACATGTGGGGTATTTATACTGCCATGGCATTTTAGGGGCCCTAAAGCGTGAGAAGAAAAATGCGTAAAAATGCCCTCCTAAAAGGTACTCATTAGAATTAGGGCCTTTACGCATCTTGGCTGCAAAAGTGTCACACATGTGGTATCGCCGTACTCAGGAGAAGTAGGGCAATGAGTTTTGGGGTGTATTTTTACATATACCCCTGCTGGGTGTGAGAACTATCTCTGTAAATTGACAACTTTGTATAAACTTTTTTTTAAAAGTTGTCATTTACAGAGATATTTCTCACACACAGTATGGGTATATGTAAAAATACACCCCAAAACACATTGCCCTACTTCTCCTGAGTACGGCGATACCACATGTGTGACACTTCTTTGCAGCCAAGATGCGCAAAGGGGCCCTAAAACCAATAAGTATCTTTAGGATTTCACAGGGCATTTTTACGCATTTGGATTCTCACGCTTTAGGACCCCTAAAATGCCAGGGCAGTATAAATACCCCACATGTGACACCATTTTGGAAAGAAGACACCCCAAGGTATTCCGTGAGGGGCATGGCGAGTTCACAGAATTTTTTTTTTTTGCCACAAGTTAGCGGAAATTGATATTTTTTTATTTTATTTTTATTTTTTTTACACTAACTTGTGACAAAAAATAAAATTTTACATGAACTCACCATACCCCTCACGGAATACCTTGGGGTGTCTTCTTTCCAAAATGGGGTCACTTGTGGGGTATTTATACTGTCCTGGCATTTTAGGGGTCTCTAAAGCCTGAGAAGAAGTCTGGAATCCAAATGCGTAAAAATGTCCTGTGAAATCCTAAAGGTACTCATTGGAATTAGGGCCCCTTTGCGCACCCAAGCTGCAAAAAAGTGTCACTCATGTGGTATCGCCGTACTCAATGTGGGGCAATGTGTTTTGGGTGTATTTATATATACCCATACTTTGTGTGAGAAATATCTCTGTAAACGACAACTTTATACATTTTTTTATACAAAGTTGACAATTTACAGAGATATTTCTCTCACCCAGCATGGGTATATGTAAAAATACACCCCAAAACACATTGCCCTACTTCTCCTGAGTACGGCGATACCACATATGTGACACTTTTTTGCTGCCTGGGTGCGCAAAGGGGCCCAATTTCCAACGAGTACCTTTAGGTTTTACATGGCTGCTCACAATTTAGCCCCGCCCAAAATGCCAGAGCACTAAACACACCCCACAAATGACCCCATTTTGGAAAGTAGACACCCCAAGGTATTCACTGAGGGGCATAGTGAGTCCGTCTGAGATTTTTTTTTTTTTCCAGAAGTTAGCAGAAATGAACGGAATTTCATTTCTGACTTTCTGAGCACCTCTCATGTTTCTTCAGGTGCTAGAATGTCAGGAAAGTATAAATACCCCCCAAATGACACCATTTTAGAAAGAAGACACCCCAAAGTTTTCGCGGCGAGACATGGTGAGTTCATGTATGATTTCATTTTTTTTCACAAGTTAGCGGAAAATGATACTTTCTGAGGAAAAAAAATTATAATAAAGTTTCCATTTCTGCTAACTTCTGGCAAAAAAAATATAAAATCTCCCACGGACTCACTATGCCCCTCAGTGAATACCTTGGGGTGCCTGCTTTACGAAATGGGGTCATTTGTGGGGTGTGTTTACTGTTCTGGCATTTTGGGCGGGGCTAAATTGTGAGCAGCCCTGTAAAACCTAAAGGTACTCGTTGGAATTTGGGCCCCTTTGCGCACCCAGGCTGCAAAAAAGTGGCACACATGTGGTATCTCCGTACTCAAAAGAAGTAGGGCAATGTGTTTTGGGGTGTATTTTTACATATACCCATGCTGGGTGAGAGAAATATCTCTGTAAACTGACAACTTTGTATAAAAAAATATAAAAAGCTGTCATTTATAGAGATATTTCTCACACCCAGCATGGGTATATGTAAAAATACACCCCAAAACACATTGCCCTACTTCTCCTGAGTACGGCGATACCACAGGAGTGACAATTTTTTGCGGAAATTGATTATTATTATTTTTTTTTTTCTTACGATTTCCTCTTAATTGTGCCAAAAAAAAAAATCTTCTATGAACTCGCCATGCCCCTCACGGAATACCCTTGGGTATCTTCTTTCTAAAATGGGGTCAATTGTGGGGTATTTATACTGCCCTGGCATTTTAGGAGTCTCTAAAGCGTGAGAAGTCGTTTGGAATCCAAATGCGTAAAAATGCCCTGTAAAATCCTAAAGGTACTCATTGGAATTAGGGCCCCTTTGCACATCTTTGCTGCAAAAAATTGTCACTCATGTGGTATCGTTGTACTCAGGAGAAGTAGGGCAATGTGTTTTGGGGTGTATTTTTACATATACCCATGCTATGTGTGAGAAATCTCTCTGTAAATGACAACTTTAAAAAAAAAATAATACAAAGTTGTCAATTTACAGAGATATTTCTCTAACCCAGCATGGGTATATGTAAAAATACACCTCAAAACACATTGCCCTACTTCTCCTGAGTACGGCAATACCGCATGTGTGACACTTTTTCGCAGGCTAGGTGCGCAAAGGGGCCCAAATTCCAATGAGTACCTTTTAGGAGGGCATTTTTACACATTTGGATTCCAGACTTCTTCTCCCGCTTTAGGGCCCCTAAAATGCCAGGGCAGTATAAATACCCCACATGTGACCCCATTTTGGAAAGACACCCCAAGGTATTCTGTGAGGGGCATGGCGAGTTCATAGAAGATTTTTTTTTTGGCACAAGTTAGCGGAAATTGACTTTTTTTTTTTCTCACAAAGTCTCCCTTTCCGCTAACTTGTGACAAAAAGTTCAATCTTTCATGTACTCAATATGCCCCTCAGCAAATATCTTGGGGTGTCCTCTTTGCAAAATGGGTTCACATGTGGGGTGTGATTACTGTTTTGGCATTTTGGGCGGGGCTAAATTATGAGCAACCCTTTAAAACCTAAAGGTACTAGTTGGACTTCCGGCCCCTTTACACACCTAGGCTGCAAAAAAGTGGCAAAAAAGTAGGGCAATGTGTTTTGGGGTGTATTTTTACATATACCCATGCTGGGTGAGAGAAATATCTCTGTTAATTGACAACTTTATATAAAAAAAATTAAAAAGTTGTCATTTACAGAGATATTTCTCACACCCTGCATGGGTATATGTAAAAATACACCTCAAAACACACTGCCCTACTTCTCCTGAATACGGCGATACCACGAGTGACACTGTTTTGCAGCCAAGATGTGCAAAGGGGCCCAAATTCCAATGAGTACCTTTAGGATTTCACAGGGCATTTTTACGCATTTGTATTCCAAACGACTTCTCACGCCCTATAGGCCCCTAAAATGCCAGGGCAGTATAAATACCCCACATGTGACCCCATTTTAGAAAAAAGTCACCCCAAGGTATTCCGTGAGGGGTATGGTGAGTTCATGTAAAATTTTATTTTTTGTCACAAGTTAGTGGAATATGAGACTTTGTAAGAAAAAATTAAAATAAAATTTCCGCTAACTTGTGCCAAAAAAAAAAAATCTTCTATGAACTCGCCATGCCCCTCACAGAATACCTTGGGGTGTCTACTTTCTAAAATGGAGTCACATGTGAGGTGTTTGTACTGCCCTGGCATTTGAGGGTCTCCGCAATGATTACATGTATGGCCAACATTAGGAGTTTCTGCTATTCTCCTTATATTGAGCATACGGGTAATGAGATTTTTTTTTTTCCATTCTGAAAGAAAAAATGAATGGCACAGATATCTTCATTCGCATCAATCAATGTGGATGAAAAAATCTCTGCCAAAAAATATGCAAAAAAAAAAAAAAAAGGGAAAGGACATAGGAGTGCTTGCAAAGTTAGGCCCCACTCACACGTCCGCAAAAATGTCCGCATCTATTCCGCAATTCTGCGGAATAGATGCGGACCCCTTTAGTGTGAATTGGGCCGGCCGTGATGCGGAGAGCACACTATGTGCTCTCCACATCAGCATTTGCAGAGCTGCGGCCGCGAACTTCCGGGTTTCAGCCCCGAAACATCCGGCCGCAGCTCCGCAAAAGATAGAGCATGTCCTATGACAAGAAAATGGTGTTTTCTATATAGTTATGGCAATGTGCGGATCCGCAAAATGCGGAAAGCACATTGCCGGTGTCCGTGCTTTGCAGATCCGCAGATCCGTGGATCCGCAAAACACAGATGGACGTCTGAATGAGCCTTACAGGGGGTGATTAGTGATGGGGGGTGACAGGGGGGTGACAGGGGGTAATCAGGGGGTGATCGGGGGGGGACATGGGGTGATCAGGGGTTAATCAGTGACGGGGGTGGGGGGTGGGGTGGCTGGGGGGTGGGGCTGGTCTGTGTGGTGATTGGTGCACTTACATATGTTTCCTCTGGTGGTCCCAAGTAAAAGGGACCACCAGAGGAGCAGGCAGCAGGCATATCAGACGCTGTTAACAAAACAGCGTCTGATATGTGATTTTTTTAACTACTACAGCCTGCCAGCGCACGATCAGCGCTGGCAGGCTGTAGTTTAAGTTCCTCCCGACACGATACAGTGAGCGTGCGTGCGGTCACCGCCTCCTTAACCACCTACTCCATATCCACCTCCTCCTAGTTCAAAATTGTTATTTTAAATTTGTATTTAATTTTTTTTATTTTAAGTTACTTCCCTATTCATATTTGTTTGCAGAGACTTGCCCTGCTCTTAAGCAGATTTTGCCGCCTTTTGCAGCCCTCTAGCCCTTTTACATTACATTTTTAGAGCCATTTTAGTGCCCAAATGTTTGGGTCCCCATTGACTTCAATGGGTTTCGGGGTCCAGTTCAGGTCCCGAACTCGAACTTTGCGATGAAGTTTGTCCGAACCCAGCGAACCTACACTTCCAGGTGTTCGCTCAACTCTGGTCTTAATTGCCGTTCTGCGGTGAAGTTACATTGTACTACAGCTATTTACAGGGTGTTATTTTTTTGGGGAGGAGTTTTTTAATCTGAAAAATATATGTCTTAATTGCCGTTCAGCCTTGAAGTTACATTGCCATACAGCCATTTACAGGGTGTATTAAAAGGAAATATACGTATGTCCCATTAGACGTTTTGCTTCTAATGGGTGAATTGTGATTGTTATATTCTTTTTTTTGGGGTGTATAAATGGGAAAAAGAATACGTCTTAATTGCCGTTCTGGGGTGAAGTTACATTATACTACAGCCATTTACGGGGGGTGTATTGAAGGGAAATAAACCTACTTCATAATAAACCTTCTGGGGTAAATTGTGATTTTTTTGGGGGGTGAAGTTACATTGTACTACAGCCTTTTTTGGGGGGGTATTATTTTGATTTTACTTTAATTATTTTATTATACAGTATGTCAGAGAGACAGGTGACAGGCCCTTCAAAGGGAATGGGCAGTGGCCAAAATGTCTCTGTCGCAAGCAGCAGAAGAAGGGGGGTGGCAGCAGAAGTTGGAGCGAGAGGCTTGAGCTCCCGATGTCATCTAGCGGTAGTGTCTTGACCAGCAACCCAGCGGTTCTTGAATGGTTGACTCGATCTTCGACTTCATCGCAAGTGACATCAGACACCCCCAGCCAAGAGTTAGTGGGTTCCTCTGACATGACGCTTAGTTGGCATGGCCCGGGAGTAGGCCCTGTGCCACCAACTGTCCTTAACCTGTCTCTGTCATTTGCTGTTCCCTCAGCGCGAGAAGTATTATATGCCGTAGGCTCGGATCCGCTTTTCAGGGAGGACGAGCTACTAGGGGACAGTCCGGAGCTACTGCCCAGGCAAGCCCTGGAGGAGACATCTGCCGCTTCCTCCGGTAGTCGTGCAAGTAGTGATGATGAGAGTCGCATGGCAGCATGTGTTGCGAGCGGTCAGGCTCCTGGCCCTGAGACAGTTGAGGGGGACATCAGTGACATGCAGACCGTAGCGGATGATGATGATGTAGCTGATCGCACTTGGGAGACAGGTGAAGAAGGGGCTTCATCATCATCATCAGAAGAAGAGAGTGGCAGCTTGCGCGTGAGGCAGAGCTGAGCCAGCAGGTTGGTAGAATGGCCATAAATCAGCAGGATGGCATCAGTGGGAGGCAAAACATGCATGAGGTAGACTACCGGCTTCGCAGGAGCCTACCTGCCTGGAAAGTAGCGGTGCAGGGGTTCACGGAGGCAGTGGTAGCAGGCAAATGTGCAATAAAAGATATTTGTTCGAGTACTGTGCCTGTTGTCAAATCAGCGTCGCGAATCCAAGATTGCGATGTGGGTTCCAACTCGCATAAGAGTCAATATAATAAGGAAATTGGCTGCGCTGCTTTTGTTCAGGAATGTGTAGACCATCAAACAAGATGGAAACCGGACATGGAGAGTCGTTCACACCACCACACCAAGATTGGCCCTATGTTGTATTCCTAAACTAAGGAAAGGCGTATCCTGATAGTGAAGCACTGTCAACTCCAAATAAAATCAAATGGTTTTATTATACTCACAAGTATACATCTTGAGTTAAAACATATCACTGTTTCACAAATACGTTCCACCCGACCCAGGTTTCGCTTACGCGCTTCATCAGGGGTGTCTGAACTAATGAAGGACCAGGGGGTGTTTTATGGGTAAATCTCCTCTCATGAACATGTGTTGTCAATAGAGATGAGCGAACACCTGGAAGTTCGGGTTCGGGAAGTTTGGCCAAACTTCCCGAAAATGTTCGGGTTTGGGATCCGAACTCGACCGGAACTTTATCCCGAACCGAACCCCATTGAAGTCAATGGGGACCCGCACTTTTAGGCAGTAAAAAGGCTGTAAAATAGTCCAGGAAAGGGCTAGAGGGCTGCAAAAGGCCACAAAATGTAGGTAAATCCCCTGCAAACAGATGGGGATAGGCAAATGAATTAAAATAAAATAAATAAAAATTAACCAATATCAATTGGAGAGAGGTCCCACAGCAAGGAATCATGCGTCATATCACCCACCACTGGAGAAGGCCACTTTCAGTTATTTCGGCCCAGCACCCAGACCGAGAATACAGGTCTCACTGCAAGGAATCATGCGTCATATCACCCACCACTGGAGAAGGCCACTTTCAGTTATTTTGGCCCAGCACCCAGACAGAGGAGAGAGGTCCCACAGCAAGGAATAAGGCGTCATATCACCCACCACTTGAGAAGGCCACTTTCAGTTATTTCGGCCCCAGCACCCAGACAGAGGACAGAGGTCCCACAGCAAGGAATAAGGCTTCATATCACCCACCACTGGAGAAGGCCACTTTCAGTTATTTCGGCCCAGCACCCAGACAGAGGAGAGAGGTCCCACAGCAAGGAATCATGCGTCATATCACCCACCACTGGAGAAGGCCACTTTCAGTTATTTCGGCCCCAGCACCCAGACAGAGGAGAGAGGTCCCACAGCAAGGAATCATGCGTCATATCACCCACCATTGGAGAAGGCCACTTTCAGTTATTTAGGCCCAGCACCCAGACAGAGGAAAGAGGTCCCACAGCAAAGAATAAGGTGTCATATCACCCACCACTGGAGAAGGCCACTTTCAGTTATTTCGGCCCAGCACCCAGACCGAGGATACAGGTCCCACAGCAAGGAATCATGCGTCATATCACCCACCACTGGAGAAGGCAACTTTCAGTTATTTAGGCCCAGCACCCAGACAGAGGAGAGAGGTCCCACAGCAAGGAATCATGCGTCATATCACCCACAACTGGAGAAGGCCATTTTCAGTTATTTAGGCCCCAGCAACCAGTCAGAGGAGAGAGGTCCCACAGCAAGGAATCATGCGTCATATCACCCACCACTGGAGAAGGCCACTTTCAGTTATTTAGACCCAGCACCCAGACCGAGGATACAGGTCCCACAGCAAGGAATCATGCGTCATATCACCTAGCACTGGAGAAGGCCACTTTCAGTTAATTCGGCCCAGCACCCAGACCGAGGATACAGGTCCCACATCAAGGAATTTTGCGTCATATCACCCACCACTGGAGAAGGCCACTTTCAGTTATTTCGGCCCCAGCACCCAGATAGAGGAGAGAGGTCCCACAGCAAGGAATCATGCGTCATATCACCCACCACTGGAGAAGGCCACTTTCAGTTATTTAGGCCCCAGCAACCAGACAGAGGAGAGAGGTCCCACAGCAAGGAATTATGAGTCATATAACCCACCACTGGAGAAGGCCACTTTCAGTTATTTAGGACCCAGCACCCAGACAGAGGAGAGAGGTCCCACAGCAAGGAATCATGCGTCATATCACCCACCACTGGAGAAGGCCACTTTCAGTTATTTCAGCCCATCACCCAGACCGAGGATACAGGTCCCACTGCAAGGAATCATGCGTCATATCACCCACAACTGGAGAAGGCCACTTTCAGTTATTTCGGCCCAGCACCCAGACAGAGGAGAGAGGTCCCACAGCAAGGAATAAGGCGTCATATCACCCACCACTGGAGAAGACCACTTTCAGTTATTTCGGCCCAGCACCCAGACCGAGTAGAGAGGTCCTACAGCAAGGAATCATGCGTCATATCACCCACCACTGGAGAAGGCCACTTTCAGTTATTTCGGCCCCACCACCCAGACAGAGGAGAGGTTCATTCAACTTTGGGTTGCACCGCAAGATCATGGTAAAGTTAAAAAAATGAGGATTCAATAAAGAAGTGCCCCGGAGTACAAGAATACATGTTTGAGGGGGAGGCAGTTATAAATGTCTATTCTGCACAAGGGAGGCACAGGTCCTGTGGGATCTATGCCTGGTTCATTTTTATGAACGTCAGCTTGTCCACGTTGGCTGTGGACAGGCGGCTGCGTTTGTCAGTAATGGCGCCCCTGCCGTGCTGAATACACGTTCAGACAAAACGCTGGCCGCCGGGCAGGCTAGCACCTCCAAGGCATAAAATGCTAACTCTGGCCACGTGGACAATTTGGAGACCCAGAAGTTGAATGGGGCCGAACCATCAGTCAGTACGTGGAGGGGTGTGCAGACGTACTGTTCAACCATGTTAGTGAAATGCTGCCTCCTGCTAACACGTTACGTATCAAGTGGTGGTGCAGTTAGCTGTGGCGTGGAGACAAAACTTTTCCACATTTCTGCCATGCTAACCCTGCCCTCAGAGGAGCTGGCCGTGACACAGCTGCGTTGGCGACCTCTTGCTCCTCCTCTGCCTTCGCCTTGGGCTTCCACCTGTTCCCCTGTAACATTTGGGAACGCTCTCAGGAGCGCGTCTACCAGCGTGCGCTTGTACTCGCGCATCTTCCTATCACGCTCCAGTGCAGGAAGTAAGATGGGCACATTGTCTTTGTACCGGGGATCCAGCAGGGTGGCAACCCAGTAGTCCGCACACGTTAAAATGTGGGCAACTCTGCTGTCGTTGCGCAGGCACTGCAGCATGTAGTCGCTCATGTGTGCCAGGCTCCCCAGAGGTAAGGACAAGCTGTCCTCTGTGGGAGGCGTATCGTCATCGTCCTTCGTATCCCCCCAGCCACGCAACAGTGATGGGCCTGAGCTGTGTCGGGTGCCACCCCGCTGTGAACCTGATTCATCCTCCTCCACCTCCTCCTCATCCTCCTCGTCCTCCAGTAGTGGGCCCTCCCTCTGAGCCACTTCTAACAGACTGGCCTGAGAGTGATAAAAATGACCCCTCATCCTCCTCCTCCTCCTGGGCCACCTCCTCTTCCATCATCGCCCTAAACGTTTTCTCAAGGAGGCATAGAAGTGGTATTGTAACGCTGATAACGGTGTCATCGCCACTGGCCATGTTGGTGGAGTACTCAAAACAGCGCAACAGGGCACACAGGTCTCGCATGGAGGCCCAATCATTGGTGGTGAAGTGGTGCTGTTCCGCAGTGCGACTGACGCATGCGTGCTGCAGCTGAAACTCCACTATGGCCTGCTGCTGCTCGCACAGTCTCTCCAGCATGTGCAAGGTGGAGTTCCACCTGGTGGGCACATCGCATATGAGGCGGTGAGCCGGAAGGCCGAAGTTCCGCTGTAGCGCAGACAGGCGAGCAGCGGCAGATTGTGAATGCCGGAAGCGCGCACAGACGGCACTTTATGCAGCAGCTCTGACATGTCAGGGTAGTTGTGAATAAACTTCTGCACCACCAAATTCAGCACATGCGCCAGGCAAGGGATGTGCGTCAAATTGGCTAGACCCAGAGCTGCGACGAGATTTCGCACATTATCGCACACCACCAGGCCGGGCTTGAGGCCCACCGGCAGAAACCACTCATCGGTCTGTTGTTCAATACCCCGCCACAACTCCTGCGCAGTGTGGGGCCTGTCCCCCAAACATATGAGTTTCAGAATGGCCTGCTGGCGTTTACCCCGGGCTGTGCTGAAGTTGGTGGTGAAGGTGCGTGGCTGACTGGATGAGCTGGTGGAAGCAGAGGAGGAGGAAGCCGAGTAGGAGGAGGAGGCTACAGAAGGCAAAGAATGATGCCCTGCGATCCTTGGCGGCGGAAGGACGTGCGCCATGAAACTCTCCACCTGGGGCCCAGCCGCCACTACATTTACCCAGTGTGCAGTTAGGGGGATATAGCGTCCCTGGCCGTGCTTACTGGTCCACATATCTGTGGTTAGGTGGAACTTGCCACAGATGGCGTTGCGCAGTGCACACTTGATTTTATCGGATACTTGGTTGTGCAGGGAAGGCACGGCTGTCTTGGAGAAGTAGTTTCGGCTGGGAACAACATACGGTGGGACAGCCATGGACATCAGCTGTTTGAAGCTGTCTGTGTCCACCAGCCTGAATGACAGCATTTCAAAGGCCAGTAGTTTAGAAATTCTGGCATTCAGGCCCAGGGCTCGAGGGTGGCTAGGTGGGAATTTACGCTTTCTCTCCAAGGTTTGTGAGATGGAGAGCTGAACGCTGCCGTGTGACATGGTGAAGATGCTTGGTGACGCAGGTGGTGTTGTCGGTGGCACATCCTCTTTTTCGTGGGCGGCAGGTGCCAACATTCCTCCCGAGGTGGAGGAAGAGGCAGAGGCAGCAGCAGAAGAGGGAGCCGGGTTGAGCCAGAGTGAGTTCCTTGCTTTTAAGGTGTTTACTCCACTGCAGTTCATGCTTTGCATGTAGATGCCCGGTCATGCAGGTTGTGCTAAGGTTCAGAACGTTAATGCCTGGCTTCCGGCTCTGATGGCACAGCGTGCAAACCACTCGGGTCTTGTCGTCAGCACATTGTTTAAAGAAGTGCCATGCCAGGGAACTCCTTGAAGCTGCCTTTGGGGTGCTCGGTCCCTGGTGGCGGTGGCCAGTAGCAGGCGAACTCTCTTGGAGGCGGCGTTTCTGCTTTTGCCCCCTGCTCTCTCTTTTGCTAAGCTGTTGGCTCGGTCTCACCACTGCCTCTTCCTCTGAACTATGAAAGTCAGTGGCACGACCTTCATTCCATGTGGGGTCTAGGACCTCATCGTCCCCTGCATCGTCTTCCACACAGTCTTCCTCCCTGACCTCCTGTTCGGTCTGCACACTGCAGAAAGACGCAGCAGTTGGCACCTGATTTTTGTCATCATCAGAGACGTGCAGACTCCGATGAGGTGGTATTCCCATGTCCTCATCATCAGGAAAAATCAGTGGTTGTGCATCAGTGCATTCTATGTCTTCCACCACTGGGGAAGGACTAGGTGGATTCCCTTGGGAAACCCTGCCAGCAGTGTCTTCAAACAGCATAAGAGACTGCTGCATAACTTGAGGCTCAGACAGTTTCCCTGATATGCATAGGGGTGATGTGACAGACTGATGGGCTTGGTTTTCAGGTGCCACCTGTGCGTTTTCTGCAGAAGACTGGGTGGGAGATAATGTTGTGAACGTGCTGGATCCACTGTCGGCCACCCAGTTGACTAGCGCCTGTACCTGCTCAGGCCTTACCATCCTTGGAACGGCATTGGGCCCCACCAAATATTGCTGTAAATTCTGGCGGGTACTGGAACCTGAGGTAGTTGGTTCACTAGGACGTGTGGCTGTGGCAGAATGGCCACGTCCTCTCCCAGCACAAGAGGGTACACTAACACCACTGCTTCCGCGTCCCTTACTAGATGTTTTCCTCATTGTTACCGTTCACCAAGCACCACAATAAGAAAAAAAATATTTTGCCCAATGTATTGATTTCAAATTCAGGCCTTTTTTTACAGGCACCTAACACTATCTGCCTATTTATTTATGTAGCGTATTACACTAATCCCGGCACAGTAGTAACCACTGATTTAGGGGAATATCTCTTGTAGGGCTAGTTTTTAGGCCCTGGATGAAAGGTATCCTTTTATGGACAGATTTACACTTGGCCTGCAACAGCTGGAACACCAGATTAAGGCTGGGAACACACCTAGGCGTTTTTGGATCAGGCGTTTTTTTGGGCGTTTTTTCCGCGGAAAACGCGCGTTTTTTAGGCGTTTTTGTATTTTTGCAACGCGTATTTGGGCGTTTTTGATTGACAGCTTACAGTTTGCAGAAAAAGAATCCCCACCCAGCAAAGGTGGGTGGAGATTCTGCCTTTCTGCTGGGTTTTACTACAAAACGCGCGATCATATGCGCGTTTTGAAGCGAACAGCGCATATTTTCTTATATGCGCGTTCCCATGCTTTTCAATGGGTGCAAACGCTAGGCAAACGCCCCAAGAAGCTCATGCACAAGCGTTTGCGTTTGGCGTTTTCAGCGCGTTCAAGCGCGCTGTAAAGCGCTCAAGTGTGAACCATGTCCATTGGAATACATGGGTTTTCACTTGTTGTGCGTTTTTCAGCGCGTTTGAACGCGCTGAAAAACGCTCAGGTGTGTTCCCAGGGTAAGGGTATTGCTATTTTGGCAATTGAATTTTACCCCACAACAAAATATATGTTTTTGCGGACACTATGAAACTTGGCCAGCCACAGCTGAAACCACTGATTTATGGTATTGCTATTTTGGCAATTGAATTTCACCGCAGAACAAAATATACCCTTTTACGGACAGATTAACACTTGGCCTGCAACAGCTGGGACACCAGATTCAGGGTATTGCTATTTTGGCAATTGAATTTCACCCCACAACAAAATATATGTTTTTGCGGACACTATGAAACTTGGCCAGCCACAGCTGAAACCACTGATTTATGGTATTGCTATTTTGGCAATTGAATTTCACCCCAGAACAAAATATACCCTTTTACGGACAGATTAACACTTGGCCTGCAACAGCTGGGACACCAGGTTCAGGGTATTACTATTTTGGCAATTGAATTTCACCACAGAACAAAATATATATTTTGGCGGACACTATTAGGCCTTATTCACACTTCCGTAGTGTGTTTTGCGGAAACACGGAAACACGGATCCGCAAAACATGGAAACACGGATCCGCAAAACACGGACGGCTGCAATGTTCATTCCGCATTTTGCGGACCGCACATTGCTGGCACTATAGAAAGAATGCCTTTTCTTGTCCGCAATTGCGGACAAGAATAGGACATGTTCTATTTTTTTGCGGAAACGGAAACACGGATGCGGAAACACGGATGCGGACATCACATAGTGTGCTGTCCACATCCATTCCTGCCCCTATGAAATAAATGGGTCTGCAACCCTTCCGCAAAATTGCAGAAGGGATGCGGATACATTTTGCGGACATGTGAATTAGGCCTTATACTTTTCCAGCCACAGCTGAAACCACTGATTTATGATATTGCTATTTTGGCAATTGAATTTCACCACAGAAAATAATCTATCCTTTGCCAGACAGCAGACATTATTATACTTGGCTAGCCAAAGCTGGAACACCAGATTTAGGGGATTGGTATTTGGGCAATTGTATTTAACCCCTTAATAAAATAAAGAAATTGCTATCCTGAGTTTCTAGGGGTGACAATTAGGGGTGACATTAGACAAACAGCCAAGCCCCTGATGTAGGATATAGCAAAAAAAAAAAATAGTATTGATGGATTGATGGACTTGGTGGCAGCTTGTTCTGGTGCACCACAAGTCAAAAAATGGCCGCCGATCACCCCAGAAAATAAGTGAGAGAAAAACGCTCTGTGCAGCCTAAAAACCAGTGAGCAAGTAACTTGCAGAAGTTCAATCATTCACAGCTGTAGATCGATCACTTCACTAGGTGCTGTTGCTGACTTTTCCCTGCCTAATCTCGCCCTCACAGAAGCTGCGTCCTCTCCCTACACTAATCAGAGCAGTGTGACGTGCGGCGCTATGTGACTCCAGCTTAAATAGAGGCTGGGTCACATGCTGCACTTGGCCAATCACAGCCATGCCATTAGTAGGCATGGCTGTGATGGGCTCTCAGGGCAGGTATTCTCAAACTGTGGCCCTCCAGCTGTTGCAAAACTACAACTCCCAGCATGCCCGAACAGCCTACAGGTATAAGCTTACAGCAGGGCATTGTGGGAGTTGTAGTTTTACAACAGCTGGAGGGCCGCAGTTTGAGGATGCCTGTCTTAGGGCAAGAAGTAAAACACTAGCTGATTGGCTGCTGTGCAGCCCTTCAGAAAGCGGGAAGTAATCGCCGAACAACGAACCCGAACTTTTTTGAAAAAATTCGGGTCCGTGTCCCGGACACCCCAAAATTCGGTACGAACTATGCTCGAACTGTTCGCTGAACACTAGTTGCCAATCAATGGGCAGGTAGATAACCCCACCCTCTATTCACATAGCATTCAAATGGACATATACAATTCCAGCTTAGTTCACAAACATCATTATAATTCACATAAAAAATATATACCTAAAAATATCCATAAGAACCAACTCTATCACGACAAGGATACACTCACTTTTTTAAAAAAAAACTACTTATTATTCCCATCCTTTAATTTTCAGGGGTAAATCAAACATCTTCCCTAATCTCACCTTAAGTGTCATACCACTAGTCATCTCACCTCTAGGGGGGCGCCCCACCACTCTAAATATAATATCCCCAAACACAACTAGGTTGTCTGACAGCAAGCTCCAGCGGATATCTCACATCAGATGTTACTATTATTTTACACATTTTGTGGAAATACTGCGGCAAACTAAAATAAGGCTGTATTGTCTTCAATTTGAACATCCATTCTACCTCTTTTTTGTTAACCTAGATATATAATCACCACCTCTTATCGGTTTTTCCACAAGTTCCACACCTGTGAACTGCAGACCTTTACCCTCAGTTCACACTTGCGCGTTTTACAGCGCGTTCGAACGCGCTGTAAAACGCTTAACAGGAGAAAACTCATGTTTCCCTATGGGCATGGTTCTCACCTGAGCGTTTTACAGTGCGTTTGAACGCGCTGTAAAATGCCCTACGCTCAAAGAAGTTCTTGAGCTTCTTTGGGGCGTTTTGTCACGCGTTTGCACCCATAGACTTCAATGGGAACGCGCGTAAAACGCGCGTTTAACACACGTTAAAGTGTAGATATGCCTTTTTCAATTGGTCTCCAGAGTCACGAACACACGTATGGCGCCCGTTTCCTATTTGCAAAAACGCGCTGTAATACGCGCAACAAAAACGCGCGTAAAACACGCGTCTCAGAAACGCTCAGGTGTGAACCCAGGGTTAGGATCTTTGTTGTGGCACACCTTAAAGTGTGCGGAGACACTGTGGGACACTACGCAATTTTTAATATTGCGTATATGTTCTTGTATGCGTGTCCTTAATTTGCGCGTGGTTCTCCCCACGTAATGGAGGCCACAAGGGCACTCCAGCACGTAGATAACCCCTGTATTTTCGCAACTTATATTCCCTTTTACACTGTGCTCCACTTTATTCATATTCGAGATTATAGAGGTTGCTACCAATTTCTTCTTTTGGTCTGATTTTCTATTTTTGCATGCACTACACATACCGCACCATCTGAACTTGTTCCCAGTTTTCTTTTGCGGCTTTTTCATCTGTGCGCTATGTACAAGTTTCGCTTGCAGATTCCTAGCCTTATTAAACATAATCCGCGGTTTATCTGGTATTACATCACCTAATATAGGGTCACTTTTTAAGATTACCCAATTTTTCTTTATCATATTTTTCATTAACCCTGCATTTACATTAAACTGAGTAAAAAAAGCAAACCCAAAATCTGTCATTTTTTCACACCCTCCTTTTACCTTTGTTACCACCTTTCCTTTTTCTTCTATCTCAAGACAATAGGAGTCCAGAACAGTTTCTTGATATCCTTTATCTACAAACCTATTTTTAATTAGTTGAGCCTGTTTTCTGAGATCCTCTGGTTCACTGCAGTTTTTATAGACTCTCTTCAGTTGCCCTTTTGGAATATTTCTCAACCAGGGTCCATAGTGACAACTAGTAGTATCTATGTAAGGCCTCATGCACACGACCGTTGTTTGATTCCGTGTCCGTTGCTCCGTTTTTCGTGATTTTCTGCGGACCCATTGGTTTTCAATGAGTCCGTGGAAACCTCGGCAAATGCACCGTTTGTCCTCCGTGTCCGTGGTCCGTGATTCCAGTCCATCAAAAAAATATAACCTGTCCTATTCTTGTCCGTGAAAACGGTTCACGGACCCATTCAAGTCAATGGGTCCGTGAAAAAATGCGGATGGCCATCCGCGTTCGTGTCCGCTTTTTTGCGGATCCCTTGGCAGGCACTTGGGAAAAATTGTCAGCCTGTCTTTTGGTAAAATCTTTTGGGTCATGTCCGCTAAAAAAAACGGAAGACACATGGAAACACAACGGAAGGCAAAAACGGACACGGATCACTGAACAACGGAACCCCTTTTTGCGGACAGCATAAAAAAACGGTCGTGTGCATGAGGCCTAAGTGTTTACATCTGTTGGTTTAAAAAACGTCCGCGTTTTCAATATATCTCCATCCCGAAAAATCGTGAGGTCTAAAAAATCAACAGAGGAGTCACTCACATAGCTAGTAAAATTTAGGTTTCATTCATTGCAATTCAATTGCCGAAACCACTCCTCCAGACCCTGTTGTTCTCCTCTCCATATAATCAGGCAATCATCGATATAACGCTACCATGCTACTATTTCACCTAACTCTGTTCTTTTATTCAGCATAGGGTTAATTACACTTCCTTCCCACATTGCCATATAAAGATTGGCGAAGCTGGGGGAGAATTTCGCCCCCATCGCCACGCCAACCTGCTGTAAATAAAAATTCTCTTTATACATGAAATAGTTATGTGTCAAACAAAATCGGACACACTTTACTATAAACACTTTTTGTTCATCAGGCATATTAGGATCCCTTGTCAATGCTTTCTCTATACCCTTCAATCCTAACTCCATCGGGATGACCGTATAGAGTGAGGTGACATCGGCAGTAGCTAGCCACACATCAGAACCCTCCACTCGGATACTCTGTATTAATTTAATAACATCACTAGAATCTTTCAGAAAAGAGGGCATTTGTGTTGCATATTGTTGCAGGAAAAAATCCACATATTGCGATAATCTACTAGTGAGCGAATCTATTCCCGCAACAACTGGTCTCCCCGGTGGATCCTCCATTTGTTTGTGGATCTTCGGTAAATGGTATATGACCGGAATCACTGGGTTTTTGATGTTCAAAAAATAAAGCTCCTTTTTATCCAGAACCCCTAGTCTATGACCTTCTTGAAGCAGAGTAGCCATTTCTTTTTTGTAGTCTTGGGTTGGCTTTTTCTTTAATTTCCGATATGTAATTTCATCTGATATTTGCTGGTATCCATAACTACTACCCCGCCGCCCTTATCGGCAGGTTTTATAGTTATGGACACATCTTTTTCCAAATCACTTAGTGCCTGTCTTTCATCCTTTGTTAAATTCACATTTTTACATCGTACATCCAGTCGATCTAACTCTTTTAGAAGGCTTCTCTTAAACGCATCCACACATTCGTCATTCACATTTGTTGGAAAAAAACGTGATCTCTCCCTCAAACCTGTATGTATGAAGTTATCATCCATCTCCTTATTTTTTATGGCACCCGTTTGTGTATTTAAGTGATATTTGGCTAACTTCAACTTCCGTATATATCTATGTATATCCAAAAAAAACTCTGAATTTGTTTAGTTTACACGTAGGGGCGAAACTTTAGCTCTTTTGCCAACACCTGTTTTTCTTGCTCAGTTAGTTGCCGCAAGCTTAAATTAAATATACCTTCTACTTGCCTTTGGCCTTTTTCCTGTCTGGACTTATATATCTAGGATTAACAAAAAAGAGGTAGAATGGATGTTCAAATTGAAGACAATACAGCCTCTAGGTCTTAATATTCAATGTGATGTGAGGTCTTGTTTATTTTAGTTTGCCGAAGTATTTCCACAAAATGTGTAAAATAATAGTAACACTTGATGTGAGATATTCGCTGGAGCTTGCTGTCAGACAACCTAGTTGTGTTTGGGGATATTATATTTAGAGTGGTGGGGCGCCCCCCTAGAGGTGAGGTGACTAGTGGTATGACACTTAAGGTGAGATTAGGGAAGATGTTTGATTTACCCCTGCAAATTAAAGGATGGGAATAATAAGTTTTTTTTTTTTTAAAAAGTGAGTGTATCCTTGTTGTTATAAAGTTGGTTCTTATGGATATTTTTAGGTATATATTTTTTATGTGAATTATAATGATGTTTGTGAAATAAGCTGGAATTTTATATGTCCATTTGAATGCTATGTGAATGGATGGTGGGGTTATCTACCTGCCCCTTGATTGGCAACACATGTTCATGAGAGGAGATTTACCCATAAAACACCCCCTGGTCCCTCATTAGTTCAGACACCCCTGATAAAGCGCGTAAGCGAAACCTGGGTCGGGTGGAACGTATTTGTGAAACAGTGATATGTTTTAACTCAAGATGTATACTTGTGAGTATAATAAAACCATTTGATTTTATTTGGAGTTGACAGTGCTTCACTATCAGGATACGCCTTTCCTTCGTTTAGGAATACAACATAGGGCTAATCTTGGTGTGGTGGTGTGAACGACTATCCATGTCCGGTTTCCATCTTGGAATCTCATCTGTTTGATGGTGTACACATTCCTGAACAAAAGCAGCGCGGCCAATTTCCTTATTATAGTGGTAGCAGGCAGTCAGCATGGAGTTTTGGGGGGGAAATGCCATACTTGGCGATGGGGCAATTTTTTGTTGCCGGAGGAGATGAACATGGCCATATATAGAATCTGTGGGCAGAAGGTGAAGCGTGGCCAGGGTGCCAATGTTGGCACCATGGTCCTGCGTCATCATATGCGGCATCACCATAAAGTGGCCTGGGAACTGTGGCTCCCATGTAGTGGTCCAGGTTGCCACAGCAACCGCTGTATCACCCAGTGGCACGCACCCAATTTCATGCAGTCAAGGCTCGAACACAGGGAGCTGTCTGTCCTTTACATCATCTGCTGCTCCTGTTCCTCCTCCTCCTAGTCACTCATTCTGCCAGCAATCGATCACCGAATCAATTGCCAAGAGACAACAGTATGCATGCACGTATCCAGCGGCGCAGAAGCTGAACGTGCTAATGGCCAAGTTGCTGGTGCTGCAGTCCCTTACTTTCCTCACTCTGCACCTTTCAGAGAACTGATGGCTTGTGCCGAGCCGAGGTGGAGAGTCTCAAGCATTTATTGTTTTGCAAAAAAGGCAGTACCAGCCCTGCACACATATGTAGAACAGAAGGTGGGCCAGTCCTTGAGCCTGTCGGTGTTTGCCAAAGTGCATGGCAGCGCCAACCTGTGGAGATTAGAGTTGAGCGAACACCTGGAAGTTCGGGTTTGACGGGTTCGGCCGAACTTCACAAAAAAGTTCGGTTTCGGGATCCGAACTTAACCCGAGCTTGACCCTGAACCCGAACCCCATTGAAGTCAATGGGGACGCGAACCTTTTGCCACTAAAATGGCTGTAAAAAAGTCCTGGAAATGGCTAGAGGACTGCAAAAGGCAGCAACATGTGGGTAAGTGCCCTGCAAACAAATGTGGATAGGGAAATGACTTAAAATAAAATAAATAAAAATTAAAAATCAAAGGAGGAGGAAATGGATGTGGAGTAGGAGGTTGAGGTGGCGTCAGGTTGGAATGCCATCAGCAGCGCGTCTACCAGCGTGCGTTTGTAGTCACGCATCTTTCGATCATTAACAGACGTTTTTACAAAATTTGGTTCATTGTCAGCAATGCACAGCAGGGATTTTTCACCGGCAAAACGGGGTTCATATCACCCACCAATGGAACAGACGATTTTTAGAAATGTAGGCCCCTGGCATCCAGGCAGAGCAGGGTTTTTTTTACCGGCAAAACTGGATTGATGTCACCCACCAATGGAACAGATTATTTTTAAAAATGTAGGCCCCTGGCACCCAGGCAGAACCCAGCAAAACGGGGTTCATGTCACCCACCAATGGAACAGGCGATTTTAAAAAATGTGACTAAACCCCTCCTCTGCACTGCACATATGCAGCGCAGGCCGCAAAGGTAAATTCTGGCTTTAAAAAATATGATTTTTTCACCACCCATGAATAACATGGATTTAAGTGGTATATTTTGGGGTGTAGGACCTTATCGTTCTCAACATCATCTTCCACCCAGTCTTCACCCCTGCCCTCTTTGTCGGTCTGCACACCGCAGAAAGCCGCAGCAGTTTGCACCTGTGTTTCGTCATCATCAGAGATGTGCTGCGGTGTTCTTCCCATATCTGAGCTTTCAGCAGGGGACAGGGTGGGAGACAACGTGAAGGAACTAGAGGCAGCCATCCAATCTACTAGTGCCTGTACTTGTTCTTGCCTCACCATTCGTAGAGCGGCATTCGGGCCTACCAAATAACGCTGCAGGTTCTGTCGCCTACTCACACCTGGGGAAGGTGTTTCACTTGGACCAGTAGTTGGCGCTGAACGGCCACATCCTCTTCCAGCAACAGGAGCTCCACCAACACCACCACGACCGTGCCCACGTCCCTTATTTGATATTCTGCTCATTATTTGCGTTCACCCAACAAACTAGCAGATGGTTTATTTCCGGTGTCAAATTAACTGCCAATAGTCAACAATTAAGTTCACTAACAGTAAGGCAGTGCCCGTGTCATAAACAGAATAAATTTCTTTAGGTCACTGAAAAGGGACAATTTTGCTTATTGGAAATTGGGGATTTATATCTCTCCCCGTTTTCCGTCCTTTCTCTTCTATTCCTAGACTGATGCCCTTGTTTCCCAAATAACCCGCTTATTCTGTGTATTATTACACCTCTTCCAGTCCTTCATATATATACCCCAGGAGTAACATACAACCCTCGCAGATACTTATATATAAAAATAGTTTACTGAAAACATAGAGATGACAAAGCAATGGACATTATACATAAAGATACAGACACTACAAATAACACAATACATACAGTACACCACCACACACAGCTGCCTCCGTTCCTGTTCCCCCTGGCTGCTAAGCAATGTGGCTAATAATGTGTATGTATATAGAGTATTACCAGAGTTCTGGATCTACACCAACTCACATCCAGTACCTGACCGTTAGTACATGTACATATAGAGACTCATGCATAAATAGCATATATAATCTACTGGTAATACAATTGCAGACTAAACATCTATATGTACACGTATAAAGTCTACTGGGATATTATACTTATACACATACACACATATAACCAGATATATACTTAGCTTGCTCCTGAAGTGGTGTTAGCCAGGGGGTCCAGGGAAAAGAGCCCCACTACCTCCAAAGTGTCACCTATATCTTGCTGTGTTCCAGCCCCCACACCATGGACTCCACCCTGAGACCACCCATATCTCTTACGATGTGCCCTTCCTGCCTTTGATATGCTAACAAGGGACACCATGCTACAGGCAATACTGATATCACTCAATTGATGAAACTCACTGAATAATACCAGTATATGCTATATCATATTTGTGTGGTCATCAGGCTGAAGTTCTGGCTAAGAGACATATTTTCCCCTAACAGTCACACAACAGTGTAACGGAGCAATTCAATACAACTACTTCACTATCACCAAAAATTAGATTTTTCAAACCAAGAATGTAAAAGCAGAAGTTAACGGTTTAATTTGACTGTCAGAAATGCAGCGTACATCACAAATGTGCTATCTACCACAAAACCTATGTGTTTGCAACCAACTATGTAAATGCGGAGTTCAAAAGGTTACTTAAAATGACTGAAATACAGGGTAGGCCTCAGATCTGCTATGTAGCACAAAACCAGTGTTTATTGCAACAAACTACAGAAATGCAGTATGTCACTGCTAAATTTTAAAACAGGTTTTTGTGCGTTGTATGCCAAACTGCTCTGTGGAACAACAATACGGGTTTATTTCCCCCAAATAAAGAAATACACTTGGAGATGCACGGTAGCGTGTACAAATATAGAGGATTTATTTATCAGGCCTTGTATTTAGACGCTAACACGCTGAGTGTAATATACCCTTTTATGGACAGATTTACACTTGGCCAGCAACAGCTGAAACCACTGATTTACGGTATTGCTATTTTGGCAATTGAATTTCGATAGTTGGTTGCGATAGTAGTAGTGGGGAGCAGGGGAGCAGTATACTTACAGTCCGTGCGGCTCAGGGGCGCTCCAGAATGACGTCAGAGCGCCCCATGCGCATGGATCATGTGATCCATGCAATCACGTGATCTATGCGTGTAGGGCACCCTGACGTCACTCTGGAGCGCCCCGGGAGCCACACGGATGGTAAGTATACTGCTCCCCCGCTCCCCACTACACTTTACCATGGCAACCAGGACTTTAGCGTACTGGCTGCCATGGTAACCATTGAGAAAAAGCCGAAACGACGTGTAGCTTAAGGCTGGATCTGGATTAATGTCTTTCAATGGGCATTAATTTCGGATCCGGCCTTGCGGCAAGTGTTCAGGATTTTTGGCCGGAGCAAAAAGCGCAGCATGCTGCGGTATTTTCTCCGGCCAAAAAACGTTCCGGTCCTGAACTGAAGACATCCTGATGCCTCCTGAACGGATTTCTCTCCATTTCTCTCCATTGGGATAATCCTGATCAGGATTTTTCCGGCATAGAGACCCGACGACGGATCTCTATGCCGGAAAACAAAAACGCTAGTGTGAAAGAGCCCTTAAGGGGATTGCTATTTTGGCAATTGAATTTCACCCCAGAACAAAATCTATCCTTTGCCAGACACTATTAAACTTGGTCAGCCACTGCTGGGACACCAGATTTACAGTATTGCTATTTTGACAATTGAATTTCACCCCAGAAAACAATCTATCCTTTGCCGAACACTATTAAACTTGGCCAGCCACAGCTGAAACCACTGATTTACGATGTTGCTATTTTGGCAATTGAATTTCACCCCAGAAAAAAATGTATCCTTTCCTGGAAACTAGTAAACTTGGCCAGCCACAGCTAAAACCACTGATTTACAGTATTGCTTTTTTGGCAATTGAGTTTCACCCCAGAAAAAAACTATCCTTTACCGGACACTATTAAACTTGGCCAGCCACAGCTGGAACACCAGATTTAGGGGATTGCTATTTTGGCAATTGAATTTCACACCAGAACAAAATATATCCTTTGCCGGACACTAGTAAACTTTGCCAGCCACAGCTGGAACACCAGAGTTAGTGGATTGCTATTTTGGCAATTGAATTTAACCCCAGAACAAAATCTATCCTTTGACGGACACTATTAAACTTGGGCAGCCACTGCTGGGACACCAGATTTAGGGGATTGCTATTTTGGCAAATGAATTTCACCCCAGAACAAAATATATCCTTTTCTGGACACTATTAAACTTGACCAGCCACTGCTGGGACACCAGATTTAGGGGATTGCTATTTTTGCAAATTAATTTCACCCCAGAACAAAATCTATCCTTTGCCGGACACTATTAAACTTGGCCAGCCACAGCTGGAAAACCTGAGTTATGGTATTGCTATTTTGGCAATTGAATTTCACCCTAGAAAAATATCTATCCTTTGCCGGACAGTATTAAACTTAGCCAGCCACAGCTGGGACACCAGATTTAGGGGATTGCTATTTTGGCAATTGAATTTCACCCCTCAATAAAATATAGAAATTTCTATCCTGAGTTTCTAGGGGTGACAATAAGCACAGCCAAGACCCTGATTTAGGATATAGCAAAAATAACCTACTATTGATGGATTGATGGACTTGGTGGCAGCTTGTGCTTGTGCACCCCAAGACGCAAAATGGCCGCCGATCACCCCAGAAAAAAGTGACAGAAAAATGCTCTGGGCAGCCTAAAAACCAGTGAGCAAGTTACTAGCAGAAGTTAAATGATTCACAGCTGTAGATCGATCACTTCATTAGGTGTTTTTCCCTGCCTAATCTCGCCCTCAGAGCAGCTGCATCCTATCCCTACACTAATCGGAGCAGAGTGATGTGTGGCGCTACTTGACTCCAGCTTAAATAGAGGCTGGGTCACATGCAGCACTTGGCCAATCACAGCCATGCCAATAGTAGGCATCGCTGTGATGGCCTCTTGGGGCAAGTAGTATGACGCTTGTTGATTGGCTGCTTTGCAGGCTTTCAAAATGCGTCATAGAAATCTCTGAACGCTGAACCCGAACCCAAACCCGAACTTTTATGTAAATGTTGTCCCGAACACCCCAAAATTTGGTATGAACCCGAACTATACAGTTCGGGTTCGCTCAACCCTATTCAGGACATGCTGGGAGTTGTAGTTTTCCTGCAACATGCTGTAATTTTATATAACAATTATGATTGCATGCTACAAAAATTTAATAAAGATTGCGAAAAAAAAGTCATACACACTCCAACATACGGTATCAATTAGTACAGATCGGCCCCTCAAAAAATGAGTCCTCACACAGCTCCGTAGACGTAAATGTAAAAAAAATATAAAGTATTTTTTGTTTCATTTAGTGATGAGCGGCAGGTGCCATATTAGATTTCGACGAAATTCGCGAATATTCGAAAGACTATTCGTTTCATATTCGTCAAAATTGAATATTCATCATTATTCTAGTTATCGCGATTAATATGCGATTTAAATAATCGCGTATTGCAATTTTAACTTAGGCTACTTTCCTATTGGTTTCATATCTAGAATTATAGAGAAGATGACGAATATGACGAATGTATTCATCATATTCCTCAAAACGAAGATAACGAAGTATTCTCCATCTTCATTTTAGCAACCTATTCGTCAACTTCGCTAATTCTAGCAATCAAATAGGAGGGCTGACTATAGAGACAGCTGTGTTTAATTCGCTATGCGATTAAATTACTTAGCTTTTTTTAATAGAATAATTATATTACTTGATAATTATTATAATTATTCTATTTATACAAAAAACAATTTTTATATAATCGCATAGCGAATTAAACACAGCTGTCTCTATAGTCAACCCTCCTATTTGATTGCTAGAATTAGCTAAGTTGACGAATAGGTTGCTAAAACGAAGATGGAGAATACTTCGTTATCTTCGTTTTGAGGAATATGACGAATACATTCGTCATATTCGCTAATTCCACCAAGCCAAGAACATCTCCATACTAAAATGTACTGTCGGATTTGAGAATTACGTTGAAATCGCAATGCGATTAATATAACTTGAATTAATCCCATTGCGATTTCTTTTTAGACCTGGTTTACTATGGTTGGCTTGGTAGAATTAGCGAATATGACGAATGTATTCGTCATATTCCTCAAAACGGAGATAACGAAGTATTCTCCATCTTCGTTTTAGCAACCATAGTAAACCATGTCTGTTGAAATCGCAATGCGATTAATTCAAGTTATATTAATCGCATTGCGATTCACTACAACTTAGCACTGCTATCTTAGATATTAGGCTAGAATTTACGAATATGGAATATAGCAGCAGTGCTAAGTAGAAATCACAATGCGATTACTTCAAGTTATATTAATCGCATTGCGATTTCAACTTCGAGCTGGGTTTATAATGGGTCAGCTTGCTAGAATTAACGAAGTTAATGAATATGGAATATATTATAGCAGTGCTAATTGAAATCACAATGCAATCAATATAACTTGAAGTAATCGCATTGCGATTTCTACTTGGCACTGCTGCTATATTCCATATTCGTTAATTCTAGCCTAATATGTAAGATAGCAGTGCACTGCTAAGTTGTAATCGCAATGCGATTAATATAACTTGAATCAATCGCATTGCGATTTCAACGTAATTCTCAAATCCGACAGTACATTTTAGTATATGGAGACGTTCCCATGGTGATGGGGATGCTCCATGAGCACGGAAGTCGGCAGAAGCGGCAACAGGCACTGACTGGAGCAGCCAGGAAGCCAAGAATCCTCAGGACAGGTAAGAACTACTTTTGGGAAGTGGGAAAGAAAAAAATATTACAAAAAAAAAAAAAAAAAAAGAATATTTGAAATAGCGATATTATAGCGCTATATTCGAAATATTCGCGAATTAGCAAAGTGCCGATATTCTTGATAAAAATTCGCTATTCGAATATTCGTGCTCAACACTAGTTTCATTTTGTGCTTTAGTTGTTTTTTGTTTTTTTTAGTATTAACCTGTAGGATACCTAGGTTTCAAGTTAAAAAAAAACAACAAAAAACGCAGCTTTCCCATAATAAAGTCATATAAAATTATAAATAGCAGAAAAAAAGAAAAACAGACATATATTAGGTATCGCTAATCGACTTGCTCTATAAAAATATGACACGATCTATCTCAGGTGAATGCCATAAAAAAAACTAAGTAACGGAGCCCTGCAAGGTGGTGGCTGGAGGACTCCGGTCTGGCCACCACCAAGCTGTCTCCCCATAGAAGTGAATGGGAGCGCACCGCACATGACCAGACACCATTCCCATTCACTTCTCTGGGCCCGTCAGAAAAAGCCGAGCCACCGCACAGCTATTTGTGGCGGCCCCATAGAAAATAAATGGAGGGCGGCTGCGTATGAGCAGCGTGCCTTCCACCACTTTCAGGGCTCCATTCCCAAAATAGGTCCGGGCACACCTATAAGACAGTGGGGGCATATACTAGCAATATGCCCCCATTGTCTGAGATGAGACAATCCCTTTAATAGAAATAAAAAAAATAGACATATTCGGCATCGCTGCATCTGTAATGACCTGCTCTATAAAAATGACATGACCTGTCACCTCAGGTGAATGCCATAAATAAAAAAACTGCAATTTTTTTGGTCCCCTTGCCCCCAAAAAGTGTAGTATTCAACGATCAAAAAATCATATGCACCCAAAAAATGCAACAATAAATATGTCAACTCTTCCTGCAAAAACGAGCCCCTACACAAGATCATTGGCAGAAAAATAAAAAATATATGGCTTTCAGAAATGGAAACGTGATTTTAAAAAAATGGTTTATTATGTAAAAAAATAATAAAGATAGACATATTGTCACATGGATGTTCACCATGATACAGGTTACCGTGTTTCTCGCTTTGGTAGCTCTTGGATGTAATGGCTGCGTTGGATGCCGTGTAGGCTGATTACCTGATGAACGAACAAAACTATCATTCATCGGGTACCGTAATTCGATCGTGTGCACATGAAAATGATAATTTACTGGAAGTAGATTGTGCTGTGTAATCACGATTTGCTGCTGGCAAACAACTAGTCAATATGGGGAAGAACAATAACAGTAGTGATCACTGCTCCCCATACAATTGAGATCACTGCATGTAAATACAGCGTTCTTCTCCGTTAAAGAGCAGGCAAATGTCGGGAAGGAATGATTCCTTCCCAACAATCTCCTGCTCTGTCGCCCTGTGTAAAGGGACCTTAAGAGATTAGGTTATCAACTACAATGAGCTGCTTAATGAGAAACAATTTGATATAGAGCAGTGCACAATACTGTTCTGTTTTGAACACTGTATTGTGTGCTAAAGTGCAAATATTCATGTGCATGAGCCCGAAAAATAAACAAGTAATATTTATTTTGGGTAGCTGTGGGGTGGTTCCATAGAATAATTTCCACCAGTGGGCCCTAGGCACCCCAGTCCGACACTGCCTGCAGTCCTACTTAAAACCACAGATAACACTAGTGCAGATCATGTAGTAGTGTTACCTGTGTTCCTACGTGAATCTACAGATAACACCAGTGCTGGAAATGTGGTAGTGTTACCTGCAGTCCTATGTAAAACCACAGATAACATTAGTGAAGATCATGTGGTAGTGTTACCTACTTCCTTAGTGTGCCTCCCAGTGCTTGTCCCACGGGACTCCATGCTGGCAGCAAAGCCTCCTCTTCCTTCTTCTTGCCCCACACAGAACGTCCTGATGCAGCTGCGTCAGAACATAGGAACACTGTGGGCATGGTGATGGTGACTCACACACACACAGCGATACAAACACACAGGAACAGACACATGCACACAGAGACGGTCAAATACACACAAGGACACACACACAGGGACAGATACACACACATAGGGATGGTCAAATAGACACAGGGACGGTCAAATTCACATGGGGACACACACACAGGAACAGACACATACACACAGGGATGGTCAAAAACACAGGGAA
Organism: Bufotes viridis; assembly: GCA_033119425.1. NCBI lineage: Eukaryota > Metazoa > Chordata > Amphibia > Anura > Bufonidae > Bufotes > Bufotes viridis. The sequence goes on from CM065592.1 coordinate 314,951,952, forward strand.
AGTCAAATACACACAGGGAAAGTCAAATACACACAGGAGCAGACACACACAAGGACACACACACAGACACACACACACAGCTAGGCCTCACCACATTCCAGCCAGGCTCCTCTCTGTATCCACAGGAACACAGCTCTCTGCTCCTCTGGCTTCTCCCCCTCTGGGCACATGAGTGAATAACATCAGAAAGGTCTTTTAGCCCACTAGGAAATACAATCTACCCTATTCTGAGTACTGGTGCCCACCCCAGTAGTGCACTCTGAGAAAATTGGCTACATTTCTGGGGTATTCAGCCTTGGAATTAAGAAGAGCCAGTTTGATGAAGTCCAAGAAGCGGCTGCAGGGGTGAGAGGGCCTACAGAGGCCCTGAGCAGGGGCAATATAGAAGCTGCGCAGCCGTGCACCTCAAAGGGAATACTGGCCACAACTGGCGCAATTAGCCCTGGGCAAGCTTTTCTGCCCGGCTAGTAGTGTGGCATCAGAGCAGGTATTTAGTGTGGCAGGGGGCATAGTTACCCCAAAGAGAATTTGACTTTGAAAACAAAACGTTGAGAGACTAACCTTTATAAAGATAAATCAGGCATGGATCAACTAGGATTTTCAGACACTGGTGCCTGATGCAACAGACTAGATCATGACTCCTGGGACTGAAGATTTTCTGGCTCACAGAGTCCCTTAACCCCATATAGCCAATAAAGACAAGACAACCTGCTTTAGTGTAAAAGGCCATAGCTTATATTTATTTACCAAATAAATTAACACGTATCGTAATATAATAATCAGAACATTATTCCCACAACAATCCCAACCTTAATTCACCTTCAAACAACAAATAACTTTCGAACATGAAGGGATCCTAGAAGGCAATCCTAGAAGGCTTCACCCCTTGCGAACCTCCTCACATGATCCCGATTTAATCCAACTTTTACCCTCGGCCGCACTCTCTGACCCAAGGGCACCAACTCTTGGAATTAAACCCCTGCCAGGCTATTAGCCCAAACAGGATCCCCATCTTGCCATTCACCACAACGTCCTCGGTGCATGCCATAAGAGATATAGCCATGCACCTATATCAATTTTTGCCACCCAGGATCCCTCCTTAATCTGCCACCAGATAAACATAAGAGTCCCCTCACCTATGTTCGTCCCTCCACACCTTAAAGGCCATTTCCAGTCCATCTTGTAAGCCCAAGGTCCACATGTCAGTCCCAATCTCATTCAAATGAACTCCATCTCGCCTCAAAAACATAGTGGACGCCACTTCTAACTCCTTATGCCGCACCACCAGGCCGATGTGCTTCCGAACGAAACGGCCCACTTCATGGTTAACTTTCGTCCATGCCCGGTTAACCTTATCAACGGACCTCGCCAATCTCCAAACCCGCTGCGCAACAATGTCCAACCATGCCACTAATAATCCTGGAAAATTAACCAACAACCTCAACAAATCCAACTTGATGTCCCGAATCACATCCCTGGATTGCCGGACGGACAAGTCATTGCCTCCTGCATGTAGAATCACTACATCTGGGGGACGATACAGCACTGCATAATGATAAAATTCGGGTAGTACACGTCCCCACAGCAATCCACGTATACCTATCCAGTGAACCTGTAAATCTCTGGCATCAAAACCCAACTGACGACCACTCGAACGCACGTCCGCTCTGTGAGCCCCCCAGTAAACATATGAGTGACCAAAAATCCAAGCCAGACATGGAAAGGGCACTGTAACGAAACACAAAAAGAGAAAAACCAATCAACAACATACCACAACCACCCTCGCTACGCACCCAACCCAGCAACACAACCACCTGCCCACACATCAGCCCACAGGTGACAGCAAATGCGGACGGATGTATGAACGAAAGCTTGCGGACTCCCATCTCCTTATCTGTCTAATCACAGCCTTACCCAGGCCCTATCTAGAAGCCTCCGTGGCCGCGCCTATCCTAAAAGAGTGGGACACAAACTAATTTGCCGCTAGCCCTTCTGCCACCAAACACTTGCGGAACACCGCCACAAACTGAAAATGAGACAATGTCGCCCCGTTGAGATGCACCAAAAATGGGCCCAGGATATCTGGCCTCACCTCCAAAAACTCCCCAACACAATGAAGCAGGCAAAACACCGACTCCCCCAATGACCGCAAAACAAAATGAGTGCCCTTGCCCCCCGGATCAGTTTTAGATTTTCTTAAAAAACACCGCAAGCCCTCTGCACACTGCAAAATGTCCACCTGCCCCACACTTACTACGTACTACCAACTCCGAAACTCTAAAATCTCAAAAAACGCCAATGAGAAGGCCGCACAAAACAAGCACACCTCATAACCCGCCACACAAAGCACTCCCACGTGCTTCCACAAACGTAACAATTTGTTGTAGGACACCGGACGGCACCGGTCACTAGTAACTGTATTCCACCGAAAACCTTTCAACACCTAACTCACCAGAAAACACTGAGATACGTCCTTCAAACTATGTATGTGCAACCAAAAGGCCACCGCCGACACCCTCTCAGCCACCACCGAATAGGACCCATAAAGACCAAACCGAGGAATAACTCGACCACATACCAGTACTCACAGATTGTTGAATCAATGCAACGGAGACCCCAAGGCCAAGCTCCAGAGCCACTGAGCACAAGGATGCCCCATTTTCGCTGCCTCCGGAACCAACTGATGAAAGCGATCCCACTGAAGACAAGAGAGAGCGTCAGCAACCGAATTATCACAACCGGAACATGAACAGCTACAAAACACGCATTTAACAACAAACCCTGCAAGACCAAATGCCGTAGCAACCGGATAAGTGGCGGCGAACTAGCTGATTGTGAATTGATAGCCTGAACCACTCCCATGTTGTCGCAGCAGAAACGCACCCTCTTATTCCGCAGCAAATCTCCCCACAGTTCCACCGCCAAAACAATCGGAAACAACTCCAGTAAGGCCATGTTGGAAAGGAAGCCCTCCCGCTGCCATTCCCACGGCTGAGGACCCACACTCCAGTCCCCCTGACAATAAGCACCAAAACCACAAGATCCCAATGCGTCAGTAAAAAGTTCCAAATCAACTGCAGAAATCTGGCCCTCCATCCACACTGACCTACCGTTGTATTGGTCCAAGAACCGCTCCCAAATTGCCAAATCCGCTTTCACGTAATGGGAGGAAGCCACCACCCCCGCCGTTGCCATGGCCAAACGCCGAATAAAAAACCTGCCCATGGGCAAAATCCGGCAAGCAAAGTTCAGCTTACCCAATACCGAATGTATCTTCTGCCTCCAAATAACTCAATTTATCCCCCGGCAAACGACATTCCATCTGAACCGTATCAATATCAATGCCCAAGAACTTAACAGATGTCACAGGGCCTTCCGTTTTCTCAGGCGCCAACGGGACCCCGAACGCCGCCGACACACGCTCCATTGTGTGCAGCAGCACAGAACAAGTCTGACTGCCGACCGCAGTCAACAATCAATGTAAAACTGCCCCTCCCATTTGAAACCCAAAAAATGAAAACTCTCTGGATGTATAGGAAGCAAAATAATGGCGCATCCACAGCCCGATGTCCTTGTGATCCAAACAAATACTAGGCCGTATGGCCCTACGCTGGCGAAACTGCTCATCATATCTAAGCCACGCCACCCCGCCATAGACTCTATAGGCCTCGCCAATTGAGTCCATATAGCCGAAAAGCGCGTAGCAATGCCCCGGCGCCTTCTCCCCAATCACACTCGCTAATATTGCAAAAGCCGGTAGACAATTCGCAAACGTGCGCGGTATCAAGCGATGCCGGCGCCTCTCCTCCTCCTCCCTCTTACTCTCATCTGGCTTCACCCTACCCAGATTAAACTTCTCCAACGGCAACAATGAGAAAATCTCAACGTATTCATCCCTGTGTATCTTCTCTCTAACCTCCGCCTTCAAGTGCGCCCCCAGCGGTCCCTCAAAGAACGCGTACACCTCCACCTTTGCCGCATCCGCTAACCGTAATGACTCAGCTGCCCCTGTCTGGCCCACGCACGACACAACCACTGCCCCCGCTGCATCAGCCGCTGGTTCCTGGAGCACTGCAGGGACGGTACTCACCCCAGCCACCCTGGGTCGCTCCGCCACCCAACCGGATCCTGAACCGGCACCAATTGTCAGATCCCAGACTGCCGCAGGAGATGACGCCGCTCCCGCCCCAAAGCTCGCAATCAAAACCGATAAACCCTCCAACAAATCCTTTACCGCCCCGCCGCCCCCCTGCAGTAACAGACAACCCGGCCCCCACCACATCGACAACCAACCCCCCCCACCGTGCCCCACCCTCACCTGGCTGTCCCTGAGGAAAGGTCCCAGCAGCCGCAGATCACCTCCGTCCATGTTCTCACTCGACCTCGGCACCGCCAGCCGTCGCATCCGGCTCAGCTGAAGTCCCGGTCATCGCCTCCAATCCGTCTTCAGATTCCTGGGTCACTCCGCCTTCCTCCTCCGAGGGCATCAACGACAATCTGCCTCCGCGTACGTCCGTAACATGGTCCTTTCCATCATCTTCCTCGCAGACACTTCACATTGGTCCCTGCGCCTGCTGTACCTCCAGCTCCCGCCAGAGGGCCTCCGTGCACTGGAACCTTCAGACCTGTCACATCCTGCCCGACAGCTCCAACTGCCCTGGCCTACGCCGACTGAGAGCTTGCCCGCCGGTAAGTGCCTGGCCAGGTCCCCGCCAACATGCGCTCCTGCGGGGCCCGCCGCCGACTCCTCCATCGCTGCATCAGTAGGTGAAGAACAAGGACAGGGGTTAACCAGCCCTCCTCCCGTCGTGCCCAACCGCCGGACAGGATTCCTCCCAACACGGCAGGTGGCAGTGCTGGCTCCACTGCTCTGCTGACGTGCTGGAGGGTCCCTGTGGGGGCTCCTTAGGCGCCACCGGACACGCGGCGTACATTCAGGGATTAAACGCTCTGGGGGCCTGGACCTCCTAGCCCGCTCCCTGCCCACCAGTGCCACTTCCTGTCGCCCTGTAAGGCCGCCTGAAGGGCCTCTTGCAGCCACTGCTCCCCATGACTAGCGACAGCCGCCCTAACCTGGTCCAGTAACTGGTCAATGGAGGACATGTTGCCAACTTATTCCCTCACTTTCTACTGACCTAATCGCTCCTCCCCCCCACGCTTTAAATCCCCGGCACAAATCTGCAGCACTGCCCCACAACGCCACCCCCACCACCTAACCCGGTCCTAACATTAACCCTGTGTGCCACAACCTTCCACCGTAGTCAAGCCGCATTTCGCTACAGCTGTGCCCCGCTCCATTGCTTTTCTTCTGGCAGTAATGACCTGACTGTAGTGTGCTGCCACACCGTAACATTGTGACAAATGGCCCGTTACTTTTGGCCATGTGCTGCTGTCACTTTTCTGATGCTGCCACCCAACTGATGCCACATGCCTGCTGCCTCTACTGCCATCTTCTCCTATTGGGATCTGCTGTTGCTGCCAATGCTGCCCCCCCTCACCTCCCCACTCTGTTCCGGGGCCACTATTGACTGTTCATGCTGTTGCCACCCTGACGACTCTGTTCCAGGGGCACTATAGTGACTCTTGGGACATTAGTGACCCTGTTGGGCCGTGTTAACATCACCGTTTATTGTTATGTTCTTCTGATCCATCAACAGAAAAATTTCCAAAAAAAAGGGTCCTGTTTTTTGAGCGTTCATAAGGTCTTTATCACATGATCAGGATTTTGCATCAGGATTTGAGCATGATTTGGAAGCCAAAAGCAGGAGCGGGTCCAAAATACAGAAGACATGCAAATATTTCCATCACATGTTATCTCTGTTTTGAGGGCACTCCATGCTTTACCAATACTGATCAAATACTGGTAAAAAAAAACTGACTAAATACTGACCATGTGGCGAAACCAAACTCGCCACTGAGTTTTGGAGGGGACAGATTGCCAGCCTCTTGCCCCAGGATTATGGGCCCTCTCATCAGCCCACGCTAAACTTAAACCCCATGGCGATTTGACTGTGTTTGTGGCATCTGAGCGCTGTTTGGATATATTGAGCACTCAGACCGAAGCCATCGGGGGATATGTTGCATGTATATGTTTTATGTAGTAATTGTAACATTGTGTAATTTTATGTCCTTTTGCAACCATGTGCTCAATGGAGTCTACCTCTATCCCTGGATATAATTGGATTATTTTCCCCATTGTTTCCAGGAGAGAGGGCTCTGTAAAACCAGTTTGAACCAGAAAAGCCATGCTTCATTTGGTCAAATAGGACTTTCCCTTAACTTGTTAACCCCTGGTCTGATTCGTGTCATTTTTTAATATGTTGTTAACCTGAATGGATTGATTGTGAATATGTAGTTTTTAAGTGAATAGTGATGTCTGTCCTATTGTCCCCACGTGTGTATTGGCAATTTCCCTTTGTCCTGAGAGATAATTGAATGAGTCCTCGATTGTCTCCAGGACAGAAGACATTGTGTATTCTCCGGCCTGTGATGATTACATTAACCTGTGTAGGGTAATTGTATCACAGGCAGAGGGGAGGGATATGCTGGGGGTGTCTGTATTGTCCCATTGTGTGTGATTGGCTGCTGTATCCTGTGTCGCAGTCTTCCTTCTGGTCCCCTAGGGGAGTGTCCACCAGGTGGGAGACCTGCATAAATACCGGGCAGGTAGCCCTCAATAAAGTTAGAATTCCTGTTTAACCATTAATACGGAGCCTCGTCTCGTACTTGGGGGGAATTGCTACGTCAGAGCGTTCTCTTGCCTGTTCCAGGAAAGGAGGACTTCGTATGGTTCCAGTTCGGTGGATTCCAGCGGTTGTGGGTTGCTGTGCTCTTCTCCAGGGGAATCGCCCGAACGGTATTAACCCTCACTATACCGGGTTATACCGTAACAGACCATGTGCATGCAGGACTTCTTTTTCATCTGAATAAAACTAAATCAAATTTTAAAACTCATACAAATTGAGCACAAGGCCTCTATCACACGGTGAATATTTTGCATCAGGATTTGATTATGATTTGGAAGCCAAAAGGAGGAGTGGGTCCAAAACACAGAACAGATGCAAATATTTCCGTCACATTTTATCTCTGTTTTAGACCAACTTCTGTTTTTGCCTTAAAAAGACTGATCAAATACTGATGGTTTGAAGACAGATGCTCAAAATACAGAATTCACTTTTTTTGGGACTGTTTTTCTGATGTATCAGAATGCAAAAAATAAACAGTGATGTGAACACAGCCTTACTGCTGACAACCTCCCCACTGTCATGTGACCAGTACTTGAATCTTGGGTCACTGCATGATTAAGTCCACCTGTATGGTTGAGTCCACAGTTCTGTTATTTGCTCAGTTATTCAGCAGACAAACTTACTGTCAGATTAGGTATCATGCATAGATCTGCACCAGTTCTGTGGTTTCAACCCACACCTGCTTTGGGCTGACAATAACTGATGAGAATAACTGACCAAATAAGTGGTGTGTGAACTAAGCCTAATAGTCATTCTACAGTTAACAGAAGGGATTCAAATACATGTGTTTGCACTGCCACAACATGGATTAAAAGAACCTTTTTTCTTCGCTACTTTTATTTGTGCTGTACTCCATGTCCTTACTTTGTTCCACCAAGAGTCATTGGGACACCTGCAGGGCTACGCAGCATTTGTTTTACTTTACTGAGGGCTGCTGTATGCTTTTTGTTTGGGCTTAGCTAGGAATGTTGATGGCCCACACGATGTGTGCGTCTATATATGTGACCTGCCTATCATTCTGATGCACAATAAGTGTTTAACTACCAGAAAGGATGTACACCAGGATACATTCTCCCTGCAGTTTAACTCCAGGCCGGAATAGACCTGATTTATTGTAATTCACTTCATGGTGAATTCATTTGTAACAAAGCAAATAGTTTGAAGAAATTTGGTCAAATAACCAAACCAAATTTTTTAAACTTCGTTCATCTCTACAGATGGTGCAAAGTGAACATTTTACACAGATATGCCATTTCAGTGCTTACTATGTTGTGCCCATTGTGTGCCACAGTGAAAAGGGAGCCCTCTTATTATTATGCTGGGCTTTCTGGTTTTAGAAACACCCTACATTTTGCCCTAATCTTTTTCCTGGAAACACCATAGGACTCATAAGTAAAAAAGCACCATGCATATTTGAGGCGCATTGTGGTGATTCCTGAGAATTGACCCTATAACAGGAACTACACCCCTCAAGGTATTTAGTAAGGGGTGAAGTAAGCATTTTTACCCCACAGGTGTTTTGTAGAAATTAATGAGCAGGGAACTGTGAAAAATTTAAATTGCAAGTTTTCCACAGATATGGCATTTCACTAGCAATATGTTGTGCCCAACTTGTGCCATCTGAGACACACCATGCCCTTTAAATTGTTTGGCAGGTTCTACCGGGCACTGAAATGGCATAAATATGGGTATAAACTGCTGCAGGGTTAAGAAGGGAAAGACCGCTATTTGGTCTTTGTAGCGTTGATTTTGAAGGATTCATTTACGAACACCATGTGGCTATTGAACAGCTTCTGGAGTACCAGTACAGTCATTTTTTGACAACCATAAATGACTGCTTTTTTAATTTCGTTACTGCGGTGTGCATTGTGCAGAAAAAAATGATACCCATGTTATACAGTTTTTTTTATGTTTTACCACTTTTACACAAAATTTTCTTGAAAACAAAATCACGTTTTTGCAACATAACTTTCAGAGCGCCATATTTTTTTAATTTTTCTGCCAATGTGGGAGTGAATTTTTTGGGGGGATAAGGTGACGTTTTCATTGGTATTTTTTGTGTGGCAAGGTGACCAAAACTGGCAGTTTTGGGGCAGTTATTTTTTTCTTTTACAACGTTCATCTGAGGGGATAGATCATGTGATTTGTTTATAGAACATGTCATTACGGATTCAGTGATACCTAATATTTCTATGTTTTGGTCAGTTTTACACAATGAAAGTATTTTTTAAAAGAAAAATGTTTTTGTGTCTCCATTTTCTGAGAGCCATATTTTTTTAATTATTCTACCGATGGTCTTGAGTTGGGGCTCATTTTTGCCGGATGAGGTATTTTTACATTTTTTTTTTTACATTGGGATACATAGGGGGTCAATTATTATACTGAAATACATCTCATTTATTATTTTCTATGCCTGTTTTAGGCATAGAAAAGGTCTAAATGTGAGACAGCTAGGAAGCTGTCATACATTTAGAACTGTAGATAGATGCAACAAAGTTATGGAGAGGCCGGTGCCTGTTCATAACTTCTGCGGATCCTCCTCCAGCTATGGAGCTTTATTAAGCATCTAAAACACCTGTCTTAATAAATGTGCTCCATAATACTTTTTGATCACATGATATTACAACTTTTGGCAAGGTGAGATAAGCTAATTTTTCAAAAATTAGATTTGGACTGTTTTCCTCCAAAATTTGATTAGTTCCGAATTTATTCATGACGAATCACAAAAAATCAGCTATTTCCTGGCTGCAGAGAGCCTGTATCACTTTACACTTCACTTATTTGGTCAGTAACGGGGCCAAAACTGACCAAATAACTCAAGTGTGAACTTATCCTTACAGGTCAGTGTTATTATTGGATATAAAGAACTGTGCAGTGGCCCAAGATATTGAATAAAGGGTGCACTTCTTTTACACCGTCAACTCATTCCACATAGATTTCTACAGAAACTGTTCTGTTACTCGTTGATACCAGTAGTGGCCCCATGACACAGTGGAAAGGGTGTCATCAGCAGTAAGTTTGTGTTGACGTCACTGCTTATTTTTCCCTTCTTCTGATCCATCACAAAAACAACCCCAAAAAAACTGATCCTGTCTTTTAAGCCTCTGCCTTCACACGGTCAGCATTTGGTCTGTAATCCATCAGTATTGCTAAAGCCAAAAAAAACAGCAGAGGATCGAAAACAGAGACACGTTACTGCAATATTTGCCTTTCTTCTGTGTTTTGTACCCACTTCTGCTTTTGGCTTCCAAATCATGAGCATATTCTGATGCAAAATAAGGACCATGTGGTATGGGCCTTACAGATGCTCCAAAGACAGGATCAGCTGTGTTGTTCATTTGCAATTGACAGGCGTCACTCTTAAAATCAATTCACACTTCACTTATTTAGTCAGTTATAAGGCCAAAACTAACCAAATAACTCAAGTGTGAACTTATTCTTACAGGTCCATGTTAGCGTTGGAGATAATGAACCGTGCAGTGGCCCAATATATTGAATGAAAGAGTGCACTCCTTTTACACCGTCAACTGATTTCACATAGATTTCTACAGAAACTTTTCTGTTACGCGCTGATACAAGTAGTGGCCCCATGACAGTGGAAAGGGTGTCAGCAGTAAGTTTGTGTTGATGTCTCTGTTTATTTTTCCCTTCTTCTGATCCATCACAAAAAGAACCCCCAAAAAAATTATCCTGTCTTTTAAGCCTCCACCTTCACACAGTCAACTTTGGTCTGTAATCCATCAGTATTGCTAAGGCCAAAAAAAAGACAGCAGAGGATCCAAAACAGAGATGACACGTCACTGCAATATTTGCCTTTCTTCTGTGTTTTGTACCCACTCCTGCTTTTGGCTTCCAAATTATGAGCATATTCTGATGCAAAATAGGGACCGTGTGGTATGGGCCTTACAGATGCTCCAAAGACAGAATCAGGTGTGTTGTTCATTTTGGTGTCCTTCTAACAGATAGGTAAAATAAATGGTTATGTCAACAAGGCCAAACGGGGACACTAGAGGCCCCGTCACAGACTAAAGAGGGTGGCAATTGCATGAGGAGTCAACACCATTATGGTCCAGTCACAGAGTGGCAACCGCATGAGGAGTCCTCATAGTGGTGAGTCACAGAGTGGTGAGGGTGGCAAACGCATGAGGAGTCAACACAATGGCACAGTCACAGAGTGGTGAGGGTGGCAACTGGCATGAAAGGTCAACATAGTGACGCAGTCACAGTGTGGTGAGGTGGCAACCGCATTAGGAGTCAACATAATGGCCAGTCACAAAGTGGTAAGGTAGAAACCACATGAGGAATCAACATAGTGGTCAGTCACAGAGTGGTGAGGTGGCAATCGCATGAGGAGTCAACATAGTGGCCTAATCAGACAGTGGTGCGGGTGGCAACTGCATGAGGATTCAACATGATGGACCAGTCACAGAGTGGTGAGGTGGCAACCGCATGAGGAGTCCTCATAGTGGTCAGTCACAGAGTGGTGAGGCTGGCAAATGCATGAAAGGTCAACATATTGGCGCAGTCACAGACTGGTAACGTGTCTAGCGCATGAGGAGTCAACATTTTGGCCAGTCACAAAGTGGTAAGGTGGAAACTACATGAGGAATTAACATAGTGGTCAGTCAGAGAGTGATGAGGTGGCAACTGCATGAGGAGTCAACATAGTGGCCCAATCACACAGTGGTGTGGATGGCAACTGCATGAGGAGTCAACATAATGGCCCAGTGTCACTACCAGAGTTTTGAGGTGTTCTCACAACTCTGTTTCTCCACCCCTGTGATGATGTCACTACCAGAGTTTTGAGGAGTTCTCACAGCTCTGTTTCTCCGCCCCTGTGATGAGGTCTTTACTTTCAGTTTCCCTCCTCCCAGCTGTCCCTCCTGTGATTGATTCCTCTTCCTATAAATCACCCCTCTTCCTGTTTAATCGTGCGGATTATATTTCTCATCTGAGTTGTGTCAGCCGCTGGAGTATCTACACTTGTGTGGTCTCTTTACACTGGACCTGTGTTCTGCTGAAGCAAGTAACATCAGATATTGTCTACTGAGTTTGGATCTGTCTTCACTGCTGCTGCAGCTCCTACAGATAAGTTTGCAGACATTGTGTGTTTTGGTTTGTTTGCTGACTGGATCCGAGGCGACCCCGGTTCCGTCCGTGTTCTGAGCAGGGCGCCGGTGGCCGTGCCCCTCCCACTATTGTAGGGGTTTCAGCTGTCACCAGCCTTAGGTACGCGGGCATGCCATGACCCACCATCAGGGTCTGGGCATGGGCATAGCAGCATAGGGAGTGCTCTTAGGGTCTGACAGGGGTCACCCTTTATGCTCCCTAGTTTGGGTCCGGTCAGTAGCTTCAGCACTGTTTATGCTCCTGTTGTTCACATATACCCGTGACATTATAATCCGCCATAACCACCTTTTGACATGGATCGGCTTTCTGTCCTGGTTGACCGCATGCATGGTCTTTCTTTGGAGGTAGCGGATCTCCGTCAATCTATGACTCAGCTTCAAGCTTCTGGCTCTGCTCGGGTCCATGGAGTTTGTTGCGAGCCGAAGGTCTCACTTCCGGAAACGTTCTCCGGGGCAGTGAGAATTTTGTTCGCTTCAGAGAGGCATGCAAACTTCATTTCCGCTTGCTTCCCCATTCCTCTGGTGATGAGGAGCAGAGGGTGAGGATTGTCATCTCCCTGCTCAGGGGTAATGCTCAGACTTTTTTCGCTGCCATCGGGGGCACTCCCCCTCCGATCAGTGGATGGATTTTTTGTGGCCCTGGGGCAGATATATGATGACCCAGATTGTGTTGCTCTGGCTGAATCTAGCTTACGTTTTTTATGCCAGAACAAACTGTCTGCTGAGCTTTATTGTTCTGAATTTCGGAGATGGGCAGCTGATTCAGGTTGGAATGATGCTGCACTCCAGAGTCAGTTCTGTCATGGTCTCTCAGAGAGAACAAAAGATGCATTTGCTTTCCATGAGAGACCAACGTCCTTAGAGTCTGCCTGGACAGGCGCCTTAGAGAAAGAGAGGAGACTTCTCTTCCCTGCCATTTTGAGCCTAGGGGCAGTGGGGCGGACTCATTCAATGTGCAGGGGCCTCATCCTGCCTCGGTCCCTCTGAGGAGGAGGCTATGCAGCTAGGTCGACTTGCCCCTGATAAAGGAGGATTTAGTCCTCAGAGAATGATGTGTTTCTGTTGTGGGGGCATTGGTCATTTGGCAAATGTTTGCCCCTCTAGGGAATTCATGAACTTTACTAAGGGTGATAATAAAAGAAAAATCTCAAAAGGTAAAAAAATCCTCAAGGTTTGCCCCATCTGCTACCCTGGGCAAAGTTGATGTAGGAATAGATGCTTTTCCTCTGGCCTGCAGTTCCCGTTTTCTCCTTTCTGCCAGGGTGGCGCTAGGGAGCAAAGTCATTTCTTGTGAAATTTTTGTTGATAGTGGAGCGGCCGTCAATCTTATTGACAGTCAATTTGTAGCCATGCATGGTTTTCAGGTTTGCACATTAGAAAAGGTTATACCTGTTTTTGCTATTGACTCTGCTCCACTCTCACAGAGATCCCTGAAGGGCATTGTTCACAATATCCGGTTGGCTGTGGGTGACGCTCATGTGGAGGATATATCTTGTTTTGTCCTTAACGGATTGCCTACTCCTCTAGTCTTGGGGTTACCCTGGCTCACTAGACATAACCCCACTATTGATTGGCAAGCAAGGCAAATAAATGAATGGAGTGATTTTTGTAGAGAGAATTGTCTCACAGCGACTTTTGCAGAGGTTACTACTAAGTCTGTGCCATCATTTCTCTCTGAATTTTCGGACGTGTTTTCCGAGAGTGGTGTTCAGGAGCTACCTCCTCACCGGGAGTATGACTGTCCCATTAACCTCATTCCCGGCGCCAAGCTGCCAAAATCACGCCTGTACAATCTCTCACAACCGGAAAGAATCGCGATGCGCACTCTATATTTCTGAGAGTCTGGGTAAGGGGCATATCCGTCCCTCAAAATCACCTGTTGCTGCTGGCTTTTTCTTTGTTAAAAAGAAAGATGGCTCTTTAAGACCTTGCCTAGATTTTAGGGAGCTGAACCGTATCACGATTCAGTGATCCCTATCCCCTTCCTCTGATCCCGGACCTCTTCAATCAAATTGTTGGGGCCAAGGTTTTTCCAAATTGGATTTGAGAGGCGCATGCAACCTGGTCAGGGTCAGAGAGGGGGAAGAATGGAAAACGGCCTTTAATACCCCTGAGGGGCATTTCGAGAATCTCGTTATGCCTTTTGGCTTGATGAATGCTCCGGCCGTCTTTCAGCATTTTGTTAACAGTATTTTCTACCATTTAATGGGGAAATTTGTGTTGGTGTATCTTGATGATATTTAGATTTTTTCCCCTGATGTCCAGACCCATCAGGATCATCTTTTTTAGGTTCTGCGGATTCTGCCTGAAAATAAATTGTACGCCAAGCTGGAGAAATGTGTGTTTATGGTATCGGTGATTCAATTTCTGGGTTTTCTCCTCTCTGCTTCTGCTTTTCGCATGGACCCTGAAAAGTTCCGTGCTGTGCTTGAGTGGGAGATTCCTGAGAATCAGAAGGTATTGATGCGCTTTCTGGGTTTTGCAAACTATTACAGAAAGTTCATTTTGAATTATTCCTCTGTTGTCAAGCCACTCACGGATATGACAAAAAAGGGGGCAGATTTTTCCTCTTGGTCGGAAGAAGCGCTTACAGCTTTTTCTAAGATTAAAGAGAGTTTTGCGTCTGCTCCCATCTTGGTGCATCCTGATGTTTCTTTACCTTTTATTGTTGAGGTGGATGCTTCCGAGGTGGGTGTGGGTGCGGTTTTGTCCCAGGGCCCTTCTCCTGCCAAATGACGACCCTGTGCCTTTTTCTCTAAAAACTCTCCCCTGCAGAGAAAAACTATGATGTGGGAGATAGGGAGTTGTTGGCCATCAAGTTGGCTTTCGAGGAATGGCGCCATTGGTTGGAGGGGCCAGGCACCCTATCACCATTTTACCGACCATAAGAATCTGGCGCACTTTGAGTCGGCCAGCGTATGAATCCGAGACAGGCCAGATGGTCTTTGTTCTTCTCCAGATTCAATTTTGTGGTTACATTCCACCCTGGGATTAAAAATGTGAAGGTGGATGCCCTCTCGTCCCTGTTTTCCAGGAGGGGAAACTCCGAGGACCCGGGTCCCATTTTTGGCGGAGGGGTAGTTGTTTCTGCTCTGTATCCTGATTTGGAGGCCGAGGTCCAGGCTGCCCAGACAGAGGTACCTGCTCGTTGTACCTCTGGGAAGTTTTTGTACCTCTTGAGTTACGCCACAAACTTTTCAAGGAGCATCACGATACTGTTCTTGCTGGTCACCCCGGGAGTAGAGCCACTGTAGATCTCATTACTCTGAGATTTTGGTGGCCGGCTCTTCGTAAGTCAGTGAAGGGTTTTGTGGCAGCTTGTGAGACGTGCGCTCGCGCTAAGGTCCCTCGTTCACGGCCTTCAGGTGCCCTTCTCCCGTTACCCATACCTTCCCGTCCTTGGACACACCTGTCCATGGACTTTATCACGGATCTTCCTCGTTCCTCAGGGAAGTCGGTGATCCTGGTGGTGGTGGACCGTTTTAGCAAGATGGCTCATTTCATACCCTTCCCTGGTTTGCCCAATGCTAAGACGTTGGCGCAAGCTTTTGTCGACCACATTGTTAAATTGCATGGCATCCCCTCTGATATTGTTTCCGATAGAGGCACGCAGTTTGTGTCCAGATTCTGAAAGGCTTTCTGTTCTCGCCTGGGGGGTTCAGCTGTCCTTCTCTTCTGCTTTTCACCCGCAGTCGAATGGTCAGACTGAACGCCTCAATCAGAATCTGGAGACATATTTGCGCTATTTGTGGCATATGTCCAGCCCACGGTACCCGGTACCACGGTGTCCGGAGTCCACCCGTAGAGGTGCACCCGGGGGTACTGTCACTACCAGAGTTTTGAGGTGTTCTCACAACTCTGTTTCTCCGCCCCTGTGATGATGTCACTACCAGAGTTTTGAGGAGTTCTCACAGCTCTGTTTCTCCGCCCCAGTGATGAGGTCTTTACTTTCAGTTTCCCTCCTCCCAGCTGTCCCTCCTGTGATTGATTCCTCTTCCTATAAATCACCCCTCTTCCTGCTTAATCGTGCGGATTATATTTCTCATCTGAGTTGTGTCAGCCGCTGGAGTATCTACACTTGTGTGGTCTCTTTACACTGGACCTGTGTTCTGCTGAAGCAAGTAACATCGGATATTGTCTGCTGAGTTTGGATCTGTCTTCACTGCTGCTGCAGCTCGTACAGATAAGTTTGCAGGATTTGTGTGTTTTGGTTTGTTTGCTGACTGGATCCGAGGCGACCTCGGTTCCGTCCGTGTTCTGAGCAGGGCGCCGGTGGCCGTGCTCCTCCCACTATTGTAGGGGTTTCAGCTGTCACCAGCCTTAGGTACGCGGACATGCCACGACCCACCATCAGGGTCTGGGCATGGGCATAGCAGCATAGGGAGTGCTCTTAGGGTCTGACAGGGGTCACCCTTTATGCTCCCTAGTTTGGGTCCGGTCAGTAGCTTCAGCACTGTTTATGCTCCTGTTGTTCACATATACCCGTGACACCCAGTCACAGAGTGCTGAGGTGGCAACCACATGAGGAGTCAACATAGTGGCACAGTCACGGAGAAGGGAGGGTGGCAACCACATAAGGAGTCAACATAGTGGCCCAGTCACACAGTGGTAGGGGTGGCAACCACATGAGGAGTCAACATAGTGGTCAGTCACAGAGTTGTGAGGTTGGCAATTGCATTAGGAGTCAACATAGTGGCCCAGTCGCAAAGTGGGAGAGTGGCAAGTACATGAGAAGTCAAGATAGTGGCCCAGTCACAGAGTAGTGAGGTGGCAACTGCATGAGGAGTCCACATAGTTGTCAGTCACAGAGTGGTGAGGTGGCAACTGCATAAATGGTCAACATATTGGCCCAGACACAGACTATGGAGGGCGGCAGCTGCATGAGGAGTCAACATAGTGGCCCAGCAACAGATTCGGGAGAGTGGCAAACGCATGAGGAGTCAACATAGTGGCACAGTCACGGAGAAGGGAGGGTGGCAACCGCATGAGGAGTCAACATAATGGCTCAGTCACAGAGTGGTGACATGACAAACGTATGAGGAGTCAACATAGTGGTGAGTCACAGAGTGGTGAAGGTGGAAAACACATGAGGAGTCAACAGAATGGCCCAGTCACAGAGTGGTGAGGTGGCGACCACATGAGGAGTCAACACAGTGGTGCAGTTATAGTGTGGGAAGGGTGGCAACCACATGAGGAGTCATCGTAGTGGCACAGTCAAAGAATAAAGAATGTGGCAACCACATGAGGAGTCAACATGATGGCCCAGTCACAGAGTGGTGAGGTGGCAACTGCATGAGAAGTCCTCATAGTGATCAGTCACAGAGTGGTGAGGGTGGCAAATGCATGAGGAGTCAATGCAATAGCCCAGTCACAGAGTAGTGAGGTGACAACCACATGAGGAGTCAACATAGTGGCACAGTCACTGAGAAGTGAGGGTGGCAACCACATGAGGAGTCAACATAGTAGCCCTGTCACAGAGTGGCGAGGTGGCAACTGCATGGGGAGTCAACATTAGTGTTGATCGAGCATTCTCGGCCGAATACCAGTTCAGCTCGAGCATCTTGCTGCTTAGCACATGGCAAAATTCAGCCAAATACCGCATGTGCTCAAGGGCAATGCTCGAGTCTCCTCTCCGCACATTTCTTGGCTGCTACGCAGCCAATAAATGTGCTGGTAGGTACTGCCCTCACTGTAATGCCATAGCCATGTTGGTTTCTGGCATTACAGTGATTGGCTGGCCAGAACGGATCATCGGGTGCTATATAGCACCCGATGACGTGTGTTCGGCTCAGTCTTACCCTCAGTTCACACTTGCGTGTTTTACAGCGAGTTCGGACGCGCTGTAAAACGCATAACCGATGCAAAGCAATGCTTCCCTATGGGACTGGTTCACATTTTCGCTTTTTACAGCTCGTTCGAACGCGCTGAAAAACGCCCGACGCATAAACAAGTACTTGAGCTTTTTTTGGGGCGTTTGTCGCGCATTTTGGCCCATAGACTTCAATGGGAACGCACAACGCTTGTATATTGCGCATTTTTGACACTGAAAACGCGCGTTCGAACGCGCGTTTATGAATTTGCAACATGCTGGAAAGGCCAAATCCCAGCTCTGATTGGCCAAACTTCATATAGACAGGGATATTTGGTCATTGGACAACACTGCAGTCAATCACACAAACGCGCGTAAAACGCGCGTTTACTATTGCCAAAAACGCGCACAAAAACTCGCGGAAAACGCGCGTCGTACGCGCGTTCGTGTGATTGACTACTGTGGCGTCAATCACAATACGCGCGACAAAACGCCCCAAAGAAGCTCAAGAACTTTTTTGAGCGTAGGGCGTTTTTCAGTGCGTTCAAACGCGCTGTAAAACGCTCAAGTGAGAACCAGGGCATTGGTTTTCATGTGTTGAGCATTTTACAGCGCGTTTGAACGCGCTGTAAAACACGCAAGTCTGAACCCAGCCTTACCCTGGGTTCACACCTGAGCGTTTCTGAGACGCTCGTTTTACGCGCGTTTTACGCGAGTTTTTGTGCGCGTTTTTGGCAATAGTAAACGCGCGTTTTACGCGCGTTTGTGTGATTGACTGCAGTGTTGTCCAATGACCAAATATCCCTGTCTATATGAAGTTTGGCCAATCAGAGCTGGGGTTTGGCCTTTCCAGCATGTTGCAAATTCATAAACGCTCGTTCGAACGCGTGTTTTCAGTGTCAAAAATGCGCAATATACAAGCGTTGTGCGTTCCCATTGAAGTCTATGGGCCAAAACGCGCGACAAACGCCCCATAAAAAGCTCAAGTACATGTTTATGCGTCGGGCGTTTTTCAGCGCGTTCGAACGCGCTGTAAAAAGCGAAAATGTGAACCAGTCCCATAGGGAAGCATTGGTTTGCATCGGTTATGCGTTTTACAGCACGTTCGAACGCTCTGTAAAACGCGCAAGTGTGAACTGAGGGTTAGTCAGGGAGAGCTATGCTGAGGAAGGGACAGACAGTGTAGGGAGTGATATAGAAATATTTTTATTAGAAAAACTTTTCAGAGACCCAAAAGCCCTTTAAGGACTATTGTGTGTGGCAGCAGCAATATCTATTTTTAGCGCAAACTGTGCTAAATAGCAAAAACTTTCCAGGCCCAAATGTCCTATTAAGGACTATTGTGTGTGGCAGCAATATCTATTTTTAGCGCATCCTGCGCTAAATAGCGTGCAATAGTTAGGTCGCTGCAGACAGCGACATTAGGAGCGCAACATCTCCAGTGTAGAGTGTGCGCATCCCAAAAATATATGTGACATCCAGTGTACTTTTTCCATAGACCATGTCCACTGCGGACAGTGACATTAGGTGCACGACATCACCAGTGTAAAGTGTGCGCATCCAGGGTCACCAGCAGGCCATCAATCATAATTTTTCAAGTTTGTGTATGATGCCTTCCTTTATGTGTAACAAAGGGTGTATTCGAGTGCTGGTTCCCTGTCATTTTTGGCAACCCTTTTACTTAGTGCATTGGCTTTATGAGTGTAGAATTCCCACTACATGAACAATTGTACCACAATGTGAATGAGGCCCTCCTTTATGTTATAATCGGAGTGCCTCTTGCTTGTAATTTTTGGCAGCACTTGCACTTTATACACAAGTAAATGTACAGGAAAGAATGTTTTTTGCTAGCAATTTTTCCTCTAAAATCGATTTTATCTTTGGTTTTGTGTGTATTATTGTCAGTCTGTAAAAGTCGTGTACTACTCAGACAACATCGTTCCCAGGAGAGACCTGGGAGTCCAAGATGCATGCAGACATCCTCCCTCTGCTGTTCCCAAACCATTTTGGTGGTTTTTCCATCAATTTATGACCTTTTTCTATGAACCAGTAACCCTCCCCTGAGCAGGGGGTGCCTGGTTTAATGCTCGGGTTCTCCCATTGACTTCCATTATACCTGATGTGTTTGGCCCGAGCACCCGAGCACTTTGGTGATCGATCAACACTAGTCAACATAGTGGTCAGTCACAGAGTGATGAGGTGGCAACCGCATGAGCAGTCAACATAATTATAATTTCCCCAATTCTTAGATATATTGCCCTTCACTTCAACCTTATTTTGTTTGCTGTTATTTATCACATAACTCACAGAAAAAAGATGCACCACATGGATAAGCAACTGACAACACTGGCTAATCCCTCACTCTGGTGTTAAAAGCTGAGAGATTCGCCAATATTTCCAATCAGGAACATATCGGAGCCCCTTTAGGCACCACTACACGGTATCTCAGCATGACATGGGGTCCTACCACTAGACTACCTATGGTGTGTGAACAAGGTCTGAACAGGTATTAAGTAGCCTACAGCCCCATCCCACTCACCTGCACTGCAGGACCAACAATGCAATGGGGAACACATGAGGCCGCAAGCTACACCTACAACAGACCATGTGACACCGGCTTCCAGGTGCAACAGAATGTTTACAAGCCATATGCAATGGCACATTCAATACATATAAAACAAGAATCACAAAAATAAACGTGGCCTAAATGGGTGGGACTGCTCCAGACCCCAAACACTGTGGCGTGTTTCTAACTGGGGGCAGTTCCTCCGCATGTGGTTCGCAGCGAACGGCTATCCCCAGCAAAAATTGCATACAATGGAGGATGCCGGCGCGAACCACAAGCACCACACAAACATCCTACACAAAATAAAACATGTGCGGATGAAAATATATAAACACATAACTCACAGAAAAAAGATGCACCACATGGATAAGCAACTGACAACACTGGCTAATCCCTCACTCTGGTGTTAAAAGCTGAGAGATTCGCCAATATTTCCAATCAGGAACATATCGGAGCCCCTTTAGGCACCACTACACGGTATCTCAGCATGACATGGGGTCCTACCACTAGACTACCTATGGTGTGTGAACAAGGTCTGAACAGGTATTAAGTAGCCTACAGCCCCATCCCACTCACCTGCACTGCAGGACCAACAATGCAATGGGGAACACATGAGGCCGCAAGCTACACCTACAACAGACCATGTGACACCGGCTTCCAGGTGCAACAGAATGTTTACAAGCCATATGCAATGGCACATTCAATACATATAAAACAAGAATCACAAAAATAAACGTGGCCTAAATGGGTGGGACTGCTCCAGACCCCAAACACTGTGGCGTGTTTCTAACTGGGGGGCAGTTCCTCCGCATGTGGTTCGCAGCGACGGCTATCCCCAGCAAAAATTGCATACAATGGAGGATGCCGGCGCGAACCACAAGCACCACACAAACATCCTACACAAAATAAAACATGTGCGGATGAAAATATATAAACACATAACTCACAGAAAAAAGATGCACCACATGGATAAGCAACTGACAACACTGGCTAATCCCTCACTCTGGTGTTAAAAGCTGAGAGATTCGCCAATATTTCCAATCAGGAACATATCGGAGCCCCTTTAGGCACCACTACACGGTATCTCAGCATGACATGGGGTCCTACCACTAGACTACCTATGGTGTGTGAACAAGGTCTGAACAGGTATTAAGTAGCCTACAGCCCCATCCCACTCACCTGCACTGCAGGACCAACAATGCAATGGGGAACACATGAGGCCGCAAGCTACACCTACAACAGACCATGTGACACCGGCTTCCAGGTGCAACAGAATGTTTACAAGCCATATGCAATGGCACATTCAATACATATAAAACAAGAATCACAAAAATAAACGTGGCCTAAATGGGTGGGACTGCTCCAGACCCCAAACACTGTGGCGTGTTTCTAACTGGGGGGCAGTTCCTCCGCATGTGGTTCGCAGCGACGGCTATCCCCAGCAAAAATTGCATACAATGGAGGATGCCGGCGCGAACCACAAGCACCACACAAACATCCTACACAAAATAAAACATGTGCGGATGAAAATATATAAACACATAACTCACAGAAAAAAGATGCACCACATGGATAAGCAACTGACAACACTGGCTAATCCCTCACTCTGGTGTTAAAAGCTGAGAGATTCGCCAATATTTCCAATCAGGAACATATCGGAGCCCCTTTAGGCACCACTACACGGTATCTCAGCATGACATGGGGTCCTACCACTAGACTACCTATGGTGTGTGAACAAGGTCTGAACAGGTATTAAGTAGCCTACAGCCCCATCCCACTCACCTGCACTGCAGGACCAACAATGCAATGGGGAACACATGAGGCCGCAAGCTACACCTACAACAGACCATGTGACACCGGCTTCCAGGTGCAACAGAATGTTTACAAGCCATATGCAATGGCACATTCAATACATATAAAACAAGAATCACAAAAATAAACGTGGCCTAAATGGGTGGGACTGCTCCAGACCCCAAACACTGTGGCGTGTTTCTAACTGGGGGCAGTTCCTCCGCATGTGGTTCGCAGCGAACGGCTATCCCCAGCAAAAATTGCATACAATGGAGGATGCCGGCGCGAACCACAAGCACCACACAAACATCCTACACAAAATAAAACATGTGCGGATGAAAATATATAAACACATAACTCACAGAAAAAGATGCACCACATGGATAAGCAACTGACAACACTGGCTAATCCCTCACTCTGGTGTTAAAAGCTGAGAGATTCGCCAATATTTCCAATCAGGAACATATCGGAGCCCCTTTAGGCACCACTACACGGTATCTCAGCATGACATGGGGTCCTACCACTAGACTACCTATGGTGTGTGAACAAGGTCTGAACAGGTATTAAGTAGCCTACAGCCCCATCCCACTCACCTGCACTGCAGGACCAACAATGCAATGGGGAACACATGAGGCCGCAAGCTACACCTACAACAGACCATGTGACACCGGCTTCCAGGTGCAACAGAATGTTTACAAGCCATATGCAATGGCACATTCAATACATATAAAACAAGAATCACAAAAATAAACGTGGCCTAAATGGGTGGGACTGCTCCAGACCCCAAACACTGTGGCGTGTTTCTAACTGGGGGGCAGTTCCTCCGCATGTGGTTCGCAGCGACGGCTATCCCCAGCAAAAATTGCATACAATGGAGGATGCCGGCGCGAACCACAAGCACCACACAAACATCCTACACAAAATAAAACATGTGCGGATGAAAATATATAAACACATAACTCACAGAAAAAGATGCACCACATGGATAAGCAACTGACAACACTGGCTAATCCCTCACTCTGGTGTTAAAAGCTGAGAGATTCGCCAATATTTCCAATCAGGAACATATCGGAGCCCCTTTAGGCACCACTACACGGTATCTCAGCATGACATGGGGTCCTACCACTAGACTACCTATGGTGTGTGAACAAGGTCTGAACAGGTATTAAGTAGCCTACAGCCCCATCCCACTCACCTGCACTGCAGGACCAACAATGCAATGGGGAACACATGAGGCCGCAAGCTACACCTACAACAGACCATGTGACACCGGCTTCCAGGTGCAACAGAATGTTTACAAGCCATATGCAATGGCACATTCAATACATATAAAACAAGAATCACAAAAATAAACGTGGCCTAAATGGGTGGGACTGCTCCAGACCCCAAACACTGTGGCGTGTTTCTAACTGGGGGGCAGTTCCTCCGCATGTGGTTCGCAGCGACGGCTATCCCCAGCAAAAATTGCATACAATGGAGGATGCCGGCGCGAACCACAAGCACCACACAAACATCCTACACAAAATAAAACATGTGCGGATGAAAATATATAAACACATAACTCACAGAAAAAGATGCACCACATGGATAAGCAACTGACAACACTGGCTAATCCCTCACTCTGGTGTTAAAAGCTGAGAGATTCGCCAATATTTCCAATCAGGAACATATCGGAGCCCCTTTAGGCACCACTACACGGTATCTCAGCATGACATGGGGTCCTACCACTAGACTACCTATGGTGTGTGAACAAGGTCTGAACAGGTATTAAGTAGCCTACAGCCCCATCCCACTCACCTGCACTGCAGGACCAACAATGCAATGGGGAACACATGAGGCCGCAAGCTACACCTACAACAGACCATGTGACACCGGCTTCCAGGTGCAACAGAATGTTTACAAGCCATATGCAATGGCACATTCAATACATATAAAACAAGAATCACAAAAATAAACGTGGCCTAAATGGGTGGGACTGCTCCAGACCCCAAACACTGTGGCGTGTTTCTAACTGGGGAGCAGTTCCTCCGCATGTGGTTCGCAGCGACGGCTATCCCCAGCAAAAATTGCATACAATGGAGGATGCCGGCGCGAACCACAAGCACCACACAAACATCCTACACAAAATAAAACATGTGCGGATGAAAATATATAAACACATAACTCACAGAAAAAGATGCACCACATGGATAAGCAACTGACAACACTGGCTAATCCCTCACTCTGGTGTTAAAAGCTGAGAGATTCGCCAATATTTCCAATCAGGAACATATCGGAGCCCCTTTAGGCACCACTACACGGTATCTCCAGCATGACATGGGGTCCTACCACTAGACTACCTATGGTGTGTGAACAAGGTCTGAACAGGTATTAAGTAGCCTACAGCCCCATCCCACTCACCTGCACTGCAGGACCAACAATGCAATGGGGAACACATGAGGCCGCAAGCTACACCTACAACAGACCATGTGACACCGGCTTCCAGGTGCAACAGAATGTTTACAAGCCATATGCAATGGCACATTCAATACATATAAAACAAGAATCACAAAATAAACGTGGCCTAAATGGGTGGGGACAGGTGTAGCTTGCGGCCTCATGTGTTCCCCATTGCATTGTTGGTCCTGCAGTGCAGGTGAGTGGGATGGGGCTGTAGGCTACTTAATACCTGTTCAGACCTTGTTCACACACCATAGGTAGTCTAGTGGTAGGACCCCATGTCATGCTGAGATACCGTGTAGTGGTGCCTAAAGGGGCTCGATATGTTCCTGATTGGAAATATTGGCGAATCTCTCAGCTTTTAACACCAGAGTGAGGATTAGCCAGTGTTGTCAGTTGCTTATCCATGTGGTGCATCTTTTTCTGTGAGTTATGTGTTTATATATTTTCATCCGCACATGTTTTATTTTGTGTAGGATGTTTGTGTGGTGCTTGTGGTTCGCGCCGGCATCCTCCATTGTATGCAATTTTTGCTGGGGATAGCCGTTCGCTGCGAACCACATGCGGAAGAACTGCCCCCAGTTAGAAACACGCCACAGTGTTTGGGGTCTGGAGCAGTCCCACCCATTTAGGCCACGTTTATTTTTGTGATTCTTGTTTTATATGTATTGAATGTGCCATTGCATATGGCTTGTAAACATTCTGTTGCACCTGGAAGCCGGTGTCACATGGTCTGTTGTAGGTGTAGCTTGCGGCCTCATGTGTTCCCCATTGCATTGTTGGTCCTGCAGTGCAGGTGAGTGGGATGGGGCTGTAGGCTACTTAATACCTGTTCAGACCTTGTTCACACACCATAGGTAGTCTAGTGGTAGGACCCCATGTCATGCTGAGATACCGTGTAGTGGTGCCTAAAGGGGCTCCGATATGTTCCTGATTGGAAATATTGGCGAATCTCTCAGCTTTTAACACCAGAGTGAGGGATTAGCCAGTGTTGTCAGTGCTTATCCATGTGGTGCATCTTTTTCTGTGAGTTATGTGTTTATATATTTTCATCCGCACATGTTTTATTTTGTGTAGGATGTTTGTGTGGTGCTTGTGGTTCGCGCCGGCATCCTCCATTGTATGCAATTTTTGCTGGGGATAGCCGTTCGCTGCGAACCACATGCGGAGGAACTGCCCCCAGTTAGAAACACGCCACAGTGTTTGGGGTCTGGAGCAGTCCCACCCATTTAGGCCACGTTTATTTTGTGATTCTTGTTTTATATGTATTGAATGTGCCATTGCATATGGCTTGTAAACATTCTGTTGCACCTGGAAGCCGGTGTCACATGGTCTGTTGTAGGTGTAGCTTGCGGCCTCATGTGTTCCCCATTGCATTGTTGGTCCTGCAGTGCAGGTGAGTGGGATGGGGCTGTAGGCTACTTAATACCTGTTCAGACCTTGTTCACACACCATAGGTAGTCTAGTGGTAGGACCCCATGTCATGCTGAGATACCGTGTAGTGGTGCCTAAAGGGGCTCCGATATGTTCCTGATTGGAAATATTGGCGAATCTCTCAGCTTTTAACACCAGAGTGAGGGATTAGCCAGTGTTGTCAGTTGCTTATCCATGTGGTGCATCTTTTTCTGTGAGTTATGTGTTTATATATTTTCATCCGCACATGTTTTATTTTGTGTAGGATGTTTGTGTGGTGCTTGTGGTTCGCGCCGGCATCCTCCATTGTATGCAATTTTTGCTGGGGATAGCCGTTCGCTGCGAACCACATGCGGAAGAACTGCCCCCAGTTAGAAACACGCCACAGTGTTTGGGGTCTGGAGCAGTCCCACCCATTTAGGCCACGTTTATTTTGTGATTCTTGTTTTATATGTATTGAATGTGCCATTGCATATGGCTTGTAAACATTCTGTTGCACCTGGAAGCCGGTGTCACATGGTCTGTTGTAGGTGTAGCTTGCGGCCTCATGTGTTCCCCATTGCATTGTTGGTCCTGCAGTGCAGGTGAGTGGGATGGGGCTGTAGGCTGCTTAATACCTGTTCAGACCTTGTTCACACACCATAGGTAGTCTAGTGGTAGGACCCCATGTCATGCTGAGATGCCGTGTAGTGGTGCCTAAAGGGGCTCCGATATGTTCCTGATTGGAAATATTGGCGAACCTCTCAGCTTTTAACACCAGAGTGAGGGATTAGCCAGTGTTGTCAGTTGCTTATCCATGTGGTGCATCTTTTTCTGTGAGTTACTGTGTTTATATATTTTCATCCGCACATGTTTTATTTTGTGTAGGATGTTTGTGTGGTGCTTGTGGTTCGTGCCGGCATCCTCCATTGTATGCAATTTTTGCTGGGGATAGTCGTTCGCTGCGAACCACATTGGAGGAACTGCCCCCAGTTAGAAACACGCCACAGTGTTTGGGGTCTGGAGCAGTCCCACCCATTTTAGGCCACGCTTATTTTGTGATTCTTGTTTTATATGTATTGAATGAATGCCATTGCATATGGCTTGTAAACATTCTGTTGCACCTGGAAGCCGGTGTCACATGGTCTGTTGTAGGTGTAGCTTGCGGCCTCATGTGTCCCCCATTGCATGGTGGTCCTGCAGTGCAGGTGAGTGGGATGGGGCTGTAGGCTACTTAATACCTGTTCAGACCTTGTTCACACACCATAGGTAGTCTAGTGGTAGGACCCCATGTCATGCTGAGATACCGTGTAGTGGTGCCTAAAGGGGCTCCGATATGTTCCTGATTAGAAATATTGGCGAATCTCTCAGCTTTTAACACCAGAGTGAGGGATTAGCCAGTGTTGTCAGTTGCTTATCCATGTGGTGCATCTTTTTTCTGTGAGTTATGTGTTTATATATTTTCATCCGCATGTTTTATTTTGTGTAGGATGTTTGTGTGGTGCTTGTGGTTCGCGCCCGGCATCCTCCATTGTATGCAATTTTGCTGGGGATAGCCGTTCAGCTGCGAACCACATTCGAGGAACTGCCCCCAGTTAGAAACACGCCACAGTGTTTGGGGTCTGGAGCAGTCCCACCCATTTAGGCCACGTTTATTTTTGTGATTCTTGTTTTATATGTATTGAATGTGCCATTGCATATGGCTTGTAAACATTCTGTTGCACCTGGAAGCCGGTGTCACATGGTCTGTTGTAGGTGTAGCTTGTGGCCTCATGTGTTCCCCATTGCATTGTTGGTCCTGCAGTGCAGGTGAGTGGGATGGGAGCTGTAGGCTACTTAATACCTGTTCAGACCTTGTTCACACACATCATAGGTAGTCTAGTGGTAGGACCCCATGTCATGCTGAGATACCGTGTAGTGGTGCCTAAAGGGGCTCCGATATGTTCCTGATTGGAAATATTGGCGAATCTCTCAGCTTTTAACACCAGAGTGAGGGATTAGCCAGTGTTGTCAGTTGCTTATCCATGTGGTGCATCTTTTTTCTGTGAGTTATGTGTTTATATATTTTCATCCGCACATGTTTTATTTTGTGTAGGATGTTTGTGTGGTGCTTGTGGTTCGCGCCGGCATCCTCCATTGTATGCAATTTTTGCTGGGGATAGCCGTTCGCTGCGAACCACATTCGGAGGAACTGCCCCCAGTTAGAAACACGCCACAGTGTTTGGGGTCTGAGCAGTCCCACCCATTTAGGCCACGTTTATTTTTGTGATTCTTGTTTTATATGTATTGAATGTGCCATTGCATATGGCTTGTAAACATTCTGTTGCACCTGGAAGCCGGTGTCACATGGTCTGTTGTAGGTGTAGCTTGCGGCCTCATGTGTTCCCCATTGCATTGTTGGTCCTGCAGTGCAGGTGAGTGGGATGGGGCTGTAGGCTACTTAATACCTGTTCAGACCTTGTTCACACACCATAGGTAGTCTAGTGGTAGGACCCCATGTCATGCTGAGATACCGTGTAGTGGTGCCTAAAGGGGCTCCGATATGTTCCTGATTGGAAATATTGGCGAATCTCTCAGCTTTTAACACCAGAGTGAGGGATTAGCCAGTGTTGTCAGTTGCTTATCCATGTGGTGCATCTTTTTTCTGTGAGTTATGTGTTTATATATTTTCATCCGCACATGTTTTATTTTGTGTAGGATGTTTGTGTGGTGCTTGTGGTTCGCGCCGGCATCCTCCATTGTATGCAATTTTTGCTGGGGATAGCCGTTCGCTGCGAACCACATTCGGAGGAACTGCCCCCCCAGTTAGAAACACGCCACAGTGTTTGGGGTCTGGAGCAGTCCCACCCATTTAGGCCACGTTTATTTTTGTGATTGCTGTTATTTATCAGACCAGAATGCTGTTCATATTAAAATCAAAATGACACAAATATGGGACACTTGCTTTATTAGCAAGACATAGTCATATGTATAGGCAAATGCGTTTTTAGGGACATGCCTCTCTTGAGTGCGCAGCATTTCTTATTTTCTGTATATACTACACCCCTAGTTGAATACCTTAAGGGGTGTAGGTTTGTAAAATATGGTTACTTCTGGGGCTTGCTGTCACTGTAACAGCTCAATACCC
This sequence comes from Bufotes viridis, assembly GCA_033119425.1. Taxonomy (NCBI): domain Eukaryota; kingdom Metazoa; phylum Chordata; class Amphibia; order Anura; family Bufonidae; genus Bufotes; species Bufotes viridis. Next base: position 314,980,951 of record CM065592.1, read on the forward strand.
CTAGAAATATATTCAAAGCCAAAGGTTAACACTTCATTTTAGGCCCAGTTGTATGTCCAGTAAGCAGATTGGGGCTATACTGTGGGTGCTTCCACACATGGAAGTACCAGCGTAATAAAATTTGGTGTGTTTTTCATTATTTTCCTGTGCTTTGCATAAAAACTGTCATGATGATGACATAATAGTGATTAAAAAACAAATAATAGGGCCAAAATACTCACTACACCCCTAGACCTGCCATTTAAAGCGGTCTATCAGGGTCATTTATAGGGGGGGGTATCCTTTTAGACCCTCTATGTCTGTGTAAGTGTGCAAAATTTGTGCTTTTCTGTGTGGCACCTTTCCTTTTGGGCCCAAAAAAAAACAGTAACTGCATTAGTTTAGCATTTTAATCTGTTGTCCATGTGGGATAAGCAACATTAAAAAGGTTGTCCTGGACTACAAAAATATGGCTGCTTTCTTCAAAAAAGGCACCACTCCTGTCCACGGGTTGTATGTGGTATTACAGCTCAGCAGCATTCACTTCAATGGAGCTGAGCTACAATGCCAGAGACATCCCATGGACAGGTGTGGTGTTGTTTTTGGAATAAACAGCCATGTTTTTCTAATCCTGGACTACCTCTTTAAAAGATCCTATGGTGGTATGTGAAGTACACCAGAGGTGATGACGAGTCCCTGCGATGTACAATAGTACAGTGTTGAAACCCCCTGATGTTCCAGCATTAATAATTGTAAAACAGTCCACACTCTGACCTCTGTTTCCAAGGCTGCAGCAGTGCACTATGATACCATCACTGCTGGAGCTGTAGGGGATTTCAAACGTTAGTTTATATTAATTATTTCTAAAAGTATTAACTATACATCATGAATTCAAAAAATAGATTTTGATCATTTGGTTATTTATGTTAATGTGAACACAGAATGACACTCAGAAAAATTATATTTTTGCATGTGTGTACCAGAGTCAGTTTGCTTGTCCAGAAGAGTATGAGGATCCTCGTGCACTTTATGAAGCAATCAAGACGTTTGGGGAAAAGATTATAATTTGTGATGAAGAAGATCCTGCATGGAGGTCTGCTATTTTGTCTAACGAGAAAGAACTGCTGACTTTAAGGCATGTTGTTGAAGATGGAAATGATGATTACAGTGTCCTAATGCTTCACAAAAGCTATCTTAATTTCAACGTTATCAAGGTACAAATCATATTAAATTTTCAAATTAATATATGGTCCATGTTGTCTTAAAGGTGTTAAAGGTGCTGTCTCACATTAAGAATTCCTTTATACAATGCAGACAATATAAAAGCTCTTGCAGAAACTGCAGTAATTCTAGGACTGATCTACATATAGTGGTCATTTTTTCTCTTTTGATGGAAAGGATAATCACTAAAGAATTATTAAAACACAATCTATGGTGTTGTACATTATATACATGAAGTTTATTACAGTATCATAAAATATACATACACTTTATTAAATGGTTTTGGGTGAAACAGAAACAGGGACAGGCTGGCAATGTAAATTCCCTAAGCAACGATTGGACAATACAGCAATGTGACATGCCATTTCTGAAAATGTTGGCCTAGTCTTCACACCTAAGTGAGAACAACAAAGACAGGATTTTTGTCACAGACAATTATTTAATCCCTTATAAACGCAGCTATTTTGGTTGTCAAGAAAACAGTGCTTTTCTTTTTCATTTTTGCATCTGTATCTTCCAGGAACTATAACTTTTCTGTCAATATAGCTGAATCAGTGCTTATTTTTTGCAGGACATGTTTACACCATTTTAGTATAAATGTAGTGTAATTCTGGTGAACGCTAAAATATAGCTTTTATTGGTATGCACTAAAACTACAATAAGTGTGGGGGGGATACAAAAAAATGCTAAAAACAAGCATAGAGGAAAAAGGCAAAAGGACATAAAGTTTGCGAACAGCACTAAGGCAGCTCAATCTTACTTTGCCAATATTCCACTAGCTGAATCGCTCCCACCCTTATGACCGCTCACACTGGTTATACACAGACTACCAGTGGGGTGAGTGCTGCCAAGGGGAGGAGAGAGTTAGAAGCAGAAGGGCTATACTGTGGGTGCTTCCACACATGGAAGTACCAGCGTAATAAAATTTGGGGTGTTTTTATTATTTTCCTGTGCTTTGCATAAAAACTGTCATGATGGTGACATAATAGTGATTAAAAAACAAATAATAGGGCCAAAATACTCACTACACCCCTAGACCTGCCGTTTAAAGGGGTCTATCTGGGTCATTTATAGGGGGGGTATCCTTTTAGACCCTCTATGCCTGGAAATACAGCAGAATTTTAATTATGCCGATACAATTACTGAAAATAAAATTCCACATTTCTGTGGCTATTTAACAGATGATAAATGATTGTAGAGATCGCATCTGGTAGTTGTAAGAGATGCGATCTCTACAATTATTTATCATCTGTTAAATAGCCACAGAAATGTGGAATTTTATTTTCAGTAATTGTATCGGCATAATTAAAATTCTGCTGTATTTCCACCCTTTATTTCACTTCATCCCTTCTCAGACAGTCATTACCTGTGATTTTATCCCCCTTGAATAATGTCTGCTGATGCACCTGTATGTTTTGACATGTGACCGATTAGGGGTGGGGTGTCTACTTTTGAGTGGCACCGCTTCCATCCAATAATCGATCTGTACTTCCCAGGTGATGTCATAGGGGTGGTACTTTCCCTGCTATTTGAATTTGTGCATAGCGCGGCCGCGATGGGGCCATCATAGCGCCGATAAGACGCTATCACACCACACTAGGTGATAGCGCTGGACAGGCTTTCATATCTCCCTACTTTCTTCTCCTGTGCTCCTGATGATTCTCACCAGATGAAACGTTGAGCCAGAGCTTAGGAAGATAGGTTAGGGCAAAAATAGCCTGAGTCTATGGGCAGACAGCTTCAGGGAGGGCTCAATAATGCTTGTGAGAGATGACTGATGTCGGCGGTCTCAGTCATTCTCTTGTTCCCCATGTGTCTTGTCCCAGCATTAGCGCTGCATTCACAGCTGTTCCGGTGTACTCTGATGCATGACCGGGGTATTCAGCGTGAAGCGCCCTTCTGCTTCTAACTCTCTCCCCCCTTGGCAGCGCTCACCCCACTGGTAGTCTGTATATAACCAGTGTAAGCGGTCATAAGGGTGGGAGCGATTCAGCTAGTGGAATATTGGCAAAGTAAGAGTGAGCTGCCTTAGTGCCGTTCGCAAACTTTATGTCCTTTTGCCTTTTTCCTCTATGCTTGTTTTTAGCATTTTTTGTATCCCCCCCGCACATATTGTAGTTTTAGTGCATACCAATAAAAGCTATATTTTAGCGTTTACCAGAATTTCTGTATATCGCCTTTGCTCATTGAACGCAAATTCCTACTAGAATTGTTGCCACCAGTGATTGTTAAATGTAGTGTAATGAAACATTTTTATTAAAACATTTTGGAGTGGGAGTGAAAAAGTAAACAGCAATTTGCAATTTTTTGAGTTTTATTTTTTAGATTTTGGGGGTCATTTACTAATCTGAAATTTATGGCGCAGATGGCGGCACAACGGTTAGTAGCGCCCCTATCTGCAACTTTGCCCTGCTCACGCCAGTTCTAAAATTTTGGCTGTGGTCTGGGCCTGTCTCATTCATCATTTTCTATCCCTGGTTTAGGCATAGAAAATGGTCTAAATGTAAGACAGCTCAGAAAATGTCTTACATTTAGAACTGGCGCCGGATCCTCTGCCAGCTGTGGGCCCTTATTAAGACTGGTGTACAGTATAAAACCCGGTCTTAATAAATGTGCCCTATTTGTTTTTACAGCATTCACCATGCAGTACAGTAGTCCTTCAAGATATAATGACCTCATAATACAATATTTTCAACGTACTATGGTATTTTCTGGGCCATCATAAGTTGAAACTAGACTCAATATGCAATGCCTCAGACTCAGATCCTGAAGAAGCTCCTGCCCTCATCAAAGAAAGTGATTTACATCTTCCAGCATCTATTTTTGTCATATGGACCTTATCTATCATAGTAATCTGATTATTTTTCTTTTATCTTGATTTACTCTTTACTCTCTGTTCGGATGGCATCTTGGGGCTTTGGAACCAATTACTAGTTTTCCATAGAATTTCCATAGAATAGAATAGTTACAATGGTTTCAAGAAGACATGAGCGAATTTCTCAAAAATTTGATTCGGCCGTTTCGCCGAATTTACAGAAATGATTTGATTCGATCCGAATTTATTTGCGGCAAACATGTTAAAAACTGCTATTTTCTGGCTGCAGAGAGCCTATCTTGTGTAGAACACTGTGCGTTGCAGTAACACACACAGGGAGCCTCCTCTGGCAGTGAAACAATATTGTGAGTCAGTATGAATGCAAAAGTAAATTCACCATTAAAAGTGCACTGTCTGACCCAGGAAGAAGTACAGCGGCGTCTTAAAAATAATAAAATAGACAAATCGCTGGGACCACCGTATCCTAAGAGAATTAAGTAATGTCATAGCCAGACCCTTATTTCTAATAATTAATTACACTATACTGACAGGGAATGTTCCACAGAATTGGCACATAGCAAATGTGGTGCCAATATTCAAAAAGAGTCCAAAAACAAAGATCAGAAACTGTAGGCCAGTAAGCTTAACATCTGTTGAGGGTAAACTGTTTGAAGGTTTGAAGGGATACTGTTAAATGCAATTTACATTTTCAGGCATCAGTAGCACTCTGTAAATAAATAACAGAGTGGGCACTCAGTATCAGGACAGGATGCAAGGAAACGCAAATAGTATAGTAAAAGTTATTGTAATAAAATGACAGAAAATCTACAACATACTGAAATATAAACATAAACATAAACCCCACGCTAAAACTTTGCAAGTAGATGGCGTAAAAGTGCAGATGTAACAATATGGAGTAACAAAATAAAAATACTGGCAAAAAACGGCAATGGAGTCTCCTCAGTGGATGTAAATTGCTGTGATGTTGTTTGCTGAAGTCCAATAACCCCCAAGTTCTCACTTGGAGAATATAGTAGAGTCCCACAGTATAAAAAAGAGGTGCATAGAGTATTAGTGGTATTAATATGCAGAAAAAACGTTACCGCTCCAGTGGTAAATGTTGCAGATGGCGGCTGGATCTCCACATGTAGCTAAAAATGGCATCCACTTTCCTGTAATGCTTCAGACACAGTTGCATGCAGCGTCCCACATGACGTGTCATACGACCATACGATCAGTGGTGGAAGGAGGAGGACCTCCGAAACGCGTATGGTTGGGCAGCATTGGGCGAATTATCTTACGTGGATCTTCTGTTGATTTTGTGCGGATACATTATTATCCAGTTAAGGATTCAAAGGCTCCACAAAATTCCCTATACAAGGTGGACTTTAGGACCTGGTCTCCACTCAGAGAACACTTCACCTGGTCGTATGACACGTCATGTGGGACGCTGCATGCAACTGTGTCTGAAGCATTACAGGAAAGTGGATGCCATTTTTAGCTACATGTGGAGATCCGGCCGCCATCTGCAACATTTACCACTGGAGCGGTAACGTTTTTTCTGCACATTAATACCACTAATACTCTATGCACCTCTTTTTTATACTGTGGGACTCTACTATATTCTCCAAGTGAGAACTTGGGGGTTATTGGACTTCAGCAAACACAATCACAGCAATTTACATCCACTGAGGAGACTCCATTGCCATTTTTTGCCAGTATTTTTATTTTGTTACTCCATATTGTTAACATCTGCACTTTTACGCCATCTACTTGCAAAGTTTTAGTGTGGGGTTTATGTTTATATTTCAGTATGTTGTAGATTTTCTGTTATTTTATTAAAATAACTTTTACTATACTATTTGTGTTTCCTTGCATCCTGTCCTGATACTGAGTGCCCACTCTGTTATTTATTTACATACGCATTTCTCTGTTTTTTTTGGCCTTTTGCGAGGTGGCCATTCAGAGTGAGAGCACCTTTTCCATGAGATCCTGACTAATTGAGCCACCAGACACATTACTCCATCAGTAGCACTCTGTACGAAAAACCATGAAGAGCAAAACTGCAATTTTGGCTAATACTGAGACTTTAACAATCTCAAGTTCAGCCTTAAAGGGAACCTGTCACCAGGAAATTCCCTGATAAAGCAGGCACACTGTCTTGTAGGGCTCACTCTGCTGAATGTAATGATACCTTTCACTTGGTGATCTGTCGCTTTATTGTGGAGAAAAAGCACTTTTAATCCATATGCTAATGAGCTGATTTGAGTCCAGTAGTTGATATGAGTCCCGCGTTTTCTCTATTCAGAGCTGTAGCCACTCCCCTATGAATGAATGATGTAATAAACCACGCCCCTTTTACGTCTGAAGAAGTGAATAGGGGAGTGGCTACTGCTCTGAATAGAAAAAACGCTGGACTCTAATCAGCTCATTAGCATATGGATTAAAAGTACTTTTTCTCCACAATAAAGCACCAGATCACCAAGTGAAAGGTATCATTATAATCAGCAGAATGAGCCCTACAAGGCAGCATGCCTGCTTTATCAGGGAATTTCCAGGTGATAGGTTCCCTTTAAGTAAAAGTTCCACTGTTCAAGATGATCTTTACTTCAAGTTTCATTGTAAGTTGTTGAGTTTTGCTCTACTGCTTGGGTCTCTGAGTGATGAATTTGGTGCTTCAAGTAAGGTATGAATTCATTTTTACGATTTACATTTATTGCATGATAAAAGAGAAGAAAGGGGAGAGCAGCCCTCATTGGTAGGAACGTTATACAACAAAAGGTAAAATGCAGCATTGCAGAGGCTCAACTTATGGTGTTGTGCTAGGAGCACAACATCCAAAACTGCATGTAACATATGGGTGCTGGTGCTGCCAGGGTTCTCCTTTCATGCCCGGAAGTGCACAGCAAGCTGCAGTCATAGAAACTCTTAACTTTCAGGCTCTATATCTCACCATCCACTATAGCGTTGGATGTGAGACTGCCATCATTTTATAGACAATCATCTTGGCTCTCTCATACATAAATTGGACTTGCAACTATTTTGCATATGATTAGCTTATCCTATTCTTTCTATCATTTATTGTATAATGTCAGATGAATGTAAAATTGTCTAAGGTTGCTCATAATTAGAGATAAGCGAATTTCTAGAGAAATTAGATTAGGTCAGTTCACCAAATTTACCAAAAAGATTCAACTCGATCTGATTTTATTTGTGGCGAATTGCATTAAAAAAACTGCTATTTCCTGGCTGCAGAGAGCCTGTATAGTGGTGTAGAACACTGTGCCTTGAAGAAACACGCATAGGGAGTCTGCTGTGGAAGTGAAACAATACTGTGAGTCAGTATGACACGCAAATGACAGGCATTGCTCTTAGAATCACTGTACACTTCACTTATTTGGGCAGTTACGGGGCCAAAATTGACCAATTAACTCAAGTGTTACAGGTCGATGTTAACGCCAGGTATAAAGAACCGAGCAGAGGCCTAAGATCCTACTGTAGCGTGAAAGAGCGCACTCCTTTTACACCATCGTCAGATGATTCCACATAGATGTCTACAAAACCTGTTTTATTAAACGCTTATACAAGTAAAGCCCCCCTGAGTGGAGAGGGTGTCAGCTGTAAGTTTGTGTTGATGTCACAGATTATTTTGCCTTTCCTCTGATCTGTCAGAACAATAACCCCCAAAACACGGATCCTGTCTGTTGAGCATCCACATTCACTCGGTCAGCATTTGGTCAGCAATCCATCAGTATTGCTAAAGCCAAAAAAATGAGTGGATCCAAAACAGAGATGACATGTGAGTTGAATATTTTCATGTCATTTGTGTTTTGAACCCACTTCCACTTTTGACTACCAAATCATAAGCCAATTCTGAGGGGCCACACGAGCCTTACAGCTGCTACACAGACAGGATCCGTTGTGCTTCTCATTTTTCCTTGTTACAGATCATAAGAAGGGTCAAATAAACTATGTTAGCCAGGCCAAAAAGGCAAAATAGTGGCCCAGTAATGGAGTGGGGCATGTGGGAGAACAGCTTGAGAAATCCTTCAGAAGTCCATAGTGTGGCCCAATGACATAGTGTTGAGGTAGCAGCAGCATGAGGAGACCACAGAGTGGCCCAGTAACATAGAAGGGAGGTGGCAGCAGCAGCAGCATGAGGAAGCTACAGAGCATGTTGAGGTGGCAGCAGCATGAGGAAGCTACAGAGTAGCCCAGTGACATAGTGTTGAGTTAGCAGCAGCATGAGGAGGCCACAGACAAGGTTATATAGTGTGGAGGTGGCAGCAGCAGCATTAAGAGGCGACAGAGTGGCCAAGTGACAGAGTGGGGAGGTGGGTGGCAATAACAATACCCGCTGACAATGTTGGTTGTAAGAAAGAGAATTTGGCATCAGATGTTTGGCATCAGACAGGTGGCAACATCAGTATAGTAGCTGAGGCAGGTAGCCAGAAGAAACCGGTCTCTTTTGTCAAGGTTTGGGTGAGGCAGCATGCATGATCTTATCTGATGCATCAGGCATTGGTGGGTGGAAATCCTAGCTGACCCACGCCTGCTTCATCTTGACAAAGGTCAGTCTCTCCACATTTTGGGTGGGCAGACGAGCTCTTCTTGGGGTAACTATGACCCCCACCACACTAAACATCCGCTCTGATACCACACTACTGGCCGTGCAGGACAGCTTTTCCAGAGCAAACTTGGCCAGTTGCGTCCACAAATCCAGTTTGGCTGCCCAGTAGTCCAGTGGATCTTCAATGATGGCTGGCAGGGTGCACTCCAAGTATGCCACCACCTGCTGGTTCAGGTTCTGCTATATGTCTAGCTGCTCGTGAGTAGTTTCTTCACTATGCGGGTGAAGAAAGCTGCTCCTCATCAGTGACTCTAGACTCAGCTGCTGCTGAAGGAGCTGGTACTGCTCCTGCCATCAGCCCCCCCCCCTCCCAGCAGCCATGGCAGTGGAACGTGAGTGCAGAGGGGCCCCCTGGTGAGACCTGTGAGAGGATGGGCGATGGCACAGATAGGCAGCAGCCAACTGACTACATAGGATGTCTCTATAGTAGTTCAGTTTGTCTTCCCTCTCAGAGGGTGTAAAAAAGGCCCCATTTTGGACCGGTAGCGAGGGTCCAACAAGGTGGAGAGCCAGAAGTAATCCCTGTGCTGAATGGTGACAATTCGGCTGTCACTACCCAAGCAAGTGAGCATGCAGCGGGCTATTTGCGCAAGTGACTCAGATGGACTCTCTGCCTCCATCTCCACTACATACTGCCACGGTATGCCTGGGTCATCTGCCTCGTCTTCCTCATCTCCCTCTTGCTCCTCCGGATGCCACTGCTCTTCTGTCACCTGTGTAAAAAAAAAAACACTCATTTCGCTACACATTGCTTGTGCTCCAATGTCCTCCTCCTCCTCTAGTTCAGCCCCCACAGGGCTCATGTGGCCATGAGATGTAGGCGCCACGTCTCCAGTCCCCTGACCAGCCAGATTTACCAGCATCTGTCCCAGGATATGAAGCAATGGAATGACGTTGTTCATCCCATAGTCCTGGCGACTAACAAAAAACATGGCATCGTCAAAGGGCCTGAGCAAACGGCAGGTGTCACATATGAGCTGCCGCTGGCTGACATCGAAGTTACACAGGGGAGTACTCCATTCTGTTTGGATAATACACAAATCGTTTATAGCCTTTCTCTGTTCGTATAGTCGGTCCAATATATAGAGGGTCGAATTCCAACAGGTGGAAACGTTGCATATCAGCCTATGTAGGGGGATGCTGTTCTGCCGCTGCAGCTCAAGGAGGGTGTGTTTGGCGGTGTCTGTCCTGCAAATGGGTGGAAGACTTCAGGAACCGCTTGACAACCAGATTGAACACGTGTGTGATGCAGGGCGTATGGCTCAGCCCGTCTTGATGCAAAGCGCTGACACCATGTTCTTCCCATTGTCGGTCACCATGGTTCCGATTTTAAGTTGTCGCGGCAAAAGCCAGGATTCGATTTATTGATGAAGGACACAGAGCAATTCCTCCATTGTGTGACTCAGTTTGCCCAGGCAAATGAGGTGTAGAACAGCATGACACCGCCATTCCCTGCACATGTGGTATGCTGGAGGAGAACTGTGAATTGTCCCTGCAGTGGAGGCTGAGAACACGGTGGTGGATGAGGGGGCAGAGGCGGACATTGTCTTAGGACTAACGGCATGAGAACGTGGAGGCGGAAGCAGCGTCACCTGGCCAAGTTGCTGGTTTGGCTGGGTAGGAACCATATTTATCCAGTGGGTAAAGGAAATATATTGTCCTTGACCATAGTTGCAGCTCCAGACGTCGGCACTGCCGTGCACTTTTGCAGACACCGACAGGTTCAAGGACAGGCCCGCCTTCTGCTCTACGTATTTGTGCAGGGCTGGTACTGCCTTTTTGGCAAAGAAATAACAGCTTGGGACTCTCCACCTCGGCTCAGCTCTCAGCTCAGTTCTCTGAAAGATGCAGAATCCACCACTTGGAAAGGGAGGGACTGTAGCACCAGCAACTTGGCCAGGAGCACGTTCAGCTTCTGTGCCGTTGGATGAGTGCACGCATACTGTTGTCTCTTGGCAATCGCTTCGGTGATCTATTGCTGATGGAATGACTGACTAGGAGGAGGAGGAGTAAGAGCATCAGGACCAGCAGATGATGGGAAGGACAGACAGCTTCCTTCGGCTGACGTGGTGGAGCTTTGACTGCCTGAAATCAGGTGTGTGCTACTGGGTGATGCACTGGACCACCACATTGGAGCCACAGTTCTCCCAGGCCACTTTTTGGTGACGCTGCATATGTTGACGCAGGGCCGTGGTGCCAACATTGCCAATACGATTTACCTTCTGCCCACAGATTCGACAAATGGCCATGTTCACCTCCCCCGGCGGCTTAACAAAAAACTGCCACACCGCCGAGTAGGTGATTTTACCCCGAACACTAACCACTGACTGACTGCTGCCGCCACTGCCTCCGTGAACCCCTGCACCATTACGTTCCAGGCCGGTAGGCTCCTGCGAAGCGGGTGGTCTAACCCGGGCACATTTGGCTCCCGACCTCCCACCGCTGCCACCCTGCTGACTCCCGGCTATTTTACCGACTTGCTGGCTCCGCCGCTGCTTCACACGCAAGCTGCCACCCTCTTCTCCCGATGATGATGAATTGCGATCAGCGACATCATCATTGAGTACTGTCTGCACTTCACTAATGTCCTCCTCAACGGTCTCTGAGCCAAAAGCCTGAACGCTCACAACACCAGCTCCCATGCCACTCTCCTCATCACTACTTGCCTGCCTACCGGAGGAAGCGGCGGATGTCTCCTGCGGATCTTGGCTGGGCACTAGCTGCTGATTGTCCTCTAGTAGCTCGTCCTCGCTGTATAGTGGAGCTGAGCATATAATACTTCTCTGGTTGAGGGAACAGAAAAGGACAGAGGCAGGTTGAGGACAGGTGAGGGCACAGGGCCTGTTCCCGGGCCATGCCAACTAAGGGTTGTGTCTGACGAACCCACCGACTCTTGGCTGGGGGTGTCTGATGTCACTTGGGACAAACTGGATGACCGAGTCAACCATTCAAGGACCAATGGGTTGCTGCTCAAGACACGACTGCTAGCTGACACTGGGAGCTCAGGCCTTTGGAAATGACCCCTGCTGCCATGCCCCATACTCTGCTGCGACCTGTGCCTGCACCAGAAACATTTAGGCCTCTCCACCTCCTCTGTGCAAGGCTAGTCACTTCTCTGTCTGACATACTGTTAGATCAAATAAATAAATAAAAAGGAAATTAAGAACACCCCACCGACCTCCCATTGCTGCCACTCTGCTGACTCACGGCCACGCTACCACCCTGCTGGCTCAGCCGCTGCCTCGCGCGCAAGCTGCCACCCTCTTCTCTTGATGATGAAGCTCCTTCTTCACCCCGCTCCCAAGTGCAATCGGCTACATCATCATCATCCGCTACTGTCTGCACGTCACTGATGTATCCCTCAACAGTCTCAGAGCCTGACTGCTCGCAACACCTGCTCCCACGCGACTCTCATCATTACTACTTGCCCACCTACCGGAGAAAGTGGCGGATGTCTCCTCCACATCTTGGCTGGCCAGTAGCTGCTGACTGTCCTCTAGTAGCTCGTCCTCACTGTATAATGGAGCTGAACCAACAGCATAAAGTACTTCTCTGGCTGAGGGAACAGAAAAGGACAGAAGCAGGTTGAGGACAGGTGAGGGCACAGGGCCTGCTCCCCGGCCATGCCAACTAAGGGTTGTGTCTGACGAACCCACCAACTCTTGGCTGGGGTTGTCTGATGTCATTTGCGACAAAGTCAAAGATCGAGTCAAGTATTCAAGAACTGCTGGGTTGCTGGTCAAGACACGACCGCTAGCTGACACTGGGAATTCAGGCCTCTCGAAGTGACCCCTGCTGCCACCCCCGCTTACTCTGCTGCAACCTGTGCCTGCGCCAGAAACATTTAGGCCTGTGCCCCTCCCCTGTGCAGGGCCTGTCACTTCTCTGTCTGACATACTGTTAGATCAAATAAGTAAATAAAAAGGAAATTAATACATGCCAAAAAGGGCTGTAATTTTCTCACTTCACCACACAACGGCTAATAAGCCCCTTTTTTTCCCCATTAATAATTTTTTTTTGTCACTAATAAACCCCAAAAAGGGCTGTAATTTTCCCACTTCACCACACAACGGCTAATAAGCCCTTTTTCTTGTTGCCCACTAATACACTCCAAAAAAGGCTTTATAACATATAACTGCAGGCATGAACAGCAAATAAAAATTTTTTTGACACTAATACATGCCAAAAGGGGCTTTCATTTTCTTACTTCCCCACACAACGGCTAATAAGTAGCAATGAGCGGCAGGGGCTATATCCCCGGGCTCACAATATTCCCAGGCTCCCATGACGTCACCAGACGAGATTCTCCTTGGGCAAGAGAGTCTTGCGATATTGCGGCGGCTTCCGGGAATAAGAGAGCGACTGCATGCAGTTGCAATGAAGCCGGCTGATCAAGCGTGGGCTCACCGCCTGCAATCATGCTTGCCCCAGTGGACTCTGACACCGCAAGGAAGCCTGGAGATCCGGCTGCCTCTGCCCTCAGCCCGGTAAGCCTCCTCCACTGGGGGACATATTTTCTTCTATCCTTAATGTGTCTTTGATTCTGCACAGCATCTTGAGTCTATTATTGGTTGCAGTGAATTTGCACTCTGGTGAAGGTGGTGGCCCTATAGCCCTTTATTTTTTTTAGGGCACTGAGACCATGGCACCTAAACCAGTCAGTGGAGATTCAGGACGCAGGAAGTGCGCCATCTGCAGGAAGTCCTTTTCCTCTAAATCTAAAAATCTAAATAAGTGCACCGAAAAAGTGGTTTCAGAGGAGTCGCCTTCTTTCTTTGTGTCTATGAGAACTATGATTAAGGAGGAAGTTAATGCGGCAGGGGACTTAAGGCCCCTTGCACACAACCGTATGCCCTCCAAGACATACAGTCCGTGAGCGGGTCATATGTCGCTGGGCAGCATACATCGTGGGCACGGGAGCGTACAGCATCATAGATTACAATAATGCTGTGTGCATCGGGCCACACGCAGGACTATTGTCCTGCACTTATAAGTGTGGGACAATAGTCCTGCGGGCGGTCTGATGCGCACAGCATCCTAGTAACCTAGGATGCTGTGCGCTCCCGTGCGCACGATGTATGCCGCTCCGGGACATATGGCCCGCTCACTGACCGTATGTCTCGGAGGGCATACGGTCGTGAGCAAGGGACCTAAGAATTGCACCACAATCTCTACATCGATCCACGTCTCAGAGATCCCATACTTCTGAGGTGGCATTTGAGCTATATGAGGGGGAATTATTACACAGATCTGCGGCTAAAAAGCAGTTTGATTATTTTCATCTAATTTCCATGTATTTTGAAGTGCTGAAAACAAATAAAATATTGATAAAACTACTAGACGTCATGATTTGCCACAAAATGCAAAATTGTCTTCAAATTTATAAAAAAAATATATTTTTGGTATTTTTTATATTATGGGTTTTTAACCAAATTTAAAATCCAAATTACTATTAATTACTCGGATCAAGGCTAAAAAGCAGGAATTTATTGTTGCCAGGAGTGTCATCTTCATGATTCAGACATCGTGAAAAGGAGTTTGTTCCTTACCTCGCCAAGGAAGACAAGTTGGCTTATTGCATCGATGTCGAAGGTCTGATGGGTCAATTTAAAATCCAATATGATTCAGAGCAATGGCGTCTTTTTATAGAATCTTCAAAAAGAAGTCTCAAAGCAGTTTTACTTCACAACGGTGGTTTTTATGCTTCCATACCTGTAGGTCATTCCGTACACTTGAAGGAAACCTAAAAGAACTTGGAATTGGTTCATTCGTATACTTAAATATGAAGACCCTGGTTGGCAAGTGTGTGGGGACTTGAAGGTCTTGTGCATGTTGGTATACCAAATACCCTTGTTTTCTGTGTCCTCCGAGAAACTTTGGTACCTTCCCATAATGTTCTTCTACTACCTCACCACATAAAATTGGGATTGATGAAGCAATTCGTAAAATTGCTTCCAAGAGATGGAGAATGCTTCAAATACTTGGTCACCTAGTTTCCAGGCCTGTCGGAGGCAAAATTGAAGGAAGGTGAGTTCGTCAGACCAGACATTATAAAGCTTATCGTTGATCAAGAGTTTGTCAATGCCATGACGGATCCTCAAAAAGAAGGGTGGATTGCATTTAAAGAAGTCATACAGAAATTTTTAAGCAATAACAAAGATCCTCAGTACAAATAGATCGTCAGACGAATGCTGAAAGCATTTCAAGCTTTAAGTTGCCTAATGAGTTTTAAAATGTATTTCCTCCAGTCCCACCTTGACTACTTTCCTGAAAATTTGGGAGCTGTGAGTGAGGAACAAGGTGAACGATTCCACCAAGACATTAAAGAGATGGGAAGGAGATACCAGGGAAAATGGAGCATTGCAATGATAGCAGACTACTGTTTATTGCTTCAGAGAGACATTCCAGACGCTACTCACAAGCGTAAAAATGCACCAAGAGGAGACTCACAGGAAAGAAGAATCGAGTTTAGTGTGTGTAAGTGAGCTCATTTCAGTCCAAAAAAGGATCTTCATGAAAGAATTGTAATAAAACTTTAATTTTATAAGTCTATTTCCATTTATTTTGAGGTATTGCCTTATTTAACATAGTTACCTAAATTGTCAGGAAACGTGATGTCCTATGACAAAATGGAGGTCATTTTCGGATTCAACGCACCAAAAAACATAAAGATTATGTGGAATAACCAAAACAGCTCTTAAAAAAAAATGTTTTTGCAGACCTGTGTTACCTGATCCGGACTCTGCTTCCTTAGATGACGGCTCGGGTAGACCTTTGTTTCTCCCGGAAGAAACAGACGGTCTTCTAAAGACCATTAGAGCCACCATGCACATAGAAGATGTAAAAGAAGCCCACTCCATTCAGGACCAGATGTTCCAGGGTCTGGGAGAAAGGAGGAGAAGGGTTTTCCCTATCCATAATAACAGTAAGTCTCTAAAATCCAAAGAATGGAGGGATCCAATAAGGAGAACGGCTGTAACAAACTCCTTTAAAATAATTTATGAGACAAAACGCCAAAAGATGATGCCCCACTTGCCCGCACCTCTAAAAAAAAGCTCTCTCTAATTTAAAGATATGGGACTCTTACGAGATCCCATGGACAAAAAATCTGAGAGTTTATTTAAAAAAAAAAGCCTGGGAGACAAATACGTCTATGCTACACCCTAGTATTGCTTCTACCTGTACTGCCAGATAAATGCCCGTCTGGCTTAATCATTTAGAGGATCATTTAGCTGTGGGTACCCTGAGGAAAGAGATCTTAGCCTCCATACCTATGTTAAAGTAAGCCTCAATTTTTTTAGCCGATGCATCTGCTGACTTAGTCACATTTTCCGCGACATCAGCCGCTCTGTCTAATGCGGCTCGTAAAGCGATCTGGCTTCGGTCATGGTCAGGTGACTCGAGTTCAAAAAGTCGTCTGTGCTCAATCCCCTGTGAGGGAGATAGATTGTTTGGCTCAGGGTTAGAATATATCCTTGAGAAGGCATCTAGTAAGAAAAAAGGATTCCCCTTGGAAAACCATTATTTTCATCAGAGGCGATCCTTTCAGAACCAGAAAAGAACAAGACTGCCTACTAAAGGCCTACTAAAGGCAAAGGAAGAGGATTCTAAGTTAACCCCGAAAGCTCCTCCCGTCCCACCCAATGATGCCAGAGGTCAGGTAGGAGGCAGGTTACAAGGCTTCACCTCAGCCTGGGAGCAGATAGGAGCCTCCCTGTGGGTATTAACTACCCTAAAAGAAGGGTTAAGACTGGAGTTTTTATCCCCTCCTCTAGATCGATTCATAATAAACAAAAAACTGTCTCAAATAGAAAAAGCTTTGTTTGGAATCAGAAATATCTTCCATCGTAGTAAAAAGAGTTCTCCTTCCAGTCCCAGAAGATCAGTGCGGCACAGGGTTCTATTCTCCGATATTTCTAGTACAAAAGCCAAATGGTTCCTTCCGTTTAATAATAAATTTAAAATCCCTGAACAAATCAATTGTCTACAAGAAGTTGAAGATGGAGACCATAAAATCAACCGTCAACTTGCTCCCTCAAAATTGTTACATGGTAACGATGAATCTTCGGGATGCTTACTATCATGTTCCGATATATTCACTACATCAGAAATATTTGAGGATTGCTGTTTTCATAGGAGAACATCTAAGCCATTTCCAGTTCAGAGCCCTTCCATTCGGTCTCTCCTCAGCCCCAAGGATATTTTTTTAACAATAATGTCAGAGGTCACTAAATATTTACATCTGAAAGAGATTCTAATTATACCTTATCTGGATGATTTCTTGATCGCGTCACCCTCAAAAGAGATCCTCTGATCCCACCCCTCCTTAGTTCAGAGATGCTTTACCACCCTGGGGTGGATCATAAACTTCAAGAAGTCAGACCTGTCCCCAGACAGAAGAAAGAACTTCTTAGGAGTGCTCTTAGACTCTCGTCTACTAATGTCCTTTTTACCTACAGAGAAGAAAAACAATCTACCGTATTTTTCGCTCCAAAAGATGCACTTTTTCCCCCCAAAAAATGGGGGAAAATGCCCCTGCGTCTTATGTGGCGAATGCTCCAGCATTGCAGTCTGCGATGTATGAGTGGGAAGGGACTGGGAGGAGGAGCTGGAGGCCGGTAATTCCGACCCTGCCGCTTACAGTGCTACACTATAGGAATATAAAAGTTCTAATTCAATTCAAGTTGATTAAATATGCGCCCTCACTTGTAATTTTACTCACTAACAGCTGCAGTAGAACGCAGGTGGGCGGGCAGCAGCGTAACTCCTTCATGTCACGTGCTTGCGCCGCCTACTTTATGAATGAATCAGGCGGCGCAGGCACGTGAAGTCAGTGAGTCACGCTGCCGCCCGCCCAGCCTGCCTGCCTGCGTTCTACAGCAGCTGTTTGTGAGTAATATTACAAGTGAGGGGGCATCATTAATCAACTTGAATTGAATTAGAACTTTTATTTTCCTATGCCATCCACAGATCCCCCATAACAGTGTCCTTCACAGATCCCCCTGATAGCAATGTCCTTAACAGATCCCCTCCATAACAGTGTCCTTCACAGATCCCCCCATAACAGTGCCATCCACAGATCCCCCATAACAGTGTCCATCACAGATCCCCCCATAACAGTGCATCATCCCCAGATCCCCCATAAAAGTGCAATCCCCAGATCCCCCATAACAGTGTCCTTCACAGATCCCCCATAACAGTGCCATCCCCAGATTCCCCATAACAGTGTCCATCACAGATCCCCCCATAACAGTGCGTCATCCACAGATCCCCAGATCCCCCATAACAGTGCCATCCCCAGATCCCCCATAAGAGTGTCCTTCACAGATCCCCCCCATAACAGTGTGTAATCCACAGATCCCCCATAATAGTGCCATCCACAGATCACCATTAGTTCAAAACCCAGCAAAAGCACACCTTTTGGTTAAAAATATTTTTTTTTTTTATTTTCCTCCCCAAAAACCTAGGTGTGTCTTATAGGGCGAAAAATACGGGTAGTTGAAAAAGTCTCTTGCTTCTGTAACCAAAGGACTGCCTCCATCAGGAATATTATGACTGTCTTAGGCCTTCTAACAGCTACAATCCCATCAGTCAGATGGGTCCAAAGTAACACAAGGGTTCTTCAGACCCCCCTCTTATCCTCCGGGGATAACAAATTCCGCGCTAGAAAAGCGTATTTACATTCCCAATTCTGTAAAGAGGTCCTCATGTAGTAGAGAGTGGAGAAAAACTTGCAGACGGGGGTTCATTGGCAACAGGGGAGACAAATGATAATAACCACAGACGACAGCAGCTCTGGATGGGGGGGTCATGCCGAGGGAAAGATAGTCCAGGGCAGATGGGGAGTAGACATGTTGCAGGCTTCTTCAAATCTAAAAGAACTCACTGCCATCTACAAGGTCATCACTTTCCTTCACACGCCCTCATCTCCAAAACACATAAAGGTGTTATCAGACAAAACCACAGCGGTTGCTTACCTGAACAGTAAAGGAGGGACAAGAAGCCGCTCTCTGGCATCAGTGTCTCGCAACATTTTTCTTTGGGAGTGAAAAATCTTATATCCTTAACTGCGGTCCATGTCAAAGGAGAAGACAATATAGTAGCTGACTTCCTCAACCGCAGAACTTTGAAGGAATGAGAATGGTCCCTAAATCCTCAGATATTCCAGATGATCTGCAAAAAGTGGGGAATACCAGACTTAGATCTATTCACCACAAGGGACAACAGACAGACGAGGAGATTTTGCTCCCTCTCCCATCAGGATCAGCCTTTATGGATAGATGCTCTATCCCAGCCATGGCCAAAGATGCTCCTCTATGCATTCCCTCCCTTCAGTTTGATTCCAAGAATTCTGATGAAGGTAGAGGAGGAGGGGGCTCAGGTAGTCTTCATTGCTCCATTTTAGAAAAGAAGGTCTTGGTTCCCCTTGCTGCTCTGGTTGTCTGCGGGAATATTCTGGACCTTGCCTCAAATCCTGGATCTTCTCCATCAAGGTCAGGTATCTCATCCAAGGATAAGCCAGCCAACCTGATGGCTTGTCGGCTGAACGCCTCACCTTAAAGAAGAAAGGGTTGTTGGATGATGTCATTTCACCATTGAATCGCAAGCCTATATCATCCAAAATCTATTTAAGAACCTGGAATTCCTTTTTATCCTTCTCAAATAATAGCCTTTATCCAGACATTCCTCAGGTCCTTGGTTACTTACAGGCAGGATTGGATAAAGGTCTTAGGCCCACTACACTCAAAGTACAAATATCAGCTTTAAATGCTTTTCTAGACAAAAAATTGGCAGACTTGCCTCTTATTAAACGTTTTTTAAAAGGGGCCACAAGAAGGTTGACTACTATCCGTTCAGTCATTCCACCCTGGGACCTAAACTTGGTCCTCTCAGCCTTGATGGAACCTCCATTTGAACCAGTGGATGTGATTCCTTTGAAACTACTCACCTACAAGACAGTGTTTCTAGTAGCGATAACCACTGCAAGAAGGATTGGAGAAATCCAGGCCTTTTCCTGTAAACCTCCATAACTTACTGTCCTGGATGACAGCATAGTCCTCAGGCATTGTCCTTCCTTCCTTCCCAAGGTTGTCTCCAGGTTTCATTGTGAACAGGAAGTATCATTGCTGTCCTTTTGTCCATTTCCAACTACAGAAAGAGATGCAAAATTTCACAAACTGGATCTTAGAAGGAGATTGTTATCCTACTTGGATGCCACAAATTGTGTCAGACAATCGGATCAGCTCTTCCTTCAGTACCAAGGTCCTAACAAGGGAAAGGCGAACAGCAAGTCATTCATAGCAAGATGGACCAGGGATGTTATTTCCTTAGCCTATATTTAGAAGGATCTCCATCTTCCTGCTGGAATAAGAGCTCACTTTACTAGGGCTGTGTCATCCTCTTGGGCAGAGTCTGCTTCAGTTTCTCTAGACCAGATCTGCAGAGCAGCCAGGTGGTCAAGCCCTATGACTTTTTTCAGTCATTACAAACAATATCCTTAAAGGGGTTATCCAAGTTATATTTATTGATGACCTATCCTCAGGATAGGTCATCAATATCAGATCGGCGGGGGTCCGACACCCGGCACCCCCGCCGATCAGCTGTTTGAAGAGAAGGCGAGCGCCGTGCCAGCGCTGCCTCCTCGTCATTGTTTACATGCTGGCCGTTGCATCTGCAGCGGTGAGCAGGTGTAATTACACCCAAGCCGCTCCATTCATTTCAATGGGACAGCTCTGTGTATACTACAGAGCCGTCCCATTGAAATGAATGGAACGGCTTGGGTGTAATTACACATGCTTACCGCTGCAGATGCAACGGCCAGCATGTAAACAATGACGAGGAGGCAGCGCTGGCACGGCGCTCGCCTTCTCTTCAAACAGCTGATCGGCGGGGGTGCCGGGTGTCGGACCCCCGCCGATCTGATATTGATGACCTATCCTGAGGATAGGTCATCAATAAATATAACTTGGATAACCCCTTTAAGAACCAGGACTTGTCCGTTGGCTGTAGATTCCTTGCTGCTGTTGTCCTTCCCTAGAGTTGATTACTCTGTTAATCCTCCTGTGAGTGCCGTTGTGGAGGCGCTGGGGAAAAGAGTAAATTGCTCTGACTGGTAATTGGTTTTTCCAATTTCCTCCACAACGGCACTGCGTTTTCTCTCGCTTCTTTCTATTTTCTTTTGTCAAATAATGTAATTTGATGTTTAATAAATTTTTTTGTTCTTGCATCACTTCCGTGTCCTCTGTTATTGACTGAATAGGTAAGGGGAGGAGGCCTTTTTAAATCATGTGTTCCTACATTGTTTCCTGTCCTAGGGGGCGGGGACACACTCCTGTGAGTGCCGTTGTGGAGGCTATTGGAAAAACCAATTTCCGGTAAGAGTAATTAACTGTTTTTTCCCCACTAATACACAACAAAAAAAAAGGCTTTAGAACATATATATAACTGCACCATACAAGGGCTAATAAGTCCCCAATAACAAGAACAGTTTGCTGGAATTACAGAGGTATTGCAAATCTGAAATGAGCAGCAGTATAATGGCAATTTGGATCCGCAGTCAGTGCAGCAAGATGTAATAGGATTGTTCCTATTACCCAGGCTGTAAAAAACCCTATTGCACCCTGTTCTGCTTTAATACTCCTCCCTATCCTTTCCCTACACTTCTAATGCTCTTTCCCTGAACTTCTATTGAGCAAAATATACGTTTTTAAGTCTTTCCTAGCACTGTCCCTAGCGCCTGTTGATGTCTCTCCCTGCACTACGTACACTGGAAAATGGTTGAGTTGTAGAGTTGAGCGGACACCTGGATGTTCGGGTTCGAGAAGTTCGGCCGAACTTCACGAAAATGTTCGGGTTCGGGATCCGAACTCAACCCGAACTTGACCCCGAACCCCACTGAAGTCAATGGGGACCTGAACTTTTGGGCACTAAAAAGTCTATAAAATAGCCCTAGAAAGAGCTAGAGGGCTGCAAAAGGCATGAAAATGTAGGTAAATCCCCTGCAAACAAATGTGGATAGGGAAGTGACTTAGAATAAAATAAACTAAAATTAACCAATATCAATTGGCAACTTGGAGGAGGAGGTGGAATAGGAGGTTGGGGTGGCATCAGGTGGGAATGCTATGGGAGTTGAAGTTATCATCACAGCCAAAAAGGATTCATGTCTGCCCGCAGTGCCACAGGCCTCATTCACAGACTCATGGCCATGGCAACCATATATGGGAGTTGAAGTTGTCATCACAGCCAAGAAGGAATCATGTCTGCCTGCAGGGCCACAAGCCTCATTCAAACATTCAGGCCCACGGGACCCACAAAGAGGAAAGTTAAAATCACACCAAGACAGTAATGCATTCACCCAGCAATGCCACAGACCTCATTCACTAATTCAGGACCATGGCACCCGCAAAGAGGAGAGCGGTCCCGTAACAGCAACACAGGCCTCAGGTCAACCTGCAATGGAACAGGCCATTATCATTTATGTAGGCCCCTGACACCCAGACAGAGGAGAGGTCATTTGACAGTAAAAAGAGGTTAATGTCTCCCGACAATACAGCAGGCCATTAAACGAAATATAGGCCCCTGACAACCAGACAATGGGGAGGTCATTTGGCAGTAAAAAGAGTTTAATGTCTCCTACCAATGCAGCAAGCGATTAAACGAAATATAGTCCCCTGACAACCAGACAATGGGGAGGTCATTTGACAGTAAAAAGAGTTTAATGTCTCCTACCAATGTAGCAAGCGATTAAACGTAATATAGGACCCATGACGACCAGACAATGGGGCAGTCATTTAACAGTATAAAGAGTTTGTTTCCCACCAATGCAGTAAGCGATTAAATGAAATATAGGCCCCTGACACCCAGATAATGGGGCGGTCATTTGACGGTAAAAAGAGGTTAATGTCTCCCCCCAATACAGCAGGCGATTAAACGAAATATAGGACCCTGACAACCAGACAATGGGGAGGTCATTTGACAGTAAAATGAGGTTAATGTCTCCTACCAATGGAGCAAGCTATTAAACGAAATATAGGCCCCTGACAACCAGACAATGGGGCAGTCATTTAACAGTATAAAGAGTTTAATGTCTCCTACCAATGCAGCAAGCGATTAAACGAAATATAGTCCCCTGACAACCAGACAATGGGGAGGTCATTTGACAGTATAAAGAGTTTAATGTCTCCCACCAATGCAGCAAGCGATTAAACGAAATATAGGCCCCTGACAAGCAGACAATGTAGAGGTCATTTGACAGTATGAAGAGTTTAATGTCTCCCACCAATGGAACAAGCAATTAAATGAAATATAGGCCCCTGACAACCAGACAATGTAGAGGTCATTTGACAGTATAAAGAGTTTAATGTCTCCCACCTATACAGCAAGCGATTAAACTAAATATAGACTCCTGACAACCAGATAATGTACAGGTCATTGGACAGTAAAAAGAGTTTAATGTCTCCTACCAATACATACCGGGCGATGAAACAAAATATAGGCCCCTGACAACCAGACAATGGGAAGGTCATTTGACAGTAAAAAGAGTTTAATGTCTCCTACCAATGCAGCAAGCAATTAAACGAAATATAGGACCCTGAAAACCAGACAATGGGGAGGTCATTTGACAGTAAAATGAAGTTAATGTCTCCTACCAATGGAGCAAGCTATTAAACGAAATATAGGCCCATGACAACTGGACAATACGGCGGTCATTTGACAGTATACAGAGTTTAATGTCTCCCACCAATGCAGTAAGCAATTAAACGAAATATAGGCCCCTGACAACCAGACAATGGGGTGATCATTTCACAGTAAAATGAGGTTAGTGTCTCCTACCAATGCAGCAAGCGATGAAACGAAATATAGGCCCCTGACAACCGGACAATACGGCGGTCATTTGACAGTATAAAGAGTTTAATGTCTCCCACCAATGCAGCAAGCGATTAAACGAAATATAGGCCCCTGACAAGCAGACAATGTAGAGGTCATTTGACAGTATAAAGAGTTTAATGTCTCCCACCAATGGAACAAGCAATTAAATGAAATATAGGCCCCTGACAACCAGACAATGTAGAGGTCATTTGACAGTAAAAAGAGTTTAATGTCTCCTACCAATGCAGCAAGCAATTAAACGAAATATAGGCCCCTGACAACCAGACAATGGGGCGATCGTTTGACAGTAAAAAAAAGTTAATGTCTCCTACCAATGCAGCAAGCGATTAAAGAAATATAGGCCCATGACAACCGGACAATACGGCGGTTATTTGACAGTATACAGAGTTTAATGTCTCCTACCAATGCAGTAAGCGATTAAACGGAATTTAGTCCCCTGACAACCAGACAATTGGGAGGTCATTTGACAGTAAAAAGAGTTTAATGTCTCCTATGAATGCAGCAAGCGATTTAACGAAATATAGGACCCTGACAACCAGACAATAGGGAGGTCATTTGACAGAAAAAAGAGGTTAATGTCTCCTACCAATACAGCAAGCGATTAAATGAAATATAGGCCCCTGACAACCAGATAATGGGGCGGTCATTTGACGGTAAAAAGAGGTTAATGTCTCCCCCCAATACAGCAGGCGATTAAACGAAATATAGGCCCCTGACAACCAGACAATAGGGAGGTCATTTGACAGTAAAAAGAGTTTAATGTCTCCTACCAATGCAGCAAGCAATTAAACTAAATATAGGCCCCTGACAACCAGACAATAGGGCGATCGTTTGATAGTAAAAAAAAGTTAATGTCTCCTACCAATGCAGCATGCGATTAAATAAATATAGGCCCATGACAACTGGACAATACGGCGGTCATTTGACAGTATACAGAGTTTAATGTCTCCCACCAATGCAGTAAGCAATTAAACGAAATATAGGCCCCTGACAACCAGACAATGGGGTGATCATTTCACAGTAAAATGAGGTTAGTGTCTCCTACCAATGCAGCAAGCGATGAAACGAAATATAGGCCCCTGACAACCGGACAATGGGGTGATCATTTGACAGTATAAAGAGTTTAATGTCTCCCACCAATACAACAAGCAATCAAACAAAATATAGGCCCCTGACAAGCAGACAATGTAGAGGTCATTTGACAGTATAAAGAGTTTAATGTCTCCCACCAATGCAGCAAGCGATTAAATGAAATATAGGCCCCTGACAACCAGACAATGTAGAGGTCATTTGACAGT
Organism: Bufotes viridis; assembly: GCA_033119425.1. Lineage (NCBI taxonomy): Eukaryota > Metazoa > Chordata > Amphibia > Anura > Bufonidae > Bufotes > Bufotes viridis. The sequence continues at coordinate 315,005,783 of CM065592.1, forward strand.
ATAAAGAGTTTAATGTCTCCCACCTATACAGCAAGCGATTAAACGAAATATAGACTCCTGACAACCAGATAATGTACAGGTCATTGGACAGTAAAAAGAGTTTAATGTCTCCTACCAATACATACCGGGCGATGAAACAAAATATAGGCCCCTGACAACCAGACAATGGGAAGGTCATTTGACAGTAAAAAGAGTTTAATGTCTCCTACCAATGCAGAAAGCCATTAAATTAAATATAGGCCCCTGGAAACCAGACAATGGGGAGGTCATTTGACAGTAAAAAGAGTTTAATGTCTCCTACCAATGCAGCAAGCAATTAAACGAAATATAGGCCCCTGACAACCAGACAATGGGGCGATCGTTTGACAGTATAAAGAGTTTAATGTCTCCCACCAATGCAGCAAGCGATTAAACGAAATAGATGCCCCTGACAACCAGACAATGGGGCGATCATTTGACAGTAAAAAAAAGTTAATGTCTCCTACCAATGCAGCAAGCGATTAAAGAAATATAGGCCCATGACAACCGGACAATACGGCGGTCATTTGACAGTATACAGAGTTTAATGTCTCCCACCAATGCAGTAAGCGATTAAACGGAATTTAGGCCCCTGACAACCAGACAATTGGGAGGTCATTTGACAGTAAAAAGAGTTTAATGTCTCCTATGAATGCAGCAAGCGATTTAACGAAATATAGGACCCTGACAACCAGACAATGGGGAGGTCATTTGACAGAAAAAAGAGGTTAATGTCTCCTACCAATACAGCAAGCGATTAAATGAAATATAGGCCCCTGACAACCAGATAATGGGGCGGTCATTTGACAGTATAAAGAGTTTAATGTCTCCCCCCAATACAGCAGGCGATTAAACGAAATAAAGGCCCCTGACAACCAGACAATGGGGCGGTCATTTGACGGTAAAAAGAGGTTAATGTCTCCCACCAATACAGTAGGCAATCAAACAAAATATAGGCCCCTGACAACCAGACAATGGGGCGGTCATTTGACAGTATAAAGAGTTTAGTGTCTCCCACCAATGCAGCAAGCGATTAAACGAAATATAGGCCCCTGACAACCAGACAATGTAGAGGTCATTTGACAGTATAAAGAGTTTTATCGCTTGCTGCATTGGTGGGAGACATTAAATGAAATATAGGCCCCTGACAACAGATAATGTAGAGGTTTTTTGACAGTATAAAGAGGATAATGTCACCTACCAAAGCAACAGGTGATTATCTGAAATGTAAGCCCCTTGCACCCAGACAGAGGACATAGGTCCCTTAGCAGAAAATCAGGCTTCATGTCACCCAGCAATGGAAAAGGCAATTTCCAGTTATTTAGGCACCAGCAGCCAGACAAAGGAGAGAGGTCCCATAGCAGAAAATCAGGCGTAATGTCGCCCGCCAAAGCAGCAGGCGATTAACAGAATTTTAGACCCCTGACACCCAGACAGAGGAGAGGTCATGTGACAGCAAAAATAGGTTAATGTCACGCACATAAACAGCAGGCGATTAGCTGAAATGTAGGCCCCTGGCACCTGGCACCCAGTCAGAGGAGATGTTCATTCAACTTGGGGTTGCCCTCAAAATAATGATACAATTAAAAAAGAGGATTTAATAAAGAAGTGCCCTGGAGTACAAGAATGTATGGTTGAGGGCGAGGCAGTTATAAATGTCTATTCTGCACAAGGTACGGTCAAGTCCTGTGGGATCCATGCCTGGTTCATTTTAATGAACATGAGCTTGTCTACGTTGGCTGTGGGCAGGCGGCTGCGTTTGTCTGTAATGACGCCCCCTGCCATGCTAAATACACGTTCAGACAATAAACTGGCCGCAGGGCAGGCCAGCACCTCCAAGGCATAAAGGGCAAGCTGCATTGGCGAACCTCTTCCTCCGCCTCTGCCTTCACCTTGTGCTTCCACTTGTCCCCCCGTGTCAGTTGGGAATGCCCTCAGGAGAACGTCTACCAGCGTGCGCTTGTAGTCGCGCATCTTCCTATCACGCTCCAGTGCGGGAATTAAGGTGGGAATGTTATCCTTGTACCGGGGATCCACCAGGGTGGCAACCCAGTATTCAGCACAAGTTAAAATGTGGGCAACTCTGCTGTCGTTGCGCAGGCACTGCAGCATGTAGTCGCTCATGTGTGCCAGGCTGTCCAGAGGTAACGACAAGTAGTGTTGAGAGCGAATATTCGCAAGGCGAATTTTAATCTCGAATATCGTGATTTTGAGATTTCGTAAATATACTGAATACATGGCCCCATATTCACAATTACGAATATTCGAATATATACGATGGATAGTGATAGGGAAAATGTATTGAAAATAAAAGATTCAGACATAATTCCGCCAATCTCAATTGCTTTCTATAACAATTTCCACTTTTCCTGTCAGAGTAAAGACTTAATAGGTAAAAACTGTCCTGCGAATGTTCGTCACTTGAATATTCGAATTAATGTATTTGCGGTTTGTATTCCCTTTCCTACCAAGCGTTAACAAGTTGTTTCAGACTCCAGTATGCTGCATGTATTGCGAAAATTAGTATATGTCTTTTTCGCACCTTTCCATTCACACAAATGACCCCCGCCATTTCAAGCTTTCAATACATGTAAAGCTGTTTAAACGTTATTAATAATGAATAGATTCTATGCGCACACGAAAATAACTTGAAAAATTATTCGCAAGTCATGATATTGAATGCAAAATAACAAATATTGCGAAATCATGAATATATGTCAAATATGATGCAAATTATTTGTCAAATATCGCGAAATCGAATATGGGTCTTTGCGCTCATCACTAACGATAAGCTGTCCCCTGTAGGTGGTGTATCATCTGTGTCCTCCGTATCCCTCCAGCCACTCTCCAGTGATGGCCCTGAGCTGTGTAGGGTGCCACTCTGCAGTGAAACCGGTTCCTCTTCCTCCTCCCCTACCTCCTCCTCCTCCAGAAGTGTGCCCTGGCTGTCCACATGTGTACCTGGCCTCTGCTGGTGCAGGAACCCACCCTTTGAGCCACTTCTGTATGACCTGCCTTAAACCTTGTGAAATGCCCCCTTTTCCTCCTCCTCCTGTGCCGCATCCTCTACCATCATCGCTGTAATATTTTTTTCAAGGAGACAAAGGTATTGTAATGCTAACAACAGCATTATCAGCACTGGCCATGTTGGTTGAGTACTCCAAAGACCGCAACAAGGTACACAGGTCTCGCATGCAGGCCCAGTTACTGGTGGTGAAGTGGTGCTGATCCGCAGAGCGACTGCCTATGCATACTGCATCTGAAACTCCACTATAACTGTAATAACTGGAATGAGGGATCTACAGTACCCTGAAAGGTTATCAAAATTAGGGTTATTCACTTTAGAAAAAAGACGACTGAGGGGAGATCTAATAACTATGTATAAATATATCAGGGGTCAGTACAGAGATCTGTCCCATCATCTATTTATCCCCAGGACTGTGACTGTGACAAGGGGACATCCTCTGCGTCTGGAGGAAAGAAGGTTTGTACACAAACATAGAAGAGGATTCTTCACTGTAAGAGCAGTGAGACTATGGAACTCTCTGCCTGAGGAGGTGGTGATGGTGAGTACAATAAAGGAATTCAAGAGGGGACTGGATTTATTTCTGGAGTGTAATAATATTACAGGCTATAGCTACTAGAGGTGGGTCGTTGATCCAGGGAGTTATTCTGATTGCCTGATTGGAGTCGGGAAGGAATTTTTTTTTCCCCTTAAGTGAGGAAAATTGGCTTCTGCCTCACAGGGTTTTTTTGCCTTCCTCTGGATCAACTTGTAGGAAACAGGCCGAACTGGATGGACAAATGTCTTTTTTCGGTCTTATATACTATGTTACTATGTTACTATGTTACTATCGCCCGCTGCTGCTCGCACAGTCTCTCCAGCATATGTAAGGGGGAGTTCCACCTGGTGGGCATAATCATCTATGGGACCTAGCCTGGGTAAGGTTATTTAACACAAATTTTATCTAACAGATGCCCAGACGGGCGGTAAACCTATCCTGACCCAGGTTATTATAAAACGCCACTTTTATTTGACATACACTAAAAGTTAAAGTGTAAGATGAATGCAACTTTAATAAACTAAAAAATATTTGTTAAAAGTACAGTCGACACTCCACCTATGGATAGGGGTGTTATTCAGAAAGAGATAGGGTAGGGAGATGTGCACAATCTCCCACCCTATCACTGCTAGATATAGCGTACCATGATGTCACTGTTTGCAGAGCAAGTTGCTAATAAGGTATATCCGGCACCTTTGCCGTATTTTGTGGTGAAGACTTGTGTACCTTCACACCCCTGTCAGATTAACACAGCCACCATTAGCATGTGTCTAAACTGACATTGAGCCTGAGGGCGGTTAGCCCTGCAAACAGAGGTAGCTACAGTTAAGTACTGCGGCTCACATCAGTACACTAAAGTGCCAAGCGTTTGAACAAAGTCCAACCAGACTGTTATTAGTTGATTGCTAGTGGAGTGAGATGCCGCATTAGTTTTTAAGTGTTAGTTTTTAAATGCGGCCTCTCACTCCGCCACTACCATCAGCTGTTTGAAACAGTCCGTCTTCACCAGACGGAATGACAGCATTTCAAAGGCCAGTAATTTTGAAATGCTGGCATTCAGGGCCAGGGCTCGAGGGTGGGTATTTCCTCCTTCTCTCCAATGTTTGGGAGATGGACAGCTGAATGCTGCCGTGTGACATGGTGGAGATGCTTGGTGATGGTGTCGTATGTGGTGGTGTTGGTGGAACATCCTCTGTTTGCTGGTCCCCAGGTGCCACGGTGACGCCAGAGGTGGAGGGAGAGGCCGAGCCAGCAGCAGAAGAGGGAGCAGGAGGAGCATGAGAGAGTTCCTTGTTTTTGAGGTGTTTAATCCACTGCAGTTCATGCTTTGCATGTAGATGCTTGGTCATGCAGGTTGTGCTCAGGTTAAGAACGTTTATGCCTTGCTTCAGGCTCTGATGGCACAACATGCAAACCACTCTTGTCTTGTCGTCAGGACATTGTGTGAAGAACTGCCACGCCAATGAACTCCTTGGAGCAGGCCTTGGTGTGCTCGGTGCCTGGGTGCGGTGGACAGTAGCAGGCGTACTGTCTCTGGAACAGCCGCTGCACTTTTGCACCCTGCTCCCTCTTTTGCTCTGCTGTTGCCTCTGTGCGACCACCGCCTCTTCTTTAGAACTGCACGCCTCACTAGCACGACCTTCAGTCCAGTCTGGGTCTAGGACTTCATCATCCTCCACATCATCTTCTACCGATTCATGACCCCTGCCCTCCTCGTCGGTTTGCACATTGCAGAAAGCCACAGCAGTTGGCACCTGTGTTTCGTCATCATCAGAAACGTTTTGTGGCCATATTCCCATGTCCTCATCCGGAAACAAAAGTGGTTGAGCATCAGTGCATTCAAGATCTTTGTCTTCTGGGGCAGGGCTAGGTGGATGGGCCGGGGAAACCCTGCCAACAGAGTCATCAAAAAGCATGAGACTTTCCTGCATTATTTGGGGCTCTGACTGTTTGGCTGATTTGCAAGGGGGTGAGGTGGAAGCCTGATGGGCATGGGCTGCAGGTGTTAGATACTGTGAAGGAACTGGAGGCACTGTCAGCCACCCAATCTACTATCGCCTATACATGTTCTGGCTTCACCATCCGTATTTGGGCCTATCAAATAACGCTGCAGATTCTGTCGCCTACTCGCACCAGAGGAAGGTGTTTGACTTGGAGCGGTAGTTGGCGCTGAACGGCCACGTCTTCTCCCAGCAACAGGAGCTCCACCAACACCACCACGACCATGTCCACGTCCCTTATTTGATGTTATCCTCATTATTTGCGTTCACCCACCAAGCTGAAAGTTTGGTCTCTCTCCGGTGTCAATTTACCTGCCACTAGTCGACAATTACGTTTGCTAAGGCAGTGCCCGTGTCATAAAAATGCTCTGTGGAGCCAGAATAATGTTTTTTGTACCCAAAATACACAGATTCTCAATTTCTATGCGGAAATGTAAAAAAAAAATTTGGTATGCTGTATGCACAAGTGGTTTGTGGAACAAGAACAAGTATTTTTGTAATAAAATACAGAAAATTAGTATTTCACTGCTATATATTGGAAATAATTATTTAAACGACAGATACACAACAGTTTTTTCAGCCTAAAACACAGATTTTTTTCTATAAAACCACAAAATGCAGTTTTTAACTGCTGTACATTAAAAGTAGATATTTATACTATGTATGGACACCAGATGTGGGGACCCAGAACACGTATTTGGTCACTAACATTCACAAATACAGTATTAGTCTGTTATAAATTGAAAATAATTATTTAAACGACGGATGCACAACAGTTTTTTCAGCCTAAAACACGTTTTGTTTTTTTTCAATAAAACCCCAAATTGCAGTTTTTAACTGCTGTACATTAAAAGTAGATATTTATACTATGTATGGACACCAGATTTGGGGACCCAGAACACGGATTTGGTCACCGAAATTCACAAATGCAGTATTTGACTGTTATAAATTGGAAATAATTATTTAAACGATGGAACAGTTTTTTCAGCCTAAAACACGTCTTTTTTCAATAAAACCCCAAAATGCTTTTTTTTACTGCTGTAAATTTAAATTAGATATTTATACTGTGTATGTACAACTGCTTTGTGAAGCAAGAATATTTTCACACAAAAAAAAATAATGCACTATTTCTCAGCTGTAATGTGAAATCGGTATTTAAGCGGTGTATTTCAAGATGCACTGTGGATCAGGATTACCACTCTTTTGTCAAAAAAATATTTCACAGCAGCAATGTAAACAAGGGGGTTTTAATCGGTATTTCAGACTGTTTGGTTGACATTGAATAACGTTTTTTGTTTTTTTTAAAAAACAAAGCAGCACTATTTTCATGCAGAAATATAAAATATGTTGTTGGACGGTGTATGCAGAACTGTTTTGTAGACAAGGAATATGGTTTTTCCCCCAAAATTACACAAATTCTCAATTTCACCACAGAAATATCAAATATATATTTTGGCGGTGTAAAATAGGCTTGATGGATCAGGATGGCCACATTTTTAAAGTAAAATACACTGATGCACTATTTGATAGCTGAAATGGAATATACAGTTTAGTGCATAGTATACAAAAGTGCTCTGTGGCACCACAGATCCCAGGCTAGACAAATGGACTATGTCACCCCTTAAACATACAAAAGGCAATATAGGGGACTTGAAAAAAAACATTTCCTTCACTGAGCTGCAAAATAGGATTAGGCTGATGGCCCTGGCTGGCTGGCACACATGCAGTACACTGCAGTGGCTAATATGGCTGCCGAGCACCACCTCAGTAACAGATGGATTACAAAAAAAGTTTTCCCTTGCAGTGGCTGGGTACAGAAATGTCGGATTACTGAAGCTCCCTCCCTCTCTATTTGCTGTAACTTGTGGATTAAATTAGCACAGGTTCTTCTGATTTCTGCCCTATTCTGTCCCTGATCGCAGCACCAACATCCTCTCCCTAAGCTCAAATCAGCAGAGTGACGTGCGTCAGTACATGACTACAGCTTATAAAGAGGCTGGGTCACATGCTGCACTCAGCCAATCACAGCCATGCCATTAGTAGGCATGGCTGTGATGGCTTCTTAGGGCAAGAAGTAAAACGCTTGCTGATTGGCTGCTGTGCAGCCCTTCAGAAAGCAGGAAGAAATCGGCGAACAATGGACCCAAACTTTTTTTTAAATGTTCGGGTTCAGGTCCGTGTCCCTAACACCCCAAAATTCGGTACGAACCCGAACTATACAGTTTGGATTCGCTCAACTCTAGTCCCAAAAAAAGAAAATGTGATTTACAAAATTTTCAAAAGACGAAGTAGACATACGGGAAATGTAAAGTAATAACAGTTTTAGGAGGTATCACTATCTGTTTTAAAAGCAAGAAATTATAATGTAATGAGATTATGAAAATTTAGAATTTTTTTTATAAATAAAAATGAAATGTTTTGACTCAGATATACCACTGTAATGAAGTACAATATATGATGAGAAAACAATTTTAGAATGGCTTGGATAAGTAAAAGCATTCCAAAGTTATTACCATATGAAGTGGCACATCCAGATTTGCAAAATTAGTTCTGGTCAGGAAGGGGCAAATGGCTCATTTTGGAAGTGGTTAAACTTAATCTAGCCGCCTTGGTGGCTGCCCCTATCCGAAATGAATGGCCCGAATACCCCTTGACACAAATCCCCAAGGCCCGCAAACATTTATTAAACACCGCTAAAAACTGGAACCGGGATAGGAATGACCCGTCCTCATGGCGCAGGAAGGGGGCCAAGCCACCCCGTTTTTCCGACCTGTACGCCCCCCTCACGCCACACTGCGAACCGGACACATGGCACAACCCGGGACCGCAAACAAAACAAACTGACACCCTTTATCCTCCAGATTGTTTTTCGAACGACGTATGCGCACAAAAACCCTATCTGTGTACAAAACAAAATCCTCATTCCTAAGGCCCCCCGCTCTGGTCGTGCTGCCGTTTACCAACTCCCCCAACCGAAAAGCCCCAAAAAATGCTAACGCAAATGCCGCCTGAAACAGGCCCACTTCCCAAATTGAAATACATACATTACCCAACTTGTCCCCCAGCCCCAGGAGTAACTTAAAAGACACAGGCTGTCTCTGATTATCAACTTTGTGGCCTCTGCGCCATCCTCTTAAAACCTGTCGCACCAAAAACGTCTTTGTGATATCGCATGAACCATGCAACCGAAAACCAAATGCCAACCCAGTCATAAACTTGTTCAGCTGCGAAACAGACCACCCTTCATGCCACAAATGCCCCAATAACTACAATAACACCATCTCACCCTCCTCACCGCCCTCCTCAAGCCGACCCCTCCACTGCTCCCATCGTTCCCACGCCTTACCATACGCCGACCAGGTACAGGGGTTCAGCGACTCCCTCAACAGCCCCATCACCGCTACTCCAAGATTCCCCACAGCCACTCCGGACACTCCAGGCCCATTTCTTCTGCTTCTGGGACTAGAAGGCAGAACCGTTCCCACTGCGAACGAGAAAGTGCATTCGCCAGAGAATAAGACACCCCTGCAACATGCACCGCAACCACCCAATTGTTAAGTGACAAACAGCACAAAACCAAAAATTGCAAAAGCCTAACCAATGGAGGAGAAGATGCCGATAAGCTATTGATAGCCTGCACCACCCCCAGATTATCACAGTGGAATCCCACCTTTCTGTTAGCAAATCGCTCACCCCTCACAAAACCACCGCCATGACAAAGGGAAACAATTCTAAAAGAGCCAAATTCCTAACCCAACCACGCGTCATCCAGATCTCCGGCCACCGACCAGCGCACCATTGCCCTTGACAGTAAGCCCCAAAACCCACCCCCCTAGCTGTGTCAGTAAAATAATTAAAATCCACATTATCCCATGCTTCGCCCATGACCATCGTCCGACCATTATAAGGGTTCAAGAACTCGGCCCACACCTTCAAATCGCCTTTCAATTCATTCCTCAGGCGCAAAAAATGATGTGGTGGCGCAATCCCCGCCGTAGCCACCGCTAAACGTCTGCAAAATATCCGCCCCATCGGTGGATCCGACAGGCAAAGTTAAGCTTGCCCAGCAAGGACTGCAAATCCCGCAACTTAATTTTCTCCCGTAGTATGGCCCGACCAACCTCCTCCCTCAGCTTATCTTCTGGCAATCTACATTCCATCCTGACCGTATCTATGACGATGCCTAAAAAACAGAACTCCGTCACTAGGCCCACCGTCTTCTCCTCCGCTAAAGCCACCCCAAAGCTCGAAAAGACCGACCGTAGCATGTGCAGCAGCAAGGAACAAACACTGGAACCTGCCGGCCCCAGACATAAAAAATCATCTAAATAGTAAATGACCGACCAACAACACGAAACATCAACCACTACCCATTCTAAAATGTCAAACTAAACGTCTCAAAATACGCACAAGAAACTGAGCAACCCATGGGTAGACATCTATCCACAAAATAACTCCCCTCCCAAAAACACCCTAACAAGTGCATTCTATCTGCATGAACCGGTAACAAACGAAACGTCGCCTCAATGTCAATTTTTGACAATAACGTACCCCAAACCAAACGTCTAACCCAACCTACAGCCGCATCAAATGACGTATACACCACCGAACAAAATTCAGGATCTATACCGACATTGACCGACGCACCTTTTGGGAACGATAAATGATAGATGAGCAAAACTTGTTCGGCTCTTTTTTGGGCACCATCCCAGCGGAGAGATCCTAAAATCGTCCAATGGAGGACTTAAAAATGGGACCGCCATTTGCCCCAGCTCTACTTCCCTCCACAATTTGTCCGAGACGACCGCTGGGTGATCAAGCGCGGACCGCAGGTTTTTATGAACCAACGGCCCCGCCGTCGTAACTGACACAATACGAAAACCAAACTGAAAGCAGTTATCCAATAAAAACGCTGCCTCTCGGTTCGGGTACCTATCTAGGAAGTCCCGCATCCAACCCTTTTCCAACTGAATCTCCCCCCTTTTGCGTCTCCCTCCTAAAACACCGGTTGGCGCTGTGCGAGCCCCCACACGAAGAACATTTATGTTTGAACTTGCACTTACCCCCGAATCTACAGTTTCCCTCATTGAAAAGGAAGCATAATCCTTTTGCCAAGGCCACGGCCATAGCCCCTGACCCAGCCCCCCCCCCTGAACTCCCCCCGGAAGGACTGCATTGACCGGGTTGGTGCAGTCACCCATAACCCACGGCCAATATTCTTGTGGTCCCACCGGATATCGGGCCTCACTGCCTTACGTTGAAGAAACTGCTCGTTATACAGGAGCCAACCCACCCCGCCGTAGACCGGATGCTCTTCCCCTATGGCGTCCTGATACTTGAACTTGCACTTACCCCCGAATCTACAGTTTCCCTCATTGAAAAGGAAGCATAATCCTTTTGCCAAGGCCACGGCCATAGCCCCTGACCCAGCCCCACCCCCCCCGAACTCCCCCCAGAAGGGCTGCATTGACCGGGTCGGTGCAGTCACCCACAACCAAAGGCCAATATTCTTGTGGTCCCACCGGATATCGGGTCTCACTGCCTTACGTTGACGAAACTGCTCGTTATACAGGAGCCAACCCACCCCACCGTAGACCCGATGCGCTTCCCCTATGGCGTCCTGATAACAAAATAAAGCCAAGCAATATTCTGGTGACTTTTCCCCAATAACGCTCGCCAAAATGGCAAACACTTGTAACCAATTGGTGAAAGTCCGCGGAATCAAGCGGTACAGCCGTTTTTCCTCCTCTTCTTTCTTACCCTCGTCCTTCTTACTCCTATCCAAATTAAATCGTTACAAGGGGAGCAGAGAAAAAATGTCCACGTACTCCCCTTTCCAGATTTTTTCTTTAACATCCTGCTTCAAGTGTGCTCCTATTCAGACTCCTCCCTCAGCGGGAGCGCCTACCGCCAGGCTGCGCGTGCACTCCTCGCCGCGGAGGGTCCCTTGTGGGGCTCCTAATCCAGCTCCGATTCCTGGGTGTGCACTCAGGTCACAGGCGCGCCCGTGGGTGGCCCTGCCGCGACCGGGCAGCCTGCACATTGGAGGTGACATTCGGGGAGGTCTCTGCAGCTGAGGGGTCCACCAGCCACCCCACAACTCACTCCTGCCAGGTCCTCTCACCTCCCCCTCCCGCCACAGCTGCGCCAGCAGAATCTCAACCAACAGGTTAGCAGACATCTCCTCCTGTCTTTCTGGGTCCCTGTCTACGTTCGCCTGGCTAACTTAAAATGGCGCTCCTCCCACCGCTTCCTTTCCCTCTATGGCGTTAGCTCCCGCTCCATCCCCCGTTACCATGACTATAGCTCCTTCTCCTCTCCCTGCCCTTACACTTAACCCTCTCTACACTCTCCCTAACCGCTTAACCTGGTTATGCTGGCATTCCCCTACTGCTGCGCTCCTAGTCCGGCCCTACTGGATAGTGTGTGGCATCAAAGACTCTCACCTCAGAGAGTCTTTACTGAGGGAGGAAGAGCTGGCTTTGGAGAAATGTATAGAAATCTTCAGGGCTGCTGCCAGGTCCTCTCACCTCCCCCTCCCGACGCAGCTGCGCCAGCAGATTCTCAACCAACAGGTTAGCAGACATCTCATCCTGTCTTTCTGGGTCCCTGTCTATGTTCACCTGGCTAACTTAAAATGGCGCACCTCCCGATGCTTCCTTCCCCTCTTCAGCCGTTAGCTACCGCTCCATCCCCCGTTACCATGACTATAGCTAGCTCCTTCTCCTCTCCCTGCCCTCACACTTAACCCTCTCTACACTCTCTCTCACCACTTAACCTGGTCATGCTGGCCTTCCACCTACCGCTGCGCTCCTAGTCCAGGCCCCAATGGATAGTGTGTGGCATCAAAGACTCTCACCTCAGAGAAAGATTACTGAGGGAGGAAGAGCTGGCTTTGGAGAAATGTATAGAAATCTGCAGGGCTGCTGAGTTGTATAAACAAATCCACACAGTGATCCAGGACACAGACAGTGACAGCACAGAGGACATCACATGGCTGCAGCCTGCAACAGAGAATGTCAATGTAGTCAAACATCCAGTAGCCAATGATGCAAAGCTGCTCTTTACCATATTTATGGTGGATGAACAGCCCATAAGATTTCAGCTGGATTGTGGAGCAAGCTGCAATTTCATTCATTTTACTCTGCTTACCAAACAGGTTCCCATTGAGCCCACTAATAAGGTACTGATTAGAGTTGAGCGAACACCTGGAAGTTTGGGTTCGCTGGGTTCGGCCGAACTTCGTTGCAAAGTTCGAGTTCAGGACCCGAACTTGACCCCGAACCCCATTTTTTTTACATTTGGGTAGACCCCAAAACATTAGGAAACATAGAAAAGAAAACAAAGAGAAAGTGCGCTGGAGTATAACATAGTCTGGGTGAGGCCGGTATACATGTCTATTCTGCACAACGTACTGACAAGTCCTGTGGGATCCATGCCTGGTTCATTTTAATGAATGTGAGCTTGTCCACATTGGCTGTGAACAGGCGGCTGCGCTTGTCTGTGATAACGCCCCCTGCCGTGCTAAACACATGTTCAGACAATTCACTGGCTGCAGAGCAGGCCAGCACCTTCAAGGCATAAAGGGCAAGCTTAGGCCACGTTCCCAATTTGGAGACCCAGAAGTTGAATGGGGCAGACCCATCAGTCAGTACCTGCAGGGTTGATGCACACATACTGTTCCACCATGTTGACGAATTTCTGCCTCCTGCTAAGACGTTCCATATCAGCTGGTGGTGCTGATACTTGTGGCATGCTGACAAAGCTCTTCCACATTTTGCCCATGCTAACCCTGCCTTCTGAGGTGTTGGCGGTGCCCCAGCTGCGTTGGCGACTTCTTTCTCCTCCTCTGGCTTCAGCTTGTGCTTCCACTGAGGCCCCGGTGCCAGGTGGGAATGCCATCAGCAGCACATCTACCAGCGTAAATAACACCAAAACTACCTACAATATGGAACCATGCAGGGCAACAAATAAGCAACACCAATAACCACCAGGGGACCCGCATTATGCAATAAAAAACAATTTTATTAATTACATCTTAAAAACATATCACAAGTAACAAATACAAAATAATGGCGGTAGTGCGGCACAATACCAAAAATAGCTCAGGCTAACCACCCACGGCAAAAACCTTTCAAGCTATTGTATATTAAACAAGTGTACCCCTTCAAAAAAGTATGATATTTATATCAGGCAGATGAGTACAACATCCAAATCTACCATAACAATACATAAAAAGGGGATACCTGTATAGAATAGATGCTAAACACAGCAAGATCCGGACATAGGGCGGCGCCGAGACCCCGACGCGCGTTTCGCTCCCGCTTCCTCAAAGAGGCATGTTACTACATGATACACCCAGCCATATATAGTATGATAACTACTAAACAATTGCCAACACCTGTAATCCATGCGCTCTGTGTCATTCGGATGTGCCCCGTCCCCCAGTGATGCGCTCACCTACGTCACGCAACCTCGCAGTCACGTTCAACGCGATACAAGCTGCGTCCACATACAAAGTGTGCGCGCGCAATCTCATACACTCCTCGCGATATTTCCTGCGTTCCAACCTCCGGAGCGTACGTGTCACCTACAGTTATCTCTACTTCCGCGATTTCATTACACTTAGTGGTACCACAAGTACCCTACTATATAAACTCCCAAAGGACCTCATTTCTATCTTATGGGGTAAAATAACAATTTGTACAACCCATCCGAATGTACTTAATGGGTAATTGCAATATTATAATAAATATATCAATAATGGCATATAATACATGACCCTAATAGTAGTGGCGCCAAACAGTTGCCCTAATATGATGCCTACTACACAGGGATATGTCATATCCCTGTGTAGTAGGCATTATATTAGGGCAAAAATGTCTGCCGACGCCCAACTAGCTAACAGACTTAACACCAAGCTCTGAGATCAGATTCTTTCATAATCTCTCCCTCACAGCAGCAGCATCCTATTCCTACACTAGTAAGAGCTGACATGATGTGCGGTGCTATGTGATTCCAGCTTATAAAGAGGCTGGGTCACAAGCTGCACTGGCTAATCACAGCCATGCCATTAGTAGGCATGGCTGTGATGGCTTTTAAGGGCACACATCTTAAATGTTTGTTGATTGGCTGCCCTGCAGCCTTTCTACAAGCTTTATTAAATGGCCGAACACAGAACTCGAACCCGAACGTTTACGGAAAAGTTCGGGTCCGGGTACAAAAATCCCTAAAGTCCGGTACAAACTCGAACTTTAAAGTTTGGGTTCGCTCAACACTAGTACTGATGATGTACAAGAGTATTCTGAAACCCATTGGAACATGCAAGATAAAATTAAGAAATCCATGTAACAGAAAGATCTACAGAGTGGAATTTACTGTGCTGCAGGAGGACGATCACATTTCTTTGCTGGGAGTTAAAGCAGTTCAGGCTATAGACTTAATAGAGGTGCAGTCCCATAACATCATGACTCTGGAAGTTTCTCAAAATACTCAAAATCCTAAACAAAAGGCAGAATGCATTTTGGATTTTCAGCACATAAAAAGAGTATGCTGATTTATTTGAAGATGATGAGTGCCTGGAAGGTAAATACAAACTAAAAATTTATCATACAATACAACCTACAAGACTGCCTACAAGAAGAGTACCTAGCCTTAATGCAACCACTTAAAGAAGGACTGCAGGATTTGCATAGCAGAGATAGCACCATTTCAGGAAAGCAAAGACTGGATAAGCAGTTTAGTGGTAGTGAAAAAACCATCAGGCAAGTTAAGAATATTCATTGATTGTAAGCCACTGAACAAGGCTCTTAAAAGAAATCCCTACCCAATGCATACAATAGAAGATGTTCTCCCACACCTCTCAAAGGCTAAAATATTTTCGATATGTGATGTGAAAAATGGGTTCCGGCATCTGGAATTGGATATGCTATAAGTGGCTGAGAATGCCCATTGGATTAAGCCGGTCTCCAGAAGTGTTCCAACAAAAATTGATGCAAGCTTTGGAAGGACTGTCTGAAGTAAAAATAATAGCAGACAATATACTAATAGTTGAAGAAGGTGATGATCTAGAATCGGCAACAAAGGATCACGATAAAAAAATGATACAATTCTCGGACAGATGTAGAAAAAAAACAAATCAAACTGAACCGGGAAAAATCCAAACTAAAAATGACAGAAGTACCATATATTGGCTATCTTCTAACCTCAAATGGTGTTAAAGTGGATCCAGAAAAGGTGAGGGCAATACAGGACATGTCTACACCTACAGTTCTCTCAAACGCTTAAACAGCTCTAGTGCTGGAGGCAAAGAACGGCTGATCAGTGGAGGCGCAGAGTGTTGGGCCCTCACCGATTGATTATTACATACACTTTGAACAGAGTTTGCTGCTTCCTTCTTTATTCAACTTCTAGTTCCAGCACTGGTGACAGCAAAAAATAGCTTATTGGTGGGAGAGCAGAGTGTCATAGCAACACCAACTGGAAATTAATGTCCTATTCTGATAGGCCATCAATTTCAGGAGTCGGGAAAACCCCTTTAATCACTCCAGACAGAGTACTGACTTTCGACAGGTTACATTGCTGGAACAGTATTCAGTAAATCTGCCTGCACAACTTACATATGATATATACAAACCAAGGTGCAAGAATAAATAAGAAGCATGGTCATATAAATCCAAGGTAAGCCCAAAGACAGTCAGAAGTTAGGAAACAATCAAATTTAAAACAGAAAAATATAAATACCTTTAAAATGGACAGATACCAGGCAGTGGTGTACATAGAAAAGTAAGGACCCCATAGCAAGGATCAAACCAGGCCCCCCACGCAGGACAGAAGGCTTTAAACCTGTTTCACACTGCCGACAGGCTGTTCTGGCACACAGCAGTTTTTGTCTGCCCGAATTCCAGCATATTTGCTAGGTAGCGGCCCAATCTCCACTATCATAGTCAAAGGGGCCAGCAGGCATTCCGATAACATTTGACAATGCCGAATCCAGAGAGCTCCAGGGAAATGCAGGGAACTACTTAATGGCAGTATGAAACACTCTTTGGAACATACAAATTGTAAAACAATGCTAGTTCTTTACTCTTTGGGTAATGCTTCTTGAAGCGTTTGTGTTTTCTGATATTGTCCTAACCCTTTTTTTTGGCTTTTGATAATAAAAAGTTGGGCTGGAGTCCAGGTGTGATGTGCTGGTAATTGGCATCTAAGAAGCCAGCATATAAATATGGTGGCAACGGGCACTCCACTCTGACTGGATGACACAACCTCCACTATGTTCACCTGCCACTGGGCTTCACTGTCTCAGACCCTCTGGCATTTGCCCCCCGACCATCAGAGTAGCTCTGCTCTTCCCCACAGGCTGCAGCCGGCTTCTCTCTCCACCCTAGACTACTAAAGGTACCTTTTCCTATGGGTAGGTGCATGAGCAATAGGTTCTAGTTCGCTAGGATCTGGGAGCCAGCCCCGCTCCTGTAATGAAATAGTCTGCATTTGATTAAACTGATTGAGGCTACTTTCACACAAGCGTTTTTGATGGATAAGGCAAGGTTTGGCAAAAACGCTTCATTTACTGATAATACAACCATCTGCATCTGTTATAAACGGATCCGGTTGTATTATCTTTAACATAACATACCCAAGACAGATCCGTATTAAACTCCATTGAAAGTTAATGGGGGACTGATCAGTTTTCTTTTGTGTCAGATTGTGTCAGAGAAAACGGATCCGTACCAAATGACTTGCATTGTGACGGATCTGTCTTGCTCCGCATCCCATGACGGTTGCTCTCCTGTATGAGAGCACAACCAAACGAAACGGAATCCAGTTTAGAGCATTCTGTTCTGTTCAGTTACGTTTTGTCCCCATTGACAATGAATGGGGACAAAACTTAAGCATTTTTTCAAGTATTGAGACCCTATGACGGATCTCAATACCGAAAAATATAAACGATAGTGTAAAAGTAGCCTTAGGCTACTTTCACACTAGCGTTTTTTGCAGATCTGTCATAAATCTGCAAAAACACTTCTGTTTCAATAATATAACCACATGCATCCGTCATGAACTGATCCGGTTGTATTATGTCTTCTATAGCCATTTTCTATTGTGCCAGATTGTGTCAGAGAAAACGCATTTGTCTATAGTTGGCCAGCTAAGACCTGTCCTAGGTTGCTAATATGGCTTGTGTGTTTATACAGCTAGATCTGCCAATAACCTTAATACAGTGCCTATGTTTATATGTTAAAGACAAAAGCAGAGTTATTTACAGTGAATTCATGTTTTGGATGTCAAATAACAGTTATATATTGTGTTCACAGAAGCAGAAAGATAATATGCCTTTATGATTCATTAAATAAATGTAAGGTAAGCTTAGGAGTCAGGAGTCTCTTGACCAATCAAAGCCAGCCTCACACTGAGCAGGAGTCTTGACCAACCACAGCCAATCTTACACTCAGCCTGTGTGGGAAACCCGCTAGCTGAATCTCCTCAGTATAGACCAGGAAAGGAGCTGAACAGACATTTACTCCACTAAGAGCTGAGTTTATGGAAGCAAAAAGGCCAAAATAGGAATTTAGAACAGTTATATAATGTTCCTATTGTTAGTATTATAATTGGAACTGTATACTGAACCAGTTATGTATGTTTACTTACAGTTCCACCAATCTGCGAACTGCTCAAAGCAAACAATCTGCAAATAGTTCAAACGAACTGCTCATACCAGATCATACTGAGCCATAGAAAGCAAACTAAGCACCAAACTGCTCAAAGCAATTGTATAGTGCAAACAGCATACAGACAAACCAATTTATTATTTAATATTATTTTTCAGTGTGCTGACGAAAAAAGTAGATTTTCGTTCCATGTTTTTTCTAATTTTCTCAGCCCATTATTCTTGAGTGGGTAACATTGTCCTGGTGTGATACAAAAGTTGTTTTCTCCATTCCCTTCTTCTAACTGGACTGTTTCATTGAAATATTGAGGTGCAGAGATGCAACTATCTCCATCTCCAATGTCCCAGCTACATATCTTTTTATACTACACTTATAGCAAATGCCAAAAAAGAATGAATTGCAGGCTTCTGGTAAATTAAAAAGATGCCACTGTCTTCTAAGAAAATACTGTATATTGCAAAGTTTCATACAGGTAGATGCAGTTACAACACATACTGGTCCACATTTCCTGTTGTGGTTGTGTCTGAATTCTTACATACTTTTCGACAAAACTTGACAGATCTCATTTTAGATATATTTATGAAGTACGTAAACCAAAAATAATAATCCACTGTGCCATGTCTAATATGGAGGCATTGAACAATGGAAAATGGAATGACTTGGCAGGAAAAGACATGAGCCCTAAGCCCAATGCATGCCTACACACATCGAGTTCTAATAAAATCTGGTCCTACCTCATCCAGGGTGTCGCTGGCATCGGCGTGATGTCCACTAGATCCAGAACAAGGTCCCTGTGGTGATAGAGAAAAAAAATAATAATCACATAAGGAAGGGAAGGTGACTGCCCCTGTGAAATCACAAGCAATGGGCGCTATGCTGGCCTGTAACACTGAGCCATGCCAATGTATAGCAGAGTAATCTAGGACATTTCCCCTAAGTGCTACTACACAGCAGTTATGCCCACCTTTGTTCCTGTCACAGTCCTACTTTTGTGCCCCTCCCCCCCACAGTAGTGATAGCCAGATATGTGCCCCCTCACAGTAGTTATGACAGATTATGTGCCCCTTACAGTAGTTATGCCAGATATGTGCCCCTTACAGGGGTTATGCCAGATATGTGTCCCCTCACAGTAGCAATGCCCACATATGTGCCCCCTCACAGTAGCAATGCCCCCTCACAGCAGTTATGCCAGATATGTGCCCCTCACAGTAGTTATACCCAGATATGTGCCCCTCACAGCAGTTATGCCAGATATGTGCCCCTCACAGTAGTTATACCCAGATATGTGCCCCCTCACAGTAGTTATGCCTTAATATGTGCCCCCTCATAGTAGTTATGCCCACATAATTGCCCCCTTACAGGATTTGTGACCACATATGTGCCCCCTCACAGGAGTTATGCACACATATGTGCCCCCTCACAGTAGTTATTCCGACATATGTGCCCCCTCACAGTAGTTATGCCCACATATGTGCCCCCTCACAGTAGTTATTCCAGATTAGGCCACCCCCACACTCTGTTGTTGCCCTCCTTTTGCAGCTTTATGGAAAAAACACATACTTGCCTTCTTCCCTGATGACGCTCTCCCACACTCACATCGCGCTGCTGGCTGTGCTGGATGCCAATTCCCAGGCCTTCAGCTTTCCTCCCACAGCAGGCAGCGCAATGTGCGGCCAGCATAGGGAGTGCCTGAGCTCTGTGACAAGAACTGCCGGCCCGGGCGAGTGCGTCCCCCCCTTTCCTCTGCGCTCCCCCTGTGATGCGCCCCCTCATGTTTGAAGAGCACTCTAATAGGGCCTGGCATTCTCACTGTACTTCATGCCGGGCCCGTCAGAGCACTCCTATATGGTGTGAGTGCAGTGGGTGCCCTCTGCGACAGCGATTGTTACGCCCCTGGCTTGGGGTGCGATTTTTTTGCAAAGGTTTTGGTACAAAATTCTGTTGCATAGAAAGCAAAATGCTGCAAGCCCCTGAGGAGCTGGTGCAGAGGATGGAAATGGTAATGGCCCTGATGAGATGTTGCTGTGTCACAGTGTCCTACCTCAGGTCGTCTCGTTGTGGGGTTCGATGCACTGAAAAAAAATTAAGATGAAAGGAACCAGGCAGCAATTACTGAGCAAATAACTTCTTTTCTCGCTGAATGCAAAAACTGATAGCATCACATTCATCAGCAGTTTGTACAAAGTGCAATTTCTCTCCTCCCAGATGATAAGGTATGGTGGCTGGCATTGTGCCGAAGATGAAATTTGCTGGCTGATGCTATCTGGATTCCTTTCCCTATGGCTTCACTGACACCTGTAGCTCTAGGTGTCCACTGTATGATGCGAGCGTCTAGCTGTGCCTGTCCTGAACCGGCATGACGGTGTCACACTAGTGTTTTTTGAGGATCCATTATGGATCTGCGAAAACGCTTCTGTTACAATAATACAACTGCATGCATCCGTCATGAACAGATCCGTATGTATTTTCTGTACACAGACAAGACTGAGCTGTCATGAACTTTATTGAAAGTCAATGGGGGACAGATCCGTTTTATATTGTGTCCGATTGTGTCAGAGAAAACGGATCCGTCCCCATTTACTTGCATTGTGGGTAATGACGGCTCTGTCTCGCTCCGCATCCCATGATGGAAAGCAAACCACAGCAGGCAGCGTTTTGGTATCCGCCTCCAGAGCGGAATGGTGACTGAACGGAGGCAAAATGATGCATTCTGAGCGGATCCTTTTCCATTCAGAATGCATTAGGGCAAAACTGATCCGTTTTGGAGCGCTTGTGAGAGCCTATGACGGATTTCACAAACGGAAAGCCAGAACGCTAGTGTGAAAGTAGCCTTACCAAAATTTTGCAGCTTGATAGAGTCTTGATAGATTAGATGCTTGATCATTTTGTTGACTTAAATACGCTGTACTTTACCAATGTTCCGTGGACTAGGACCCTGCAATCTTTCTGGGGCAATGGTGTCCTCCTAGAGGAGCTTCCTTTGTGACCCACTCCAGCACACTCCTACCAAGAGGTGAGCAATGGAATGGTAAATTTCATTCCTGTTACAAACACTGCCAACCATACTTCATCTGCTAGTGAACAAGGTGTATTGCATGAAAGATAACATAGCAATAGTGTTGAGCGAACCCGAACTATAAAGTTCGGGTCCATTCCGAACGTTACGATTTTGGGTACCCAGACCCGAACCCGAACTTTGCTGGAAAAGTTCGGGTTCCAGTTCGATGTTCGGGAATTTAATAAAGCTTGTTGAAAGGCTACAGGGCAGCCAATCAACAATCTTTTAAGCTGTGGACACTTAGAAACCATCGCAGCCATGCATAGTAATTGCATGGCTGTGATTGGCCGGTGCATCATGTGACCCAGCCTCTATAAAAGCTGGATCACATGTAGCATCACCCATCAGCTCTCAGTAGTGCAGGGACAGGAAGCAGGCAGCTGAAGTGAGGGACAGTGTTAGGAATCTCATCTGGCCATTTGACAAAGAAATATAATGATTAATCTGGCTGTTAATTCTGTCGGTGACCTATAGCCATTTTTTCTGGGTGCAATGCACCATCTTTGTACCCCTGACACAAAAATATAATAGTTAATCTGTCGGTTAGTTCAGTAGGTGACAATTTCCCATTTTTTGTGGGAGGTACACCTGCATTGCATACTTGACAGGGAAATTAATATGGTTAATCTGTCTGTTGGATTGGTGGGTGACATATTCCCATTTTTGTTGTGAGGTACACCAACACTGCATACCTGAAAGGGAAATAAACATAGTTAATCCATCTGTTAGTTCGGTGGGTGAAATATACCCAATTTTTGTGTGAGGTACACCAGCATTGCATACGTGACAGGTAAATTAATATAGTTAATCCGTCTGTTAGTTTGGTGGGTGACCTCAAAGAATGAGGAGAGCATCAAATAAGGTACGTGGGCTTGGTCGTGGTGCTGCTGGTGTTGGTGGAGCTCCTGTTGCAGGGAGAGGACTCGAGATGGCTCGCCTGGAAAAGTAGTGGCGGCTGGGAACCACGTACTGTGGGACAGCCACCGCCATAAGATTTTTAAATACCGGTGTATGAATGGTGAGGCCAGAACAAGTAGAGGCGATAATAGATTGGGTGGCTGACAGTGCTTTCGGTTCTTTCACATTGTCTCCCACCCTCTGCTGAAAGCGCAGAGTTGGCACCTGCAGCCCATGGGCATCTGTCTTTCACATCATCCCCTTGCAAATCAGCCAAGCAGTCTGAGCCCCAAGTCATGCAGCAGTCTCTTATGCTTTTTGATGATTCTGCTGGCAGGGTTTCCGTGGGCCGTCCACATAGCCCTGCCCAGAAGTGGAAGATATTAAGTGAACCGATGCCCAACCACTTATGTTTCAGGATGTGGACATGGGAGGACCACCGGAGCACGTCTCTGATGATGATGAATGACGAAACACAGGTGCCAACTGCTGTGGCTTTCTGCAGTGTACAAACCGGCAAGGAGGGCAGGGATGAAGAGTGGGTGGAAGATGATGTGGAGGATGATGAGGTCCTAGACCCCACATGGGATCAAGGTCATGTGAGTGATGTGTGCAGTTCGGAGGAAGAGGTGGTGGTCATACAGTGCCAGCCGCACAGCAAAAGAGGGAGCAGGGTGCATAAGCAGAGTGGCTGTCCCCTAGCCAGTACGCCTGCTACTGCCCACCGGACCCAGACCCTAAAGCGAGGCATAAATGTTCTAAACCTGAGCACCACCTGCATGACCAGGCATCTAAATTCAAAGCACGAGCTGCAGTGGAGTAAACACGTCAAAAAACACAAAAGTTCTCAGGCTTCTCCTGCTCCCTCTTCTGCTGCAGTCTCAGACTCTTCCTCCCCCTCTGGAGTGAAAGTGGCACCTGCCACCCCACAAACAGAGGATGTGGCAGCAATGCCACCACCTCCATCTCCAAGCATCTCCACACTGTCCCATCGAAGCGTTCAGCTGTCCATCTCCCAGCACTGGAGAGAAAAAGGAAGTACCCACCTAACCACCCGCGATCCCGGGCCCTGAATGCCAGCATTTCAAAGATCCTGGCCTTTGAAACGCTGTCATTCCGTCTGGTGGAGACTTTTAAAATCCTTATGGCGGTGGCTGTCTCACAGTACGTGGTTCCCAGCCGCCACTACTTTTCTAGACTAGCCATCCCTGCCCTGCACAACCAAGTGGCAGACAAAATTAGATGTTCACTGTGCAACGTCATCTGTGGCAAGGTCCACATAAGCACCGATACGTGGACCAGTAAGCACAGGCATAGATGTATATCGCCCTTACTGCACACTGGGTAAATGCAGTGGCGGCTGGGCCGGAGACGGATAGCAGTTTGGCGAATGTCCTTCCGCCACTGAGGATTGCAGAACATTTCTCTTTGCCTCCTGCGGCCTCCTCCTCCTACTCCACTTCCTCCTCTACCACCTCCTCATCCGGTCAGTGTAAGACCTTTACCACCAACTTCAGCACAGCCAAGGGGAAACGACAGCAGGCTGTTTTTAAACTCATCTGTTTGGGGGAAAAACCTCACACCGAGCAGCAGCAGATCGCTACAGGTCACCCATTACCCATAGAATCATAGCACCTCTGGGCCTAGCCAATGTGATGCACATCCCTTGCAAGGCGCATTTGCTGAATTTGGTGGTGCAGAGGTTCCTGAAAAATTACTCTGATATGTCAGAGCTGCTGCAGAAAGTGTGGGACATCTGTGCGCTCTTTCGGCATTCTCACCCTGCTGCCACTCGCCTGTCTGTGCTGCAGCGTGTGTGCCATGTTGTGCTGTTTTGAGTACTCCACCAACATGGCAAGTGACAATGACGCTGTCCTTTGCGTTACTATGCCACTTCTATGTTTCCTTGAAAAAACATTTCGGCCGATGATGGAAGAGGATGTGGCACAGGAGGAAGAGGAGGAGGAAGAGGGATCATTTCCACGGTTATCAGGCCGGTCATTCACAAGTGGCTCGGAGGGTGGGTTCCTGCACCAACAGAGGGGCCAGGTACACAACTGTCCAGCCGCAGGAATAGGTTCTGGAAGATGAGGAGGAGGAGTCGTGTTCACAGTAGGGTGGCACCCAAAGCAGCTCATGGGCATCACTGGAGCGTGGCTGGGGGGGATACAGAGGACACAGACTATACACCTTCCACAGAGGACAGCTTGTCATTGCCTCTGGGCAGCCTGGCACACATGAGCGACTACATGCTGCAGTGCCTTGCGCAACGACCGCCGAGTTGCCCACATTCTAAACAGTCCTGATTACTGTGTGGCCACCACTGCTGGATCCTTTCTACAAGGACAATGTGACATTTTTAATTCCATCACTGGAGCGTGACCGGAAGATGCATGAGTACAAGCGAACGCTGGTAGACACGCTGCTGATGGCATTCCCACCTGACAGTGGGGGCTCAGTGGAAGCAAAAGGCGAAGCCAGAGGAAGAGGAAGAAGTCGCCAATGCAGCTGGGGCACCGCCAGCTCCTCACAAGGGAGGGTTAGCATGGCCGAAATGTAGAAAAGCTTTGTCAGCACGACACAACAACCAGCACCACCAGCTGATACGGAACGTCTTAGCAGGAGGCAGCATTTCAGCAACATGGTGGAACAGTACGTGTGCACATGCCTACACGTACTGACTGATGGCTCTGTCCCATTCAATTTATGGGTCTTCAAATTGGGCACATTGCTTGAGCTTGCCCTTTACGCTTTGGAGGTGCTGGCCTGCCCAGCGGCCAGTATATTGTCCGAAAGTGTGTTTAGCGCGGCAGGGGGGGTGATGCCAGACAGGCGCAGCCGCCTGTCCACGGTCAATGTGGACAAGCTCACATTCATTAAAATGAACCAGGCATAGATCCCACAGGACTTGTCCGTACCTTGTGCTGAATATACCAGTCAGTGTTATACTCCAGTGTACTGTCTCTTTGCATTCTCTTTTCTATTTCCCAATGTTTTGAGATCTTCCCAAATTTATAAAAAAAAAATAAAAAATAAAAACAAAAACAGTGTGGCTACCTCCTGCTCCTCCACCACCGCCTCTTCCTACACCGCCATGTCCACCGCCTCCTCAACCTCCTACTCCACTTTGACCTCTGTCTCCTAGTTCAAGATTATTATTATTTTTTTTCTATTCTGTTGTTTTCTGTCATTTCCCTATCCACATTTGTTTGCAGGACAATTGTATGGCTCCTACCCCCATTTTGCTTCCTTTTGCAGCCCTCTAGCCCTTACTATGACTATTTTACAGGCATTTTAGTGCCCCAAAGTTCGGGTTTCAATTGACTTCAATGGGGTTCGGTGTCAAGTTCGGGTCCCGAACTTTGAGCCGAAGTTCAGCCGAACCCGGCGAACCCGAACTTCCAGGTGTTCGCTCATCCCTACATAGCATGAATATTATGAAGTAGTACATTACAAACCAATTGTAGCACCCCCAGGTCTGGGTTACTACACAACCAACAGTACTGTAGGTATAAACTGCAAAACTGTATAGCCGTGCACCAAATTTTTCATCCAACATAAGCCGCTGATGAATTTGGAGGACCTTTAGGCCCCTTTCACACGAGCGAGTTTTCCATACGGGTGCAATGCATGACATGAACGCATAGCAGCCACACTGAATCCTGACCAATTCATTTTAATGGGTCTGTGTACATGAGTGTTTTTTTTTCACGCATCAGTTCTGCGTTGCGTGAAAAACGCAGCATGTTCCACATTCTCTGAATGCAATTGCAGACAAAACTGACTGAACTTGCTTGCAAAATGGTGCGAGTTTCACTGAACGCACCCTGAACACATCCAGACCTAATACGTCCCGCTTGTGTGAAAGAGGCCTTAAACTTCCTGTTTACATTGACTTTCATTATTACATATTATATATTACAGTGTATTGTCAGTAGATAGAGCATAGTAGTGCCACCCATAGCTGCCATGTATAAATATTGTTCATATTTATATTAATTATATTAATATCATATTTTTGCAGGTAAACAAGGAATGTGTAAGAGGACTTTGGGCTGGACAACAACAAGAACTGATCTTTCTACGGAATCGGGATCATGAAAGAGGAAGCATTCAAAACAACAAACATGTTTTAAGAAATTTAATCAACTCCTCCTGTAATCAGCCTCTGGGTTATCCCATATATGTATCTCCACTGACTACATCTTACCTAGGGACACACAATCAACTCAAGAAATTATTGGGTGGACCTGTTAATTTCGATATTATTACTTCATGGTTTCAAACAAAGTGGCTTACGTAAGTATTGCATAACCTTATTATATGCAAAGTAAAGCATTGTAGCAGCATAAGGCCTCTTTTGCAACACTTTTTTAGTTTTGTGTTAAACATATGTTTTTACTCAGAAACCTTAGAAAAGTGGATGTGCCTAATGGATACATAAGGTTCTTTAGAAAAAACTTATACCAAAAGTTTACGCATGTAAACAGATACAACGGATCCATTGTTTTGCCGGATCCATTATAAAAATTGACATAATTTCACAGAAACCAAACCACTTTGGATTAACTTGCAGGATAAAAGGCTGAACTGGATGGACAGATGTCTTTTTTCAGCCTTGCAAACTACATTACTATGTTACTATACCTGAAATAAAAAAATGTTGTGTTCCAGGGCTAAGGCGACTTTCACATTAGCGGCAGCCTTCTCCGGCAGGCTATTCTGGTGGGTAAACAGCCTGCCGGATATGTGCTGCTGCTAGTGCAAGCGTGCCGGCCACGGAGTTCCAGCCACAGCACGGCAACCAAAACTACGAAATGTCGGTAGTGTTAGGCGAACCCGAACTGTAAAGTTCGGGTTCGTACCAGACTTTAGGGTTTTTTGTAGCCGGACCCGAAATTTTCCGTAAAAGTTTGGGTTCCAGTTCGGTGTTCGGCCGTTTAATAAAGCTTGTTGAAAGGCTGCAGGGCAGCCAATCCATAAGCGTTTACGATGTGTGCCCTTAGAAGCCATCACAGCCATGCCTACTAATGGCATGGCTGTGATTGGCCAGTGCAGCATGTGACCCAGCCTCTATATAAGCTGGAGTCACGTAGCGCCACATGTCATGTCAGCTCTTATTAGTGCAGGGATAGGATGCTGCTGCTGTGAGGGAGAGAGTAGGAAAGAATATGATATCAGAGCTTGGTGTTAAGGCTGCGATCTATAGCAATTTTTTTTTTTGTGGGTGCAATGTAACATTTTTGTGCGCTGTCCTGAGCCTAGTGACACAGAAAAATAAGTTTTATTCCATCTGTTAGGTGGGCGTCGGCGGACATTTTGTGAAAGTGCAGTGCACTTGCACCTGCATATTTGCCAGGGACAATAATTTAATCCTGTTCTTGTAGTTCAGTGGGAGACATATACCCATTTTTTAGGTGCACCTGCACTGCATATGTGCCAGGGGAAGGGAAAATAATATAGGTAATCCGTCTGTGAGTTCAGGGACCCAGGGGGTGACATATTCACATTTTTTTCTGTAAAGTACCACTGTGCTGCATATGTGACAGTGTAATTAATTCAGTAAATCCATCTGTTAGATTCTGGGGGGACAAATTATAATTTTTTTGCTAAAAAGTATGTTTGCGGCCTGCACCACATTTCTGATAGTGAAATATAATCAGTAAATACAACTGACATTGTGGGTGGGAAAAAAAAATCACTTTTTTTGCTATAAAGTACATTTGCGGCCTGCACTCCATTTCTGAGAGTGAATTATAATTAGTAAATAATGCCTCATGCACACATCAGTGTTTCCCGGACGTGTGCTGTACGTGTTCTCCGCGGACAGCACACGTCCCCATTCATTTTAATGTGTATATTCACACATCAGTGTTTTAGCACGGTCAGTGGGTCCGTGTTTCAGCACGGATGCATGTCCTATCTTGTCCGTGTTCCCGGATCCCTCACGCCCATTATAGTCAATGAGTCCGTGAAAATCATGAATGCAACACGGATGCCATCCGTGTTGCATCCGTGAAGGATCATTAAAAAGAGATTGTTTGAAAATTATTTTCCAGCTTCTCAGTGTCAGTGAAAAACGGATGGCACACAGTCAGCAAAAAACGGACCCACGGATCCAACACGGATCTGTCACGGGAGGAAGCACGGATTAAACACTGTCCCTGTTACCACTGATCGAAAACTGACACTAACGTGTGCATGAGGCATAAAACTGGGAAATTGTGGGTGAAAAAAGAAAGTACCTTTGCGGTCTGCACTTCATTTCTGAGAGTGAAAGAAAATCATTAAATCCAGCTCTTAGATTGTGGGTGGACATTTTCACGGTTATCAGGCCAGTCATTCACAAGTGGCTTGGAGGGTGTGTTCCTGCTGCACTGCATACCTGACTGGGAAATATATTCTGTAAATTCAGCGGCGTTTAGATTGCTGGGTGTTCTGTACGGCTTTTTTCTTTCAACCTACCCCTGCACTGCATACCTGACTGGGAAATATATTTTGCACGCTGGTAGACATGCTGCTAATGGTATTCCCACCTGACACCGGGGCCTCAGTGGAACGAAACCATTAGAAAACGTGGTGTGGTGTTTAACAAGCAGGATATGCTCAACCCATATGCAGTTGTGCATGTATATAGGGGAGCACATCCTGCACTTGTAGTCCGTTGCTAGGGGCAATCAACAGCAAAAAATGCATACAATGGAAGATGCCAGCAACGGACTACAAGTACCACAATAACCATCCTACATACAATAACGATAATGTGGATGTGGAGAACAATCAAAAACATAACCATAGCAAAGTCAGGTGCACTCTGCGGCAATACTAAACTCTCACACTGATAAAATTGAGAGGTTAGTTCGACATATCCTACTAGGAGGACATGTCTAACCCTGGGTTCAGACCTGAGCGTTCTAAAAACGCGCGTTTTACGCGCATTTTTGTCGCGCGTATTTCAGCGCGTTTTTGCAAATAGGAAACGCGCGTAAAACGCGCGTTCTTGTGATTGACTACTGTGGTGTCAATCACAAAACGCGCGTCAAACGCCCCAAAAGAAGCTCAAGTACTTGTTTATGCGTTGGGCGTTTTACAGCGCGTTCAAACGCGCTGTAAAACGCTCAAGTGTGAACCACTCCCATAGGGATGCATTGGTTTTAATCTGTTGAGCGTTTTACAGCGCGTTTGAACGCGCTGTAAAACGCTCAGGTGTGAACCCAGGGTTAAGCTCGGACACCACAGCAAGATCTCTCAAGTAGCCCGAGGCCCTACCACTCAACCTACCTGTGCCGTATGGGCGATACCTGGAGCCGTTGGGCATTACGGGAGCGTAAGACCTGACTCACAGACAGCTCACCAGTGACCTCCAGCATGTAACCATGCTTGCAATGGGAGGTGGGAGGTGCCTGTGAGCCCCACCCGAGACCGGCTGATATGGCCCAGAGCCTCCCAGGTGCACCTGAATGTAGCCTGTAGATGAAAAGCAGGCACATTTAAATCAAAGTTTATACACCTCCAAACATATTATACAAACCATTAGAAAACGTCGTGTGGGGTTTAACAAGCAGGATATGCTCAACCCATATGCAGTTGTGCATGTATATAGGGGAGCACATCCTGCACTTGTTGTCAGTTGCTAGGGGCAATCAACAGCAAAAAATGCATACAATGGAAGATGCCAGCAACGGACTACAAGTACCACAATAACCATCCTACATACGATAATGTGGATATGGAGAACAATCAAAAACATAACTATAGCAAAGGCAGGTGCACTCTGCGGCAATACTAAACCCTCACACTGATAAAATTGAGAGGTTAGTTCGATATATCCTACTAGGAGGACATGTCTTAAGCTCGGACACCACGGCAAGGTCTCTCAAGTAGCCCGATGCCCTACCACTCAACCTACCTGTGCCGTATGGGCAATACCAGGGGCCGTTGGGCATTACGGGAGCGTAAGGCCTGACTCACAGACAGCTCACCAGTGACCACCAGCATGTAACCATGCTTGCAATAGGAGGTGGGAGGTGCCTGTGAGCCCCACCCGAGACCGGCTGATATGGCCCAGAGCCTCCCAGGTGCACCTGAATGTAGCCTGTAGATGAAAAGCAGGCACATTTAAATCAGAGTTTATACACCTCTAAACATATTATACAAACCATTAGAAAACGTGGTGTGGTGTTTAACAAGCAGGATATGCTCAACCCATATGCAGTTGTGCATTCGTATATAGGGAGCACATCCTGCACTTGTAGTCCGTTGCTAGGGGCAATCAACAGCAAAAAATGCATACAATGGAAGATGCCAGCAACGGACTACAAGTACCACAATAACCATCCTACATACGATAACGATAATGTGGATGTGGAGAACAATCAAAAACATAACCATAGCAAAGGCAGGTGCACTCTGCGGCAATACTAAACCCTCACACTGATAAAATTGAGAGGTTAGTTCGACATATCCTACTAGGAGGACATGTCTTAAGCTCGGACACCACGGCAAGGTCTCTCAAGTAGCCCGAGGCCCTACCACTCAACCTACCTGTGCCGTATGGGCGATACCAGGAGCCGTTGGGCATTACGGGAGCGTAAGGCCTGACTCACAGACAGCTCACCAGTGACCTCCAGCATGTAACCATGCTTGCAATGGGAGGTGGGAGGTGCCTGTGAGCCCCACCCGAGACCGGCTGATATGGCCCAGAGCCTCCCAGGTGCACCTGAATGTAGCCTGTAGATGAAAAGCAGGCACATTTAAATCAGAGTTTATACACCTCCAAACATATTATACAAACCATTAGAAAACGTGGTGTGGTGTTTAACAAGCAGGATATGCTCAACCCATATGCAGTTGTGCATGTATATAGGGAGCACATCCTGCACTTGTAGTCCGTTGCTAGGGGCAATCAACAGCAAAAATGCATACAATGGAAGATGCCAGCAACGGACTACAAGTACCACAATAACCATCCTACATACGATAATGTGGATGTGGAGAACAATCAAAAACATAACCATAGCAAAGGCAGGTGCACTCTGCGGCAATACTAAACCTCACACTGATAAAATTGAGAGGTTAGTTCGATATATCCTACTAGGAGGACATGTCTTAAGCTCGGACACCACGGCAAGGTCTCTCAAGTAGCCCGATGCCCTACCACTCAACCTACCTGTGCCGTATGGGCAATACCAGGGGCCGTTGGGCATTACGGGAGCGTAAGGCCTGACTCACAGACAGCTCACCAGTGACCACCAGCATGTAACCATGCTTGCAATAGGAGGTGGGAGGTGCCTGTGAGCCCCACCCGAGACCGGCTGATATGGCCCAGAGCCTCCCAGGTGCACCTGAATGTAGCCTGTAGATGAAAAGCAGGCACATTTAAATCAGAGTTTATACACCTCTAAACATATTATACAAACCATTAGAAAACGTGGTGTGGTGTTTAACAAGCAGGATATGCTCAACCCATATGCAGTTGTGCATTCATATATAGGGGAGCACATCCTGCACTTGTAGTCCGTTGCTAGGGGCAATCAACAGCAAAAAATGCATACAATGGAAGATGCCAGCAACGGACTACAAGTACCACAATAACCATCCTACATACGATAACGATAATGTGGATGTGGAGAACAATCAAAAACATAACCATAGCAAAGGCAGGTGCACTCTGCGTCAATACTAAACCCTCACACTGATAAAATTGAGAGGTTAGTTCGACATATCCTACTAGGAGGACATGTCTTAAGCTCGGACACCACGGCAAGGTCTCTCAAGTAGCCCGAGGCCCTACCACTCAACCTACCTGTGCCGTATGGGCGATACCAGGAGCCGTTGGGCATTACGGAAGCGTAAGGCCTGACTCACAGACAGCTCACCAGTGACCTTCAGCATGTAACCATGCTTGCAATGGGAGGTGGGAGGTGCCTGTGAGCCCCACCCGAGACCGGCTGATATGGCCCAGAGCCTCCCAGGTGCACCTGAATGTAGCCTGTAGATAAAAAGCAGGCACATTTAAATCAGAGTTTATACATCTCCAAACATATTATACAAACCATTAGAAAACGTGGTGTGGTGTTTAACAAGCAGGATATGCTCAACCGATATGCAGTTGTGCATGTATATAGGGGAGCACATCCTGCACTTGTAGTCCGTTGCTAGGGGCAATCAACAGCAAAAAATGCATACAATGGAAGATGCCAGCAACGGACTACAAGTACCACAATAACCATAGTACATACGATAATGTGGATGTGGAGAACAATCAAACACATAACCATAGCAAAGGCAGGTGCACTCTCTCAGTGGAAGCACAAGGCGAAGGCAGAGGAGGAGAAAGAAGTCGCCAACGCAGCTGGAGCACCGCTAGCACCTCAGAAGGCAGGGTTAGCATGGCCGAAATGCGGAAAAGCTTTGTCGGCATGCCACAATAACCAGCACCACCAGCTTATATGGAACGTCTTAGCAGGAGGAGCATTTCAGCAACATGGTGGAACAGTATGTGTGCAGACGCCTACACGTACTGACTAATGGGTTTGCCCCATTCAACATCTGGGTCTCCAAACTGGGCACATGGCCTGAGCTTGCCCTTTACGCCTTGGAGGTGCTGGCCTGCCCTTCAGCCAGTGTATTGTCTGAACGTGTGTTTAGCAGGGCTGGGGGCGTTATCACAGACAAGCGCAGCCGCCTGTCCACAGCCAATGTGGACAAGCTCACGTTCATTATACTGAACCAGGTATGGATCCCACAGGACATGTCCGTACCTTGTGCAGTTAGACATGTATACCAGCCTCACTCACCCTTTGTTATACTCCAGCGCACTTTCTCTTTGTTTTCTCATCTATATTTCCGAAGGTTTTGGGGTCTACCCAAAAAACAAAAAAAATCTAACTTTGCGATGAAGTTCGACCGAACCCGAACTTCCAGGTGTTCGCTCAACTCTACATGTCGGCAAACATGCTGTGCTGCAGCTGGAACTCCGACCCGCCCCCATTATAGTAAATCGGCCGGAGCGATCCGGCACGCATGCACTAGAGGCAGCACGGATCCGGCAGGCTGTTCCGGCGGGTGAGAAGGCTGCCGCTAATGTGAAAATAGCCTTTGAGGTAGAAGACAGAGATTTGGTTTAGCCTGTTATCTTGCAGTGTTTACACACCCTTGGAAATATTATGAATAACAAGAAAGGCATCCAAACTTATTTTAAAGGGAGTTTTTAAAAGCTTTTTTTAAAAGGGGCAGAATGGGTTAAAAATAACAAAAAAAATGTTAATCACCTCATCAATGCTGCTGCTGTTTGGACACTGCTCTGGTGCCCACTGCTCACAACTTCCTAGTCTTGGCTTGAATAGCTGGAAATGCCCACTCAGAAAATCTCTGGCTGAGGAAGGTCACTCTTTTAACTGAATAACCTGATATAACTTATACCGTGCCAAATTCGAATCGTCTGACTGTCTGTACGGACGGTTTAATAAAATCTCAACTTTATTGAATATATATTAAAATCTCAATAGACGCGGGGTAACACCGTTACCAATAAGTCAGGAAGGGAAAGACAACCCAGTGGCGGATACACTAATGGGTGTGCGTGCTTCCTCTGATGTTCCTGCACTCACTGGGGGTCATCCCTATAAGGAATTGTATGGCACACTTTACAACCTCAGGATATTATGGGTCCTGTGGTAGGTGCCATACACTAAGGCAATACCTAACTCAACACTAAAAGGTCGTGCTAAGTAATAGTGCCTGCTAACACACTATAGAACAACACTCACACTAGCTATCAATGGGTATAGAGCGCTAGGCTACCGCTTGTGTCTATAGTGAGGAGATATTAGGGTGACTTATTGGTAACGGTGTTACCCCGCGTCTATTGAGATTTTAATATATATTCAATAAAGTTGAGAACTGAGGAAGGTCACTGCTTTGACATGTTACCTTCTACTCATGGATGTCAAAAAGAAAAATAGCTAATTTAATAAGTAATGGTGGTGGTTTTGTGGTGAAAAACCTACTGACAGATTCCTTATTTTGCCACTCCTATGGCCTTTCAAGTTCTCCAAATATCTCTGTAACATAATATCATAAAACCTTGTGTGTATAAACATATCTTAGTATGATCTGTAAATACGAAAATGTTATTCCTTTACAGTGTTATTCATGAATTTACTAAAAAGGACAAACTCCTATATAGAACCGTTTGGAAGCTGACAATTACATTCTGCTTTCATTTTCCAAAAGAGCTCTGAAAAATGGATGATAGAATCTGATTTGTTGCTATAGGCACCTAAGCCAGCTTTCCGTTACATGAGTTTTCATAAATCTAGCCCATTATGTCTTGGCAGGAATAGGCTTTCTTTCTCAGGTAAGCAGGGTTGCCAACTGTCCAGAAATTTTTGACAAGTCCGTAAAAATAGGTGACTTTTTTCCTGTGTCCATGAAAAAAAAAAAAAAAAGAGATGTATCTGTGATTTTTCTTATTTTAGGCCGTTGATACTCCTTATCAATATACTGAGCTATAGACATGTATTACTTGTAATATTTATACTTCATTATGGTTTTCCAATTTGTCCATAAAAAATATATTTTTTTTAATATGGATAATGACATGGAAAATTCAAAACAAAAACACAATTTTTTTTAAAAAACCCCCTACAAAAACATGATTTAAACAATAGGTCATTTTCTGATAACACAGTCTCTTTAAGCCTCTGAAACAATTAGGATGTTAGCCTTTTTGAAAGCAATCTGAAAGTGGGTGTAATAAAAAAAAATGTCTATATGATCACATCAGTTTGCCATGATACCTCTGGCTGGAATCCACTACTTATTAAGAAGTAACTGTTCCAAGGAAATGATCCTGCCACCTAGAAGAACAGAACCCATTTTTGCTCTCTATCTCTTTCTCTCATAACCTCGAATTTCCAAAATGGGTGAATATCCAGTCCATAGTGTAGTTTTCTGTAATTTACAATTTAAGAACACTTTTTGGTGAAATTTATCACCCTCTTACTCCACTTTTTCATCATAAAAAGCTGCAAACTCCAGGTTTGTGACTTTGTAAATGCAGTTGTTCCAAAATCTAGGTACAAGTGGTGCTTTCACACCGCCCTTGCCACTTCATTTCAATCTAGGCCATAGATGCACAACCTGCGGCCTGAAAAGCCAAGGTTTGCAGGCCCCCGTCTTGCAGGACAGAAATACAGCTGATCGTGTAATCAGCTGTGCTCCTCTTTAGTAGCACCGCACTGGGCAGTGACAGCGGGAGATCTGAGGAGAAGATAGAAGCAGTTTATCAGCACTTCTTCCTTCTCCTCCGATAGGTGCATTGATCTCAATGAGCGCTATGCAGTTTGGACCCAGCGATCATGGGTTCGCCGGGTGTCTCAGGGGCAGAGCAGAGCTCCAGGGTCAATAGACCCTGATCAACTCTGCCTTGTACAAAGTCCCCACAGGAGGCTGGTTTCTCCTGTAACTGGGTCTCCTTCGGATGCCCCAGTTACAGTGGAAAAAGTGCAAAATAAATAATAAAAAATATAATATTACGTCTGATTGTCTCCCAGGTCCTTTAGTGACATACTGGGGACAAATTATGTGGCAAAAATTATTTAAAAATGAATTTAAAAAATTGAAAACAATAAAAAAAAAGGAAAAAGTGCAAAAAAAGAAAGCGTTCACTGTCTCCCAATGTTTTTTTTATTACCACTTGGGGGACATATTATGTGGCAAAAATATATAAAAAAATAAGTAATAAAGCAAAAATAAAAATAAAAAAAAGTAATAAAATACAGATACAGAAAAAATAAAAATATAAATGTACTAAATAAAAAAAATGGTCAGTGCCCCCCAAAGGTCTATTTATGACCTCTTGGGAGACATATTATGTAGCAGAAATGTATTAAAAAAATTACTGAAATAATTATAAAAAATACATACAAGAAAAAACACCCACACAAACCATACCGTCGCCATTATCGCACCTTTCATGTGCAACTATACATATTGTATAACAAAATGAATGACACAAAATTAGGAACTAAATATAGGAATTTATTTTTGTGTCAGTTTCATATTTAAAGGTTTTGTCCGATTTTTCGATATTGATGACCTAGGATAGGGTGGGAGTGACTCCAGACACCCCACCGATCAGCAGTTTGAATAGACCGCAGCTTTTGTATGAGCGTTGCCTTCTCTTTAATGTATATCTGCCATCGCAACTGCAGTGGCAAGCAGTGTAATTACAACTAAGCCGTCCCATTCACTTCAATGGGACGGCTCTTTCCTGTTCAAGTGAATACTACAGAGCATCCCATTCACTTCTATGCGACGGCTCAGTAGTGTATGTGTAATTACCCCTGCTCACCACAGCAGATGCAACGGCGAGCAGATAAACATTGAAGAGAATGCAGCACTCATACAAGTCGGTCCCCCACCAATCTGATATTGATAACCTATCCGGAGTATAGGTCATTAATATTAATA
The DNA here is from genome assembly GCA_033119425.1 of Bufotes viridis. Taxonomy (NCBI): domain Eukaryota; kingdom Metazoa; phylum Chordata; class Amphibia; order Anura; family Bufonidae; genus Bufotes; species Bufotes viridis. The sequence continues at coordinate 315,042,468 of CM065592.1, forward strand.
AAGCGTACAACCCCATCAAAGAATAAGGCAATATTGTTTGTAAAGAAATTACTTAAAAAAAAAAGTTTTGTACAGTTTCCCCCAAATAAAGCAAAAAAATATAATATTTATGAAGCCATATGTGTCACGTAAAAATCTGTTGCAAAAATGACTTTGGTAGTCTAACAAATAAAAAAGTTACAACTATTTGAAGCACTTGCACTAAATCACAAAAAAAGTATTTGGTTATTAAGGGTTTCTCAGGCCTGGTTATTAAAGGGTAAAGCAATAAGCGCTCTCCCCACTAGTAGGAGGAAGTGCTTAATGGCTATTGCAGGACACCTATAACTAGGGGGGGGGGGCAGGAGGTAATTACCAGTGAGCAACGTCTTCTGCAGTGAAGGAAAGCACTAATTTATGAATAGGAGGCAGTATGGAAGAAAATGTCGCCACTCAAAGGGGTTTTCCAGTAAAAATGTTTTTTTAACAGGTGGCCCCTGAAAAATAGACGATTCATATTTCCCCACCCCCACTGTATTCATCTTTCGGTTCCTGTGCTGTTTACACCTGGCAGTCCATGGGCATGGTCACATGCACGGCTCCAGGAAATGACTGGCTTCAGCGGTGAAACACTATTTGTGGCCACATCACTGATGAAGCTAGTCATTGACTGGACAGAAGCATGCGACTATGCTCACAGCCAGCCAGATGTGAATAGTGCTGGGACCAGAAGGTGGAGACAGCAGGGGCAGTGCGGAGGACTAGAGTGGCGGGAAGCAAGTAAGTATAAATTCATTTCAGAGGCCACCCTGCAAGAACTTGTTAAAAAATCAATTTTTATTGGGAAATCCCTTTATGTCCCTATTACACTGCACAACATACAGGCCAATTGCTGGGAACAAGTGTTCATAGGAACACTCATTCCTGATAAATGGCTGTATAATCGTGCTGCTAATTAGCTGATAAACTAGAAATCACTTATTTGTCAGTTAATCTGCATATTTTATAAGGATGAAAGATGTACAGATGCAGCTGAGCTAAACTTGATGGTTATCGCGTTAAGTAAAGATGTCTTACTTTTCAATGGATTTCAATGGCTTTTGTCATGAGATAACACAGTGATGTGTTATCAGAGTTAAGTTTAGCTCAGCTACATCTGTACAATAATCATCAGAACATCTCCCTGTGCAATCATGGATGTGCTACCGATAATCAATATAACTAAATGAAGGAGGAATAACTGTGGTAACTTTGCATCGGCCTGTGTAATCGGCTGATACAAACGCGCGCCAGTGGACATTTATTTTGCGGCCCCTTGAAATAGAGAGATGTGACAATGTGACCCTCAGGCCAAAAAATGCTGTGCACCCCTGATCTATGCTCATGAACTGTCCGATAATGTGATTCATTTATGATAAGGTGTGGGCCTCATCATAAATAAAGCACATCCTCTGGTAGTGCAGACACCAGTCTTGATAAATGACCCCCTTTGTGTTTTTATGTGATGCTTTTTAAATAAATATGTTAGCACAGAAAGTACATTCTATAGTGATTTTAGATGTGTGTTACTCATTTAATGCAGGATGAAAAAAGATTATGACAGAAGCCATAATGACGGAACCATTAATGAAGAAGCTGACTCTAATGGTGGCTTGTCATCAGTAACCATCAACTCGGAAAGCAATACCAGTGAGAGCTTTAGAATCTCATCAACCCCTTGTCATAAAGGTTCAGGGGCTAAATCAATGGAGAATAATGTCCACCAAATAAAAGGTAGAATTTTGTCTTTTAAATGAAAGTGTAAAAATCACAACATCAACTTGCATACCTATGTAACTGCATAATAACATTATATTTTGTAAAAATGTTTTTAGACTATTCAAAAACTTAAAGAGTTCGTCCCTGAGTGTAAACTCAATTCTGCAGGGCCAGGCACAGTGTAAAACTGAAAAAAAAAAAAAAAAAACATTCACTTTAGTCGCCTATTCAGAGTGTTCAGGGCTGGACTGGCCTATCGGGATACCGGGCAATTTCCCGGTAGGCCGCCAACCCTGGAGCCGCTTTAAGATGTGCACTGGCCGCCCTGCACTTCTGGCCACAATCAGGGGCGGACTGGCTGGGAAGGGGGCCCTTGGTGGCAGGTCACAGGGAGAAGAACGCTTCCATTGCGGAAGCCTTCATCTCATAGTCATCTGTACCGCCGTCCTCAGGACAGCGATACAGATGGCCGTGCTTTGAGGCAGGGGAGGGAGAGGCATCTCCTTTCCCTGTTCCTCTGATAGGCTGCCGGCACAAGACCCGCAGCGTATGAGAGGCCGGGGCAGGTGGCGCGATGACGTCATTGTGCCTCCTTAGCCGTACATCGCGGAACACAGGCCGGAAGAGGCCTGCATCGCTGCCATGGAGGTAAGTAAAAGTTTTTTTTTTTGTTTGTTTGTTTTTTATACCAGACTATCTGTTACTGGCACATGGGATGGAGAGGCACTTGTTACTGGCACATAGGGTGGGGGGGGGGGGGTTAAAGAGGTACTTGTTACTGGCACATGGGGGTGGGGGGGTTAAAGAGGCACTTTTTACTGGCACATGGGGGGTTAAAAAGTCACTTGTTACTTTCACATGGGGTGGGGGTTAAAGAGGCACTTGTTTCTGGCACATGGGGTGAGGGGTTAAAGAGGCACTTGTTACTGGCACATGGGGGAGGGGTTAAAGAGGCACTTGTTACTGACACATGGGTGGGGGTTAAAGAGGCACTTGTTACTGGCACATGGGGTGGGGGGTTGAAGAGGCACTTGTTACTGGCACATGGGGGAAGAGAGGCACTTGTTACTGGCATATGGGGGGAGGCACTTGTTACTGGCACATGGGGGGGCACGGAGAGGCACTTGTTACAGGCACATGATTGGGGTCATCTATGGGGGGCACTTGTTACTGGCACATTATTATGGGGCACTATGGGAGTTTCTACAGGCCACAAAGAAGGGGTATTTTATATGGGGGGCTCTGTGTGGTACTAGTATTATCAGGGGTATTATCTGTTTCTGCAGTATAGTATTGGGGGTAGTAGGATGATTTGTCCAGAAGATGGTAGGATGGTGGAAAAGTAGTAAACCAAGATTTTTTTTGTTGTTGTCGAACTGCAAAGACAGAAAATGGTGACAAAATGGTGGTCTGGTCTGAAGGTCTGCAAGGAGAAGACGAGGACAGAGAACATCTACATCAAAGGAGACGTCACTGGATGTAAGAGGTAAGGGGCGCTTATATGGAGGGTGTATATACATGGTAATATAGAGGTACATGGAAGGGGTATATACACTGTAATATAGAGGCATATAGAGGGGGTATATACACTATAATATAGAGGTACATTGAGGGGGTATATACACTGTAATATAGAGGTATATGGAGGGGGTGTATACACGGTAATATAGAGGTACATGGAAGGGGCATATACACTGTAATATAGAGCTATATGGAGGGGGTATATACCGTATTTTTTGCCCTATAAGACGTACTTTTTCCCCCCAAAAGTGGGGGAAAATAGTGCTGTGTCTCATGGGGCAAATGCGGCAAACATTTATACACCGCTGCGCTGCTGAACAGCGCAGCCGGCGTGTGTATCAAGGAGGAGGGGCTGGGGGCGGCAGTCTTGTTTGCTAATGACAGCGGGGCCCGGTGCAGTAACTGTATTCTACTACACATTCTACTACAATAAATCCATTCTGTCTTACCCTACCCTAATATAATGTACGATCGCAGGCAGTAGGCTGGGCGGGAGGGAGGCGGCAGCGTAACGTCACACGCCTGCTCCCTCCACTTTATGAATGAAGCAGGTGGCGCAGGTGCGTGACGTAGTCAGTTACGCTGCCACCGCCCACCCAGCCTCCTGCCTGCGATCGTACATTATAGTAGGTAGGGTAATACAGCATGGATTTAGTGTAATGAAGATTACAGTTTTAATCACTGCCTATAACATTACTACAGCAGGCCCGGTGTAGTAGAATACAGTTACTGTAATTTTTTCCAGGGCTGGTTTTCATAGCCAGTCCGGCCCTGAGCGTGTTCCAGGTGCAATGTCGAGCGCCTATCAATGCCTTTTTTTTTTTGGTCTCCACTGAACTGAACACGTGATATCCCATCAACGCCCATGTCATTGTTGCGGGTCAATCAGTGGCCTCGGCAGAAACAGTACATTACCACTAAAGCTCAGCGGTCATTGGCCGTTCCTGATGTATCACCACCGAAGTCATTTATTAGACTGCAGCAGTGATGTGCATGTTGACAGAACATCACACTTCTGGTCCAGTAGGGCTGACGTTGAAACTGGAACATTGAGAACTTGTGTTCCTTTTTTAATGTCATGCTGTGCCTAGACTTATGGAATTTAGTTTCCTAGGTTTCCACTAGAGATGAGCGAATCGAAGTTGACGAAGTGGAATTTGATCGGAATTTCAGTAAAAATTCGATTCACACCGAAGCCGAATTTCCTCACACTTCGTAGTAACGAATCGTATTTTTTACTAAAATAGCTGCTGCACCTGTGAGGACATGGAGAAAGGAATTCTGGGAAGGAGGGATTACCCATAATGCCATGCATGCAGTCAATCAGCAGCCAGCCATCCCTGTGATGTCACAGCCCTATAATTAGCGGCAGCCATCTTAGATTCTGCCATTTACCAGCGTACTTAGTGTAGGGAGAGACGTGTCTGCAGGCGCTAGGGACAGTGATAAGAAAGACTGGATTGTGGTGAAAAAATGATTTATAAGTGCAGGGAAAGAATAGGCCACAGCATTTATGCAAATCAGGGTTCAGTAGGGAAGGTTACAAACTGGGTAATAGGAACAATTCTATTACACCTTGCTGCACTGACTGGGGATCTAAATTGCCATTATACAGCTCTGTCATTTTAGCAAGCCGTTCTTGTTATTGGGGTGCAAGTGGTATTTGATACAGCCATTAACAGGGTTTATTACAAGGAAATATTTCTGTCTTATTTGTCCTTGTGCGGTGCTATTGAAAAAACTTTTGTGTTGTGTAAAAGTAGAAAAAAATGAGGGCCACACTGTCATTGTGCCACTCTGTGTCCTCCTCATGCTGCTTCCACCTTCAGACTGTCACCTTATCACAGTTTCCTCATGCTGCTGCGCCTCCACACTATATCACCTTGCCACTCTGTGGTTTTCTGATGCTGCTGCCACCTCCACACTATCATTGTGCCACTCTGTGGCCTCCTGATGCTGCTTCCACCTCACCACTATGTCATAGGGCCATTCTGTGGACTTCTCATGCTGTTCCGACCCTCCCTACTTCAGGACTGGGCCACTATTTTGCCTTTCGACCTGGAATTTTTTTGACTCTTCTTCAGATCTGTCAGAAGCAAGTAAAAATGAGACGCACAACGAATCCTGTCTGTGTAGCAGCTGTTAGTCCTGTATGGTCCCATCAGAATCGGCTTGTGATTTGGTAGCCAAAAGCAGGAGAGGGTACAAAACACAGAAGACATGCAAATATTCCATTCACGTGTCATCTCTATTTTGGATCCACTCCTGTTTTTTTTTTTTGGATTAGCAATACTGAATTACTGACCAAATGGTGACTGAGTGAAGGCAGATGCTCAACAGACAGGATCGTTTTTTTGGGGATTATTGTTCTGAGGGATCAGAGGTCAGGGCAAAATAATCAGTGACGTCAACACAAACTTACTGCTGACACCCTCTCCACTCAGGCAGGGGCTCTACTTGTATAACTGTTTAATAAAACAGGTTCTGTAGACATCTATGTGGAATCAGCTGACGACAGTGTAAAAGGAGTGCGCTTCTTCTTGATGCTAACATTGACCTGTAAGGATGAGTTCACACTTGAGTTATTTGGTCAGTTTTGGCCCCGTGACTGCCCAAATAAGTGAAGTGTGCAGTGATTTTAAGGTCCCTTTCACACAGGCAAGTTTTCCGCGCGGTTGCAATGCTTGATGTGAACGCATGAGCGGTGAATTTCACGCATCACTTGTGCATTGCATGAAAATCACAGCATGCTCTATATTCTGCGTTTTTCATGCAACACAGGCCCCATAGAAGTGAATGGGGCTGCGTGAAAATCACAAGCATCTGCAAGCAAGATTTTCCCACATGGTTGCTAGGAGACGATCGGGATGGGGACCCGATCTTTATTATTTTCCCTTATAATATGGTTATAAGGGAAAATAATAGCATTCTTAATACAGAATGCTAAGTAAATAAAATAAAAAAAGAATAATTAAACTCACCTAATCCACTTGTTCACGCAGCCCACCTTCTTTCTTCTTCTTTGTTCAGGACCTGGCAGGAAAAGGACCTGTGGTGACATCACTGTGCTCATCACATGGTCCATCATCATGGTGATTGACCATGTGATGAGCACAGTGTCGTCACCACAGGTCCTTTGACAGGTCCTTAACAAAGAACAGGAGACCGGCAGCTACGCGATCAATTGGAGGAGGTGAGTTAAAGTTTTTTTTTTAACCCTCAATTGACCGTTTACTAAGCATTCTGTATTAAAGAATGCTATTATTTTCCCATATAACCATGTTATAAGGGAAAATAATAAAATATGCACAACACCTAACCCAAATCCGAACTTCAGTGATTAAGTCCGGGTTCGGGTCTGGGTACCAAACATGTCGATTTTTCTCACGTGTGTGCAAAACGCATTAAAACGCTTTGCACTTGAGCGGAAAAATTGCGCATTTTCCTGCAACGCACCCGCATCTTTTCCCGCAATGCCCGTGTGAACCCAGCCTAAGAGCAACTCCTGTCATCTGCAAGTTATACGGACTCACAGTATTATTTCACTACCAGAGCAGACTCCCTATGCTTGTTACTGCAAGGCCCAGTTTCTACACCACTATAAAGGCTCTCTAATGCCAGGAAATAGACATTTTTTAACGCGATTCACCGCAAATAAATTCGGACTGAACCAAAATTTTCCCAAAAAAATTGTCGAACTGGCAAATCAAATTTTTGAAAAATTCGCTCATCTCTAGCCTCCACCTAAATACAGTACTTTACTAGATGGATTAGTTTCACGTACATGTATGTCTCTCTCTTCCTTTAAAACAGTTTATTCAGCAAACTGTTCTTCATAAAAACATTGAAATTTAAACTGTGTTGTTTTAACTGGTATGAAAGACTTGTTCATATGTATAAGATAAATAGAAAATATGTGCTCTAAAAAAAGATGTCCCCTGCACACTGGATGTCGTTTCTCACAAGAGCACATGATCGCTATGCTGAAAAAATGGTATTAGATTCACAGCCATGTGAACACCTGTAAGTCACACAGACTGCTAGTAACTGCTGTGACGTGATGCTACTGCCATACCAGCATGACAGTCAAGTGACCCAGGCTGCACAGTGCGTCTACAGCCTATATGTTGCTACCCAAGTGCCTCCCACACTCTAACTGCCACAGTAGGTGTTATAGCGGCAAGGACTGGCCTCTCTCTCCTTCTTCCTGGTGGGACGGCCACCTGAGTAGCTCTCTCCCTACACTCAGGCTGTTGCCTGCTTCTTGCTGGCTAAGCCCCACCATACGCCAGTAGGGCACTCGAGCATGCTCCCTCCGCCTCTTAAAGGGTAAGCATGTGCACCCTACCCAGCCAATGGCCAGCCACCTTGGGGTGCTTAAGGCACCTTCTCCTATGGCAAAGTGCCTGAGCAATCGGTTCTAGATTGCTAGAGTCCTGCAAAGGTGTGTTGTCTTGGTTTTTCCTTCTGTGTATCAATCTCTGCTTGTTTCATGGATTTCACCCTATGCTGTCCGACTTGACCTCTGCTTGGTCTCTCTTCTGACTCCGAGTTGCCCGCCCTGACCGCATTAATGTCTCTTGAGGATGAAAGAAAACATTTCCCCATTTTGCTTTAATAGCGATTGTCTAAAAGCAAGGCTATCCTGTTATCAACAGACTGCTTGATGTCAATGATACGCCTGCCAGTGCATAAACAAGTGAGTATACAGCTCCCCCTTTATAGCAAGCATGCCTGAGGAGACAGCTGTTTCCAGCTCTGCTGCCCACTGAGACTATTGGGTGTTGTGGCCGGTGTCACTGTCATCATCATCCTCCAACTCCGACTCCTCCTCAAGTGGCAGCTCCTCACTATCGTTTTTCTCCTCCATGGCTGTTTCTCCTTGTGGGTCCCCAACAGCTACATTGTGGACAACCAGATGCATTAGCTGTTCTTCTTCTGTTGTCAATGTCTGTTCTAAGAAAAGTATGAGGGGGATGAGATCTTTCATGCTGCAGCATGAATAGCATGAGCTGCCACAGCCTAACCTCGAAACAAGACATTCTCTTTGCTGAGGCAGTCTGGTGCAAAATAAAATTCAGTTGTCAGTTCATGGCTTTCTGCTGCTCGTACAGACACTCTAGAATGTGCAATGTTGAATTCCAGCAAGTTGGAATGTCTCAGATTAAGCGGTGTAGCGGCAGATTGGTCTGTTGCTGAAAGTCCAGGAGATCGTTCCTCTCCATGTAAGAACGACTAAAATGTGAGGGCAGTCTCCTGGACATTGCTTGCACTTTGCACAAGCCAGTGTACTTTTTAAAATAGTGTTGTGATGACTAGGTTAATGATGTGTGCTATACATAGAGCATGTGTTATTTTCCCCATGTTCAGCATTGCTACAATGTTGAGACCATTATCGCTGACCACCTTTCCCAGTTAGTGTTGGCGGGGAGACAGCCAGTGGAAAATTTGTTGCTTGATGTACTTTAGTAACTGTTCACCTATGTGGCTATTCTCACCCAGGACAATCAGCTGTAACACCACAAGGTAACGCTTGACTTGATACATGTGTTAGGAAGGAGGGGGAGTGGGAGCGATGCTGTATCCTGTTTCTGTTGAGAACAGTAGTTGCTCCATAGAGGAGGAGGATAGCACTGAAAGGCTTCTCTGTGGCTGCAAGGAAGAGGAGCAGGAGGGCTGTGACCCCTGGCTCTAAGGCATAAGTCAGACTCAGAAGTCACCTCCACGTCATCCTGATGTGACTGAGAGGAGGAGTGAGCCATTCAATTAACAATAATATCCTCTTTCTTCTCAATGATAATGTTGTGGTCTTTCCGAAGTTCGGATAACTGTAGCCTACTACTACTACTACTGGCTCAATAGCTCGTGCTGCTACTACATTCTGGTTCTAGAAGGACAAGGCCTGGCCCTGGATCTTTCATTTGGAACCCTTCTATATTCCTGACATTGGCCTAATGTACACAGTCACACAAAGTATGCAACGGTTTGCAAGTCTGTTTTCTGGAACTTAAAGACAGAAGTGCAATAAAATGTCTTTCCCTTTTCATAACACACTGAAGACACTGCTACTGACAAGTTACTTTTGGAATAATGCATTTTCAATGCCACTAACATACAGTATTCGAACTTAAAGGTGTTATCCAATTCTGAAAAAAAAAACCCATGTGCCGGGCCCCTCACAAAAAATATACTTACCCCACTCCCGGTGCCACTCCTGGTCCCCGCACTGCTGCTGCTTCTCCCTGTACACGGATGAAAACATCCGGTGTCAGGGGGGAGCAGTCAATGGCAGGCAGGGACGGGGATGAACCTCCCTAGAATCACCGTACATTAGGTAGGCTCGTCCCTGTCCCCGCCTGCCATTGGCAGCAGCGGGTATGCGGGGACCAGGAGTGGATCGGGGAGCAGGTTAAGTATATTACCTCTGAGGGGCCTGGCATATGGAGGGGCTGTTTCAGAAATTGGATAACCCCTTTAATGTCTTATGTGCATTCAAATATGCAGATTCTGAAAAAAAAGAAGCTTTTTCTACTGTCAAACAGAAGTCAACCTATTATGAGATTATTCCCCCACACATACACACACACCAACACTTGAACTGTCTGGAGATGACCTGACACATATAGCGGACTAGTATTTCACATGTTTCACTCAGAGATTTAAAACGCTGTCCGCTGTATTGCAAAACACGCGTTGCTCCCTTGTATTGCTTTTTTAAAAATAAAAAAAACACTTTAACTGTCTGGAGAAGCCCTGTTAAATTGTTTGATCTACTATTTCAGGTGTTTTCACTGAGATTTAAAATGCTACCCTCTGGATTGTAAAATTGTAAAACATGTGTACTGTGTACACATCTCGGCTCCTGTGAACAAGACAGACATAGCAGAGCTGGAGAAGGTTCAGAGGAGCGCAACTAAAGTAATAACTGGAACGGGTAGACTACAATACCCTAAAAGATTAGGAAAATTAAGGTCATTCACTTTAATAAAAAGACGACTGAGGGGAGATCTAATAACTGTGTATAAATATATCAGGGGTCAGTACAGAGATCTCTCCCATCATCTATTTATCCCCAGGACTGTGACTGTGACGAGGGGACATCCTCTGCGTCTGGAGGAAAGAAGGTTTGTACACAAACATAGAAAAGGATTCTTCACTGTAAGAGCAGTAAGACTATGGAACTCTCTGCCTGAGGAGGTGGTGATGGTGAGTACAATAAAGGAATTAAAGAGGGGACCGGATGTATTTCTGGAGTGTAATAATATTACAGGCTATAGCTACTAGAGATGAATCGTTGATCCAGGGAGTTATTCGGATTGCCTGATTGGAGTCGGGAAGGAATTTTTTTTCCTCTAAAGTGGGGAAAATTGGCTTCTACCTCACAGTTTTTACAGTTTTTTTTTTGCCTTCCCTCTGGATCAACTTGTAGGATAACAGGCTGACCCGGATGTACAGATGTCTTTTTTCAGCCTTATAAACTATGTTACTTTGTTTTGCACACTTGTGTTGGTATTTTTACAAAAATAAACTTTATTTCACATGTTTTCACTCAGAGATTTAAAACATTATGCATTGCACACTTGTATTGCCATTTCATGTTTTTGCAAAACAAAAAATACCCATGAACTGTCTGGAGATGTCCTGACACAGATTCCATTGCAGTATTTTAAGAGTTTTCATTGACTTAAAATACTACCCTCTGGAGTGTATTGCTATTACCCCCTTCCCCCCCCAAAAAAAAGAAATTGAACTGTCTGGACATGCTCTATCCTATATTTCAGACTATTATTTCAAGTGTTTTCAGTGAGATTTAAAGTGCTGTGTATTCTCTGGATGCTAAAACACATTTTGTACTGTTGTGTTGAGCTTATTCCCCCCACACCAACACTTAAGAAAAATCTGTATTTCTTTTCAAATGAGAACATCAAAATGTTCTTGTATGTAGCTGCTTTGAAGGTTCTGCAGCTATGGTTTAAGTGGGACAGCAGTTCCACATACACTTCGTGACAGTTTGCTCAGGCCATGGATCCCACTGGCCCATTCAAGTTAGGTCTGCCTGAAGTTTAAAAGAAGCTGACTAACCAGCACCTTTGCCAGGAGCAACTACTACATTACCTGAATACTAACTCTGCTCGTCTGGACTCTATGGCAGTTTCTGTTGCAGTTCTGCACCTACAAACTGCAGTGTCTGTATCACCCCCTCAGCCAGCTGCCATCACTAGTGGATCTAGCCTGCATCTGTCTTTACTGCTATGATATGAAGATGACTCCAAGTACTTCTCTCTGAAACTTCCTGTCAACTTTCTGCAAGGTCTTCGAAAAACATGGCAGGACAGCTTCCTCACCCACCAGGGCACTTACTGTGGGACAGTATGCTCTAGAGCAGTGTTTTTCAACCTTTTTTGTGCCACGGCACACTTTTTTTATAAAAAAAATCACGAGGCACACCATCATTAGAAAATGTTAAAAAAATTAAACTCTGTAGCCTATAAGCCCTATATTGACTATATAAAGTAATTCTCGTCAAAGTGTCTTAAATAGGAATGAAATAAACACAAAGAAATTATTTCTTTGATCTTCTCTGATACAGTGCAGAAGGTGCATCCTGAGCTGAGGGCTTTTTTCCCCCCAGCTCATCTATCATTGTCAAGTTCCCAGCCCCCCCTCCCCTCTCCTCTCCTCTCCTCTCCTCATATCTTAGGACCGGGTGGTGCTGTGCTTGGCTTGAAGTTAAATTGGCGTGCCTGAGAATGAACTTACTTACCTGCTCCTATGGCTCCTGTCCTGGCTCTGGATGATGAATCCCGTCCTCCTTCCCTCTCAGTCTCTTCTCCGGCTCTGCTCCACCTCCGAGTGCTGCTGTGCAAGTCGCGCAGGGCGCATGTTCCCAAATCCCGCGAGACCTGCCGTGACCTCGAGAATAGTGTTGAGCTCGAATTATTTGCAAATATTCGTGGTATAAAAATCACATGCGATTTTTTTTACCACGAATATTCGCGAATAATTCGAGCTCACGGACACGGCACACCGGACAATGTCTCAGGGCACACTAGTGTGCCGCGGCACAGTGTTTGAAAAACACTGCTCTAGAGTTCTGTAATCTCACCTTGGTGCTGTCCTGGAACAAGGCCCAGGTGGCTGCCCATTGGGAGGCTCTCTCATGGTGCATTAAAGATGAACTGTTGGGTCGGGATATTCCAGCAACCCAGGATGATCTGATGTCCCTGGCTACCTGTATTGATTCCCTGCCACATGTAGAGGGTATAGCAGTCCCGGGTTGGAGATGGGGAGCAAACTTATTGTAGTAAAAAACAAATTAACCTTCTAATTGTAACTAATGAGCACCTCCATTGTGGAAGCGCTCATTAGTACAAGAGGACCAGGGAGCGATGAGCATAGCGTCACTGGCTTTATTCACTGTTACCTGGTCCTTTTCTCCAGGTGCCAGTGCTGCACTGTGTCTTGGCTGAGTAGAGTTTCAGGGAGGTGTGCATGTAACCGAGCACTTTGGCCAGAAGCTGTGTGATGTCAGGACCCAGGTCAGGTCTGCATTTCGGAAAGTCTAAGGTCTGCATTTAGGGGAAGGCGTCGGGAGGGGTGTTATAGAGGACAACAGGGTCTAAATAAATTTGGGGTCTGATCTGGGGTCTGTAAGTACTTAGGGGCTGATCAGGGATCTCTACAGATTTGGGGGTTGATTTCGGGTCTGCAAAAATTTGGGGTCCCATCTGGGGTATGTATGATTTTGGGGTCCGTATAAATTTACAGTCTGATCTAGAGGCTTATCTGGGATATGTATTTATTTTGCAGTCTGATCTAGATGTCTGTATCAATTTGGGGGTCTGGGGTAGGGGTGTCTGTTCATTTTTGGTTCTATCTGAAGTTCTGTATTAATTTTGTAAAACAGAGGTTTGTGTTAGTCTAGACTTTATTAATTTTGGGGTTTGGCTGGGGCTCTGTAATAATTCCCAGATCTGGTATTGGAGTCTGTATTAATTGTGAGGTCTGTCTGGAGGCCTGTATTAATTTAAAGGGGGTGCCTCATCTCAGACAATGGGGTCATGCGACATATCACTAGGAAAGGCCCCCATTGGGACCCACACCTATATTGAGAACGGAGCCCCAAAACTGGTGGAGAGCGCACTGCACATGCATAGCTACCCTCCATTCATTCTCTATGGGGCCACTGAAAATAGCCGAGCGTTGGCTATTTCCGACAGGCCCATAGAAGTGAATGGGAGTGGTGGCTAGTCATGCATGGTGCGCTCCCATTCACTTCTATGGGAAGATCACCTGGTGGTGGCTTCATTCCTCTTTGCCGGGCTCTGTTCCCAATATAGGTGCGGGTCTCAGTGGTGGGACCTGCACCTATCAGACAATAGGGGCACATCCTAGTGATATGCCCTCATTGTCTGAGATAAGGCAACCGCTTTAAGGTTATGGTGATCTGAATTAATTTTCTGGTTTTATCTGGAGTCTGTATTAAGAAGGGGTTGTCCAGCCTGTAAACTTTGTTTTTGAAACCTATTTAGAATTTTATTGTCACATACGAAAACCGCCCTGTCATGTGTTACCTGGGTGCAACTGCCAAGGATCGATCATTTCACTCACTCAATGTCTCACCCCACTACACAAACAGATTGAACATAGATCACACCCCGACACAGCCTTTCATGCACCCCAACACGCTGCTACATCTATGAAATTTAAATTAATATACTAATCAATTAGCGGCTCATAGCAAACCCCACAGCACCCCACTTGCAAGCAGGCTCACAGTAGCACTAGCTACACGGTAGCACAAACTGCACTCATACACTTAAAATTGAGGTAATGGGCTTGTTCAGGGCACATTAAATATTAAATATGTGCTTTAATGTACTAAAAAGGGTACAGTACTAAAAATGATAAGAAATAAGAGACATGCAGAATCATGCACAAAACAGTTATACAAATAAAAGGATAAAAACAGAACGGTTCTTACTTAAAGAATTGAGTGATAAGAGTCTTTTCTAGTTCTGGGGACAGGAGAACCTGGAACATAATCCAATATAGCTTGGATTCCCAAATTGTGTCAATGAATAGTTCCAAATCCCTCATTTTTATCCCAGTTAGGCAGAGGGTGGAGCTGAGAGGGGTCTCCCGCCCATTCTCAGCCCAGCCTTTTGTGAAGGCCTTCATTACCTGTGCAGACTCCACCGCACTTACTCAGCTGGCAAACATAAAATATCAATAAAACATGTCTTCCCGTCTACATTAATGGATATACGGGCAAATTTTTTTTTTATAAGGCATATTTTATCAGGCTGATCGTTCTAATACCAAATATGACTGGTATAGGAGTCACCGAAGGTACGATACTCGTTATGTGGGAATGACGGCTGTCAGGGGTGGGATGTTTGGACTCTCTGTAATGCCCACATTATACTGAATGCAATTATTACTGTCAGGGCCGGACTGGAGATACAAAACCAGCCCTGGGAAAAGTTGCATACCAGCCCCAAACACACACGCCGCGAGCGTGTTTATGTATGTATGTATATATGTATATATATTTTATATACACACACACAGGCCGGGCCTCAACCTAGGATTGCCGTGACTTGGCCTCTGCGCAGTGGCGACTCTAGGAACAATATATGGGGGGCACATAAGATACCACAGTCAAAATGGGGGGGGGGGCACTAATAATTTTCACCACCTAAATTGATACAACTGAAAAAAATGAAATAAGTATATATAAATACAAAATACGGGAGTATTGCGGTATGCAGGGATACATTTATAATAAAAAAATTACTTACAAAAGAAGCTATTCCGTCTTGATGTGCTGTTCTCTGCTTGCTTCCACGGATCTTCCCCTCCTTTCAGTCTGTCCTCAGTGCGCAGGGCAGGAATACTGCTATGGGGATCTGTGGATGGCACACTGTTATGGGGGATCTGCAGATGACACACTGTTATGGGGGATCTGTGGATGACACACTGTTATGGGGGATCTGTGGATGACACTGTTATGGGGGATCTGTGGATGACACTGTTATGGGGTATCTGTGGATGACACACTGTTATGGGGGATCTGTGGAGGACACACTGTTATGGGGGATCTGTGGATGACACTGTTATGGGGGATCTGTGGAGGACACACTGTTATGGGGGATGTGTGGTTGGTACTGTTATGGGGAAACTGTGGATGACACACTGTTATGGGGGATCTGTGGATGACACACTGTTATGGGGGATCTGTGGATGACACCGTTATGGGGGACTTGTGGATGACACACTGTTATGGGGAATCTGCGGATGACACACTGTTTTGGGGGATCTGTGGCTGACACACTGTTATGGGGGATCTGTGGCTGACACTGTTATGGGGGATCTGTGGATGACACTGTTATGGGGGATCTGTGGATGAAAAACTGTTATGGGGGTACTTTCACACCTGCGGCATGGCTATCTGGCCTATCCGAGCTGTTCACCCGCCGGATCCGCCATCTGCCCCTACTATAGTCAATGGGGACAGAGCGGCAGCACGGAAGTGCACGGGTACTTGCGGCATGGCGGATCCGGCGGGTGAACAGCTCGGATAGGCCAGATAGCCATGCCGCAGGTGTGAAAGTACCCCCATAACAGTGTCATCCACAGATCCCCCATAACAGTGTCACCCACAGATCCCCCATAACAGTGTCATCCACAGATCCCCCATAACAGTGTGTCATCCACAGATCCCCCATTACAGTGACGTCCACAGATCCCCCATTACAGTGTCATCCACAGGTCCCCCATAACGGTGTCATCCACAGATCCCCCATAACAGTGACATCTACAGATCCCCCATAACATTGCGTCATTTGCAAATGTATGAATTGTATTATTGTAAGCAATATAAAATATGGAAGGCTACCTTATACTATACTATTTGTGAGGCACGATTCAAGGACAGTCACTTACTTGGTGATGGTGAGATTGTTGAAGAATAATTCTTCTTCTAGTCTTCTTAACTGTCACTGATCAGGGGCTGCTGGAGCAGGGGCCAAGGCCGGACACAGGGCCTCACCACACACCACCTCACCAGCTAGCCAAGCACTCACTGGCACTGCAGCGCGGTCTGGGGCACGTCACGTGACGTCCTGAGCGGCGCCGCACAGCCCCTGACCTCTCTCTGCCTCCACTGGGTCCGACTCTGGTCTGGGCTAGGACTCTGATGTGAATGTAGACTGTCTGCTGCGGCCGCCCGCCCCCAGCCTGCAACCACCAGCCAGCCAGGTATATATGCATGGCACTGATTCAGAGCGGAGGCGGCGGCCGCCGGGCAGCGCCAGCAGTAAAGTTCAGGGCCACACACTGTGACAGGGGAGCAGAGCGCACTGCAGCAGCAGGCATCAGCCTCCTCCTCACAGGTCGGCCGGCCGCGCGCCACGCCAGTAGCCAGGCCAGCAGCGCAAGCTACATGCCTACACCTCTGCTGCTGTGCCTGCCATGGAGCCCAGTGTGCCTGCGGCCATCATTGCGGGAGTCAGGGCTACCAGCCTACCGGGAATTTTCCCGGTATCCCGGTAGGCCAGTCCGGCCCTGATTACTGTGATAATCATCGGCACTTCATCGGCACTTCATCGGAATATCGGCACTTTGAAAATTTGTGAATATTTTGAATATAGGGATATATATATTAGTAAAAATGAATATTCGTTTTTGTTTGTTTTTTCAATCTGAACCCATTACCTAGTATACCTACCTGCTTCTTGCTTGTGGGCCAATGTGAGAAGGCTGCAATATTGTAGTCTGTAGTGAATTAGAATATTCATAATTACATTTTTTTTTCTCTTATGTGAAAAATCGGCAATGTAATATTTGCATAATTCTAACACCTGAATATATAGCACTATAGAATATAGTGCTATATTTTATTTTTTTGAATATTCGTTATTTTTTTCCATCTGAAGTCATGATTCCTCCCTGCTTAAGTTACTTTTAGGCCAATGACTGTTCACATTAAAAATGACGAATATTTTAAAAAAAAGAATATATAGCACTATATTCCATAGTGCTTATATTTGGGTTTTAGAATATTCGCATTACGCGAATATTTCATTGCCGATTTTTCGTAATCAATAGACTAATCTCGAATACGAATAGTTGCGAATATATGACGAAAAATCGCGAATTCGAATATTGCCCCTGCCGCTTATCACTAGTGATAAGTAGGTGAGTTATGCTAGAGATGAGTTATATTTTACTATATGTTCTCTTCATCTTCTGGTGAGTTGTAAGCATCTGCTGTGGGAGGTGCCATGCGGTCTAGGTGTATGCATTTCCATGGGGTTCCAGGAAACATTTTAATTACCACTTGCAAAGGGGCACTTTCTAATAGTCACGTCCAGGAAACCTCATCGTTACGACTAGTTTGTTAGGAGGCAGATTCTAATTAGATTTCTGTCAAAGGTAAATGTGTATTCTCTCCTACCACTCCAGACTGAATGGCATCATACAGACAATATTTTAGAATGGTGAAATATAGCATATACAATTATACAATATATACAGAAATAGACCTTTATTTATCACAATTATAAATATAATAAAAGTACTGATATCTTTATGAACCACTGCTGCTCTTCTTCCTCTGATTCCCGTGCCCTCGCTGGTTTCTGCACCCACAAGTCTTTTTCAACTCTTTGACCGCTGCGGCCAGAGATTAGGAAGCCAGCGGCTGGGGATCAGTAAGGTATTATTATTACTATTTAATTATTATTTTGTAACATATCATTTTATATTTTTAACCCCTTAAGGACGCTCGCCGTACATGTACGGCGCTGGCGGACGTGACTTAAGGACCAGCGCCGTACATGTACGGCGAGCTGATCGGGTGGGTGCAGGAGCTGTGCCCGCCCGATCAGCGGCATGGACCCAGCAGTCACTGACAGCCGGGCCCCTGCTGCATATGCCGGCATCGGTGAAAACACAGATGCCAGTGAGTATGCCGTAGTCAAAGCTGACTGCAGAGGGTTCGCTGAGGGTACGGGTGCCCTCTACTTCCCTATCGGGTCCCCGCGCTGCAGTAGTGGAGACTCGATGGCAGAGAAGGCAAGTCTGATGCCTTACATAGGCAGCGGAGCTTGCCTTCTATGGAAGCCTGTGAGATCCAGCCCTTAGGCTGGGTCTCACAGGCAGGCTGTCAGCAAACGAGCTGACATGCAATGTATTACAATACAGGATGTATTGCAATACATTGCAGAGGGGATCAGACCCCAGAAGTTGAAGTCCCAGAGTGGGACAAAAATAAAAAGTAATAATAAAAATTAAAAAAGTTTCAGGTAAAAAATAAAATAAATTTCCCAAAATAAAACACATAAAATTGTAAACAAAATAGAAAAAAAGAAGACCAGACATTTTGGGTATTGCCGTGTCCGTAACGACCGACTCTACAAAAATATTACATGATCCACCCCCTCACCTGAACGCTGTAGAAAAAATAAAATACAAAACTGTGCTAAAACAATTTTTTTTTGTCACCTTACATCACAAAAAGTGCAACACCAAGTGATCAAAAAGGCGTATGCCCCCCAAAATAATACCAATCAAACCGTCACCTCATCCCCCAACAAATGAGCCCCTACATAAAACAATCGGGGAAAAAATAAAAAAAAACTATGGCTCTCAGAATATGGAGACACTAAAACTTTTTTTTTTGTTTCAAAAATGCTTTTATTGTGTTAAAAGTGGGAAAAAAAAGTTGACATATTAGGTATTGGCTTGTAAGAAAATAAAAATAAAAATAGTCATACGCTTCACAAAATAGTACCCATTAAACCGTCAGCTCATCCTGCAAAAAATTAGACCCTACCTAAGACATCGTCCAAAATATAAAAAACTATGGATCTCAAAATATGGAGACACGAAAACATGATTTTTTTGTTTCAAACATGCTTTTATTGTGTAAAACTTAAATAAATACATATACATATTAGGTATCGCCACGTCTGTAACGACCTGCTGTATAAAAATATCACATGAACTAACCCCTCAGATGAACTCCGTAAAAAAAAAAAAAACTGTGTTAAAAAAGCCTTTTTTGTCACCTTACATCACAAGTGTAATAGCAAGCGATCATAAAGTCATATGCACCCTAAAATAGGGGTGCTTCAGATACATAAATGAAAAAAGGAAATTAAAACAAGGAATTACCAAATTAAAAACAAAAGAAGGAAGGTATATGGGAGAGGATAAAGAACTAGCTGACTGCCTCAATGAATACTTCTGTTCATTTTTTACAAAGGAAAATGAAGGAGAAGAACCTCAGTTAGGGAGGAAGACTAATGAATCCTTTGATGCATGTGTCTTTACAGAGGAAGAGGTTCTAAGTCAGCTGTCTAAAATGAATACAAGTAAATCACAGGGGCCTGATGGGATACACCCAAAGCTATTAAAAGAGCTTAGAGGTGTACTAGCAAAACCATTAACAGATTTATTTAACCAATCACTGGTAACAGGAGTCGTCCCAGAAGATTGGAAATTAGAAAACGTTGTACAAATTCACAAGAAGGGTAGTAGAGAGGAATCGGGCAACTATGGGCCAGTAAGCCTGACATCAATAGTGGGGAACTTAATGGAAACCATACTCAAGGAGAGGATCGTGGAACATCTAAAAACCCATGGGTTGATTGATAAAAAAACAGCATGTGTTTACTTCAGGGAGATCACGTCAAACTTATCTTATTGACTTTTTTGATTGGGTGACTAAAATAATAGATGGCGGATGTGCAGTAGACATCGCTTATCTGGACTTTAGTAAGGCTTTTGATACTGTCCCACATAGAAGGCTTATCAATAAACTGCAGTCTTTGAGCCTGGGCTCACATATTGTTGAATGGATTAGGCAGTGGCTGAAGGACAGAAAACAGAGGGTTGTAGTCAATGGAGTATATTCAGACCATGGAATTGTTACCAGTGGGGTACCTCAGGGATCTGTTCTGGGACCCATATTGTTTAATATCTTTATCAGCGAAATTGCAGAAGGCCTCAATGGTAAGGTGTGTCTTTTTGCTGATGACACAAAGATTTGTAACAGGGTTGATGTTCCTGGAGGGATACACCAAATGGAAAAGGATTTAGGATAACTAGAGGAATGGTCAAAAATCTGGCAACCAAAATTTAATGTCGATAAGTGCAAGATAATGTACCTGGGGCATAAAAACCCAAGAGCAGAATATAAAATCAGTGATACAGTACTAACCTCAGTATCTGAGGAAAGGGATTTAGGGGCCATTATAACCGATGACCTAAAGGTGGGCAGACAATGTCATAGAGCAGCAGGTAATGCCAGCAGAATGCGTGGGTGTATAGGGAGAGGCATTAACAGTAGAAAGAGGGAGGTGCTCGTGCTGCTCTACAGAGCACTAGTGAGACCTCATTTGAAGTATTGTGTGCAGTACTGGAGACCATTAGTTAACCAAAGGTTAAAGGACCTTAACATGTATAGCTTGGAAGTGAGAAGAGACAGAGGGGATATGATACAAACTTTCAAAAACATAAAGGGAATCAACACGGTTGTGGGGTTCTATTATGTAAACCCCACAAAGTGACTTCAGACCTCAACTGGTCCTTAAAAATTGGGTTTTGGAAATTTTAAGATTTGCTTCTAAACTTCTAAGCCTTCTAACGTCCCAAAAAAACTTTGCAAAATTATCCGAACATGAAGTAGACATATGGGAAATGTAAAGTAATAGCTATTTTAGGAGGTATCACTATCTGTTTTAAAAGCAGAGAAATAGAAATTTTGAAAATTGTGAATTTTTCAAAAATTTGGGTAAATCTGGTATTTTTTTATAAATAAAAATGAAATATTTTGAGTCAAATTCCCCACGGTCATAAAGTACAATATGTGACGAGAAAACAATCTCAGAATGGCTTGGATAAGTAAAAGCGTTTTAAAGTTATCACTACATAAACTGACACATGTCAGATTAGCAAAAAAATGGCCTGGTCCTTAAGATGAAAAATTGCAGGGTCCTGAAGGGTTTAATATTTTATAACTTTTTAAGCAGTATAAAAACTGGGTTTGAATCAATTTTCCACTCTGGAGTTTTTTCCTAATGTCTGCTTTGGCTCCTCCCATTTTCTGGTTCTGTAGTGCTGTCCTTGGGCACTTTTATTTTGGCAGTACATCATTTGGAGGCAGTGGGCAGCAGTTTCGGTACAGTAATGCAGTCACGTGGTGCAGCAGCAAGCACAATATTGGTGAGAGCCAGTGTCATACTGGGGTGCCAAGGGCCTACCAGTAGAAGTGACTAGGGTCCACCAGTAAAATAGTTTCATACAAATATTGACGCTTAAAGGAATTTTCCGATTTGCTTCAACATCCTTTAAAATAATTCTTTATAAAGGTCGCTGTAGTGTAATATAACACATGACCACTGCAGCTATTCCCTGGCCTTGGTGTGGTACACCACTGAAACCCGTGATTGGTTAAAACTAGGGATGAGCGAATTTCATATTTTGAACTTCAAATTTGTGTTGTGGTATAAGCTGAATTACATTATGGATTCTGTTACCACAGACCATAACGCAATTCCATGACGGAATGCATAACGGAATGCCTTTAGAGGCATTCCGTTATTCATTCCATCATAATAGAAGTCTATGGCCTGCATAACGGATCCGTCCGGTTTCCGTTATGCAGGAGTCCTCTCCCTAGTTACAACAGTCATGTACAGTATACAAGCAAATCAGTGATCACCACAGAAGCCAAAACATTGTATCCCAACTGCAGCCTGGCAGAGAGGACAGAGCAGTGGTGCTGGATCAAATCGTGATCAGGAAGGGTGAGTTTAAGTGTTTCTTATTTTTTTTATTTTATTTTAACAGCCTTAAACTTGTGCTCTGTACAAGCTCTGTACTTGATAAGGCAAGATACGTGCATACATACAGTAACAGAACGAACAGAGTGTATAGATACAATAATGCCTCATTCTCATGTCAGTGTTTCACACACGTGTGCTGTACTTGTTCTCCGCGGACAGCACACGTCCCCATTCATTTGAATGTGTGTATTCACACATCAGTGTTTTAGCACGGCCCGTGGGTCCATGTTTTCAGCATGGATACATGTCCTATCTTGGTCCGTGTTCCCTGATCCCTCATGCCCATTATAGTCAATGAGTCTGTGAAAACCATGGATGCAACACGGATGCCATCCGTGTTGCATCCGTGTTTCACGGATCATTAAGAAGAGATTCTTTGAAAGTTATTTTCCAGCTGCTTAGCAAAAAACGGACCCACGGACCCAACACTGACGTGTCATGGGTGGAAACACAGATTGAACAAGGTCCATGTTACCACTGATCCAAAACTGACGTGTGAATGAGGCATAACAGTTAGAAAGCGAAGTTTTAAAAAATTGAATTTGGAAATCAGTTATTTCCATCAGTTATTCTGAGCCAAAACCAATGCTGAAGACTACTCAGAGATAATGTATAATAATGGTAAGATCTGCACTAGTGTTGGTCGAGCACCAAAGTGCTCGGGTTCTCGAGTAGAACACTTCAGGATGTTCGGCTGCTCGGAGCACAACACATGTCAATGGAAGAACACGGGCATTAAACCAGGCACCCCCTGCTCTGAAGAGGGAAGTGTGTCTGGTTCACAGGAAAAGGTCAGAAATTGATTGAAACACCACTGAAATGGTTTGGGAACAGCACGGGGAGGATGTCTGGATGCATCTTGGACTCCCATGTCACTACGGGGAACGATGTTGCCTGAGTAGTACGCCACTTTTACAGACTGACAATACGCACAAGGCAGGTATATATAAGAATAATACAAGATACCATCTATTATGACATCATACGCCCAAAGGGGGCGGGGACTAACACAAATGTCACAAAATACAAAAACTAAGCAATGTAAAAGAAACATCAAAGCAAACAAATGAATTGGAATATCTCAAATATATATACACAAACGAATACCATATTATCAGGTGTAGGATCCTTCAATGGACGATAGATGTCTGAAAAAAACATAATGATGGAATCATAAATTATATGATTAAACCACATATCAGATATGTGAGATCTCATAGTCCCTATTGAAACCACTTATGTTTCCTGATGATGAGGACATGGGAATACCACCTCATCAGAGTCCGCACGTCTTTGCTGATGATGACGAGACACAGGTGCCAACTCCTGCGTCTTTTTGCAGTGTGCATACCAAACAGGAGGTCAGGAAGGAAGACTTTGTGGAAGACGATGCAGGGAACAATGAGGTCCTAGAAGACACATGGAATGAAGGTTGTGCTACTGACTTTCATAGTTCAGAGGAAGAGACAGTGGGGAGACCGAGCCAACATCGTAGCAAAAGAGGGAGCAGGGGGCAAAAGCAGAACTGCCGCCGCCAAGAGAGTTCGCCTGCTACGGGCCAGCGCCACCAGGGACCGAGCACCCCAAAGGCAGCTTCAAGGAGTTCCCTGGCATGGCACTTCTTTAAACAATGTGCTGACGACAAGACCCGAGTGGTTTGCACGCTGTGCCATCAGAGCCTGAAGCGAGGCATTAACGTTCTGAACCTTAGCACAACCTTCATAACCAGGCATCTACATGCAAAGCATGAACTGCAGTGGAGTAAACACCTTAAAAACAAGGAATTCACTCAGGCTCCCCCTGCTCCCTCTTCTGCTGATGTCTCGGCCTCTTCTTCCACCTCGGGAAGAATGTTGGCACCTGCCGCCCACCAAACAGAGGATGTGCCACTTACACCACCACCTCCGTCACCAAGCATCTCCACCATGTCACACGGCAGCATTCAGCTGTCCATCTCACAAACCTTGGAGAGAAAGCGTAAATTCCCACCTAGCCACCCTCGAGCTCTGGGCCTGAATGCCAGCATTTCTGAACTACTGGCCTTTGAAATGCTGTCATTCAGGCTGGTGGACACAGACAGCTTCAAATAGCTGATGGCGATGGCTGTCCCACAGTATGTTGTTCCCAGCCGCCACTACTTCACCAAGAGAGTCGTGCCTTCCCTGCACAACCAAGTATCCGATAAAATCAAGTGTGAACTGCGCAACTCCATCTGTGGCAAGGTCCACCTAACCACAGATACGTGGACCAGTAAGCACGGCCAGGGACGCTATATCTCCCTAACTGCACACTGGGTAAATGTAGTGGCGGCTGGGCCGCAGGCGGAGAGTTCTTTGGCGCACGTCCTTCCGCCGCCAAGGATCGCAGGGCATCATTCTTTGCCTCCTGTAGCCTCCTTCTCCTACTCTGCTTCCTCCTCCTCTTCTTCCACCTGCTCATCCAGTCAGCCACACACCTTCACTGCCAACTTCAGCACAGCCCGGGGTAAACGTCAGTAGGCCGTTCTGAAACTCATATGTTTGGGGGACAGGCCCCACACCGCGCAGGAGTTGTGGCGGGGTATTGAACAACAGACCGATGAGTGGTTGCTGCCGGTGGGCCTTAAGCCCAGCCTGGTGGTGTGCGATAATGGGCGAAATCTTGTCGCAGCCCTGGGACTAGCCGGTTCATTCACAACTACCCCGACATGTCAGAGCTGCTGCATAAAGTGCGGTCCGTCTGTGCGCGCTTCCGGCGTTTAACATCCTGCCGCTGCTCGCCTGTCTGCGCTACAGCGTAACTTCGGCCTTCCGCTCACCGCCTCATATGCAACGTGCCCACCAGGTGGATCTCCACCTAGCACATGCTGGAGAGACTGTGCGAGCAGCAGCAGGCCATAGTGGAGTTTCAGCTGCAGCACGCAGGGGTAAGTCGCACTGCGGAACAGCACCACTTCACCACCAATGACTTGGCCTCCATGCGAGACCTGTATGCCCTGTTGCACTGTTTCGAGTACTCCACCAACATGGCCAGTGGCGATGATGCCATCATCAGCATTACAATACCACTTCTATGTCTCCTTGAGAGAACAGGGCGATGATGGAAGAGGAGGAGGCCCAAGAGGAGGAGGAAGAGGGGTCATTTTTAGCACTTTCAGGCCAGTCTCTTAGAAGTGGCTAGGAGGGAGGTTTTTTGCAAAAGCAGAGGCCAGGTACAAATGTGGCCAGCCAGGGCCCACTACTGGAGGACGAGGAGGATGAGGAGGAGGTGGATGAGGATGAAGGAGAAATGGAGGACGATGACGATATGCCTCCCACAGAGGACAGCTTGTCCTTACCTCTGGGCAGCCTTGCACACATGAGCGACTACATGCTGCAGTGCCTGCGCAACGACAGCAGAGTTGCCCACATTTTAACGTGTGTGGACTACTGGGTTGCCACCCTGCTGGATCCCCGGTTCAAAGACAATGTGCCCACCAATGTGCTTTATTGTGTTTTAGGGAGAAAAAGTGGTATTCCTGGTCCACAAAGAATTTTAAAATACACTGCCCAAATACCTATTTTACATTTCTGCAGTGAAATAGTGCATCAGGTATTCCTGGTCAACAAAGCAGTTTTAAATACACCACCCTATTTTACATTTCTACAGTGAAATAAAGCATCAGTGTATTTTTGGGGAAAAAAGTGATATTCCTAGTCCACAAAGCAGTTGTGCATAAAGCGTACAAATACCTATTTTACATTTCTGCAGTGAAATTGTGCATTAGTGTGTTTTTTTGGGGGGGAAAAAGTGGTATTCCTGGTCCACAAAGCAGTTGTGCATACAGCGTAAAAATACCCATTTTAAATTTCCACACTGAAATAGTGCATCACTGTGTTTTAGGGGAAAAAAGCGGCATTCCTGGTCCACAAAGCAGTTTACAATACACCGCCCAAATACCTATTTTACATTTCTGCAGTGATATAGTGCATCAGTGTATTTTTGGGAAAAAAAGCGGTATTCCTTGTCCACAAAGCAGTTGTGCATACAGCATACAAACACCTATTTTTAATTTCTGCACTGAAAGTGTATTATTGTGTTTTAGGGAGAAAAAGTGGTATTCCTGGTCCACAAAGAATTTTTAAATACACTGCCCAAATACCTATTTTTAGTGTTGAGCGAACAGTTCGCGCATCGTTCGGGTTCGTACCGAATTTTGGGGTGTCCGGGACCCGGACCCGAACCCGGACATTTTCAAAAAAGTTCGGGTTCGGGTTCGGTGTTCGTCGATTTCTTACCGCTTTCTGAAGGGCTGCACAGCAGCCAATCAGCTAGCGTCTTACTTCTTGCCCTAAGAAGCCATCACAGCCATGCCTACTAATGGCATGGCTGTGATTGGCCAAGTGCAGCATGTGACCCAGCCTCTATTTAAGCTGGAGTCACGTAGCGCCGCACGTCACACTGCTCTGACTAGTGTAGGGAGAGGATGCAGCTTCTGTGAGGGCGAGATAGGCAGGGAAAAGTCAGCAACAGCACCTAATGAACGGATCGATCTGCAGCTGAGAATCAGTGAACTTCTGCTATTTACTTGATTGCTGGTTTTTGGCTGCACAGAGCGTTTTCTGTCACTTATTTTCTGGGTTGATCGGCGGCCATTTTGTGACTTGTGGTGCTCCAGAACAAGCTGCCACACATCCATCAATGCTTCAATACTATTTTTTTTTGCTATATCCTCCATCAGGGGCTTGGCTGTGCTAATTGTCACCCCTAGAAACTCAGGATAGCAATTTCTATATTTTATTAAGGGTTAAATACAATTGCCCAAATACCAATCCCCTAAATCTGGTGTTCCAGCTTTGGCTAGACAAGCATAATACTGTCTGCTGTCTGGCAAAGGATAGATTATTTTCTGGGGTGAAATTCAATTGGCAAAATAGCAAAACCATACATCAGTGGTTTCAGCAGTGGCTGGCAAAATATAATAGTGTCCGCCAAAACAGATATTTTGGTTTGGGGTTAAATTCAATTGCCAAAATAGCAACACCCTAAATCTGGTGTCACAGCTGAGCCTGGCAAACTATATTAGTATCCGTAAAAACATATATTTTGTTCTGGGGTGAAATTCACTTGCCAAAATAGCAATCCTCTAAATCTGGTGTCACAGCTGAGCCTGGCAAACTATATTAGTATCCGTAAAAACATATATTTTCTTCTGGGGTGAAATTCACTTGCCAAAATAGCAACACCCTAAATCTGGTGTCACAGCTGTGCCTGGCAAACTATATTAGTATCCGCAAAAACATATATTTTGTTCTGGGGTTAAATTTACTTGCCAAAATAGCAATCCACTAAATCTGGTGTCACAGCTGAGCCTGGCAAACTATATTAGTATCCATAAAAACATATATTTTGTTCTGGGGTGAAATTCACTTGCCAAAATAGCAACACCCTAAATCTGGTGTCACAGCTGAGCCTGGCAAACTATATTAGTATCCGCAAAAACATATATTTTCTTCTGGGGTGAAATTCACTTGCCAAAATAGCAATCCACTAAATCTGGTGTCACAGCTGAGCCTGGCAAACTATATTATTATCCGCAAAAACATATATTTTGTTCTGGGGTGAAATTCACTTGCCAAAATAGCAATCCTCTAAATCTGGTGTCACAGCTGAGCCTGGCAAACTATATTAGTATCCGCAAAAACATATATTTTCTTCTGGGGTGAAATTCACTTGCCAAAATAGCAACACCCTAAATCTGGTGTCACAGCTGAGCCTGGCAAACTATATTAGTATCCGTAAAAACATATATTTTCTTCTGGGGTGAAATTCACTTGCCAAAATAGCAATCCACTAAATCTGGTGTCACAGCTGAGCCTGGCAAACTATATTATTATCCGTAAAAACATATATTTTGTTCTGGGGTGAAATTCACTTGCCAAAATAGCAATCCACTAAATCTGGTGTCACAGCTGAGCCTGGCAAACTATATTATTATCCGCAAAAACATATATTTTGTTCTGGGGTGAAATTCACTTGCCAAAATAGCAATCCACTAAATCTGGTGTCACAGCTGAGCCTGGCAAACTATATTATTATCCGTAAAAACATATATTTTGTTCTGGGGTGAAATTCACTTGCCAAAATAGCAATCCTCTAAATCTGGTGTCACAGCTGAGCCTGGCAAACTATATTAGTATCCGTAAAAACATATATTTTCTTCTGGGGTGAAATTCACTTGCCAAAATAGCAATCCACTAAATCTGGTGTCACAGCTGAGCCTGGCAAACTATATTATTATCCGCAAAAACATATATTTTGTTCTGGGGTGAAATTCACTTGCCAAAATAGCAATCCTCTAAATCTGGTGTCACAGCTGAGCCTGGCAAACTATATTAGTATCCGTAAAAACATATATTTTGTTCTGGGGTGAAATTCACTTGCCAAAATAGCAACCCTCTAAATCTGGTGTCACAGCTGAGCCTGGCAAACTATATTAGTATCCGTAAAAACATATATTTTCTTCTGGGGTGAAATTCACTTGCCAAAATAGCAATCCACTAAATCTGGTGTCACAGCTGAGCCTGGCAAACTATATTAGTATCCGCAAAAACATATATTTTGTTCTGGGGTGAAATTCACTTGCCAAAATAGCAATCCTCTAAATCTGGTGTCACAGCTGAGCCTGGCAAACTATATTAGTATCCGCAAAAACATATATTTTGTTCTGGGGTGAAATTCACTTGCCAAAATAGCAATCCTCTAAATCTGGTGTCACAGCTGAGCCTGGCAAACTATATTAGTATCCATAAAAACATATATTTTCTTCTGGGGTGAAATTCACTTGCCAAAATAGCAACACCTAAATCTGGTGTCACAGCTGAGCCTGGCAAACTATATTAGTATCCATAAAAACATATATTTTGTTCTGGGGTGAAATTCACTTGCCAAAATAGCAATCCTCTAAATCTGGTGTCACAGCTGAGCCTGGCAAACTATATTAGTATCCACTAAAAACATATATTTTCTTCTGGGGTGAAATTCACTTGCCAAAATAGCAACACCCTAAATCTGGTGTCACAGCTGAGCCTGGCAAACTATATTAGTATCCGTAAAAACATATATTTTGTTCTGGGGTGAAATTCACTTGCCAAAATAGCAATCCACTAAATCTGGTGTCACAGCTGAGCCTGGCAAACTATATTAGTATCCATAAAAACATATATTTTGTTCTGGGGTGAAATTCACTTGCCAAAATAGCAATCCACTAAATCTGGTGTCACAGCTGAGCCTGGCAAACTATATTAGTATCCGTAAAAACATATATTTTGTTCTGGGGTGAAATTCACTTGCCAAAATAGCAATCCTCTAAATCTGGTGTCACAGCTGAGCCTGGCAAACTATATTAGTATCCGCAAAAACATATATTTTCTTCTGGGGTGAAATTCACTTGCCAAAATAGCAACCCCCTAAATCTGGTGTCACAGCTGAGCCTGGCAAACTATATTAGTATCCGTAAAAACATATATTTTCTTCTGGGGTGAAATTCACTTGCCAAAATAGCAATCCACTAAATCTGGTGTCACAGCTGAGCCTGGCAAACTATATTAGTATCCGCAAAAACATATATTTTGTTCTGGGGTGAAATTCACTTGCCAAAATAGCAATCCACTAAATCTGGTGTCACAGCTGAGCCTGGCAAACTATATTATTATCCGCAAAAACATATATTTTGTTCTGGGGTGAAATTCACTTGCCAAAATAGCAATCCACTAAATCTGGTGTCACAGCTGAGCCTGGCAAACTATATTATTATCCATAAAAACATATATTTTGTTCTGGGGTGAAATTCACTTGCCAAAATAGCAATCCACTAAATCTGGTGTCACAGCTGAGCCTGGCAAACTATATTAGTATCCATAAAAACATATATTTTGTTCTGGGGTGAAATTCACTTGCCAAAATAGCAATCACTCTAAATCTGGTGTCACAGCTGAGCCTGGCAAACTATATTAGTATCCATAAAAACATATATTTTGTTCTGGGGTGAAATTCACTTGCCAAAATAGCAATCCACTAAATCTGGTGTCACAGCTGAGCCTGGCAAACTATATTAGTATCCGCAAAAACATATATTTTGTTCTGGGGTGAAATTCACTTGCCAAAATAGCAATCCTCTAAATCTGGTGTCACAGCTGAGCCTGGCAAACTATATTAGTATCCGCAAAAACATATATTTTCTTCTGGGGTGAAATTCACTTGCCAAAATAGCAATCCCCTAAATCTGGTGTCACAGCTGAGCCTGGCAAACTATATTAGTATCCGTAAAAACATATATTTTCTTCTGGGGTGAAATTCACTTGCCAAAATAGCAATCCACTAAATCTGGTGTCACAGCTGAGCCTGGCAAACTATATTATTATCCGCAAAAACATATATTTTGTTCTGGGGTGAAATTCACTTGCCAAAATAGCAATACCTCTAAATCTGGTGTCACAGCTGTTGCAGGCCCATTGTAAATCTGTCCATAAAAGGATACCTTTCATCCAGGGCCTAAATACTTGCCTAAAAGAGATATTCCCCTAAATCAGTGGTTACTGCTGTGCCTGGATTAGTGTAATAAGCTACATAAACAAATAGGCAGATAGTGGTAGGTGCCTGTAAAAAAAGGCCTGAATTTGAAATCAATACATTGGGCCAAATATTTTTCCTTATTGTGGTGCTTGGTGAGCGGTAACAATGAGGAAAACATCTAGTAAGGGACGCGGGCCAGCGGTCGTGGTGGTGTTAGTGTACCCTCTGGTGCTGGGAGAGGACGTGGCCATTCTGCCACAGCCACACATCCTAGTGAACCAACTACCTCAGGTTCCAGTACCCGCCAGAATTTACAGCGATATTTGGTGGGGCCCAATGCCGTTCTAAGGATGGTAAGGCCTGAGCAGGTACAGGCGCTAGTCAATTGGGTGGCCGACAGTGGATCCAGCATGTTCACAACATTATCTCCCACCAAGTCTTCTGCAGAAAGCGCACAGGTGGCACCTGAAAACCAAGCCCATCAGTCTGTCACATCACCCCCATGCATATCAGGGAAACTGTCTAGAGCCTCAAGTTATGCAGCAGTCTCTTATGCTGTTTGAAGACTCTGCTGGCAGGGTTTCCCAAGGGAATCCACCTAGCCCTTCCCTGTGGTGGAAGACATAGAATGCACTGATGCACAACCTCTGATGTTTACTGATGATGAGGACATGGGAATACCACCTCATCGCGAGTCCTTGCGTCTCTGATGATGACGAAACACAGGTGCCAACTGCTGCGTCTTTCTGCAGTGTGCAGACCGAACAGGAGGACAGGGAGGAAGACTGTGTGGAAGACGATGCAGGGGACGATGAGGTCCTAGACCCCACATGGGAATGAAAGTCGTGCCACTGACTTTCATAGTTCAGAGGAAGAGGCAGTGGTGAGACCGAGCCAACAGCGTAGCAAAGAGGGAGCAGGGGCAAAAAGCAGAACAGCCGCCGCCAAGAGAGTTCGCCTGATACAGGCCACCGCCACCAGGGACCGAGCACCCCAAAGGCAGCTTCAAGGAGTTCCCTGGCATGGCACTTCTTTAAACAATGTGCTGACGACAAGACCCGAGTGGTTTGCACGCTGTGCCATCAGATCCTGAAGCGAGGCATTAACGTTCTGAACCTTAGCACAACCTGCATGACCAGGCATCTACATGCAAAGCATGAACTGCAGTGGAGTAAACACCTTAAAAGCAAAGGAACTCACTCAGGCTCCCCTGCTCCTCTTCTGCTGCTGCCTCGGCCTCTTCCTCCGCCTCGGGAGGAATGTTGGCACCTGCCGCCCACCAAACAGAGGATGTGCCAGCGACACCACCACCTGCGTCACCAAGCATCTCCACCATGTCACACGGCAGCGTTCAGCTCTCCATCTCACAAACCTTGGAGAGAAAGCGTAAATTCCCACACCTAGCCACCCTCGAGGCCCTGGGCCTGAATGCCAGCATTTCTAAACTACTGGCCTTTGAAATGCTTTGTCATTCAGGCTGAGTGAACCTGAACAGCTTCAAACAGCTGATGTCCATGGCTGTCCCACAGTATGTTGTCCCCAGCCGCCACTACTTCTCCCAAGACAGCCGTTGCCGGCTTCCTGCATGCAAGTGTCCGATAAAATCAAGTGTGCACTGCGCAGCGCCATTTGTGGCAAGGTCCTCCTAACCACAGATGCGTGGACCAGTAAGCACGGCCAGGGCCGCTATATCTCCTAACTGCACACTGGGTAAATGTAGTGGCGGCTGGGCCCCAGGCGGAGAGAGTTCCTTGGCGCACGTCCTTCCGCCGCCAAGGATCACAGGGGCATCATTGTTTGCCTCCTGTAGCCTCCTCCTCCTACCGGCTTCCTCCTCCTCTGCTTCCACCAGCTCATCCAGTCAGCCACACACCTTCACCACCAACTTCAGCACAGCCCGGAGGTAAACGTCAGCAGGCCATTCTGAAACTCATATGTTTGGGGGACAGGCCCACACCGCGCAGGAGTTGTGGCGGGGTATTGAACAACAGACCGACCAGTGGTTGCTGCCGGTGGGCCTCAAGCCCGGCCTGGTGGTGTGCGATAATGGGCGAAATCTCGTCGCAGCTCTGGGACTAGCCGGTTTGGCGCACATCCCTTGCCTGGCGCATGTGCTGAATTTGGTGGTGCAGAAGTTCATTCACAACTACCCCAACATGTCAGAGCTGCTGCATAAAGTGAGGGCCGTCTGTGTCGCGATTCCGAGCGTTCACATCCTGCCGCTGCTCGCCTGTCTGCGCTACAGCGTAACTCGGCCTTCCCGCTCACCGCCTCATATGCGGCGTGCCCACCAGGTGGAACTCCACCTTGCACATGCTGAGAGGCTGTGCGAGCAGCAGCAGGCCATAGTGGAGTTTCAGCTGCAGCACGTCACGCGTCAGTCGCACTGCGAACAGCACCACTTCACCACCAATGATTGGGCCTCCATGCGAGACCTGTGTGCCCTGTTGCGCTGTTCGAGTACTCCACCAACATGGCCAGTGGCGATGACACCGTTATCAGCGTTACAATACCACTTCTATGTCTCCTTGAGAAAGCGCTTGGGGCGATGATGGAAGAGAGGTGGCCCAGAGAGGAGGAGGAGGAGGAGGAGGATGAGGGGTCATTTTAGCACTTTCAGGCCAGTCTGTTAGAAGTGGCTCAGAGGGAGGTTTTGCAACAGCAGAGGCCAGGTACAAATGTGGCCAGCCAGGGCCCACTACTGGAGGACGAGGAGGATGAGGAGGAGGTGGAGGAGGATGAGAGAGATGAAGCAGGTTCACAGCGGGGTGGCACCCCGACACAGCTCAGGCCCATCACTGGTGCGTGGCTGGGGGATACGGAGGATGATGGCGATCGCCTCCCACAGAGGACAGCTTGTCTCACCTCTGGGGAGCCTGGCACACATGAGGGACTACATGCTGCAGTGCCTGCGCAATCGACAGCAGAGTTGCCCACATTTTGCGTGTGCGGACTACTGGGTTGCCACCCTGCTGGATCCCGATACAAAGACAATGTGCCCACCTTACTTCCTGCACTGGAGCGTGATAGGAAGATGCGCGAGTTCAAGCGCACGCTGGTAGAGCGCTCCTGAGCATTCCCAAATGTCTCGGGGAACAGGTGGAAGCCCAAGGCGAAGGCAGAAGAGGAGCAAGAGGTCGCCAGCGCAGCAGTGTCACGGCCAGCTCTTCTGAGGCAGGGTTAGCATGGCAGAAATGTGGAAAAGTTTTGTCTCCACGCCACAGCTAACTGCACAACCACCTGATACGGAGCGTGTTAGCAGGAGGCAGCATTTCACTAACATGGTTGAACAGTGCGTCTGCACACCCTCCACGTACTGACTGATGGTTCGGCCCCATTCAACTTCTGGGTCTCCAAATTGTCACGTGGCCAGAGTTAGCATTTTATGCCTTGGAGGTGCTGGCCTGCCCGGCGGTCAGCGTTTTGTCTGAACGTGTATTCAGCACGGCAGGGCGTCATTACTGACAAGCGCAGCCGCCTGTCCACAGCCAACGTGGACAAGCTGACGTTCATAAAAATGAACCAGGCATGGATCCCACAGGACCTGTGCCTCCCTTGTGCAGAATAGACATTTCCCTCCCCATCAACCATGTATTCTTGTACTCTAGGGCACTTCTTTGTTGAATCCTCATTTTTTACTTTACCATGATCTTGCGGTGCAGCCAAAGTTGAATGAACCTCTCCTCTGTCTGGGTGCTGGTCCAAAATACATGAGAGTGACATTCTCCGTTGGTGGTTGATATGACGCATGATTCCTTGCTGTGGGACCTCTCTCCTCTGTCTGGGTGCTGGTCCAAAATACATGAGAGTGACATTCTCCGTTGGTGGTTGATATGACGCATGATTCCTTGCTGTGGGACCTCTCTCCTCTGTCTGTGTGCTGGGCCTAAATAAATGAAGTGACATTCTCCGGTGGTGGGTGATATGACGCATGATTCCATGCTGTGGGACCTGTATCCTCTGTCTGGGTGCTGGTCCAAAATACATGAGTGGCCTTCTCCGGTGGTGGGTGATATGGCGCATGATTCCATGCTGTGGGACCTGTATCCTCTGTCTGGGTGCTGGTCCAAAAATACATGAGAGTGGCCTTCTCCGGTGGTGGGTGATATAGCGCATGATTCCATGCTGTGGGACCTGTATCCTCTGTCTGGGTGCTGGTCCAAAATACATGAGTGGCCTTCTCCCGGTGGTGGGTGATATGACGCATGATTCCATGCTGTGGGACCTGTATCCTCTGTCTGGGTGCTGGTCCAAAAATACATGGAGTGACATTCTCCGGTGCAGGGTGATATGGCGCATGATTCCTTGCTGTGGGACCTGTATCCTCTGTCTGGGTGCAGGGTCCAGAGTCTCTCAAAGTGGCCTTCTCTTGTGGTGGGTGATGTGAAGCTGATGTTTGTGCCATCTGACATGGTTGCCGGGGTCCCATTCAAATGGTGTCCTACTCCTGTAGTGGGTGATCTAAATGCCTGATTCTCTGCTGTGAAAACACCTCTCCTCCGTCTGCAGGTGCAGGTCAAAGTCTCTCAAAGTGGCCTTCTCTTGTGCTGGGTGATGTCAGAGCTGATATTTGTGCCATCTGACATGGTTGCCGGGGTCCCATTAAATAGTTGTCCTACTCCTGTGGTGGGTGATCTAAATACATGATTCTCTGCTGTGAAAACCTCTCTCCTCCGTCTGGGTGCAGGGGTCAAAGTCTCTCAAAGTGGCCTTCTCTTGTGCTGGGTGATGTGAAGCTGATGTTTGTGCCATCTGACATGGTTGCCGGGGTCCCATTAAATGGTGGCCTACTCCTGTGGTGGGTGATCTAAATGCCTGATTCTCTGCTGTGAAAACCCTCTCCTCCGCCTGGGTGCAGGGGTCAAAGTCTCTCAAAGTGGCCTTCTCTTGTGCTGGGTGATGTGAAGCTGATGTTTGTGCCATCTGACATGGCTGCCGGGTCCCATTAAATGGTGTCCTACTCCTGTGGTGGGTGATCTAAATGCCTGATTCTCTGCTGTGAAAACCCTCTCCTCTGTCTGGGTGCTGGTCCCAAATAAATGAGAGGGCCTTCTCCGGTGGTGGTTGATATGACGCATGATTCCTTGATGTGGGACCTGTATCCTCTGTCTGGGTGCTGGTCCAAAATAAATGAGAGTGGCCTTCTCCGGTGGTGGTTGATATGACGCATGATTCCTTGATGTGGGACCTGTCTCCTCTGTCTGGGTGCTGGTCCAAAATAAATGAGAGTGGCCTTCTCCGGTGGTGGTTGATATGACGCATGATTCCTTGATGTGGGACCTCTCTCTCTGTCTGGGTGCTGGTCCAAAATACATGAGAGTGGCCTTCTCCGGTGGTGGTTGATATGACGCATGATTCCTTGCTGTGGGACCTGTATCCTCTGTCTGGGTGCTGGTCCAAAATAAATGAGAGTGGCCTTCTCCGTGGTGGTTGATATGACGCATGATTCCTTGATTGGGACTAGTGTTGGCGAATATTCGAAAGCGAATTTTTTTAGCGAATATCGCACTTCGCTACTCGCGAATATTTCGAATATAGCGCTATAAATTCGCTATTTCGAATATTCGTTTTTTTTTTTTTTTTAGTTATATTTTTTCTTTCCCACTTCCCAAAAGTAGTTCTTACCTGTCATGAGGATTCCTGGCTTCCTGGCTGCTCCAGTCAGTGCCCGTTGCCGCTTCTGCCGACTTCCGTGCTCATGGAGCGTCCCCTTCCATGGGAAAATCTCTATATACTAAAATGTACTGTCGGATTTGAGGAATTACGTTGAAATCGCAATCGCGATTAATTCAAGTTATATTAATCGCATTGCGATTACAACTTAGCACTGCTATCTTACATAGGCTAGAATTAACGAATATGGAATATATGGCTATGCACTAGCAGTGCTAAGTTGAAATCGCAATGCGAATACTTTAAGTTAAATTAATCGCATTGCGATTTCAACTTAGCACTGCTGCTATATTCCATATTAGATTAACCGTTAATTCTAGCAAGCTGACCCATTATAAACCCAGCTCTAAGTTGAAATCGCAATGCGATTAATATAACTTGAATTAATCGCATTGCGATTTCAACGTAATTCCTCAAATCCGACAGTACATTTTAGTATATGGAGACGTTCCCATGGTGATGGGGCGCTCCATGAACACAGAAGTTATGGTTGGCTTGGTAGAATTAGCGAGGATGACGAATATGACGAATGTATTCGTCATATTCCTCAAAGCGAAGATAGCGAGTATTCTACATCTTCGTTTTAGCAACCTATTCGTCAACTCGCTGCGCTAATTCTAGCAATCAAATAGGAAGGTTGACTTACCAGACAGCTGTGTTAAATTACGCTATGCGATTTTTTTTTTTAATAAATAGAATACTTATAATAATATTATCATATCAAGTAATATAATTATTGTATTAAAAAAAAAAAATCGCATAGCAATTTACACAACTGTCTCTATAGTCAACCTTCCTGTTTGATTGCTAGAATTAGCGAGGTTGACGAATAGGTTGCTAAAACGAAGATGTAGAATACTTCGTTATCTTCGTTTTGAGGAATATGACGAATACATTCGTCATATTCGTCATCCTCGCTAATTCTAGATATGAAACCAATAGGAAAGTAGCCTTAAGTACAAATCGCAATATGCGATTATTTAAATCGCATTTTAATCGCGATAACTAGAAAAAATGACGAATATTCGATTTCGACGAATACGAAACGAATATTCATTCGAATATTCGCGAATTTCGTCGAAATCGAATATGGCACCTGCCGCTCATCACTATGTGGGACCTCTCTCCTCTGTCTGGGTGCTGGTCCAAAATACATGAGAGTGGCCTTCTCCGGTGGTGGGTGATATGACGCATGATTCCATGCTGTGGGACCTGTATCCTCTGTCTGGGTGCTGGTCCAAAATACATGAGAGTGGCCTTCTCCGGTGGTGGGTGATATGACGCATGATTCCATGCTGTGGGACCTGTATCCTCTGTCTGGGTGCTGGTCCAAAATACATGAAGTGGCCTTCTCCGGTGGTGGGTGATATGACGCATGATTCCATGCTGTGGGACCTGTATCCTCTGTCTGGGTGCTGGTCCAAAATACATGAGTGGCCTTCTCCGGTGGTGGTTGATATGACGCATGATTCCTTGATGTAGGACCTGTATCCTCTGTCTGGGTGCTGGTCCAAAATAAATGAAGTGGCCTTCTCCGGTGGTGGTTGATATGACGCATGATTCCTTGATGTGGGACCTCTCTCCTCTGTCTGGGTGCTGGTCCAAAATACATGAGAGTGGCCTTCTCCGGTGGTGGTTGATATGACGCATGATTCCTTGATGTGGGACCTGTATCCTCTGTCTGGGTGCTGGTCCAAAATAAATGAAGTGGCCTTCTCCGGTGGTGGTTGATATGACTCATGATTCCTTGATGTAGGACCTCTCTCCTCTGTCTGGGTGCTGGTCCAAAATACATGAGAGTGGCCTTCTCCGGTGGTGGGTGATATGACGCATGATTCCATGCTGTGGGACCTGTATCCTCTGTCTGGGTGCTGGTCCAAAATACATGAGAGTGGCCTTCTCCGGTGGTGGGTGATATGACGCATGATTCCATGCTGTGGGACCTGTATCCTCTGTCTGGGTGCTGGTCCAAAATACATGAAGTGGCCTTCTCCGGTGGTGGGTGATATGACGCATGATTCCATGCTGTGGGACCTGTATCCTCTGTCTGGGTGCTGGTCCAAAATACATAGAGTGGCCTTCTCCGGTGGTGGGTGATATGACGCATGATTCCTTGCTGTGGGACCTCTCTCCTCTGTCTGTGTGCTGGGCCTAAATAAATGAGAGTGACATTCTCCGGTGGTGGGTGATATGACGCATGATTCCATGCTGTGGGACCTGTATCCTCTGTCTGGGTGCTGGTCCAAAATACATGAAGTGGCCTTCTCCGGTGGTGGGTGATATGACGCATGATTCCATGCTGTGGGACCTGTATCCTCTGTCTGGGTGCTGGTCCAAAATACATGAAGTGGCCTTCTCCGGTGGTGGGTGATATGACGCATGATTCCATGCTGTGGGACCTGTATCCTCTGTCTGGGTGCTGGTCCAAAATACATAGAGTGGCCTTCTCCGGTGGTGGGTGATATGACGCATGATTCCATGCTGTGGGACCTGTATCCTCTGTCTGGGTGCTGGTCCAAAATACATAGAGTGACATTCTCCGGTGCAGGGTGATATGACGCATGATTCCTTGCTGTGGGACCTGTATCCTCTGTCTGGGTGCTGGTCCAAAATACATGAGAGTGACATTCTCCGGTGCAGGGTGATATGACGCATGATTCCTTGCTGTGGGACCTCTCTTCAATTGATATTGGTTAATTTTTATTTATTTTATTTAATTTTAATTCATTTCCCTATCCACATTTGTTTGCAGGGGATTTTTCTACACTTTGCTGCCTTTGGCAGCCCTCTAGCCCTTTCCTGGACTATTTTACAGCCTTTTTTGTGCCTAAAAGTTCGGGTCCCCATTGACTTCAATGGGGTTCGGGTTCGGGATAAAGTTCGGATCGAGTTCGAATCCCGAACCCGAACATTTCCGGGAAGTTCGGCCGAACTTCTCGAACCCGAACATCCAGGTGTTCGCTCATCTCTACCTATTTTACATTTCTGCAGTGAAATAGTGCATCAGTGTATTTTTTGGGAAAAAAAGCGGTATTCCTGGTCCACAAAGCAGTTGTGCATACAGCGTACAAATACCTATTTTAAATTTCAGCACTGAAATAGTGCATTACTGTGTTTAAGGTAAAAAAGCCATGATCTTGGTCCACAAAGCAGTTGTGCATACAACTTACAAATACCTATTTTAAATTTCAGCGCTGAAATAGTGCATTCGTGTGTTTTAGGGTGAAAAAAACGTGTTCTTGGTTCACAAAGCAGTTGTGCATACAGCGTACAAATACCTACGTTTAATTTTCAGCCGTTACATAGTGCATTTGTGAATTTTGGGGAAAAAAGCCGGGTTCTTGGTTCACAAAGCAGTTGTGCTGTCACGAGGGTGTTAGGAGCCACGTCTGACTCCGTTATATCCAGGGTCAGGAAGTCGCAACAGGTGGCTGCGCGCTCTATGTCTAAAGATCATGCTGTTACTTAATGGTAGCTTTCTGTGTTTGCCTTGCAATCCTTTTTGTCTCACTCAGGGATCTGTAGCTTCTTCTCCTCAGCTGTTTCTTGTCCGTCACGTCAGATTTTCTGGGGGAAGGGACAAATTTGTGACATTCCGTGAGGCCTGTAGGTTTTATTTTAAGATGCGCCCCTACTCCTCTGGTAATGAAGAACAGCGGGTGGGGATTGTTATTTCCCTGCTACAGGGGGACTCGCAATCCTGGGCATTCTCTTTACCCACTGATTCCCAGTCTCTCCGGTAAGTGGATGGATTTTTTGGGGCCTTTGGTCTCATATATGATGACCCTGACCGAGTCGCCCTGGCTGAGTCAAAGTTACGGAGACTCCTACAGGGAGATCGGCCAGAAGAGGAGTATTGCTCAGAGTTCCGTAAGTGGGCTACGGATACTCAGTGGAACGATCCGGCTCTCAGGAGTCAGTTCTGCTCTGGGTTATCCGAAAGGGTTAAGGATGCGCTTGCGCTGTATGAGACACCCTTTTCCCTTGATGCTGTTATGTCCCTTTCTATCAGAATAGATAGACGTCTTAGGGACAGAATGAAAAATCCTGAGCATATAGTAACCCCTCCCAAGCAGCAGCTAGTCTGTACGGACCTAGACGAACCTATGCAGCTAGGAGGAACTTCTCGTCAGGTCCATCCTCCTGAGGCTAGCCGTAGGCATGGGGTTTGTTTTTCCTGTGGGGGGAGGGGTCATTTCATTAATGTCTGTCCTTCCATACCCAAAAACAAACGACCGTCGGAAAACTACTGACCCCAGGCTGTGTGGAGGATGTCAGCCGGGGGGTATACAATTCCTCCATACGAATGTCTCAATTTGTGTTGCCAGCGGTTGTTGTTTTTGGTGATAAGACAGAGACTATTTCTTTCTTTCTTTCTAGACAGTGGAGCCCATTTTGCCCAGACTATGGGTTTGTCTTTCTGTACGCTACAGAGACCTATTCCCATATTCGCTATTGACTCTGCTCCTCTGTCTCAGAGAAACCTTACTCATATTGTCCATAACTTACACCTTTGGGTGGGGGACCACCATAACGAGTGTCTTTCATGTTATGTTCTGGAGGGCCTTCCCTCTCCTGTGGTATTGGGTCTTCCCTGGTTGGTAGTGCACAATCCAGTGGTGGATTGGCAGGCCAGGGAGATATTGGAGTGGAGTGAGCATTGCAAAGAAAATTGTTTAAATAGCAATTGCTTAGTCACCTCCACACATTGGCGGATCCAGGAGGGGGGGGGGGGCAATGGAGCAATTGCATCCCCCCCCGAGAATCCGAGAATATAGTTTTGCTGATTCCCCCAATGCTGGCTGGCCGTGCCTGCACAGTGTAAATTGCAATACCTGCGAAGTGGGATGCGGGCCGCAGCTAAGTTCACATGGGTGGGGGAACCGGAGCGGAGGCAGAGCCAGGTGCACGCAGCCAGGAGGAGGGGGAGTGGTCCCGTATGGGGCAGGCAGCACGGCATGCCTGTAGTGCTAAGCGAGGTGAGGGCAGCGGCGTGCCGAGCGCTGCTGCTCCCTATATAGTGTATAAGAATTGTCCGGCCCTGGGCCTGACTGAGAGTGAGACAGACCCTATAAGTTATATGACAGTACACTTATAAAGTATGTACCCTCAACCTCAGCTCAGTTATATTACCCCCAGTAGGCCTGTATAATGTACCCTGACACCCCTCAGTTATATCAATTAAAGGGTAAATTATACAGGGGGTAATATAACTGAGGAGGGGTATCAGGGGACATTATACAGGGGTAATATAACTAAAGAGGGGTATCAGGGGACATTATACAGGGGTAATATAACTTATACTACCCCTGTATAATGTCCCTGATTGCCCTCCTCAGTTATATTACCACTGTATAATGTACCCTGATACCCCTCCTCAGTTATATCACCACTGTATAATGTACCCTGATGGCCCTCCTCAGTTATATTACCACTGTATAATGTACCCTGATGGCCCTCCTCAGTTATATTACCACTGTATAATGTACCCTGATGGCCCTCCTCAGTTATATTACCACTGTATAATGTACCCTGATGGCCCTCCTCAGTTATATTACCACTGTATAATGTACCCTGATGGCCCTCCTCAACGATCTGGAAGTGCCCCTCCCGAGACCAGGCTCTGGATCCGACACTGCCTCCACAGCTACTCTACCTACATTTGTTTCGGATTTTGAGGACGTTTTCTCTGAGAAGGGTTGTCAGAAGTTACCACCTCACCGTCCTAATGATTGCCCGGTTAACCTGATTCCCGATGCAAAATTACCCAAGACCAGGTTATACAGGGAGTGCAGAATTATTAGGCAAGTTGTATTTTTGAGGATTAATTTTATTATTGAACAACAACCATGTTCTCAATGAACCCAAAAAACTCATTAATATCAAAGCTGAATATTTTTGGAAGTAGTTTTTAGTTTGTTTTTAGTTTTAGCTATTTTAGGGGGATATCTGTGTGTGCAGGTGACTATTACTGTGCATAATTATTAGGCAACTTAACAAAAAACAAATATATACCCATTTCAATTATTTATTTTTACCAGTGAAACCAATATAACATCTCAACATTCACAAATATACATTTCTGACATTCAAAAACAAAACAAAAACAAATCAGTGACCAATATAGCCACCTTTCTTTGCAAGGACACTCAAAAGCCTGCCATCCATGGATTCTGTCAGTGTTTTGATCTGTTCACCATCAACATTGCGTGCAGCAGCAACCACAGCCTCCCAGACACTGTTCAGAGAGGTGTACTGTTTTCCTCCTTGTAAATCTCACATTTGATGATGGACCACAGGTTCTCAATGGGGTTCAGATCAGGTGAACAAGGAGGCCATGTCATTAGATTTTCTTCTTTTATACCCTTTCTGCCAGCCACGCTGTGGAGTACTTGGACGCGTGTGATGGAGCATTGTCCTGCATGAAAATCATGTTTTTCTTGAAGGATGCAGACTTCTTCCTGTACCACTGCTTGAAGAAGGTGTCTTCCAGAAACTGGCAGTAGGACTGGGAGTTGAGCTTGACTCCATCCTCAACCCGAAATGGCCCCACAAGCTCATCTTTGATGATACCAGCCCAAACCAGTACTCCACCTCCACCTTGCTGGCGTCTGAGTCGGACTGGAGCTCTCTGCCCTTTACCAATCCAGCCACGGGCCCATCCATCTGGCCCATCAAGACTCACTGTCATTTCATCAGTCCATAAAACCTTAGAAAAATCAGTCTTGAGATATTTCTTTGCCCAGTCTTGACGTTTCAGCTTGTGTGTCTTGTTCAGTGGTGGCCGTCTTTCAGCCTTTCTTACCTTGGCCATGTCTCTGAGTATTGCACACCTTGTGTTTTTGGGCACTCCAGTGATGTTGCAGCTCTGAAATATGGCCAAACTGGTGGCAAGTGGCATCTTGGCAGCTGCACGCTTGACTTTTCTCAGTTCATGGGCAGTTATTTTGCGCCTTGGTTTTTCCACACGC
Organism: Bufotes viridis; assembly: GCA_033119425.1. Lineage (NCBI taxonomy): Eukaryota > Metazoa > Chordata > Amphibia > Anura > Bufonidae > Bufotes > Bufotes viridis. The sequence continues at coordinate 315,085,759 of CM065592.1, forward strand.
TTCTTGCGACCCTGTTGACTATTTTGAATGAAACGCTTGATTGTTCGATGATGACGCTTCAGAAGCTTTGCAATTTCAAGAGTTCTGCATCCCTCTGCAAGATATCTCACTATTTTTGACTTTTCTGAGCCTGTCAAGTCCTTCTTTTGACCCATTTTGCCAAAGGAAAGGAAGTTGCCTAATAATTATGCACACCTGATATAGGGTGTTGATGTCATTAGACCACACCCCTTCTCATTACAGAGATGCACATCACCTAATATGCTTAATTGGTAGTAGGCTTTCGAGCCTATACAGCTTGGAGGAAGACAACATGCATAAAGAGGATGATGTGGTCAAAATACTCATTTGCCTAATAATTTTGCACTCCCTGTATAATCTCTCGGGTCGCGAGAGACAAGCCATGAAAGATTATATCTCCGAGAGTCTGGCTAAGGGACACATCAGACCCTTTTATCGCCCGTGGCTGCTGGGTTTTTCTTTGTTAAAAAGAAAGGTGGGGACCTGCATCCTTGCCTAGATTTTCGTGAACTAAACCGGATAACTATCCGAGACCCATACCCTCTTCCTCTCATTACCTGACCTGTTTAATCAGATTGCGGGTGCTAGGTGGTTCTCCAAACTTGATCTTAGGGGGGCCTACAATCTGATTCGTATCAAGGAAGGGGATGAGTGGAAGACAGCTTTTAACACCCCTGAGGGGCATTATGAAAGTCTAGTCATGCCTTTCAGTTTGACCAATGCTCCTGCTGTCTTCCAACATTTCGTTAACAATATTTTTTGTCATCTTATCGGCAGGTTTGTGGTGATATACCTAAATGATATTTTAATTTATTTGTCTGATCTGAAAACACACGAGGTACATGTCAGACAGGTACTGCAGGTCCTACGGACAAATAAATTATATGCGAAAATTGAAAAGTGTGTCTCTTCGCCGTTCAGGAGATACAGTGTCTGGGATATCTATTATCTGCTTCAGGTTTCCGTATGGATCCTGGGAAGCTCCAGGCAATTTTAGATTGGGATCTTCCTGAGAACCTTAAAGCACTGCAAAGGTTCTTGGGTTTTGCAAATTTTTATAGAAAGTTTATTAAAAACTATTCTGTGATTGTCAAACCCCTTACTGACATGACTAGGAAGGGGACTGATTTTTATAAATGGTCTGACGCCGCTAAAATGAAAATGCCATTTTCCTCTCTAAAGGAGAAGTATACCTCGGCACCTGTACTAATCCAACCGGATGTCTCCCAGCCTTTTATTGTTGAAGTAGATGCGTCAGAGGTGGGAGTGGGTGCTGTACTGTCTCCTGGCAAATGGCGTCCTTGCGCTTTCTTTTCTAAAAAACTATCTGCAGCGGAAAGGAACTATGATATTGGCAATAGGGAACTATTAGCTATTAAACTAGCGTTTGAGGAATGGCGTCACTTTTTAGAGGGGGCAATCCACCCTGTCACGGTGATTACTGACCACAAAAATCTTCTGTACCTTGAATCAGCTAAGCGTCTCACCCCTAGACAAGCTAGGTGGTCTCTATTTTTTACCAGGTTTAACTTTATCATCATCTATAGTCCAGGGGCAAAAAATACCAAGGCAGATGCATTATCTCGTATTTTCCCTGGAGGGGGTAATGTGGGTGATCCGGTACCCATTCTACAAAGAGGAGTGGTTGTCTCTGCTGTACACTCTGTTCTGGAGGGGAAGGAGTTAGAGGCCCAGGGGGACGCCCCGGTCTCTTGCCCCTCAGAGAAATTGTACCATTAAACCTATGTCTCGAATTATTAAAGGAACATCATAATTCGGCACTTGCTGGGTACCCGGGTAGTAAAGAAACCTTGGAGCTACTGTCTCGTTGTTTCTGGTGGCCGAGGTTTCATCAGGATGTAATGGATTTTATGTCTGCTTGTTCTACTTGTGCACGCGGTTAAGTCTCTCATACACAGGCACACTTGTCCTTTTCCTCAGCTTTCCATCCTCAATCGAATGGACAGACTGAACGTATCATACTTACCGTTAGCTGAGTTTGCTATAAATAATCAACAGCAGGAATCCACTGGCAAGTCACCATTTCTCGATGCATATGGTTTTCATCCCCGATTCTGTACTTTCAAAGAAGGGGGGTCATAAGGGGTTCCCGAAGAGGATGGTTTTCGTCATCACTTTCATCTGTATGGCAGAAGGTGCAAGCTAACTTGAAAAATATGGGGGGTAAATATAAATGCATGGCTGATAAGAAACGTTCGCCAGGTCCGGACCTAGGAGTGAATGACTATGTGTGGTTATCTACTAGGAATATTAAGTTAAAGGTTCCCTCTTGGAAACTGGGTCTTAGGTTCATTGGTCCTTACAAAATAATAGCCCTCATTAACCCCGTGGCTTTTCGCCTGGAGCTACCTCAGACTTTTAAAATCCATAACATCTTCCATAAGTCGTTACTCAAAAGGTATGTTGCACATCTAGAACCGTCTCCGCAACCACCCCCTCCTGTTATTGTTGATGATAATCTGGAGTTTCAAATATCCAAAATTGTTGATTCTCGTTGGGTCCGCCGCTCTCTTCAATATCTGGTGCATTGGAGGGGTTACGGTCCCGAGGAAAGAATGTGGGTACCAGCATCAGAGGTAAACGCCAACAGGTTAGTTCGGGCTTTCCATGCCTCTCATCCTGAGAGACCTGGTCCTTAGTGTCCGGAGGCCCCTCGTGGAAAGGGTGGTACTGTCACGAGGGTGTCAGGAGCCACGTCTGACTCCGTTATACCCAGGGTCAGGAAGTCGCAACAGGTGGCTGCGCGCTCTATGTCTAAAGATCATGCTGTTACTTAATGGAAGCTTTCCGTGTTTGCCTTGCAATCATTTTTGCCTCACTCAGGGATCTGTAGCTTCTTCTCCTTAGCTGTTTCTTGTCCGTCACTCCCAACCTCCTTATATTCCCCCTTCCCACTTCTCTGGTTGCCAGATATAGAGCTTCCTGCCTGGACTTCTGTACTGACCCACTGGAACAGTGTAGCTGTTGTTCCTGGTTGTCGTACCAGAGTGTTACCCTCCGGACCCCTGTTAGGCTTTTGTTATCCGCTGTTGTCACCCGCCTAGGCTTATATGTTTTGTCTGTATTGTCTGTCCTCTCCCTGGTGTTTTCCTTTAGTGTTAGTGGTGAGGAATAGTGCTCCCATCGCCCTATTCACTACTTAGGGCTCAATTTAAGGAAAGCCAGGGTTTAGGCACGTGATCGGCATACGGGTGAAAAACCCGTCTAGGGACGTCAGGGCAGTCAGGTGCCAGCTTCAAGGTGAGTTAGGGGTCACCACCTTTCCCTCTCCCTTGCACAGGGCTTTCCCTTTTCCCTTCCTTTGCGTCACATGTCTGTGATCGGCACACCGGTCGTGATATGTGCATATAGCGTACAAATACCTACATTTAATTTTCAGCCATTAAATAATGCATTTGTGAATTTTGGGGAAAAAAACTGTGTTCTTGGTTCACAAAGCAGTTGTGCATACAGCGTACAAATACCTACGTTTAATTTTCAGCTGTTAAATAGTGCACTTGTGAATTTTGGGCAAAAAAAGCCGTGTTCTTGGTTCACAAAGCAGTTGTGCATACAGCTTACAAATACCTACGTTAAATTTTCAGCCGTTAAATAGTGCATTTGTGAATTTTGGGCAAAAAAGCCGTGTTCTTGGTCCACAAAGCAGTTGTGCATACAGTGTAGAAATACCTATTTTATATTTCAGCACTGAAATAGTGCATTAGTGTGTTTTAGGGGAAAAAATGCTGTGTTCTTGGCTCACAAAGCAGTTGTGCATACAGCGTAGAAATACCTATGTTTAATTTTCAGCCGTTAAATAGTGCATTTGTTAATTTTTTGGGAAAAAAGCCTTGTTCTTGGTCCACAAAGCAGTTATTCATACAGCATACAAATACCTATTTTAAATTTCAGCACTGAAATAGTGCATTAGTGTGTTTTGGTGAAAAGAAAGACATGTTCTTGGTCCACAATTGTCCATACAACGTACAAATACCTATTTTATATTTCAGCCGTTAAATAGTTCATTTGTGAATTTTGGGGAAAAATCCATGTTCTTCGTTCACAAAGCAGTTGTGCATACAGCGTACAAATACCTATGTTTAATTTTCAGCCGTTAAATATTGCATTTGTGAATGTTTTGGGGAAAAAAGCAGTGTTCTTGGTTCACAAAGTAGTTGTGCATACAGCATACAAATACCTACGTTTAATTTTCTGCCGTTAAATAGTGCATTTGTGAATTTTGGGGGAAAAAAGCAGTGTTCTTGGTCCACAAAGCAGTTGTGCATACAGCGTACAAATACCTATTTTAAATTGCAGCACTGAAATAATGTATTACTATGTTTTAGGGAAAAAAAGCTGTGTTCTTGGTTCACAAAGCAGATGTGCATACAGCGTACAAATACCTATGTTTAATTTTCAGCCGTTAAATAGTGCATTTGTGAATTTTGGGGAAAAATGCATTATTCCTGGTCCACAAAGCAGTTTAAAATACACAGCCCAAATACATCATTTACATTTCTGCTGTGAAATAGTGCATTAGTGTATCTTTGGGAAAAAAGCGGTATTCTTGGTCCACAGAGCATTTTTATGACACGGGCACTGCCTTAGTGTTACTGAACTTAATTGTTGACTATTGGCAGTTAAATTGACACCGGAGATAAACCATCTGTCAACTTGGTGGGTGAACGCAAATAATGAGGAGAACATCAAATAAGGGACCTGGGCATGGTCGTGGTGGTATTGGTGGAGCTCCTGTTGCTAGAAGAGGACGTGGATGTTCAGCACCAACTACAGGTCCAAGCGAAACACCTTTCTCAGGTGCGAGTAGGCGACAGAACCTGCAGCGTTATTTGGTAGGCGTTATTTGCCGCTCTACAGATCGTGAGGCCAGAACAAGTACAGGCGATAGTAGATTGGGTGGCTGACAGTGGCTACAGTTCCTTCACCGTATCTCCCATCCAGTCCTCTGCAGAAAGCTCAGAGTTGGCACCTGCAGCCCATGCCCATCAGTCTTTCACCTCACCTCTTGCAAAGCAGCCAAGCAGTCTGAGCTCCAAGTTATGCAGCAGACTCTTATGCTTTTTGATGACTCTGCTTGCAGGGTTTCCCCAGGCAATCCACATTGCCCTACCCCAGAAGGGGAAGACATTGAATGCACTGATGCCCAACCACTTATGTTGCAGGATGAGAACATGGGAGGACCACTGCAGCACGTCTCTGATGATGACGAAACACAAGTGCAAACTGATTCGGCTTTCTGCAGTGTGCAGACTGACGAGGAGGGCAGGGGTTAAGAATGGGTCGAAGATGATGTGGAGGACTATGAGGTCCTAGACCCCGACTGAACTCAAGTTCATGCTAGTGACGTGTGCAGTTTTGAGGAAGAGGCGGTGGTTGCACAGAGGCAACAGCACAGCAAAAGAGGGAGCAGGTTTCAAAAGCAGTGCAGCCGTCCCTAAGACAGTACGCCTGCTACTGCCCACCGCACACAGGCATCGAGCAGACCAAAGCCAGCTCCAAGGAGTTCATTGACGTGTCAATTCTTCAGACAATGTCCTGATGACAAGACATGAGCAGTTTCCACGTTGTGCTATCAGAGCCTGAAGCGAGGCATAAACATTCTAAACCTGAGCACAACCTGCATGACCAGGCATTGTGGTAAGGTGCAAGGTGTCATATGTGATGGCAGGTACGTGTCACCGAGGTTGCTGGCCTCGGTGAGGTGAGAGCCGGGTTTTTGTCTGCAGCAGCTAGTGCTGTTTGACTTTGATAATAGCATGGCTGCAAAGCCGATCCGGGCCGGCTCTTACTGGGAGCAGCTAAAGAGTAGGGTGGGTGGCTGCTCCCCACGGTCCAGTCCATGTTTTGGGCTGGATATAAAACGCAGCCAGCAGCTGTGTCTGAGGAGTGTGATTATCCTGGAGCTGCTAACAGGGCTGGGAGCTCTCTGTCCGGGAGGAAAGAGCTCAGCAAGGAGGTGTTTTGTTCCTGGCTACCTGAAGCTGGATTCTCCTGCGGCTGGGCCGACAGCCTGGTGCGAACCTGCACCTACACCTCCCAGGTGACTGAACCTGTGTTGGACTGTTTTTGTTTGGCTACGTTATTTCCGTTGTGTGTGAACTGTCACCAAGAGACTGTTTTTCATTTTGTGTGCAAGTGTGAATAAAACACTGTTTGTTGCACAATCTGGACTCCTTGTTTTGCCTCTAAACTGCACCCGCACCGCTGTCTACCAGAGCGACTCCCACATTTGGTGTCGGATGCGGGCATGCGCAGTGAGGCTGGCGTGAACGCCGAAGTTTTGTTTTTCTAAAGTGTATGGAATATATTAAGCCAGCAAAGCTGCAAGCAGGAGTTTCTGGCAACATGGAGGCTGCTGTGAAGGCTCTCATAGAGGCTAACGTGCAGCAGCGGGAGACCAACCAACTACTGCTACAACATGTGATGGCGTTACAGGCGGCAGGAGCGTCCCACCACGTCCAAGATGCCCGGAAGCGGTCCGTGCGGCGATCCCAAAAATGACCCCCGCAGACGACGTTGAGACGTACCTGGCGGTTTTTGAGAAGGTCGCCGTGAGGGAAAAGTTACCCCGTGACCAGTGGGCTGAGGTGGTCGCTCCGTTCCTGGCTTCCGGACCCCAGCAGGTGTTTTTCGACTTGTCGGACGACCAAGCGGCAGACTATGACGCTGTGAAAGGAGAGGTCCTAGCCAGACTGGGCGTGAACGTGCTGGTCCGCGCCCAAAGAGTCCACCAGTGGGACTTTAAAACGACTGAACCCGCTAGGCCGCAGTTCTACGATCTACTGCACAGGCTGCAAGAGTGGCTGCAGCCCGATCTACTAAGTCCCACTGCCATGCTGGATCGACTGTTGGCGGACATCTTTTGGAGGGCCCTGCCTTATCCCCTCCAGCACTGGATCGGCCAGGTATCGCCCACCAATGCCCTGGAGATGGTCGACCTGGTGGAGCGCTACGAGGCCACCAGAAACCTGCAGGGGACTCTTGCGGGAAGGGGTCAGTCAAACCCGGAGGCCTCTGCCCCAGTTCCGACGTCCGGCGACAGAGCGGCCTGCCCGGAATATACCCCTGCGAGTCCGCCTCCGTGGTATGCTGGAGGTGTCAGGAGCCAGGCCACATCAGGGCCGACTGTCCGCATCGGGATGAGCCGATGGATATGAACTACGGGGTCGTCACTCCCTGTATGCACGGAAGCTGTGCGCAACTGGCACCCGTGAGGTGCAGGACCATAACCACCTGTGTCAGGTAGAGGTGGGAGACTCTCTGGCGGTGGCTCTGCTGGACTCCGGGAGTTTAGTCTCCCTGGTAAGGGCTGCACTTGTACGGCCTGCGGAGTATACTGGCCGTAAAGTCGGGGTCCTGTGCATCCACGGAGACCTGAAAGACTATCCCACTGCACTAGTGACTTTGTCCACAGCGGCTGGTAGGTGGACCCACGAGGTGGCTGTCGCTACTAAACTCCCACACGAACTAATACTTGGGAGGGACTTCCCGGTTTTCCGGCGCTGTGGCCGGCAATAAAGGTATCTGAGGGACCCGAGACAGAGGTGACCCTAGTAGAGTGGCCTGATACCGCTGGAAGGCCAGAACCCTGGGAGCCCGAGTCTGAAGGGCCGGCGGTAGGGGTGACCACTGCTCCAGCGGTAGAGGGGAGACAACCCCACTGAGTGTAATGGTGGGAGACACGGAGGACTTGCCACCGGGACCTGAGTTGGCAGACCTCAATGTCTCCGGGAAAATTTTGGGACCGCACAACACCGGGACCAAACCCTAACCAGGGCCTGGGAGAATGTGCTGGAAATTGATGGGAAACCCCAGAAACCAGGGGCTGAATTAATGTTCCCACGGTTTATTGTTCTGCAGGATATGTTGTATCGGGTGAACCAAATCCGAGCGAACCTGTTGAACAGTTGGTGGTGCCCACAGCGTATCGCAAGCTTGTCATGGAGCTTGCCCACCAACATGTTCTTGGGGACACCTGGGGTGGCAGAAAACCCAGGACCGCATACTGCAGCGATTTTATTGGCCCAGTGTGTTCAAGGAGGTAGAGAATTATTGTAAGTCCTGTCCGACCTGTCAGATAACTAGCCCCAGCCACATTTCCGTAGTCCCCTGGTACCTCTGCCAATTATTGAAGTACCGTTTGAGCGAATCGCGATGGATTTAGTTGGGCCTGTACCAAAGTCTGCCAGGGGCCACCAACACATTCTGGTAGTTCTCGACTATGCCACTCGGTATCCGGAGGCGGTGCCTCTGCGACATACCTCAGCTAAGCTCATTGCCAAAGAGTTAATGGAGATGTTTTCCCGTGTGGGCCTGCCAAAAGAGGTTCTGACAGACCAAGGGACCCCTTTATGTCCAAAGTAATGAGGGAACTGTGTAAATTGTTGCGTATAAAGCAGTTACGGACGTCCGTTTACCATCCGCAAACAGACGGTCTTGTGGAGAGGTTTAACCAAACTCTAAAAAATATGTTAAAGAGGGTGGTGTCTAGAGATGGGAAGGACTGGGATCTGCTTCTGCCCTATCTCATGTTCGCAGTGCGAGAGGTGCCCCAGGCCTCTACTGGGTTCTCGCCCTTCGAACTGCTTTATGGCAGACACCCTCGGGGCCTGTTGGATATCGCCAAGGAAGCGTGGGAACAACAGCCTGTCCCCCACAAAAGTGTCATTGAGTATGTCGCCCAAATGCAGGACCGGATGGAAAGGGTGTTGCCCTTGGTCCGGGAGCATATGGAGGCAGCGCAACAAGCCCAGAGTAGGGTGTACAATCGTCAGGCTCGGAGTGCGGGACTTCAATCCGGGAGATCGGGTTTTGGTTCTGGTACCCACCCTTGACAACAAATTCCTAGCTAGGTGGCAGGGCCCCTATGAGGTGATCGAGAAGGTAGGGAAGTAAATTACAAAGTACACCAGCCAGGGCGGCGCAAGCCGAGCAGGTGTACCACGTGAATTACTTAAGCCGTGGAAAGATAGGGACACAGCCGGCGACCACAGCCCCGGCCAGGGCTTCTAGGTGAAAAGGGTCCAGCCCCACAGTTCGAGGCCTGTGAAGCAGTAACCACGGTAAAATTGCAGACAGCCTGTCTTCCAAACAAGTTCAGGAAGTCAGGGAGTTCATCAGTCGGAACACGGATGTGTTCTCGGACCTCCCTGGCGCACGTCTCTCATCCAACATGACATCGTCACTGAGCCTCAGGCCAAGATCCGGTTAAAACCATACCGGGTACCCGAGGCTCGGCGACGGGCCATCGCGGAGGAAGTACAGTTAATGTTGAAGCTCGAGGTCATTGAGGAGTCGAAAAGTGAGTGGGCCAGTCCCATAGTCCTAATACCCAAGCCGGATGGGACGTTGCGGTTCTGCAACGACTTTCATAAGTTAAATGAAGTATCCAAGTTTGACGCGTATCCCATGCCCGAGTAGACGAGCTGGTTGAAAGTTTAGGACAAGCCCGTTATTTTTCTGTGCTGGACCTCACTAAAGGGTACTGGCAGGTACCCTTAACTGAGTCGGCTAAGGAAAAACCGCATTTGTTACCCCGCAGGGCCTGTATCACTACAAGGTGTTACCCTTTGGCCTGCATGGCGCCCCGCCACTTTCCAAAGGTTAATGGACATAGTGCTGCGACCACATCGTCGGTGCGCCTCGGCCTACTTGGATGATGTAGTCATCCACAGCACCGACTGGGAAAGCCATTTACCCAAGGTGCAGGCGGTAGTGGATGCCCTGAGGAAAGCCGGACTGACCGCTAACCCAAAGAAGTGCTCCATAGGGTTAGAGGAGACAAAATATCTGGGATATGTAATTGGGCGGGAGTCATCAAACCTCAGGTAACTAAGGTAGAGGCCATTCGTAACTGGCCCCGACCGGTCACCACCAGGCAGGTAAAGTCGTTCCTGGGGATTGTAGGTTACTACATGAGGTTTGTGCCCCACTTTGCCACAATAGCAGCGCCATTGACAGACCTGTTGAAGGGGCGAAAGTCTGGGAGGGTTAGCTGGAGTGAGAAGGCGGAGGAGGCTTTCTCCGCGTTGAAGTCGGCCCTGTGTGGGTCCCCGGTTTTGGTGACACCCGACTTCAACAAGGAGTTTGTCGTACAGACCGACGCCTCGGAGGTAGGCCTCGGTGCGGTACTGTCGCAGGAGGTCAACGGGGAAGAACATCCCGTTGTCTTCCTGAGCCGTAAGCTCAGTCCCGCCGAGTCCAGGTATAGTATAGTGGAGAGGGAGTGCCTGGCTATCAAGTGGGCACTCGAATCTCTCCGCTACTACCTGTTAGGGAGGAGGTTCCGTCTGGTGACCGACCATTCCCCCTCAAATGGATGAGTCAGGCCAAGGAGAGGAATGCTCGGGTCACCAGGTGGTTCCTATCTCTTCAAAATTTCAAGTTTTCCGTGGAACACAGGGCAGGCCGCTTGCAGGGCAACGCAGATGCCCTGTCCCGCGTCCACTGCCTCACGTGTGTTCACCCCTCAGGGTTGAACAAAGGGGGTATGTGGTAAGGTGCAAGGTGTCATATGTGATGGCAGGTACGTGTCACCGAGGTTGCTGGCCTCGGTGAGGTGAGAGCCGGGTTTTTGTCTGCAGCAGCTAGTGCTGTTTGACTTTGTTATAATAGCATGGCTGCAAAGCCGATCCGGGCCGGCTCTTACTGGGAGCAGCTAAAGAGTAGGGTGGGTGGCTGCTCCCCACGGTCCAGTCCATGTTTTGGGCTGGATATAAAACGCAGCCAGCAGCTGTGTCTGAGGAGTGTGATTATCCTGGAGCTGCTAACAGGGCTGGGAGCTCTCTGTCCGGGAGGAAAGAGCTCAGCAAGGAGGTGTTTTGTTCCTGGCTACCTGAAGCTGGATTCTCCTGCGGCTGGGCCGACAGCCTGGTGCGAACCTGCACCTACACCTCCCAGGTGACTGAACCTGTGTTGGACTGTTTTTGTTTGGCTACGTTATTTCCGTTGTGTGTGAACTGTCACCAAGAGACTGTTTTTCATTTTGTGTGCAAGTGTGAATAAAACACTGTTTGTTGCACAATCTGGACTCCTTGTTTTGCCTCTAAACTGCACCCGCACCGCTGTCTACCAGAGCGACTCCCCACACATCTACATGCAAAGCACGAACTGCAGTGGAGTAAACACCTCCAAAACAAAGAAAGGTCTCAGGCTCCTCCTGCTCCCTCTTCTGCTGCAGTCTTGGCCTCTTCCTCCACCTCTGGAATGACAGTGGCACCAGCCACCCCGCAAAAAGAGGATGTGTTAGCAACGCAACCACGTCCGTCACCTTCAACAAGCAGTACCACAATGTCCCATGGCAGGGTTCAGCTGTCCATCTTCCAAACAATGGAGCGAAAGAGAAATTACCCCCCTACCCACCAACGATCCCTGGCCCTTAATGCCAGCATTTCAAAATTCCTGGCCTTTGAAATGCTGTCATCCCATCTGGCAGAGAAGGAGAGTTTTAAAAACCTTATGGCCTTGGCTGTCCCACAGTACGTCATTCCCAGCCGCCACTACTTTTCCGGGCGAGTCATCCCTTAGCTGCACAAACAAGTGGCGGACAAAATCAGGTGTGCACTGCGCAACGCCATCTGAGGCAAGGTCCACTTAACTACCGATACGTGGACCAGTAAGCACGGGCAGGGACGTTATATCTCCCTAACAGCACACTGGGTGAATGCAGTGGCGGCTGGGCCTAAGGCGGATAGCTCTTTGGCGCATATCCTTCAGCGTAACACCTTCACCAGCAACTTCAGCACAGCCAGGGAAAAACGACAGCAGGCAGTTTTGAAACTCATCTGTTTGGGGGACAAACCCCACACCGTGCAGGAGCTGTGGATGGGCATGGAACAACAGACCCATGAGTGGGTCCCATCAGAATCCTCCATACTTGTGTCATTCCACACTGCACTATAATAGATTTTTAGGACACTAGGGTGGGGACAGCCAAGAGGCAGGTTGAGAACAAGTCATATGAGTTGTAGTGATCCGTAATACAAAAATCTGAAAAATGTACTATATTGACAGCAATAAAGGCCCATATGTTGTCCTTTGAATCTAACAAACTTGGGGTCAATCGTAAAGTGGAGACACAAATGTCTCTTCTGTCTCTTAATTCCTGGGGTGATGAGGGGCAAACTGAGGGTAGGTTCTCTGGATGATGGGCACATGTTGCTACAAGCCAAACAGTGGCTGCTAGCATTGTTACTACCACACAGAGTGCTACTGCTGCACGGATGTGAGGCCTTCCAGGGGTATGGGTGTACATCGGCATTGTGGGAACACTGATGGTTCCTTCTTTAGTATGGCTTGATCCAATTGGAGACTCTTCTGGTTCTGATCACTCGGGCACAGGACTCAAAGATGGGGTTTCCTTCACTCGGGATGCGTGGATCCAAGCAGAGGAGTCGTCTGTCAGCACTGCAGTTCTGGTCACAGCCTGGACTGTCACAGGGGGTCCATAGGGTGGGTCCAGCGACTTCAACTTATGGAGGGCCTTCACCAGGACTCTGTCTCCAGGCTTGAATGGGTGGGTTGGTGCACCTGTTGGAAAAGGAAACGCGAAATATCACCATAATCACTGCTCAATTTCTCAATCAGTTTTGCCACATATGCATTCCTCTTGTATCTGCTGCAAGTCTCCAGGCATCAGAATTAATGGACTCATTGTCCATGGGGTTGGGAAGGGTCTCCCCATCAAAATTTCAAAAGGAGATAACTTTGTTCTTGGGTCTGGAGTCATTCTGACTTCAGCAAGAATAGCTGGCAAGTACTGGTCCCACTTATGGTAGGTCCCTTCAGTTGCCTTTTGTTCAGCTATGGACTGAGTTACCTTTGCTGTGAATGGGGTTCCGTTGTCAGAGCTGATTCTGACTGGACATCCCCACCTGGGAAATGATTTCCTTACACAAAATTTTAGCTACAGTTTTTGCATCCTCTTTTCTTACCACAAAAGCATCTGCTGAACCTGTCAACAATGACCAAAAGGATGATTTTACACCCATTTGTTGCTTTTGGCATGTGTGTAAAATCAATTTGCAATTCCTGAAATGGTCCTTGTGGGGGCGGTAAATGTTCATGGCGGCCTATTCTTTCCCTGAACATTGTTTCTAGCACAGGTTAGGCATCTTGAAATCATACTTTCTGTAACTTGATTTAAATTCTCTGCACAAAACCGTTTACTTACCTCCTCAACTGTTTGCTTGAGTCCCTTGTGGCCTAAACCATGTATTTGGAGTATAAGAATGGGGGCTGCTATTTTGGGAATTCTTACTACTCCTCCCTTTGACTGTAGGCCGTTAGTGTCTTTGGTCAACCCTCGAAGCTGCCAATAAGTGATGTCTGCTAATGTTGCAAATGTTTGGAGCTTGGACAGCATTATGTTGTTTTCAAGCGTGAGCGGTACTAGTGGGGAATTTACACAAACCTCAGTTGCGTAATTTTGTGTGAGACAGGAGGCTGCTTTTGCATGCCTGTCTGCTAACCTGTTCCCCTGGGCAACTAGTGTCATTGAAGTTGTGTGTGCCTGACACTTAATGACTGCAATGGCCTCTAGGAGTTTAATTGCTGCAAGGAGATTTGAAATGAGTTGTACATGTGCTACTGGCTTGCCTGTCGCTGTAGTGAACCCTCTATGCTGCCATATTACTCCGAAATCATGACACACCAAAAATGCGAATTTAGAGTCTGTGTACACATTCACTTGCCTGCCAGCCATAATTTCGCAAGCTCTAGCAAGTGCGATTAACTCTGCAGCTTGTGCTGATGAGACAGTGGCTGGCATGGCTTCCAGAACTCTATCGGGCAATTGTACAACTGCATAACCAGCATGAAACGTGTGATCATCTGGTCGGGTGCAGGAGCCACCTACAAAAACATCTTCTGCATCAGAAAAAGGAACACTTTGTAGAGTGGGGCGGGGGCTGGTAGCTATGTGAATTCATTCTGCACATTCATGTTGTTCTGAAATCTTATCTTGTGGGCCCTTTTGCCCTAGGAGAGAGTTCAAAAACAACATTGGTGCAGTTGTTGGGGCACAATAATGGACCTGGAGCCCTGGGGTGGTGGTAAGGATAACATCATATCCTGCCAACCTTTGGGCAGTCATGTGTTGTGTGGACAGATTTTTTAAAAGGTGTAGGACAGAGTGTGACGTGTACAGTGTGGTATCATGTCACAGTGTGATCGAGCTTGTCAATTCTACAGCCATTGCACATGCTGCCAAGGTCCTGAGACATGGTGGCATACCCTGTACAGTGACTGGGAGTAGTTTTGATATATATGTAACAGGCCTCAACCGTCCTCAATAGTCTTGAGCTAACACAGCAGCTATGGTTTTGCAATTTTCACATGCATACAGGTGAAATGGTAGATTGGATTGTGGAATGCCCAATGCAGGGGCTGAAAAAAGAGAAATTTTTAACGTCTCAAAAGCATCTATCATTTCAGGGGACCAAACAATATTCTGGGGAGCAGTGAGGGATGTGCAAGGTCTGAGGAAAGAGTCCCAATGTGAGCAGTCTGGGATCCATAATCTGCAAAAGTTCACCATACCTAGTAAGCTAATCAACTCTGGCTTAGTTTGTGGGCGAGGCAGACTGATTATTGTATGGATGCGATTTGGTGCGAGCAACCGAGAGCCAGGTGTGAGAATCATACCAAGGAAGGTAACACTTTTTTGACAGAACTAGATCTTTTTCTTAGAGACCTTTTGCCCTTCTGTTCCCAGAAAACACAGCAATGACAGTGTGTCTATTTGACACGCTTGTTCAGATGGACTACAGATTAATAAATCGTCTACAAAAGATAACAATGTGGAACCATGCTGCGGATGACAGTTTACAAGAACTTGTTGGAGAGCGGTAGAGTAAACTGCAGGTGCATCAATTAGGCCTTGTGGCAATCTGCACCAGGTCATTTGACATCTTTGAAGACAAATGCCATCAGTGGCTGTGTCCTCTCATCCAACGGTACACTAAAATATGCATTGGAGAGATCAACCACGCTAAAACATTGTGTTGTGGCTGGGATCTGGTTTATGAGTGTAGTCATGTTGGGCATCACAGGTGTGATGGGGAGAATGATTTCATTTATTGCTCCTAGATCTTGGGTGAATCTGTAAGAGCCATCTGTCTTGATTACAGGATTCACCGGTGCTGCAAACCGCAGGTCTGAATTGACCTGCGGTTTACAGCGATCGCCGATATGGGGGGGTCACAGGACCCCCCTAGGCATTTGAACATGGTTCCTGTTGCACGATCGCAGCACCATGTTTTTAGCCCGATTTTTTATTTTATTTTTGAAGCGATTTTATTCAGGACGTATGGGTACGTCCTGTGTCCTTAAGGACTCGGACATTAGGGCGTACCCATACGTCCAATGTCCTTAAGGGGTTAAATGACTCCATTTCTTATGTGCCATTTATTTGATATGGCACTTATGATATGGCAACCCTTTGTAGGGACCATTTCTCGATCTAATATGGACCGAGTGCCGCCGGTGCGCCAACTGCCTTCGTTGGCTGCTAGCAGTGATTGTTTATTTACTGACGTCATTCACTGCTGACTATGCATTGGGTAAGCGATGCATTGATACTTGACTGAGCTCTCATAATGTTAAATTTCTTCACTGGTTATTCTCCGATTCTATGTTTGTCACTAGTGTTGAGCGAACAGTTCGAGCATAGTTCGGGTTCGTACCGAATTTTGGGGTGTCCGGGACACGGACCCGAACCCGGACATTTTCAAAAAAGTTCGGGTTTGTTGTTCGGCGATTACTTCCCGCTTTCTGAAGGGCTGCACAGCAGCCAATCAGCTAGCGTTTTACTTCTTGCCCTAAGAGCCCATCACAGCCATGCCTACTAATGGCATGGCTGTGATTGGCCAAGTGCAGCATGTGACCCAGCCTCTATTTAAGCTGGAGTCATGTAGCGCCGCACGTCACACTGCTCTGATTAGTGTAGGGAGAGGACGCAGCTTCTGTGAGGGCGAGATTAGGCAGGGAAAAGTCAGCAACAGCACCTAATGAACGGATCGATATACAGCTGTGAATGATTGAACTTCTGCTAGTTACTTGCTCACTGGTTTTTAGGCTGCACAGAGCGTTTTTCTGTCACTTATTTTCTGGGGTGATCGGCGGCCATTTTGTGACTTGTGGTGCACCAGAACAAGCTGCCACCAAGTCCATCAATCCATCAATACTAGTTTTTTTGCTATATCCTACATCAGGGGCTTGGCTGTGCTAATTGTCACCCCTAGAAACTCAGGATAGCAATTTCTATATTTTATTAAGGGTTAAATACAATTGCCCAAATACCAATCCCCTAAATCTGGTGTTCCAGCTTTGGCTAGCCAAGTATAATACTGTCTGCTGTCTGGCAAAGGATAGATTATTTTCTGTGGTGAAATTCAATTGCCAAAATAGCAATACCATAAATCAGTGGTTTCAGCTGTGGCTGGCAAAGAATAATAGTGTCCGCCAAAACATATATTTTGTTCTGGGCTGAAATTCAATTGCCAAAATAGCAATACCCTGAAGCTGGTGTCCCAGCTGTTGCAGGCCAAGATTCATAGTGTCCGCCAAAACATATATTTTGTTCTGGGGTGAAATTCAATTGCCAAAATAGCAATACCCTGAATCTGGTGTCCCAGCTGTTGCAGGCCAATTGTAAATCTGTCCATAAAAGGATACCTTTCATTCAGGGCCTAAATACTAGCCCTAAAAGAGATATTCCCCTAAATCAGTGGTTACTGCTGTGCCTGGATTAGTGTAATACGCTACATAAATAAATAGGCAGATAGTGTTAGGTGCCTGTAAAAAAAAAGGCCTGAATTTGAAATCAATACATTGGGCAAAATATTTTTTTTCTTATTGTGGTGCTTGGTGAATGGTAACAATGAGGAAAACATCTAGTAAGGGACGCAGACGCGGTCGTGGTGGTGTTAGTGTACCCTCTTGTGCTGGGAGAGGACGTGCCAAATTCTGGCACAGCCACACATCCTAGTGAACCAACTACTTCAGGTTCCAGTACCCGCCAGAATTTACAACGATATTTGGTGGGGCCCAATGCCGTTCTAAGAATGGTAAGGCCTGAGCAGGTACAGGCGCTAGTCAATTGGGTGGCCGACAGTGGATCCAGCATGTTCACAACATTATCTCCCACCCAGTCTTCTGCAGAAAGCGCACAGGTGGCACCTGAAAACCAAGCCCATCAGTCTGTCACATCACCCCCATGCATATCAGGGAAACTGTCTGAGCCTCAAGTTATGCAGCAGTCTCTTATGCTGTTTGAAGACTCTGCTGGCAGGGTTTCCCAAGAGAATCTGCCTAGCCCTTCCCAAGTGGTGGAAGACATAGAATGCACTGATGCACAACCACTGATATTTCCTGATGATGAGGACATGGGAATACCACCTCATCGGAGTCCGCACATCTCTGATGATGATGAAACACAGGTGCCAACTGCTGCGTCTTTCTGCAGTGTGCAGACCGAACAGGAGGTCAGGGAGGAAGACTGTGTGGAAGACGATGCAGGGGACGATGAGGTCCTAGACCCCACATGGAATGAAGGTCGTGCCACTGACTTTCATAGTTCAGAGGAAGAGGCAGTGGTGAGACCGAGCCAACAGAGTAGCAAAAGAGAGAGCAGGGGGCAAAAGCAGAAACGCCGCCTCCAAGAGAGTTCGCCTGCTACTGGCCACCGCCACCAGGGACCGAGCACCCCAAAGGCAGCTTCAAGGAGTTCCCTGGCATGGAACTTCTTTAAACAATGTGCTGACGACAAGACCCGAGTGGCTGTGCCATCAGAGCCTGAAGCGAGGCATTAACGTTCTGAACCTTAGCACAACCTGCATGACCAGGCATCTACATGCAAAGCATGAACTGCAGTGGAGTAAACACCTTAAAAGCAAGGAACTCACTCTGGCTCCCCCTGCTCCCTCGGCCTCTTCCTCCGCCTCAGGAGGAATGTTGGCACCTGCTGCCCACCAAACAGAGGATGTGCCACCGACAACACCACCTGCGTCACCAAGCATCTCCACCATGTCACACGGCAGCGTTCAGCTCTCCATCTCACAAACCTTGGAGAGAAAGCGTAAATTCCCACCTAGCCACCCTCGAGCCCTGGGCCTGAATGCAAGCATTTCTAAACTACTGGCCTTTGAAATGCTGTCATTCAGGCTGGTGTACACAGACAGCTTCAAACAGCTGATGTCCATAGCTGTCCCACAGTATGTTGTTCCCAGCCGCCACTACTTCTCCAAGACAGCTGTGCCTTCCCTGCACAACCAAGTATCCGATAAAATCAAGTGTGCACTGCGCAACGCCATTTGTGGCAAGGTCCACCTAACCACAGATACGTGGACCAGTAAGCACGGCCAGGGACGCTATATCTCCCTAACTGCACACTGGGTAAATGTAGTGGCGGCTGGGCCGCAGGCGAAGAGTTCCTTGGGGCACGTCCTTCCGCCGCCAAGGATCGCAGGGCATCATTCTTTGCCTCCTGTAGCCTCCTCCTCCTACTCGGCTTCCTCCTCCTCTGCTTCCACTAGCTCATCCAGTCAGCCACACACCTTCACCACCAACTTCAGCACAGCCCGGGGTAAACGTCAGCAGGCCAATCTGAAACTCATATGTTTGGGGGACAGGCCCCACACCGCGCAGGAGTTGTGGCGGGGTATTGAACAACAGACCGACGAGTGGTTTCTGCCAGTGGGCCTCAAGCCCGGCCTGGTGGTGTGCAATAATGGGCGAAATCTCGTCGCAGCTCTGGGACTAGCCGGTTTGACGCACATCCCTTGCCTGGCGCATGTGCTGAATTTGGTGGTGCAGAAGTTCATTCACAACTACCCCGACATGTCAGAGCTGCTGCATAAAGTGCGGGCCGTCTGTGCGCGCTTCCGGCGTTCACATCCTGTCGCTGCTAGCCTGTCTGCGGTACAGGGAAACTTCGGCCTTCCCGCTCACCGCCTCATATGCGACGTGCCCACCAGGTGGAACTCCACCTTGCACATTCTGGAGAGACTGTGCGAGCAGCAGCAGGCCATAGTGGAGTTTCAACTGCAGTACGCACGCGTCAGTCGCACTGCGGAACAGCACCACTTCACCACCAATGATTGGGCCTCCATGCGAGACCTGTGTGCCCTGTTGCGCTGTTTCGAGTACTCCACCAACATGGCCAGTGGCGATGACACCGTTATCAGCGCTACAATACCACTTTTATGTCTCCTTGAGAAAACGCTTAGGGCATGGAAGAGGGGGTGGCCCTGGAGGAGGAGGAGGAGGAGGGGTCATTTTTAGCAATTTCAGGCCAGTCTGATAGAAGTGGCTCAGAGGGAGGTTTTTTGCAACAGCAGAGGCCAGGTACAAATGTGGCCAGCCAGGGCCCACTACTGGAGGACGAGGAGGATGAGGATGAAGCAGGTTCACAGCGGGGTGGCACCCGACACAGCTCAGGCCTATCACTGGTGCGTGGCTGGGGAGATACAGAGGACGATGACGATACGCCTCCCACAGAGGACAGCTTGTCCTTACCTCTGGGGAGCCTGGCACACATTGACGTCATTCACGGCACACAGTGCCTGTGCAACGACAGCAGAGTTGCCCACATTTTAACGTGTGCGGACTACTGGGTTGCCACCCTGCTGGATCCCCGGTACAAAGACAATGTGCCCACCTTACTTCCTGCACTGGAGCGTGATAGGAAGATGCGCGAGTACAAGCGCACGCTGGTAGAGGTGCTCCTGAGAGTATTCCCAAATGTCACAGGGGAACAGATGGAAGCCCAAGGCGAAGGCAGAGGAGGAGCAAGAGGTCGCCAACGCAGCTGTGTCACGGCCAGCTCCTCTGAGGGCAGGGTTAGCATGGCAGAAATGTGGAAAAGTTTTGTCTCCACGCCACAGCTAACTGCACCACCACCTGATACGGAACGTGTTAGCAGGAGGCAGCATTTCACTAACATGGTTGAACAGTACGTCTGCACACCCCTCCACGTACTGACTGATGGTTCGGCCCCATTCAACTTCTGGGTCTCCAAATTGTCCACGTGGCCAGAGTTAGCATTTTATGCCATGGAGGTGCTGGCCTACCCGGCGGCCAGCGTTTTGTCTGAATGTGTATTCAGCACAGCAGGGGGCATCATTACTGAAAAATGCAGCCGCCTGTCCACAGCCAACGTGGACAAGCTGACGTTCATAAAAATGAACCAGGCATGGATCCCACAGGACCTGTGCCTCCCTTGTGCAGAATAGACATTTATAACTGCCTCCCCCTCAACCATGTATTCTTGTACTCCGGGGCACTTCTTTATTGAATCCTCATTTTTTTAACTTTACGATGATCTTGCGGTGCAACCCAAAGTTGAATGAACCTCTCCTCTATCTGGGTGGTGGGGCCGAAATAACTGAGAGTGGCCTCCTCCGGTGGTGGTTGATATGACGCATGATTCTTTGCTGTGGGACCTCTCTCCTCTGTCTGGGTGCTGGGCCGAAATAACTGTGAGTGGCCTTCTCCGGTGGTGGTTGATATGACGCATGATTCCTTGCTGTGGGACCTCTCTCCTCTGTCTGAGTGCTGGGCCGAAATAACTGAAAGTGGCCTTCTCCGGTGGTGGTTGATATGACGCATGATTCCTTGCTGTGGGACCTCTCTCCTCTGTCTGGGTGCTGGGCCGAAATAACTGAGAGTGGCCTTCTCCGGTGGTGGTTGATATGATGCATAATTCCTTGCTGTGGGACCTCTCTGCTCTGTCTGGGTGCTGGGCCGAAATAACTGAAAGTGGCCTTCTCCGGTGGTGGTTGATATGACGCATGATTCCTTGCTGTGGGACCTCTCTCCTCTGTGCTGACCGGTGTCCTCTGTCTGGGTGCTGGGCTGAAATAACTGAGAGTGGCCTTCTCCGGTGGTGGTTGATATGATGCATAATTCCTTGCTGTGGGACCTCTCTGCTCTGTCTGGGTGCTGGGCCGAAATAACTGAAAGTGGCCTTCTCCGGTGGTGGTTGTTATGACGCATGATTCCTTGCTGTGGGACCTCTCTCCTCTGTCTGGGAGCTGGGCCAAAATAACTGAGAGTGGCCTTCTCCGTTGGTGGTTGATATGACGCATGATTCCTTGCTGTGGGACCTCTCTCCTCTGTTTGGGTGCTGGGCCGAAATAACTGAAAGTGGCCTTCTCCAGTGTTGGGTGATATGACGCATGATTCCTTGCAGTGGGACCTCTCTCCAATTGATATTGGTTAAATTTTATTTTATTTATTTTATTTTATTTTAATTAATTTCCCTATCCACATTTGTTTGCAGGGGATTTACCTACATTTTGCTGCCTTTGGCAGCCCTCTAGCCCATTCCTGGACTATTTTACAGCCTTTTTAGTGCCTAAAAGTTCGGGTCCCCATTGACTTCAATGGGGTTCGGGATAAAGTTCGGGTCGAGTTCGGATCCCGAACCTGAACAAGTTTCGGGAAGTTTCGAGTGACTATGTATCCTTAATTCTATAAGCCGCTGTATAGATTCCCCCACCTTTATCTCGGCGCTCAGCGCTTTCCCTGGGACTCATCTCTAATCCCCCGCCGGTCAGCTGACCTGTCACATGACTTTTGCCTTAGTGGCGTGATTGTTTGCTGGCACCGGAGGCTTGTCCAGCAGGGCGGGGTTATGTTTGTTAAAGCTTGGCGTTCTGTGAGCCGCTTTGCGGCAATCACAGTGCCGAGCTCATAACACATCAGCAAGCCGTACCTCTGACTTATAGGTGACAGCTCAGGCAGAGCTTTAGCTTACCACAATATATGCCGTTTCTCACACTAGAGATTCGGCATTAGGCAGGACAACAATTCCTATCTAGCCTTAGCTCTGGCCACCACTATACCAGTGCTGGCCATTTAGCTACCGCCCTCCAGTCTCAGATGCGCTTATATGGCATGACAATTGCTATCTGAGCAACTATCACGGATACGGTGCTTCACTCAGCCCATATCAGTCACTAATAGTGCTAACGTGCTCCTGATGAAGTGTGTCCTTTGGGGTACACGGAGACGCGTTGAGCAATCCTTGAATTATTAGAGCTGGATCACTGCTACATGTCAGTGCCCTTGATCACCTGTGGTCACTGACAATCTTCCAGCCCAGCACCTTCTCATTCACCACTGCAGGGGTTGTCATGCGCGCGACCACCCTCTGCAAGTATACATAAGTACTGGTTGTTACATCACGATCACGAGTACTTATGTGTTAGTTGCACATATGTGTGAGGAGTGACTACTAGTGGCAATAACAATAAAATAAGCCATAGTGGTTCTCACACCAGTATTTGTCTTTGTGGGCCCTAGCAAGCCTATGTGGGACATCACCCTTTGTGCTTTTACTTGAACCACTAATAAAGATTTTTTGTTTTGTTTTAACGTCCCTCCACTTTATAATTTGATTGTTTGTATTAGAGGACGTACACCGCGTTATCTAATTTTTCTTAGTGTATTTGTAGTAATTGAGGAACTGAAAACTGAGACAAGGATGGTGCAATCCAGCGTATGACTTTTACTGAACGTTGCTGCTGGTAACAGTTACATCCAAGTATAAAACAGTCTCTAGTACATCCAGATATGAAATATAGTCTCTCATGCATACGAGGGTAGGGAAATGTAAGTCATCAAGGAAAACAGGCTCTTTTATATGTGAAAGCTACTGCTTCGGGCTAGGCTTTTGAAGTATAAAAAGTCTTAGGCTGGTAACGACTCTAACCTTATTCTAACCTTAATTAAAAGGTGGTTTTCAGAATCCTTGAACCTCTATCTCCAGTGCTTTTCTGACAGTTGGCCTAACTGTCCTCAGGATTTAAACTGGAGGTGTGGATGCCGGAAGCTAAGTCCTACAGCTAATTGCAAAGTTGCCTGGGAAGCCTTTGTGTATGGCCGTTATGCAATCCTTTGACTTGAATACTTGCAAATATATATAAATCCCCTTGAAACTTATTGTTTGCAGCTTTGTCACTGGTCACCCCCGAGGGGCAAGCTATAGAAATAGACTTCTCACCTCTAGGCTGAATCTTGTAGGCTTTAACCCTGGACTGTGGAGCAATCAGAGAGAGAGCAGAGAGGCTGGAGGCCTTTCTCCAGCTAGCAGCTACATCTTGACTGCACACAGACTAAACTTCCAGACTGAAGACTGCCTAACTAGGCCCGAGCTAAGCTATATATACACTGTCACACTGCCCCCATCTAGTGGTCAGACTAGTGTGCTGCAACTATAATTAGCCTAAATGAAAAGATTTTACACAGAATCACTTAGTGAAATGGGAGAATATGACATGAGATGAAGTATGACATGCAGACATAATATATGACAATAAAACATAATAAAATAAGTTTGCTGTGCCCACGATTTTTCTTTTTGTGCTGAAATACGCCACTAAACGCTTTCACCACATATAACTGCAGAAATGAACTGCGTATATATTTTTCTTTTTCCACAGATATAAGCCACTAAAGGCTTTTTAACATGTCACTTCACCCCAAGAACAAATTGCTGGAATGACAGAGCTGTCTAATGGCTATTTGAATCCTCAAATAATCTTTTCCTGCACTTGTAAATTGCTTTTTTTCACTATGAGGTTTTTCCGTTCACTGCCCCTAGCGCCTTCTGATGTCTCTCCCTGCACTAAGATGCTGTGAAATGATTCCTCCCTATCCTTTACCTGCACTTATACTGTAAATCGTTTTTTCAGGATATTTTTTCACAATGAGGTTTTTTCTATTGCTGTCCCTAGTGTCTTCTCACATCTGTTCCTGCACTCAGAACGCTCGAAAATGTCTGAATCCAAGATGGCCGCCGTATTTATAGGCTGTAACATCACAGGGCTGGCTGGCGATTGGCTGCATGCATGGCATTATGGGTCATCCCGCCTTCCCAGAGTTCCTTGCCCCATGTCCTCACACGTTTAGCCGCCATTTTAGGAAAAATTGCGATTCGTTACCACGAAGCGCAAGGAAATTCACATTCATTGCATATAGAATTTTTCCTAAAATTCGTAACGAATTCCACTTCGTCAGCTTCGATTCGCTCATCTCTAGCTTTGATAACACAGTCAACATTTGATTCTTGCATTTTATATATAAAAGGGAATGATCACATAACTGCAAGATTTCCCACATTATTAAGATGTTTGTTCAGATACTGACTATTCATTGCAAAATTTCACACTATAATAAATGTTGTATTGGCAGTAAACTGCTAAAAAATCTTATTTGCCTTGTACTTATATTTAAAGGGGTTTTTCCAAGAAAATTACCTTTTTCAAATGCCTGCAGCCTGCCTCACTAAACAAAAGATTCATACTTATCTGCTGCCCACCTTTGCGGTGCCTAAGATGTCGCCATGTTCCAGTCCACACACTGTTTACATCTGGCGCTGCATGGGCATGGTCACATGCTCCGCTGCAGCCAATAACTGACTTCAGCAGTGAGGTGGCGACAAGCAGCATGTGACCACTGAAGCCAGTTATTGGCCGCAGTGAAGCATGTAACCATACCCATGCAGTTCCAGATGTAAACACAGCATGGGCTGAAATATAGAGACACTGTTGAGGACCAGAGTGTCAGGGAGCAGGAAAGTATAAATCTTCTGTTTACAGTGGCAGGCTTCGGGCATTAGAAAAAATATATAATTTTTCTCTGAAAGCCCCTTTTAGACTTTTTCTTCACTTTATGGGGTTCTCCAATGGCTGTGGTATCCAAGCTGTGTTCACGCTATGTTTTGTTCAGATTGGTGCAACCCCTGGCGATTAGCTGTTTGAGCATTTCTTCTGCTTCAGAATGACACTGCACGTCGTTCTGCTTATAGAGACAGCTCAGTATAATAACAGCTACTCTGTCCCATACAAGTAATTAGAGTGTACCTTACACTGAAACACCTGTTGGCTGAACGTTGAGTTGGTCCACAGCTATGTCTCCTGATTCCCCCAACACATGCAAACACATACCTAAGAGACAAATTACTGAGCCCATCCCTTTTTGACTAGTATAAGGATATCCCTAACCCCATTCCCAGGCATACACATAAGTTTGCACACCCTTTTATAACTGGGGATGTAACTGTGTTCAGAATTAAGCAATCACATTCAAAATCATGTTAAATAGGAGTCAGCATTCACCTGCCATCATTTAAAGTGCCTCTGATTAACCCCAAATAAAGATCAGCTGCTCTAGTTGATATTTCCCGAACTTTTCTTAGTCGCATTACACAGAAAAACCCATGGTTCACAGAGAGCTTCCAAAGCATTAGAGGGATCTCATTGTTAAAAGGTATCAGTCGGGAGAAGGGTACAAAAGAATTTCCAAGGCATTAGATATACCATGGAACACAGTGAAGACAGTCATCATCAAGTGGAGAAAATATGGCCCAACAGTGAAATTACCAAGAACTGGACGTCCCTCCAAAATTGATGAAAAGACGAGAAGAAAACTTGTCTGGGAGGCTACCAAGAGGCCTACAGCAACATTAAAGGAGCTGATGGAATATCTGGCAAGTACTGGCTGTGTGGTACATGTGACAACAATCTCCCGTATTCTTCATATGTCTGGGCTATAGGGTAGAGTGGCAAGACGAAAGCCTTTTCTTACGAAGAAAAACATCCAAGCCAGGCTACACTTTACAAAAACACATCTTAAGTCTCCCAAAAGCATGTGGGAAAAGGTGTTATGGTCTGATGAAACCAAGGTTGAACTTTTTGGCCATAATTCCAAAACATATGTTTGGCGCAAAAACAACACTGCACATCACCAAAAGAACACCATACCCATAGTGAAGCATGGTGGGGGCAGCATCATGCTTTGGGGCTGTTTTTCTTCAGCTGGAACTGGGGCTTTAGTTAAGATAGAGGGAATTATGAATAGTTCCAAATACCAGTCAATATTGGCACAAAACCTTCTGGCTTCTGCTAGAAAGCTGAACATGAAGAGGAACTTCATCTTTCAGCATGACAACAACCCAAAGCATACATCCAAATCAACAAAGGAATGGCTTCACCAGAAGAAGATTAAAGTTTTGGAATGGCCCAGCCAGAGCCCAGACCTGAATCCGATTGAAAATCTGTGGGGTTATCTGAAGAGGGCTATGCACAGGAGATGCCCTCACAATGTGACAGATGTGGAGTGTTTTTGCAAAGAAGAGTGGGCAAATCTTGCCAAGTCAAAATGTGCAATGCTGATAGACTCATACCCAAAAAGTAGTATTAGTTTAAGGGTGTGCACACTTATGCAACCATATTATTTTATTTTTATATTTTTTCTTCCCTGTACATAAAATATTTCAGTTAGTTTTTTTAATTGAGTTGTACAGTTTATAGGTCACATTAAAGGTGGAAAAAGTTCTGAAATGATTTATCTTTGCCTCATTTTTTTTTACAGCACAGACATTTTAACGGGGGGGGGGGGCCTTTTTATATCCACTGTATATTCCTATGGAGGCCTGCAGGTGGCAGTGCTCTATAGGAATATATGAATTATCCCATAGGATGCATTAAAGGGGTTATCTAAGACTTAGGCTAGTTTCAGACTTCCGCTAGTGATCTTCCAGATGATTCTCGACATATTTGCTGGGTTGCGGCCATATTTTATAGTTAATGAGGTCAGATGGAGACATGCAAACTTTCAGCAATGCCAGAATGCAAAGAAATCCGGAAGAACGTTTCCTACTGGAACAGCCTGCCAGATTTCTAGCACTAGTCTGAACCTAACCTAACACAGACCTCCAAGAGAGGCCAACCTGTAATAGTGATCATACTTACCAGGTCACCAGCTGGGTTCAGTATCTAATACTTGCTGGCCGGCTCTTCCTCTCCCTGCAGCGTTGAAATCAACATTTATCAATCAAAGGATCACAGGCCCAGCAGTGACCTGCTCCTGTTGCTTCATGACAGTTGGTCATGTGATGCAAACGGAGCAGGTCATCGCTGCAGCCTGTGATTGGCTGGAGCGGTCACTTGTCCCATCATCAATGGATATTGATTTCTGCACTGCAGTCTGCTTTGCCTGCAATAATATTATTGAAATTTGGGTCCAAGTGTATGGGGCATCAGGGCTGACTGAGTATTAAAACACACTGCAGCAGTAATATCAACTATGTTATTTGTAAGCCTCTGAGTGTAATAATATTACAGGTTATAGCTACTAGAGATGGGTCGTTGATCCAGGGAGTTATTCTGATTGGAGTCAGGAAGGAATTTTTTTCCCCTAAAGGGGGGAAAATTTGCTTCCATGTCACAAGGGTTTATTTTTTGCCTTCCTCTGGATCAACCTGCAGCATAACAGGCTGAACTGAATGGGCAGATGTATTTTTTCAGCCTTATAAACTATGTTACTATGTTACTATATATCAGTCACAGGTAACACAGTTATAACTCTCAAACAGTGAATTATCACTGTAATATCTCTGGTAGAGATGAGCGAAGTGTTGGAAAATTCAATTTGGCGGCTTCACCCAACTTTAAAAAATAATTACTTTGTCACAAAGCGCATTTATTTGTAAGCAGTAGGTGCAATGACAGGTAGACTGACATTAATATTAAAGTGTAAAATAAAAAATAAATAAAATCATACTAATTTCATTCATTTGAAGGCGAAGAACCAGCCGCCGCAATCTTGATTGAAGATCCAGAGTGAAATGTTGCATAGCCCGTGATAATGCACCACGTTGGCTAGTGTGGTGATGTCATACATCACCGTGCACAGGATTTTGCGCGGGATCTTTAATCAAGATGGCGTCTTTTTCACTGATAAGTATGTTTTTAAATAAATGCCTGCTGAAGTGCTCCCCCAGCTGTGCTTGCCGTAGTGCCCTTAATGGAGTATTTCTATCTTATGCACATCTGTGCATTTTTAATACCAGCTTCAGGACCACATGGCAAGATCTATGGCAGCAGTCCCTGTTGAGACATTCTGACAAACACTTACAAGTGTTGTGCTTTAATGTATAACCTTGCCAAGTGAGTGCAATAGCAATAAGCATATATTTATTTGTTCATCTGGGTCTATAAAGTTCTGCATATGCAGCACTCTTAGCTTTCCTTTTTCTTCTATATAAGCTTTTATTTCCATCTTAGGTGTCCGTGGCATATCCATAAGATAAGTGTCAAGCAAGCACCCACTGTGCCCCTAAATAATAGAAATATTTACCTCTTCGTGTCCAAGGAATTGGTACAATAGAAAGAATTTTTGCATAAACTATCTGTGCACATGACTTCTGTAGAGTGAGAGATTGCATGTGTAGAGCCATGTATCTAAATATCTATGTCTAATTACATTAATATCATAGGAAAAGTGACTTGTACATATTAGATTTGAAATATTGTTTGTCTTAAAATATGAATGAGAAATTTAGATTCATTTTGTTTTTTCTTTTTTTCTTTTTAGGAAAAAGTAAATGTAGGAGTCAGTCAGCCTATACACATTCTTCCTTAAACCACATACATGTTCTTTCAAGTTCCTCTGGACCAAACATGGGTAAATGTCATCCTACCTGTACAGATGATTATAAAGCTGTCAAAAGATTATCTTCTAGCCATCACTGCTTAACAAATTCTTCTCACTTCCATTACCCTCCCACTGCTGTTTCTCCTGCATCGATAGCGAGGAATAGTTGTGAGCAACCAAGAGAGTTTCATCAGTCTGGCCAAACATCATCTACCAACTCTACATTGAGTCTTCTGTTTGGAAAGAAAGGATTTTCAAGTGCATTAGTTTTGTCTGGCCTTTCTGCTGCTGACGGAGATAATACAGCTGATACACTATCCTCGAGTAGTGTTAATATAGTAGTGTGCTCAAATTCTAAAGTAGCATATGAATCTACAGAGGTAAGTTAAAAGTTTCAAACTTTTTTCACTTTTGAAATCAGTGTTATCACTCTTCAACTAACTTGTATTCTAGTTTCATCCTTTCTACATAACAAGTACATTTCATGCACAGAGACCCGCAGAGACGGACTGGGAACTTTAAATTTCCCTGGAAAAAAACTAAAAGTGGCCAAATTTTGTAGGCGAGTACAATTTGAAAGAAGGCGAAGCAACACAACAAAGCAGGGAAAGTAGGCAGGACAACAGAAGTGGACGGGGCCAGCAATACCGTAGTGCAGCACAAAATACTGCCCTAGCAGAATCAAATACACAATAAAGCACAAAATACTGCAGTCCCTGATGCAGTACTATACTGTATCACGTCGTAAAGACATTGAATTCAGGAGGGCAAACTGTAGCCGCCGGCCAGGAACATAAGTGCCTGAGGCCCCTAGCATTAATTAATGCTGATAGCATCCGAACGCTATGTACCCAGCGAGGATGAGGAGGGCTCAGGTGGTCCACTGAGCATTGGCCCACTGGGAAATTTCCCTGTAGGGTCTGGGGCCAGTCCACCCCTGGAGACCCACCAGGAAAGCTTGATTGTTTTACATTCTTATTATGCCAATTCGATCATTTTTCTTTTATAAATTTTTCCAGATTCTGTTGATATTTTGA
Organism: Bufotes viridis; assembly: GCA_033119425.1. Lineage (NCBI taxonomy): Eukaryota > Metazoa > Chordata > Amphibia > Anura > Bufonidae > Bufotes > Bufotes viridis. Next base: position 315,115,278 of record CM065592.1, read on the forward strand.
TTCCAGTTTTACACAATCATTCCTTCATTTTATAAAATGCTTAAAGGGGGTGTGCAGTGCGAAGAGATTGATGACTTATCCTCGATCTGACTCCTGCCACCCCCACCAATCAGTTGTTTGAAGAAGTAGTGGTGCTTGTGCGAGTGCTGCTTCCACTTCAAAATTACGTGTGCTGTCTCATTTGCAGCAGCTACGCATTGTAATTACAATTAGTTGTAATTGATGTTTGTCCTATTGACATGAATCGGAGGAGCAGATGTAATTACCTTGCACTGTCTCTGCAAGCGAAATGGCATGCAGTGAGAGACACTATCTCTGCAAAAAGCTGAATGGCAGGGGTGCCAGGAGTCAGTCCCCCATCGATCTGATATTGATGACCTACCATGAGGATAGGTTATCAATCTCTTTGCCCTGCACAACCCCTTTAACCCCTTCCCGACCTCTGCTGTACATGTATGCAGTCAGAGGTGGCGGAATACTCATTTTCACAACTTTAAAATCTTTACTGTTATGCTAACTATGTATAATTGTATAATTAAATTACATAGACACACTTCCGCTAGGATTGTTCAGAGACTTTTTATTCTGCAAACTGTTTATTGTAACACCCTATCTATGTGCTGTAGCACATCTCAAGCACATATATCTTAAAATATCAAAAATACATAACAAAAACATTAAGAAGAAAATGGTAAAACATAGCAAAATATATGTCATAGATAAGAAGGAGTCCTCATATTGTGATGTCCGTCAAACATACAGCCACCTTAATATCGCTACAGTTGAAATCTGAGCAATACTTCTTAGCTGAGTGGTTTGCTACATATATGGCAGACAGCAGAAACGATGACTCACTTGAAGAGTAACATTATAATATAAGATATTACCAATGAAGCCAACCTATCAAGTATCTTATAGAATGATAACCAAAGACCTTTAGTGCATAGTGTCCATCCTTATGTTGAATGTAACAATCTCTTGCAGCAGTCCATCTTTAAAAAAATGATTAATTGTTCATATGCTGCTTAGATCTTCTCTAATATTAGACCATATGTTTCACACTTGTGGTGTAATATATATAGTAATGGATTATGAAATGGCTCTATATCGCTCACTATGGCCGCTTATTCAACTACTCGATTATGTGCTTAATTTTTGATAATGATCCATGTATTACTCACAGTTGGTGTTATAGTGTGGATAGGCTTCTCTTACCTTTATGGGGTGGCAGTATAATGCATCTTACCTCCGTGTCTTCTATATGAGGAGGTTGCCGTTATCCACTCTAGTCTTGTGCGCTGGTGTCCCACGTGGTCTCCTGCTCTCAGCGCCACATATGGTTTGATGTAAATACCGCTCGGGTCACACAAATCTTCTTTATAGTTACAAAGTCCTTTGGAGCACTCCAAATTCTCGTTGATAGCAGTAAAGGCTTTAGTAGATCATTCCATAAATCTTAGATCTTGGATATGATCTATGCATCCTGTAATTCAAAAATGCTTTGTATGGAGAAAATAGTTAAGCTGATGACAGCCTTGGTAACACTTACAGGGTGCTGGGTTGTCCAATGTTCCCCTAGCTAGAGTAGTAGGAAGTTCCTAGCAAGACAATCTAGAGTGAATATCCATTTTGGTGTGCTACTACCAAATAGGCCTAAAAGAGATACCCCAGGGAACACTATCTCTAAGAGGATTCCTATTTGGTGTTCGGATGAATAATATAGCTTGTTGAAAGGCTACAGCACAGCCAATCAACAAACAATTAAGCTGTGGGCACTTGGAAGCCATCACAGTCATGCCTAGTATTGGCATGGCTGTGATCGGCCGGTGCAGCACGTGACCCTGCATGCATAAATGTAGGATAAGATGTTGCCCCGCCATTCTGCTCTAACTAGTGTAAGGACAGGACACTGCTGCAGTGAGAAACAGTGTTAGGCTTTTAATGTGGCTGTGAAGTCTGTGGGTGACCTATAGACATTTTTTGTGGGTGCAATACACCTCCATTGCACCAGTGACACAGAAATACCATACTTAATCTAGCTGTTAATTTGGTGACCTATAGCCATTTTACGAGCACAAAACACTTCCTTTGCACCTGTCACACAGAAATAGAATAGTTAATCAGTCTGATAATTTTGTGGGTGACATAAAACCATTTTTGTGGTGAAAAACACTTTCTTTGTGCCTGTCACACCGTAATAGTATAGTTAGTCATCTGTTAATTCTGTGTATGACAAACAAAATTTTTTGGGGCATAAAACACCTCCTTTGCATTCGTCACACTGTAAAAATATAGTTAATCCGTCTGTTAATTCTGTCTGTGACAAAAATAAATTCTTTGGGGGGCATAAAAACACCTCCTTTGCATCCGTCACACTATAATAATATAGTTAATCCGTCTGTTAATTCTCTCAGCTACAAAAATCTATTTTTTGGGTTGCAAAACACCTCCTTTGCATCCGTCACACTGTAATAGTATAGTTATTCAGTGTCACGACTGTAGACAGGGAAATGCACTCAGGCGGTGAGCTCTAACCGGAACCAAAACCACTGTCCCTGGCAGGGCCGGTGCAAGGATTTTTGCCGCCTTAGGCAATGGAAAATGCCCCACAATACCCATATGATCTGCCATATTAAAGGGGTTCTGCAGTTTATTTAAACTGATCGGCAGGGGTCCGACACCCGGGACCCCCGCCAATCAGCTGTTTAAGAAGGCAGCTGTGCTGGCAGTAGCACCTCAGCCTTCTCGCAGTGACGTCACAATTAGCATCATTGGCCTGGGTGGAGCTAAGCTTCATTCAAGTGAACAGATCTTAACCCCGCCAAGGCCAGTGATACTAGTCGTGACGTCACTGCGCCTGCAGTAAACAGCGAGAAGGCCGAGGCGTTAGTGTCAGCGCCGCTGCTTTCTCAAACAGCTGCTCGGCGAGGGTCCCGGGCAGATGCTATCCAGAGGATAGATCATCAGTTTAAATAAACTGCAGAACCCCTTTAACTAACGCCAGTTCTCTCTCTCCCCTTCTTGTCATTCTGTTCCTTCCCATGTAATTCTCTTTGTCCTTCTTGTCATTCTTTCCCCCCTCTTGTCATTCTTTCCCCCCTCTTGTCATTCTTTCCCCCCTCTTGTCATTCTTTTTCCCCCCTTGTCATTCTCTCTCCCTTTCTTGTCATCCCCCCCCCCCCACATGTCATTCTCTTTCCCATTCCCCCCCACCACCACCACCTCTGGTGTAGCGTGACCGAGCTCTGTATGGTCCGCGGGTACAGGCGCTTTTGTTTCCTGTACCAGAGTGGACTGACAGGAAGTGCACACTGTGTGCGCACTTCATGTCAGTCCGGCCGGGTACAGGAGACAGATGCTCCTGTACCCGCGGACCATACAGGGTGAGGGAGTGACAGGAGGGAGTAACAGGAGGGAGCGCTGAATGCTTCCCTTCCGTCAGCTCCTCTCCTCTTGCTGCGCCCGGACGGTGCGCCCTCATGGACGCACCAGCCCGGGCAGTGCTGCAGCTGCCAGAGGCTCAATATAGAGCAGTCGGGCGGCTGCAGCATGAGGCGGGGCCGGCGCTCCTAGCAGCGCTCCTAGCAGCGCTCTACGCGGCTGCCTAGTCCGCTTATAGGACGTGTTGGCCCTGGTCCCTGCCTACTTGCAAAGCAAGCCCTCTGTGGCGTGTCCACAACTGGTCGACCGTCCCTTTGCTGTTAAGTGCAGAGAGCCAAACCAAGCACCTGCAATAAAAACTGTTCACACAACAGAAAACCAAAACTGACAAACACACAAAGAAGGGTCGTACAGAAATAGGTCAAAGCCGGGAGGTCAATACAGTACAAAATCGCAGAGAGGAGAGTGGTAACAAAGAGCTAAGCCAAGGGTAAAAACCGAATGGGAAACAGGGTACAAAATCACAGGGCAGAGAGAGAGGTCCAAGCCGAAGTCAAATCCAAATAGAAACAATCATAGAAAACACAATAACAACAGGAGCACAGCAAGTGAAAACCTATAATTGGCAAGGGTGTATTGCCAGCAGGTGGTTTAAATAGAGCACCGAGTCCCTGGATCAGAACCTGATCAGAACCAGGGACTTGGTGCCCCATTAGACTAGAAACAAGCAGTCCTGAGGTAGGCATGCTGAGCAGTCACTCAGCCTGCATGACAAACATGCACGGGTGATACAAATAACTACTATTCTCCCCTAGTCAGCATGTGCGCTGGCATTACCAGGGGGCATGGCTTAAGTGATGCATCACCAAGAGGTGTAGCCTAGGCTGCGCATCACCAGAGGGGTTCAGCCTGGCAGAGCATCTGACACAGCGCTGCAGTGCCCAAGCCCCAGACTTTGGATCTCATACAGGTAAGTTGGCGACAATCAGTCTGTTAATTCTGTAGGTGACATAAACCCATTTTTTGGGGCACAAAACACTTCTATTGCCTCCGTCACACTGTAATAGTATAGTTAATCAGTCTGTTAGTTCTGTCAGTGAAGATGGAAGATGATGTGGAGGATGATGAGGTCCTAGACCCCACATGAAATCAAGGTCATCAGTGTGACACGTTCACTTCAGAGGAAGAGGTGGTGGTCATGCAGCGCCAGCTGCATGGCAAAAGAGGGAGCAGGGTTCAAAACCTGCTACTGCCGACTGCGCCAAGGGACGGAGTACACAAAAGCCAGCTCAAAGGAGTTCCCTGGCGTGGTAGTTCTTCAGGCAATGCGCCGACAACAAGACACAGGTGGCTTACATGCTGTGCAGTCATAGCCTGAAGCGAGGCATAAAGGTTCCAAACCTGAGCACCACCTGTATGACCAGGCATCTAAAAGCAAAGCACGAGCTACAGTGGAGTAGACACCTGAAAAACCATGAAAGGTCCGAGGCTCCTCCTGTTCTCTCTTGTGCTGTGATTTCGGCCTCTTTCTCCCCTTCTGGAATGACAGGGCCAACTGGCACCCCTCAGTGAGAGGATGTGACAGCAACACCACCACCACCAAGTATCTTTAGTCTATCCCATGGAAGCATTCAGCTGTCCATCCCACAAACACTGGAGAGAAAGTACACCCCTACACACCCGCGAGCCCTGGCCCTGAATTTAAAAATTCCTGGTCTTTGAAATGCTTCCATTTCATCTGGAGGAGACGGACAGTTTTAAAAAGCTAATGACGATGGCTGTCCCAAAGTATGTGGTTCCCAGCTGCCACTACTTTTCCAGGCGGGTCATCCACTTGGGTGCTCGATCAACACTACTCTTGAAGTCAGACCAGTGCGACCAGGTGGTCGGTTGGATTGCAGCAGATAATGCTTCCAGTCGGTTAAGCACCACCCTGTCTTCCACCAAGTCCAGTCTCAGGAGGCAGGAGTCTGGTCAACACAATTCTTACCCTGATCCTGCTTCCTCCCCACCATGGAGAGTCTGGCCAAACAAGTGATCCCACACACGGATATTCCGAGGACCTTTTTTCATCGCCACTCCTTTATTTGGCCCTCTCGCCAAGCACGCTTGAAGAGGGACAGATCTTGTGCACTGATTCCCAACCTCTTGAGCATCCAAAGTCACAAGAAGATGACGGTGGGGAACGGCAAATACTGTTTAATGAGGTGGATGATGATGAGAGACAGTTGCGAATGGCAATGACAATTACTGTCTCAAGAGGTTGATGAAGAGGATGAGACACAGTTGTTAATCACTGAGGATGTGGTTAGGTCAACAAGTCAGGAGGATGAGCAGAGTGAGGAAGTGGAAGAGGAGGTGGTGGTGGACGATGAAGTCACTGACCCAACCTGGGAAGGTGGAAAGCCGAGCAAGGACAGCAGTACAGAGCGGGAGGGATCTGCAGCACCGCAACAGGCTGGAAGAGGCAGTGGGGTGACAAAAGGGAGAAGGCGGGCAACACCAAACAGGCCCGCAACTGTTCCTTGGAGCACCCCCTTGCGGAAATCTCCCTTGCCAAGGGGCAGGTGTTCCGCAGTATGTCGCTTTTTTGAGGAAAGTGCGGACAATAAAATAATAGTAGTTTGCAACCTGTGCTGTACCAAAATGAGCCGAGGCGTGCACTAGCAACCTCACCACTACCAGCATAATCCACCATATTGTATCCAACCACCCTAAGTGGGACGAACGCCTGGGTCCACAATCTATGTCTGTGGGTCACACCACTGCCTCCTCTTTCCCTATGTTATGTGCTGCTGGCCAATCCCCTGTCGAAGGCGCAGACCCGGATGCCTCCCGCCCTGCACCTGGACCCTCACAAGCACCATCAACGACCACATCTACTTCCCTGACCCAGCACAGCATCCAAATGTCCTTACCCCAGGCATTTGAACGCAATCGCAAATACCCAGCCATAGCACTAAATGAGCAACTTTTCAAATTACTGGCCCTGGAAATGTTGCCATTTAGGCTTGTGGACACTGAGGCCTTCCGCAGCCTGATGTTGGCGGCTGTCCCGCGTTATGCAGTCCCTTGCTGCCACTATTTTTCACGGTGTGCCGTGCCTTCTTTACACCAACAGTCCCGTAACATCACATGTGCCCTGTCCAATGCAGTTAAAGGATTTATTAGGGTATTCATTCCAATAACAGGGCCTCTTAAGAGTCCTGTATTGTTTTTATCGTCACTAACTCCCCGAGTTGGGAGTGGGTAATTGGAGCGCCTGCTGCCTTACTTAGATGAGGTAGCCGTTTCTCAGGCTCCCTCTCCAGAATCAAACCCTGATTCCCTGTTACCCATGGTCACCATGGTAGGCGCAGAAAGTAGCATTGGTTTTGAGGGTCACCAGCAGGCCATCAATCATAATTTTTTTAAGGGTGTGTATGATGCCCTCCTTTATGTGTAACAATAGCTGTATTGGACTGCTGGTTGATTGTAATTTTTGGCAGCCCTTTCACTTAGTGCATAGGCTTTATGAGTGTAGGAGTTCCACTACATGGACAATTATACGACAATTATACCACAATTATACTACAAGCAAGAGGCCCTCCTTTATGTGATATTCAGGATGTATCGGAGTGTCTCTTGCTTGTAATTTTTGGCAGTACTTGCACCTTATATACAAGTAGATATACGGGAAAAAATGTTTCCTAACAATTTTTCCTCTAAAATCTATTTTATCTTTGGTTTCGTGCATATTATTGTCAGTCTGTAAAAGTGGCGTACTACTCAGATAACATCGTTCCCAGCAGCGACCTGACAGTCCAAGATGCATGTAGACATCCTCCCCATGCTGTTCCCAAACCATTTCCGGGGTGTTTCCATCAATTTCTGACCTTTTACTATGAACCAGGCACCATCCCCTCTTCAGAGCAGGGAGTGCCTGGTTTAATGCTCGGGTTTTCCCATTGACTTCTATTATACCATTGGGCTTCCCGATGTGTTTGGCCCAAGCACGTGGGTTCTCAATAGTCCGTCTTTCTTCAGCAAACTGCGTGCTTTCTTGTGCATCAACTTTAGAAGAAGCTTCTTTGTAGGACGACAGCCCTGCAGACCCATTTGATGAATTGTGCGGCGTATGGTTTAAGCATCAACAGAATGACCCCTCCCCCACCCCTTTAAGCTCTGCAGCAATGCTGGCAGCATTTATACATCTATTTTGAAAAGACAACCTCTGGATATGACTCTGAGAACGTGCACTCAACTTCTTTGGTTGACCATGGCGAGGCCTGTTCTGAGTGGAACCTGTCTTGTTAAACGGCTGTGGGGTCTTGGCCACCATGCTTCAGCTCAGTTTCAGGGTGTTAGCAATCTTCATATAGCCTAGGCCAGGGATGGGCAAGCTGCGGCTCTCCAGCTGTTGTAAAACTACAATTCCCACTGTGCTCTGCTGTAGATTGATAGCTGTAAGCAGTCTTTGCATGCTGGGGGTTGTAGTTTTGCAACAGCTGGAGTTGCAGTTTGCCCATTGCTGGCCTAGGCCATCTTTATGTAGAGCAAAAATTATTTTTTTCAGATCCTCTTTGCCATGAGATGCCATGTTGAGCTTCCAGTGACCAGTATGAGAGAGAGTGAGAGAGATAACACCAAATTTAACACACCTGCTCCCCATACACACCTGAGACCTTGTAACACTAACGAGTCACACGACACCGGGAAGAGGAAATGGCTAATTGGGCACAATTTCTCAATTTTCACTTAGGGTTATATTCACTTTTGTTGCTAGCGGTTTAGACATTAATGGCTGTGTGTTGTATCAAAGTGTCACATGTTCAGTGTTACCCCATGAAAAGATAAAATAAAATATTTACAAAAATGTGAGGGGTATACTCACTTTTGTAAGATACTGTATATTGAAAATTAAAAAAATGTGAGATGAAAATGTGAAAATGCAGAAAAATATGCATCATGCAGGAAAGTCGACAGACAAATGAAATAAGTGAAATAAAGAAAAATACATATACGTTTGACGTATATATGTTATAAAAATGACAATATATCGTCAAATACATAAAAAGTCAAAATTCATATAAAAAAGCGATGAACAAGACACTGTCAAAATAATATATCACGACAGGAGCCCTCTGGTTAAAACATTGGAGATAATATCTTGAAAAAGTAGTTAACAAATCGGGCAACAGGATGGTGGAATAGGCTGGAAATAAAAAGAGAACAAAATAATTATTCAAGTTAAAAACCAATTTAGAGCCATTAAAATGATCCACAATCATGGATAGGATGGTTAGAGAAATGCAGTGAAGCCCAAATTCTCATTAAGTCCCATGTGTCTTAAGTGTCCATATCCATCTACTTTCCTTTTTGGCAAGCTTCTTAGACATATTTTCTGCTCTTAGACCAGTTCTAATGCAATCAATACCTCTTGCCTTCAAAAGTCTTGGATTACAAGCATAGGCCATTCTAAAGTGCTTCGGAATTGGTTTCAGTTCCTCTCCAGGTTTTTCTTCTCTCGCAGCGATGATGTCTCGGAAATGTTCACCGACACGAATTTTCTATTCACGGATAGTCAAGCCTACATATATCTTAGGACAATGACACGTGGCATAATAAGTCACCATAGAGGTTGAACATGTAAAATGATGTGTTATAGTAAACTTCTTTGTACCAGACGAGTCAACAAAGTCCTTTCATCTCTCTAAATGAGACACACCCATTTTGCTTTTATTTGGTCCAGAATTAATTGTGGTATATTCGGTTCCAAATAGCTCCTTACAAGGTTGTCTCGTAGGTAGAGATATCCCGAACTATTCGCCGGCGAACAGTTACCGGCGAACATCGCATGTTCGCATTCACTGCGGCGGGCGAACATATGCGATGTTCGGTCCGCCCCCTATACGTCATCATTGAGCAAACTTTGACCCTGTACCTCACAGTCAGCAGACACATTCCAGCCAATCAGCATACCCTCCCTCCCAGACCCTACCACCTCCTATCAAAAAGCAAGGACAGCATCCATCTTAGACCCCATTCAGACATCAGTAGTGTGTTGTGGATCCCCAACACACCATGCCAGCACTCCCCGTAGAGATGCCTATTCTTGTCCGCAGGTTGCGGAAAAGAATAGGACATGCTCTGTCTTTTGCTTAGCCGCGGCCGGATGTTTCGGGGCCGAAACCCGGAAGTTCAGGGCCGCGGTTTCGCAAATGCGGAAGCGCAGATCACATAGTGTTCTCTCCGCATCATGTCCGGCCCCATTCACAATGAATGGGTCCGCATCCATTCCTCAGAATTGCGGAATGGATGTGGACAAAATTGTGGACATGTGAATGGGGCCTTAGTTTCATTCTGAAGCTGCAGTGTTAGAGCACGGAGAGTGCTGCTGCTGAATTAATATGGAAACCATTAGCTAGGCCAGTGTTCTGTGTCCACTCCAGTCCTCAAAGACTCATCTGCTGTAAGGACAGCGTCCTGACAGCACCCCAAAAAGCCTGGTACATCAGTCTGCTTTTATTTATTTTTTCTATATAAATATTGCAGTTGCCTGACCGTGTGTGAGAGGCTGCAGGCCCACAGACTGTACTGTGTGCACACCACTCATATAGGGTGGCACAGTACCTTGCAGATAAAAAAAAGTCAATTCATTTTTACCCTTTAATATAATTGCAGTTGCCTGCCAGTGTGTGTCAGGCCCACAGACTGTACTGTGCCCACTGCCCACTACTCATATTGGGTGTGACAGTACATTGCACGGCACACACGCAGTGACCTAATGTTCAAACGAAGCGGACCGAGCATGGGTCTTTTTCCATCTCCCGGTTCCAAAAATCTATTCACTACACCGGCCCTGGCCCTTATAAGGGACAAAATAGAGATTAAACTGATAGGAATAGTACTTAGTTAACACTAGTTGCATTGGTGGCAAATTCCATTGCAAGTACCCAAATTTAGAAGGAAGCGGACAGAGCAAGCTTTTTCTCGATCTCCCCATGCAAGGATTCAATTCAATACACGTCCCCTGATAGGGGACTTAACAAAGATTAAAATGGTAAGAATAGTAGTTTATACTATTTGTATTGGTGGCACAGTACATTGCGTGGCGCACGTGCAGTGCCCCAAATTGGAAGTAAGAGGACCAACCAATCATCTTTTTCCATCTCCCGGATCCTAAAATCTATTCGATACACGTCCCCTAATTGGGGACGTAACAGGGATTAAACTGATAGGAATAGTACTACTTAACACACCACTCATATAGGGTGGCACAGTACATTGCACGGCCCACGCGCAGTGCCCCAAATTGGAAGGGAGAGGACCGACCAATCATCTTTTTCCATCTCCCGGTTCCTAAAATCTATTTCATACACCGTCCCCTGATAGGGGACAAAACAGATATTAAACTGGTAAGAACAGATTTTTTTATTTAAAAAAAAAGGACAGCCTCTGCGGAGCTGGGTATTTTTTGGCCGCGTCACTGAACGCTCATACACAGTGGCTGTAGGCTCATGCATTCTTTTGCGGAGGTGACAAACCTGGTCAGTCAAACTCAAGGCAACATCGACCTCATCCCATATGCGTTTTTTCTGGAGCGTGCCCTGCGAAGAGTGCTGGATAAGGCCGTAGATGAGCATGAAGAGGAAGAGTTGTGGTCACCATCACCACCAGAAGCATCCTTGTCGTCGTAAATTGCTGGACCTGCGACAACGCAGAGAGAGGAGTCAGAGGAGGAAGGTGGCTTTGAGGAGATGGAAGACCAACCATAGCAGGCATCCCAGGGGGCTTGTTGTCACCTTTTGGGGACCCTTGGTGTTGTTCGTGGCTGGGTGGAGGAAGAGACCTTCAATGACGTCAGTGAGGACAAGCAACGGGACATGGCTAGCTTGGTATCCAACCTTGTGCAAATGGGGAGTTTGCGGTTGTCCAAATGGACTGTTTGCAGTTGATTGTGGTGCGTTAAACGGGGAGTTTGGTCTGTCAGAGTTTGGTCTGTCACTGTGAAGCAGGCGTAACCCTTACACTACCTGATTGATACAATATCATACCTGATCGTATACACACACTGGATGTTTTAAAGCACGTTATTCCAAACAATTTAGGAATGTTTGGTGATTTATGCCCTTTATGGATTAAAACCCGACTCTGCGTCAACTATGTAATTTTCCATGGGAGTTTTGCCATGGATCCCCCTCCGGCAAGCCACAGTCCAGGTGTTAGTCCCCTTGAAACAACTTTTCCATCATTATTGTGGCCAGAAAGAGTCCCTGTGGGTTTTAAAATTTGCCTGACTATTGAAGTCTATAGCGGTTTGCCCGTTCGCTAACATTTGCGGAAGTTCGCGTTCGTCGCTTGCGAACGGAAATTTTTATGTTCGCGCATCTCTACTCGTAGGGTGTCAGCTCATCTCGCAGTGATTGATGGATATGGAGATACATATTTCGACACAACAGGGTCTGTTAACAGTATCGGCCAATGTTTATTGATAGTTGCTGTCATTTGTTTCCAGCGTGAATGATATGTAGTAATAAATCTCGCCTTATCATCAGATCTTCTTTTGTTATAGGCTATAGTAAATCTTGTCATTTGCTATATTTTGCCCGGTGATAGGCTTTTTTAATCAATTTATGACTATAGCCCCTCCCCAGAAAACGGCCTTTACGATCAGTAGCCTGTTTTTCAAATGTAGCATCATCAGAACATATCCATAGTTATCTTCTCAATAGTCTTCCTAGGGTGTGAAGAAGATGCATGTAAATATGCATTGATATATGTACTTTTCCGAAACATGTACGTAATTATACAGCCATCAGTGTTCCTTTGAAGAGTGAAATCCAAAAAGTCTATTTTGTTGGTATCACATGTATAAGTCAATTTAATGTTGCGGGAATTGTCATTTAACATATCCAAAAACTTTCGCAACTCCACCTCAGTCCCCTGCCAGATCAAAAACTCGTCATCAATGTACCGCTCCTGACGTGCCGATCTGACAGGAACAGATCTCTCTCTCACAGCCCCAGGAAAAGATTTGCATACGAGGCGCACAAGCCGCCCCATAGCAGTCCCCTGGAGCTGCAGGAAAAGTAAAAAAAAACTATTTGTCAAAACAAAATTCAATAATTGTAACAAATATATGTCAGTCTTTCATCAGTGTTGCTCGCATTGAGAAAATATTTCACTGCTTGCATCCCATCTGAATGTCTGATACTGGTGTACAAACATTCTATATCACACTTGTCCTCTCAAATATATGTATACTAATGCCAGAAGCCTGACTAACAAGACTGGTGAACTGGAATTAGTGATGTGTGAGGAGGACTATGGCATAGAGACCAAGAGATTAACTGCCAAAGAGAGTAAAACTAACCCTAAAATGTTCTTCAATTATATAAATGGTAAAAAAAATATAAATCTGAAGGAGTCGGCCCTCTACACAGCAATGAGAGGGGAGTTACAGAGAGTGATGAGATAAAGCAAAACTATTAAATATTTTTTTCTCCACTATATTCACTGAGGAAAATAAACTGTCAGATGAAATGCAGAATGTAAAAGTAAATTCCCCATTAAAAGTGCCCTGTCTGACCCAGGAAGAAGTACAACAGAGACTTAAAAGATTAAAATAGACAAATCGCCAGGACCGGATGGCATACACCCCCGTATCCTAAGGGAATTACGTGATGTCATATTTATGGACTCTATACTGACAGGGAATGTTCCACAGGATTGGCGCATAGCAAATATGGTGCCAATATTCAAAAAGGGTCCAAAAACAAAGCCTGGAAATTATAGGCCGGTAAGTTTAACATCTGTTGTGGGTAAACTGTCTGAAGGTTTTCTAAGAGATGCTATCCTTGAATATCTAAATGAAAATAAGCAAATAACGCCATACGAGCATGGCTTTATGAGGGATCGATCATGCCAAACGAATTTAATCAGTTACTATGAAGAGGTAAGTTCTAGACTTGACAGCGGCGAATCAATGGATGTTGTATATCTGGACTTCTCCAAAGCATTTGAAACCTCATAAAAGGTTAGTATATAAAATGAGAATGCTCGGACTGGGAGAAAATGTCTGTATGTGGGTAAGTAACTGGCTGAGTAATTGAAAACAGAGGGTGGTTATTAACGGTACACACTCAGATTGGGTCACTGTCACTAGTGGGGTACCTCAGGGGTCCGGACTGGGAACTATTCTCTTCAATATATTTATTATTGATCTTGTAGAAGGCTTGCACAGTAAAATATCAATTTTTGCAGATGACGCTAAACTGTGTAAAGTAATTAACACTGAAGAGGACAGTTTTCTGCTACAGAGGGATATGGATAGATTGGAGGCTTGGGCAGAGAAATGGCAGATGAGGTTTAACACTGACAAATGTAAAGTTATGCACATGGGAAGGAATAATGCAAGTCACCCGTACATACTAAATGGTAAAACACTCAGTAACACTGACATGGATAAGGATCTAGGAGTTTTAATATACAGCAAACTAAGCTGTAAAAACCAGTGTCAGGCAGCTACTGCCAAGGCCAATAAGATAATGGGTTGCATAAAAAGGGGCATAGATGCCCGTGATGAGAACATAGTCCTACCTCTTTACAAATCACTAGTCAGACCACACATGGAGTACTGGGTACAATTCTGGGCTCCTGTGAACAAGGCAGACATAGCAGAGCTGGAGAGGGTTCAGAGGAGGCAAACTAAAGTAATAACTGGAATGGGGCAACTACAGTACCCTGAAAGGTTATCAAAATTAGGGTTATTTACTTTAGAAAAAAGACGACTGAAGGGAGATCTAATATCTATGTATAAATATATCAGGGGTCAGTACAGAGATCTCTCCCATCATCTATTTATCCCCAGGAATGTGACTGTGACGAGGGGACATCCTCTGCGTCTGGAGGAAAGAAGGTTTGTACACAAACATAGAAAAGGATTCTTCGCGGTAAGAGCAGTGAGACTATGGAACTCTCTGCCTGAGGAGGTGGTGATGGTGAGTACAATAAAGGAATTCAAGAGGGGACTGGATGTATTTCTAGAGTGTAATAATATTACAGGTCATAGTTACTAGAAAGGGGTCGTTGATCCAGGGAGTTATTCTGATTGCCTGATTGGAGTCAGGAAGGAATTTTTCCCCCTTAAGTGGGGAAATTTGGCTTCTGCCTCACAGTTTTTTTTTGTCTTCCTTTGGATCAACTTGTAGGAAACAGGCCGAACTGGATGGACAAATGTCTTTTTTGCGGTCTTATATACAATGTTACTATGTTACACTAGTCTATTTTCCACTATATAGCCTGACTGAATGGTAGTCATCTAGTGACTCTCTAATTAAGGATGCTAAAAAGACGCACTCAAAACGTGTCAGAGAGATGTAAGACCTAGTTTGTACCCAACATTTTGTAACTGCTTTTTAATGGAGAGGAAATAAAACTGTATGGATTTTACCAACACTGTTGGCTGGAAATAGTTTACATTTGTCACTGTGTTGAAAGTGGTGGAGGTTGCACTGCACATGCGCAGCCACCCTCCATTTATTTTCTATGGGGCCACTGGCTATTTCCATCTCACGCCACATATACTTACCTGGCACCCCTCTCCCTGCAATGCTCCTAATCCTCGCACCGCCGCTACTGCTTCTCACCGTGCGTGGATGAAAACATATGGTGTTGGGGGGGGGGGGAGCAGCCAATGGCATTGGAGGTGAGCGAACCCCATAAAACATTGCAATGATGGCCTTCAGGTGAGCAGACCATATAAAGTATTAGAGGTGAGGGCCTGAAGGTGAGCGAACCCCATAAAACATCGCAGTGATGGCCTACAAGTGAGAAGACCGTATAAAGCATTGGTGGTGAGGGCCTGAAGCCTAGCGAACCTCATAAAACATTGCAGTGATGGCCTAAAGGTGAGCAGACCGTATAAAGCATTGGAGGTGAGGGTCTGAAGCCTAGCAAACCCCATAAAACATTGCAGTTATGGCCTAGAGGTGATCAGATCGTATAAAGCATTGGAGGTGAGGGACTAATGGTGAGCGAACCCCATAAAACATTGCAGTAATGGCCTACCGGTGAGCAGACCATGTCAAGCATTGAGGGGAGGGCCTGAAGCCTAGCGAACCCCATAAAACATTGCAGTGATGGCCTACAGGTGAGCAGACCGTATAAAGCATTGGAGGTGAGGGCCTGAAGCCTAACAAACCCTATTAAACATTGCAGTGATGGCCTATAGGTGAGCAGACAGTATAAAACATTAGAGGTGAGGGCCTGAAGCCTAGCGAACCCCATAAAACATTGCAGTGATGGCCTACAGGTGAGCAGACCATATAAAGCATTGGAGGTGAGGGCCTGAAGCCGAGCGAACCCTACAAAACATTGTAGTGAGGGCATATATATTCTGTATAGAAGAGCAGGCGGAGGAGGAGGCGGATGAGAAAACAAGATTAAAACATATACCCTTTTCTTTGTGGTGAAAAAGGTACATCTGAATCTTGTGGATTGAGTACATTATAAAGCATACATTTAAATTGCATTTTTGTTCCTCATTAGCTCAGCTTTCCTCTGGTGGAGTGGAAAAGTCAAGGGAAATCCAGGCCTTGTTCATTTTTATCTGAGTCAACCTGTCAGCATTGTCAGTGGACAAGCGGATACACTTATCTGTTATGATGCCACCAGCAGCACTAAATACACGCTCAGAAAATACGCTTGCGGCAGTGCAGGCCAGCACCTCCAAGGCGTAGAGCGCAAATTCGTTCCACATGTCCAGCTTGGACACCCAGTAGTTGTAAGGCACTGAGGGATCATTTAGGACGCTGACACGGTCTGCAATGTATTCCTTCACCATCTTCTAAAACTTTTCCCTCCTTGTAGCACTAGGCTGCGATTCAGGATGAGGTTGCTGGGTGGATGTCATGAAAGTGTCCCATGCCTTGAAAAGTGTTGCTCTTCCTCTGTTAGAACTACTGTGTGTTCCCCTTGTCTCCTTTCCTCGGTTGCCTAAGGAAGTATGGACTCTGGCGGCCGCATTGTCAGATGGAAAATTTTGGAGCAATCTGTCAACAAGTACCTTCTGGTATTGCATGGTTTTACTCGTCCTCTCCACCACAGGAATGAGAGATGAGAAGTTCTCTTTGTAGCGGGGGTTGAGAAGGGTGAACACCCAACCGTATGTGTTACCTAAAATGTGTATAACGCAAGGGTCGCGGGAAAGGCAGCCTAACATGAAGTGAGCCATGTGTACCAGAGTACCAACGGGCAAGACGTCGATGTCAACTTCAGGATGACTCTCCACATCTCCTCCTCCTCTTCTGCCCATCCATGAACAGATGGAATTAAAGTTCCATGGGTACTAGCCTCTGTAGCAGAGGCAAGTGTCTCCAGCTCCTCCTCCTCCTCTTCATGGTCCAATTCGCTTTGAGAAGATGAACTTGGGAAGGTCTGGTTATCACCATGTGTCACCATGTGTGTGGATTCATCAAAGTTTTTTATAACCTTACATAGGTCTGACATCAATGTCCACTCCTCGCTTGTGAATAGTGGCATTTGACTGGAAAGGCGACGACCATGTTGCAGCTGGTATTCCACAACTGCCCTCTGCTGCTCACAAAGGCTGGCAAACATGTAGAACGTAGAGTTCCACCGCGTGCTTACGTCGCACAACAGTCGGTGAGCTGGAAGCCGCAAGCGCTGCTGCAGTGTTGACAGACCGGCTGAAGCTGTGGACGACTTTCGGAAATGGGCACACAAGCGGTGCGCCTTCACTAGTAGCTCCTGCAAATTAGGGTAGGTTTTGACAAACCACTGAACCACTAAGTTTAAGACGTGGGCTAGACATGGAATGTGTATAGGGTTGCCGAGCTCCAAAGCCGCCACCAAGTTACGGCCATTGTCAGACACAACCATGCCTGTTTGTAGGTTGAGTGGCGAGAGCCACAGCTCGGTCTGGTCCCTTATACCCTGCCACAGCTCTGCGGCAGTGTGCTGTTTGTCCCCTAAACAGATCAGCTTCAGCACGGCCTGTTGACGCTTACCCACAGCAGTGCTACACTGCTTTCAGCTAGCGACTGATGGCTGACTGCTGTTGGAGGTGGAAGTGGAGTAGGAGGCAGCGGAGGAGGAGAAGTGGGGGTTGGAGCCAGTAACATAGCTGCTGGCAGGGACCCCGATGGACGTAGAGCCCGCAATCCTGGGCGTGGGTAGCACCTGTGCCATCCCAGGGTACGATCCACTCCCGGCCTCCACAACATTCACCCAGTGTGCGGTCAGGGAAATGTTGCATCCCTGGCCACCAGCACTTGTCCATGTGTCCCTGGTAAGGTGGACCTTCCCAGTAAGTGCGTTGGTCAGGGCACTGGTGATGTTCTGGGACACATGCTGGTGTAAGGCGGGCACGGCACACTGTGAAAAATAGTGGCGCTTGGGGACTGCGTATCGAGGGACAGCCACCAACATAAGGTTGCAGAAGGCCTCAGTGTCCACAAGCCTAAATGGCAAAATTTCAATGGCCAGTCACTTCGAAAGTTGCGCATTTAGTACTATGGCCTGTGCGTGGGTGGGTGGTTATTTGAGCTTGCGTTCAAATGCCTGTGTTATCGACATTTGGATGCTGCGCTGGGAATGAGAAGTGGATGTTGTTGGTAACGGTTTATGCGAAGGTCCAGGTGCAGGGCGAGGGGCATCCGGGCCTGCGCCTTTGACAGGGGATTGGCCAGCAGTGCGTAACACAGGGAGGTGGAGGCAGTGGTGGGACCTGCAGAAGCAGAGTGTGGACCCAGGCGTTCGGCCCACTTATTAGGGTGCTTGGATGCCATGTGGCGGATTATGCTGGTGGTGGTAAGGTTGCTAGTGTTCACGCCCCGGCTCATTTTGGTACGGCTAAAAAAGTGCCATACTGCGGAACACCTACCCCTTGGCAAGGTAGATTTACGCATGGGGGTGCTCGGTGTAATGGTTGCGGGCCTGTTTGGTGTGGGCCGACGTCTCCCTTTTGCAACCCAACTGCCTCTTCCAGAGTGTTGCGGTGCTACGTATCCCCCCCCCCCTGTACTGCTGTCCCCGTTCGCTCGGTTTTTAACTTTCCCATGTTGGGTCAGTGACCTCATCGTCCACCACCTCCTCTTCCACTTCCTCACTCTGCTCATCCTCCTGACTTGACCTAACCACCACCTCAGTGAGTGTCTCATCATCATCCACCTCGTGAACGAATGATTGCCGTTCACCACCGTCATCTTCTTGAGACTGTGAAGGCTCAAGAGGTTGGGAATCAGGGCACAATATCTCAGGTACCTCTTCAAGTGTGCTTGGCGAGAGAGCCAAACCAAGTACTGGTGATAAAAAGAGGTCATGTGAATATCCAAGTGCGGGATCACTTGTTTGGTGGGAGGAAGGAGGATCAGAGTGAGTATTCGGTTGACCAGACTCTTGGCTACAGAGACTGGACTTCGTGGAAGAGAGGGTGGTGCTTAACCGACTGGAAGCATTATCTTCTGCAATCCAACGACCTCCAGTTCGCACTGGTCCGACTTGGACAGTGTTGTCCTGCACCGCCCAGCTAAGTTGGACATGAAGCTGGGTAAGGTGGATTTTTTTGTTTTTTATGGTGCACTGGCAGCAGGCACAGTTTCATTGCGCCCAGGGCCATGGCCTCTGCTTTCCCCATCAGCATCACGCCCATGGCCATGGCCTCTGCTTGCACCATCAGCATCATGCCCACGTCCCCCTCCCTTTGTGCTCGCCTTCTTCATATTAATGGTTTTGTCTGTAGTAGTGGCGCAGATTGTTTTACTGTCCGCTGAAGACAGTTTTCTGATGCAGGACAGTACTGGATACAGAAAAATACAGATTTTCAGCACTACACTAGCCCAGAGATAATGAAAGTTTTACAATACACACTGTATTGGCCTGCTGTAATGTACTGGATACAGAAAAATACACATTTTCGGCACTACAATAGTCCACAGATAATGACATTTTTACACTACACACTGTATTGGCTTGCTGTAATGTACTGGAGACAGAAAAATACTAATTTCCGGCACTAGACTAGGCCACAGATAATTAAATTGTTTACAATACACACTGTATTGGCTCGCTGTAATGTACTGGAGACAGAAAAATTACAATTTTTGGGCACTACACTAGGCCACAGATAATGAAATTTTTACAATACACACTGTATTGGCTTGCTGTAATGTACTGGATACAGAAAAATAAAGATTTTCAGCAGTACACAAGCCCAGAGATAATGTAATCTTTACAATACACACTGTATTGGCTTGCTGTAATGCACTGGATACAGAAAAATACAAATTTTCGGCACTACAATAGTCCACAGATAATTACATTTTTACACTACACACTGTATTGGCTTGCTGTAATGTACTGGATACAGAAAAATAAAGATTTTCGGCACTACACTAGCCCAGAGATAATGGAATTTATTTTAATACACACTGTATTGGCTTCTAGTAAGGTACTGGATACAGAAAAATACAGATTTTCGGCACTACACTAGCCCAGAGATAATGTAATTTTGACAATACACACTGTATTCGGATGTAGTTCTATATTGGATACAAATTTGTCCCAAATAAAATGTATTCTCTGCGGGAATACTGTATATACGGTTGCGGTCTAAACGCACACACAGATGTGCCCAAAACTATCAACTAAGGCCAAAATATAAATCACTCTGATGGAGTAATTAATATAACGATTGTGGATTGAACGCAATCACTTGTTTGGTGGGAGAAAGGAGGATCAGAGTGAGTATTCGGTTGACCAGACTCTTGGCTACAGAGACTGGACTTCGTGGAAGAGAGGGTGGTGCTTAACCGACTGGAAGCATTATCTTCTGCAATCCAACGACCTCCGGTTCGCACTGGTCCGACTTGGACAGTGTTGTCCTGCACCACCCAGCTAAGTTGGACATGAAGCTGAGTAAGGTGGATTTTTTTGTTTTTTATGGTGTACTGGCAGCAGGCACAGTTTCATTGCGCCCAGGGCCACGGCCTCTGCTTGCCCCATCAGCATCACGGCCATGGCCATGACCACTGCTTGCACCATCAGCATCACACCCAGGGCCATGGCCTCTGCTTGCTCCATCAGCATCACGCCCACTTCCCCCTCCCTTTGTGCTCGCCTTCTTCATATTAATGATTTTGTCTGTAGTAGTGGCACAGATTGTTTTACTGTCCGCTAAAGACACAGTTTTCTGATGCAGGACAGTACTGGATACAGAAAAATACAGATTTTCAGCACTACACTAGCCCAGAGATAATGAAATTTTTACACTACACACTGTATTGGCTTGCTGTAATGTACTGGATACAGAGAAATACAAATTTTCAGCACTACACTAGGCCACAGATAAATACATTTTTACAATACACACTGTATTGGCCTGCTGTAATGTACTGGATACAGAAAAATACAAATTTTCGGCACTACAATGGTCCACAGATAATGACATTTTTACACTACACAATGTATTGGCTTGCTGTAATGTACTGGAGACAGAAAAATACTAATTTTAGGCACTACACTAGGCCACAGATAATTTCATTTTTTACAATACACACTGTATTGGCTTGCTCTAATGTACTGGAGACAGAAAATTTTAATTTTTTGGGCACTACACTAGGCCACAGATAATGAAATGTTTACAATACACACTGTATTGGCTTGCTGTAATGTACTGGATACAGAAAAATAAAGATTTTCAGCAGTACACTAGCCCAGAGATAATGTACTTTGTACAATACACACTGTATTGGATTGCTGTAATGTACTGGATACAGAAAAATAAAGATTTTCAGCAGTACACTAGCCCAGAGATAATGTAATCTCTACAATACACACTGTATTTGCTTGCTGTAATGTACTGGATACAGAAAAATACAAATTTCCGGCACTACAATAGTCCACAGATAATTACATTTTTAAACTACACACTGTATTGGCTTGCTGTAATGTACTGGATACAGAAAAATAAAGATTTTCGGCACTACACTAGCCCAGAGATAATGGAATTTTTTTAATACTCACTGTATTGGCTTCTAGTATGGTACTGGATATAGAAAAACAAAGATTTTCAGCACTACACTAGCCCAGAGATAATGGAATTTTTACAATACACACTGTATTGGCTTCCAGTAAGGTACTGGACACAGAAAATACAGATTTTCGGCACTACACTAGCCCAGAGATAATGTAATTTTGACAATACACAGTGTATTCGGATGTTGTTCTATATTGGATACAAATTTGTCCCAAATAAAATGTATTCTCTGCAGGAATACTGTATATACGGTTGTGGTCTGAACACACACACAGATGTGCCCAAAACTAGTCAACTAAGGCCAAAATATAAATCACTCTGATGGAGTAATTAATATAACGGTTGCAGATTGAACGCACACACAGATGTGGCACAAGTTATTTTAATTTCCCCAGAACAAATAATTTCTCTAAAGGTGCAGTGTATATCTCAGTAGCAGGCACACTGTAGTGAATAAGCCTCTTATTATAATGTCTGCCCAACACACTGCTTTATGATGGTGCAGTGTATATCTCAGTAGCAGGCACACTGTAGTGAATAAGCCTCTTTTTATAATATCTGCCCAACACACTGCTTAATGATGGCGTATTGTAGATGTCACTAATCTTTTTACATTGTTCCCTTTGCGGTAAAACTGACCTGTTGCTTTCATTCTCTGGGTCAGTATGATTACAGCAATACCAGATTTATATAGTTTTAATACTAAAAAAAAATAAACTCTCCCCAGCAGGTACAATGTGGTCACACATACCTTGCGCTGCTGGGCTGTGTAAGAGAAGCGCACAAGCTGATTCCTGGCGCTGCACGCTTCTCCTACACAGCCAGCAGAGCAATGTATGTGTGACAGCATAGTACCTGCAGGGGAGAGCTGGCAGAGCTGAATGGAGAAACAAGGAACAGACGACTCCCTGCTCCACCATTGCAATCAACTGTCTCTGCATCCTAAGGACGCTGAGACAGTTGATAGCTGAACATACCTCTGCCCTCCCGGGCACCACTGTGTTAATCATTTGTATTTCTCCTAATTCTGAAAGCCAGGGAGGCAGTCCTATTTGTGAATAACAATTATCTGTCTCTCTCTCTCGCTCTCTCTCTCTCTGTATGTGCAACGGGCGCCTAACCCCAGGGCCCTCTATATCGCGTCCCAGGTTTGGTAGGAATGCTGAGTGGAGTAGTGCGGCCAAAATGTCTCTTTATGTGTGTCACGGTGCTCCTACCTGGATACTGCTGGACCCCAGGCTTTGGCTCTGAAGCAATAAATAGGGGGAATAATTGAGGGATTTGAAGAATAACTTGAGTCCAGACCTTAATCTGAAGTTCCATGGCAGCTTTACTTTGAATAAACGTTTCTTCAAACAGTTTACAGGCTTTGTCTTGGTTCCAGCAGGCTTTAGCATTAAACTGGCAGGCAAACTCATCTCTGCCATATCAGCTTCTTCTGCATGCTGCACTTCTTCTCTGTAGTCTGACTCTAGGTTATGCCAGGGAACTTTGCTCCTGACTCCCGAGGCTTTAAGCTTTGGCCTCCATGGCCAGCAGAGCTTAAGGTGCTCTGGCTGGCATGGGCATGTCCAGCAGAGACATGCCCCTGCACACCCTTCCCCTGTCTAGGGAAGACCTAAACTGGAACTAACTGGCCCCCACCCTTCCTGCAGGAAGTAGGACAAGCCTACTTCTCTCCAGAGGGTCCTAAAGAAAAAAAATGGTAAGTTCCATTCTATCTAAGTACAGCTCTGCCATATTTTCTGCCACCTGCTGGTGAACCAGGGATATTACATGAACATAATAGTTGCAAAAAGATTAGGAATGCACAGTGTATAGCACCTAGACAGAAATACATACATATGACATTTTGTTAGCCTAATAAAGACAGTAGCAGGGTGCAGAAGTGGTAACACCACTCTGGGATGTTACATAAGCATAGTCAATTACTATTAGGACTACCTCCTTGATTGTGTAACGGTGCCACCGATCAACCAATGAATGAGTTAATGCTCATTTATCAGGTGAAAGCATTGCTGGTGCAATCAAATAAAGGCATCTTTACATGGACTGGAAAATTCCAATGACGTTTTACTAAAATAATCTAAACACAATGCGGTAAACTATAACAGAAAAAGGGGGGTTGTAAATCTCCTTACAAACTGCTTGATCTGTAGTTATATGTTTATGTTGCTTTAATTAATTAGAAATACCTTTTTTATTCTATTTATTGAAATTACTTTTCCTCTGATGCCCATTGACATCTTTTACTTGTGTAGATTAAAAAAATATATGATATGCACACATTTGATTTAGTATTAATTCTAAAGATATCATCAATCTAGATTACATAAATCTGACACACTTTTACTATTCAAACCATTATCTCGGCATAGACATCTGTTGGTGGATTGCAGTGAAAATGGGGACTATGGGGACTACTGGACTGTTATTCAGCAACATAAAGTATCTTCATTTTTATCTTTATTTGAATTAGCAATTTAGAGCACCATTGGGCTGGCCTGAGCCCTTGGAGCACTGCTAATGAATCAACTCTATGTGTTCCCCCCTCCCCTTTCATTGACAGCCCAACCTCCTGTGTTTTTGTGCCTGAACCTAGTTGGTCCAGTGACTTGACAGGGGCCGAACAATTGTGCAAGCACCAAGTCATTGGGCTGACGGCGCAGATACAAGAACACAGGGCTAGATATTTTGTCAACCAAAGGGGAGGGAGAGTGCACAGATCACATGGGTGTTGCATTAGCAGTGCTTCAAGAGCTCAGGCTAGCCTCTTGGTGCTAGAAATTGCTAATTTGACTAAATATAAACATGAAGGTATCTCTGCTGCAGCTCACCCCAGAGACAAAAGAATGATATCATTTTACACAGCAACCTTACCAGGCAATATCCCAGGTTTAATAAGGTTGATCATGCTGACAGATCTCTTTAAGTATTACATTAACCCTACAGAGATTTTTTCTTGCACAGAACACAATGATAGATAAGATATAGTTTGGAGCAAATGTGCATGTTTTACCTGCTGATCCTAGTAGATAATCACTCAGCGATGGTCAAAGTGAGTGCTCAAAGTCATGCATGCTCAGGGTAGTGTACATAAGAGCCATTTACAAAAGTAGAATGAGTATAGATCTAAGAAAAAAATAATTCACCTCTGCCATTGTCAGTCACATTTTTTCTAAACTTTGAAGGGGGAATTTATTATGAGTAATTTTTTAAAATAATTTTTCACTAGAGTTTGCAGTGGTGTACTGTGCACACTGAATTAACCTTGCTACTTCAATATGCAGTAAAGATAGAATAGAACGGTGGCGCTCACCAAATACGTAAAAACAGTCCTTTATTGGAATCTTCATTAAAACGACCAACTCGTTCCACGACCACGAGTTGGTCGTTTTAATGAAGATTCCAATAAAGAACTGTTTTTATGTATTTGGTGAGTGCCGCCGTTCCATTCTATCTTTACTGCATATTGGATTTCTATACATGAGGCTGAGCACCACCTACAATACGACTTTACCACTGCTGTGAGGGTTTTGCTCCGTTTCTATTGCATCAGTGCAGCTTTTACCCGCTATCACGTAGTGCCACCCATTCACTGTTCTGTCCTCTACCTTATTGATTTTTTAACTTTGCTACTTCTTTTGCGACATTTTACATCACAGTAATAAATCTGGAGTGAATTCATAAACATACCTAACCTGTCTACTTTCAAAAGTGTAGGGGGTTGTATAAAACTGCAAAGTCACACTTTTTGGCACAAAACAACATGTGAAGAAATGTGTGACTTTTCTACAACAGAAAACAGGCATAGAACTTTGAAATTTTACCCCCTCAGTTTCTTGACAATTATTTACTTTAAGAGGACTTGTTATCTTTCCTGTTTTCGCAAAAATTCGATTTCCCTATGAAATTACAATTCTAGGTCGTCTGACACTGTCTAATCCAGGCATCCTCAAACTGCGGCCCTCCAGCTGTTGAAAAACTACAACTCCCAGCATGCCCGAACAGCCTACAGGTATCAGCCTACAGCAGGGCATTGTGGGAGCTGTAGTTTTACAACAGCTGGAGGGCCGCAGTTTGAGGATGCCTGGTCTAATCAGTGCTGCCAGTTCCTGACTTTGTAGGGACATTTTCTTTTGACAAAGGGAATGGTAACACCCAGTGGTAAGAGTGTGATCACGAGAATGGGGGTCCCATAATATCTGCAGCTCCCCTGAAATCACTGGAGCTGCTGGTTGAAAAATTGCTCGGCCGCTTCATTTCTATGGGAGTTCCTGAGATAGCCGAGAGCGCGGTACTCAGCTATCTCTGGAACTGCCATAAAAATGAATGGAGCAGCCACGTGCATGTTTAACCAGCCTCTCTGGTCGTTTCTTTGTGGCTGCAGTGGGTACAGGGCCTACGTTCTCATGAACGGTGGGGGTCCCAGCTGTAGGACTGCCACTAATCTGATAGTTATCCCCTATCCTGTGAAACCCTATCCTTGAACCAACCGGAATAAACCTTTAAAGTGAATTCAAGTATTTACTAAAAAAGACAGGTGAGTAGTTGACAGGTCTTGTCAACAAATTTAGACTGCCCTAACCAATGGTTGCATGAAACACTGGTTCCTGCATAAAACTGTGAATTAGGGCTCATGTAAACGGTCGTTGGGAGCCATTGTCCATATTGTGTCCCGCAAACAGCAAGGTGCGATGCGAAACAGAGGTATGGAACCCCACGTGAGCACTACAGAGTGCTTCTGTGAGTTTTCTGTCCATGCCTCCACACCGCAAAAAAGTAGTGCATCCGTCAGATGCGGATCGCGGACCTCATTCAAGTTAATGGTTCCTGCGTCTGCATATGGCGGACCTAGAGTGGATGCCTGTGTGTTGCTGACCGCAATTTGCGGTCGGCAGCACGGGCCCGGTGGGCACACGTTCATGTGTATGAGCCCTTACTCTGAAATGGTGCAGCAACGCAGGCGGGACATGTCCGGTTTGTAGTTACCTTCTCATTACCATGCTTTGCTTGATTGACAGTCTCTATTTGCATAGCAGCCAAAGAGAAGCTACTTAGCAGATACATCCCGGCTCCTCTTAGGCCTTATGCACACGGCCATGGAACACCGTGGTATCCCGGCCTGGAATCCAGCTGACAGCAGGAGCGCACAGCGTCATTGGTTGCTATGACGCCATGCGCTTCATGCCGCCGCTGGACTACTGTAATACACCTACGAGTGTTCCACGGCCGTGTGCATGAGGCCTTAAAAATATATTTTCACTGAAATGATGCAGCATTTAAGAGTAAAAGATAACTATTTGTAATGTGGGAGTCTGACACTGTTTCATACTGAATGTGGTTAGAGCAGCCTCAATCTTGTGACAGGTTCCTTTTAATGAAGAATATACATAATGACAAATACAGATCTTAGGGTACTTTCAAACTTGCGTTGTGAGTATCCGGCAGGCAGTTCCGTCGCTGGAACTGCCTGCCGGATACGGAAATCCGTCTGCAAAGGGAAAACATTTGTAGACGGATCCGGATGTGGATCCGTCTAACAAATGCACTGAAACACCGGATCCGCCTTTCCGGTGTCATCCAGAAAAACGTATCCAGTATTAATTTTTTTGCATTTTTCAAGGTATGCGCATGCACAGACCAGAAAACCAGATCCGTTTTGCTGGAACACTTGGTGCCGGATCTGGCATTAATGCATTTCAATGGAAAAAAATGCCAGCATTTTGACAAGTGTTCCGAAATTGTGGACGGAGAAATTACCGCAGCATACCGTAAGAGTGACTGAACTGAAGACATCCTGATGATACTGAACGGATTGCTCTCCACTCAGAATGCACTAGGATAAAACTGATCATTTTTTTCCGGTATTGAGCCCCTAGGATGGAACTCAATACCGGAAAACTTTAACATAGTGTGAAAGTACCCTTAGCCAACTGCCAGAAAGTACACTCTGCCAATTTATATGGATCAAAATCTAAACCTATTATGTTGATAATGATATAGACTAACAGCTCAGTATTTATGGTGTCTTAACTGATTAAATAATTATGGCATGTCTCTTTCTTTCAGAATGTCTATGAGACTGTTGACATTGATGAACTTACAGATGCAGGACGAAAATAACAGTCTGAGGATGCAGAAACTTACTACTTAAAATAGAAAAGCTTATTGCTAGGAATGGATTTATAAATACAATACAGAATTAGCCTCACATCTTCAAATGTATTACTATCTATATCGGATTAATTATGGATTAAGGTTAATTATTGGAGAAATGTTCCCACCAACCGAGAAAGTGAATTGGATGAGAAGCATTAAAATGTTTTCAAGATTTTGCAATCCAGAGGACTTTGACTATAACACTGTAACAGCGAACTTTTATAAATGTTAGCATGGATCTTAGATGTACATGTATTTGTGATCAAGACGAAATATATAAAACCATGTTAAGCACATTAGCACTGCTAAATTATTTAATAGACTTTAATACCTGCATATCAGTGGATATAGTAGATATTGAAGTGCTGTTACTGAAACAGAAACTATCACTCCCCTAGGACAGTTTTTTTTTAGTAAAAAAAAAGAACAAAACGTGTGTTTACAACTTTTTAGATGCCATTGCGCATAAATCTAGGTGCAAGTGAAATTTTTACGCTGCCCTCACCACATTCCTGAAATGGGGTCATGGTGAGAGTGTGCCATGGGGCCCAGCACATTTATCTTTATTTATCCAGTTATCTGGCATATATAAAGACGGAATCAAACATGCACCAAAATGTGCAACAAATTTTTGCCAAAAAACAGAAACACCACGTTTGATTAATGTCCCCCTTAGGGCACTTTCACACTAGCGTTATTCTTTTCCGGCATAGAGTTCCATCATAGGGGCTCTGTTATGGAAAAGAACTGATCAGTTTTATCCCCATGCATTCTGAATGGAGAGAAATCCGTTCAGGATGCATCAGGATGTCTTGTTAATGCTGCGTTATTATCTCTATGTCAAAAATTCAGGAACACTTGCTGGAATACCGGATCCGGCATTTTTTTCCATTGGAATGTATTAGTGCCAGATCCGGCATTCAAAATGCCGGATCCGTCATGACAAACGGAGAGACGGATCCGTTCTTGCAATGCATTTGTAAGACGGATCCGTAGCCGGATCCGTCTTCAAATGTTTTCTATTTACATGCTGATTGCCAGATCCGGGAGGCAGTTCCGGCGACGGAACTGCTTGCCAGATCACTCTGCCGCAAGT
The DNA here is from genome assembly GCA_033119425.1 of Bufotes viridis. Lineage (NCBI taxonomy): Eukaryota > Metazoa > Chordata > Amphibia > Anura > Bufonidae > Bufotes > Bufotes viridis. The sequence goes on from CM065592.1 coordinate 315,143,957, forward strand.
GTGAAAGTACCCTAAGTCTGTAAGTCTGCAAACATCATATGATTATATAGACAGATTTTAATGTTTTATTTCCCACAATATTTTAAATGTCCATCTTTTTAAAAAGGCACTCCGTAAATGTAGTATTACTGAAACCTATCATTGTATTGTATTATTGCAAGAAGCAATTTAGCCGTTAATGATGCTTGAGAGAATAACAGGACAATGCATGTATATAATATAACGCATGTTATAACAGTACAATAAAATATAATTAAATGATCATAATACCATAGTAATATCTACTTTTATTAACATATCATCTGGATGAATCCTACAGTACCACTTCCAAACAAGAGAAGCAAACCATAAAAATTATATATTTTTATCATTTTTATTGGCAATTTGATGTTATATCACCAAAGTGAAAGGTGCGATAATTAAGTGTACTTTTAGTTTCACTTTTTCATAAATCATTAGTATGTGAAAAGAATCTTTCAAACCAGTTCTTATCTTATGATGGAAAATGTATCTCATAACAATGCTTGACTGAGAGCAGCTCTACTCATTCTTTAAAATCTGGAAAATCTTTTGGCTGGGTTCACACATTTTTGCCCTATGTTTAATGTATAGGTTGGGGGAAAAAAGGTCACTACACTTTTCCATTCTGCAAAATCTGTAAAACAAATTGTATATATTAACTAAGGATGAGTGAACCAGTATGTAATGAACCAGGTTTATTACGGAATTCCCCAAAATTCGTCCACCAGACGATCATGGCTGAATCTAGTAAAACGGCACGCAGCACCATTTTACTGCACATGTCAGCGGGTAAAAACCACGATGGAGGAAAAAGGACACTCCCAAGACCCTGAGGAGGAAGTGGGGGGCTTGCCCTGATTGTCTCACAGGCTGACAGACAGCCTGGGTGAGCCAATCAGTGGGGCAGCATGCAGGTGTGTGTCCTAGAAGAATGACTAGAATGTCATTATGTGTTATCACAGACCACCACCATTAAAACTTAGCCTTTATTCAAGAATATATATAAAAGAAGTATGCCAAAGTGCCATATATAGTGATTTCGACAGTATGAAGGCACTCGGAACTGGGAAGGGAAAATCTAATCCCTCAGCTGCCCCTGTGCTATGTGCCCTGCCTAAAATGAAATAGTCGCCCGATAGGGGCGATCCCGTGTCAAGAACCTTCTATATTCCCTAGGATGGCCCTGGGACAAGGATAGACACCACCACCGTTGTCAAAGAGAGTTAGTGATATTATTAATAAAATAAAAAACTATGGACCGCAGGTATCCACTCTTACAGGTATCCAATATCAATAGTATATCAGGTTAAGTATATTTCTTGTGATGTTACAAAATATATACCACAGGTCAATAAGTCTATAATAATGTATGTTATTTCCAGATATAGTTGTCCCTTTTCCTTACTAGATACAATTGTTCCAACGCGTTTCGCCCTGTTCAGATTACTGGCTCATCAGGGGACACTGTTAATTTAGAAAATTCTCTCTCTAGTGATTATTAAACATGGTGTATGAATGAAATAAGAGGTCTCATAATGTGTACAAAATGGCAGTTTCACAGACTACTGCTACACCGTCTGGCCTCCTTGTCTCTGGTCAAATGGTGGCTGAGCCTCCATATGTCTTTAGTAGATGCGGCAGTTCATTATGTGTTCAGCTGCTGATGAGGGTGGATAGGTGTAGCAGTCTCTGGCAGAAAACGATCTTAGGGACAGTGTACAGTCTCTATAAACTTCTATTCTAGTGTCAGGGACAGTGTCTCAGGCAGCCAGTGAGACAGATGCACTCTCACCGGAAGCATGTCACCAAGTGAAGACCTGTCTCTCATTCTCCCAGGTGGTCTCCGGCCATCAAGCAAGGGTTGAGGGATGTTAGTAAAGCTTTACGCGCTCAAGATCCACTCCGGATCTTGGTACTGCTGGGAGACGGGACGCCGTCATTCCCAGTGCTGACGCTGGTCAGGGGTCCCGGGACGCCGGAACCCCTAGCGTCAACTGTTGCCAGGAAACCCCTGTTGTTATGTCTCCTGACTTAGACATGTGGTGGGAGGTTCCTTACTCTGCAGACTCTCAGCCCTCACCTGTGCTTGCATGGTCTGAGGGTGGAGATTGGTTGTGACCTCAGCAGTGTCAGGTGATCTGTGGACTGATATTTAAACCTGGTCATTTCCCTCACTCTCTGCTGATTATTCAGTTGTTTCCCTGGTTCTGGATCTGAAGCTATCTGGTGAGTGGTTTCTCTGGTTATTGACTCTGGCTTTGGTTTTGGTTGTCTTCAGGTTCTTGTGCCCTGGCTTATGTTTACTGACCATTGCATAGTGTCACGTTATTAACTTTGGGATTTTGCCCAACTGCGGCCGGTGTGCCCAGCCACCAGCCTCTATGCTATTTGACACCTGGGAAGGGCTCTGCCAAAGTTCCCCTTTCTGCTGGAGGCAGGTGAAGAGTATCCCTGCCCTCAAGGATATTCAGAGTGTAACGGCTTGCGCAAAGTGTGTCTGGTACGCCGCGTTTGCTGGCCGTCAGTTTGGCTTTATTATTACATTAGCATTACAGAAAAATCAGCTTAATCTATGGATCCTGCTAAGCAGCTGGGTGATCAGATGCATAGTCTGTTAAATATGTTTCAGGATTTAGCTATGATTGTGGAGCACCATACTCAGGCTTTGGCCCAGTTAACTCTAGCAGCCTCAAATCAGCCCTTGTTAAGTCCCGGGTTAGGGGGAGGGGCATCTTCTGAGCCTAAGGTTTCCCTACCTGAGTTTTTTTCTGGGGATCGCAAGCAGGTTTTTAATTTTCGTGACTGCTGCAAGCTATACTTCCAACTTAGACCCACTTCCTCAGGCGATGAGAAGACTCGGGTGGGCTTAGTCATTTCTCTTCTTAAGGGGGACCTCCAGACTTGGGCCTTCACCTTAGCTGAGGATTCTCTGGCTCGTTATTCCATTGAGGAATTTTTAGGGCACTGGGCCTCATTTATGATGAACTAGATAGAACTGCCATTGCAGAGTCTCAGGGCAATCTTATGGCAGAGGAGTATTGTTCCCAGTTCAGGTGTTGGGCCATTGAAACAGGATGGAATGATGCGGCCTTTCTGAGTGGGTTAGCGGATTCCATCAAGGATATATTGGTGCACCACTCGCCGCCGCAAAGTATGGAAACTGCAATTACCCTGGCTGTTCATTTCGATAGAAGGCAATGTGAATGTCTACAAGATAAGTCCGCATACAAGAGGATCTCACCTGTGGCAGGGTCAACAACTCCTCCGGGTGAAGAACCCATGCAGATTGGAAAGACTGCCCTTTCGCTTGATGTAAGGCAATGTCGCTGGGAACGGAGACAGTGTCTGCTCTGTTGGTCACCGAAACATCTGGTACAGGATTGCCCTCATCTGGAGCAGTCAGGAAACCACCGCGCCTAGTCGGAGCAGGGTCTCCCCAACTAGGCCCAGGTACCTATTTTTTCTTATTATGATTTCTTTTCAGGGGTGGGAGGTGAAGGGGCGTGCATTTGTTGACTGCAGGGCTGAGGTCAATTTTTGGGATTCTGCCGTAGCCAAGGATATGGGGGTGCCCCTTAGAGTCTTGGAGTCAGGTATTAAACTCACCTCACTTGACGGTTCATTTTTGCCCAAAGTGTAGAAGCGGTTACTGACAGACCAGTATCCCTTTAGGTGAGGTGTCTTCACAAGGAAGTGATTACCTTCTGGGTTATTCATTCCCTCCCTGCCTCTGTGGTTTTGGGCCTGCCTTGGCTCAGACAACATAATCCCTGTATTGAATGGATCAGTGGGGATGTTACTAGTTGGAGTAAGGAGTGTCAGGGTAAATGTATTCAAAAGATCAGTCAAATTGGATGCTCCTCTACACAGGTCCCGTGGTAAATAAACGCATTTCCTGAGGTCTTTTCAGAGGGGGGAAGTTCGATTTTACCACCTCATCGACCCTATGATTGGGATATTCAATTGATTCCTGGGGCCCCTCTGCCTAAGGGAAGGATCTTTAATCTCTCCGAACCCGAAAGGGCGGCCATGAGGGATTATGTCCGGGAGAATGTTTCCAAAGGTTTTATTTGACCCTCTAAGTCTCCTGTAGTAGCTGGTTTCCTATTTGTGTCTAAAAAAGATGGGGGTTTAAGGCCACGTATTGACTATCGTGAACTAAATAAGATCATTATTAGGAATCAGTATCCTCTTCCTCTTATTCCTGACTTGTATGACCAGCTTATTGGGGCCAAGATCTTTACTAAACTAGATCTTAAGGGGGCCTACAACCTCGTCCGTATCAAGTCAGGTGATGAATGAAAGAAAGCCTTTAATACAGTCGAAGGGCATTTTGAGTATTTAGTGATGCCTTTTTGACTTTGCAATGCCCCAGACGTCTTTCAAGCTTTAGTTAATTACATGTTTAGAGATATTTAGGGATTATTCATCATTGTGTACATTGATGACATTTTGATCTTTTCTAAAGATGTTCAGTCCCACAGGGATCGTGTGCATACAGTTCTCGAAAGGCTCAGGGATAATTTCCTGTATGTGAATTTACCCAAGTGTTCTTTTTTGAGGTAGAGGAGATCAGGTTCCTCTGGGTGATTTTGTCACCGGCGGGCTTTTGGATGGATCCCGCCAAGGTGCAGGTGATACTAGATTGGGTCCAGCTCAGGAACGAGGGAATACCATGTAATTTCACGATGTTATCTACAAATACCTGAGCAAGAGTCTTAGCGTTGGGCAGACTAGCTAACGATACAAAGTGCTTCCAAGGACGAGATGGAATAGACAAAGGAAGAAGTGAACCATAAGGTCGAGTGTGAGCAACCTTTGACCGTGCACAGGTCTCATAAGCTGCTACGCAATCCTCAACCCTCTTACATAATCCGGGCCACCAGAACCTCCAAGAAATAAGATCAAAAGGTAGACTTGCCACCAGGGTGTCCAGCAAGGACAGTATCGTGATGTTCCTTGAATACCTTGTATCGCAGTCCAGCAGGAACAAACAACCTCCCTGGGGGACAAGAATCAAGATCCCCCTTCCTGGGCTCCCATCACCTCCATCTCCAACTAGGGGTACAGAGCGGAGACAACCACCCCATCAGCCAAAATTGGAGCAGGATCCTCCGAATCCCTTCCCCCAGGAAAACTATGTGACAAAGCATCTGCCTTTACGTTTTTAACCCCCGGGTGAAAAGCAACCACAAAATTGAACCTAGTAAAGAACAGTGATCATATAGCCTGTCTAGGATTTAGGCGCTTGGCGGATTGCAAGTAAGCCAAATTCTTATGATCAGTATACACCGTGATGGGATGAGTCGCCCCCTCCAACCAGTGACCCCATTCCTATCTCCTCATCTACATCTACATCATAATTCCTCTCGGCGACCGAGAGCTTCTTGTAAAAGAAGGCACATGGACGCCACTTGACTGGAGATGAACCCTGCGAAAGCACTGCTCCAACCCCCACCTCGGATGCATCGACCTCCACCACGAATGGTTGAGACACATCAGGCTGCATCAGAATGGGAGCAGAAGCAAAACAGTCCTTAATAGCTGAAAAGACCTGCAATGCCTCCTCCGACCAGAAAGAAAAGTCGACGTCCTTCCTAGTCATGTGGGTCAACGGTTTTACAATGGTAGAGTAGTTCAAAATAAATGTTCTATAATAATTGGTAAACCCCAAAAACCGCATCAAAGCTTTCTGATTCTCCGGTTGGTCCCATTCCAGAACCGCCCGGACCTTTTTGGGGTCCATACAAAAACCAGAGTCAGAAAGCAGATATCCCAAAAATGGAAGATCCTGAACAGAAAACAAACATTTCTCCAATTTAGCATATAATGTATTCTCCCGAATGATCGACAACCTGTCTCACGTGATCCTGATGGGTCTTCAGATCAGGGGAGTAAATTAGTATGTCATCCAAGTAAATTACAATGAACCTTCCCACCAAATAATGGAAAATGTCATTGACAAATCGCTGAAACACCACTGGAGCGTTCGTTAACCCAAAAGGCATAACCAGATTTTCGAAATGACCCTTGTGCGTGTTGAAGGCTGTTTCCCACTCATCCCCCTCCTTGATTCTGATCAGATTGTAGGCCCCTCTTAAATCTAACTAGGAGAATACTCCTAGAATACTAGGCAATTGTCTGAACAAACTTCACTCCAAACAATGATCTGTCTTGCCTGATAATCAATAGTAGGGTTATGCTTAATCAACCACGGCAAACCTAGGACCATAGGAGCGGGCAAGTCCTTCATGACAAAACAAGAAATGATTTCAACATGCGAATCACCCACTCATAACCGAATACCATGAGCAAAATGAGTAAGATTCCTCTGAGAAAGAGGGGAAGAATCAATTGCGAACACCGGAATCTTATCTCTCTCTCTAAATTGCACGTACTTAAGCCCAGATTTTAGTCTAGCGCCACCATAGCTGGAAGGAGAAAACGGTATTGCAGGGAAATTGCATACCTGCTTGCTCCGGCACCCCAGTTACACTACCAAGAGTCAGGGAGGTTTTTTTTTTTTTCTTTATGTAAACCTCTGACTTCTTGCTCCACAGTAAAAACATAACTTATGCAACCTCCTAAAGTTCCTATTACCAGAACGGAAAGACACCTGACCCAGCTGCATGGGCTCCTCCCCTATCCCAGAATTACATGTCACATTAACCTGGGGAACCGGTGAGACAAAACCACTACCATAAGGAATCCCTCGCGCTGAAGGGGCCTTACACCTCTCTCTAATGCCAAAGACATAGCATTTTCCAACCTATCCGGATACTCATGAAAAGCAAGGGCATCTTTCAATCTCTCCGACAACCCCTGACAAAACTGACTACGCAGCGCGGGGTCATTCCACTCAGACTCCATAGCCCATCTCCTAAACTCAGCGCAGAACGCCTCTGCAGTATGTTCCCTTGTAACAAATTATGCAATTTAGATTCCGCCATCAAGACCCGATCTGGGTCATCATAAAGTAATGCCAAGGCTTTAAAAAATTCATCCACCGACCGAAGTGCCAGAGAACCGGTCGGCAGAGAAAACCCAGGACTGCGCATCCCCTTTAAGCAGGGAAATGATTATGCATGCAATCCACTAACGCATCAGCTGACTCCATCTCAGAGCAGCGGAGAAATCGCAGTCTAGGTATTGGCGGTTTAAAATGTCACGGCGGGAAGGATACAAGATACAATAAACACACAGAAAAACTTAAAACAAGCGTCTAGGCCAGAAGCTGGGGATAAAGGTCACCTCCTAACAATATCCTACCAACTGACCCTAGACTACTGTACACACATTCAGACCCTAAAGGTGGGAATCAACGTGCCCCCGTGCCTAAGACTTAAGATTCCCTAAAGTCCCTGAGATAGTGGAAAGGGGATAAGAGGCAGCCTGCTTCCTCTAATTCTGGAGGAGGCAGGTGTCTCTCTAATAGCCAAGAGAGTACACAAAAGGAAACCAAAACCAACTTATCTTGTAGCAGAGCAGAAACAGCGAATCCACCTTTCCATAGAGCAAGATAGAAGCTATAACCCGCACAGGACACTGGGAAGGGGCGTGATTTAAACTCACAAAAAAGACCCCACCCAGTGCACCTGAAGGGAGTCGGATACAGCTCAACTCCAAGTACAAAACAAACAAAAAACTACCCACGTGCTTCCAACCTGACAGACCTCTGCACATAACCAGAGCAGGGCATGACAATAGTGTGGAGGTGACAGCAGCATCAGGAGACCACAGAGTGGCAAGGTGACATAGTGTGGAGGTGGCAGCAGCATCAGGAGACGACAGAGTGACCTGGTTACAGAGTAGGGAGGTGGCAGCAGCATCAGACCACAGAGTGGCAAGATGACATAGTGAGGAGGTGGCAGCAGCATCAGGAGACCAAAGAGTGACCCAGTGGCAGAGTGGGGAGGTGGGTGGCAGTACGAGTACTAGCTGAAGATGGTGGGTGAAAGAAGGAGCACTTGGCATCAGATGTGTGGCATCAGGCGTGTGGCAGCATCAGAATAGTAGCTGAGGCAGGTAGCCAGAAGAAACCAGTCTCTTTTGTCAAAGTGTTGGTGTGGCACCATGGATGATGTAGTCTGATACATCAAGCATTGGTGGGTGGAAATCCTGCTGGTTCAGGTCCTGCTCCAGTTCTAGCTGCTGCTGCTGGTGAGTAGTTTCTTTACTAGGCGGGTGAAGAAAGCCGTTCATTAGCGACTCTAGACTCAAGTTGCTGCTGATGTTGTCCTCCCTCTCAGCGGGTGTAAAAAAGTCCCCCATTTTGGACCAGTAGCAAGGGTCCAACAAGATGGAGAGTCAGAAGTCATCCCTCTGCCGAATGGTGACAATTCAGCTGTCACTATGCAAGCAAGTGAGCATGCAGCGGGCAATTTGTGCTAGTGACTGGGAGGGACTCCCTGCCTCCATCTCCACTGCATACTGCCACGGTGTGTCTGGGTCCTCTGTCTTGTCTTACTCATCTCCCTGTAGCTCCTCTGGCTGCTACTGCTCCTCGTCTCCTGTCAACTGTGTGTAAAAACCACCCATTTCGCTACACATTGCTTCTGCTCCAATGTCCTCCTCCTCCTCCAGTTCAGCCCCCACAGGGCTCATGTGGCCATGAGATCTAGGCGCCACATCTCCAGTCCCCTCACCAGCCAGATTTACCAGCATCTGTTCCAGGACATGAAGCAGTGGAATGACATTGTTCATCCCGTAGTCCTGGTGACTGACAAATAGCGTGGCCTCCTCAAAGGGCCTGAGCAAACGGCAGGTGTCATGCATGAGCTGCCACTGGCTGACATCGAAGTTACACAGAGGAGTACTCCTGTCCGCTTGGATCATCAAGAAATCGTTTAAGGCCTTTCTCTGTTCGTATAGTCGATCTAACATATGGATGGTGGAATTCTAACGGGTGGAAACGTCGCATATCAGCCTATGTTGGGGGATGCCGTTCTGCTGCTGCAGCTCAAGGAGCCTTTGCGGTATATAAGTGGCTGAAGTGCATGCAAAGTTTCCTGGCCATTTTTAGGATGTCTTGCAGATGGGTAGAAGACTTCAGGAACCGCTTGACAACCAGATTGAACACGTGTGCCATGCAGGGCGCATGGCTCAGCCCTCCTTGACTCAGCACCAACACCATGTTCTTCCCGTTGTCAGTCACCATGGTTCCGATTTTAAGTTGTCACAGAGAAAGCCAGGATTCGATTTCTTGATGAAGGACACAGAGCAGTTCCTCCCCTGTGTGACTCCGTTCACCCAGGCAAACGAGGTGCAGAACAGTGTGACAACGATGTGCACTGCATATGTGGTATGCAGGAGGTGCACTGTGAATTGTCCCTGTAGTGGAGGTTGAGGACACGGTGGAGAATGAGGAGGCAGAGGCAGAGATCGTCGCAGGACCAACGGCGTGACAACGTGGAGGCGGAAGCGGCATCACCTGGCCAAGTTGCTGGTGTGGCTGTGCAGGAACCACATTCACCCAGTGGGCCGTAAAGGACATGTATTGTCCCTGACCGTAGTTACAGCTCCACACGTCGGCGCTGCCGTGCACTTTGGTAGACACCGACAGGCTCAAGGACTGGCCAACCTTCTGTTCTACATGTATGTGCAGGGCTGGTACTGCCTTTTTGGCAAAGAGATGATGGCTTGGGACTCTCCATCTCGGCTCGGCACAAGCCATCAGTTCTCTGAAAGGTGCAGAGTCCACCACTTAGAAAGGGATAGACTGCAGCACCAGCAACTTGGACAGGAGCACATTCAGTTTCTGCACCGTTGGATGAGTGCACGCATACTGTTGTCTCTTGCCAATCGCTTAGTTGATCGATTGCTGACGGAATGACTGATGAGGAGTAGGAGGGCGAGGAGCAGGAGTATCAGGACCGGCAGATGATGGGAAGGACAGACAGCTCAGGTAGTGGAGCCTTGACTGCCTGAAACCGGGTGCATGCCACTGGGTGATGCAGCGGTTGCTGTGTCAGGCTGGAGCACCACATCGAAGCCACGGTTCTCCCAAGCCACTTTATAGTGATGCTGCATATGTTGACGCAGGGACGTGGTGCCAACATTGCTTCACCTTCTGCCCACAGATTCTACATTTGGCCTTGTTCACCTCCTCCGGTGGCTTAATAAAAAAAACTGCCACACCGCCGGTGGTCCGGCACGTTTGGCTACCGACCTCCCACTGCTGCCACCCTGCTGACTTCCGGCCAGGCTAGCGACTTGCTGGCTCAGCCACTGCCTCTCGGACAAGCTGCAACCCTCTTTTCCCAATGATGATGAAGTCCTTAATTCCTCCGGCTCCCAAGTGTGATCAGCTACATCATCATCTTCGAGTACTGTATACACATCACTGATGTCCTCCCCAACGGTCTCTGGGTCAGGAGCCTCACTGCTCGCAACACCAGCTCCCACGCCACTCTCCTCATCACTACTTGCCTGCCTATGGGAGGAAGCTGCGGATGTCTCCTCCACCTCTTGGCTGGCAAGTAGCTGCTGACTGTCCTCTAGTAGCTCGTCCTTGCTGTCTAGTGGGGCTGAGCCCACAGCATATAATACTTCTCTGGCTGAGGGAACAGAAAAGGACAGAGGCAGGTGGCTCCCGGGCCATGCTAACTAAGGGTTGTGGATGATGAACCTACCGACTCTTGGCTGGGCGTGTCTGATGTCACTTGAGACGAAGTGGATGACCGAGTAAACCATTTAAGAACCGCTGGGTTGCTGGTCAAGACACGACCGCTAGATGACAGCGGGAGCTCAGGCCTCTCGCTGCGACTTCTGCTGCCAAGCCCCCTTACTCTGCTGCGACCTGTGCCTGCGCCAGAAACATTTAGGCCTCTGGCACTCCCCTGTGCAGGTCCTGGCTCTTCTCTGTCTGACATACTGTTAGATTAAATAAATAAATAAGAAGGAAATTAAAACACCCAAAAAAAGTCTGTAATTTTGCGCTAAATAGCGTTTTTACAGTTAAATTATCCTCGCCACATCTCCTGTGTAAAGTGTGCGCATCCCTAAAATATCAGTGACATCCAGTATACTTTTTCCGTAGACAGTGTCTGCTGTGGACAGTTAAATTATCTGTGCCACATCTCCTGTGTAAAGTGTGCGCATCCAAAAATATCAGTGACATCCAGTGAACTTTTTCAATAGACGGTGTCCACTTCTGACAGTGACATTACCAAGGCTACATCTAAAGTGTAACATGTGTGTTTAAAAATTTATCTGTGACATACAGTGTACTTTTTCAATAGATGGGGTCCGCTTCTCAGAGTGACATTACCAGAGCAACATCTAAATGTAACGTGTTCGTTTAAAAAAATGTATCTGTTACATACAGTATACTTTTTCCATAGACGCTGTGAACAGTGACATTGCATGTGGTACCTGTCCTGTATAACGTTTCCTCATCCCAAATACCTGTGACATTCCCTATAATTTTTTATTAGCCGCTGGTGACAGCATTGACATTATCTGCAAGATATCTCCTGTGTGATATTTCCACATCCCAAATACCTTTTTACAATTTTTTTGAGCATACACTTCCAAATACAACGCTACTGTACGTGTGACATACTTTCAAGCGTATATAACATTTAAAATGAAGAAGGCGAGCAGTAAGGGACGGGGAAGTGGCCATGATGCTGATGGTGCATGCAAAAGCCGTGGCGCTGGGTGAGTTGAAACTGTGCCTGCTGCAAGAGCACAAGAAAAACAATCATCCACGATACCTAGCTTTATGTCCCAGTTTGCAGGGCGGTGCAAGCCACCACTCTTGAAGTCAGACCAGTGCAACCAGGTGGTCGGATGGATTGCAGCAGATAATGCTTCCAGTCGGTTAAGCACCACCCTGTCTTCAACCAAGTCCAGTCTCAGTAGCCAGGAGTCTGGTCAACACAATCCTCACCCTGATCCCCCTTCCTCCCACCATGGGGAGTCTGGCCAAACAAGTGATCCCAAACTCGGATATTCCGAGAACCGCTTTTCATCACCATTCCTTCATTTGGCCCTCTCGGCAAGCACGCTTGAAGAGGGACAGATCTTGTGCCCTGATTCCCAACCTCTTGAGCATCCACAGTCACAAGAAGATGACAGTGGGGAATGGCAATTACTGTTTAATGAGGTGGATGATGATGAGACACAGTTGCCAATAAGTCAACGGCAATTACTGTCTCAAGAGGTTGATGAAGAGGATGAGACACAGTTGTCAATCACTGAGGTTACAGTTAGGTCAACAAGTCAGGAGGATAAGCAGAGTGAGGAATTGGAAGAGGAGGTGGTGGATGATGAAGTCACTGACCCAACCTGGGAAGTTGGAAAGCCCAGTGAGGACAGCACTACAGAGGGGGAGGGATCTGCAGCACCGCAACAGGCTGGAAGAGGCAGTGGGGTGGCAAAAGTGAGAAGACGGGCCACACCAAACAGGCCTGCAACTGTTCCACGGAGCACCTCCTTGCGGAAATCGCCCATGCCAAGGGGCAGGTGTTCCGCAGTATGCCGCTTTTTTGAGCAAAGTGCGGACGACAAAAAAAATTGTAATTTGCAACCTGTGCCGTACCAAAATGAGCAGGGGTGTGAACACTAGCAACCTCACCACCACCATGATCCGCCACATGACATCCAAGCACCCTAATAAATGGGACGAACGCCTGGGTCCACAATCTGTGTCTGCGGGTCACACCACTGACTCCTCTTCCCCTATGTTACGTGCTGCTGGCCAATCCCCTGTCGAAAGCGCAGGCCCGGATGCCTCCCGCCCTGCACCTGGACCGTTGCAAGCACCATCAGCAACCACATCCACTTCCCTGTCCCAGCACAGCGTCCAAATGTCCTTACCCCAGGCACTTGAACGCAAGCGCAAATACCCAGCCACCCACCCACAGGCCATAACACTAAATGCGTAGCTTTCCAAATTACTGGCCCTGGAAATGTTGCCATTCAGGCTTGTGGACACTGAGGCCTTCCGCAACCTGATGTCTGCGGCCGTCCCACATTACGCAGTCCCCTGCCTCCACCATTTTTCATGATGTGCTGTGCCCGCCTTACACCAACATCTGTCCTGTAACATCACACGTTCCCTGACCAATAAAGTTAAAGGACTTAATAGGGTACTCTTAAGAGTCCTGTATTGTTATTTATCGTCACTACCTCCCTGAGTCGGGAGTGGGTAATTGGCACGCCTGCTGCCTTCCTTGGATGTGGTAGCCGTTTCTCAGGCTCCCTCTCCAGAATCAAACTCTGATTCCTCGTTACCAGTGGTCATCATGGTAAGCACAGAAAGTACAATCGAAAGCTGATAGGGCAACAATACGAACGTCACGGGGACGTGCGATCAGCCAGAAGTTATCTAGAGTCAACAAAGCGGCAGCAGGCCCTCGCCCATAATGTTTTCGATGGTCAGCTCACCTGCAGGCCCTCGCATATAATGTTTTACAGGGTCATCTCCCCTGCAGGCCCTCACCTACAATCTTTTACGGGGTCAGCTCACCTGCAGGCCCTCGCAAATAATGTTTTACAGGGTCAGCTCACCTACAGGCCCTAACATATAATGTTTTAGAAGGTCAGCTCACCTGCAGGCCCTCACCTACAATATTTTAGAGTGTCAGCCTAACAGCAGGTCCTCAACCTTAATGTCTTATAAGGTCAGCTCAGCAGCAGGCCCTCAACCATAATTCTTTTGGTGGTCAGATCAGCAGCAGGCCCTCAACCATAATGTTTTATAGGGTCAGCTCAGCAGCAGGCCCTCAACCAAAATTTTTTCGATGGTCAGCTAAGCAGCAGGCACTCTCCCATAAAATCTTAAATGGCCAGCTCAGCAGCAGGATCTCAACCATATGGTTTTAAATGGCCAGCTCAGCAGCAGGCCCTTGCCCCTAATGTTTTAGATGGTCAGATCAGCAGGCCCTTGCTCCAAATGTTTTTGAGGGTCACCATCAGGCCATCAATCATAATTTTTTAAGGGCGTGTATGATGCCCTCCTTTATGTGTAACAATGGGTGTTTTGGACTGTCGGTTCCTTGTAATTTTTGGCAGCCCTCTCACTTAGTGCATAGGCTTTATGAGTGTAGGAGTCCCACTACATGAACAGTTGTACCACAATGTGAATGAGGCCCTCCTTTATGTGATATACAGGTTGTATCAGAGTGCCTCTTGCTTGTAATTTTTGGCAGCACTTGCACTTTATATACAAGTAAATACTGTATACAGGAAAGAATATTTCCTATAAATTTTTCCTCTAAAATCGATTTTATCTTCGGTTTTGTGCATATTATTGTTAGTCTGTAAAAGTGGCGTACTACTCGGACAAGATCGTTCCCAGTAGCGACCTGGGAGTCAAAGATGCATCCAGACGTCCTCCCCATGCTGTTCCCGAACCATTTCAGAGGTGTTTCCATCAATTTCTGACCTTTTCCTATGAACCAGGCACCCTCCCCTTAGAGCAGGGGGTGCCTGGTTTAATGCTCGGGTTCTCTCATTGACTTCCATTAAACTCGGTTGCTCGGTAGAGCTCCCGAGCATCCCGCAATGTGTTCGGCCCGAGCACCTGAGCACTTGGGTGCTCGATCAACACTACTAATAAGCCATTTTCCACTAATACACGCCAAAAAGGGCTGTAATTTTCTCACCTCACCACACAACGGCAAATACTTTTTTTGTGCCACTAATACACGCAAATGCTGAATGGCAAATACATTTTTATTTTTTCCTCTTATACACTCCACAAAAGGCTTTAGAACATATAACTGCACCGCTGAACGGCAAATAGGCCCCTCAATTTTTTCCATTTATACACTCCATAAAAGGCTTTAGAATATATAACTGCACCACTGAACTGCAAATATTTTTTTATTTTTTTCTCTTAGACACTCCACAAAAGGCTTTAGAACAAATGACTGCAGCGCTGAACAGCAAATATATTTTTCTTTTTTCCATTTATACAGGATACAAAAGGCTTTAGAACATATAACTGCAATGCTGAACTGTAAATAGGCCCTTATTTTTTTCCACTTATACACAACACAAAAGGCTTTAGAACATATAACTGCACCGCTGAACGGCAAATATATTTTTCTTTTTTCCTCTTATACACAACACAAAAGGCTTTAGAACATATATATATAAACCTTACAAAACGAGCTGGACCCTTAAAAATGTACTTTTAATATATATACGATAAAAATAGCCCTAAAAATAAGGGCAGAGGAAAAGACACGCTCGTGAACTCAAATGCAGTCCACCTATTACTGAGTGTACAACATCCACTAATACCGATAAATACTAGAATGTGAACAAAACTCAAAAACGGACACAACCTAGAGCAAAAATGAGTACATCAATGGAATGTGGAATACATCAATAGAGAGCTGAGTACAACATTGGGGAGCAGGATGCATCAGATGTTTCCCTTATTTGAGGGGAAAGAACATACCACCTAGATGAACATAGGATGGCAAGAGTGTCAGTCCACTACAGACATGCGGGAGAGCAGATTAAGAAGATACCATGCAAAGATGTATACTTACACATAAAGTGCCCCCTTAGCGGTCTGACTGCCTCCTGTCCATTTATCGGTATTAGTTGATGTTGTACACTCAGTAATAGGTGGACTGAATCTGAGTCCACGAGCGTGTCTTTTCATCTGCCCTTATTTTTAAGGCTATTTTTATCGTATATATATTAAAAGTAAATTTTTAAGGGTCCAGCTCGTTTTGTAAGGTTTAGAAATGTTTTTTTGAAGGATACCCATATCATTTTGTAGTTTCTATTTTTGAGGTAGATACTTTTAGAACATATAACTGCACTGCTGAACGGCAAATATATTTTTCTTTTTTCCTCTTATACACTCCACAAAAGTCTTTAGAACATATAACTGCACCGCTGAACGGCAAATATATTTTTCTTTTGCACTTATACATGACAAAAAGGGCTTTAGAATATATAACTGCACCGCTGGACGGCAAATAGGCCCTTATTTTTTTCCACTTATACATGGCACAAAAGGCTTTAGAATATATAACTGCACTGCTGAACGGCAAATATATTTTTCATTTACACTAATACACGACAAAACGGGCTTTAGAACATATAACTGCACCACTGAACGGCAAATAGGCTCTTATTTTTTTCCACTTACTGTATACACAACACAAAAAGGCTTTAGAATATATAACTGCACCGCTGAACGGCAAATATATATTTCTTTTTTCCACTTATACACTCCACAAAAGGCTTTAGAACGTATAACTGCACTGCTGAATGGCAAATATATATATATTTTTCCACTAATACACAACAAAAAGGGCTTTAGAACATATAACTGCACAGCTGAACGGCAAATTTAATTTATTTTTGTGTCACTAATACATGCCAAAAAGGGCTGTAATTTTCGCACTTCACCACACAATGGCTAAGAAGCCATTTTTTCCCCCACTAATACAAGACAAAAAATGCTTTAGAACACATAACTGCACCGCACAAGGGCAAATAAGATGTAGAAATATTTCCTTGTAATAAACCCTGTTAATGGCTGTATCAAACAGCACTTGCACCCCAATAACAAGAATAGTTTGCTGGAATTACAGAGCTGTATAATGGTAATTTGGGTCCCCAGTCAGTGCAGCAAGGTATAATAGGATTGTTTCTATTACCCAGGCTGTAACCTCCCCTACTGAACCCTGTTCAACATAAATGTTGTGGAATGATTCCTCCCTAACCTTTCCCTACACCTTGAATAATCTTTCCCTGAACTTGTAAAATTTTTTTAGCACAATTACGTTTTTTCTAGCACTGACCCTAGCACCTGCTGACGTCTCTCCCTGCACTAAGTACACAGAAAAATGGCAGAATCCAAGATGGCTGAGGCTTTTTATAGGGCTGTGACATCACATGGCAGGCTGGCTGCTGATTGGCTGCATGCATGGCATTATTGGTGATCCTGCGTTCCCAGAGTTCCTTGCTCCATGTCCTCATATATGCAGCATCCATTTTAGGTAAAAATGCAATTTGTTAGCACGAAGCGTGAGGAAATTCATATTCGGTGCAAATCTAATTTTTCCTGGTCGAATTCCACTTCGTCAACTTTGATTCGCTCATCTCTAAACCCGACCTAGACAGGCCATTTCTCATTGAGGTGGATGCTTCGGAAGTTGGGGTGGGGGCAGTGTTGTCCCAGGGGTCCCCTTCCCTCACGCATCTCCGACCGTTTGCTTTATTTTCTAGAAAGTTATCAACCACAGAATTAAACTACGATATTGGTAACAGGGAGTAATTAGCCATTAAGTTGGCCCTTGAGGAATGGAGACACTTCCTGGAGGGGGCCAGACATCCGTTTGTGGTACTTACTGACCATGAGAACTTAATTTACCTGGAAAATGCTAAAAGGCTTAACCCCAGGCAGGCTATAATGGCCTTGTTTTTGTCACAATTTAAATTTTCCATTTAATTTATTCCTGGTACAAATAGATAATAATCTGTAAGGTGGCTCACCAACTGGTTACTATGGATACCTGGTGCTCTTACCCCAATATACTGGTTCACCCCACCAGAAAGTAGTAGACAATTGCAAATATTTGGTTGATTTGGGTAGGCACACAGAACTATGGTTTCATGTATCAAACAAATTTATTAATAAGATATTAAAATATTATAATGCTAAAAATCGTGTTCTCAGTGTCACTTATATTCCAGTATACATACATTACATTTCATCTGGACTGATATAAAACATATTCCATCATAGGTTGGATTTAAGTTCCAATTTGCGATTGGTCATACACTGGATGTGGTTTAATTATGTCCAGTATAGGGATATTACATCAAGTGTAGAGGTATCGCAATATGGAGGTATTGTAGTCAGCTGATCAATATAAAACCTCAGTTCATAAATGAAGCAATATAAAAACTTAAAACTTTACACCGTTTATGTTTATATAATTGAACGGGTTATCCCCCAATTTGACTGTTCGGTGGTTGTATCTCTCATATAATATAAGTGATCTTCTGTACCAGTCTGAATCTTTCGGTTCCCGGTAAAGTTGGTTTTAAGTTCACAGTTTTTAGTATTTCCTTAGGGAATGTGCCGTATATTTATAATGTGGTTTTGGTTTTTACTCACGGTCCCGGTGGTTGTCTATGCGTCTCGCATCCACGCTGAGCCTGTTGCCGGCTCTCCTCGTGTGGCGTCTCACGTGACTGGGTTCCGGTCACGTGATTTCAACTCCCTTTTCCCTTCTCGGTCCGCGGCCGCGGTGATTACTACTTAGCAGAGTAATCCTTTCTACTGTATAGGTGGGAGTTGTATATGTTGGGTTTTTCGAGTTGTCCTTGTTGGGGGTCACAATTTTAATCCACACGGATCCTTTGCCTGTTAGGTACCAAAATGGATCCATTTTATGTTATATATTTATTGTATAACGATTGTCACACAATCCAAAAATCCACTCCAGTTATTACACCAACCCCAAAGCAACACCCTATTTAAAGAGAATCAGTTCCACTGCCTGTTAGACCACTGAGGAAGGAGCCGGGAAAGGCTTTGAAACGCGTTTGGTACCTAACAGGCAAAGGATCCGTGTGGATTAAAATTGTGACCCCCAACAAGGACAACTCGAAAAACCCAACATATACAACTCCCACCCATACAGTAGAAAGGATTACTCTGCTAAGTAGTAATCACCGCGGCCGCGGACCGAGAAGGGAAAAGGGAGTTGAAATCACGTGACCGGAACCCAGTCACGTGAGACGCCACACGAGGAGAGCCGGCAACAGGCTCAGCGTGGATGCGAGACGCCGCACATAGACAACCACCGGGACCGTGAGTAAAAACCAAAACCACATTATAAATATACGGCACATTCCCTAAGGGAATACTAAAAACTGTGAACTTAAAACCAACTTTACTGGGAACCGAAAGATTCAGACTGGTACAGAAGATCACTTATATTATATGAGAGATACAACCACCGAACGGTCAAATTGGGGGATAACCCGTTCAATTATATAAACATAAACGGTGTAAAGTTTTAAGTTTTTATATTGCTTCATTTATGAACTGAGGTTTTATATTGATCAGCTGACTACAATACCTCCATATTGCGATACCTCTACACTTGATGTAATATCCCTATACTGGACATAATTAAACCACATCCAGTGTATGACCAATCGCAAATTGGAACTTAAATCCAACCAATGATGGAATATGTTTTATATCAGTCCAGATGAAATGTAATGTATGTATACTGGAATATAAGTGACACTGAGAACACGATTTTTAACATTATAATATTTTAATATCTTATTAATAAATTTGTTTGATACATGAAACCATAGTTCTGTGTGCTTACCCAAATCAACCAAATAATTTATTCCTGGGTCTAAAAATATTTGAGCAGATGCTCTATTCAGGAGTCTGTGCTCTGTCCAGCAAGAAGGGGCCAGTTCACCCCCTATTCTTTCCCTGGGAATGGTGATCGCCTTCATCTACGTTGAATGGGAGGTGATGAAGTCGCAACATCTGGCTCTTACAGACACCCCGAAGGATAAGTTGTTTGTGCCAGTTAATCTGAGACTCCGTATTATTCAGATTTGCCATGATTGCGTGCTGGCCGGTCATCCAGGGGTAAAAGGGATGACACATCTGGTTGGGCGGGGGTTTTAGTGGCCTTTTTTGGGGCAGGATTGGGGAGTTTTTCAGTTCATGTGAGATGTGCACCAGGAGTAAAGTACCTCAGTCTGCTCAGACTGGGAAGCTTCTTCCCTTCCCCATCCCGGACCGGCCCTGGTTGCACATCTCAATGGATTTCATTACTGATCTCCCCATCTCTGAAGGTATGACCTGGGTTTTTGTGGATCAGTTTTCCCGTCAGTGTCACCTCAACCCTCTTCCTCGGTTGCCTTCACCCCAGGATGGGGTCAATGTGTTTATCAATAAAGTTGTCAGGTTGCATGGGGTTCCTTGTAACATTGTGTCCGACAGAGACACATAGTTAATTTCCAGGTTTTGGAAAGCATGTTGTGTGCGTATTGGGATGGGGTTATCTTTCTCATCAGCATATCATCCTCAGTCGAACAGTCTCACAGAAAGAACCAACCAGTCGTTGGAGACTTATCTTAGGTGTGCTGCCACGCCGTTAAAATTGGATTTATATAGTTTAATTCATTTAATTATTTCATATGCAGTATTTCTATATGTGGTTATATGCTCCCATCTAGTGGCCGTTTTTGGTATTGTAGTTGTTTTCTTGTTCTTTATACTTATGACTCGTTATTTTTCTAAGCTTTACCCTTCTGCTGTGTACTTCACTTCCTGTATCTTCATACTGCTTCAGCCTCATGAATCAGGTACACATGTATGCTCATGTATATTAATGAAATCATCATCTTTTGACCGCACAATACCGGAATCCATCTGTTCTGCTGTACTCTGACATCTGACTTACACAATAAAGCAAGTTACACGGATGAACACGGTGTTGGCGAGTTCAAGCTATCTGATAAGGATTGTCCGCAGTGATTATATATGCTTATACAGGCCAGGCATAGAGGTCTCACTAGAGATAAGTCGCTACAGCAATCAGAGTCAGAATAGTCAAAAGACAAATAGAATTCCTACAGCCTGCTGTGTATATGTGTGTGCCTTATCTGTAATCAAGCTCAGTGCCATCCGCCATCTTTACACGGTCGCACAAGCTTATTGTACTTCAAGTGAATGTTTAAAACTGTTTCTCTACATTGAACTGCTACCTCACCTGTCTAAGCTGCTGTTCGTCTTCTTAAAGAGACAGTACCATTTTTCTAAATACCGTAAAAAATGTCTAGACAAGGCTCTGAACACTATTTTATGGCTGAACCAATACAGATACATCATGCCTTTGAACCGGCAGACGTACAGGGAACAGATTCTGCAGCTATTACCGAACATAGTGTAAGACCCAAACGTACAATAAAACCAACACAGAAACTCCTAGAAAACTATGAAGCCACTAGAGATGAGTTCTCTAGCAATCTGTCAGACCTCTGGGACAGAACCTCCCACTGCATGTCAGTTTTGTCACACTCTAAGGGTCCATTCACACGTCCGCAATTCTGTTCCGCATTTGCGGAACGGAATTGCGGACGCATTAATTTCAATGGGGACAGACGATGTCCCGGCCGGGTCCGCAATTGCGGATCCGCACTTCCGGGTCCGCAATTGCGTTCCCGAAAAAAATAGAACATGTCCTATTCTTGTCCGCAATTGCGGACAAGAAAAGGCATTTTCTATGAGATTGCCGGCGATGTGCGGTCCGCAAATTGCGGAACGCACATCGCCGATGTCCGTGTTTTGCGGATCCGCGGATCCGTGGATCCGCAAAACACACACGGACGTGTGAATGGACCCTAATGATCAACCAGCTGAAATAAGAGATTCTAAAAGTCGCCTATTTGCTGCGTATGTACGCTACCAGCAGCTGTCTGCAAAATACTCAGCTTTCTTGCAGGACTCTAATATAGAGGATTCTTCAGGAGAACTGACCAAGACTGATGCACTGAACCAACAAAGGGATCTCGCAATGCAAAATGCAAAGTTTAAAGCAGAACTCCGCATTACTCAACTGCAGGAGACCAGATCTCACAGATCCACCTCAACCAAGCACACTGCACAATCTTCTAAATCCTCTCGTTCCAGAAGATCAACATTAAGCGACAAACTTTTTACCTTCTTTTCTTCTCACTAATAGAGCTTTAATTTGGTGGTATTTCATTGCTGCTGACATTTTTACTTTTTTTGCTATTAATGAAAAATGACCGAAATCTTTGCAAAAAAATGACATTTTTCACTTTCTGTTGTAAATTTTTTTTTTAAACTACATTTCTGTATCAATGTTTCTCTAAATTTATTGTTCTACATGTCTTTGATAAAAAAAAAAATCCAATAAGTGTATATTTATTGGTTTGGGTAAAAGTTATAGCGTTTACAAACTATGGTGCAAAAAAGTGAATTTCGGTATTTTGAAGCAGCTCTGACTTTCTGAGCACCTGTCATGTTTCTTCAGGTGATAGAATGCCAGGATAGTATAAATACCCCCCAAATTACACCATTTTAGAAAGAAGACACCCCAAAGTATTCGCAGAGGGGCATGATGAGTTCATGTATCATTTCAATTTTTTTCACAAGTTAGCGGAAAATGACACTTTCTGAGGGAAAAAAATAATAATAAAGTTTCCATTTCTGCTAACTTCTGGCAAAAAAAAAAAAAATCTCCCACGAACTCACTATGCCCCTCAGTGAATACCTTGGGGTGTCTACTTTCCGAAATGGGGTCATTTGTGGGGTGTGTTTACTGTTCAGGCATTTTGGGCGGGGCTAAATTGTGAGCAACCTTGTAAAACCTAAAGGTACTCGTTGGAATTTGGGCCCCTTTGCGCACCCAGGCTGCAAAAAAGTGTCACACATGTGGTATCGCCGTACTCAGGAGAAGTAGGGCAATCTGTTTTGGGGTGTATTTTTACATATACCCATACTGTGTGTGAGAAATAACTCTGTAAATGACAACTTTTTAAACAAATTTATACAAAGTTGTCAATTTACAGAGATATTTCTCTCACCCAGCATGGAAATATGTAAAAATACACCGCAAAACACATTGCCCTACTTCTCCTGAGTATGGTGATACCACATGTGTGACACTTTGTTTCAGCCAAGATGCGCAAAGGGGCCCAAATTCCAATGAGTACCTTTTAGGAGGGCATTTTTACGCATTTTTCTTCTCACGCTTTAGGGCCCCTAAAATGCCAGGGCAGTATAAATACCCCACATGTGACCCCATTTTGGAAAGAAGACACCCCAAGGTATTCCGTGAGGGGCATAGCGAGTTCATAGAAGATTTTTCTTTCGGCACAAGTTAGCGGAAATTGATTTTTTATTGTTTTTTCTCACAAAGTCTCCCTTTCCGCTAACTTGTGACAAAAAGTTCAATTTTTCATGGACACACTATGCGCCTCAGCGAATACCTTGGGGTGTCTTCTTTCCAAAATGGGGTCATTTGTAGGGTGTTTGTACTGTTCTGGCATTTTGGGCGGGGCTAAATTGTGAGCATCCCTGTAAAACCTAAAAAGTGTCACTCATGTGGTATCGCCGTACTCAGGAGAAGTAGGGCAATGTGTTTTGGGGTGTATTTTTACATATACCCATGTTGGGTGAGAGAAATATCTCTGTAAATTGACAACTTTGTATAAGAAAAATTAAAAAGTTGTCGTTTACAGCGATATTTCTCACGCAAAGTATGGGTATATATAAAAATACACCCCAAAACTCATTGCCCTACTTCTCCTGAGTACGGCGATACCACACGAGTGACACTTTTTTGCAACCAAGATGTGCAAAGGGGCTCTAATTCCAATGAGTACCTTTAGGCCCCTTTCACACGGGCGAGTTTTCCGCGCGGGTGCAATGCGTGAGGAGGACGCATTGCACCCGCACTGAATCTGGACCCATTCATTTCTATGGGGCTGTGCACATGAGCGGTGATTTTCACGCATCACTTTTGCGTTGCGTGAAAATCACAGCATGTTCTATATTCTGCGATTTTCACGCAACGCAGGCCCCATAGAAGTGAATGGGGATGCGGGAAAATCGCAATCATCCGCAATCATGTGCGGATGCGTTGCGATTTTCCCGCATGGTTGCTAGGATACGATCGGGATGGGGACCCGATTGTTATTATTTTCCTTTTCTAATTACAGAATGCAATGTTCCCCGGGCTATAGAGGGTTAAAAATAATAAAGAGTTAACTTACCTTCTCCCATTGTACGCGCAGAGCCCCAGAACGTCTTCTCTCTTGATGATTGCTTGCTTCAGGACCTGTGGTGACGTCACAGGGTAACATCGGTCACATGGTCCACTCAAATGCTTCTATGATTGGACCATGTGACCCTGTGACGTCACCACAGGTCCTGAAGCAAGCAATCTTCAAGAGAGAAGATGTTCTGGGGCTCTGCGCGTACAATGGGAGAAGGTGAGTTAACTCTTTATTATTTTTAACCCTCTATAGCCCGGGGAACATTGCATTCTGTAATTAGAATGCGCTTATTTTCTCTTATAACTATGTTATAAAGGAAAATAATTACATATACAGAATACTCATCCCAAAACCAGACTTCAGTGATGAAGTCTGACTTCGGGTCTGGGTACCAAGCATGCGGATTTTTTCACGCGCGTGCTAAACGCACTACAAACGTTAGCACACGCGCGGAAAAATCGTGGCGATTCCCGCAACGCACCCGCCTCTTATCCGTGTGCAAGAGGCCTTAGGATTTCACAGGGCATTTTTACGCATTTGGATTCTCACGCTTTAGGACCCCTAAAATGCCAGGGCGGTATAAATACCCCACAAGTGACCCCATTTTGGAAAGAAGACACCCCAAGGTATTTCGTGAGGGGCATGGCGAGTTCACAGAAAAAAAAAATTTTGGGCACAAGTTAGCGGAAATTGATATATATATATATTTTTTTTTACAAAGTCTCATATTCCACTAACTTGTGACAAAAAATAAAATTTTACATGAACTTACCATACCCCTCACGGAATACCTTGGGGTGTCTTCTTTCTAAAATGGGGTCACATGTGGGGTGTTTGTACTGCCCTGGCATTTGAGGGTCTCCGCAATCATTACATGTATGGGCAACATTAGGAGTTTCTGCTATTCTCCTTATATTGAGCATACGGGTAATGAGATTTTTTTTCAGTTCAGCCTCTGGGCTGAAAAAAAAAAAATGAACGGCACAGATTTTTTCATTCGCATCGATCAATGTGGATGAAAAAATCTCTGCCAAAATCAGTGACTGCGGTGCGGTGGGCTGGGCGCTAACTATCTAACAAGTAGCTAGCTAACTGGTGGTGATAAGGGACCCTTATGCCCCATTCACACGTCCGCAATTCTGTTTGTGGAACGGAATTGCGGACCCATTCATTTCTATGGGGACAGACTTTGTCCCACTCGGATCCGGAATTGCAGATCCGCACTTCCAGGTCTGCACTTCCGTTCCGCAAAGATATAGAACATGTCCTATTCTTGTCCACAATTGTGGACAAGAAAAGTCATTTTCTATATAGTTCTGGCAATGTGCGGATCTTCAAAATGTGGAAAGCACATTGCCGGTGTCCGTGTTTTGCGGATCCGTAAAACACATATGGACATGTGAATGGAATCTTACAGGGGGGTGATCAGTGACAGGGGGGTGATCAGGGAGTCTAGATGGGGTGATCAGGGGTTAACAAGGGGTTAAAAAGTGTCAGGGGGGGTGTAGTGTGGTGCTTGGTGCTACTTTACATAGCTACCTGGTCCTCTAGTGGTTGATCCCAGCAAATGGGACCACCAGAGGACCAGGTAGCAGGTATTTCAGATGCTGTTAACAAAACAGCGTCTGATATACTTGTTTGATGCCGTTTATTTTAGATCTACAGCCTGCCAGCGAATGATCATCGCTGGCAGGCTGTAGTACAACTCCTGAGACGCGATCTTCTGTGAACGTGCGTGCGTTCACAGCAAATCTCGCCTCTCATGAGATGACGCGGCGCCGCGTCAAAGAGGAACAGACCTGCCGCCGCCTGGACGCATCCCTGCGTTAGGTGCTCGGCACTCGGCAGGCGGTTAAACTGCGCTGATATACTCACAAGTGCATGCAGGTTAGGGGCATATCAAATGAAGTTAAATCTTTTTTCTTTTATGCACATATCCTATGGTATTATGGTCCTGAGAATGGAATTTCTACCATAGTGAAGTACCATCAGTCAGCATATAAAAAAAAGGGGTTTATTAAACTCACAAACGTCTTTATAAAAACAGGCATATAAAAAACAAATCCCGCGTCCTGCCCCTGACGAAGCTAATGGAGCGAAATCCAGCTCCAGTAGTAGGTGAGGTAAAATAGTTTCCGTCTTTATTTCATCGATTAAAATCTCCAAGTCAGTAAGACAAGATTCATGCCAATATTGCCAACATGTTTCGGACCAAGTAGTATGTGAGGTCCTTCCTCATGACAGACATGGTGAGAAAGAGAGGACAACAGTCTGATATACCCTGCCCCATCAGGTGACACCTGTGCAAAGGGGGAGGGCACAGCAGACCACAGCCCTCTCATTAGTCATCACCATTACACAAAGGCAAGTCTAAAAAACAAACAAATAGAGATGAGCGAACTTTAAAAAAAAGTTCGGCGTTCGGGTTGTGATAATCGCCGCATCCAGTTATGGATTCCACTACCGCGGACTATCGCGGCATATGGAATTCCTAAGGGGCGGCTTCCACCAACCCGAACTGTTGAACAGCCGAAGGACCTGGGGTGACGTCACCGTCATGTGATCAGTGCAGGGGGCATGGCTCAGCAAGGGATCAAATCCAGCGATTACCACAACCCGAACGCCGAACTTTTTTTTAAAGTTCGCTCATCTCTACACACAAACAGTTGCATATGTAAAATATCATTATAGTGAAAAACAACAGCAGCAAATCCAAAAACAAAAAGGAAAGAGAAACCCAGAACAATGCATGATATAAGCAGTATCATGGTGGGTAAAAAAAAAAAAAAAATACATATATATATATATATATATATATATATATATATATATATATATATATATATATATATATATATATATATATATATATATATATATATATCTGCTTCACTACAAACCAGGAAAAGGCATAGAAGGAGAGTCCTCTCAATATTGTAATAGTGATCAGACCATACAGCTGTCTGGTTCCCAATTTAAAAATCCAGGAAGCTTCTCTATTGAGAAGCTTCCTCCTATGATCTCCCCCTCTCAGCGGTAAGGAGACTCTTTCTATGCCTTGGGCCCGCAAGTGCGACACGTCCCCCGCATGGACTATCGCAAAAAGGAAAGAGAAACCCAGAACAATGCATGATATAAGCAATATCATGGTGGGTGGAAAAATATATATATATATATCTGCTTCAATACAAACCAGGAAAAGGCATAGAAGGAGAGTCCTCTCAATATTGTAATATGAGGTCTAGGCGCTTGTTCAGACCATACGGCTGTCTGGTTCCCAATTTGAAAATCCAGAAAGCTTCTCTATTGAGAAGCTTCCTCCTATGATCTCCCCCTCTCAGCGGTAAGGAGACTCTTTCTATGCCTTGGGCCTGCAAGTGCGACATGTCCCCTGCATGGACTATCGCAAAATGCGAACTCACGGCTGAAACATTGCGTTTATCAAAAAATGGAACATCAGAAAGATGTCTGCGAATTCTGTTCTTTAACGGGCCCGTTGTGCATCCCACATATTGAAGTTGGCATACATTACAGGTAATCAAATATATGACATATTTGGTGTTGCAATTGATGTATGATTGTATAACAAATTCATTGTTGTTGGTGGTAGATGTGTAGGTTTTGTTCACCATAATATGAGAGCAACAGATACATCTTCGGTGTCCACATTTATAGCAGCCTTTACAGTTTAACCAAATAGGCTGCAAATTATTGGAACTGGATGAAAGAAACAAACTCGGGCTAATTAGATTGCCCACAGTAGTAGCTTTTTTAGCTGCACACCTAACGCCTCCAGACACGATGTCAGACCACTGCTCATCACTAGCCAGAATAGGAAAATATTTTTGAATGATTTTGCAGATAGCAGGATATTCTTGGCTATATTGTGTGACAAAAGTAGTAGCTTGTTGGCCGTAAGAGCGGGGGTCAGACATCTTGCAGGTATGTGGAAAAATTAGAGGTTTTCTGTCCAAAGGTACTACTTTTTTATGTGCCCGATCAATAGTGGCATGAGGATAGGCTCTGCGGTGCAATCTGCCTCTAATATCATGGTATTCTTTGTTTTAGGACACCATGTTGGAACAGTTGCGGCGAGCTCGTATTAATTCACCAAACGGGATGTTTTGTATTACATGGGCAGGGTGACACGAACCAGCATGGAGAATAGTGTTACCTGCTAGTTCTTTGCGGTATGTGGAAGTGACAATTTCACATGTGGAGGGATCCCCCCTGAGGCACAGATCCAAAAAGTGAATCTCTTCCACATTATAGTGTAATGTGAAAGATAAAGATTCTAGAGTGGAGTTTAAATAAGAATCAAGTTGCGGTATGGACGCCACATCGCCCGACCATACTATGAGCAGGTCGTGGATGACAAATTGCGTGAAAATCTAAACAAAATAGAGGATGATTTAATCCTATACAAGCAGAAAAAATTTAATAGAGACATGCTCGATTATAACACTGTTTATACTTGGACTGATGTTCAGGCAAATACTCCACGTTCCATACTACGGAGATCTCGCTCCACACGTAGGATTCATTCCAAGGTTTCCAGAATCGGCAGATTCCTCACTAGTGTTGAGCGAGCAGTTCGAGCATAGTTCGGGTTCGTACCGAATTTTGGGGTGTCCGGGACACGGACCCGAACCCGAACATTTTCAAAAAAGTTCGGGTTCGAGTTCGTTGTTCGGCGATTACTTCCCGCTTTCTGAAGGGCTGTGATTGGCCAAGTGCAGCATGTGACCCAGCCTCTATTTAAACTGGAGTCACGTAGCGCCGCACGTCACACTGCTCTGATTAGTGTAGGGAAAGGACGCAGCTTCTGTGAGGGCGAGATTAGGCAGGGAAAAGTCAGCAACAGCTCCTAATGAACTGATCGATCTAAAGCTGTGAATGATTGAACTTCTGCTAGTTACTTGCTCACTGGTTTTTAGGCTGCACAGAGCGTTTTTCTGTCACTTATTTTCTGGGGTGATCGGCGCCATTTTGTTAATTGTGGTGCACCAGAAGAAGCTGCCACCAAGTCCATCAATCCATCAATACTAGTGTTTTTTTGCTATATCCTACATCAGGGGCTTGGCTGTGCTAATTGTCACCCCTAGAAACTCAGGATAGCAATTTCTATATTTTATTAAGGGGTTAAATACAATTGCCCAAATTCCAATCCCCTAAATTTGGTGTTCCAGCTTTGGCTAGCCAAGTATAATACTGTCTGCTGTCTGGCAAAGGATAGATTATTTTCTGTGGTGAAATTCAATTGCCAAAATTGCAATACTATAAATCAGTGGTTTGAGCTGTGGCTGGCCAAGTTTCATAGTGTCCTGCAAAGGATATATTTTGTTCTGGGGTGAAATTCAATTGCAAAAATAGCAATACCCTGAATCTGGTGTCCCAGCTGTTGCAGGCCAAGTTTCATAGTGGCCGCAAAAACATATATTTTGTTGTGGGGTGAAATTCAATTGCCAAAATAGCAATACCCTCAATCAGTGGTTTCAGCTGTGGCTGGCCAAGTTTCATAGTGTCCGCAAAAACATATATTTTGTTCTGGGGTGAAATTCAATTGCCAAAATAGCAATACCATAAATCAGTGGTTTCAGCTGTGGCTGGCCAAGTTTCATAGTGTCCGCAAAAACATATATTTTGTTCTGGGGTGAAATTCAATTGGCAAAATAGCAATACCATAAATCAGTGGTTTCAGCTGTGGCTGGCCAAGTTTCATAGTGTCCACAAAAACACATATTTTGTCCTGGGGTGAAATTCAATTGCCAAAATAGCAATATCATAAATCAGTGGTTTCAGCTGTGGCTGGCAAAGTATAATAGTGTCCGCCAAAACATATTTTGTTCTGGGGTTAAATTCAATTGCCAAAATAGCAATACCCTGAATCTGGTGTTCCAGCTGTTGCAGGCCAAGTTTCATAGTGTCCGCAAAAACATATATTTTGTTGTGGGGTGAAATTCAATTGCCAAAATAGCAATACCCTGGATCTGGTGTCCCAGCAGTTGCAGGCCAAGTTTCATAGTGTCCGCAAAAACATATATTTTGTTCTGGGGTGAAATTCAATTGCCAAAATAGCGATACCATAAATCAGTGGTTTCAGCTGTGGCTGGCTAAGTTTCATAGTGTCCGCAAAAACATATATTTTGTCCTGGGGTGAAATTCAATTGCCAAAATAGCAATACCATAAATCAGTGGTTTCAGATGTGGTTGGCCAAGTTTCATAGTGTCCGCAAAAACATATATTTTGTCCTGGGGTGAAATTCAATTGCCAAAATAGCAATACCATAAATCAGTGGTTTCAGCGGTGGCTGGCCAAGTTTCATAGTGTCCTGCAAAGGATATATTTTGTTCTGGGGTGAAATTTAATTGCCAAAATAGCAATACCCTTAATCTGGTGTTCCAGCTGTTGCGGGCCTAGTTTAAATCTGTCCGTAACAGGGTATATTTTGTTCTGGGGTGAAATTCAATTGCCAAAATAGCAATACCGTAAATCAGTGGTTTCAGCTGTGGCTGGCCAAGTTTCATAGTGTCCTGCAAATTATATATTTTGTTCTGGGGTGAAATTCAATTGCCAAAATAGCAATACCATTAATCAGTGGTTTCAGCTGTGGCTGGCCAAGTTTCATAGTGTCCGCAAAAACATATATTTTGTTCTGGGGTGATATTAAATTGCCAAAATAGCAATACCCTGAATCTTGTGTTCGAGCTGTTGCAGGCCAAGTGTAAATCTGTCCATAAAAGGATACCTTTCATCCAGGGCCTAAATACTAGCCCTAAAAGAGATATTCCCCTAAATCAGTGGTTACTGCTGTGCCTGGATTAGTGTAATAGGCTACATAAATAAATAGGCAGATAGTGTTAGGTGCCTGTAAAAAAAAGGCCTGAATTTGAAATCAATACATTGGGCCAAATATTTTTTTTCTTATTGTGGTGCTTGGTGAACAGTAACAATGAGGAAAACATCTAGTAAGGGACGCGGACGCGGTCGTGGTGGTGTTAGTGTACCCTCTGGTCCTGGAAGAGGACATGGCCATTCTGCCACAGCCACACGTCCTAGTGAACCAACTACCTCAGGTTCCAGTACCCGCCAGAATTTACAGCAATATTTGGTGGGGCCCAATGCAGTTCTAAGGATGATAAGGCCTGAGCAGGTACAGGTGCTAGTCAATTGGGTGGCCGACAGTGGATCCAGCACGTTCACAACATTATCTCCCACCCAGTCTTCTGCAGAAAGCGCACAGGTGGCACCTGAAAACCAAGCCCATCAGTCTGTCACATCACCCCCATGCATATCAGGGAAACTGTCTGAGCCTCAAGTTATGCAGCAGTCTCTTATGCTGTTTTAAGACTCTGCTGGCAGGGTTTCCCAAGGGAATCCACCTAGCCCTTCCCCAGTGGTGGAAGACATAGAATGTACTGATGCACAACCACTGATGTTTCCTGATGATGAGGACATGGGAATACCACCTCATCGGAGTCCGCACGTCTCTGATGATGACGAAACACAGGTGCCAACTGCTGCGTCTTTCTGCAGTGTGCAGACCGAACAGGAGGTCAGGGAGGAAGACTGTGTGGAAGACGATGCAGGGGACGATGAGGTCCTAGACCCCACATGGAATGAAGGTCGTGCCACTGACTTTCATAGTTCAGAGGAAGAGGCAGTGGTGAGACCGAGCCTACAGCCTAGCAAAAGAGGGAGCAGGGGGCAAAAGCAGACCAGCCGCCGTCAAGAGAGTTCGCCTGCTACTGGCCACCGCCACCAGGGACCGAGCACCCCAAAGGCAGCTTCAAGGGGTTCCCTGGCATGGCACTTCTTTAAAGAATGTGCTGACGACAAGATCCGAGTGGTTTGCACGCTGTGCCATCAGATCCTGAAGCGAGGCATTAACGTTCTGAACCTTAGCACAACCTGCATGACCAGGCATCTACATGCAAAGCATGAACTGCAGTGGAGTAAACACCTTAAAAACAAGGAACTCACTCAGGCTCCCCCTGCTCCATCATCTGCTGCTGCCTCGGCCTCTTCCTCCGCCTCGGGAGGAACGTTGGCACCTGCCGCCCACCAAACAGAGGATGTGCCACCGACACCACCACCTGCGTCACCAAGCATCTCCACCATGTCACACGGCAGCGTTCAGCTCTCCATCTCACAAACCTTGGAGAGAAAGTGTAAATTCCCACCTAGCCACCCTCGAGCCTTGGGCCTGAATGCCAGCATTTCTAATCTACTGGCCTTTGAAATGCTGTCATTCAGGCTGGTGGACACAGACAGCTTCAAACAGCTGATTTCCATGGCTGTCCCACAGTATGTTGTTCCCAGCCGCCACTACTTCTCCAAGACAGCCGTGCCTTCCCTGCACAACCAAGTATCCGATAAAATCGTGTGCACTGCGCAACGCCATCTGTGGCAAGGTCCACCTAACCACAGATACGTGGACCAGTAAGCACGGCCAGGGACGCTATATCTCCCTAACTGCACACTGGGTAAATGTAGTGGCGGCTGGGCCGCAGGCGGAGAGTTCCTTGGCGCACGTCCTTCCGCCGCCAAGGATCGCAGGGCATCATTCTTTGCCTCCTGTAGCCTCCTCCTCCTACTCGGCTTCCTCCTCCTCTGCTTCCACCAGCTCATCCAGTCAGCCACACACCTTCACCACCAACTTCAGCACAGCCCAGGTTAAACGTCAGCAGGCCATTCTGAAACTCATATGTTTGGGGGACAGGCCCCACACCGCGCAGGAGTTGTGGCGGGGTATTGAACAACAGACCGAAGAGTGGTTTCTGCCGGTGGGCCTCAAGCCCGGCCTGGTGGTGTGCGATAATGGGCTAAATCTCGTTGCAGCTCTGGGACTAGCCGGATTGACGCACATCCCTTGCCTGGCGCATGTGCTGAATTTGGTGGTGCAAAAGTTCATTCACAACTACCCCGACATGTCAGAGCTGCTGCATAAAGTGCGGGCCGTCTGTGCGCGTTTCCGGCGTTCACATCCTGCCGCTGCTCGCCTGTCTGCGCTACAGCGGAACTTCGGCCTTCCCGCTCACCGCCCCATATGAGACGTGCCCACCAGGTGGAACTCCACCTTGCAATGCTGGAGAGACCAGGCCATAGTGGAGTTTCAGCTGCAGCACGCACGCGTCAGTCGCACTGCAGAACAGCACCACTTCACCACCAATGATTGGGCCTTCATTCGAGACCTATGTGCCCTGTTGCGCTGTTTCGAGTACTCCACCAACATGGCCAGTGGCGATGACACCATTATCAGCGTTACAATACCACTTCTATGTCTCCTTGAGAAAATCCTTAGGGCGATGATGGAAGAGGAGGTGGCCCAGGAGGAGGAGGAGGAGGAGGGGTCATTTTTAGCACTTTCAGGCCAGTCTGTTAGAAGTAGCTCAGAGGGAGGTTTTTTGCAACAGCAGAGGCCAGGTACAAATGTGGCCAGCCAGGGCCCACTACTGGAGGACGAGGAGGATGAGGAGGAGGTGGAGGAGGATGAGGATGAAGCAGGTTCACAGCGGGGAGGCACCCAACACAGCTCAGGCCCATCACTGGTGCGTGGCTGGGGGGATACGGAAGACGATGACGATACGCCTCCCACAGAGGACAGCTTGTCCTTACCTCTGGGGAGCCTGGCACACATGAGCGACTACATGCTGCAGTGCCTGCGCAACGACAGCAGAGTTGCCCACATTTTAACGTGTGCGGACTACTGGGTTGCCACCCTGCTGGATTCCCGGTAAAAAGACAATGTGCCCACCTTACTTCCTGCACTGGAGCGTGATAGGAAGATGCGCGAGTACAAGCGCACGCTGGTAGATGTGCTCCTGAGAGCATTCCCAAATGTCACAGGGGAACAGGTGGAAGCCCAAGGCGAAGGCAGAGCAGGAGCAAGAGGTCGCCAACGCAGCTGTGTCACGGCCAGCTCCTCTGAGGGCAGGGTTAGCATGGCAGAAATGTGGAAAAGTTTTGTCTCCATGCCACAGCTAACTGCACCACCACCTGATATGGAACGTGTTAGCAGGAGGCAGCATTTCACTAACATGGTTGAACAGTACGTCTGCACACCCCTCCACGTACTGACTGATGGTTCAGCCCCATTCAACTTCTGGGTCTCCAAATTGTCCACGTGGCCAGAGTTAGCATTTTATGCCTTGGAGGTGCTGGCCTTGTATTCAGCACGGCAGGGGGCGTCATTACTGACAAACGCAGCCGCCTGTCCACAGCCAACGTGGACAAGCTGACGTTCATAAAAATGAACCAGGCATGGATCCCACAGGACCAGTGCCTCCCTTGTGCAGAATAGACATTTATAACTGCCTCCCCCTCAACCATGTATTCTTTTTCTCCGGGGGGCACTTCTTTATTAAATCCTCATTTTTTTAACTTTACCATGATCTTGCGGTGCAACCCAAAGTTGAATGAACCTCTCCTCTGTCTGGGTGGTGGGGCCGAAATAACTATAAGTGGCCTTCTCCGGTGGTGGTTGATATGACGCATGATTCCTTGCTGTGGGACCTATCTCCTCTGTCTGGGTACTGGGCCGAAATAACTGAGAGTGGCCTTCTCCAGTGGTGGGTGATATGACGCATGATTTCTTGCTGTGGGACCTTTCTCCTCGGTCTGGGTGCCTGGCCTACATTACTGAAAGTGGCCTTCTCCAGTGGTGGTTGATATGACGCATGATTCCTTGCTGTGGGACCTCTCTCCTCTGTCTGGGTGCTGGGCCGAAATAACTGAAAGTGGCCTTCTCCAGTGGTGGGTGATATGACGCATGATTCCTTGCTGTGAGACCTCTCTCCTCAGTCTGGGTGCCTGGCCTAAATAACTGAAAGTGGCCTTCTCCAGTGGTGGGTGATATGACGCATGATTCCTTGTTGTGGGACCTCTCTTCTCTGTCTGGGTGCTGGGTCCGAAATAACTGAAAGTGGCCTTCTCCAGTGGTGGGTGATATGACGCATGATTCCTTGCTGTGGGACCTCTCTCCTCTGTCTGGGTGCTGGGGCCGAAATAAGTGAAAGTGGCCTTCTCCGGTGGTGGTTGATATGACGCATGATTCCTTGCTGTGGGACCTCTCTCCTCTGTCTGGGTGCTGGGGCATAAATAACTGAAAGTGTCCTTCTCCAGTGGTGGGTGATATGACGCATGATTCCTTGCTGTGGGACCTCTCTCCTCTGTCTGGGTGCTGGCGCCGAAATAACTGAAAGTGGCCTTCTCCAGTGGTGTGTGATATGACGCATGATTCCTTGCTGTGTGACCTCTCTCCTCTGTTTGGGTGCTGGGGCCGAAATAACTGAAAGTGGCCTTCTCCAGTGGTGGGTGATATGACACATGATTCCTTGCTGTCGGACCTCTCTCCTCTGTCTGGGTGCTGGGGCCGAAATAACTGAGTGGCGTTCTCCAGTGGTGGGTGATATGACGAATGATTCCTTGCTGTGGGACCTCTCTCCTCTGTCTGGGTGCTGGGGCCGAAATAACTGAAAGTGGCCTTCTCCAGTGGTGGGTGATATGACGCATGATTCCTTGCTGTGGGACCTCTCTCCAATTGATATTGGTTAAATTTTATTTATTTTATTTTATTTTAATTCATTTCCCTATCCACATTTGTTTGCAGGGGATTTACCTACATTTTGCTGCCTTTGGCAGCCCTCTAGCCCGTTCCCGGACTATTTTACAGCCTTTTTAGTGCCTAAAAGTTCGGGTCCCCATTGACTTCAATGGGGTTCGTCTTCAGGATAAAGTTCGGGTCGAATTCGGATCCCGAACCCGAACATTTTCGTGAAGTTCGCCGAACTTCCCGAACCCAAACTTCCAGATGTTCGCTCATCTCTGGTCCTCACCTTAACTCTCTATCTCCATGACAAATAGAAACAAAACCAAAGCTTCAGCCATACCACCAATCTCTGCTTCTCAACACAAGAGATCGGCAAAAAACGATGGGCCGGTCGCTGTCATAGGAAAAAATCGACGCTATCCCTCACTGCGGGAGAACTAACTAAGGACATTCAAGTCATTAATATATCAGCTTCTCTGATCTCTTCTGAACAAATTGAAGTATTCAAAAGGGGTCTCACTTTTTCACCCACTTGTCACTTCAATCTATATCGCACAATTTTGGATGTAAACAGGTTCGCGCGTGCACTAACCTTGAAAAAGCATTTCTATAATGATAACCCTGTTAATGTTGCGGGCCAGGTGTCTGCGACTAAGGCTACTTTCACACTGGCGTTTTTGGGTCCGCTTGTGAGATCCGTTTTAGGGCTCTCACAAGCGGTCCAAAACGGATCAGTTTTGCCCCAATGCATTCTGAATGGATAAGGATCCTTTCAGAATGCATCAGTTTGGCTCCATTCAGTCTCCATTTCGCTCTGGAGGCGGACAGCAAAAAGCTGCTTGCAGCGTTTTGGTTTCCGTCTGATGGAACTGAGCCAAACGGGTCCGTCCTGACATACAATGTAAGTCAATCGGGAAGGATCCGTTTTCAATGACACAATATGACACAGCAGAAAACGGATCCGTCCCCCATTGACTTTCAATGGTGTTCAAGACGGATCCGTTTTGCCTATGTTCATGGTAATATAAACGGATCCGTTCTGAACGGATGCATGCGGTTGTATTATCAGTGCGGATCCGTCTGTGCAGATACATGACGGATCCGCACAAGACGCCAGTGTGAAAGTAGCCTTATATCCATGCAAAGGATTCTCGTAATGACACTAATATGACCTTTCTGTCATTTACTGATATGATACAATGCAATGCTCTTCAAACAATGTGCACTCTGAATGAGGTTTCAGCTACTACTAACACCTCTCAGTTCTTCAAGACTAACAATTCTGACTTTTACCCGATGCAATCATGATCCATTGCACTAGATACATTTCAGGAGTTGGTGGAAAGGGATCTGAGCCACCTGTCCAGTGTGAAAAAATCGCATAAAAAATACAACCCCACATTGCGGGAACATACCGCACTCCTTGATCTCAAGAATAGAGATGATATAATTGTTAAAGAAGCCGATAAAGGAGGTGCGGTTGTCATACTGGACAGGGGCTTATATAGAAAACTGGTCCTGAGAATGCTTTCTGATGTTACCACCTATAAACCACTCTCTACTGATCCATTACCGGTATTCCAGAAAAAAATGTCTGATACTTTGGACATGGGTCTAACATTGGGCATTATTACCCAAAAGGAAAGGGATTACATTTACACTGAACATCCAATTACTCACATTTTTCATGCCCTTCCCAAAATACACAAGAATGTTTTCCCTCCCCCCCTAAAACCTATTGTGGCAGGCATCGGCATTTATCAGAATAGGTCGACTCCTTGCTTCAACCCTTGATTCCTCCCATACCAGGTTTCTTAAAGGACTCCAGAACTGTACTGCAGGCTATGTCTGCTTTACAGTGGAGTGACAAATGTATATGGATCACGGCAGATGTGGTGGCATTATACACCAATGTCCCCCATAATTTGGCCATTACTGTCTTACATTGGTTTCTCAGTTTTTATAGTGACTATACCCTAGAGCTCAGGGATTTCATTATTACGGTGGGGGAGTTCCTCCTGAGGCACAATTATTTCTCTTTTGATAAACAATTTTTTTTGCAGGTCTCGGGGTTGTCGATAGAGGCCAAGTTCTCTCCCTCCATTGCTAATATTTTTATGGCTTGGTGAGAGGGACACTTTTTCCTCATCGACACTCTCCCTTTTAGGGACAGTATTTTGTGGTATGTACGCTACATCGACGACCTGCTCATAGTATGGTCGGGCGATGTGGCGTCCATACAGCAACTTGATTCTTATTTAAACTCCACTCTAGAATCTTTATCTTTCACATTACACTATAATGTGGAAGAGATTCACTTTTTGGATCTGTGCCTCAGTCGGGATCCCTCCACATGTGAAATTGTCACTTCCACATACCGCAAAGAACTAGCAGGTAAGACTATTCTCCATGCTGGTTCGTGTCACCCTGCCGATGTAATACAAAACATCCCGTTTGGTGAATTAATACGAGCTCGCCGCAACTGTTCCAACACGGTGTCCTAAAACAAAGAATACCATGATATTAGAGGCAGATTGCACTGCAGAGCCTATCCTCATGCCACTATTGATCGGGCACATAAAAAAGCATTACCTCTGGACAGAAAACCTCTAATTTTTCCACATACCAGCAAGAAGTCTGACCCCCGCTCTCACGGCCAACAAGCTACTACTTTTGTCACACAATATAGCCAAGAATATCCTGCTATCTGCAAAATCATTCAAAAATATTTTCCTATTCTGGCTAGTGATGAGCAGTGGTCTGACATCGTGTCTGGAGGCGTTAGGTGTGCAGCTAAAAAAGCTACTACTGTGGGCAATCTAATTAGCCCGAGTTTGTTTCTTTCATCCAGTTCCAATAATTTGCAGCCTATTTGGTAAACTGTAAAGGCTGCTATAAATGTGGACACCGAAGATGTATCTGTTGCTCTCTTATTATGGTGAACAAAACCTACACATCTACCACCAACAACAATGAATTTGTTATACAATCATACATCAATTGCAACACCAAATATGTCATATATTTGATTACCTGTAATGTATGCCAACTTCAATATGTGGGATGCACAACGGGCCCGTTAAAGAACAGAATTCGCAGACATCTCTCTGATGTTCCATTTTTTTGATAAACGCAATGTTTCAGCAGTGAGTTTGCATTTTGCGATAGTCCATGCAGGGGATGTGTCGCACTTGCGGGCCCAAGGCATAGAAAGAGTCTCCTTACCGCTGAGAGGGGGAGATCATAGGAGGAAGCTTCTCTATTGAATTCTGGATTTTCAAATTGGGAACCAGACAGCTGTATGGTCCGAACAAGCGCCTAGACCTCATATTACAATATTGAGAGGACTCTCCTTCTATGCCTTTTCCTGGTTTGTAATGAAGCATATGTATATATATATATATATATATATTTCCACCCACCATGATATTGCTTATATCATGCATTGTTCTGGGTTTCTCTTTCCTTTTTGTTTTTGGATTTGCTGCTGTTGTTTTTCACTATAATAATATTTTACATATGCAACTGTTTGTGTGTTTTTTAGACTTGTTTTTGTGTAATGGTGATGACTAATGAGAGGGCTGTGGTCTGCTGTGCCCTCCCCCTTTGCACAGGTGTCACCTGATGGGGCAGGCTATATCAGACTGATGTCCTCTCATTCTCACCATGTCTGTCATGAGGAAGGACCTCACATACTACTTGGTCCGAAACATGTTGGCAATATTGGCATGAATCTTGTCTTACTGACTTGGAGATTTTAATAGATGAAATAAAGACGGAAATTATTTTACCTCACCCACTACTGGAGCTGGATTTTTCGTTTTTCTACACAATAAAGCAAGTTATATGGATGAGCACGGTGTTGGTGAGTTCAAGCTATCTGATAAAGATTGTTCGCAGTGATTATATCTGCTTATACAGGCCAGGCATAGAGGTCTCACTAAGGATAGATCGCTATTACAACAATTGGAGTCAGAATATTAGGTGTTTCTGTTCAGACAACCAACTTGAATGGGGATGTATCTACCATTGGCTGAGTTTGCCCTTAATAATAAGCATCATGATTCTCTGGGTATATCCCCCTTCTTCTGTAATTTTGGGTTTCATCCCAGGTCCCCGGCTTTTCTTAAGGGTTCTGAAAATATCCCGGGAGTTTCTGAGATCACTAATAGACTGAAGGGGGTGTGGGAGGTGATTTGTCAGCAACTCCAAAAGGCAGTTTTCAAGCAGAAGGTTGCTACCGACAAAGACCGGTCTCAGGGGGAGGATTTGCAAGTTGGAGACTGGGTGTGGGTATCCACCAAAAATGTAAAACATTTTTGTGGGTATCCACCAAAAATGCACTGCTTTAAGCTCGCCCCTAGGTTTATAGGACCATTTCCTATTCTGGAGGTAATCAAATGGGTTGCCTTTAGAATTAAACTCCCTGAGAATTTGAAGATTCCTAATGTGTTTCACAGATCCCTCCTTAAAAAAAAACTGGGACCTTTGGTATTCAATACTCCTCCTGGTCCTGTTCTGGTCGATAGTCAGGAGGAGTATAAGGTTAAACAGGTTATTGACTCCCAGAAGGTCCAAAATTCTGTTCAATACCTACAGTAATACATTGGAAAGTGTATGGTCCAGAGGAGAGGTCATGGGTCCCTAAAAGGCATAGCCATGCCGATAAGTTGATTGCTGAATTCCATTCTAGGTTCCCGTACAAACCAGGTTGGTGAGAGCCCGGAGGTCTTTCCTCAAGAGGGAGGTACTTTCAGGCAGCCAGTGAGACAGACACAGTCTCACCCGAAGCATGTCACCAATCGAAGACATGTTTCTCATTCTCCCAGGTTGTCTCCAGCCCTCCGGCGGGACATTCCTCACCCCTTGTTGGTCATGAGGGGTGGGCTGTCACCCCCAGAGGGTGGAGCTAGTAAAGGTTGCTCTTTATGCGCGCGTCACTCTGTGAGATCCACTCTTGATCTTGGTACTGCTGGGAGACGGGACGCCTCCTGATTTAGACATGTGGCGGGAGGTTCCTTCCTCTGCACACTCTCAGCCCTCACCTGTGCTTCTCTGGTCTAAGGGTAGAGCTTGGGTGTGACCTGAGCAGTGTCAGGTGACTACTGGCACATAAGGGGCAACTGCTGGCACATAAGGGGGGCTTGCTGGCACATAAGTGGGGGGGCTACTGGCACATAAGGGGGACTACTGGCACATAAGGGGGACTACTGGCACATAAGGGGGGACTATTGGCACATAAGGGGACTACTGGCACTTAAGGGGGGACTACTGGCACATAAGGGGGCTACTGGCACATAAGGGGCAACTTCTGGCACAAAAGGGGTGACTGCTGGCACATAAGGGGGGTTTTCTGGCACAAAAGGGGGGCTACTGGAACATAAGGGGGGCTACTGACACATAAGGGGGGGACTACTGGCACATAAGGGGGCTACTGGCACATAAGGGGACTACTGGCACATAAGGGGACTACTGGCACTTAAGGGGGGCTATTATTATTGTTATAAGGCCGCTTCTGCACTATTATTATTATAATGGCCCCCTCTGTACTATTCTTATGTTAATAGCCCCCACTGTATTAGTATTATTATTTATACAGAGAGGGCCGTTATAATAATAGTACAGAGAGGGCCTTTAGATTAATAATAATACAGAGCTGTGCTGCCATATCATGGAGGGGGAGAATTGGGATATACCCTATATACCCTCATCAACAGTGCTGCCATGGAGAGGAGAAATGTGGTATGGGTAGGAGGGGATGTGCTCTGCAAATGAAGCAGTGTATTATATTATGGATGCAGAAATGCGGGAGAGGAGCACTATGGGGGCATTTACTAGGGGCACTATATAGGGGTATTTCATACCGGTACATTATGGGGGCACTATGGGGACATTAGCTCAGCTGGGGCAATACAAGGGGGTATTCTTTGCACTGTCTATTATAAGGAGAATTATTACTACTGGGGGGGGGGGTTATTATGGTTATATATGGTTTTTATCTTGCCTAGGGCGGCAAAAATCCTTGCACCGGCCCTGCCTGTGCATTGCCTTCTAGCTGCAGTTATTGCCTTATAATACAGCTGCAGCTGCTATAGAACCTCAGACGCAGCCACCTTCAAGAACATTTCTTTTTTTTTCTCATTTGAACAGAAAGAAATAGTAGTCGGAAATCTGTGATAGGGCATCTCCAGAGAGTTCAAGTGTTGATGTATGGTGAATAATCTCATAGTAGGCTGATAACTTGTGTTTTACACTACAGAAAGCTTTTTTTCTGAATGTTGAATGCACATAAGAAATTAGGCAGGCTAATTCTGTTACTGGCAACAATACTTCATTATTCCCAAAGTAAATGTCAATAGCAGTGTCTTCATCAGGGTGGTGACAAGAAGGTAACATCAGAGACGGAGGGCAGAAGCAGTAGAGGCGACTTATATCTAGAATCTCCCAAAGCACTGCCAGGGCCAGATCTGCTTTGAAACTGGGAATGCCACAGATACTATGGAGGCGGGAGGCCCAAAATGTGCCAGGGCTAAAGAAAGCTTGGCGGCAGCTAGCTCTTTGCAGAGTGCACAAACATCTGCTATCTGGCAGTTTTTTTCCAACCAGACTGCTTCCAAGGGCAGTACGGTGTCTTTCACATAATTCTCACTTTCTGCTTCCCCAACTTAGAAGAACGTTCCGTAGTCTACAGTAGTCATCACGTATATTAACTGGCCTCCATTATAGAAATAGTACCCACCCAGAGGTCCCCCGAAGGCCCGTTAACTAGAAAAGCTGATTATATGTGCTTTGATCTAATAAAGTAAAACGTGATACTGGGTTGCACTCAATGTCCTGGTTGGTGAGATGCAGAGTGGAACAGACTTGTGTCCGAAAACTTGCAATAAAGTACCCCTGAAATCTGATGCAAAGATATATTTTTATTACAATTCTTCAATGTGATAAGGCAACAAACAATGTGACTAGTTTCTGATGTTTCAGTCCTCTTGCAGACCTTGATAACAGAGTCACTGGAGAGAGAATGAAAACAAAATTACCATAAGAGTAATTAATAGTGGATAGTATGAACAGCAATTAGAAAAAAATCAATAATCAAAAAGGTGGCATGTACAGTCAAATATATACAGTATAATGAACAACAGTGTTTACAACATGAATCATCATCGTATAACATAAAAGGCTGTGGAAACTGCAAGAAGTAATAAGGATGTTCTGCACTGCGAGTGTGTAGAGCACGGATGTCAAGCTCGTGGCCCTCCAGCTGTTGCAAAACTACAACTTCCAGCATGCCTTGATTGCTGTAGGATGTCCAGGCATGATGGGAGTTGTAGTTTTGCAACAGCTGGAGGGCCACGAGTTTGACATCCCTGGGTAGAGTAATCTCAGTTATAAAAGGTCTATGGTGGAACTTCTCACAGTATACCTAAAATGAGTAATATTAAGTTCACAAAAGGATCCTCAAAGTATGGGTACTTGACTAGAGCTGCTAAGATAGACATGTCTCCTAGTATCATAAAAAATGGCAAAATCAGTTACAATACAGGTAAGCATGGGGAGAGTAAATCAAACACGGAAAGAAAGCTGAATTTCAAATTTTTTACATGCAGATTTTTCTTTATTTGTCTAAAGTAAATTGCTAAGGGCTCTTTCACACTTGCGCTTTTTCTTTCCGTCCTAGAGTTCCGTCCTCGGGGCTCTAGGATGGAAAGATACTGATCAAGATTTATCCTAATGCATTCTGAATGGAGAGAAATCCATTCAGGATGCATCAGGATGTCTTCCGTTCAGTATGTAAACGTTTTTTGGACGTTGACAAAACCGTAGAATTAACGCCCATTGAAGTGCATTAATCCGGATCCGGCATTAAGCTAAACATCGTTTCGGCGCATCGCCGGACCCGACATTTAGCTTTTATGAATGGTTATCATGGCTGCCATGGTAAAGTGTAGTGGGGAGGCAGAGGAGAAGCATACTTACCGTCCGCGTGCGGCTCCCGAGTCCCGGGGCACTCCACAATGACGTCAGAGCCCCCCATGAGCATGAATCACATGAT
This sequence comes from Bufotes viridis, assembly GCA_033119425.1. Classification (NCBI taxonomy): domain Eukaryota; kingdom Metazoa; phylum Chordata; class Amphibia; order Anura; family Bufonidae; genus Bufotes; species Bufotes viridis. The sequence continues at coordinate 315,187,352 of CM065592.1, forward strand.
TGCATGGATCACGTGATCCATGCGCATGGGGCGCTCTGATGTTATTGTGGAGTGCCCCGGGAGCCGCACGGACTGTAAGTATCTGCTCCCCTGGCTCCCCACTACTTACTATGGCAACCAGGACTTTAGTAGCATCCTGGCTGCCATAGTAACACTGAAAGCATTTTGAAGACTGATCAGTCTTCAAATGCTTTCAGTTGTCTTGCGCTGTGACGGATCCGGCGGGCATTTCCGGCGACGGAAGTGCACGCCGGATCCACACAACGCAAGTGTGAAAGAGGCTTAAATATTTGGGTTTGTTAGAATTAAAAACAAGCAAATCCATTTTACCATTTTGGAATGAACTTCAGATAAACCAGAGAAAGATCCCCAAGGTAATATTCAACTGAAAGTGAGATAAGAGAACTTGAATAGAGATGAGCAAACCAATTCGTAAAGAATCGGGTTCATTACAAACTTCCCCAAATTTCGGGTGGCAGAAAAACCTGAAGCTTTTCAGATGAATCCAGTAAAACAGTGTGCAGTGCCATTTTACTGCATATTTTAACAGGAAAAAAGCACAAGGGAAGAAAAAGGATGCTCACATGACCCCAACAGGAAGTGGGGGGAGGGCTTGTCCTAATTTGCTTAGAGGCTGACAGACAGCTTGGATGAGCCAATCAGTGCTGCAGCAGACAAGAAGGGGCCTTGCAGAACGAGCAGAACATTATTCTGTGTCGGATGGGTCTATGAAGTGTCTGACAGAAAACAACCTTAGGGCTCATGCACACGATTTTATATATTTTGCAGTCTGCAAAATACGGATCCACAAAAAATACGGATGAAGTCTCTGTGCATTCCATATTTTGCGGAACAGAAGAGCTGGCCCCTAATAGAACAGTCCTTTCCTTGTCTGTAATTCAGACAATAATAGGACATGTTCTATTTTTTTTTGCGGAACAGACATACGGACATATGGAAACAGAATGCACACAGAGTAATTTCCATTTTTTGCCGTCCTATTGAAGTGAATTGTTCCGCAGATGGAACGCAAAAAAAGCAGAACAGACACTGAAACAGACACTGAAACAAAATACGTTTGTATGCATGAGCCATTAGAAACAGTGTACAGTCACAATCAAGCTCCTATTCTAGTGTGAAGGACATTGAAGGAAAAGGCTAGAAAGAAGAAAAATTGTGTAGAATAGGGAAAGACAGGGAAAGCTGTCAGCCAGTGAGTGAGCAGTGAGGCGCAGAGTAGAGATGAGCGAATCGAACTTGAAGTGGAATTCGATCCGAATTTCAGGAAAAATTTGTTTAGTCCCAAAGTCGAATTTCCTCGTGCTTCATGGTAACAAATCGCATTTTTTCTAAAATGGCTGCTTCACATGTTACAAGGTGAAAGTAAGAAGCCCGGGAACGAGGGAGTACCCATAATGCCATGCAGACAGCTCATAAGCAGATAGCCAGCCCCTGTGATGCCACAGTGCTATAAAAAGTCTCCCTCTGCCCAGTCTCTGCCATTTTACAGTGAACTTAGTGCAGCAGGAGACATGAAAGGCACTAGGATGTACAATCCAGATTCACTCTTATATGCTAGCTATTCTATTATACCTTGCTGCACTTATTGGGGTTACTAAAAGGGATTTATTACTAAAGATTTTAGGTTGTTTTAAACAGTAATTGGAGTAATTCTAGCATCTGTTATCGGGTTGAAAGGGCTGTCTGATACAACCAGTTTTGGGGTGTATTTAGTGGATATCTAACTACTTCCATTCTTCCTTTCTTCTGGGGTGAATTTGTGACCTGATACAAACAGTTTAGGGGTATGTTTATTTCATATATATATATATATATATATATATATATATATATATATTGTGGCAGTGGAGCTGCCAGAAGGCCATAGGAAGGCCATTCAAGTGGCCTATCTCACCCAGAGAAAGCTGGGTGAGAACAAGAAAGGTTAGGAAATTAGTTTGTTCCCACTGTCTGCAGCAGTCAGGCTGGTAATGGGGATAATTATCAGCCAGCTGAGGAGCTTGGATAAATCTGGGCTGAGCTCCTCAATCAGGGCTCCCAGTCTGGGAAAGGAGCAGGCTGTGTCCAGGCCTGTGGGACCCGGGACCCGGGACCCTCTAACCCTGTGTGTAGGGTAAGCACTGGTGATGTGTCTTGGGGAGCTGGGTGGTAGACCCAGATCCTGATAGAGAGGGAAAGACTGTTTAGTCAGTGGCCAGACGGCCGAGGATTTATTTTTATGATTTTGTTGTACTGCTGTGATGACAATAAAGCTGGTTGTGGCCAGTGTGCACCCGGATCTACAGTGGTGGAGTGGCTTCTTGATGTGTGCCAACCGTCTAAGGTGATAAGACGGCGATCTGGAAGAGCTAAATGACCCCGAGTTGTTACATATGGTGGAGGTATGCTATGGCATGAAAATGGCACACGAAGCTGGGTGCTGCAGAGCAAAAAGGGCAAAGACAACAGGTTGCTAAGGGCACCAGGAAGCGTTGTCTGTGCTGAATGCTGTGGGATTGCTGGACGGAAAGTGTCCGTGCTGAAAAGTTAAAAAACACTTGGTTGCTAGGGGCAACGACGAGACAGCAGGCGATGCTGAAAGTTGTTTTTTGCTGTGTGAGAAGTTAAAGGGCCGGAAGCTTTGTTTGTCCAGTGGAGCAGGTGCTGCTCGTAAGCGTGTGGACTATTTTGCTGTGGAGCAAGTAAAACTGCTGTAAATTAAAGGGCCAGTGCCCAGAAAAGGGGACTAGTTGCTGACAATTTTTCCTGCTACCATGGGTCTTATGGAAGAGTACGTCCGGCGGCGCTGGCGCATACAGCAGGGAGAAGAAATGGCCATAGCGATTGGCTATACTAAAAATGAATTGGCGAAATTTGATGCAGAGCGAGAGGCTCTGGAGGCACAGTTGCAGCTGGCCCTGAGGAAAGGGTTCTCAACGCTGTATGGTCACTGTGAAAAAGTACCAGAGGTCGGTGGTTTCCCGGGAGTTCCAGAGGACAAGCCAAGATATGCCGTTGCCAAGGGCAACCGTCGGGAAGATAAAGAGATGGCGAGCGGTGTGATTCTCAGGAGTTCCTATATTCCCTGCGACTGTGCACATGATTCTAAAGGGTGCGGCTGGAATGTCCGTCCGGAAAAAGAGAGGAGACAAGTCCAAGGCGTCTCCCGTGGCAACTACTGCATTGAGGAGAAGGGAGGTGACCGTGCTGGAGATATTCCTGGACTACCCTTATCTTCCGGGAGTGCTGAGTCACTGACGACAATCGGTAAGACTGTTCCTGTTTTTTATTATGTGGCAGACCCAGTGATGGTGAGCCGGCGGCAGTTGATACCTGCTGGACTGGTGAGCGATAAATTGCCGAGACGAGGAACTGTCTCGGAAATACGTGACATTGGGAAAAACGCTGAACAGGCAGGTAAGCCTGTTGTGATTATTCCCCCACAGGGAACTGGAGGGGAGAAGGTTTTTGTGTCACGTAAGCTGCCCATGATCAAAGTAAAAAAAATGGGTGGCACTATGAAAGATAGCAGTCCAGTCCAAACGTTGTTGGACGCAGGAAGCCAAGGGAGCCTGGTACGTGCCAGCATGGTGGCTGGGGACTATGTGCTGGACAATTGTGCGGATAAGAAGGACTACCCGATGGTTTTCACTGAGCGTGAGGCTCTAGTGGGAACTGGGACTGATGAACTTGATATGGCAAATAAAATTATGCATGACATGATGTGGGGCAATAGGGACACTTCTGTAGAAAGTGGTGACGCTCCTGCAGAACCTGTACCTGTCCCTTTAAGTAAAGGTGTAAGGGAAAGGACCATTGAAAACAGTTGGGTAGTTGAAGATAAAAATGTGTTGTCATGTGCAAGACATGATGGTGATGATGATGACGACATGCCTTTTCTCTTGCAAAGCGATGGTACCATATTTGCCGAAAAGCATAATGTTATTGTGGATAAATGTGAAGGTGCTGCACACAGAAAACAAGTTACTTGAAGTGCCTAATGATATATGTGACGATGATATACCTGCTCCTTTAAAAGGTGAGATCAGGGGAGAAGCGCCCCCTGCTGGTAAAAATGTGGATGGTATAAAAATGCTAATTGATGTTGAGAGCTCGCAACTGAGGGAAACCACTGTGAAAAATGTGCAAGTATATGGGGCAGTCCTAGAGGGTGTGCCACATGTACTAGAAGTAGATATGCAGTCTCCACAGGTTTCTATGGTTAAAAAAATGTCCCAGGTGGCGATTAGCTCATCGGGGCCCCTAGAGGACCGGATTGAGAATGACACGAGCGGTATATATAACACATGTTCTGTGACCGATAGCAAATCAGAGAGAGAGGCTGCCATGTCGAGGTCTTGCCAAACTAAAGTGGTTACTAGTAGCGACCAGATGACAGTTATATCTGACGAGACGAGAGTTCAGTCGGGTAACGTCAGCCTAGTGTCTGAAGCTCATATTCAGTCAGTCTTACATGACCTGACAGGACAGTACAGCTGCAAACAGGAGGCTGATCTCACTCTCGCCACAGGGTCCCTGGATACGATAGAGAAGGGACTAGCTGTCGTCGCGGAGTCACTAAAGAAGGCTGCAGAAGGGTCAAAAGAGGAGACCCCGGAAAAGATGAGTGAACTGAGGGGTCTACCGCCTGGTGTCCTGGGGATGGGAAAAGACTCCAGAAAGACACAAAAGTCTATAGTAGACCTCAACAATGGGCTTGAAGAGTCCCTGGGTGGAAATCCCACAGAGTGTCTAAGGAAGAATGGTGCTACTCCTACAACTGCTGTTACACCAGAACAGAGTGAAGAGCAGCTAGAACAGAAGGCCCAAGAGTGGGGCGCTGCTAACAAGCTGGCGCGGAAAACTAAGAAGAAGACCAAGGCCCTCTCCTTGGCTAGAGCCCTTGAAAAAGCGCTTAAGGAGCGAGATGCATTGGAGAGGCTGAACAGGCAACTTAGAGCAGAGATGGAGGATCTTAGGAGCTCAAAAGATGAAGTCTATGAGTTGGAGAAGTCTCTGCATGCTCCTGCGCAGCAGGTGGAAGAAAATGAGATACCTGAAGAGGAAGATCCTCTAAAAGATGCCAAGAAGTCAGAGCCCGTTAAGAATGGGTCTGGAGATGGTGGCGCTGCAGTACCAACCGAGGCAGAGAAGATGGATGATCTTTCTGCTGAACCCGTTGATGGGGCTGATTTGGATGCAGAAGCCAAGAGACTCGTGGCGGGGTGTAGCCAAGACTTGGTCATGCAAGACATTACTTCAGCCAGCGGTCTGCTGGGGAAGAAATACGAGGGGACTGACGCCCACCATAAAGATGTTGTCTACTGCTGTGAGGTGGCTATCGTAGAGCCTGCACAAGAGGAGAACAGTTTCCGGAGTGAACCTCTGGAGGGATTGCCAGAAGACAACAAGTCTGGTGAAGACCCTGATGTCCCCGATGCCTCTAACCTGGAGGAGGAGGAGCTAAGAATGCAAGTATGTGATGCTGTGTCCGAGAAGGATGAAAAGGCTATCAAAGTGACTGAAGACTCCGAAAGAGACTCAAAGGCTGAAGAAGATGAGGCTGATGAGTTGGAGTGGGAGAAATCCTTGGATGTTCCCAAGACCAAAGATAAGGCTGAAGAAGAGTCTGCCGAAGTGGGGGAACAGTTCAGTCGAGAGTTGCAGCCGTCCAAGAAAGGACATGAGGAGCATGTGCTGATGCCAAATGTGGAGAGAAAAAGAAAAACGAAAAGAGAGAGGCAACGGGTGCGAAAGCGCATCATCCTCACTCGTGAAAGAGAGTACCGGGTCATGAGATGGGCAAGAAAATCGGGTCACAAACCAGGTGCTATTGGCCTGGGTCTGGCAGAATAAGGGGAAGACTGTAGGCCAGGTCGATGCCCTCTCACGAGCATTTTGGTTGGATGCTAGTGTTAACCCCTACGGGGTTGAACAAAGGGGGGGGATATGTGGCAGTGGAGCTGCCAGAAGGCCATAGGAAGGCCATTCAAGTGGCCTATCTCACCCAGAGAAAGCTGGGTGAGAACAAGAAAGGTTAGGAAATTAGTTTGTTCCCACTGTCTGCAGCAGTCAGGCTGGTAATGGGGATAATTATCAGCCAGCTGAGGAGCTTGGATAAATCTGGGCTGAGCTCCTCAATCAGGGCTCCCAGTCTGGGAAAGGAGCAGGCTGTGTCCAGGCCTGTGGGACCCGGGACCCTCTAACCCTGTGTGTAGGGTAAGCACTGGTGATGTGTCTTGGGGAGCTGGGTGGTAGACCCAGATCCTGATAGAGAGGGAAAGACTGTTTAGTCAGTGGCCAGACGGCCGAGGATTTATTTTTATGATTTTGTTGTACTGCTGTGATGACAATAAAGCTGGTTGTGGCCAGTGTGCACCCGGATCTACAGTGGTGGAGTGGCTTCTTGATGTGTGCCAACCGTCTGAGGCGTTAAGACGGCGATCTGGAAGAGCTAAATGTCCCCGAGTTGTTACAATATATATATATCAATCATATATATAAGTACTTCCATTTACCATTGCTTCTGGGGTGAATTTGCAGTTTGAAACAACCAGTTTTGGGGTCTATTAAGTTGCTATATAACTACTTCCATTCATCCTTACTTCTGGTGTGAATTTGCGGCCTGATACAAACATAACTACTTTCATTCACCCTTGCTTCTTTACTGAAAGTGCAGTCTGATACAACCAGTTTTGGGATGTATTTTTTTGATATATAACTACTTCCATTTACTGTTGCTTCTGTACTGAAAGTGTGCTATGATGCAAACAGTTTTGGGGTGTATTTATTTCATATATATATGTACTTCCATTCAACCGTGCTTCTGGGGTGAATTTGCGGCCTTATACAATTAGTTTTGGGCACTTATCCTTGCTTCTGGGGTGAAATTGCAGTCTTCTAGTATTGCTTTTTCCCCCTTGCAGTTTCTTTTCATTTACAGTATGTCGGACAGACATGTGACACGTCCTTCTGAGGGAATGGGCAGAGGCAAAAATTGGTCTGGAGCAGGCAGAACTAGCAGCAGTCTCAGCAACAGGCCTCAGCTGCCAGTGTATTCTAGCGGGCGTGTCTTGACCAGCAACCCAGCGATCCCTGAATGGTTGACTCGGTCTTCTACTTCGTCGCAAGTGACATCAGACACCCCCAGCTAGGAGTCCCTGGAGAAGATCTGGAGAAGAGATCTGACGCTTCCTCCGGTAGGCGGGCAAGTAGTGATGATGAGAGTCGCGAGGGAGCTGGTGTTGCCCTGAGACTCGTGAGGGTGACATCAGTGACGTGCAGACAGTAGTGGACGATGATGTAGCCGATCGCAATGGGAGCTGGGTGAAGAGGGGGCGTCATCATCATCCGAAGAAGAGGGTGGCAGCTTGCGTGTGAGGCAGCAGCTGAGCCAGCAGGGTGGTAGTGTGGTCGTGAGTCAGCAGGGTGGCAGCAGTGGTAGGTTGGAAGCCAAACATGCCCGGGGTAAACCACCCGCTATGCTGGAGCCTACTTGTCCAGAAAGAAGTAGCAGTGCAGGGGTTCACAGAGGCAGCAGTAGCAGGCAGTCAGCATGGAGTGGTGGGGGGAAAATGCCATACTCAGCGGTGTGGCAATTTTTCATCAAGTCACTGGAGGATATCAGCATGGCCATTTGCAGAATCTGTGAGCATTTTGGCACCATGGCCCTGCGTCAACACATGCAGTCACTATAAATGGCCTGGGAAAACCGTGGTGCTAATGTAGTGGTACAGCCTGAGGCAGCAACCGCTGCATCACCCAGTGGCCCTACCCCTTTTACTGCAGTCAAGGGTCCACCACCTCAGCAGAAGGGAGCTATGTTTCCTTCCCATTCTTTACTGACCCTGATGCTTCTGCTCCTCACTCGTTTCGTCAGCAATCAATCCCAGAGGAGAATGCAAATAGAAAACAGTATGCATGCACTCATGCTACGGCACAGAAGCTGAACATGCTCCTCGCCAAGTTGCTGGTACTACGGTACCTCCATTTACATGTGGTGGACTCTGCACCTTTCAAAGAACTAATGGCTTGTGCTGAGCCAAGTTGGAGAGTCCAAAGCGGTCATTGCTTCTCCAAAAAGACAGTACCAACCCTGCACAAGTATGTTGAACAAAAGCTGGACCGGTCCTTGAGCCTGTCAGTGTGTGTTAAAGTTCATGGCAGCACCAACATGTGGAGCTGTAACTACGGTCAGGGACAATATATGTGCTTTACGGCCCACTGGGTAATGTGGTTCCTGCCCAGCCACACCAGCAACTTGGCCAGGTGACGGCACTGCCGCCTCCATGGTCTTAAGCTGTTGGGCCTGCACCAATGTCCTCCGTTGCCTCCTTATCCTCCACCTTGTCCTCAGCCTTCACTGTAGGCACAATTCGAAGTGCTCCTCCAGTATATCACATGTGCAGGGCACAGCAGTGTCATGCAGTTCTGCACCTAGATTGCCTGGGCGAATGCAGTCACACAGGGGAGGAACTGCTCCACATCCTCTATCAACAAATTGAATCCTTGCTGTCTCTTCGTCAACCATGGTCATTGACAAAGGGAAGAACATGGTGTCGGCACTGCATCGAGGAGGGATGAGCCATGTCTCCTGCATGGCGCATGTGGTTAATCTGGTTGTAAGGCAATTTCTGAAGTCTTCCACCGTCTGAAAATCCTGAAAATGGCCAGGAAACTGTGCATGCACTTCAGCCACTCTTACACTACAAAGCACACCCTTCTTGAGCTGCAAAGGCAGAATGGCACTCCCCAACATAGCCTTATATGCGGCATTTCCACCCTTTGGAACTCCACCCTCTACATAAAGAGTTTCTTGATGATGCAGGCAGACAGGAGCATTCCCCTCTGTAACTTTGACGTTAGTCAGTGGCAGCTCATGTTTGACACCTGCCATTTTCTCAGGCCCTTTGAGGGGTCCACTTTATTTGTCATCGCCCCAAAGCAAAGACACACAGCTAATATATTGTACAAAAGATTGTTTATTGTTCAAGTGCATAAATATATTCAAAATTCAATGATGGCAGCAAACATACACAGGAAAAAAGAAAGAAATCGGACTACACAGCCAGTGCCATTTGTCAATCCATGCAACTCCTAGATAACAAAATCCCTTGTCATATATAAATTCCTTACACACCACCTGAATCAGTGGAGGAGGGGGGCATCATAAAGATCCCAATAGTATAGTACTCTCTCCTTCCTAGAATCAGTGTGAGTCAAAGGCAATATGCCCATACGCTACAGGATGTATAAAGTGCTAAGTGCATTCATATAAGCAGTATATCTAAGAGTAATACATTCATATAATACTGACCAGTGTAGTCCTGATCCCGACATTTGTTTCACCGTCACTTCCTCAGGGGATAAAGGTGCAATGTGCTCCCTGGTCTTATATACTCTGTTGATTAGGGGAAGTAAAGACACATGTGAAATACCTTAAGGAATGTTATAGGCCATTTGCTGTGTATAAGGATGGCGTGCGTTCCACCATGGGAAGCATGACGTCATTTCCGGTTCCTGATAAAGGGACCACCCATTAATTATATATATATTTATGTAGAGAAGTGAAGGGTTAAAAAATAATAAACCATAAAGCTAAAAGGTGAAATGAGAAAGGAAAGACCTGGCCTGCATAAACCGGTTGACCTACAATTTGAATATGTGGATCTATCAGAAGATGGGACGGATCGGAGGTGTCTGCAAGATAAAGCAGTACCACTAATTACCAACCAATTATGAACATCAATCATGAATACCTAGAAATAATATTATATTCGTTATGGGATTATACATGAATTGGTGTTATATATATACTTCACATTTTATCTGGCATTTATTTTTACTTGTGGTCGGATCGGCTATCAGAAAGGTGTACCTAACCTATCTAACCCTATCTACAACAATCAGTAGAATTTTGCCATAACTGCTGCGGTAGGGCAGCCTAAAGGGGGCCACCCTATTATAAGGTGACTGTAAGATGGTGTGGGTGGGTGGGTGAAATCAGCTGAATCGGCGTCAGCCTGGGCCCACAGGTGCCTATAAATAGCCTAGCAATCAGCCAGCCTAGGCCCACAGGTGCATATAAATAGCCTTGTAATCAGCCTCCCCTCCCACAAACACAGCGATATATTTGCTTAACACTTGTGGTCAGATCAGCTATCAGAAAGGTGTACCTAACCTATCTAACCCTATCTACAACAAGCAGCAGAATTATGCCATAACTGCTGCGGTAGGGCAGCCTAAAGGGGCCAAAAAGAGCAGACCTTAGGTTAGAGCAAAATATAGACATACCATTACGACACCCACTTTGAACGCAAAAGACACTTCACGATGAAGGTGCGGAATATACCGTACATATCACAGAGACTACTATGTACCTTACCTGTTTGTCACGTACGCCGGCACATCGTTCTTGGAGGTAGCTAATGTTGATGCGTTTGAGAGAGTGGCCAGTAATCAGAAATGATTTACTCCTATGTTGACCAACATATGAACATATTACGAGAAGGTCTGAATCCTGAGAGCTGCAGACTGAAACAACTATGATGAATCTGATGGAAGGGCCTAAATGAACTCCAAGCATTCGCCAAGGGCCCTGCTCGGACACCAAATGTTACTGGTAGCAAAATACTTCACCTATACTTATTCCCCAGGCCACAGCTTTTATTATTATTATTTTTTTTTATAAAGGACCCAAAAAGCTAGAAGATGGCGTATGCCGTCTAACTCTAGTAGTATATTAAGTGAAATATGTAAACTCACCAGGCCTGGGGAACCATAAACACGAATACATAGCTGTTCCAATTAACGAGCTAATGTTGCCTGTAATGAGGACAGAAAACGTACCCACCCTACTAGCAGTTGTGACAGGAAATAAGCTTAAGGTCGTGATAAACTATGTATGCTGCGCCTATAGTGGTGATGGGACTTGTCGTGTCCGTAGACGTGACAAATTACGTATATTGTGCCTTATTAATGTACCTCCTACTGGAAGATGGACTGGTACACAGGAACTAGGAGCAAAACCAACACCCTCAGCCCGAGTTTGTAGATGAAGTACGCATACCTGTAATGAAGACATAATGTACACACAATGCCTGCCGCTATGACAGGAGAAGCTTAAGGTCATGATAGACTACGTATGCTGCGCCTGTAGTCGTGCTAGGACTTATCATGTCAGTAAACATGACAGACTTCGTAAATCGCCTGTATTCGTGACAGGACTTATTAGTCTGTAGTCGTGAAAGACTTCGTAAATCGCCTGTAGTGGTGAGACAGGACTTATTAGTCTGTAGACGTGACAGACTTCGTAAATCGCCTGTAGTGGTGAGACAGGATTTATTAGTCTGTCGACGTGACAGACTTCGTAAATTGCACCTGTAGTTGTTACAGGACCCCCTGCGGACGAAACTGACGCCGTAATATAGTGTTTTGTTTTTTTTTACTTTTTTTACTGGAGAGGTGGAATTTGAGAAACGTGAAAAATTAGACCACAGGGTCAGCTTCCTGTGAGAATAGGTCTATAATACAAGGACGGCAAGAGAAAAGTAACAGCGGGGAGCAAGGGGAAGCAAGAACCTAGAGAGTGTAAGTGGGAGAAAATGCAAACCTGGGAGAAGGTGATGTCCGAAAAGGAAGGCTTGGGATGACTGCTTGAAAAGAAAACAATGAAGACCCAACGACCTAGAACAATAATGTGAGTGAGGCTCTAATGGCAAAAGCCACGCATGCTAGCCTCCACAAGAAAAATTGTATTGCGAGCCACAGCTGACCGAGCCATGTGAGCGGGCCTGAAGGCAGAAAAAGAAATGGAACCTACTGTGGCGGGACCACACAGCCGACCTCGAATGGTGGAGTTATGTGAGTAAAAATGAAACTGAGAAGCCATGTGTGAGAGACTAATGGCGGGGCCAAGCGTGAGAGACTAATGGCAGAGCTATGTGTGTGAGAGACTAATGGCAGAATCAAGTGTGAGAGACTAATGGCGGAGTCAAGCGTGAGAGACTAATGGCAGAGTTATGCGTCAGAGAGACTAATGGCGGAGCCAAGCGTGAGAGAGACTAATGGCGGAGCCAAGCGTGAGAGAGACTAATGGCGGAGCCAAGCGTGAGAGAGACTAATGGCGGAGCCATGTGTGAGAGAGACTACTGGCAGAGCCATGCATAAGAGATTAATAGCGGAGCTATGCGTGAGACTAATGGCGGGGCCATGCGTGAGAGATACTAATGGCAGGGCAATGCGTGAGAGAGACTAATGGCGGGGCCATGCGTGACAGAGACTAATGGCGGGGCCATGCGTGACAGAGACTAATGGCGGGGCCATGCGTGACAGAGACTAATGGCGGGGCCATGCGTGACAGAGACTAATGGCGGGGCCATGCGTGACAGAGACTAATGGTTGGGCCATGCGTGACAGAGACTAATGGCGGGGCCATGCGTGACAGAGACTAATGGCGGGGCCATGCGTGACAGAGACTAATGGCTGGGCCATGCGTGACAGAGACTAATGGCTGGGCCATGCGTAACAGAGACTAATGGCGGGGCCATGCTTGACAGAGACTAATGGCGGGGCTTGCGTGACAGAGACTAATGGCAGGGCCATGCGTGACAGAGACTAATGGCGGGGCCATGCGTGACAGACTAATGGCAGGGCCATTTGTGACAGCCTACAACCATATTGTACCAGTACGAATAACGTGAAGAATGGTCATAGATCCCGCGGAGCCATGAGGCTGAAGCGGTCATCGGGCCCCCGAAGCCGATACTGAACTGGATGACATTACAGTGACGATAAGTAATTAAAACATGAGCCAGACCTGATGGGATATGCAAAGACATTAGTGAACCGAACCACATACATAAACAAAACATTAAACCAACCGTGAAATTGAACAAATGGGAGAGAAATAAGAGCCAGAGGCATTACAGTTCGCCTAGAGAAGACCCTTATTGTGACAAACGAATGAACAACTCGTGAAACATAGTAGGAACTTACTGCTTTTGGCCCACTGACCGCTGAGGGACTGTATGGTGAACTGGGGCAGGAGACCAATCTGAGTGAATGCGAACCAGAAGTAAAGGAGACCAGTCTGAGTGAATGCGAACAAGGACTAAAGAACGGCACAATTTTTTATTTTATTTTATTTTTCCACCGAAGTGAAAAAGAAAAAGTAGGCCTATAGATTGTAACAAACAACGAGGAAAGAAACGTAAACCTGAAAGAAAGCAGCTATGTTTAATCGGGAGAACGGTATCAGAGCGGTGTGCTGACTGCCCTAGTGAAAGTACTGAGTAAACCATGATGTAGCAATGAAAAGGAAAATGCAGCTTTAAGTGGAAGCAGAGTATAACATCTGATGTAAGAACAGGTGGGTGAATGCAGCTCTGGATGTTAGTGGTGCCTAAAAACATCGTATGGGCCCAGCTCTGAGCATGAAGAGCAAGGTATAACGCAGCCGTATGAATGCAGTCTGAAAGTGAGCAGAGTATTATTGTTATGCAACAGCAAACGCATAAACGCAGCTCTAGTAGTGAATGGAGTATAGGACAAAAAGTAAATCATGGACGTAGCTTTTGAAGGTAACAAACCTAATAGTGATCTTTCGACCATTAGCGCCCAACCTCCTTCGCCCCAGAGTGCTACAAGTCACGGACCGTGTAACCAAGTCCGATCCTACCGTGAATGCCAGCACTCGCCTGGCACCTACTGCCATTGCCCAGGTGCGAACGAACCTCCACATAATGCTGCAGTTGTTTTTGTTTTTTTTTAAATGATGGTCACCACAACACCACCTCGTGTTCCCCTAAGAAAAACATAAACATGGTTGGACATAAACCCTGATGCAACGCCAATTAATCGACATAATAGTGCACCTATAAATCTAGCACAGAACCGCTGACACATGCGTGCCCATCACATACAGTTTATAGATTAAACACACTTACATACAAGAGCATCAGAACTCAAATACAGGCGCCTTGACCAATCTGCTTGTGTCCCCATGTACAGAGCAATGTACATTTACCAACACCTTGCATGTCTGGCACAAACTGCGGACGTGCGCCCCACATGTAAAACAGGTGACAGAAAAACATGCACTTTTTTATTTTTTTCTTCTCATTAACGACCATTGATACATGACCCTTCCAGAGAGATAACTAAATAACACATCACTTAAACACAGCATGCATAGCTTGGAGACACGCGTCCCGTATAAAACAGATATCAGAAAACATGCGACCATACCTACTCTAGGCGCATGCTACACCAATAACAATATGCAATAGCCCCCAACAAGCCCCTAAACAGCCGGACAAAAATACTAACAACAGTGACTTGACCATTAGCGCCTTGACCATTACCGCACTGTGGGTCCCGTGCCAACAAGTGTGATTCTACAGTGAATGCCAGCATTCGCCTGGCACTTCCTGCTGATGCCCAGGCGTGAATGAGCCTCCACATGATGCTGCTCCGTTTTTGTTTGTTTTTTTCTAATCGACCATTAAGACACAAAACACAGCGTGCATAGCTTGAGCCACCTGCAGACACGCACCCCACATGTAAACCAGGTATCAGAAACATACAACCATACCTACTCTAAACGCATGCTACCCCAATAAATGTATACAATGCCCCCCACAGGTCTCTGAATAGCCAGACAAACAATACTAACAACCATCGCTCGACCATAAGCACCCAAACTCTGCTTCATCCCAGAGCGCTACATGTCGCGGACCTCAGCGTGGGTCCCGTGCAAACCACTCCGATCCTACCATGAATACCAGCGCCCTCCTGAGACTTTCTGCCGTCGCCCAGCCGTAAGGAGTCTCTACACCATGCTGCTGTATCCTAGAGCTGACCCAGAGGTAGTGAAATCAGCTGAATCGGCGTCAGCCTGGGCCCACAGATGCCTATAAATAGCCTAGTAACCAGCTAGCCTGGGCCCACAGGTGTATATAAATAGCCTTGTAATCAGCCTCCCCTCCCACAAGCACAGCAATATATTTGCTTAACACTTATGAAATTATATACAGTGGGATGCGAAAGTTTGGGCAACCTTGTTAATCGTCATGACTTTCCTGTATAAATCATTGGTTGTTACGATAAAAAATGTCAGTTAAATACATCATATAGGAGACACACACAGTGATATTTTTTTGAAGTAGAATTAAGTTTATTGGATTTACAGAAAGTGTGCTATAATTGTTTAAACAAAATTAGGCAGGTGCATAAATTTGGGCACTGTTGTCATTTTATTGATTCCAAGACCTTTAGAACTAAATATTGGAACTTAAATTGGCTTGGTAAGCTCAGTGACCCCTGACCTACATACACAGGTGAATCCAATTATGATAGAGTATTTAAGGGGGTCAATTGCAAGTTTCCCTCCTCTTTTAATTTTCTCTGAAGAGCAGCAACACGGGGGTCTCAAAACAACTCTCAAATGACCTGAAGACAAAGATTGTTCACCATCATGGTTTAGGGGAAGGATACAGAAAGCTGCCTCAGAGATTTCAGCTGTCTGTTTCCACAGTTAGGAACATATTGAGGAAATGGAAGACCACAGGCTCAGTTCAAGTTAAGGCTCGAAGTGGCAGACCAAGAAAAATCTCGGATAGACAGAAGCGACAAATGGTGAGAACAGTCAGCGTCAACCCACAGACCAGCACCAAAGACCTACAACATCATCTTGCTGCAGATGGAGTCACTGTGCATCGCTCAACCATTCGGTGCACTTTACACAAGGAGATGCTGTATGCGAGAGTGATACAGGGGAAGCCTTTTCGCCGCCCACAGCACAAAAAGTGCCGCTTGAGGTGGGCTAAAGCACATTTGGACAAGCCAGCTTCATTTTGGAATAAGGGGCTGTGGACTGATGAAACTAAAATTTTGTTATTTGGGCATAACAAGGGGCGTTATGCATGGAGGAAAAAGAACACAGCATTCCAAGAAAAACACCTGCTACCTACAGTAAAATATGGTGGTGGTTCCATCATGCTGTGGGGCTGTGTGGCCAGTGCACGGACTGGGAATCTTGTCAAAGTTGAGGGACGCATGGATTCCACTCAGTATCAGCAGATTCTGGAGACCAATGTCCAGGAATCAGTGACAAAGCTGAAGCTGCGCCGGGGCTGGATCTTTCAACAAGAAAACAACCCTAAACACTAAGGCATTTATGCAGAGGAACAAGTACAACGTTCTGGAATGGCCATCTCAGTCCCCAGACCTGAATATAATTGAAAATCTGTGGTGTGACTTAAAGAGAGCTGTCCATGCTCGGAAGCCATCAAACCTGAATGAACTAAATATGTTTTGTAAAGAGGAATGGTCCAAAATACCTTCAACCAGAATCCAGACTCTCATTGGAACCTACAAGAAGCGTTTAGAGGCTGTAATTTCTGCAAAAGGAGGATCTACTAAATATTGATTTCATTTCTTTTTTGTGGTGCCCAAATGTATGCACCTGCCTAATTTTGTTTAAACAATTATAGCACACTTTCTGTAAATCCAATAAACTTTATTTCACTTCTCAAATATCACTGTGTGTGTCTCCTATATGATATATTTAACTGACATTTTTTATCATAACTACCAACGATTTATACAGGAAAATCATGACGATTAACAAGGTTGCCCAAACTTTCGCATCCCACTGTATATTATGTATTTATTAGCATTTTGCATTTCAAGCGTGTTGCACTTGCACTTTATGTCACTTATTTTCAGTATTTTGTTTTTAGGTTAATACTTTTGTTTTCAGATTTTTCCATTCGCCATGCGAGGTTTTGGTATTATATGCTATTTATATCGATTTAAAGTCATCAATTCGGTATAATCATGTATTATTAATGAAATTATGTGTCACTTATGCATAGATTTTGTACATGTAGTGCGCTTCCTCACTCTATGGTAGAATTTTGGGCCACTGCACGGTTCTTTATACCTGACGTTAACATTGACCTGTAAGAGTTTTTTGCCTCTGAATTGATTACCTATATGCTGGTTTAATTAAATTAACCCCCAAAAAAAAAAATAAAAAAAATATTTAATTACTACCCTGATCACCTATATGCTATTTAATTAAATTCAATAACCCGCGCCCCCGTCAAAAATAAAATAAAATTTGGAACTGTGTGTAAATAGAGAAATAATCAGATTCAGCCCTAATATTACATTATCAATCACTGATTTATATGGTTTTTCAAACTTAAAACAAAAATGTAAAAATAGGTACATGAGATGACTTGACACTATGACGCTATGCCAGATTGATGGTAGTCCAACCACCCCTTCCCAAAAAATTGATTTCTGTGGAAATGGGGAAAAAAAATTTAAAGGATGTCCTTGGAGGTAAATGTTTTTGAGGTTTGCAGCAGTTGCAGTTATGCTAGAAGACAAACCCAGCCTGAGCTCTTCACTTCTCACTCCCTGGCTGACAGCCTGACAGCGTCCTATCCCTATTCTACACACAATTCTACTTCTTTGTACTTCTACCCTTTACTTCCAATGACCCAGGCAGTAGAATACAACAAGCTTGATTAATTTCTAACTGTCTCAGATTCCCTAAGATCGTTTTTCTGTCAGAAAATGTGCAGTGTCCAACTCTGTATCAGTAGTGGGGTTCTGTATGTTTAAGGGTATTTGCAGAATGTCATTTTAAGCTACTTTCACGCTAGTGTTTATATTTTCCGGTATTGAGATCCATCATAGGATCTCAATACCGGAGAAAAATGCTTCCGTTTTGTCCCCATTCATTGTCAATGGGGACAAAATGTAATGGAACGGAATGCTCCAAAATGCATTCTCTTCTGTTTGGTTGCATTCCCATACCGGAGAGCAAACCGTAGCAAGCTGCGATTTTCTTTTCATTCATGGGATGCGAAGCAAGACGGATCCATTATGACCTACAATGCAAGTAAATGGGGACGATCCGTTTAATTCTGACACAATCTGACAAAATAAAAAACAGATCCATCCCCTGTTGTCTTTGATTGGTGTTCATGACAGATATGTCATTGCTATGTTTTTTTTTTTCTTCAAACCTTTTATTTGGATTATATCAAAACATACAATTTATGAAAAACATAATTACAAAAACATCCCCCCCCCCCACAACCAATAACCCCCCCCCCCTTTGGGTTAGGGTTCTTTGAACCAACCTCCAGTACTTGCTCACTGTCGGGCAATCCCAGAATAGGTGTAAATGATCTGCCCCAGGATCGCCACAACAGGGGCACTCAGAGGAAGCTCTAAATCCTCTCCTATGGAGCCACAAAGGTGTTACATATATTTTGTGCATAATATTAAACTGTACCACAATGTGATTGAAATTGTGCGAAACCTGACTTAAATTATTACCTACATTCTCCCAATCCGGGGAACCCAAATCTAACAGTGAAGTAGACCAGGATCTTTGCCCTGGAGAAAAACAATCCATAATTTTTTTTTTATCAAGTACCTATAGCAGTGTGATACTCTAACTTTCGTGCCACCCTTCTTTTGAATCAAATTATGTAAAAATTCAGGAGTATCTATATTAACTCCTTAAGGACACATGACGTATGGGTACGTCATGTGTCCAGTCCCTAAAGATGGCGCCCGCTCCTGGCCGCTGCGGGCACCATCGCTGCGGGGGTCCGGCTGATTCCTGTAGCTGACCCCCGCAGCTGATGATCGCGGTCGGCAGCGCTGCCGACCGCGATCATTTAACCCTGCAGATGCCGTGATCAATCCTGATCACGGCATCTGCACGCGCTAAAACCGAAAGTAAAACTTTCGGCAGCGCTCCGGCTCCCCCTAGTGGTGATCGGGAGAATCGGAGCGCTGTGAGGGATAGCCTCAAGCCTTTCATTCAGCATGAGGCTATCACTTACTATTTCCTATGGAGCCCTTGTTAGCAATAGGGCTTCATAGGAAAGTAGTAAAATGCTCATAAACTCCAATACAAGTGTATTGGAGTTTATGATAAAGCAATCAGGTAACTGATTTATATAGGTCCCTATGGGATCTATATAAAAGTGTAAAAAAAATTTAAAAAAATAAAAAAAATAAAAAAATAAATAAAAAAAACCTAAAAATTTAAATCACCCCCCTTTCCCCAAAATTAAAATAAAATAATAAAAAAAATAAAAAAAATACACATCATGGGTGTCACAATGTGTGAAAACGCCCATAGTATAAAAATATAAAAATATATTTCCCATACGGTAAACAGAAAAACGGAAAAAAGCGCCCAAATGGCCGATTTGCCGTTTTTGGACGCTTCATTTCCTCAAAAAAAATTAAATAAAAAGCGATCAAAAAGTCCTACACACCCCATAATGGTATCAACTAAAAGTTAAGATCGCCCCGCAAAAAATAAGCCCCCATACAACGCCATACACTTATATACAAATACGTTATAGCGGTCAAAACATGGCGACAAAAAAAAATAAAAAATTTTCCCACTTTGGAATTTTTTTCACTATCAAAACGCAAGAAAAGCTATACATATTGGGTATCGCCGGATTCGTACTGACCTGTAGAATAAAACTAAATGGTCAGTTTTATCGCAAATCAAACGTCGTAATTTAGAAACCCGTAAAACTGTGGTGAAATTGCTTTTTTTTTGCAATTTCACCCCATTTGGAATTTTTTTCCCGCTTCCCACTACACCGTATGCATTATTAAATGATGGCGTTGGAAAGTAAAACTTGTCCCGCAAAAAATAAGCCCTCATATGGCCATGTGAACGGAAGAATAAAAAAGTTATGGCTCTTGGAAGGCATAGAGCGCAAAACGAAAACGCAAAAATGTAAAAACCCTGTGTCCTTAAGGGGTTAAGTAAGTGACTATCAGAAATACTAAAAAGTGCCGAACGTAATTGAAGATATGCATACCAAACCACCTCACCTACATTTTCCTTTTGCTTTAGCTCCGTAAGAGTCAGGATTTGTCCATCTTTAACCACTTGGCTCAAATGATGAATCTTTTTCTTCCTCCAGTATTGCTGACAATTCAGGTCGTCAAAATTCAAAAGTTTTAAGTTGTTAAGACACCTCCTGTGTCTTTAAACCAAACCGCCGTTTAGTAGACCTTCCCCGGCTGCTGTACACATAACCTCCGTTCGCATAAACTGGAGGGCACGAACCAAATGCAGGGGAAGCGGCAGTCTCACGAACGGCTCCAAACACACGAACGGTAATCCACGAACTGCTGCAAGCTGCCGAACAATCACACTCACCAAGCGGCTTCCATTTCCATTCAGCAGTCTCTAAACGCCAATAATAAATCCCCCCCAATAACGAGACAGAAGATCCGCATTGAGGGTCAAATAAGGACTCCTTTAATGACCACACAAGCATTTCCTTTTATACACATTTTCCAACAAGGTTACCACCCACGTGGTATAAACATAGCAGTCAATCATTTACAGTTTCACATTTTAAACAGAACCCATTCGTCAATGTACATTTAATAACCACAATGAGCATTGTCTGTGATCCAATCAACAACACAATGACATTGTCTGTGATACAATCAACAACACAATGACATTGTCCGTGATCCAATCAACAACACAATGACATTGTCCGTGATACAATCAACAACACAATGACATTGTCTGTGATACAATCAACAACACAATGACATTGTCCGTGATCCAATCAACAACACAATGGCATTGTCTGTGATACCATCAACAAAATAAAAGTTAGGAATCCAGGCAATAACAGGTGTTCTGTTGTTTCAGCGGTGTTCGGCAGAAAAAGTGTCCGTTTTTAGTTCCATGAAAATAGAGCCGAACACCGCTGGGCTTTCGCATAGTTTAAAATGGCCGCTGCCTCGTGGTCGACATACGAACGACGACCACCCTGAATTCGTGTAATTGAGAAGTGTCTGCGGTTAACCACAACGTTCTAATTGGGATCAATCGGTTAACCAGCAAACTTCTCTCCTGGGTGGCCGTCCGTTCGTCTAGTTCATTCGGGAAAGACAGTCATTCGAATGGCTGGGCTATAGAAAACAGCCATTCATACGAACGGAATGCAAACAGACGAATACAGCAGGGAAACAAGCATTAAAAAAGAATAATCAGACAGATGGTTCGGTCACATAAGTTATGCCACAGTGGAGTGCAGATAAGTGATGCCCTAATTTTAAACCAACTTTTTATAATCATCCAGGCTTTCATAGCCATTCTGCAGAAAGGTTTATAATCATTCTGAAACTTAAGTAGATAATAAGACTCCAATACTGTAAAAAGATCCGAAAAGCCTGAGTCTTTAACCAATTTTCTGCAGAGATGGCTATTTTCCCAATCATTAAAGAAGCAGAGTTGAGATGCCATAAAGTAACCCTTAAAGTAAGGGAGATTAAGACCTCCCTGCTTATAGGGCATATAAAAATAAACTGCCTTTAATCTCACCCGTTTCCTCCCCCATAGTAGATCATTAATCATCCGCTCTATCAATCTAAAGTACTTATCCTCTATCCATATAGGGGAATTCCGAAGAACATAAAGAACCTAGGGCAGCACCACCATTTTTTTATCGAAATTCTATCCGCTCTTGCAAACAAATTTTTTTGCCATATCTTGATTTTTGATCTCAGCTTTTGCAATAAAGGAATCAGGTTAAGCTGCAAGTAGTCTTGAGCCTTGGCGGAAGTTACTATCCCCAGGTACTTCATTGTCTCAGAAATCGATAATCGATTAATCGAATCGTCAAAGGATCCTCGCAATTCATCTATTGGAAGAAGAGTAGTCTTAGCCCAGTTGACCTCCAGACCAGAAGAATTGCAAAATAAATTGACTAACTCCATTACTCAACAAAGTGTGCTTTCTGTTTGATGGATAAAAAACAGAATATCATCTGCATAGAGAGATATACGGTCCTGCTTCCCCATTACCCCAAAACCAGCCACCTTCGAGTCCTGCCTTATACTAACCGCAAGGGGTTCAATATAGATGTTAAACAAGAGAGGAGAGAGAGGACAACCTTGACGGGTGCCTCTCCCTAGTTCAAAGCTCTCAGTCAACATATCGTTGATCCTAATCCTGGCGGCCGGAGATTTATATAGCAACTGTATCATTGCAATAAATTTGGGGCCAAAGCCCATTTTTTTAATCACCTCCCAGAGAAATGCCCACTCGACCCTGTCAAGCGCCTTAGTGGTGTACAGCGACAGGATGGAGCGGGCACCGCTCACAGGAGACTGAATATTAGTGAAAAACCTGTGCAAGTTATAATGGGTACCCCTTCCCGACATAAAACCATTTTGATCTGGATGAATAACAGAGGACAAGACCCTAGAAAGCCTCCTAGCCAAGACTTTTGATAGTAGCTTAACATCCGTATTTAGCAAAGAGATTGGTCTATAAGAGCTCAAGTCTGCCAAGTCTTTATCTTTTTTCGGGATTAAAACTATCAAAGCTTCCATCATGGACCTTGGAAGATCGCCTCCCTGTAGTGCTTGTGAAAACACTTCTAATAGATGAGGAAGAATAGAGTCACCATACTTGCGGTAAAATTCATACGGAAGACCATCTAAACCTGGCGATGAGTTCCCAGAGATAGCCTTCAAAGCCTCCTGAAGCTCCAGGAGGGTCACTTCTTTTTCCAAAGAGTTTTTTTGAATCTCCGTTAACACCGGAAGAGAAATTCTCTCCAGGAACAACCTTGCCAGGTCAGATGAGATACCAGGGGATGCTCTATATATCTGAACGAGATATTGCAGAAATGTATCTCTAATTCCCTCTGGATTGCGTGTAGTTACACCATCTAAATTACGAATCGAGGTTATAACTTTCTTTTTCTTCTCCTGTTGGGAAACTATTCTGGCTAAGAGCTTACCAGGGCGTCCAGTCTCTGAGAAATACTTTTGTCCTTTAAAAAATAATCTATGATTTGCTTTTTCAATTACATATTCCTCAAGAGAACGGCTAGCTTTCTGCATCTCTTCCCTATTGTAATCCGTAGGTTGATTAGTAAATCGCTCTGTTGTGGACGCCACAGTCCTAACCAGTTCCTCCTCTTTTTTCCTAAATGTTCTCCTCATAGCGGTGATGTCACTAATAAGAACCCCTCTCAGGTACGCTTTCAGGGCGTCCCAGACTGAATTGATGTTAGCAAAGGGGAAGTTCACCTCCCAAAAGGAGGATATAAGTACAGTAGCTTGGTAGAATGATAGTTGTCCATAGTGGTAAGCCAATATGGATTCAACTTAAAGTCAAGCCCCCTATTGTCTTTATACAATACAAATTGAGACTGAACATGATCCCTCAGCCTTGGAAAAAATCCTGGGCGCTGTAAAAAGCAACGGTACTTTAATGCAAGGGATGGCCACCCAATTGGGGTCAATGCAGAGTGACATATCCTTAATAAGGGAAGATCTGGCCAAAATTCGAGATCGAGTTCTTAATGTGGAGAAGATGGTTGACTCCCTGCAATCCGACGTTGATATGTTAAAATCAAAGACCCTGACTCTTGCCTCAGAAAACCATCACTTACAAACTAAGCTTGAGGATTTGGAAAACAGATCAAGGCGATATAATATTCGTATAGTCGGATACCCAGAAGGAGCTGAAGGCCGGCAGTTGACTGAACAACTTAAAGATGTGATTTTTAAAAACTTGGGTAATGAACATTTCTCCTCTATGTTTCAAATAGAAAGAGCTCACCGCATTCCAGGGGGGAAACCCATTCCAGGGAAACCGTCGCGGGTAATTTTAATGAAGTTGTTACTGTCTACGGACAGAGACACGATACTGAGAAGAGCAAGAGAATGCTCACCTATTGAACATCAGGGTACCAAATTGTTATTCTTTCCTGATTTCGCTCGGGAGACCCAAGAAAAAAGAAGAAGCTTTATGGAGATCAAGAAACATCTGGCTGCTAAGGACATCAAATATTCGTCACAGTATCCAGTGAAGTTACGAGTGATCTATAACAGGACTTCCCAATTCTTTGAAAAACCAGAGCAAGCACGAGATTGGATGGAACGAATGGACATCTGAAATTTTGTGATTTGGCGATTGGGGGAATGGGGGGGGGGTGGGGTCAGTGGGAGGAGAATGGTCGGAAGGTAGAGGTTTGCTGACAGGATCGGGCAGACCAGTGGAGGGAGGGGAATGGGGAGGGGGATCTCGCCTTGCAGGGGTATGTTTTTTTTTTTTCTCTCTTCCTGATTGATGTCAATTAGAATCGTCTCTTGGAGTGTTAGAGGTCTTGGGGAAAGGGTTAAGAGACAAGCCATCATGGATGCAATAAAAAGATTCCTCCCTGCAATTATTTGCATAGTGGAAACTCATCTCACTAATGAGACTGTGTCTCGTTTGACAACGGGATGGCAAGCACAATCATATCATTCCACTTTTAGTAGTGCCTCAAGGGGCGTTTCGGTCTTAATCCATCACTCTGTAGACTTCACGTTAATAGAATCCTCCATAGATGAGCAGGGTAGATTCATCTTCTTGTATGGTAGACTTTATGGACAGAGCTATATTCTAGCTTTTTTTTATATACCCCCGCCCTTTTCGGTTTATCCACTTAATCAACTACTATTATTTTTGGAAAAAAGGCCAGAAGGTCAGCTTTTCCTGATGGGAGATTTTAACGCTGTTATGGATCCTAAAATGGACAGACTGACCCTGGATGCAGATCTGGGGAGGAATATTGGTTCTTCTCCACTACTTCAGTTCTGTTTGGAGGTTGGCTTGGTGGATATATGGGGGCATCTTGGTGGAGGAAAGAGAGTGTACTCCTGTGTTAGTAGGGGCGGTAGAGCAATGTCCAGAATTGATTTAGTGTTTACTAATGAGAGTAATTTGAATAATATCAAAAGGATACGATATGGAGTAAGAACAATTTCAGATCATTCACCTGTATCAATTGAGGTTCGCATCGGGGGGAATAAAGACAATGTCATTGCTATGTTAAAAATAATAAAACCGGATCCGTACAGATGCAGACGGTTGTATTATTAGTAACAGAAGAGTTTTTTTCTGAGCCCTGCCGGATCCGGAAAAAATGCTAGTGTGAAAGTAGCCTTATGCTGTATATGTATGTAGCTATAAATTCCTATTAACAGGCTGGCTACCAACACTTCACATTAGTCACTACTAGATCATAGGCGTGCGCACGGGGTGTGCCGGGTGTGCCTGGGCACACCCTATTAGGGTGCTGGCCGGCGAATACTAATGAAGCGCTTCCATTTTTGAAGCGCTCATTAGTACCGGAGGACCAGGAAGCAGTGAACTTACCGCTTCCTGGTCCTCGGCTGACGTCACACTGTGCGTGGCAGTTCAGAGCGCACAGCCGAGAGCCGACATCAGGAGTAAGAACGGGCTGCAAGGAGCGGCGGCGTCCAGGAGCAGGAGAGGTAAGTGTTTTTTTATTTTATAAAAAATGAGGCTGCTGGGGGCTAATGAGGCAGAATAGGGGACTAATAAGAGGCACATGGGGGCATAATGAGGCACATTGGGGCATAATTTGGCACATGGGGGCATAATGAGGCTAATGAGAGGCATAATGGGGGGCTAATGAGGCATAATGACGGCTAATGAGACATTTGGGGGCTAATGAGGCATAATAGGGGCTGATGAGGCAAAATGGGGCTATTAAGGCATAATGGGGCTAATCAGGCATAATTTGGGGCTATCAAGGCATAATGGCTGATAATCGGGGCTAATGAGGCATAAGGGCTGATAATGGGGGCCAATGAAGCATAAGGGCTGATGATAGGGCTAGTGAGGCATAAGGGCTGATAATAGGGGCTAATGAGGCATAAGGGCTGATTATGGGGCTAGTAAGGGGCTGATGATGGGGGCTAATGAGGCATAAGGGCTGATGATGGGGGGTTAATGAGGCATAAGGTCTGATGATGGGGGCAAATGAGGCATAAGGGCCGATGATGGGGGCTAATGAGAGGCATAATGGGGGCTAATGGCATAAAGGCTGATATGGGGGCTAATGAGAGGCATGGGGGCTGATATGGGGGTGATGAGAGGCATGGGGCTCTTATCTGAGGTCTGATGGGGGGTCATTTACATTGGGGTCTGATTGGGGGTCTGATTTGAGGTTATTTTTGGGGTCTGATTAACATTGGGGGTCTGATTGGTGGTCTAATCTGAGGTGTAATGAAAAATATTTTTTTTCTTATTGTCCCCTTCTAAAACCTAAGTGCGTCTTATGGGTCGGTGCATCTTATATGTCTCCTTTCTGAACTGCAGAGCAGTGCCCACTTCCATCCCTGAGCCCAGCTGCCCAGAGCACTGATCCTGAGCATGCTGGAGTCTTCAGAACTGTAAATATTTACAGTCATTCACTGTAAGCTATATTATTGGTCGCTGGAGTCACGAACCATAGCGACCCTGCCTTCGGTGTACCTAAAATCATTCCACCGTGCACCTCAACCAACATCTGGCAACAGATCCCTTAACACCGGAGCTATCCTTCCTGTCACTGCACGGCGGCCCAGGTAGCTGTAGCTGCAGAAACAGTACCAAATATTACACCCATCAGGCCACCACACTCACACATTGCCCCTGTGGCCCGGTCGCTACAACTATAAGACCCATCAACCCTAATTCACAGCCTAGCACAGAATGACATTCTGTTTGTTCTTTCGGCCTGTGAGCCAATCAGAGCAAGCCCTCCCCCCACTTTCTTTCAGGGACATGTGAGCACTCTTCTTCTTCCTCCTCTCTGGTGCTTTTTTCCCCACCATGTGCAGTAAAATGGGGCTACGTGTCATTTTACTGAATTCGTCTGAAACAAATCTAAAAAGGGTCAGGTTCATCTGCCATCTAAAAAATAGCAAAGTTTGAACTGAACCAGTTCGGTACAAACTGGTTCACTCATCTTTATATAGGTTGCAATTTTTTTGTGACATTTAAAAATGTCGGACATGGTAAGTGTGCCACAAAACCGGTTTTAGCAGAAACATACATACCTTGCCCTAAATAATAGACTTTTGAGAAAAGTGGTGTCATGTAGCATAGGATTGGAAATGTCGCAAAATTTCCCGCAATTCAAGATACGCATCAAAACCTGTGACAAATTATAATAACAAAACAGGCATTAAATACTTTATAAATGTCCCCCCAGGTCTTTATCTGATGATGTAATAGTTGACAGAGAATAGCTCACTGATATTCCAATTGGAATTGGGTGCTCTAGTACTGGAACTGGATCACCGTCTCAGAAAAAATAGTATATGTAAATCAGACTGGCACTCCAACTTATGTAATCTATGGACACTGCTCATTCATAAAATGTAACCTCATTTAACAATAACGCATAATAAAAATAAAAATAAATGCAATAAAATTCCAGATAAAATAATATATGTATCACAGGTGGGTTAGAAATCTATAGACCATATAATGGTAAGTCCACTTTGTTTGGTTACTAAAATAGCAGCATAGTTTACAAAACTCCAATTGCATGCAATGGAAAAAAGGTTTAATTGTTGAGCACTGATAGGACGGGGATTGATACTTAGTCCAAAAAACGGTACTTGGTAGTGAATCGCAGTGAAGATTATAACCGTTTAGTAAGTAAAAAATCTTGTATAATTCAAAGTTTCATCATATGTCTGTCTTAAAGAGGCAAGACAGTTACAGCTAGTAGCTTGAGTTTGTCCTCCTCTGGTATCGTTTTGGTCAGTAATCCATCAGTATAAATGTAGCCAAAAAAAAAAAAACAGGAGTGGATTCCAAACAGAGATATTTGCATGTCTTCTCTGTTTTGTACCCACTCCTGCTTTTGGCTACCAAATCATAAGCCAATTCTGATGCAAAATAGGGACCATGTCATACAGGCCTTCCAGCTGCTACATAGACAGGATCCGTTGTGTGTCACATTTTTCCTTCCTTCTGACAGATCAGAAGAAGGGTAACATAAATGGTGATGTCATCTAGGCAAAAAAGGCAAAATAGTGGCCCAGTGACAGATTGGTGAGCTAGCAGCAGCATGGGGAGATCACACAGTCGCCCAATGACAGAGTATTGAGGTGGCAGCAGCATGAGGAGACCAAAGAGTGGTGAGGTGGCAGCAGCACGAAGAGACCAAAAAGTGTCCCAGTGATATAGTGCTGAGCTGGCAGCAGCATGACGAGACCACAGAGTGATGAGGGGGCAGCAGCATGAGGAGACTACAGAGTGGCCCAGTGATATAGTGCTGAGCTGGCAGCAGCATAAGGAAACCAGAGAGAAGACCACAGAGTGGTGAGGGGGCAGCAGCATGTGGATACCACAAAGTGGCCCAGTGACAGAGTGTTGAGGTGGAAGCAGCATGAGGAGACCACAGACTGGTCAGGTGGCAGCAACATGAGGAGACCAAAGGGTGGCCCAGTGACAGAGTGTTTAGGTGGCAGCAGCATGTGGAGACCACAGAGTGGCCCAATGACAGAGTGGGGAGGAGGCAGAAGCATGAGGGGACCACAGAGTGGAGAGGTGACAGCAGCATGAGGAGACCACAGAGTGGCCCAGTGACATAGTGGTGAGCTAGCAGCAGAATGAGCAGTCTACATTGGCCCAGTAAAGGAGTGGGAGGGAGGTGGCAGCAGCATAAGGAGACCACAGAGTGGCCCAGTGACCTAGTGGTGAGGTGGCAGCAGTGTGAGAAAACCACAAAGAGGCCCAATAACAGAGTGGGGAGGTGGCAGCAGCGTGAGTAGACCACAGAGTGGTGAGGTGGCAGTAGCATGAGGAGACCACAGAGTGGCCCAGTGACCTAGTGGTGAGGTGGCAGCAGTATGAGAAAACCACAAAGAGGCCCAATAACAGAGTGGGGAGGTGGCAGCAGCATGAGGAGACCACGGAGTAGCCAAGTGACATAGTGGTGAGCTGGCAGCAGCATTAAGAGACCAAAGAGTGGCCCAGTGACATGGTGGAGAGCTGGCAGCAGCATGAGTAAACCAAAGAGTGGCCCAGTGACATGGTGGAGAGCTGGCAGCAGCATAAAAAGACCACAGAGTGGCTCAGTGACAGAGTGGGGAGGTGGCAGCAGCATGAGGAGACCGCAGAGTAGTGATGTGGCAGTAACATAAAGAGACCACAGAGTGGCCAAGTGACATAGTGTTGAGCTGGCAGCAGCAGGAGGAGACCACAGAGTGGCCCAGTGACATAGTGATGAGCTGGCAGCAGCATGAGGAGAACATAGAGTGCCCCAGTGACATAGTGGAGAGGTGGCAGCTGCATGAGGAGACCACTGAATGGTCCAGTGACCTAGTGGTGAGGTGGCAGCAGCATGAGGAGACCACAGAGTGGCAAAGTGACAGTGTGGTGAGCTGGCAGCAGCATGAGGAAACTACAGATTGGCCCAGTGACAGAATGGTGAGCTGGCAGCAGGATGAGGAAACCACAGAGTAGCCCAGTGACAGAGTGGGGAGGTAGCAGCAGCATGAGGAAACCACAGAGTGGTCCAATGACAGAGTGGGGAGGTGGCAGCATCATGAGGAGACCACAGAGTGGTGAGATGGAAGCAGCATGAGGAGACCACAGAGTGGTGAGGGGGCAGCAGTATTAGGAGACCACAGAGTGGTTCAGTGACATAGAAGTGTAAGCTGGCAGCAGCATGAGGAGACCACAGAGGAGTCCAATGACAGAGTATTGAGGTGGCAGCAGCATGAGGAGACCACAGAGTGGTGAGGTAGCCGCAGCTTGAGGAGTCCACCGAGTGGCCCAATGACATTGTGGTCTCCTCATGCTGCTGCCAGCTCACCACTGAGTGGACCAGTGACTGAGTGTTGAGGTGGCAGCAGCATGTGGAGACCACAGAGTGTTGAGGTGGCAGAAGCATGTGTAGACCACAATGTGGCCTAATGATATAGTGAGGAGGTGACAGGAGCATGAGGAGACCACAGAGTGGTGAGGTGGCAGCTGCATGAGGAGACCACAGAGTGGCCCAGTAACAAACTGGTGAGATGGCAGTAGCATGAAAAGACCACAGAGTGGCCCAGTGACATAGTGGTGAGGTGGGGGGCAATACCAGTACCATGGTTCCGATTTTGAGTTGTCGAGGAGAAAGCCAGGATTCGATTTCTTGATGAATCACGCAGAGAAGTTCCTCCCCTGTGTGACTCAGTTCGCCCAGGCAAACTAGTTGCAAAACAGCATGACACCGCCGTGCCTTGCACATGTGGTATGCTGGAGGAGCACTGTGAATTGTCCCTGCAGTGGAGTCAGAGGACACGGTGGAGGACATTGTAGCAGGACCGACGGCGTGAAAACATGGAGGCGGAAGCGGCGTCACCTGGCCAAGTTTCTGGTGTGGCTGGGCAGGAACCACATTTAACCAGTGAGCCGTAAAGGACATATATTGTCCTTGACCGTAGTTACAGCTCCACACATCGGTGCTGCCGTGCCTTTTGGCAGACACTGACAGGCTCAAGGACTCCCCCACCTTCTGTTCTACATATGTGTGCAGGGCTGGTACTGCCTTTTTCGCAAAGAAATGACGGCTTGGGACTCTCCACCTTGGCTCAGCACAAGCCATCAGTTCTCTGAAAGGTGCAGAGTCCACCACTTGGAAACGAAGGGATTGCATCATCAGCAACTTGGCCAGGGGCACGTTCAGCTTCTGCACCGTTGAATGCGTGCACGCATACTGTTGCTTCTTGGCAATTACTTTGGTGATCGATTGCTGATGAAATGACTGACGAGGAGTAAGAGGACGAGGAGCAGGAGCATCGGCACCAGAAGATGATGGGAAGAACAGACAGCTTTCTTCAGCTGAGATGGTGAAGCCTTGACTGCATGAATTCAGGTGTGTGCCACTGGGTGATGCAGCGGTTTCTGCAGCAGGCTGGACCACCACATCAGAACCCTGGTTCTCCCAGGCCACTTTATAGTGAAGGTGCATGTGTTGATACAGGGCCATGGTGCCAACATTGGCACCCTGGCCACACCTTACCTTCTGCCCACAAATTTGGGCAAATGGCCATGTTCACCTCGTCCGGTGGCTTGATGAAAAATTGCCACACTCCGCACTGATTGCCCGCTACCTCTGCCTCTGTGAACCCCTGCACCACTACTTTCTGGGCAGGTAGGCTCCTGTGAAGCGGGTGGTCTACCCCTGGCACATTTGTCTGCCGACCTCCCATTGCTGCCACTCTGCTGACTCACAGCCACGCTACCACCTTGCTGGTTCAGCCGCTGCCTCACACGCAAGCTTCCACCCTCTTCTCCTGATGATGAAGCCCCTTTACCCTGCTCCGAAGTGCAATCGGCTACATCATCATCATCCGCTACTGTCTTTACGTCACTGATGTCTTCCTCAACAGTCTCAGGGCCAGGAGCCCGACCGCTCACAACACCTGCTCCCACGCGACTCTCATCATTACTACTTGCCCACCTACCGGAGGAAGCGGCGGATGTTTCCTCCAGATCTTGGCTCGGCAGTAGCTGCTGACTGTCCTTTAGTAGCTGGTCCTCGCTGAAAAGTGGAGCCGAGCATACGGCATATAATACTTCTCACGGTGAGGGAGCAGAAAATGACAGAGGCAGGTTGAGGACAGTTGGGGACACAGGGCCTGCTCCCGAGCCATGCCAACTAAGCGTCATGTCAGAGGAACCCACCAACTCTTGGCTGAAGGTGTCTGATGTCACTTGCGATGAAGTCAAAGACCGAGTCAACCATTCAAGCACTTCTGGGTTGCTGGTCAAGACACGACCGCTAGATGACACTGGGAGCTCAGGCCTCTCGCTGCGACTTCTGTTGCCACACTCCCTTCTTCTGCTGCTACTACTGCCTGCGACAGAAACATTTTGCCCACTGCCCGTTCCCTTTGAAGGGCCTGTCACTTATTATACAGTATGTCAGACAGACAAAAGAATTAAATTGAAATAATACACCCCGTAAATGGCTGTAGTGCAATGTAACTTTACTGCAGAACGGCAATTAAGACGTATTCTTTTTCCTATTAATACACCCCCCCCCAAAAAAATTTTTTTATAATAATCAAAATTCACCGCAGAATAGCAAATAAGTCGTATGTATCTTTCCTATTAATACACCCTGTAAATGGCTGTAGTACAATGTAACTTCACTGCAGAACGGCAATTAAGACATATTCTTTTTCCTATTAATACATCCCCCCGCACCCCAAAAAAAATATATCAATCAAAATTCACCGCAGAACGGCTAATATGACGTACTGTCATGCCTTTTCATAAATATATAAACATTTATACATTATTATTAGAATGTGTATTAATGGCCTATAAGAAGCCATGTTGTACTTATGTTCACCCTCCTTTATGAACCTTCATTGTGAAAAAAAATGGGTTCAAGGGAAGGTTATCCCTGGCAGATGTGTGCCTATCTAAGGGAGTAATTTTACCTCATCACTAGGCAATGAGCCGAGATAAGATTACTTATTGGCACATATCTGGCATCCTTTTATAATGAGGTTCATTAATGAGACAAACATACGATGTCTGTTTATTCATATAGTGGATCATATTTAGTTTTGGCACAAGTTAATCAATATATCACATATGTGTTGTTTTATATTTCACATATTGGTTTTATTTTGTTACATGTTATAATCGTATATTAACGTATATATATCCTGTGTGTCTATCACCAGAAGCGTGTATTCCTGAAGTATGTGGAAAAGCATGCTCAATTGGTTTTCTGCTAATGAGAAGTTGCTCAGAAAAGTTGTGTTATTTTCAAAAGAAAATGCACCTGTGAAATCCAAAAACCCACACATTTTTAGTCTGTGTTTAAGATTTATGACATGAGAACAGTTATACTAGTTTCTGGGAATCTAGGTTTTTAATTGCTTCAAATGTCAGGGGGTATGCCTGCTTTTGATGTACGCCCCAGGTGGTGGATGTTTACCACTTAACATGAAGTCACATTATATAAATTTAACTCTTAAAAGTTTCACATTTATAAATTACACAACATTGCCACCTAGGTATCGGCAGATAACATTACACCATTCACCACAAAGCATTTTTGGTAATGTATGATCATAGTACCATTACCATATGTGCACACCCTTTGGTTTGGTTGAAAGACTGTTCTCTAAAGGGGTGTATTCTTTTGATAAGTCTGTGAATATTAATCATAGACAGGATAAGAGAGGGAGGCCGAGAGAGAAAGGAAAAAAAGTACTCCAAACAAAAAATAGACACATGGCCAGGGGAAGCAAAGCTTTGTATTTTATCCTGGATCACGGGGAACCCTCTGGAGAGCTGACCATCCCTCGGGAGCCCTCCTCACCTTTTGACCCTTGGTAACGTATATCTTGTTTGTTTCTTGCAGTATTGATAAGTTACTTAGCCCGGTATATAGCCAAAGATCCCCATTTGCGTGGATAAGTAGTGTAAAGACACCTGGTCAATGTTAGTCTTCCTTTTAACAACGATGCATATTGTTAACAGGGCCAGACGCTGACCGAGTCCTCTGGGAGTGTTTACCTCCCCTAATTTATACCGAGCTGATAAATTTATAGTGCCACCATATACCTCAAAGTATTGGTGTTGTCTTTTCTTTGATGTGCCAGCACCATCTGGTGGTATAGATTGGTATTACATATCATTGTACAGGTTGTATTATCGATTTTGTATTTAGTACTCATGTATAATAAACTCACATATATTTTTGCATAGACGATGGTACCTTGTTTTCTTTCTAGTTGCACAAAATAATTAAGATTCTCGCCAACGAGCTGAGAGGTTATTATGTCGCCCTCTCCTCAGTAGGATCAATAACTTTGATATTTTTTCCTTTGATCCTTTTTTTTTTTTTTTTTGTATATATATATTTTTTGTATATATTAATGCACCCAGTAAATGGTTGTAGTACGGTGTAACTTCACCACAGAATGACAATTAAGACGTATTCTTTTTCCTATTAATACACCCCCCCCCAAAAAAACTATAACAATCAGAATTCACAGCAGAACGGCTAATAGGACGTACGCATCTTTCCTATTAATACACCCCGTATTAATGTAGTACAATGTAACCACCACAGAACGGCAATTAAGACGTATTCTTTTTCCTATTAATACACCCCCCTAACAAAAGTATAGCAATCAAAATTCACAGCAGAACGGCTAATAGGACGCACGTATCTTTCCTATTAAGGGTACTTTCACACTAGTGTTATTCTTTTCCAGTATTGAGTTTCGTCCTAGCGGCTCAATACCGGAAAAAGACTGATCAGTTTAATCCTAATGCATTCTGAATGTAGAACATTCCGTTCAGGATGCATCAGTTCAGTCCCTCTTACATTTTTTTTACTTGCTCCGGTATTTTCTCTTGGGGGGGCAGAGTCAAGCAGCCGAGCCAGATACAGCACATGTGAAGAGCTCTGCTGCTGACCGTGCCTTCTGAGCCTTTCACAGACACTATTTTTTTGCTGAAAATGGGTAAAACAGGCAAGGACAAGCCAAAGGACACTCCAGGCAGACGTAAAGCCTCTGCCAGCCAGAGTGACTTGGATAAATTTGTGTTAAAGATCTGATCCCAGAGGCAAATCCAAGATGGCGCCCGCGCGATGCACAGGCCTCATGGAGGAGGGGACAGTGATCAGGAGGAGACTGTGCCATCTGAGGACTTACCTCTATCATGGAACTTCATGAGAGACCTCCTGCAGGACGCCCTAGAGCCGCTTCGCCGCGATCTGTCTGAGATAAAAAAAAGACATGCGTCAGCTAAATTCCAAAATGGAGGAGCTAGAGTCAACGCAACAAACTCTCATCACTTTCAACGAGCAAGTCTCCCATAGCCTGGATGAGGCGAAAGCACATAGCAATTATGTATATTCTCTGGTGGAAGATCAGGACAACAGGGGACGAAGGAACAATATTAATTTAAAAGGTGTCCCCGAATCGGTGTCACAAAAAATCCTGAAGCAAGAGGTGGTTCAGTTGTTCGCCCGCCTGGTGCCAGATCGCCAGCCAGAGGACTTCGAATTAGATAGAGTCCACAGGGCCCTGCGCCCAGCACCAAAACTGCAAGATCCCCCTAGGGATGTTATATGCCGGCTTAACAAGTTTGCAGTAAAGGAGGACATTTTAACAGCAGCACGTACCAACAGGACTGTCGAGATTGAAGGATCTGCAGTTTCCCTATACCAGGATCTATCGCCAATGACCCTCAGGGAAAGGAGACACTTGAAACCTTTACTGGATATTCTTTTTCAGAAAAAAACACTGGCTTCATCCGTTCGGCTTACTTATAAATACGCAGCTGCGCAAACAAGTAATAAGAAGCCATGCTGATCTTCTACGTGTGTGTGAAGTCATGTACATACAGGGGCTGAATATCCCTGACTGGTGCCCAGCGCAAAACCTGGCGAATTTACCTGCGTTGCCGGTGCGGGAATCCTGGCAAGCTGTTGAGCCGAAGAAACAACGTCCCCAGAAGTCCAGGAGATTTCCCACCTGAAAGAAAATATAAAAGTCATGGACTTTGAATGACCTTACTTAAATCTGAGTAATATGCGGTTTTTATGTGTGCCATGCTCACTACTTCTACTGCTATTTCTTACTGTGATCTCGAATTTACTCTCATTCTCTACCCTTCTCTTTTGGATTACTTACTCCTCCAACACTATGCGCCGTAACGTGCTATATTTCTATAAAGTACGTTTCTCTGTTCTCCAGAAAATTCTATACTAGCTAGTCTTTTTGTCTTGCCCTACTTACATGATATTCAGTATATCTCACAAGCTTATGGCATAAGGGGAGACACTGGTGTACCATATAGAGTTGCTGCAATCTCTTTAGTAGGTTTGTGGAAGTAGGGCGATACCTAGTGGTTATACAATTTAATGCAGCAGTTTTCATTATCTCCATAAAGTTAGAAAGTACAGGCCGGACCTAGGCCTCGGGGCTTGGGGGAGGCCTGGTATGCCAGAGGCCTGAGGGAGGTAGATGAAGGGAGGGGAGAGGTTAATGGGTGGGTTTGAAGTGGGGAGGCGCATTAGGGGTGGGGGCAAGGTGATAAAAAGAGTAGGAAGAGCGGGAAGAGAGGCCATTTTGGAAGATGCAACAGAATCTGCAGCAGCCACCGCCCACCCACCCCTTTTGGGCTGCATTTTGTCCAGCAGGTTATGGTTTATACTGTCATAGCGGCCGGGCCCGTGGTGGGTCCTTGGAGTTGGTGGTTGTGGTGGATCTAGCGTGGCGGGGAGGGAGTTAAATGGCTCTGGACTTCCCTGGTACTGGAATTTGGGCGTGATATGGCGGGTATCTGCCTACGTTGTGGCCCATGGTTACCGGTTTCTGCCTCTGAGCTGGCGATTAACGGCTAGTGGTAATTTAGTTCAATTA
Source organism: Bufotes viridis (assembly GCA_033119425.1). Classification (NCBI taxonomy): domain Eukaryota; kingdom Metazoa; phylum Chordata; class Amphibia; order Anura; family Bufonidae; genus Bufotes; species Bufotes viridis. The sequence goes on from CM065592.1 coordinate 315,223,634, forward strand.
AGGGGCAGGGCAGATACCTGTCGGGTTTACAGGGCTCCAAGGACCCTCCCCGTGTTTCAGGTTCTTCTTGGGCATGAAGAGATAGCAGGACTGTCAGTAGGATCCTCGGTCCATCAGACAGCAGCATTCGCTGATGACATTCTGTTGCTGATCTCTAACCCTATAATTGCCTTTCCAGCCATCATGTCGACGCATCAGAATCTTTCCGACCTGTCCAACTTTTCGGTAAATCTGACTAAATCCATAGTGTTATATATGTCCATAAAGTCGAGTGATCTAGAAGTTTTGAAAAGGACTACACCCTTTCTATGGTCTACAAACCATGTTACATTTTTAGAGATAAAACTTACCCCTGATTTCTCCCGCTTACATCACGAAAATGTTGTACCACTTCCGAAACGCTTGGAAGATACTATTAGCTCATGGGACGTCCCGTATGTCTCATGGTTCAGACGTAGGACTTTAATTAACCACATCAGCCGCCCTAGCTTAAACACCCTTAATGACCAGGCCACTTTTTACAATTCTGCACTACACTACTTTCACCGTTTATTGCTCGGTCATGCAACTTACCACCCAAATGAATTTTGCCTCCTTTTCTTCTCACTAATAGATCTTTCATTTGGTGGTATTTCATTGCTGCTGACATTTTTACTTTTTTTGCGATTAATCAAAAATGACCGAAATTTTTGCTAAAAAATAACTTTTTTCACTTTCTGTTGTAAAATTTAAAAAAAAAAACGACATTTCTAGATACATTTTTTGCAAAATTTATCATTCTACTTGTCTTTGATAAAAAAAAAATGCAAGAAGTGTATATTTATTGGTTTGGGTCAAAGTTATAGCATTTACAAACTATGGTGCAAAAAAGTGAATTTCCGCATTTTGACTTTCGGAGCAACTGTCATGTTTCCTGAGGCACTACAATGCCCAGACAGTACAAATTCCCCACAAATGACCCCATTTCAGAAAGTAGACACCCTAAGGTATTCGCTGATGGGCATAGTGAGTTCATGGAAGATTTTATTTTTTGTCACAAGTTAGCGGAAAATGACATTTTTTGAAAAACAAAATCCATTTCAGCTAACTAGTGACAAAAAATAAAAACTTCCATGAACTCACTATGCCCATCAGCGAATACCTTAGGGTGTCTACTTTCCGAAATGGGGTCACTTGTGGGGTATTTATACTGCCCTGGCATTTTAGGGGCCCCTAAAGCGTGAGAAGAAGTCTGGAATCTAAATGCGTAAAAATGACCTGTGAAATCCTAAAGGTACTCCTTGGAATTAGGGCCCCTTTGCGCACCTTGGCTGCAAAAAAGTGGCACATATGTGGTATCGCTGTACTCAGGAGAAGTAGGGCAATGTGTTTTGGGGTGTATTTTTACATATTACCATGCTGGGAGTGAAAAATAGCCCTGTAAATGACAACTTTTTCCATTTTTTTATACAAAGTTGTCAATTTACTGAGATATTTCTCTCATCCAGCATGGGTATATGTAAAAATACACCCCTAAACACATTGCCCTACTTCTCCTGAGTACGGCGATACCACATGAGTGACACTTTTTTGCAGCCAAGATGCGCAAAGGGGCCCTAATTCCAAGGAGTACCTTTAGGATTTCACAGGGCATTTTTACGCATTTGCATTCCAGACTTCTTCTCATGCTTTAGGGGCCCCTAAAATGCGAGGACAGTATAAATACCCCACAAGTGACCCCATTTTAGAAAGAAGACACCCCAAGGTATTCCGTGAGGGGCATGGCGAGTTCATAGGAGATTTTTTTTTGGCACAAGTTAGCGAAAATGTTTTTATTTTTTTTCTTACAAAGTCTCCTATTCCACTAACTTGTGACAAAAAATAAAATTAAATTTTACATGAGCTCGCCATGCCTGTGGAGGAAGACATCTTTGCCAGATTTTTGATACAAAGTGTTTGCCAAAGCATATAAACTCCAACACCTCTCCTCAGCTCATATGCCTGGGCAAACGTACCTGTACTGCGGTGAAGAAATCTCGTCCTGCAGCAGCGCATACACCGACTTCACGTGTCTTCTGACAGCAGCGCAATGCTTCTCTCAGAATGCACATCAGTGCTGCAGCGTTTTCATCGGTTGATCCAGCTGGAAAATAAAGGGTGGTTAGTAAAAAAAAAAAAAAGAAGAAGAAAAAACAAGCAGCAGGCTCATAAATTTGAACGTTACGAACTTTATAAACTTGAACATCATAAAACTTTTAAAACCTAAACTTTCTTTTTCTTGCTACCTGTTTCATAATTTTTTTTTTCTTTTCACTCTTTATTTTCCTTGCATAAACCGCACTTTATCCCAAGTGAAAGGAAACGTTTCTACCGTTTCACATAGCTGCAGTAGAACACTAGCACCCCTGTGTGTTAGGGTCTCTCAAAACCTAGTATCCTGAGAGACCCGAGATCCTGATTGTATAAACTACCTGTGTCCTGCGGTCCCTACGTCCCTAAGTGTACCTGAGTGTGGTACTTTCGGAAACACTCCCCTAGGCATAGGGCAGGGTGGTCAGGACAGTCAGAACAGAAATAGTGGGTGTCACGCCTTATTCCACTCCTGCTACAGACACGACATCTTTTTCGGGGTGGCGGTTGGGTTGAGGTACCAGCAACGACACTGGGGAAGTGTCGCTCGTGTAGACGGCTCATTACACTGGGGTTTGGGGCCACGGAACCTCCTGGATACAGGAGGTTCTCGATGATCTCTTCCTGAAATTTGAGGAAGGATCCTGTTCTCCCAGCCTTACTGTAGAGAACAAAACTATTGTACATAGCCAATTGAATTAGATATACAGACACCTTCTTATACCAAGGTCTGGTCTTTCGGGAAAGCAAATATGGGGCCAACATCTGGTCATTGAAGTCCACCCCTCCCATGAGCAAATTATAGTCGTGGATAGAGAGGGGTTTTTCAATGACACTGGTTGCCCGTTCAATTTGGACTTTCGTGTCTGCGTGAATGGAGGAGAGCATGTAAACGTCATGCTTGTCTCTCCATTTCACCGCGAGCAGTTCTTCGTTACACAAGGCAGCCCTCTTCCCCTTTGCAAGATGGGTGGTAACGAGCCGTTGGGGAAAGCACCGGCGACTAGGTCACGCGGTAGCCAATCTGTTCTAGGAACAAATGCCTGAAGAGGGGCACACTTGTGTAGAAATTGTCCACATAAAGATGGTACCCCTTGCCGAATAAGGGTGACACCAACTCCCAGACTGTCTTCCCGCTGCTCCCCAGGTAGTCAGGGCAACCGACCGGTTCTAGGGTCTGATCTTTACCCTCATAGACCCGAAATTTGTGTGTATAGCCTGTGGCCCTTTCACAGAGCTTATACAATTTGACCCCATACCGGACGCGCTTGCTTGGGATGTATTGTTTGAAGCCAAGGCGCCCAGTAAAATGTATCAGGGACTCGCCTACGCAGATGTTTTGTGCAGGGGTATACAAATCTGCAAATTTTTGGTTGAAGTGGTCTATGAGGGGCCGAATTTTGTGGAGCCAGTCAAAAGCTGGGTGGCCTCTGGGACGAGAGGTGGTGTTGTCACTAAAGTGCAGGAAACGCAGGATGGTCTCAAATCGTGTCCTGGACATGGCAGAAGAGTACATGGGCATGTGATGAATTGGGTTCGTGGACCAATATGACCGCAATTCATGCTTTTTTGTTAGGCCCATGTTGAGGAGAAGGCCCAGAAAAGTTTTAAATTCAGAAACTTGGACTGGTTTCCACCGGAAAGGCTGGGCATAGAAGCTTCCCGGGTTGGCGTTTATAAATTGAGTGGCATAAAGGTTTGTTTCTGCCATGACTAGGTCAAAGAGCTCCGCAGTGAAGAACAGCTCAAAAAACCCCAGTGCCGATCCGATCTGAGCTGTCTCCACCCGAACTCCTGACTGGGCGGTGAAGAGGGGAACTAATGGTGCAGCTGAAGATGGGGGCTGCCAATCAGGGTTTGCCAGCACCTCAGGGATTCTAGGGGCTCTACGGGCCTGTCTGTACAGTGGCTGCGACAGGGGAACTATTGCACGTGCCACCGTACCAGCTTCAACTGCCCTTCTGGTGCTCGCCACTTCACCATGTTCTACGGCAGTGCTGGTAGTAGGTCCAGGATGGGCTGCGCTGCTGGTGTATGCCTCACCACGTAATCCAACAGCGCCAGCCCCACTCTGCTGCCCTTGAAACGGATCCTGCGCAACTTGTGTTCTAGCGACACGGGGCCAGGTACGCCTGGTGGTATCAGGGACCTCAACCTCCTCATCTGATCTTTGGGTCAGACTGCCACTGCTTTCTACAGGTTCATATTCTGACCCGCTAGATTCGTCAGATGAGGGTTCCCATTCCTCATCCGACTGGGTCAGAATCCTGTAGGCCTCTTCAGACGAATACCCCTTATTTGGCATTTGGAAAACTAAATTTAGGGGGTATTCCCTGAGACTACACTAGAAAAAAAGCAAGCCTGTCTTACAAATGGGAGGCTAGCGAAGTACAGGAAGCTGCTGCGATTGATAAAAAAGATCAAAACTGTTTTTTTTTTATTGCCGCAGCGCTTGTGAAGTGATTGTGGAGTGATAAAAAATAAAAAAAAATTGTCACTGGGGCGGGCGTGGGTAAATGCACGTGTGGGCGACCGATCAGACCTGATCAGGCAAACACTGCGTTTTGGGTGGGGGGCGAACTAAGGTGACACTAATACTATTATAGATCTGACTGTGATCAGTTCTGATCACTTACAGATACTATAAAAGTACAAATGCTGATTAGCGCTACCCTAATCAGCGAATCGGTGACTGCAGTGCGGTGGGCTGGGCGCTAACGGAAGCTAACTACCTACCAAAGGGGCCTAAACTAACCTAAACCTAGCAGTCAATACTGGTGAAAAAAAAAAGTGACAGTTTACACTGATCACTTTTTTTCCTTTCACTAGTGATTGACAGGTGATTGAAAGGGGTGATCAAGGGGTTAATTGGGGTGATGGGGGGTGATCTGGGGCTAAATATGTAGTGCTTGGTGTACTCACTGTGACATGTGCTCTGTGCTGGGTCCAACCGATGAAAAGGACCCAGCACAGAGTACAGAAGCCATTTAATGCATTATATTTATAAATATAATGCATTATATGGCTTGTGATTTGTTTTTTTTAACGTCACCAGCCTGCCAGCGACGATCATTGGCTGGCAGGCTGGTGACGAACTTCTTCTGAGCCTGCCCTGATCTTCTGTGCGCCCGCGCATCAACGAGGAATACCTGGGGTATCAACGAGATCACGCGATCCTGCGTGCGGCGGTCCAGAGAAGGTTAAAACTATCCTTCTGCCTACTACCTTGTACTATATTCAGACTCGTCCGATGCCCATTCCCAAATCATTCTTTAAAAGAATACAGGACATTCTAATGAGATTTCTTTGGGGTGGGAAAAGAGCTCGTCTGCCTTTCAAACAAGTAATTCAGCATCCCACTAATGGTGGTTTAGGAATCCCGGACTTACACCACTACCACAAAGCAGTGATGAGTCTCAGATGTTTGGAATGGTTGAGACCACATTCCAATCGATTGGATCTAATAGTAGAACAAGACATGTCGACCATTCCAGTACGCACATTTCTATTTATGGACAACTCCCAAACTTCTAAAACTATTCGAACTCATAGTTCGATTACCAAATACGTATGTGGGCGGAGTCTAACTGGAGATCTATTTTGATACCGAATTACCCTATTTTAATGCAAATTAGGGATGTCTTTTTTCAAGCATCTGCTGACTTTCTTCAGACTCTCCCTGAAAGGGTGAAACAGTGTGTCTTTCCGTTGTTAGCCATAGCATAGCCATGCCCAGATAATGATATTCCCTCGGCGGTAGACCTTTGTAAACATCCATTGATGCCGAACTGTTCTCCATTTCATATTTAGGGTCCATTCACACGGCTGTGTGTGTTTTGCGGATCCACGGATTGCAGATCCGCAAAACACGAAAATCGGCAATGTGCTTTCCGCATTTTGCGGACCGCACATCGCCGGCACTCTCATAGAAAATGCCTTTTCTTGTCGGCAATTGCGGACAAGAATAGGACATGCTCTATTTTTTTTCGTGAACGCGATTGCGGACCCGGAAGTGCGGATCCGCAATTGCGGACCTGGCCGGGACATCGTCTGTCCCCATTGAAATTAATGGGTCCGCAATTCCGTTCCGCAAATGCGGAACAGAATTGCGGATGTGTGAATGGACCCTAACTGTTGTATTCAGCATGTAAGGAAGTACCTGACCCGTTTACCCACCACGATAACTCATTCTCCATTTGAAAAATTAGCCATACAAATTAAAGACCCAAAAGAAAAAATTTCCAAACTGTGGGATTTTAATGTCTCTTTCTATTATAACCAACCCAACCTTTTTGCAGCAATGTGAATTAGATCTACATATTACATTTTCGCCAATGGAAAGGAAACGTGCTTTGCTCTCTCCAATTAAGGTGTCCAGGTACGTCAAGTTACAGGAGAACAGTTATAAAGTTTTGGCCAGGTGGTATTTTACTCCTCAAAGGCTCCACCGTATGTTCCCTACTACTAGCCCCTTGTGCTGGAGATGCAACAAGGAATTGGGCACTCATGCGCATATTTGGTGGTCCTGTGATAAAATAATTCCCTTTTGGCAAGCAGTTTGTGGGGTTTTGTCGAAAGTGAGTGGAATACACATCCCTGTTACTCCGAAACTTTGCCTTTTTGGACTACACAGTGATTTACCTGGTTCCAAAAGTATGCGAATCTTGTGCACTACTCTACTGGCCTCAGCTAGACTTATCATTGCGACCCACTGGTAGCAGCAAATAACCCCTGCGATCTAGAACTGGATTATCAAGTGTGATCAGATGTGCCGGCTTGGGCAAATGGGACTCCAGGTCCCCACTTCAATTTGAAGCCATATGGAACCCATGGAGATCCTATCGACGCTTCATACTGGCTTAGTTGCGTTATACTCTGCAATACTATTTAAAAGCATATCTGTAATATCTGAGTAGCAGTCTCTTACATGGTAATGAGCGGGTCTGTGTATATATGGATGAGACTTGCAGACCGCACTTTCTTAGTACCTAAATGTCCCTGGAAACGTTGGTGGTATACGATTCTGGAATAGGAAATATGTATCACCTTTTTCCTCCCCTTTTTTCCCTCAGACCTCCCCCCCCCTCCCCTATTTTTATGTTTTTGGTTTGGTTTAAGGTTTAACACGTGGTGATCAGTGCTACGTGACTAAATGTTTTCATATACATATACTTTATTAAAAGTGTTTGACTACACCACCGACTATAACGTCATATATTTTGAATCTGATGTTCACTATGTCATTACATTTCTATCTCCTATTTGAATGGATATGCATTCCTTGTGTCAAACGGTCACTATATTTGTCTCATTTGCTGAAAAATAATAAAAAGAGTTTTTAAAATAAACAAAATTCCGGAACACTTTAAAAATTAAAGCATTGATGGATCCGGTCTTCCGGTCTACGTGTGCGCAGACCTTTAAAAATGTGAAAAAGATAAATAGTGGATTTTCCTTTTGACAACCGGAAACATCTACAAATGGTATCCGTTTGTATACAGAATCCGGCAGGCACTTCGGGCGATGGGACTGCCTTGCGGAATCCAGCAACGCAAGTGTGAAAGTACCCTAATACACCCCGTAAATAGCTGTACCACACGAAACTTGCACCCCAATCACAAGCAAAGTTTGCTGGAATTACTGAGCTATCATTTAGTGCAATTTGGATCCCCAGTTAGTGCAGCAAGGTGTAATAGAATCATTCATATTACCCGGGCTGTACACTCTCCTATTGCACCCTGTTCTCCTTTTATAGTGTGGATAATGCCTCCCTATCTTTTCCATACACTATGAATAATCTTTCCCTGAAATTCTAAATCAATTTTTCAGCACAGCACTGTCACGTCTCCCCCAGCACTAAGTACACCGGAAAATGGCAGAATCCAAGATGGCTAAGGCTGTTTAAAGGGCTGTGACATCACAGGGGCTGGCTGGATGCTGATTGGCTACATGCATGGCATTGTGGCTGATCCCTCGTTCCCAGAGTTGTTTGCTCCATGTCCTAACATGTGCAGCAGCAATTTTAGAAAAAATTGCGATTTGTTACTATGAGGCGTGAGGAAATTCAGCTTCTGAAATTCGGATTGCATTCCACTTCGTCAACTTCGATTCGCTTATCTGTAATAGTGTATTTAAAAACATAACCATAGCAAAGGCAGTTGCACTCTGCGGCAATACTAAACCCTCACTGATGTTAAAATTGAGAGGTTAGTTCGACACCTCCTACTAGGAGGACATGTCTTAAACTCGGACACCACACCAAGGTCTCTCAAATAGCCCAAGACCCTACCACTCAACCTACCTGTGCCGTATGGGCGATACCAGGGGCCGTTGGGCATTACGGGAGGATGGGCCGTTGGGCATTACGGGAGGATGGTTATTGTGGTACTTGTAGTCCGTTGCTGGCAGTAGTGCAGGATGTGCTCCCCTATATACATGCTTGTTAACCACTTCAGCCCCCCTAGCTTAAACACCCTTAATGACCAGGCCACTTTTTACAATTCCGCACTACACTACTTTCACCGTTTATTGCTCCGTCATGCAACTTACCACCCAAATGAATTTTACCTCCTTTTCTTCTCACTAATAGAGCTTTCATTTGGTGGTATTTCATTGTTGCTGACATTTTTACTTTTTTTGCTATTAATAAAAATTTCACTTTCTGTTGTAAAATTTTTCAAAAAAAACTACATTTCTATATAAATTTTTCTCTAAATTTATTGTTCTACATGTCTTTGATAAAAAAATCCAATAAGTGTATATTTATTGGTTTGGGTAAAAGTTATAGCGTTTACAAACTATGGTGCAAAAAGTGAATTTCGGCATTTTGAAGCAGCTCTGACTTTCTGAGCACCTGTCATGTTTCTTCAGGTGCTAGAATGCCAGGATAGTATAAATATCCCCCAAATTACACCATTTTAGATAGAAGACACCCCAAAGTATTCGCGGAGGGGCTTGGTGAGTTCATGTATCATTTCATTTTTTTCACAAGTTAGCGGAAAATGACACTTTCTGAGAAAAAAAAAAAAAAGTTTCAATTTCTGATAACTTCTGGCAAAAAAAAAAAATCTCAGACGGACTCACTATGCCCCTCAGTGAATACCTTGGGGTGTCTACTTTCCGAAATGGGGTCATTTGTGGGGTGTGTTTACTGTTCTGGCATTTTGGGCGGGGCTAAATTGTGAGCCGCCATGTAAAACCTAAAGGTACTCGTTGAATTTGGGCCTTTGCGCACTCAGGCTGCAAAAGTGTCACTCATGTGGTATCGCCGTACTCAGGAGAAGTAGGGCAATGTGTTTTGGGGTGTATTTTTACATACACCCATGTTGGGTGAGAGAAATATCTCTGTAAATTGTCAACTTTGTATAAAATTTTTTAAAAGTTGTCGTTTACAGAGATATTTTTCACACAAAGTATGGGTATATATAAAATACACCCCAAAACACATTGCCCTACTTCTCCTGAGTACGGCGATACCATGTGTGCCACTTTTTGCAGCTTGAGTGCAAAGGCCCTAAAACCAATGAGTACCTTTAGGATTTCACAGGGCATTTTTACGCATTTGGATTCCAGACTTCTTCTCACGCTTTAGGGGCCCCTAAAATGCCAGGGCAGTATAAATACCCACATGTGACCCCATTTTGGAAAGAAGACACCCCAAGGTATTCTGTGAGGGGTATGGTGAGTTCATGTAAAATTTTATTTTTGTCACAAGTTAGTGGAATATGAGACTTTGTAAAAACAAAATTAAAAAACAAAAAAACAATTTCCGCTGACTTGTGCCAAAAATAAAAATTCTGTGGACTCACCATGCCCCTCACAGAATACCTAGGGGTGTCTTCTTTCCAAAATGGGGTCACATGTGGGGTATTTATACTCACCTGGCATTTTAGGGGCCCCTAAAGTGTGAGAATCCAAATGCATAAAAATGGCCTGTGAAATCCTAAAGGTACTCATTGGTTTTAGGGCCCTTTGCGCATCTTGGCTGCAAAAAATGTCACACATGTGGTATCGCCGTACTCAGGAGAAGTAGGGCAATGTGGTTTGGGGTGTATTTTTACATATACCCATGCTGCGTGTGAGAAATATCGCTGTAAACGACAACTTTTTAAATTTTTTATTCAAAGTTGTCAATTTACAGAGATATTTCTCTCACCCAGTATGGGTATATGTAAAATACACCCCAAAAGACATTGCCCTACTTCTCCTGAGTACGGCGATACCACATGAGTGACACTTTTTGCAGCCAAGATGCAAAGGGGCCCTAAAACCAATGAGTACCTTTAGGAGGGCATTTTTACGCATTTTTCTTCTCACGCTTTAGGGCCCCTAAAATGCCAGGGCAGTATAAATACCCCACATGTGACCCCATTTTGGAAAGAAGACACCCCAAGGTATTCCGTGAGGGGCATGGCGAGTTCATAGAAGATTTTTTTTTTGGCACAAGTTAGTGGAAATTGATTTTTTATTGTTTTTTCTCACAAAGATTCCCTTTCCGCTAACTTTTGACAAAAAGTTAAATTTTTCATGGACTCATTATGCCCCTCAGCGAATACCTTGAGGTGTCTACTTTCCGAAATGGGGTCACTTGTGGGGTATTTATACTGCCCTGGCATTTTAGGGGCCCTAAAGCGTGAGAAGAAAAATGAGTACCAATGAGTACCTTTAGGATTTCACAGGGCATTTTTACGCATTTGGATTTTCACGCTTTAGGACCCCTAAAATGCCAGGGCAGTATAAATACCCCACATGTGACCCCATTGTGGAAAGAAGACACCCCAAGGTATTCCGTGAGGGGCATGGCGAGTTTACAGAAAAAAAATTTGGCACAAGTTAGCGGAAATGGTATTTTTTTTTTTTTTTTTTTACAGTCTCACATTCCACTAACTTGTGACAAAAAATAAAATTTTGCATGAACTCGCCATACCCCTCACGGAATACCTTGGGGTGTCTTCTTTCTAAAATGGGGTCACTTGTGAGGTTTTTGTACTGCCCTGGCATTTTAGGGGTCTCCGCAATCATTACACGTATGGCCAGAATTAGGAGTTTTTGCGATTCTCCTTATATTGACCATACGGGTAATGAGAATTTTTTTCCGTTCAGCCTCTGCGCTGAAAGAAAAAAATGAACGTCACAGATTTTTCCATTCACATTGATCAATGTGGATGAAAAATCTCTAAAAAATGTGCAAAAAAAGAGGGAAAAGCTATAAAGCTGCGATCGCTAAGGGACCCTAAGGCCTCATTCAAGTGTCCACAATTCTGTTCCGCAAAATTGTGGTGGTTGTGTGGTGATTGGTGCACTTTGATATTTTTCTCTGGTGGTCCCAAGCAAAGGGACCACCAGAGAAGCGGGCAGCAAGCAGATCAGACGCTGTTCACAGAACAACGTCTGATCTGCGATTTTTTCTGCCATATACAGCCTGCCAGCGCACGATCGGCGCTGGCAGGCTGTAGTATAACTACATGCGAGCGCGCCGATGGCGCGCATTGCGCATGTGCGGGCGCGTCCTCGCGTCATCTCGCGTCTCGCGAGATGACGCGCCGATGCGTCGTATCAGAGCTACAGGGCCGCCCGCAGGACGCATCCCTGCGTTAGGCGGTCCTGTAGCGGTTAAACACCACACCATGTTTTCAAATGGTTTGTATAAAATGTTTGGAGGTGTATAAACTCCAATTTAAAAGTGCCTACTTTTCATCTACAGGCTACATACGGGTGCACCTGGGAGGCTCTTGGCCATATCAGCCGGTCTCGGGTGGGGCTCACAGGCACCTCCCACCTCCCATTGCAAGCATGGTTACATGCTGGAGGTCACTGGTGAGTTGTTTGTGAGTCAGGCCTTACGCTCCCATAATGCCCAGTGGCCCCTGGTATCGCCCATACGGCACAGGTAGGTTGAGTGGTAGGGTCTCGGGCTATTTGAGAGACCTTGGTGTGGTGTCCGAGCTTAAGACATGTCCTCCTAGTAGGATGTGTCGAACTAACCTCTCAATTTTAACATCAGTGTGAGGGTTTAGTATTGCCGCAGAGTGCACCTGCCTTTGCTATGGTTATGTTTTTGATTGTTCTCCACATCCACATTATCGTTATCGTATGTAGGATGGTTATTGTGGTACTTGTAGTCCGTTGCTGGCATCTTCCATTGTAAGCATTTTTTGCTGTTGATTGCTCCTAGCAAAGAACTACAAGTGCAGGATGTGCTTCAATATATACATGCACAACTGCATATGGGTTGAGCATATCCTGCTTGTTAAACACCACACCATGTTTTCTAATGGTTTGTGTAATAGTGTATTTACACACAGAGCTCCAAATACTAAGGACGGTCCATATCTACACAACTGGGGGGGTGGGTTGGGGGCACTAAAAAGAAATAAAAGTGTCCTAATCTGGAGGGAGGTGGCAAAAAGTACAGATACATATCTTTAACTCCTTCTACTGTGGCCCAGTTTTCACCTTCCTGCCCAGGCAATTTTTTGAAAATCTGAACTGTGTCACTTTGGAATGCTTTTACTTATCCAAACCATTCTGAGACTGTTTTCTAATGACGCATTGTACTTCATAACAGTGGTAAACTTAAATTGATATGTTTCACCTTTGTTTATATAAAAAGTCTAGAGTTTACCCAAAATTTCAGTTTCTCCACTTTTAAGACAGATCGTGATACCACTTTTAAAAAATCATTTTACTTTATCTTCCGAATATGTCTTCTTTATGCTGGCATCATTTTGTAAATGTCATTTTATTTTGAAGGCTTAGAAATTTAGATGCAATTTTTAAATTTTTTAAGAAAATTTCCAACACTTACTTTTTAAAGGAGCAGTTCAGTTATGAAGTCACTTTGTGGGACTTAACCCCTTAGTGACCACCCATATGTGTTTTTACTGCGGTCACTAAGGGGCCTTAGGCTGGGCCGCCTCTTTTTTACAGTGGCCCAGTCTAAGCGCTGCACTGGTCACATGAGAGCAGCGGTCCAGCAGGATCCGGGCTGTTTAACACTTTACATGCCGCGGCCGCATGTAAAGTGCTTACAGAGGGAGCGGACTCCCTCTGTCTCCCATCGGCACCCCGCAAATGCGATCGTGGGGTGACGATGTGTGTGAAGGCTGCCTGGGGTCTGATGTAGGTCCCAGATCAGCCTTCAGTAATTTTCAGTAGGCTGCGCAAACAAAAAGCGCCATTTACTCCAAAATGACACCAATGAAAACTACAAGTCGTCCCGCGAAAATGAAGCACTCACACAACTCTATAGAAAGAAAAATAGTTATGGGTCTTGGGAAGCTGCAGTGCAAAAACATTTTTTTCTTTAACCTTAAGGAGCGGGGGTTTTGGGATTTTTGCGTTTTTGTTTTGCGCTCCCTGCCTTCCAAAAGCCATAACATTTTTATATTTCCGCTCACATAGCCATATGATGGCTTGTTTTTTGCGGGACAAGTTGTACTTTTTAACGCTACCATTTATTTTTGCATGTGATGTAGTGGGAAACGGGAAAAAAATTCCAAATGGGGTGAAATTGCAAATAAAAAGCAATTTCACCACAGTTTTACGGGTTTTTAAATTACAACGTTCGATTTGCGATAAAACTGACTGGTTAATTTTATTCTTCAGGTCAGTACGAATCCGGCAATACCTAATATGTATAGTTTTTCTTGCGTTTTGATAGTGAAAAAAATTAAAAGTGGGAATTTTTTATTTTATTTTTTTGTCGCCATGTTTTGACCCCTATAACTTTTTTGTAATTATGCGTACGGAGCAGTGTAGGGGCTCATTTTTTGCGGACAATCTGAACTTTTAATTGATACCATTATGGGGTGCGTATGATGTTTTAATCACTTTTTATTCATTTTTTTAGGAAATGAAGCGTCCAAAAATGGCGAATTAGCCATTTGGACGCTTTCTTCCGTTTTTATGTTTACCGTATGGTGAATATTTTTAATATTATTATAGTATGGGCGTTTTCGCACATTACGACACCCATTATGTGTAATTTTTTTATTTTTTTATTTATTTTATTTTCATTTTGGGGAAAGGGGGGTGATTTGAATTTTTATATTTTTTTATTTTATTTTTTTTTAAACTTTTTTTTTTTTTTTACCACTTTCTTATAGTTCCCATAGGGAACTATAAGATGCAATCATCTGATTGCTATTCTCATATATTCCAATGCAATAGCATTGGAATATATGAGAAAATCGCATATTTCCTATGGAGCCTATTACAGTCATAGGCTCCATAGGAATACTTTGTAGTAACCTAGGTTTCATTCACAGAAACCTAGGCTACTAAATGCATGCTCCGGCTCCCCTTTGTGGCCATCAGGGGAGCCGGAGCAAAAACCGTAAGTGAAACTTTCGGTTTTTGCGCGATCAGATGCCGTGGTCAGGATTGAACACGGCATCTGAGGGGTTAAATGTCCGCGATCGGCATCGCTGCCGGTCGCAGACATGAGCTGCGGGTGTCAGCTTGATGAATCAAGCGTTTACCCGTAGCTCATGCGCCCGCTCCGTGCGGGAGCGGGCGCCATCTTTAAAGTCCGGACGAAGGGCGTACATGTACGCCCTTCGTCCTTAAGGGGTTAAAAAAAAAGGGTTTATTGCAAAAAAGTAGTAAAATGTAAAAAAAAAAACGACATGTATTTTGTATCACTGTAATCGTACTGACCCAGAGAATAAAGATATTATGTTATTTATACAAAAAAATGAATGCCGTAAAATGTATAACGCAAGTTGTAGTATTGCTGTTTTTCCCATGTACCTCACAGAAAGAGTTAATAAAAGTTTATCAGAAAGTTATGTGTACCCCAAAATGGCACCATTAAAAACTACAACTTGCCCCGCAAAAAAAAAAGCCCTCATAAAGCTATATAGATGGAAAAATAAAAAGTTATATCTCTTGGAACGCGATGATGAAAAAAGGAAGAAAAACGCTTGGTCAGTAAGGCCCAAAACAGGCTGGTCACTAAGGGCTTAAATAATAGAAACCACACATAACTGACCCCATTTTAGAAACTACATTTCTTAAGTTATTTTACGAACTTTGTTAACTGTTAAGGTGTTCTACAAGAATTTAAAAAAAATACAGGAGAAATCAATTCCATTTCAATCTATTTTGAACCGCAACACACAAGGGTTAACAGTAGAGATGAGCGAACTTTAAAAAAAAGTTCGGCGTTCGGGTTGTGGTAACTCGCGCATGTCGTTATAGATTCCACTATCGCGGCATATGGAATCCATAAGGGGCGGCTTCCACCAACCCGAACTGTTGAACAGCCGAAGGACCTGGGGTGACGTCACCGTCATGTGATCAGTGCAGGGGGCGTGGCTCAGCACGGGATTTGATCCCGGCTGTTCAACAGTTCGGGTTGGCGGAAGCCGCCCCTTATGGATTCCATATGCCGCGATAGTGGAATCCATAACGGGATGTGCGAGTTGCCACAACCCGAACGCCGAACGCCAAACTTTTTTTTAAAGTTCGCTCATCTCTAGTTAACAGCCAAACAAAATAATACTACGCCAATTCTGTAGTTTATAGAAACACTCCATATATAGTTGGAAATTATGTATTTTACAAAAAAAATAATGCTTTAGGTCCAAATGTGTGAGGTAACAGGAGAAAATACACCCCATAATTTGTTATCCATTTCCTGTTGAATACAACAACACTCCATATGTGCTTGTTAAAGGAGAACCATATGGATTCTGGTGAGCAGATTTCAGTGGAATAATTGCACCATGTCGCACCAATTTTGAATATTACACCCCTCCCCCCCCCCCCCCCCCAGAAATATTTAAATTGGTGAAGTGAGCACTTTGGCCCAATAGACATTTCATAGAATTTAGAAATACCTCGCGTAAAACTGAAAAATTACATATTTTACAAGAAAATTACGCTTTAGGGCCAAATATTTCATTTTCACAAGGGATAACAGGAAAAAATGCACCCCATAATTTGTTACCCATTTCCTGCTGAATACAACAACAGCCCATATATGCTTGTATACTGCCGTATGGGTGCACCACAGAGCTCAAATAGGAAGGAGCACTATATGGCTTCTGGAGGGCAGATCTCACTGGAATCATTTTCAGGTGCCATGCCGCAAGGCTGCCTAATGCACCCCTAAAGTGGAAACCCCAAGCCACTTACTAATGTAGTGTCATTGTCCATATTGCTTAGTTGCTGGCTTAAATCAACCATCACATTATACATTGTGACCACCCTGCTATTCAGCAACGATGGCAATGCATGCACACTGTTGGAAAAATCACTATCCTATGTGCACTCACATGATTGGGGGCTCACATAGGCTGGTGCTTTTTTCTATAATGTGCAAGCATGGCCACCGCTGATGGATTACAGGGAGGTCGTAACCAAGTAAACGAGCAGTGTATAATGTGATAGAAAAATGAAACCAGCCAGCAAAGGAAGCAATATGAATAATAATAATACTGTACATTTATAAACTTGCTTTAAATAAGTATTCAGTTAGATTATGTTATCTCCTATCTACAGGATAGGGGATAACTATTAGATTGGTAGGGGTCCTATCGCTGGAACCCCCACCGATCACTAGAACTTATTCTGTATATATGGATACTGCACAGTACCATTTCTCCTGCCCTGTATACTGGGTGTAGTTCTCAGTATCTGATCTTATTCTGTATATATGGATGCTGCACAGTACCACTTCTCCTGCCCTGTATACTGGGTGTAATTCTCAGTATCTGCTCTTATTCTGTATATATGGACACCCTACAGTACCACTTCTCCTGCCCTGTATACTGGGTGTAATTCTCAGTATCTGCTATTATTCTGTATATATGGATACTGCACAGTACCATTTCTCCTGTTGTGTATACTGGGTGTAATTCTCAGTATCTGCTCTTATTCTGTATATATGGATACTGCACAGTACCATTTCTCCTGTTGTGTACACTGGTCTAATTCTCAGTATCTGATCTTATTCTGTATGTATGAACACTGCACAGTACCACTTCTGTCCTGTATACTGGGCGTAATTCTCAGTATCTGCTCTTATTATGTACGGTATATATGGACACTGCACAGTACCACTTCTACTGCCCTGTATACTGGGTGTAATTCTCAGTATCTGCTCTTATTCTGTATATATGGATACTGCACAGTACCATTTCTCCTGTTGTGTATACTGGTGTAATTCTCAGTATCCGATCTTATTCTGTATGTATGAACACTGCACAGTACCACTTCTGTCCTGTATACTGGGTGTAATTCTCAGTATCTGCTCTTATTATGTACAGTATATATGGACACTGCACAGTACCATTTCTCCTGTTGTGTATACTGGTGTAATTCTCAGTATCTGATCTTATTCTGTATGTATGAACACTGCACAGTACTCCTTCTCCTATCCTGTATACGGGGTGTAATTCTCAGTATCTGCTCTTATTCTGTATATATGGACACTGCACGGTACTCCTTCTCCTGTCCTGTATACTGGATGTGATTCTCAGTATCTGCTCTTATTCTGAAAGTATGGACACTGCAGAGTGCCACTTCTCTTGTCCTGTATACTGGGTGTAATTCTAAGTATCTGCTCTTATTTTGTATATATGGACACTGCACAGTACTCCTTCTCCAGTCCTATATACTGGGTTTAAGTCTCAGTATCTGCTCTTATTCTGTATATATGGACACTGCACAGTACCACTTCTCATGTCCTGTATACTGGGTGTAATTCTCAGTATATGATCTTATTCAGTATATACTGTATGGACACTGCACAGTATTACTTCTCCTGTCGTGTATACTGGGTATAATTCTCAGTATCTGCTCTTATTCTGTATATATGGACACTGCACAGTACCACTTCTCCTGTCCTGTATACTTGGTGTAATTCTCAGAATCTGCTCTTATTCTGTATATATGGACACTGCACAGCACCACTTCTCCAATCCTGTATAGAGATTAGTGTTGAGCGCGAATATTAGAATAGCGAAATTTTTTTGCGAATATCAGCACATCGCTAATTCGCGAATATTTCGAATATAGCACTATAAATTCGCTATTTCGAATATTCTTTATTTTTTTTATTTTTTTAGTTATATTTTTTTCTTTCCCACTTCCCAAAAGTAGTTCTTACCTGTCCTGAGGATTCCTGGCTTCCTGGCTGCTCTAGTCAGTGCCCGTTGCCGCTTCTGCCGACTTCCGTGCTCATGGAGCGTCCCCATCACCATGGGAACGTCTCCATATACTAAAATGTACTGTCGGATTTGAGGAATTACGTTGAAATCGCAATTGCGATTACAACTTAGCACTGCTATCTTACATAGGCTAGAATTAACGAATATGGAATATAGCACTAGCAGTGCTAAGTTGAAATCGCAATGCGATTACTTCAAGTTAAATTAATCGCATTGCGATTTCAACTTAGCACTGCTGCTATATTCCATATTCGTTAACTTCGTTAATTCTAGCAAGCTGACCCATTATAAACCCAGCTCTAAGTTGAAATCGCAATGCGATTAATAAAACTTGAATTAATCGCATTGCGATTTCTACTTAGACCTGGTTTACTATGGTTGGCTTGGTAGTATTAGCGAATATGACGAATGTATTCGTCATATTCCTCAAAACGAAGATAACAAAGTATTCTACATCTTCGTTTAAGCAACCTATTCGTCAACTTCGCTAATTCTAGCAATCAAATAGGAAGGTTGACTATAGAGACAGCTGTGTTAAATTCGCTATGCGTTTTTTTGTTTTTTTTTTATAGAATAATTATATTACTTGATAATTATTATAATTATTCTATTTATTTTAAAAAAAATTAGATAATCGCATAGCGAATTAAACAAAGTTGTCTCTATAGTCAACCTTCCTATTTGATTGCTAGAATTAGCGAAGTTGACGAATAGGTTGCTAAAACGAAGATGTAGAATACTTCGTATCTTCGTTTTGAGGAATATGACGAATACATTCGTCATATTCGTCATCTTCGCTATAATTCTAGATATGAAACCAATAGGAAAGTAGCCTAAGTTAAAATCGCAATACGCGATTATTTAAATCGCATATTAATCGCGATAACTAGAATAATGACGAATATTCGATTTCGACGAATATGAAACGAATATTCTTTCGAATATTCGCGAATTTCGTCGAAATCGAATATGGCACCTGCCGCTCATCACTAATAGAGATGTCCTGAACTATTAGCCGGCGAACATCGCTTGTTCGCGTTCGCTGCGGCGGGCAAACATATGCGATGTTCGATCCGCTCCCTATGCATCATCATTGAGCAAACTTTGACCCCGTACCTCACAGTCAGCAGACACATTCCAGCCAATCAGCATACCCTCCCTCCCAGACCCTCTCACCTCCTATCATAAAGCAAGGACAGCATCCATCCTAGATTCATTCTGAAGCTGCTCTGTTAGTTAGAGCAGGTAGAGTGCTGCTGCTGAATTAATATACGGAAAGCGTTAGCTAGGCCAGTGTTCTGTGTCCACCCCAGTCCTCAAAGACTCATCTGCTGTAAGGACAGCGTACTGAGAGCACCCCAAAAATCCCTTTTTAAGGCTGGTACATCAGTCTATTTTTTTTTTTTTCTATATATATTATATTGCAGTTGCCTGCCCGTGTGTGAGAGGCCGCAGGCCCACAGACTGTACTGTGTGCACACCACTCATATAGGGTGGCACAGTACCTTGCAGATAAAAGTCAATTAATTTTTACCCTTTAATATAATTTCAGTTGCCTGCCCCTGCCAGTGTGTGTCAGGCCCACACAGACTGTACTGTGCCCAGTGCCCACTACTCATATAGGGTGGCACAGTACCTTGCAGATAAAAGTCATTTCATTTTTACCCTTTAATATAATTTCAGTTGCCTGCCAGTGAGTGTCAGGCCACAGACTGTGCTGTGCCCACTGCCAGTGCCCACCACTCATATCGGGTGGCACAGTACCTCGCAGATAAAAAAAGTCATTTAAATTTTACCCTTTAATATAATTTCAGTTGCCTGCCAGTGAGTGTCAGGCCACAGACTGTACTGTGCCCACTGCCAGTGCCCACCACTCATATGGGGTGGCACAGTACCTTGCAGATAAAAAAGTCACTTAATTTTCACCCTTTAATAAAATTTCAGTTGCCTGCCAGTGTGTGTTAGGCCCACACAGACTGTACTGTGCCCACTGCCAGTGCCCACCACTCATATCGGGTGGCACAGTACCTTGCACACATAGTACAACTAATCAAAAAAAAAATGACAGGCAGAGGCAGGCCACCCCGCAGGGGCCGTCGTGGTCGTGGTGCTGTGATTTCCTTTGGCCCTAGAATAATGCCCAGTGTTCAGAGGCCACGTACCCTGAACTCGAAAAATTCTCAGGACATAGTTGACTGGCTTACAAAGGACAACCAATCTTCTACAGCTTCCGCTCGAAACCTTGACGCACCATCCTCCTCCAGCTCAGCTTCGGGAACCTCTCAAGTTACCATTCGCCCGCCCGCCGTCGCCACCAACACTAGCACCACAGCCACTTCACTTGATCAGTCAGAGGAGTTATTTAAACATCAGTTGGAAGAAATGAGTGATGCGCAACCATTATTGCCAGAGGATGTAGATAACAGGGATATGTCTCAGTCAGGCAGCATTACACACATGGACTTACGGTGTGATGATGATGATGTTGTACCCGCTGCTGCTTCCTTTGCTGAGTTGTCAGATTCAATTGAAGAGGTTGATGATCACGATGTGAAGAGGAACAGGGGGAAATTTCAGATGGGGAGACAGAGAGGAGGAGGAGACGAATTGGAAGCAGGGGGAGGTCATCTCAAGGAGCTAGTGGCACAGTCAGACAGCATGTATCGGCACCTGGGGTCAGCCAGACAGCACACCAATCAACGCATGCTGTTGCCACCACCAGAATGCCGTCATTGCAAAGCTCAGCAGTGTGGCATTTTTTTAGTGTGTGTCTGTCTCTGATAACAGCGATGCCATTTGCAACCTGTGCCAAAAGAAACTGAGTTGTGGGAAGTCCAACACCCACCTAGGTAGAACTGCTTTGCGAAGGCACATGATCTCTTGCCCCCTCTCAACCACCCGCCACTTCACCTCTCACCTTCAGCAGTTCCTGCTCATCTGCCCACAGTCAGGTGTCTGTCAAAGAAATGTTTGAGCGTAAGAAGCTAATGTCACAGAGTCACCCCCTTGCCCGGCGTCTGACAGCTGGCTTGTCGGAACTCTTAGCCTGAAAGCTTTTACCATACAAGCTGGTGAAGTCTGAGGCCTTCAAAAAATTTGTAGCTATTGGGACACCGCAGTGGAAGGTACCCGGCCGAATTTTTTTTTTACAAAAGGCAATCCACAACCTGTACTCTATTGTGGAAAAGGAAGTCATGGCATGTCTGGCACACAGTGTTGGGGCAAGGGTCCATCTGACCACTGATACCTGGTCTGCAAAGAATGGTCAAGGCAGGTATATCACGTACACTGCCCATTGGGTAAACCTGCTGACAGCTGCCAAGCATGGAATGCGTGGCTCTGCAGCGGAGTTGGTGACACTGCCACGACTTGCAGGCAGGCCAGCTGCCACCTCCTCTACTCCATCCTCTTCGCTAACCTCCTCGGCTGAGTCCTCTTCTGCTGCTGCGTCTTGCTCCACATCAACTGCACCCCCCCAGCTCCCCGGGGGCTATTCCACATCCAGGATACGACAGTTTCACGCCATCCTGGGGTTGACTTGCCTGAA
This sequence comes from Bufotes viridis, assembly GCA_033119425.1. Lineage (NCBI taxonomy): Eukaryota > Metazoa > Chordata > Amphibia > Anura > Bufonidae > Bufotes > Bufotes viridis. The sequence continues at coordinate 315,245,468 of CM065592.1, forward strand.
AGCAGAGAGTCACACCGGACCAGCACTCCTGTCCGCCCTGAACGCACAGGTGGATCAGTGGCTGACCCCGCACCAATTGGAGACCGGCAAAGTGGTGTGTGACAACGGAAGCGATCTGTTGGCGGCATTGAATCTGGGAAAGTTCACACATGTGCCATGCATGGCACATGTGTTGAATCTGATCGTACAACGCTTTGTGTATAAGTACCCAGGCTTACAGGACGTCCTCAAGCAGGCCAGGAAGGTGTGTGGCCATTTCAGGCGTTCCTTCACAGCCGTGGCGCACTTTTCCGATATTCAGCGGCGAAACAACATGCCAGTGAGGCGCTTGATTTGCGACAGCCCGACACGTTGGAATTCAACACTTCTAATGTTCGACCGCCTGCTTCAACAAGAAAAAGCCGCCAACGAGTATTTCTATGACCAGGGTGCTAGGACAGCCTCTACGGAGCTGGGTATTTTTTTGCCACGTTACTGGACGCTCATGCGCAATGCCTGTAAGCTCATGCGTCCTTTTGAGGAGGTGACAAACCTAGTCAGTCGCACCGAAGGCACCATCAGCGACCTCATCCCATTTGTTTTCTTCCTGGAGCCTGCCCTGCGAAGAGTGCTGGATCAGGCCGTAGATGAGGAAGAGGTAAAGTTGTGGTCACCATCACTACCAGAAACAGCCTTATCATCATCGCTTGCTGGACCTGCGGCAACGCTGGAGGAGGAGTCTGAGGAAGAGGAGTCAGAGGAGGAATGTGGCTTTGAGGAGGAGGAAGACCAACCACAGCAGGCATCCCAGGGTGCTCGTTGTTGTCACCTATCTTGGACCCGTGGTGTTGTACGTGGCTGGGGGGAAGAACAGACCTTCAATGCGATCAGTGAGGACGAAGAACGGGAGATGAGTAGCTCGGCATCCAACCTTGTGCAAATGGGGTCTTTCATGCTGTCATGCCTGTTGAGAGACCCTCGTATAAAAAGGTTTAAGGAGAACGACCTGTACTATACCTGGTATAAGCATAAAGTGGCTGAAATGTTACCGAATTACCGGAAGTCGGAAAGGATGCAGCAGTTCCAAAACAAGTTAAAAAGTATGCTTTACACAGCGTATAAGGGTGATGTCAGAGCACAATGGGAATCTAACAGAGAAAAAGGTGAAAGTAATCCTCCTCCTACCACGACCACGACGGCAAGGACAGGACGCTTTACAGACGTGTTGTTGATGGAGGACATGCAGAGCATTTTAAGTCCTACGCATCGCCACAGCCCTTCGGGGTCCACCCTTAGAGAACGGGACTCGACCCACAGGTAGCAGACTACCTTGCCTTAACTGCAGATATCGACACTCTGAGGAGCGATGAACCCTTTGAATACTGGGTGTGCAGGCTTGACCTGTGGCCTGAGCTATCCCAATTTGCGATAGAACTTCTGGCCTGCCCCGCTTCAAGTGTCCTGTCAGAAAGGACCTTCAGCGCAGCAGGAGGTACTGTCACTGACCAGAGAAGTCGCCTAGTTCAAAAAAGTGTAGATTACCTCACCGTTATTAACCACTCCAGGACCGCCTAACGCGCGGATGCGTTCGGCGGCCGGGCTATTCTGGGTGGACGCATCGGCGCGTCATCTCGCTAGAGGCAAGATTTCCTGTGAACGCGCGCGCGCTCACAGGATCGCGTCGGGAGGAAGTTAAAATACAGCCTGCCAGCACTGATCATGCGCTGGCAGGCTGTAGTAGTTAAAAAAAATTGCATATCAGACGCTGTTTTGTTAACAGGGTCTGATATGCCTGCTGCCTGCTCCTCTAGTGGTCCCTTTTGCTTGGGACCACCAGAGGAAACATATGTAAGTGCACCAGTCACCACACAGACCCCCCCCCATCGACCCCCCCCCGTCACTGATTAACCCCTGATTAACCCCTGATTAACCGCTGATCACCCCATGTCACCCCACTGATCACCCCCTGTCACCCCCCCTGTCACTAATCACCCCCCTGTAAGGCTCATTCAGACATCCGTATGTGTTGCGCACCTAGGCTGCAAAAAAGTCTGTCCGCACATTGCCAGAACTATATAGAAAATTCCTTTTCTTGTCCACAATTGCGGACAAGAATAGGACATGCTCTATCATTTGCGGAGCTGCGGCCGGATGTTTGGGGGGGCGAAACCTGGAAGTTCGCGGCCGCAGCTCCGCAAATGCTGATGCAGCTAGCACATAGTGTGCTCTCCCATCACTGCCGGTCCAATTCACACTGAATGGGTCAACATCTATTCCGTAGAATTGCGTAATAGATGCTGACATTTTTGCGGACGTGTGAATGGGGCCTTACTTCTTTTTTTTTTTTTTTTCCGCATTTTTTTGCAGAGATTTTGTCATCCACATTGATTGATGCGAATGAATAAATCTGTGCCGTTCATTTTTTTTTTTCAGCCCAGAGGCTGAACGGAAAAAAAATATCAAATTACCCATATGCTCAATATAAGGAGAATAGCAGAAACTCCTAATGCGGGCCATACATGTAATGGTTGCGGAGACCCTCAAATGCCAGGGCAGTATAAATACCTCACATGTGACCCCATTTTAGAAAGTAGACACCCCAAGGTATATGGTGAGTTCATGTAAAATTTTATTTTTTGTCACAATTTCCGCTAACTTGTGCAAAAAAAAAATCTTCTATGAACTCGCCATGCCCATTAACGGAATACCTTGGGTGTCTTATTTCCAAAATGGGGTCATATGTGAGGTATTTATACTACCCTGGCATTTTAGGGGTCCTAAAGCGTGAGAAGAAGTCTGGAATCCAAATGAGAAAAAATGCCCTCCTAAAATGTACTCATTGGAATTTGGGCCCCTTTGCCCACCTAGGCTGCAAAAAAGTGTCACTCATGTGGTATCGCCGTACTAAGGAGAAGTAGGGCAATGTGTTTTGGGGTGTATTTTTACATATACCCATGCTGGGTGAGAGAAATATCTCTGTAAATTGACAACTTTGTATAATTTTTTTTAAAAAGTTGTCATTTACAGAGATATATCTCACACATAGCATGGGTATATGTAAAAATAGACCCCAAAACACATTGCCCTACTTCTCCTGAGTACGGCGATACCACATGTGTGACACTTTTTTGCAGCCTAGGTGCGCAAAGTCCAATGAGTACCTTTTAAGGAGGGCATTTTTACGCATTTGGATTCCAGACTTCTTCTCAAGCTTTAGGGCCCCTAAAATGCCAGGGCAGAATAAATACCCCACAAGTGACCCCGTTTTGGAAAGAAGACACCCCAAGGTATTCCGTGAGGGGCATGGCGAGTTCATAGAAGATTTTTTTTTTGGCACAAGTTAACGGAAATTGGCTTTTTTTTTTTGTTTTCTTACAAAGTCTCATATTCCACTAACTTGTGACAAAAAAAAAATTTTTACATGAACTCACCATACCCCTCACGGAATACCTTGGGGTGTCTTCTTTCTAAAATGGGGTCACATGTGGGGTATTTATACTGCTCTGGCATTTTAGGGGCCCCTAATGAGTGAGAAGAAGTCTGGAATCCAAATGCGTAAAAATGCCCTGTGAAATCCTAAAGGTACTCATTAGAATTTGAGCCCCTTTGCGCACCCAGGCTGCAAAAAAGTGTCACACATGTGGTATCGCCGTACTCAGGAGAAGTAGGGCAATGTGTTTTGGGGTCTATTTTTACATATACCCATGCTGGGTGAGAGAAATATCTCTGTAAATGACAACTTTTTAATTTTTTTTATACAAAGTTGACATTTACAGAGATATTTCTCTCACCCAGCATGGGTATATGTAAAAATACACCCCAAAACACATTGCCCTACTTCTTCTGAGTACGGCGATACCACATGTGTGCCCCTTTTTTGCAGCCTAGGTGCGTAAAGGGGCGTAAAGTCCAACGAGTACCTTTAGGTTTTACAGGGCTGCTCACAATTTATAACACCAATCCAAAGTTCCCCACAATCAGTACTATACTACATATCCAATCAACAGAAAAACAACCAATCAACAATATGTAGAAAAATTGTATTTTATTAAAGACATGATTAAACAATATACCATAATTCAAGAAATGTCTCAATTTATTACAAAAATACGTACAAAGTGAAAGACCACAAAAATATTAAAAATACATAAAACCACACAAAAATGGTCCGTGGGTCTAGGGTCCACTGAACTCAGGTGAGATAATTAAAGCCAGACATTCACCAATCTACTGGCAGGTCATATAAGCATCAATCAATCGCAAAACACTAAGGTTTTATAATGGCTGAATGCCATGACCAATAACAATAAAGATTGGAGAACTATTGTCCACTATAACATAAAAGCATGAATGCTATACACACCTGAGTTCAGTCGCCACCAGATCCACAGACCAACCCCGACGTGCGTTTCGCCGTCCGCTTCCTCAAGGGGTTGCTAACTAGTGGTGTCCACCCATATCCTTATATGCATCAAAGGCGGTGCCTCAATACTACATCCGGTTTTATTTGCCCAATAACATGATCATTCCTTGGATTAAAAATAAAATCACCTGTGACGAACCAATGTCTGGCTTTAATTATCTCACCTGAGTTCAGTGGACCCTAGACCCACGGACCATTTTTGTGTGGTTTTATGTATTTTTAATATTTTTGTGGTCTTTCACTTTGTACGCATTTTTGTAATAAATTGAGACATTTCTTGAATTATGGTATATTGTTTAATCATGTCTTTAATAAAATACAATTTTTCTACATATTGTTGATTGGTTGTTTTTCTGCTCACAATTTAGCCCCGCCCAAAATGCCAGAACAGTAAACACACCCCACAAATGACCCCATTTCGGAAAGTAGACACCCCAAGGTATTCACTGAGGGGCATAGTGAGTCCGCGGGAGATTTCATTTTTTTTTTTGCCAGAAGTTAGCAGAAATGGAAACTTTATTATTTATTTTTTTTTCTTCAGAAAGTGTCATTTTCCGCTAACTTGTAAAAAAAAAATGAAATCATAAATGAACTCACTATGCCCCTCTGCGAATACTTTGGGGTGTCTTCTTTCTAAAATGGTGTCATTTGGGGGGGTATTTATACTATCCTGGCATTCTAGCACCTGAAGAAACATGACAGGTGCTCAGAAAGTCAGAGCTGCTTCAAAATGCAGAAATTTTTTGCACCATAGTTTGTAAACGCTATAACTTTTACCTAAACCAATAAATATACACTTATTGGATTTTTTTTTTATCAAAGACATGTAGAACAATACATTTAGAGAAGAATTCATATAGAAATGTAGTTTTTAAAAAAAAATTACAACAGAAAGTGAAAAATTTCATTTTTTTGCAAAAATGTCGGTCATTTTTTATTAATATCAAAAAAAGTAAAAATGTCAGCAACAATGAAATACCACCAAATGAAAGCTCTATTAGTGAGAAGAAAAGGAGGCAAAATTAATTTGGGTGGTAAGTTGTATGACAGAGCAATAAACCGTGAAAGTAGTGTAGTGCAGAATTGCAAAAAGTGGTCTGGTCATTAAGGGTGTTTAAGCTAGGGGGGGCTGAAGTGGTTAAGATGAATGAGGCGTGGATACCGAAGGGACTGACAGTGGGGGATACATTTGACTAAAAAAGGCTTGATGAGATGCCTTGGGCTAAAAATGGTCCCCACGCTGCTGTATTTAATCTCTGCATGCCGGATGACTTGCGTGACTTATCCGCCACCAACTAGGGTTCAAGCCGCAATGTTTTAGTACACTTTCTGCCTGGAAAACATCACTTTTTCCTGCCGCTGCTACAGCAGCGGCTGCAACAATACCTAATTTTTCAGGCATGTGTACATGCCTAATTTTTCTGGCCTCTGGTGCTGCACTGTGCCTTAAAAAACTAAACAAAACAAAAGGCACATCCATGTGTTAATTCCCTTTCGTGACTGTTACCTTGTTGTGGTGAAGGGGCTTGCGTATCACAATGAAGTGATCACCTCTGAGTGTGTTTGCAATGTTGGCACACCCCAGATGATAAGGTCGTTGCTTCATTGTGAACAGACCAAAAGTGATCGGCTGGATAATTTTTCATAGAAAAAACATACATTTTCTTTGTGTTTATCTAAGGTGATCATTAAAGCCTACTAGGTCAACAATGGGCCCACACTGCAGAATCATTGTTTTCTGGGTCACTTATCTGTCACTGATCTACCTCAGCATGACCATAGGCTTTGAAAAACTGCCATCGCCTGCAATCTCCCAAACGTGCGCACGAGCACAGTCATCACTACACCAAGATTGACGCATAGAGGAATAAAATTTTTGTCATGAGTGTGTCAACTACTGACAACTCTTTGCGGTTGTCTAAAATCTATTCAATACAAGTCCCCTGATAGGGGACGTAACAGGGATTAAACTGATAAGAATAGTACTAGTTAACACACCACTCATATAGGGTTGCACAGTACATTGCACGGTGCACGCGCAGTGCCCCAAATTGGAAGTAAGAGGACCGACCAAGCTTCTTTTTCCATCTCCCGTTTCCTAAAATCTATTCACGTCCCCTGATAGGCGACGTAACAGGGATTAAACTGATAGGAATAGTACTACTTAACACAACACTCATATAGCCTGTCACAGTACATTGTACGGTGTACGCGCAGTGCCCCAAATTGGAAGTAAGAGGACCGACCAATCATCTTTTTCCATCTCCTGATTCCTAAAATCTATTCACGTCCCCTGATAGGCGACGTAACAGGGATTAAACTGATAGGAATAGTACTACTTAACACACCACTCATATAGGGTGGCACAGTACATTGCACGGCACACGCGCAGTGCCCCAAATTGGAAGGAAGAGGACCGACTAACCATCTTTTTCCATCTCCCGGTTCCTAAAATCTATTCCATACACCGGCCCCTGATAGGGGACAAAACAGAGATTAAACTGGTCAGAACAGATTTTTTTAATTTAAAAAAAAGAGGACAGCCTCTGCGGAGCTGGGTATTTTTTGGCCGCATTACTGAACGCTCATGCACAATGGCTGTAGGCTCATGCGTCCTTTTGCGGAGGTGACAAACCTGGTCAGTCAAACTCAAGGCAACATCATAGACCTCATCCCATATGCGTTTTTCTGGAGCGTGCCCTGCGAAGAGTGCTGGATCAGGCCGTAGATGAGCATGAAGAGTAAGAGTTGTGGTCACCATCACCATCAGAAGCAGCCTTGTCGTCGTAGATTGCTGGACCTGCGGCAACGCAGAGAGAGGAGTCTGAAGAAGAGGAGTCAGAGGAGGAAGGTGGCTTTGAGGAGGTGGAAGACAATCCACAGCAGGCGTCCCAGGGGGCTTGTTGTCACCTTTCGGGGACCCTTGGTGTTGTACGTGGCTGGGTGGAGGAAGAGACCTTCAATGACATCAGTGAGGACAAGGAACAGGACATGGGTAGCTTGGCATCCAACCTTGTGCAAATGGGGAGTTTGCGGTTGTGCAAATGGACTGTTTGCAGTTGATTGCGGTGCATTAAACGGGGAGTTTGGTCTGTCACTGTAAAGCGGGCGTAACCCTTACACTACCTGATCGATACAACATCATACCTGATCGTATACACACACTGGATGTTTTAAAGCACGTTATTCCAAACAATTTTGGAATGTTTGGTGATTTATGCCCTTTATGGATTAAAACCCGACTCTGCGTCAACTACGTAATTTTCCATGGGAGTTTTGCCATGGATCCCCCTCCGGCAAGCCACAGTCCAGGTGTTAGTCCCCTTGAAACAACTTTTCCATCACTATTGTGGCCAGAAAGAGTCCCTGTGGGTTTTAAAATTCGCCTGCCAATTGAAGTCTATGGCGAACGGCAAATTTTATGTTCGCGACATCTGTACTTAGTAGCGCATGCTAGTAGACGTGCTACTAATGGCATTCCCACCTGACAGTGGGGCTCAGTGTGCACGAGGCAGAGGAGGAAGTCTCCAATGCAGCTGGGGTGCAGCACCTCAGAAATGTGGAAAAGCTTTGTCATAACGCCACAATTTCCAGCACCACCATCTGATACAGAGCGTCATAGCAGGAGGCAGCGTTTTAGCAACATGGTGGAACAGTACGTGTCCACACTTCTGCACTTACTGACTGATTGGTCTGCCCCATTTAACTTCTGGGTCTCTAAACTGCGCACTTGGCCTGAGCTCGCACTTTACGCCTTGGAGGTGCTGGGCTGCCCTGCAGCAAGTGTATTGTCTTTTGAACGTGTTTTTTGCACTGCAGGGGGGGGTGATCACAAACAGGCGCATCCGCCTCTCCACAGCCAACGTGGACAAGCTCATGTCCATCAAAATGAACCAGGCATGGATCCCACAGGACTTGTCCGTACCTTGGACAGAGTAGAGAGGTATACCGGCTGCACCGAGCCATTGTTATACTCCAGCACAGTGTGTGCATTCTCTTTGCCATTTCCCAATGTTTTGGGGCCTCCACAAACCAAAAAAATCTAAAAAAACAAAACAAAATTTAAAAAAAATAATTATTGTTGGCTACCTCCGCCACCTTTTCCACCTGCTCCTGCATTTGGACCTCCTCCTCCTGGTTCAAGATTATTATGTCTTATATTGGCAGAGTAGAGAAGTATACCGGCTGCACCAAGTCATTATTATACTGCAGCACACTTTGTACGTTCTCTTTTCTATTTCCAAATGTTTTGTGGCCTCCTATGCCTCTTCCACCTATACCGCCATGTCCACCTCCTCATCCACTCCGACCTCCACCTCCAGGTTCAAGATTATTATTTCTTATATTGTCAGAGTAGAGAAGTATACCGACCGCAACCCCAAAATATGGCTAAAGGTCACACACAGAATTAACAGACAAATAAAAAAAAAATAGAAATAAAAAGAAAAAAACTCACAAAAACAGTGTTGGCTTCCTCCTCCGCCTATTTCACCTACGCCGCCATGTCTACAGCCTCCTCAACTTCCTACTCTACTTGGACCAGATAAATTTTTTATTTTTATGTATTTTATGTTATTTTAAGTAGGGATGTCCCGATACCGATACGAGTATCGGTATCGTGAACGATACCGGACATTTGCCGATGCCAATACCGGAAGGCAGTGCAGCGGCGGCGGCACTCTCAGCAGATCAGCATGGGACGGCAGCGTTTCCCCCCCTACCTCCCCAGTATAAATAATTGGTGGCAGTGGCCACAGGGTCCCCCCCCCTCAATCATTGTTGGCAGTGCGCCCTTCCCGTCCCCTGCCACCAATGATGGAAGGGGAGTAGGACCCTGTGGCCACTGCCATCAATGATTTTAATACTGAGGAGGGGGGAATTAAGGCTGGGGGAGCTGGTGAGAGGCTGGGGGGCTGCTGAGAGGAAGAGGCTGGGGGCTGATGAGAGGCTGGGGGGCTGCTGAGAGGAAGAGGCTGGGGGCTGATGAGAGGCTGGGGGGCTGATGAGAGCAAGAGGCTGGGGGCTGATGAGAGGCTGGGGGGGCTGATGAGAGGCTGGGGGCTGATGAGAGGCTGGGGGGCTGCTGAGAGGAAGAGGCTGGGGGGCTGATGAGAGGAATAGGCTGGGGGGCTGATGAGAGGCTGGGGGGCTGATGAGAGGCTGGCGGGCTGCTGAGAGGAAGAGGCTGGGGGCTGATGAGAGGCTGGGGGCTGATGAGAGGCTAAGGGGCTAATGAGAGGAAGAGGCTGGGGGTTGATGAGAGGCTAAGGGGGCTAATGAGAGGAAGAGGCTGGGGGCTGATGAGAGGCTGGGGGGCTGATGAGAGGCTGGGGAGCTGATGAGAGGCTGGGGAGCTGATGAGAGGCTGGGGGCTGATGAGAGGCTAGGGAGCTGATGAGAGACTGGGGGGGCTCATGAGAGAAAGAGGCTGGGGGGCTGATGAGGGGCTGGGGGGCTAATGAGAGGCTGGGGGGGCTCATGAGAGGAAAAAGCTCGGGGGCTGATGAGAGGCTGGGGGATGATGAGAGGCTGGGGGTTGATGAGAGGCTGGGGGGTCTAATGAGAGGAAGAGACGGGGGGAGCTGATGAGAGGCTGGGGGGCTGATGAGAGGCTGGGGAGCTGATGAGAGGCTGGGGAGCTGATGAGAGGCTGGGGGGGCTGATGAGAGGAAGAGGCTGGGGGGCTAATGAGAGGCTGGGGGGCTAATGAGAGGCTGGGAGGGGGCTGATGAGAGGAAGAGGCTGGGGGGCTAATTAGAGGCTGGAGGGGGGCTGATGAGAGGCTGGAGGGCTGATGAGAGACTGGGGGGCTAACGAGAGGCTGGGGGGGCTGATGAGAGGAAAAGGCTGGGGGGCTGATGAGAGGCTGGGGGGCTGTTATGTTTTTTGGACTTTTGGTTGGTCAGTGGTCACAAAATAAATGTGTTATTTATTTTATTGTTAAAATTGGTATCGGTAATTGGTATCGGCGAGTACTTAAATAAAAGTATAGGTACCCGTACTCGGTCTTTCAAAAATGGTATCGGGACATCCCTAATTTTAAGTCATTTCCCTATCCACATTGGTTTGCAGGGCTGCTCTTACCACAATGTTGGTTTCTTTTGCAGTCCCTGGCCCTTCTATTACTTTTTTACAGCCATTTTCAGCCTCAAAGTTCAGGTCCCCTCAGGTCCCCACTGACTTTAATGGGGTTCGGAGTCTTTAAAACAAAGTCCACTCATCACTAGTGATCAGCACTCTGATCTCCAACTGACACGGAACAGGAAGTCAGTTAGGAATACATAGAGAAACTGACTTCCTGTCCATACATAAGATGCTGTGTTATTTGTAAAGTCTAATTGCTGGTCACATGACACAACTGAGAATCAGAAAGGAGGGTATAACTAACAAATACAGATGCCGATTATCTTCCCTACAGATTACATCATTTCCCCTATCGTCCTCCGGCAGCACAGAATGGGTTAAGGTCGTCATCCTTGATCCTAGGACCGCCCACCTAGAAGAACAACCAATCAAAGTTGAACAGTAATTGACTTCCCCTTTAAGAGGGACCTCTACCCCTGCACATCTGTGTTTTTCTTATGTCCTCCTTTAAGGATAGCCCACCTTGGATTTAGGATGGTCTTATACCCTGGGAAAGGGTGCGTATGGCAGACCAGAGGAGTGGGAATAGCCACGGTGGTTCCCTGGCTCCACTCCCGTCCACATCGGCGCACAGCTGAAGCGGCTTCTTCCCCTTCTGCAGCGGGGTTGGCATAGCGGCGGAGCGTGGTCCGCAGTGAGAATGTGGCCGGCACTTCCGGGTCTTGAGCGCGCAGGCCGCAGTGGAACGCAGGTGACACGCACGCCGGCGTGCTGATGTCACGGCCACGCCCCCCTTCCCCGTTTTGCGCCAGATAGCGCTCAGTAAGTATAAAAATGTGGACTGTAAGGAGCTCGGTGCCCCTCTGCTTAGGCAGCCGAGCTCCAGCATTATAAAGGTACATGTTTCTAAGTGGGGTCCCTCCTTGCATGACTTGTTCCTGCAATAAAGACGCACTCTGCCTTTTTTTTCTTTTCTCCATCATAGATGTCCACATCATCTAGCAAGGGAGAGAAAAGGACCAGAAAATCTAAACATAGATTGTGTCAGGGGTGTGATCAACCCCTCCCTGAGGACTTTAAACAGGATCTGTGTATCAGATGCCACCGTGATTCCCAGTCGTCCCCCCTACAGAAAAAACAGAGGCTGCAATCAACTCTATGTGTATCCTGTCTTTCAGAGCTGCCGTCCGGCTACCCGTCCACCATTTGCGAAAATTGTACTCAGCCAGGCGAAGAGGAGTCTGATCTGGAAACCAGGAAAATGATGTCTCTCTTTAAGGCCTTCTTGAAGAAGTCTAAGAAAAAGAGTTCAAAAACATCATATGTGTCCCTGTCATCATCTGATGACTCCTTACGCTCAGAGGGTGAACTCTCCTCTGACTCAGATGTTGCCATAGCTGAGGATAATTTTCTTTTTAATAAAAGGGACACGAATCATTTAATTAAAGAGGTCAAGAGTATTATGGAAGCTGGTAAAGATAAAGCGGGTTCCAGAGAAGAGGAAGATCTGTTCTATTTTCCGCAAAAGAAGGCGCCGGTTTTTCCTAGTCATCCCGTGCTGGAGGCTATTATGCGTAAAGAATGGGAGCAGCCTGTCTCGAGAATCAATTTGGGAACCAGATTCAAGAACATTTATAAGACCGATCCAGCAGAATCATCTAGCTGGGAGACTCCCGCTAGGGTAGATGCAGCAGTCACGAGGTTGGCGAAAAAATCATTTTTTCCAGCAGATGATTCAGCTTTATTGAAAGACCCTATGGATAAAATAGCCGATAGCCTCCTCAAGAGATTGCATACGTACCTTGGCTCCCTAAACAAGGCCGCGTTAGCTACAGTCCCGGTGGCCCGAGCATTGAGAGTATGGCTAAGCCAGTTGGGTAGAGACGTGGAAGACGGCATTTCCAGAGAGGAGCTTCTCCGACAGATCCCGACTCTAAAATTAGCGGCAGAGTTTCTGTGTGACTTTCCGGTTGACGCTGTAAGACTCACTGCCAGAAACATGGCCCTCTCGAATTCAGTGAGGAGGGCGTTGTGGCTCAAGCTCTGGTCAGGGGACTTGGCATCAAAGAGCAACCTTTGTTCACTACCATTTGAGCCTGGCAAATTGTTCGGGTCCCAATTGGACAAGCTTCTGGAAGCGAATATGGAAGAGAAGGCCTTAGCTTTTCCTTAACCCAAGCGGAAAGAAAAAAGTAGATTTTTTCATCCCTACAGGAGTCAAGATTACAAGAGATCTACTTTCAGAGGAAGATCTAATAGAGGAAGGGCAGACCGAAAAACTTGGTCAGCTTCAGAGAAACCAAGAAAGAAAAACGAAGATAACAGGGCTCCAAAATCCGAGTTCTGACGCCAGAAGTCAGGTGGTGGGAGGATGGCTACAACAATTTTCCGGAATTCAATTCAAAGCACTCCCGTTTGACCTCTGTTCCTCTCCCAGAGTCTTTACAAAGATCGTGATTATCATTGTTGCACATCTCCGATTAAAAGGGATCCAAGTCTTCCCATATTTGGACGACTGGTTAGTGGTGGCAGAAACAAAAAGTCTCCTTCGTTTGCACCTGGAAGAAACTATCAGAGTTCTCCAATCCGTCAGCTTCCTACTCAACTGGGAAAAGTCAGATCTGGTCCCAGCATCCTCCAAGATCTTCCTGGGTTTTCTAATAAACACTGTGGAGATGAAGCTATTCCTGCCTGCCTCAAAGGTGGCTTCCATAAAGAAGGAAGTGAAAACCCTAGTGGCACTTCACACACCCTCTGTCCGCAGGGTCATGAGGGTTTTAGGTCATATGACTGCAGTCTCAGAGGCAGTTCCCTGGGCGAACATCCATACCAGGGATCTTCAACAAGATTGTCTCCGCACCTGGCATCGCAGCAGCTACCGTCTTGCAGCAAAAATGAAACTAAGGACCACGACAGTCCAGAGCCTGAAATGGTGGTGTCGCACCAGCAATCTTATCAAAGGGAAGAATTTTCAATTTATTCCCCCAACAGTCATCACTACAGATGCTTCCGGTCTAGGATGGGGTGCACATCTTCAGAGCCACTGGGTTCAGGGCCGGTGGTCACTTCAGGACAGAAGACTATCCTCCAATTTCAAGGAGCTGAAAGCAATCTATCTTGCTCTGTTACATTTCGAGACCCATGTAAGCGGGAAATCGGTGTTGATCAGATCGGACAACCTAGTCTCCGTGTTTTACATAAACAAACAAGGCAGGGCAAGGAATTCTCTCCTCTTGAATCTCTGCAAGAAGATCTTTGCTTGGGCAGAATTACATCTGCGGGAGCTGAGAGCAGTTCATATCAGAGGCTCCTCGAATACTCGAGCGGATCTTCTGAGCAGGAAAGTGATCATCCAGACAGAGTGGGAACTGAATTCTGCAGTATTCCAAGACATCACGGCCAAATGGGGTTGTCCGACCTGGGACCTCATGGCAACAGCTGTGAACAATGTGAACAACATTGAGCAAGTTCTGCTCCCTCAGCTCGACGGACAGACCCACTGTAGTGGACGCTTTTTCTATGAGCTGGAAGAACCTCTCGACTTATGTGTTTCCTCCGGTGCCACTGATACCGAGGGTTTTGCGGAAGATTATGGAAGAGAAACCACGTCTGGTGATATTTATAGCCCCCTTCTGGCCTCGCAGGTCCTGGTTCCCCCTGCTTCTCCAGTTATCCAAAGGGGAATTCCTGAAGCTTCCTCTGCGTCCGGATCTTCTGCTGCAGAACGGCCTATATCATCAGAACTTAGAACATCTGCATTTAACAGCCTGGAGGCTGAAAGAGCTAATCTAAGAAGAGAGGGTCTTTCAGATTCAGTAATTGGTACATTGTTGGCCTCCAGGAAGGACGCCACTAACAAGAAATATTCAAAGATCTGGAATAAGTTTTTTCACTTGGATGGCTGAAGCTGGCCATGAGCAGCCAAAAATATCATCAATTCTACAGTTCCTGCAAGAGGGGTTTCAAAAAGGGCTGAAACCGAATACCTTGCGAGCCCATATGACGGCCATCAACTCCTTGACAGAGAATAAGTTTCTCCATCACCCTCTGCTGTGTCGGTTTTTTAAGGCCATAAAAAGGCTTAAGCCTTCAAACAACCCAGCAACTCTTTCTCAGGCCGTTGCCCTGAGATCAGTAATCTCTTTTCCCTCTCATTTAAAGTCACAAAGTTGCCCAGAGGGACCGACACCTGAAACTAGTGTATGACACTAACCCCCCCCCCCCCCTCCTCATCTTGCACTAGATACACCTCTGTGCATCTGTTTTCTTGTTTTTGCTGCACTCATATTTGTGCTTTTGTTAACTTGTTTTTGTTATATAGGTTCTATGCTGGGATTACTTTCTTGCCGGGTTGGACCTCGCAGATGCTTTCCTCGCTCTATATACGCCTTTTGGTCCTGCAAAGAGATGAGTACCTCTTACCACATTTTACATATTGCTATTACTATTACTATTGCTCTTCCACCTGAATTTTGACTCCCTATGATGGCTCTGAAACTTGCAAATGTAATTTTCCTTCAGGAAACTCATTTTAAAATTGACCACTTCCCAAATCTCTCTTTCTCATACTTTCCAAACTGGTACCACTGTGGCTCCACCTCCTCTAACTCAAAAGGTGTTAGCATCAGGTTCCAGAAAAAGGTCCCCTTTCTCCTGTTAGACCAACGCAGCGATTCGGAAGGGAGATACCTGTTAATTAAACGTACTATTGGCCAACAACTCTATACCTTTGTAAATGTTTATGCGCCCAACACTAACCAAACATACTGGCTCAAAGAGGTATTGCAACTACTCGATTCCTTCAGCGAGGGCATTACTATTATGGGGGGAGATCTTAACCTAGTTTTGAACCCGATCCTGGACTCCTCCTCCAACAAATCTGTACACTCTCAGAAAGCTCTCAGTTCACTTTTGCAACACCTCTCACGAGCCCACCTAATAGACGTCTGGCGCTCGCTCAATCCAAACACTGTTGACTATACCTTTTTCTCTCAAGCACATGGTTCATATCAACGCCTTGATTATTTCTTCCTCTCCCAACAACATCTCCAGCTGTGTACTCAGGCCTCCATTGGACATATAGTGCTATCAGACCACGCACCACTTTACATCCAAATGTCACCTCCTCCTAACTCTAGACCTGCCAAACATTGGCGCCTTAATGAACAGCTTTTGAGCGTCCCAGAGGCTGAGTTGAGATTGAGACACGCCCTAGAGGAATATTTTACCAAAAACTGCACCCCGGACGTTTCCAAGCACACTATCTGGGATGCTCATAAAGCTTTCTTTAGAGGACAATGTATTAGTACTGGTGCCCATATTAAAAAAAACAGGATGAAACAAATAGATGAGCTTCTCAAAAAAATAGCTTCACTAGAAAGCGTTCATAAACGCACTTTACTGCAATCTCATCTGGACGAACTGACTGTGACTAGAATTTCCCTTAAGAATCTATTTAACGCCTCCTCAGCAAAATACTACCTACACTCTCAACATAAAATATACGCTCACGGTAACAAGGCCTCGAAATTTATGATGCATAGAATTAAAAAAAGGAGACTTAACAACTATGTTCATAAACTTCAAACACCCGATAACTCCACTACCTTTGACTCTCAGAAGATAGCTTCTCTTTTCCGGGACTTTTATGTAGCTTTATACAACCTACCCTATACTCCTTCCCCTAACTCACAAAACGGAGATACCCCATCTACTACATCTTTCTTGGGGAAACTGAATCAGATAGGGAGATCCTAATGGCCCCTTTTTCTACAGAAGAACTCCTGGGGGCTATTAAGAACTCACCCAAAGGAAAGAGCCTGGCCCTGATGGCCTCTCTATTTTCTACTATTCACATTTCAGAGACATGTTAGTACCACATCTCCTACCCGTACTTAACGGAGTTCTACAGGGTACCCCCATGTCAAGTGATATGACTAGAGCCCATATAACACTTATTCCCAAGGAGGGGAAAGACCATACCCAATGTTCTAATTTCAGGCCTATATTCCTCCTTAATATTGACCTAAAGCTATTGGCCAAAATGCTTGTGAACCGCTTGGCACCTATACTGCCATCATTGATCCACAGAGACCAAGTTGGTTTTGTCAAACATAGGGAAGGCAAGGACAATACCGCCAGAGTGCTCAACATTCTTCATTATGTACATAAAAAACATTTGCCCTTGGTCCTTCTCAGCACTGATGCTGAGAAGGCCTTTGATCAAGTGGGTTGGCCCTTCATGTACTCGGTACTGGAATGCCTGAACTTCCCAGACCCCTTTGTCCTTGCCATCTCTGCAATGTATCAGCGAGCCTCCGCTTCCATCCTGGTCAATGACATCCTTTCTGCCCCATTCAACATCCGCAACGGCACCAGGCAGGGCTCCCCCCTTTCCCCGCTTTTGTTTGTACTAACGCTAGAACCCTTATTGCAAGCTATACGACTGGATGATGATATTAAAGGTGTCACGTTAGGAGATCAACAACACAAGACGGCTGCGTTTGCTGACGACATGTTGTTGATAATTAGCAACCCAACATTAGCACTCCCCAAAGTTTATAGGCTCTTAGAGACCTACGGCTCTCTTTCCAATCTCAAGATTAACCACAATAAATCTCTAATAATATCCACTGGGATTTCAAGCTCTCTTAAAAATACATTGAAATCCTTATCACCCTTTAATTGGTCCACCCCCCATTTAACCTTTCTGGGAATTAGGATATGTACGGACCCGAATCGGTGGTTTGACCTTAACTTTACTCGCCTTCTTAAAACGCTGAAAGAAGATATTGCTCGTCTAGACATGCCCATATTATCCTGGTTTGGACGGAAAAATCTGCTCATGTCATTAATTATCCCCAAATTAACCTATCTCCAGCAGGTTCTCCCCCTCCCTATTCCCTCTAAATATTACGCGGCTCTCCGATCCATCTTCAGTTCTTTTATATGGCAAAACAAAAAGGCTCGAAGATCTTACAGTGCTTTGTCCCACCCTAAGGATAGAGGGGGAATCGCTCTCCCTGATCCAGAACTTTATGGCAGAGCGGTGCTCCTGACGAGAGTAATAGACTGGCTGAGACACCCTCCTCATAAAGCTTGGGTAGCAATGGAACAATCCCTATTGGATATGCCTTTTAGGTCTTTCCTACTAGGGAAGAAAACCAGTGTTCCTCCAACAGCTAACATTTCCCTTGTTATGAAAGCCACATTTCAAGCCTGGAACTCTTTACAGAATTCCAATCTGGGTGTCCCCCTCCCATCTCCCTTACTGACTGTAAAAGACATTTTACATTTGGCTCCTAAAACCCTACTGGACCTACCTCTCCTGTCAAATTGATCTCTCAGATCCATAATAGACTTAGGACTCCCCCTACCTTCCACACCCCTGACTACATCCGCCTGTGGGAAAAAGACTTGGATAGATCCTTTGATCTCACTGACCTCCGATCCATCTACCTTTCTTCACATTCTTTCTCGCGATGTGTTAAAGTTCAGGAAAACAGCTTTAAAATTTTATCCTGCTGGTATAAAACTCCTGACAAAACCTGTCTTTACTCAGCCCTAGCCTCAGACACATGCTGGAGATGTTCAACGGACAGGGGAACATATTTTCATTTTGGTGGAATTGTCCCACGTTAGTACCCTGGTGGCGGGAGATTTTTAGGATCAGGAATCAAATCTGTGGGTCATCCTTTCCCATCACCCCCGAGATAGCTCTGTTGAATTGATATCCCAAAAACACCAGTTTGGCTGAGGTTCGGCTGTTTAGATATCTGCTTAGCGCAGCGAAACTTCTCTTACCTATTCATTGGTTAACACCAACAGTTCCTTCGTTGGACCAGTGGTACCTCAAAATTGATCAGATATATAGATTGGAGGAATTGTCCTCTTGGGAGTTAAGATCCCACCATGCCTTTGTTAAAGTATGGACGAGGTGGAGCTCTTACAGAGGGTACCAAAGTTAATCTCTATCCCTTCACCCCCCCTTTTTTACTATATCCCTTCCATTACTCTGTTCACAAGAGTTCCAAGCTCTGCTTCTAGGACACACATTCTCTCGCTCATACTCACCACTTTAGCTACTATGACCAAAAGTCTCTTCAGCTCTGCGGGGTCCACTCGGATTGGGACTGCTGGAGCTATTCAGAGCTCTGTGTACTTACTGTATCTTTATTTAGAAGGTCTCCGACCCCAACTCTGCATACCGGACATGAACCCAGTTTCTTATTGTATTTCATGCAATTTGAATTTTTTGCAGTACCTAACCACTCTTATCAGGAGGCTACTGCCTTACCCTCCTGAAATCGCATATTTATGTCTCTACCTGTACTATATGTTTTTCATCAATAAAAAGTTAAAAAAAAAAAAAAAAGGCTTAAGCCAATTCATAGGGATCCGTTGCCAGTTTGGGACCTTTCTGTCGTATTGAAGGGGCTCACAAACGCACCTTTTGAACCTTTGCAGCAAGCAGATATCAAGTGGCTGACTTATAAGACCTTCTTCCTAACGGCAATAACATCTGCTAAAAGATTGGGAGAGCTACAAGCCCTATCTTCAAGATCTCCATATATTCGGTTCCTTCCGGATGGCGTACTGTTGCGTACCGTGCCATCCTTTCTGCCCAAGGTTCCCTCTACAGCGAATAAGAATAGAGAGGCTTTTCTTCCTGTGTTTTTTCCAGATCCAGTGGATGAAGATCAAAGGAGATGGCATACCCTGGACGTGTACGCTTCTCCTGTGCTAGGATTGTCCTTCTGGATTCGTATGTCTGGCAACCCTGATGGATCAGGGAACAACATGTATAACGATCATGCGCCAGAGATTCCCACGAGATAATGTTGATATCCAGGGACTTGAGAGAGGCTTTCAGTGTATCTTTGTATTGCTTCTTTTGCCCCCCATGCGATTGCTTACCCTGGGACAGCTCAACATAGAAGATCTGTCTAAGGGTGCGATGGTCTGGCATCCTTATGACGTGGCCTGCCCAGCGCATCTGGGCTTTTATTAATAAGGTGTAAACTGATGGTAAGCCTGCTCTGGAGAGGACTTCTGTATCTGGCAACTTATCCTGCCTCTGGATCCTCAGGATTCTACGGAGGCAAGTCATGTGAAAGTGGTTCAGCTGTCTAGCATGTCTTCTGTATACTGTCCAGGTCTCACTAGCATACATCAGAATGGTTAACACTACCGCCTGGTAGACTTTAAGCTTTGTAGCAAGGCTTATTCCACAGCGCAATGGTCCGCAGTCTGCTGAATGCAGAACTTGCCTTTGCAATTCTGCAGTTGACCTCGATGTCAATTGTCACTGTACGGGAGAGGGTACTGCCAAGATTTGTAGATTGGTCCACTGCATGCAGCTTTTGTCCTTTCACTGTGATGGTAGGTTCTTGATATTGGGCTTTCGGAGCTGGCTGGTACATCACTTCGGTTTTCTTTGCGTTAATGATGAGGCCAGAGTTGTCACATGCTGCTGTGAATTTGTCCATACTGGCTTGCATTTCCTGTTCTGATCTCGCTTTAAGGGCACAGTCGTCAGCAAAAAGAAACTCCCAAAGCATAGTCTTTTAACCTGGTGACAGCCTGGAGTCTTCATAGGTTGAACAATTTCCCATCGTTTCTATACCTCAGATTAATTCCCAGTGAACTGCTCCGAAAGGCATCTGACAGCATGGCTGAAAACATTATGCTGAACAGGGTTGGTGCGAGCACGCACCCTTATTTAACGCTATTTGTGACAGGGTAGGCCTCTGAAGATTTACCATTGCTCAGAACACGAGCCGCCATACCATCATGGAATTGCCTTACCATCAGGATGAATCTGTCTGGGCATCCAAACTTCGACATAATGCGCCATAAGCCTTTGCAATTGACTGTGTCAAAAGCCTTGGTAAGATCTATAAAGGTGGTGTATAGTTCACGATTTTGCTCCTGACATTTCTCCCGAAGCTGTCAAGCTGCAAATATCATGTCCATCGTGCCACGCTCTTTGCATCTCAGGTAGCAGACCCCGTTCCAGATGGTCAATCAGACGATTTAGCAACATTTGTGCCAAGATTTTGCCTGCAATTGATAAAAGTGATATTCCTCTATAATTATCAATTTCCTTTCCTCTTGTAAGGGTATACTATGGATGCGTCTTTCAGTTCCTGAGGTATGGAACCTTGATTCCAGAAAGACTGGAACAATTGGGTGAGTTTTTCAACAAGCACTGCACCACCAGCCTCCGCAGGAATTCCAGCAGATCCTGGCGCCTTACAGCTGGACAATTGACTGATGGCCTGTAAGGTTTCAGCCTCTGATGGTGGACATCCAGGCTATAGTTGATATTCACCTCGGCTATTCTGTCAATTGCCTCATTATTGATGGTAGATGGGTAGTTTAGCACAGAGTGGAAATGTTCATCCCAATGCTATAGAATCAGTTTTCACAGTGATGAGAGTTGTACCAGTTAAATCCAGTAGAGGGGAGATTCCTGACGACTGAGGTCCATACACGGATCTGATGGCTTCATAGAAACATTTGGTATAGTTTCTATCAGCAAACCTCTGAATTTCATCTGCTTTGGCACTCAGCCAGGAGTCCGGCATCTTACGGAGTTTACTCAGTATAGTCCTGCAATTGTTGATAAAAGCATTTTTCTTTGCAGTTGACGACTGTTCATTTTGATGAGTACAGTAAAGGCGATGTTTTTCGACTAGCAGGGCCTTAATCTCTTCATCGCTTTCATAAAACCAGTCCCGTTGTTTCCTGCATGCGGATCCAAGAGCCTTAAGTGCAGAGGAATGCAAGATGTTCCGGAAACATTCCCAGTCCTTCTTGGCACTTTCCTGCATTTGCAGGTTTGTAAATTGATTATCAAGATCTTTTACCCACGAGGCTGCTAAATTGGGATTTGCCAATGTATTGACATTCTTTATCCCAACTCTGTTTCCCTGTGGCCGCTTCTTTGATTTGATGTGGATATTTAGTTTAGAAATGATATGTCTATAGTCAATCCAGCAGTCAGCACTAGGCATGGCCTTAGTTACTCTTACATCCTGTATGTCTTTCCTCCGCACTATGACATAATCAATTAGATGCCAGTGCTTGGATCGTGGGTGCATCCAGGACATCTTTTTGCGAGATGGAAGATGGTGTTAGTAATGACCAAGTCATGAGCAGCAAATGTCTTCAATAGTAACAGACCATTGCTGTTACATGTGCTGATTCCATTTTTGCCAATGACGCCATCCCAGGTGGAGTGATTGGATGCCAATGTCGCATTAAAATCCCCAAGTAAAATTATTTTGTCAGTGCGTTTCACAGATGAAAATAGGGCATCGAGATCATTATAAAACTTGTCCTTTACTTCATCTGTATTTGTCATTGTGGGTGCATAAGCACTGATCAGTGTAGCTTGTTTTCCACTTAGTAATGGAAGTTGCAGTGACATGAGTCGATCATTTACACCCTTAGGAAAATTGGCAAGTTGGTCAACAAGATGATTAACTGCAAAGCCAACTCCAGACTCACGACGTTGGTCACTGCCAAGTCCACACCAAAAGAATGTATAGCCGCCTCCTGTTTCTGTGAGTTGACCTTCATTTGCTAAGCGAGTTTCACACATGGCTGCAATGTCGATGTCAAATCTTGCAAGGTCTCTAGCTACTAGAGTGTTCTTTTTTCTGGGTGATCTGCTATTGGGTTGTCTTGAAGTATACGTACATTCCATGTACCAATAGTAAGTGGTAATACCTTTTGCCTCATCTTGGGTTTTGTATTTCGACCGCATAAAATGGGATTCCCTCCAGCCGCGTTAAGCTGGACAGGGTTTTGAGAGAAGCAACAATGTTCAGGGCACCTTTTTTAGCCCCTTCCTCATACTACGGAGGTGAGCAGTGTTATCCTTAAGAGGGCATACAGCTGTCCGTTCTCTTGGACAGCTGTATGTAGATTCCCACATGGCAGGTAGACACCGAATCCAGCTGTTGCTTCATCAGCATGAAGACGACCATTACATCTGAGCCGCCTGTGTGCAGGTCTGCGTCCACAGCTCCCAGTGATTCCACACCTGCTGCTTCATCGCTCGCCTATCGCCACAGGGCTTTGAACTAGTTGAGATGTCAAGACTTGCGCGTGAATTGGATTTAGGTGAGAGAGAGGAGCGCAGAGTCAGCCTCGCTCTCTCTTCCCAGATTGCATCTTGCTCTAATGGCAGGACAGAAGTCGAGACGGTTGGAGATGGGCTGGGTGCAGTGGTTGACCAGGGCATTTTTCGTGTCTTGCCACATCGATTGCAGGTACTGCCTTTATGACCGTTGGTCCTATTTAGTAGCTCTCATCTGCTCACTTCGCCAGACTCTGTCTTAACATGCTAGAGATAGACAAATCTCTCTGTTACCGAAGGTCAATGACTCGACGGCTACTCTCAACCTGGTTTAGCCAGCCTGTCGAAGCTGTTGCCCAGGGCGTGGCCGCTGCACATGGAACAGCTGATAGGAGCCACAGGTGAGAGCTGAGTGTTAGGTGGGGACCAAAGGTGTACGAGCTGCCCTGAACAGAGCACGCCATGCCCTCCACAAGAGGTACTAACCCTCCTTAGACACCACATACACCCCAACAATATGGACAATTAAAATACATTAGTAAGTGCCTTGTATTAACTTCCTCTACATGATAAAATCCATTTTCTGAAGTGAGACAACCCCTTTAATGTTAGTAAAAAAATAGCAAAGCATAAGCCATTGTAATAACTGTGTTTCTGATCGGTATAGCAGAGTCGGAGAGAAACAGATATAGCAAAGTGGAGTTTGGCTGCCAGTTTCATGCTAAAGCCTGCTGGAACCAAGACAAAGCCTGTAAACCCTTCTGGAAAACGTTTATGCAAATAAAGCTGCCATTGAACTGCATTTAAAGGTCTGGACTCAAGTTATTCTTTTATCCCTCAATTATTCCCCCTATTTATTGCTTTGGAGCAAAAGTCTGGGGTTCAGCTGTGTCCAGGTAGGAGCACCGTGACAAACATAAAAAGACATTTTAGGCCGCAACATACCACTCGGCATTTCCTACACCTGGGACGCAATATATAGAGGGCCCTAGGAGGAGGCGCCCGTTGCAGTTTTGGCATATCTGTAAAACTTTTGCTATCTGTAAAACCCCCTACAAGAGACTTTATAGCATTTACTTACTGCTGGAGAGTGTGAATCTGCATTAGTTGCAGCACTGTGGCAAAAAGGAGGTTAATCGGTAATCTTGGAGTTGGGCATTGTGTGTTGAGAGGAAGACATCCACCCAGCAGAGGGGAGGGAGCCAAACAGCCCGCCTCCACAGAGGAACCATTCTTACAGCAGAAGGAACTAAAGTGCTAAGTACAAGTTCCCAGGAGGACAGAGAAACCAACTGTACCCCTAACAGGAAGTAGAAGGTGTGGCCATTTTGGAAAAGGGAAAATGCAGTTCCTTCTTCCCTGGATTCTGAGAAGCAATATCCAGAGGTCTGAGTGAGTACTGCTGGGGAAAATAAACTTGCTAGAGACTGTTAGGCGGCTATATTCTGCCAGCCAGAGCATCATACTCCCTAAAATTGAGCAGTTGCAGTGACTCTTAAAGGAGCCACGCACCAATTCTGCTGCTGTTACGCATAGCAACGTGCACTTAAATCGCATTTTAGCTTACAGTGACCCCTCTAGTCTGGTACAGGGTATCAAAAGTCATGTCTGACAGCGAAGATAGCACCCACTTGGACCGCAGTGATCCATCAGCAGCAGCTGCAGCCACATGCATCATGCCTCTTTCTATGCCATACTACTTGGGGGCGCCTTGGCTCCCACGTTATTCAGGAGAACCTCATTCACTCAGTGAATTCCGTGATAAAATGTTGGCTACGTTTAAGCTATAGGGTCCAGTCACACGTCCGTGGTATATTGCGGATCCGCAATACACCCGGCCGGCACCCCCATAGAAGCAGCCGCGGACAAGAATAGGACATGTTCTATTTTTTTCCGGAGCCGCGGATCGGAAGTGCAGCGGCGCACCGGAGATGCGGAGAGCATCCCAACTATCGCCCCATCTCTTTATTAAATGTTGACTTGAAGCTATATGCCAAGGTGCTGGCTATGCGTCTCAATCCTCTCTTGCCCAGCCTAATTGACCCAGACCAGGTTGGTTTCATTGAGGGAGACAGTGCAAGGACGGCACCAGACGCATGCTTGATTTTGGTTCAACTGGCCGAGAGATCCAGGAATCCTACGGTGTTCGCTTCACTTGACACTGAAAAAGCGTTTGATAGGGTCCACTGGGGATTCCTGGATCAGGTCCTTTGTAAATTTGGCCTGAGAGGTCCAATACACTCTGAAATTATAGGCCTTTACACCTGCCCGTCTGCTTCGGTGCAAGCCTCAGGATACCTCTCTGTACCCTTCATGATTACCAACGGGACAAGGCAGGGGTGTCCCCTCTCTCCCCTAATATTCATGATGGTTATTGAACCCCTGGCTGCACTGATACGAAGCTTCCCACGGATTTTTGGCATCAATGTTGGGGATTTGATGCATGTTATTGGATTATACGCAGACGATGTGATATTGGTCTTAACTAATCCAGAGGAATCTCTGGTAGCTGTCTCCCAGGTTCTGCAGTCTTACTCTCGCTGTTCTTATTACAAGTTAAATGTTAAAAAAACAAATGTGTTGTCATTTTATATTCCCCCGAGTATGAGGGAACGTATCCACCAGAGGCACATGTTTCATTGGGCGGAGTCCTCCATTACGTATCTAGGGATTGAGCTGTCAAATTCTATCCCGGATATTGTTGATATTAACCTCTCCAAACTGAGGGTTTCTCTCAAAAAGGACTACGCCTCGATGTCCCAGGTGAACCTTTCCTGGGTAGCTCGTATCAGTGCAGCTAAAATATTGGCACTCCTGAAAATTCTATATGCACTGAGGTGTTTACCGGTTCTGATAGCGAGGGGTAAAATTGCTGGCCTTCAGACAGATATGTTACAATTTTTTTGGAACCGTCGTCGACCCAGAGTAGCTAAGTCGGAGCTGTATCTTCCGACGAGATCTGGAGGCTTAGGTGTACCGAACCTCTATAACTATTACTTGGCCAACCTAGCAGAACAGGCGCTGGAGTGGTGGTCCCCTGCTTCCCCACAGAAATGGTTAGCTATTTAAGAACATTACACCAGGGGCAAGTCATTACAATCTTGCTTGGCAGCGTATGGTTTGGGAAGATGCCGAGTTGATGTACCGGTCCACACCATGCAGGCTGCCACATATATCTGGTCCTCCATGCTCACGGCTAAGATGCTCCCCCACATACCTCATGCTAGAATTCCCTAGTGTCGTTGGAATATCTCATACCCAATTTATCCCTCAAGGAATGGACGACCCAGGGTATCCGTTCTCTTGGACAGCTGTATGTAGATTCCCACATGGCAGATTTTGAACACCTGCATCGGAGGTATCAACTACCTAATGTGATGTTTTGCCAATACCTTCAAATTAGGCATTTTCTGAATTCTCTGAAAGGTGCTCCACCCATCCCGACCCCAGGTCCGATTGCCAAGTTCCTACTAGACGGCACAGGTAAAAGACCTAGGCTTTCCACCTTCTATTCCATCATTGGACTGAGCGATGCGGAGAGCAAATTGCCCCATATGACCCATTGGGAGGAGGAGTTAGGGGTAGAGTTTTCTACTTCTAGATGGCAAAAAGCGTTTAACTGGTCGTGCAAAAGTACCAGATGTATCAATCATGTAGAACAGGCAAGGAAGGTTCAGTTAAGATGGTACCTAATGCCCAATAGGATCGCTCATATGGCTCTACACTACTCCCCTCTGTGCTGGAGGAGCTGTGGGCAGGTGGGGACCCCATATTATATGTGGTGGACTTGCCCTGTGGTTAGGCCTTTCTGGGACGAGGTAACACACCTTCTGCGGGTAGTTACAGTTAGTGACTTAACAATATCGCCAGAGATGGCTCTCCTAGGCATAGATTTGGTGGATATTCCGGGTGACCATAGATGGGTGTTATCGCATGTCTTATGTGCAGCAAGAAATATTATCGCGAAGACATGGAAGCATGTGGTCGGACCTAGTGCACTCGGTGGATTTTCATATGCACTGTGAGATGGTGTTCGCACCCGATATTACGGCAAGGATTAAAACCCACAATCAGTGGCTAACATGGCTGTCTAGCAAGTTTGCGACCGCATTACTGCATTATATTATGGGATATAGGTTTTTACTGGTTGGTTGTGGGAAGAAGTGTCATACTCTAAACTGTGGTATCAGCGGTTGATGGCTCTGGGGGGTGAGAACAGGAGTCGGGGATGGCGATGTCTACTGTATGTGCTATTGTTCTTCCCGTCTGCTTTATGATTATCATGCTATGAGGTTTTACGCCCTGCTAATGTGCTTCTACCTATAGTATGTATGTATTTCTGTATTGCCAATGCATCCTTTTGTATCCAAGGATTTGCTATATGTACTCTTGTATTGTACATTTCTTTGTTGTCTCTTTGACATATTCAATAAAGACTTATTGAAAGTAAGTGTAATGATAAATCTGGCCCACAGTTTCTTTCATTTTTGCCCAATTGTTTTATGTAGGGGCCTTTTTTTTTGTGGGATGGTACTATTTTGGGGGGCTTTTTGGGGGGCATACGCCTTTTTGATTGCTTGGTGTTGCACTGTTTGTGATGTAAGGTGACAAAAAATGATTGTTTTAGCACTATGTCCATTTGTTCAATTAAGCCTCATTGGAGACGGCAACCTTTTGCCGTAAAATCTGAAGACTTTTCTGCCAATTGAACTTCGTTAGCAGAGGTGTGGTGAAAATCCATCTGCTTTGGAGCCCAATACACAGTGGGGTGCACTGAACTGTTGTTTCAGACACATGTCTGGTAGCCTCAGACAGATGCCAGACTGTGGCATCCCTCACCATAGAGTTCCATTGTACAAAAAAATGTATAGATTTTTTTCTGGACTTTACAGGATGGGAAGACGTGGTACACTACGATCTCCCATTCTGCAAAAAAAAAAAGGAAAAATTAGCATATATGGTTTTTTGTACAATGGAACTCTATTGGATGGATGCCACAGTATGGCATCTGTCTGAGGCGTCCGTCAACATACGTTTTCTTTTGTATATGTTAATCGTATGACAAAAATCCAAACACTTCCATTATTTTCATTGTTCTGCTAGTGGTGATGTGAACGGGGCCTAAGAGGTGGGTATGCAGGGAACCATTACTGGTCTAAATAACATGAAGCAATTATAGCGAAGTGATAAAGTCCAGTCCAATATGGCGGAACTTCCCTGTACGTTATAACTTGGCCATAATGGCCTGCTGTGTATTTACTACACACTGCAACACATACATCACTGCACTACATACATCAGTGTGAGATGTATGTAGTGCAGTGTATGATGTATACATGTGTATGATGTATGTAGTGCAGTGTATGATGTATACATGTGTATGATGTATGTGGAGCAGTGTGTGATGTGTGTAGTGCAGTGTATGATGTATGTAGTGCAGTGTGTGATGTATACATGTGTATGATTTATGTGGTGCAGTGTGTGATGTATACATGTGTATGATGTATGTAGTGCAGTGTATGATGTATACATGTGTATGATGTATGTGGAGCAGTGTGTGATGTGTGTAGTGCAGTATATGATGTATGTAGTGCAGTGTGTGATGTATACATGTGTATGATGTATGTGGTGCAGTGTGTGATGTGCGCAGTGTATGATGTATGTAGTGCAGTGTGTGATGTATGTAGTGCAGTGTGTGATGTGTGTAGTGATGTATGATGCATACATGTGTATGATGTATGTAGTGCAGTGTGAGATCTATGTAGTGACAGTAGTGCAGTGTGTGATGTATACATGTGTATGATGTATGTAGTGAAGTGTGTGATGTGTGTAGTGAAGTGTGTGATATATACATGTGTATGATGTATGTAGTGCAGTGTGTGATGTGTGTAGTGCAGTGTGTGATGTGTGTAGTGCAGTGTGTGATGTATGTAGTGATGTGTGATGTACACATGTGTACTGTATGATGTATGTCGTGCAGTGTGTTATGTAGTGATGTACACATGTGTACTGTATGATGTATGTAGTGCAGTATGTGATGATCACACACTCCACTACATACATTACACACATCGATACGTTACACCCTCTTCTGCGGCTCCATCTTGATGCTTGGGCTGTAGGCTTCAGCTCCTCAGCGCGCCAGGCACTCCGTGCTTCAGCCACCCCCAGAGCCGGCCCCTCCTCCTGTCATCTCCCGCCGGCTTTCTCTGGTGCAGGGCACTGTATGGCTCCGGCGCCCAACCAAACTAACCAATAGCAAAGCTCCTTACTGTATGGAGCTTTGCTATTGGTTATTTCAGGCTGCGCTGCCTGTGCTTTGCCGCTCGCTGCGTGGTGCGTCTGGTGAAGAAGTTTTTTTTTTTTTCTTAAAGCTGCAGCACGGCGGTGGGACAAGTCGCAAATGACTTAAATTTCTTATTGCCATTTGCAAATTCCTAGTCGCATTGGTGACCTTTTTGGTCGCCATCTGGAGCCCTGGACCTGCTGATCTCAAAAGTGGGAAGTGGTCATATTAATGTGACTTGACTGTGTATATACAGTTATGTGCAAAATAATATCAGAGTGTTTAAAACTGAGAAAAGGCTCATTTCTGATGACAGCATTTATTTCCATATACACAAAGGCACTGGGAGCACTGCACATTCAATTCCACATGAAAACAAACAAAATATCAATGTTTGCATTTTCAGTTACAAACTCAAATATTTCCACTATAAACTGAAATTTGTTAATCACCAAAGTACCGTAATATTTGGTTGTATAACCTTTATTTCTGGCAACTGCTTTACATCTGTGTGGCATAGAGTCAACTAACATCTGACACCTGCAAACAGATATTCCAGCCCAAGCTGACTGGACTACATTCCACAGTTCTTCTGCTATGTATCTTGGGTTTGGCAACAAAAAATGCATTTTTGATGTCATTGCACAAATTCTCAATCTGATTGAAATCTTGGGATTGGGCTGGCCACTTCATAACATCATTTTTGTTGGTCTGGAACCTGGATGTTGCCTGCTTGCTGGTGTGTTTGGGAGTTGTTGTCCTGCTGAAACACCCATTTCAAGGGCATTTCTTCTACAGCATAAGGCCTTATGCACACTGCCGCTGTGCGGCCGTTCCGTGCATTGGGAACCGTAATTTGCGGCCCCCAATGCAGGGGCAACATCGGTGCGGCGGCCGGGACGGATCTGTGTGGCATGGAGTCAACTAACATCTGACACCTGCGAACAGATATTCCAGCCCAAGCTGACTGGACTACATTCCACAGTTCTTCTGCTATGTATCTTGGGTTTGGCAACAAAAACTGCATTTTTGATGTCATTGCACAAATTCTCAATCTGATTGAGATCTGGGAATTGGGCTGGCCACTTCATAACATCAA
Organism: Bufotes viridis; assembly: GCA_033119425.1. Lineage (NCBI taxonomy): Eukaryota > Metazoa > Chordata > Amphibia > Anura > Bufonidae > Bufotes > Bufotes viridis. The sequence continues at coordinate 315,275,427 of CM065592.1, forward strand.
TTTTGTTAGTCTGGAACCTGGATATTGCCTGCTTGCTGGTGTGTTTGGGAGTTGTTGTCCTGCTGAAACACCCATTTCAAGGGCATTTCTTCTACAGCATAAGGCCTCATGCAGACGGCAATTTGCGTTCCCCAATGCACGGGCAACATCCGTGCGGCTGCCGGGACGGATCGAGACCCATTCAACTTGAATGGGTCTGTGATCCGTGAGCACCGTAAAAAAATAGAACATGTTCTATTTTTTTGCGGTACGGAGGCATGGACAGAAACACCATGGAAGCACTCCGTAGTGCTTCCGTCGGCTTCCGATCGTTGCTTCCGTTCTGCACCGCATCAAGTGAATGAGTCCGCATCCGTGATGCGGGGTGCACACGGCCGGTGCCCGTGTATTGTGGGCCGCAATATGGCTATGGCCGGGCAACGGCCGTGTGCATGAGCCCTAAGGCAACATGACCTCTTCCAGTATTTTGATATATTCAAACTGGTCCATGGTGCCTGGTATGCGATAAATGGGCCAGACTCCAGAGTATGACCAGCCAATTATTTTCTTTATTTTACTCTCTGAGCAAAGGCTAAATCCAGCATGTACCATGGTGCCCTCCTTCTTTATATAAGGGCCTTAGGGTACTTTCACACTAGCGTTGGTGCGGATCCGTCTGTTTATTTTCACAGACGGATCCGCACCTCTAATGCAAACGTTTGTATCCGTTCAGAACGGATCCGTTTGCATTAGGTTTAAAGAAAAATGACAAAGTCCAAAACGGATCCGCTTTGGATTACATTGAAAGTCAATGGGGAACGGATCCGTTTTCAAATGCACCATATTGTGTCACTGACAACGGATCCGTCCCCATTGACTTACATTGTAAAAAAAAACGGATCCGTTAGGCTCCGCCTCTTCAGACGGACACCAAAATGCTGCATGCTGCGTTTTGGTGTCCGCCTCCAAAACGTAATAGAGGCGGAACGGAGCCTAACTGATGCATTCTGAACGGATCCTTATCCATTCAGAATGCATTGGGACTTAACTGATCCGTTTTGGAACGTTTGTGAGAGCCTTGTAACGGATCTCACAAACGGAATCCAAAACGCTAGTGTGAAAGTACCCTTAATTGACACCTTTTTCTTCACAGAATGAATGATCTCTAATTGTACTCCACTCTGCTATTAATTTTAACACCCTTTCATTAAATGTGTCAATTACACCCAATTAGCAGCGTACATATCATGACTGTTGATTCTGTTGGTTGCCCACTACTTGGCTGCACCTAGTCATACATTTTTTCCCATGTTGTATTATCTTTTCTGCCATAAACAGTAATTAAATACAGTAGTGATGTAAAACTATTATTTTGCACATAACTGTATGCTGTATGTGTGTGTACTTGGTAAAACTGTAAGCCTGTCCCTCTAAATGTTAGTGACCTCATGCCTATTCCTGGTCATCTGTATGGCAGCATGACTGGATTCAGCTCATTACCGCGTAGTTGAAGACAAAGGATTAAAGTACCAGACAGCACTGGAGCTTGAAGAGGTAAGTAGCCACTCATTTTCTTCAACAGACCCTTAAAGGGCATCTGTCAGCAGATTTGTACATATGAAATTGGCGGACCTGTTACATGTACGTTTGGCAGCTGAAGACATCTGTGTTGGTCCCATGTTCATATGTGCCTGCATTGCTGAGAAAATTGATGATTTATGTTACATTTTAATATATGCAATTGAGCCTCTGGGAGCAACGGGGGCATTACCGTTACACCTAGAGGCTCTGCTCTCTCTGCAACTGCTGTGTTCTCTACACTTTGATTGTCAGAGAATGATAGTGAAAACATCATCACACCTTGCCCTCCCTGTCAATCAAAATAGAGAGAGACCAGAGCCTCTAGGAATAGGGGCAATACCCCTGTTGCTCCTAGAGGCTCGTTTGCATATATTAACCCCTTCCTGCATATGGGCATAACTGTATGTCCAGATTGTATGATACTTTCTGCAATTGGGCGTACAGTTATCCCCAAACTCTTACTAGAGGCTGTGATACTATAAAGTGTCATAGCCCCAGAGTCTCCATTGTCCCCGATAGAGGTGACACGGGAGCTGCTGGCAAGAGATCAATCAGAGCGGTCCTTTGTCAGCGATTGCTCTGATTGCTTAGTCTGTATAGACTAACCAATCAGAACGTATATGCTGTTTTCTAGAAGGTAATGCTCTGCCTCCCTACTGTGTCACCCTGTGCCCCCCGCACATGAAGAACTTGATGCAGTGGCTCTGGAACGGAGCCGAAGCTATCAGCAGCGAGTGTAAGCTGCAATATACAGCTGACACTATTCTGAAACAGCATCTCTCTCCCCTATTGGGATGCCGCACTGCAATGGCAGCATCCCAATGGTTACCATGGCAACCAGATGCATCTAGGCTCGCCATGGAACCAAGCCTCCCTGACAGGCCCTGCTGTAGGCAGGGTCCTGATCAGGATGAATGTCAGTGTAAAACTGACAGTGCCATACTCTGCAATATGAGTATTGCAGAGTACAGTACAGCCATCAGCCCCACTGAATCTTCAAGATCCAAGTGGGACGTGATAAAAAAGTGTAAAAAAAAAGTAAATATGAAATATGAAAAAATAAAATAAACTATACATAATTGGTATTGCTTCATCTATAATGACCTGATTTATTAGGCCTCTTTCACACCAGCGTGTCCGGATTAGGTCCGGATGCGTTGCGGATGCGTTCAGTGAAAACTGTGCGATTTCGCAGGCAAAGCCATTCAGTTTTGCCTGCGATTGCGTTCAGTTCAGTTTTTTCCGCGCTGGTGCGATGCGTTTTAATGCGTTTTTCACGCGCGTGAGAAAAAACTGAAGGTTTATAAACAACATCTCCTAGCAACCATCAGTAAAAAAACGCACCGCACCTGCTTGCGGATGCAATATGTTTTTCACGCAGCCCCATTCACTTCTATGGAGCCAGAGCTGCGTGAAAAATGCAGAATATAGAACATGCTGCGATTTTCACGCAACGCACAAGTGATGCGTGAAAAAAAACGCTCATGTACAAAGACCCATTGAAATTAATAGGTCAGGATTCAGTGCGGGTGCAATGTGTTCACGTCATGCATTGCACCCGCGCGGAAATTACGCTCGTGTGAAAGGCGCCTAAGAGGATTCCCTGTGTGGTGAATGCCATAATATAAAAAAAATTCAAAGACAATGACGGTTTTTCCTCCCAAAGAAATAAATAAAAAGCGATCAAAAAGTCATGTTTATGCCAAAGTGGTACCAATAAAAACTACAGCCAGTTCTGCTAAAAACAAGCTTTGTTTCCTAAAAAATGTAATTGTTATGGATGTTAGTATATGGCGATGCAAAATATAACTTATTTTAATAAAAAAGTGATTTTATTCTGCAAAAGTAGTAAAACATGAAAACATTATTTAAATGTTGTACTGCCATAACTGTATCAACCCATAGAACAAAGTTATAATATTATACATGCCACATGAGGAACCACATAAAAAATTAAAATAAAAAACAGACAGAATAGCTAATTTTGTCCACCTCACCTCCTAAAAAATGGTATGAAAAGCGATCAAAAAGTCTATGTACCCAAAAACAGTACCGATAAAAACTACCTGTTACACAAAAAATAGCCCTTACCCATTTCCATTGGTGGAAAAATTAAAATGTTAAAGTTGTTGGTATATGGCCATGCAAAATATAACATTTTTAATGAAAAAATTATTTTATGCTTCAAAATTAGTAAAACATGAAAAAAAAACTATATAAATTTGGTATCGTCATAACCGTATCAATCATATACCGCATGGGGAAACCCATAGAAAAATAAAAATAAAAACACTGACAGAGGGTTGAGGACTTCTGGTTCCAGTGCCATCATGCGTGGTGAGAGCTCTCTCCCAAGAAGCCTGGAAAACCAACACCCCCATCATAGAGGGACAATCCGTCCTCATCAAGCAGGGTTATACACGACCCTCCATATACATGGAAAAATATTTGACTACCATGGGGAGTGAAACTAAAGCAAATTGTACCATGAAAACCAGGAAAGCCGTGGCGTGTACATCGGAACCTGTAATGGCGGATGAAGTGAACTTAACAAGTCCTCCGTGTCCCAACACACCAAGGGTGTCTGATGGAGAGGAAGCAGAGGAACATGCCCAAGTTGACAACAAACGTCTGGCCATGGAGGTGGCAACAAGGATCCTACCGGATTTGCAGGAATGGCTAACATCTACCGTGGCGCAGTCATTTTTCCAGCTTCAGGCAGAGGTGACGCAGTATGCGCACAGACTTGGTGAAGTGGAATCTTCCACCCACCAGATGGAAGCAGAGCTGAATACCGCTCGAGCCAGACTACAACAAGGTGAGAATGAGGTAAAGAAATTGTGGGATAAAGTGGACGACCTCGAAAATAGGTCACAAGGCAGTAACCTTTGCATTGTGGGGATCCTGGTGTTAGTGGCATTTCATGAACTGACGCCCATATGTGAAATGGAACTGCCAGAGGCAGTGGGCCTTCTGGGAACTTTCCAGGTAGAAAGGGCATATCAAGAAGACCCAGACTTCAGGGAGGCGAAAGACAACTCACATCGCCCAAATTTGGGGTCCTTGCCCCAACAGCGCCCTAGACAAGTCATTGTTAAATATCTGGATTTTTCTGAAAAAGCAGCCATATTGCGAGTGTATGAAAACATGAGGACGTCTGTCTTCCTCAGAGATTATAAAGTACTTATTTTCAATTATTTTTCTGCTAAGGTCCTGAAGCAACGCACGGCTTTCACATCTCTGTATACTGTTCTATACAACAAGAAGACAACATTTTCTTTATTATACCCCACATTTTTGAAGATATTTGGATCTGATGGCTCGGTGACACTATATTACTCTCCCAAGCAGGCAGCTGAAGCACTGGGAAGAGAGAGAGTATTGTTGAGAAATTCCAAGGCACAGCCACAAGCCTCTATTGACGACTTGGGGTGCATTTAAATACATCCACAGAAGTGTCTCAAATTAACTCAGATGTTGCCAACAAACCTAACAGAAGCTTCCAAAGACATGACATCATATGGGCTGTCCAGAATTGTTTAAAGATAATCCCAGTAGACGTACTTGCTCTCAATGGTATACTTTATTCCACACACAGCGGTTCACAGGACGTTTCGGCTAGTTCAGCCTTCCTCAACTGCACAATGTGAACTGACACTTTCTCACATTTTATAGGCATAAATCACAATCGCCTGGTCATGACATCATCAATCAATTAGTAACATAGGAAGAGACATCACTATATAATGGCAGAGAAAACCTCACATCCTGATTCATGTCTTCCACTGCAGTCTGCAAAGAAATAATAATAAATAAATATACAGAATCTAAATAAAATTAAAAGCACATGACCTCATAATCTCTGTTTAACCCTTTTGGGTATAACGTATCCAAGGTGTGGATCCAAAAAGGCCTCCCTGCGCAGTAACAGATTCCTGAAATCACGCCCCCTCCTTGGTTGACACACCTGCTCTATGACCTGATATTTCAATTGTGCGATTGAACGGTTGTGTTTATGGAAGTGGGAAGGAATTGGTAACAGCAAATTTTGTTTGCGTATTGTAGATTTGTGCTTACATATACGATCTTTCACCATTTGAATTGTCTCCCCCACATATACCAAGCCGCACGGCACTTAATAGGATACCGTATTTTTCACCCTATAAGATGCACCGGCCCATAAGACGCACCTGGGGTTTTTGGGGAGGAAAATAAGAAAAAAAAATTTTTTAACCAAAAGGTGTGCTTTTGGAACTAATGGTGGTCTGTGGATGGCACTATTATGGGGGATCTGTGGATGTCACTGTTATGGGGGGGATCTGTGAAGGACACTGTTATGGGGGATCTGGGGATGGCACTGTTATGGGGGATCTGGGGATGACGTACTGTTATGGGGGATCTGGGGAGGGCACTGTTATGGGGGCTCTGTGGATGATGTACTGTTATGGGGGATCTGGGGATGACGTACTGTTATGGGGGATCTGGGGATGACACACTTATGGAGGGGTCTGGGGATGATGCACTGTTATGGGGGCATCTGTGGATGACGCACTGTTATGGGGGTCTGTGACTGACACTGTTATGGGGGGATCTGTGACTGACACTGTTATGGGGGGGGGATCTGTGAAGGATACTGTTATGGGGGGGATCTGTGAAGGATACTGTTAGAGCCCCCCTGTAACAGTGTCCTTCACAGATCCCCCCCATAACAGGGCTGGCACTGTTATGGGGGATCTGTGGATGGCACTGTTATGGGGGATCTGTGGATGGCACTGTTATATATGTGTCATCCACAGACCCTCCCCACTCCATAACAGTGGCATCCACAGATCCCCCATCCCATAACAGTGCCATCCACAGACCCCTCCCCCATAAAACTGAGCGAGCGGGGAGGGACTGGGAGGAGGTGCTGGGGGCCGGCAACTGCGGTGGGGCCGGTGCAGTGACTGTACCCCCCCGCTCCAGTGCTGCACTATTAAAATATAAGGTATCTAAATGAATTAAGTTCTGGTCCATGTCCCCACCCTAATTGCCGACACGGCTTGTTCAGTTGATAGCAGGCATTCCGGGCGGTCGGCGCGTCACTCACTGACGTCCAAGCCTGCGCCGCCTGCTTCATTCATAAAGTAGGCGGCGCAGGCACGTGACGTCAGTGAGTGACGCGCCGGCCGCCCGGAATGCCTGCTATCAACTGAACAAGCCGTGTGTCGGTAATATTAGGGGTGGGGGACATGGACCAGAACTTTTAATTCATTTAGATACCTTATATTTTAATTGAGTCCCCCTGTCTACTTATATGTTTCTCTGCAATAAAGAAGATGATAAAGGGATGGTGAGTGCGCCTATCTACTCTACTTGATGTGCTGCATTTATTCTTTTGAGGCACAGCACCCCGATCTTAGGACTGTCGGATGAGGCCGTATTGGGGCTCCCACACGTGATACACAGGTACAGGGCAGTGCCCTCATTTATTCTTTTTGGTGCCTTATATTTTAATAGTGCAGCAATGGAGCGGGGGGAGGGGGGGGCAGATTACAGTCACTGCACCGGCCCCTCCGCAATTTTCCGGCCCCCAGCTCCTCCTCCCAGTCCCTCCCCGCTCGCGCATACATCGCAGCTGGCGATGTAAAAATGTCAGCATTCGCCCCATAAGACGCAGGGGTACGTTTCCCCCATTTTTTTGGGGGAAAAAGTGCGTCTTATGGGGCGAAAAATACGGTTAATGACATTTTTTGTATCGCAAGTATAATAGCCTCTAATCTTATAGGCCTTCCCAGTGCGTGGGTGATGGAAATAATGTCCCTTCTGGACATTGCTACACTGCATGCAGTGGAGACAAGGAAATGTACCTCCCTTTTGGCTGACCAAAGTTCTCTGAATCCGTGTATTCATGGTAGTTCCTATATCTGAATGGACTAAATGGTCTCTCAAATTAGGACTACGTTTGTTGCATATGTGGGGGGGATTTTTAAACTCCTCCACCATAGGTTAAGATTTACCCAGGATGTGCCAGTGTTTGCGCACGATATTATCAAAAAGCTGGTTATATGGGTGATATTTATGAATGAATGGTATGCGTATATCTGCCTCTCTGGGTAGCCCCTATCCCGGAACCTGGAAGACATTTCTTCCATTCTCAAAGTTTGCGTTTCAGGGGTTGACACTATCCTTTTGACCCTCAGAAATTGGGACTTGGGGATAGCCTTTTTCAGGGGAAGTGGATGTGCACTCTGGTAATGCAGTACGCTATATAGAGCAGGTGAGTTTAAAAATCCCCCCCTCATATGCAACAAACGTAGTCTTAATTTGAGAGACCATTTAGTCCATTCAGATTTAGGAACTACCATAAATACACAGATTCAGAGAACTTTAGTCAGCCAAGAGGGAGGTACCGTATATACTCGAGTATAAGCTGACTCGAGTATAAGCCGACCCCCCTAATTTTACCCTAAAAACCTGGGAAACTTAATGACTCGAGTATAAGCCGAGGTGGAAAATGCAGGGGGATGTGTGCTATGACACATAGGGCCATGAGGGGGGCCAGCATAAGACACACATGAATGACACACACATAGCATCTTACGCTGGTTCCCCTCATTGCTCTATGTGTCCCCTCATGTGTCCTAAACCGGGCACATAACTGTCTGTGTGTGTGTAAAGTGTTTTACTGCTGAAACAATATCTCTCGGTACTCACTATGAATACACTGCAGCGAGCGGGCCGGCCGGCGTGTGACCGACGTCACTTAGTCACGCTCCTCCCACTTCATTCATGAAGCAGGAGCGTGACTAAGTGACGTCAGTCACGCGCCGGCCAGCCTGCTCGCTGCAGTACATTCACAGTAATTACCAGTATGATTACTGTACTTTGTGCAGCCCTAGTGTGCACTCACGGACGCCGCAGCGATGTGTGCGCATTGCGGGTAAACCCGTGCGCGCACCGAATCGAATTTATCAATAGGACTCGAGTATAAGCCGAGTTCGGGTTTTTCGGCACAAATTTTGTGCCGAAAAACTCGGCTTATACTCGAGTATATACGGTACATTTCCTTGTCTCCACTGCATGCAGTGTAGCAATGTCCAGAAGGGACAATATTTCCATCACCCACGCACTGGGAAGGCCTATAAGATTTGAGGCTATTATACTTGCGACACAAAAAATGTCATTTATCTTATTAAGTGCCGTGCGGCTTGGTATATGTGGGGGAGACAATTCAAATGGTGAAAGATCGTATATGTAAGCACAAATCTACAATACGCAAACAAAATTTGCTGTTACCAATTCCTTCCCACTTCCATAAACACAACCGTTCAATCGCATAATTGAAATATCAGGTCATAGAGCAGGTGTGTCAACCAAGGAGGGGGCGTGATTTCAGGAATCTGTTACTGCGCAGGGAGGCCTTTTTGGATCCACACCTTGGATACGTTATACCCAAAAGGGTTAAACAGAGATTATGAGGTCATGTGCTTTTAATTTTATTTAGATTCTGTATATTTATTTATTATTATTTCTTTGCAGACTGCAGTGGAAGACATGAATCAGGATGTGAGGTTTTCTCTGCCATTATATAGTGATGTCTCTTCCTATGTTACTAATTGATTGATGATGTCATGACCAGGCGATTGTGATTTATGCCTATAAAATGTGAGAAAGTGTCAGTTCACATTGTGCAGTTGAGGAAGGCTGAACTAGCCGAAACGTCCTGTGAACCGCTGTGTGTGGAATAAAGTATACCATTGAGAGCAAGTACGTCTGCTGGGATTAGCTTTTACCATCGTACGGGGATTGCTCCTTTCCCGTGCAGACATCGATTTGAAGGTTTCGAGCTGTCTGATTTGGAATTTGGTCAGAATTGTTTAAAGTCATAGTAATCTTAGTGACATTGCAGAAAGTAATAAAAACGCCTTAAAACTTTCTATCTCTCATTATTCTGGCATTTGGCAAATAATAATAATGGTAATCCTAATTGACCAAAAACAGGAACGGTTTAGGCCTCATGCACACGACCGTTGCCTGCCTCCGCGTCCGCTCCTCCTTGAAATTTCGCGTCCGTCAAAAAAAACGGCTGACGGACCGTTTTTTTTGACGGATCCGATTTTTATGGCAGATCATTGTAAAAATGCCTATCCTTGTCCGCGACCGTGAAAAAAATAGGACATGCACTATTTTTTTGACGGAATGAAAACACGGAAGCGGAAGGAAAACGGTTGACCATCCGCATTTTTTGACGGACCCATTGAAATGAATGGGGAAGCATCCTATCCGTGAAAAAAAACGGAACGGACGCGGAAACAAACAACGGTCGTGTGCATGAGGCCTTACTCTGATTTCATGTCAGATATTGAGAAAAACATGAATATGTGTCTTTTTATAGAGTGTATGTAAACTTCTGGGTTCAACTCTATGTACAAATCTGCTGGCAAATGCCGTTTAATACGTTCACTAACAACAACAAAGACAATAATACACATAGTGGAATTTTTTGGCTGAACTCAAGCCCCCATAATTTGCATCAAAATCTGAATGTTCTACAGTGGGTTATGCCATGGAGTTTTCCTCAAGTTGACCATAAATTTCATTTTTTTACATTGCAAAGTGTAAAATCTAAGGCCAGATCTGCAACATTTTGCAGTGGCGGTGTGCCATTTCATTTTTTCTTCCGGCAGTAGAAAGGCTAGGTGCAGCCCTAAATGGAGGGCTTATTAGGCCTTCTTCACATTTCTGTGTCTGTTTGATGTTCGTAAAAAAAATCCATCCGTTTTTCATCTGTGAAGATGGTTGTGAAGAATCCGTGTCTGCTTCGTATGTTTGTTTTTTCCCCTCCATGTGTCATCCGTATACCACAAACACTGTTCGGCTGAAAATGTATTTCCATTGTGTCTCCTATCAGGATGTCATGTTGTGTCAGTGATTTTAGACTTCAATGGGTGTGTTGGGTCCACATCACTGACCTAAGTAGTGCATGTCTCTCAGATTTCTTTCACTGACCCACCCAATCCCCTTAGTGTCCTCACACAGATGTTATATCTACATTGTGCCCCCTTCACATCAATGCCTACATTCCTCCCCCTCTTAGTAGTTATGCCCACATTGTGCCCCATCTCAGTAGTTATGCCCACATTGTGCCCCATCTCAGTAGTTATTCCCCACATTGTGCCCCCTCACAGTAGTTTTGCCCACATTGTGACCCTCATAGTAGTTATACCCACACTGAGCCCCCTTCACAGCTGTTATGTCCACATTGAGCCCCCTTTTCTAGTAGATATGCCAACATTATGCCCCTTCAAAGCAGTTATGGCCACATTGACCACCCTTCACAGTAGCTATGCCCATATTCTGTCCTCTACACAACAGTTATGCCCACATTAGCCCCCTTCATAGTAGTTATGCCCGTTATGCCCCTTTACAGTAGCTATGCCCATATTGTATCGCCTTCACAGTAGTTATGCCCATATTGTGCCCTCTTCACAGTAGCTATGCCCAAATTATGCCCCATCACAGTAGTTATGGGGCATTGTGCCCCCTTCACAGTAGCTATGCCCATAGTGTCCCCTTCACAGTAGCTATGCCCACATTGTGATCCGTTCACATCAGCTATGTCCACATTGAGCCCTCTTCACAGTAGTTATGACCACATTGTGCCCCCTTCACAGTAGTTATGCCCACATTGAGCCCCTCACAGTAGTTAAGCCTACTTTGAGCCCCCTTCACAATCTCTATGCAAAGATTGTGCTCCATTCACAGTAGGTATGCCCACATTGAGCCCCCTTCACAGTAACTATGCCCATATTGTGCTTCCTTCACAGTAGTTATGCCCAAATTATGCTGCTTCACAGTAGTTATGCCCACATTGTGCCCCCTTCACATCAGCTATGTCCACATTGAGCCCTCTTCACAGTAGTTCTGACCACATTGGGCCCCCTTCACAGTAGTTATGCACCCAACTAATATGACCTCCATTCAAGTGTGCAAGCAGTTTTTCTGCTGCCAGAGAAGAAAAGTGAAATGGCACTCCCGACCACCACCCTATTCATTTTGGGAGGATAAGGAGCAGTTCTTTCGCCAGAAGACGGTGAAGTGCTGCACTTTCCACCATAACGGAGAATCCCCATCCTGCTTCTCTCTACACTGACTGCCCTCAGGCAGCGGCGTAGTGTAACCATGACAACACTTCTAATCCCGCCCCTCCACGCCAGCAAACCCCTCCGTGATCTGCGATTGGCTGACGGAGCGCAGCTTGACCTTTGCCTCATGACCTGGTGATTTCTGGCTGTTTCCTGCCTGCTGGCCTTGTTGCAGACGAGGAGTCGGTGGCAGAAAGAGAGTGGCTGGCGCTGCGGGCGATTACACGGCACTCGGTGGGCGGAGGAGGAAGCGTGCGCTAGCGTAGGACGCCCGTGGCCGCCTCAAGACGCTGCTCCGGGTACAATGAGGAGGAAATCTCGCATTCTGCTGTGCTTCGCCTTCCTTTGGGTGCTTGGCATTGCCTACTACATGTACTCGGGCTCCTCTGTCAACAACCAGAAGGTAAGCGCACGGGCTGTGTGATCCGGTGGCCGGGGCTTCCTGGGAGTGAAGATGGAGGAGGGAACCCGCGACGTTTCTCCCAGTGTCTAGTTGCTGAGCACATAGATAGTTGGCATACCGGCTGGCACACAGTCTTCTCCTGGCAGCCTTTGGCTGTAGATGTGCTGGCATGGACGGCAGACAAGGAAATAGTCACCATCCGCATGAAGGAAGGGGTTTAAGTTTTGTATTGGAAATGTATAGATGAGAACATGTTGGGGTCCTGTGGGCCAGTACCTGAAGGGGTCCTGTGGGCCAGTACCTGAAAGGGTCCTGTGGGCCAGTACCTGAAAGGGTCCTGTGGGCCAGTACCTGAAAGGGTCCTGTGGGCCAGTACCTGAAAGGGTCCTGTGGGCCAGTACCTGAAAGGGTCCTGTGGGCCAGTACCTGAAAGGGTCCTGTGGGCCAGTACCTGAAAGGGTCCTGTGGGCCAGTACCTGAAAGGGTCCTGTGGGCCAGTACCTGAAAGGGTCCTGTGGGCCAGTACCTGAAAGGGTCCTGTGGGCCAGTACCTGAAAGGGTCCTGTGGGCCAGTACCTGAAAGGGTCCTGTGGGCCAGTACCTGAAAGGGTCCTGTGGGCCAGTACCTGAAAGGGTCCTGTGGGGGCATAGCGTTTCAGCGTCCTGGCTGGGATGACACCACTGACTGCCCCTGGACGTGCTCCTCTTTCTTCCTGTTCAGCCGCATAATGTAAAAAAGAGGAGCACCTCGAGTCGAGATGTCACAGGAAGGGTCTGTATCCAGTCGGCTGTGATCCCCGCCAGGATCATGAGATTGGCGAGCGACAGAAGGATAAGTACTGCTAACTGTATTCTCGCCACTTTAGGTAAAGGCTGGAAAACCCCTCTAATCTTCTCTTGAGCTATTAGCGGTTTTCATAACGGAATTCTTAGGTAACGCAAACCTTGTACGCCGAACTTGAAAACAGAAGTTCGCTCAATACTAGTACTTATAAACACATCGTTTCCATAATGGACAAACCTAAAACGGTTGCGCACAGCCTTACCTTCTCTGGGGGCTTTGGCTGGCTACTGGTCCACCAAGTACTTGGCCGCTGATTATTTTATCCCTGTGGAATACTCTTTAGATTTGGCTTTGTATTTATTGGTGTTGGAGACTCTGGAGATTCTTTCAAAAATCCTGGACCAAATATCTGCCTCCCTGATGGAGACCCAAGGAACCCCATTATAGCCAGTAGGGTCTTTCTGGTGCTTTTCTGATCTTCTGGATAGGTTATCAGTATCTGATCGGTGGCGGTCTGACGCCCGGGACCCCCAAGATCAGCTGTTTGAGAAGGCAGAAGGGCCGCGGCCTTCTCCTGCTTTTCCTAGGCCATGTGACATGTCGCATGACTCGGGCGCAGCTCAGACCCATAGAAATGAATGGGGCTGAGCTGCAATACCAAGCACAGCCGCTGTGCTATATACGGCGTGGTGCTCGCAGGAGCGCTGGTGCCTTCTGCCGTTTGTTTCGGCAGATAATCGCTAATGAGCGTTCGTAGTAACCCGCGTTACCTATCATCTGGCAGTGTAATACTGATGAACAAGCGTTTGCATGCTGAAAGTAGGGTTGCACCGGGTATCGAAGTATCCATACCCAATCGATACTTTTAGACCCGGATCGATACGCTACCTGGTCTTACTATTTACCAATACTAGGCTAGTATCAGTTAGAGAATATGGCACGCTCTGCTCTCAGCGCGCTCCATGTTCTCTTCACTAGCACAGTGGAGAAGGAGGCAGTCCCTCCCTCTCCACTGTGACGTGGCTGCCACTGCCACCAATGGGGGGGAGGGGCTGTGGCCACTGTGCCACCAATGAATGTTAAACACATTAATTTATTTCAATAACAGGTCATGCGATCCGCCGAACCGTGGCAATTAACCCCTCAGGTGCTACACATGGCAATTACCACTAGAGATGAGCGAATTTTATGTTATGAAATTCGTTCACGCTTCGTTTAGTGGTAAAAGCAGAATTGCGTTATGGATTCCATTACCACGGACTATAACGCAATTCTATGACGGAATGCATAACGGAATGCTTTTAGAGGCATTCCGTTAATCATTCCGTCATAATAGAAGTCCATGGGCTGCAAAACATATCTGCCATGCAGGCCATGAACTTCTATTATGACCGAGTGAATAACGGAATGCCTCTAAAGAATTGCGTTATGGTCTGTAGTAACAGAATCCATAACGCAATTCACCTTTTACCACCGAACGAAAATATGAAATTTGCCCATCTCTAATTACCACGTGTGGAACCTCTGAATAGGAAGGGGGGGGGAGAGGGACGGTCACAATAGCTTGGACACTTTATATGTCCACTGCAAAGGTTGGCAACTGGGTTTTATTTGAATGGCAGTAATGGCCTCTTGCAGTTTTCTCTAGTGAGACAGGTGATTACAAGGGTCCTTATTGTCTGGACATGCCCTAAAGTGACCCCCCCCCCCCTCAAGAAAAAAAATTACATTGACTGGGGAACTAACGGCACACTCACATGGTGGCCTTTTTTTCATATTTTTGCAGATCTTGTGATTTCGAGGCTCCTATCCAGCCATTGAAGATGCCCACTCTGCTTCTCAGACTGCCGGATGTATACTGAGCATATGGTAGCCCAAATTCCGAAAGCAGCGCTCAAAGTTTTTTGGGCCACCAATGCACAGTATGCATCGGCTAATCAGAGAAGCTGTGCGGCCATCTTGTTGGCAGAATAGGAGCCCGAGAATTAGTGTTGCGTTAAAGTTTTCCGGTATTGAGTTCCATCCTAGAGGCTTAATACCGGGAAAAGACTGATCATTTTTATCCTAATGCATTCTGAAAGGAGAGCAATCCGTTCAGTATGCATCAGGATGTCTTCAGTTCAGTCACTCTTGCGGTATTTGGCCGGAGAAACTTGCCGGAATGCCGTATCTGGCATTATTTTCCATTGAAATGCATTAATGCCGGATTCGGCGCCAAGTGTTCTTGCCCCCTGCTGTACAGTACTGGTACTGAATGAATGAATCCCCGTAGTCATAGTGTGCTGCACATGGCTGCCGTATACCTATGTGGGGAATAAAGGAATATTCACCAACACTACATGCAATTCATGCGCTAGAACCCATGTACGTTCGGTACCTCTTAGGTGGTACTTGTCGGGTTTAAGGGGCTTTCACACAGGCTGTCTATGATGAGGGGTACATAGCCCTCTTTGAATATTTTCCCACCTGAAATTAAAAGACTGACTGGACTCATCAAATGTCCCTTTCCCTTCTTCAAGTCTATACAGAATATAGAGACGGTCCTATTAAGACAGTCTTTCACAGAATAGGGGATCAGCGGGGGTCTGACCTCTGGGTCCCGGCCTGTGCGCCTCTGTTTTAATGGAGCAGCGGTAAAGCTTGCACTTCATTCAGCTGCATGGGGCTGCTGGAAGTAGCGAGCCCTTGTACTTGGCAATCTCTGGCAGTCCCATAGAGTTGAATGGAGCAGCGGACACACATGAGTGTCTGCTACTCCGTTCAAATAGTGACCATGGGCCCCTGTTCTTGTGATTGGCAGGGGTCCCATTTGTCAGACCCTTGCCATACAGAAACTTAACATCTGTGAATAGGGGGCAAACGTAAGCATAAACCTTATCAAGATTTGGCCCCTTTCACAACAGCGTTTTTGCTTTCCGTCCTCTGGTCCTCTGCCTATATAGGCAAAAAAAAAAAAAAAAATAGTTGCAAAAGTCACTGAAGTCTATGATCTTCCCGACGGAGTCATGCAGTCAATAACTGGCGTCAGATGTGTACAAGCGGCACATGGCCCAGCAGTGACGCGCCGCCTAGGGACATGACACCGCCTGGAAGCTCACAGGCTGGGCACCGGAAATGGATCCAGGTTGCCGGAGCAGAGTGGTGGGAAACAGGTGAGTTTCTTCATTCTTTTTCATTGGATACAACATATACATCCTTGTTGTGCGCAGTCATAGTAAGGTACTCCACTTTTATTAGAAATGCATGTGCCCCTCTCAGTCCTAGAATATATATGTGTGTGTACATACACACGTGGACAAAATTTTTGGTACCCTTCCGTCAAAGAAAGAAAAACCCACAATGGTCACGAAGTAACCCTATGGTCGAAGTAACCTGAAACTGACAAAACTAATAATAAAATGTATTGAAAATCAACTAATGAAAATAAGACAGTCGGGGAGCTATATCAAGATTGGAGCATCCATGCGACAGTCTCGACCTCCCTGCTCTGGCGGAGATGTTCCTAATTTATTAAGAGGCAGAAGCCTCCTAACAAATCGGGCGCACCTCTACAGGCTGGCATAGACTTTAGCTTCAATTTCAGACACTTTCTAGCGAAAGTTATAGTAAATGCGGTGGGTGCTGTGAAGCCATGCCCCTTCAGCTAAACCACGCCCCCTTTCCTGGCACTTCTGAAAAGTGCTAAGAAGCTCGAAAAGTCACAAATTATGGTGCACACATGGTATGAGCCATGTTTTTTTTTACATCAAAATAGTGGCGTAAACAGCTTGAAGTGGTTGTCTCATCACAGACAATAGGGGGCATATCGCTAGTATATGCCCCCATTGTCTTATAGGTGTGGGTGCACCCCCACCTATATTCAGAACGGAGCCCCGCAAGGTGGTGGCTGGAGGGCTCCTGTCCGGCCACCACCAAGCCGGCTCCCCATAGAAGTGAATAGTAGCGTACCGAGCATGACCGGCCACCGCTCCCATTCATTTCTATGTGCTCAACAGAAATAGCCGACTATATGCAGCGGCCCCATAGAAAATGAATGGAGGGCGGCTGAGCATGCCCAGTGCGCCCTTCTTTACTTTCGGGGCTCCGATCCTGATATAGGTGCGGGTCCCAGAGGTGGGACCCGCACTTATAAGACAATGGGGGCATATCCTAGCGATATTCCCCCATTGTTGATCATGAGACAACCCCTTTAATAAATGTCCCCCATTGCATTTAAATTGTGGTTCAACAAAATAATCTAGAAAACAAACTAATGAAATTGGCCTGGACAAAATTGATAGTACCCTTAAAGGTGTTCTCCCAGCTTTTAGTGTTGATGACCTATCCTCAGGATAATGTAGGTCATCAATATCAATTCAGCGGGGTCTGACTCCCGGCATCCCCACCAATCAGCTGTATGAGGAGACGGCGTGCGCAGTGTGCTCGTACCATATCCCATCTCTCTTCCCGCTGCTGATATGTCCTATGTCCTCATACAGCTGAGGATATGTCATCAATATCAGATCAGCGGGGGGTCTGACACCCGGCGTCCCCACCAATCAGCTGTATGAGGAGACGGCGTGCGCAGTGTGCTCGTGCCATATGCCATCTCTCTTCCTGCTGCTGATATGTCCTATGTCCTCCAAGGCTTCCAGACCTATAACAGGTATATTCCAGTCAAATCACCCCTCCTCCCCCTTCCCCAAAATAAAAACAAACCTCACGTCCAAAAATGCCAAAAACAATTAAAATATAAATGCATTTGTTACGGCTGGTGAATTCCGTTATGGAAAAAAAATCTAAATGGCTGATTCGCCAATTTTCGGATCGCTTTACTTCCTCCAAATATTGAATAAAAGTGATCAAATTGTTATACAGTGCACACTGCAAAATGGTATAATTGAAAACTACAGATCGCCACACAAAAAATCTCTCAAACAGCCCTGTAGACATGAATAGAAAAAAAAAGTCATGGGGGTCAGAATATGGTGATGAAAAGAACTATACAAATGTGGTATCTCTGGAATTGTACTGACCCAGAGAATGAAGGGGACAGGTCAATTTTACCTCATAGGGCAGGGCTTGACAAATTTCCTTTGAATCTAGGAGCCAGCTAAAAAAGTTAGGAGCCAGGCGGAGCCGCGTCATAAAGCTCCCAATAGATGCCCCCATAGTGCTCCTCCCCCCCCCCCACTTCTCTATAGAGCCCCCAAATAATGCATGCCAGTACATAGGGCCCCCAGTAGATGCCCCCATAGTGTTCCTACCCCTGTTTTCCATAGTGCCCCCCATAATGTGCGAGTATATAGGGCCCCCCATAATGGAGGGGAGGGCGAAGGGGAGGGCACAGGGGTGCGGAGGGGAGGGCAGAGGGGTCCGGAGGGGAGGGCAGAGGGGTCCGGAGGGGAGGGCAGAGGGGTCCGGAGGAGAGGGCAGAGGGGTCCATCTTGTCAATCCCTTTCTCCCCTTGTCATTCACTTTCTCTACCCCCCCCTCTTGTCATTCACTTTCCCCCCTTGTCATTCACTTTCTCTCACCCCCCCCCCTCCTTGTCATTCACTTTCTCCCTCCCCCCCCCCTCCTTGTCATTCACTTTCTCTCCCCCCCTCCTTGTCATTCACTTTCTCCCTCCTCCCCCTCCTTGTCATTCACTTTCTCCCTCCCCCCTCCTTGTCATTCACTTTCTCCCTCCCCCCTCCTTGTCATTCACTTTCTCCCCCTCCTTGTCATTCACTTTCTCCCTCCCCCTTCCTTGTCATTCACTTTCTCCCTCCCCTTCCTTGTCATTCACTTTCTCCCCCTTCCTTGTCATTCACTTTCTCCCTCCCCCTTCCTTGTCATTCACTTTCTCCCTCCCCTCCTTGTCATTCACTCTCTCCCTCCCCCTCCTTGTCATTCACTTTCTCCCCCCTCCTTGTCATTCACTTTCTCCCTCCTCCCCCCTCCTTGTCATTCACTTTCTCCCCCCCCTCCTTGTCATTCACTTTCTCCCCCCTCCTTGTCATTCACTTTCTCCCTCCCCCTTCCTTGTCATTCACTTTCCTCCCCCTTCCTTGTCATTCACTTTCTCCCTCCCCCTTCCTTGTCATTCACTTTCTCCCTTCCCCCCTCCTTGTCATTCACTTTCTCCCCTTCCCTCGTTGTCATTCACTTTCTCCCTCCCCCTCCTTGTCATTCACTTTTCCCTCCCCCCTCCTTGTCATTCACTTTCTCCCTCCCCCTCCTTGTCATTCACTTTCTCCCTCCCTCTCCTTGTCATTCACTTTCTCCCCACCCCCTCCTTGTCATTCACTTTCTCCCCCCTCCTTGTCATTCACTTTCTCCCCCCTCCTTGTCATTCACTTTCTCCCTCCTCCCCTCCTTGTCATTCACTTTCTCCCTTCCCCCCTTCCTTGTCATTCACTTTCTCCCTTCCCCCTCCTTGTCATTCACTTCCCCCTCCTTGTCATTTACTTTCTCCCCCCCACCCCTTGTCATTTACTTTCTCCCCCGCCCTCCTTGTCATTCACTTTCTCCCTCCCCCCTCCTTGTCATTCACTTTCTCCCTCCCCCTCCTTGTCATTCACTTTCTCCCTCCCCCTCCTTGTCATTCACTTTCTCCCCACCCCTCCTGTCAGTCCCTCTCTTCATGCTGTGCCCGGGCGGTGCGCCCTCATGGACGCGCCAGCCCGGGCAGTGCTGCAGCCGCCTGAGGCTCTCTATAGAGCGCTCTGGCGGCTGCAGCATGAGGGGGCCGGCGCTCCTAGTCCGCGTCGGCCCTGCGCCCGGGCACCTGAGAAAACGGGCTGACAAATTCCCCAGGCGCCTGGGATTTGTCGAGCCCTGTCATAGGGAATGTAGTAAAAACAAAACCCATTAAAATGTTTCAGCATTGCTTTCCAATTTCACCACATTTGGAATCTGAAAATTCCAGCTTCCCACTACATGTAGGCAATATTATAATGTGCCATTAAAAGTCACAACTGGTTCCAGCAAAAAAACTGAAAAGGCTTCGGAAAGGCACAAAGTAACAAATGGAACATTGCATTGTCCTGAAGGGAATACATTTACTAACTTTCATAAACATTTAAAAAAGTGTAAAAATGTTAATCATAAGTATATTTTATATTGTTTTAATCTAAGGCCCTATGTTTTTAAAAACTGTGATCGGCAAAGTGTTCTAGTGGTGATAGATAATTAGTTCTCATCTCTCCTGTCCTATTACTATAATCGGTGATAAGCAGGGTGTTCTAGTAATGATGATCAGTTCTCACCTCTCCTGTCCTTATACTATAATCAGTGATAAGCAGGGAGTTGTAGTGCTGATAGATAATCAGTTCTCACCTCTCCTGTCCTTATACTATAATCAGTGATGAGCAGAGTGTTCTAGTAATGATAATTAGTTCTCATCTCTCCTGTCCTTATACTATAATCGGTGATAAGCAGGGTGTTCTAGTGCTGATAGATAATCAGTTCTCACCTCTCCTGTCCTTATACTATGATCAGTGATAAGCAGGGTGTTGTAGTGCTGATAGATGATCAGTTCTCACCTCTCCTGTCCTTATACTATAATCAGTGATAAGCAGGGTGTTGTAGTGCTGATAGATGATCAGTTCTCACCTCTCCTGTCCTTATACTATAATCAGTGATGAACAGAGTGTTATAGTGCTGATAGATAATCAGTTCTCACCTCTCCTGTCCTTATACTATAATCAGTGATAAGCAGGGTGTTGTAGTGGTGATAGATAATCAGTTCTCACCTCCTCCTGTCCTTATACTATAATCAGTGATAAGCAGGGTGTTGTAGTGCTGATAGATAATCAGTTCTCACCTCTCCTGTCCTTATACTATAATTGGTGATAAGCAGGGTGTTCTAGTGCTTATAGATAATCAGTTCTCATCTCTCCTGTCCTTATACTATAATTGGTGATAAGCAGGGTGTTGTAGTGCTGATAGATAATCAGTTCTCATCTCTCCTGTCCTTATACTATAATCAGTGATAAGCAGGGTGTTCTAGTGGTGATAGATAATCAGTTCCTCACCTCTCCTGTCCTTATACTATAATCAGTGATAAGCAGGGTGTTCTAGTGATGATAGATAATCAGTTCTCACCTCTCCTGTCCTTATACTATAATCAGTGATAAGCAGGGTGTTGTAGTGGTGATAGATAATCAGTTCTCACCTCTCCTGTCCTTATACTATAATCAGTGATAAGCAGGGTGTTCTAGTGGTGATAGATAATCAGTTCCTCATCTCTCCTGTCCTTATACTATAATTGGTGATAAGCAGGGTGTTCTAGTGCTGATAGATAATCAGTTCTCATCTCTCCTGTCCTTATACTATAATCAGTGATAAGCAGGGTGTTCTAGTGGTGATAGATAATCAGTTCTCACCTCTCCTGTCCTTATACTATAATCAGTGATAAGCAGGGTGTTCTAGTGATGATAGATAATCAGTTCTCATCTCTCCTGTCCTTATACTATAATCAGTGATAAGCAGGGTGTTCTAGTGGTGATAGATAATCAGTTCTCACCTCTCCTGTCCTTATACTATAATCAGTGATAAGCAGGGTGTTCTAGTGATGATAGATAATCAGTTCTCACCTCTCCTGTCCTTATACTATAATCAGTGATAAGCAGGGTGTTCTAGTGCTGATAGATAATCAGTTCTCACCTCTCCTGTCCTTATACTATAATCAGTGATAAGCAGGGTGTTCTAGTGGTGATAGATAATCAGTTCTCATCTCTCCTGTCCTTATACTATAATCAGTGATAAGCAGGGTGTTGTAGTGCTGATAGATAATCAGTTCTCATCTCTCCTGTCCTTATACTATAATCAGTGATAAGCAGGGTGTTCTAGTGGTGATAGATAATCAGTTCTCACCTCTCCTGTCCTTATACTATACACAGTGATGAGCAGGGTGTTCTAGTAATGATGATCAGTTCTCACCTCTCCTGTCCTTATACTATAATCAGTGATAAGCAGGGTGTTCTAGTGGTGATAGATAATCAGTTCTCACCTCTCCTGTCCTTATACTATAATCAGTGATAAGCAGGGTGTTCTAGTGGTGATAGATAATCAGTTCTCACCTCTCCTGTCCTTATACTATAATCAGTGATAAGCAGGGTGTTCTAGTGGTGATAGATAATCAGTTCTCACCTCTCCTGTCCTTATACTATAATCAGTGATAAGCAGGGTGTTCTAGTGGTGATAGATAATCAGTTCTCATCTCTCCTGTCCTTATACTATAATCAGTGATAAGCAGGGTGTTCTAGTGATGATAGATAATCAGTTCTCACCTCTCCTGTCCTTATACTATAATCAGTGATAAGCAGGGTGTTCTAGTGGTGATAGATAATCAGTTCTCACCTCTCCTGTCCTTATACTATAATCAGTGATAAGCAGGGTGTTCTAGTGCTGATAGATAATCAGTTCTCACCTCTCCTGTCCTTATACTATAATCAGTGATAAGCAGGGTGTTCTAGTGCTGATAGATAATCAGTTCTCACCTCTCCTGTCCTTATACTATAATCAGTGATAAGCAGGGTGTTCTAGTGCTGATAGATAATCAGTTCTCACCTCTCCTGTCCTTATACTATAATCAGTGATAAGCAGGGAGTTGTAGTGCTGATAGATAATCAGTTCTCATCTCTCCTGTCCTTATACTATAATCAGTGATAAGCAGGGTGTTGTAGTGCTGATAGATTATCAGTTATCATATCTCCTGTCCTTATACTATCATCAGTGATAAGTAGGGTGTTGTAGTGCTTATAGATAATCAGTTCTCATCTCTCCTGTCCTTATACTATAATCAGTGATAAGTAGGGTGTTGTAGTGCTGATAGATGATCAGTTCTCACCTCTCCTGTCCTTATACTATAATCAGTGATAAGCAGGGTGTTCTAGTGGTGATAGAGAATCAGTTCGCACCTCTCCTGTCCTTATACTATAATCGGTGATAAGCAGGGTGTCCTAGTAATGATGATCAGTTCTCACCTCTCCTGTCCTTATACTATAATCGGTGATAAGCAGGGTGTTCTAGTGGCGATAGATAATCAGTTCTCACCTCTCCTGTCCTTATACTATAATCAGTGATAAGCAGGGTGTTCTAGTGGTGATAGATAATCAGTTCTCATCTCTCCTGTCCTTATACTATACATCAGTGATAAGCAGGGTGTTCTAGTGATGATAGATAATCAGTTCTCACCTCTCCTGTCCTTATACTATAATCGGTGATAAGCAGGGTGTTCTAGTGGTGATAGATAATCAGTTCTCACCTCTCCTGTCCTTATACTATAATCGGTGATAAGCAGGGTGTTCTAGTGGTGATAGATAATCAGTTCTCATCTCTCCTGTCCTTATACTATAATCAGTGATAAGCAGGGTGTTCTAGTGGTGATAGATAATCAGTTCTCACTTCTCCTGTCCTTATACTATAATCAGTGATAAGCAGGGTGTTCTAGTGGTGATAGATAATCAGTTCTCATCTCTCCTGTACTTATACTATACACAGTGATGAGCAGAGTGTTCTAGTAATGATGATCAGTTCTCACCTCTCCTGTCCTTATACTATAATCGGTGATAAGCAGGGTGTTCTACTGGTGATAGATAATCAGTTCTCATCTCTCCTGTCCTTATACTATAAGCAGTGATAAGCAGGGTGTTGTAGTGGTGATAGATAATCAGTTCTCACTTCTCCTGTCCTTATACTATAATCAGTGATAAGCAGGGTGTTCTAGTGGTGATAGATAATCAGTTCTCATCTCTCCTGTACTTATACTATACACAGTGATGAGCAGGGTGTTCTAGTAATGATGATCAGTTCTCACCTCTCCTGTCCTTATACTATAATCAGTGATAAGCAGGGTGTTGTAGTGCTGATAGATAATCAGTTCTCACCTCTCCTGTCCTTCTACTATAATCAGTGATAAGTAGGGTGTTCTACTGGTGATAGATAATCAGTTCTCATCTCTCCTGTCCTTATACTATAATCAGTGATAAGCAGGGTGTTGTAGTGCTGATAGATAATCAGTTCTCACCTCTCCTGTCCTTATACTATAATCAGTGATAAGCAGGGTGTTCTAGTGGTGATAGAGAATCAGTTCGCACCTCTCCTGTCCTTATACTATAATCGGTGATAAGCAGGGTGTCCTAGTAATGATGATCAGTTCTCACCTCTCCTGTCCTTATACTATAATCGGTGATAAGCAGGGTGTTCTAGTGGCGATAGATAATCAGTTCTCACCTCTCCGGTCCTTATACTATAATCGGTGATAAGCAGGGTGTTCTAGTGGCGATAGATAATCAGTTCTCACCTCTCCTGTCCTTATACTATAATCGGTGATAAGCAGGGTGTTCTAGTGCTGATAGATAATCAGTTCTCACCTCTCCCGTCCTTATACTATAATCAGTGATAAGCAGGGTGTTCTAGTGCTGATAATCAGTTCTCACCTCTCCTGTCCTTATACTATAATCGGTGATAAGCAGGGTGTTCTACTGGTGATAGATGGGTAATCAGTTCTCACCTCTCCTGTCCTTATACTATAATTAGTGATAAGCAGGGTGTTGTAGTGGTGATGGGTAATCAGTTCTCATCTCTCCTGTACTTATACTATAATCAGTGATAAGTAGGGTGTTCTAGTGGTGATAGATAATCAGTTCTCATCTCTCCTGTCCTTATACTATACACAGTGAAGAGCAGAGTGTTCTAGTAATGATCATCAGTCCTCACCTCTCCTGTCCTTATACTATACACAGTGATAAGCAGGGTGTTGTAGTGCTGATAATCAGTTCTCACCTCTCCTGTCCTTATACTATAATCGGTGATAAGCAGGGTGTTCTAGTGATGATGGATAATCACTTCTTATCTCTTCTGTCCTTATACTATAATATAACTCCCTTTTCAATAGACCATCCATATACTGTGATCCTGGATGTGATTATCTCCCCAGATCTAGCTGCCACTGAGGGGTTAACTGCCGCTGATCGAAGCTCCCTGTCATAGAGGTTGGGTGCCGGCTATGTGATTCTGCCGCCGGTATCCGCCTCCTGTATCTGTATTAAACGTTAATTATCTACATTGGTGGCACCGTGCACCCCTCCCCCTCTATTAAAAACATTGGTGGCGCAGTGCGCCCATCCCCCCCCACCCTAGTAATAAAGTCATTGGTGGCAGTGGCCACAGGGTCCCCTCCTCCCTCTTCATTGATGGTGCAGTGGCAGTTCTGATCGGAGCCCCAGCAGTGAAGTCGCGGGGCTCCGTTCTGTTACCATGGCAGCCAGGACGCTCCTGAAGCCCTGGCTGCCGTGGTAAGCTCCCTGCTTCTGTGTGTACTATGCAGAGTCCTATTCACCCTAATAGAGCTTTGTTAGGGTGAATAGTACAGGGGATTAAAAGGTCCCAGGTTCTAGCCCCTAAGGCGGTAAATGGTTATTAAATAAAAAGTTAATAAAACAAATAAACACCAAAATGTTAAGTATAAATCACCCCCTTTCCCAATTTTACATATAAAATATATAAACAATAAATAACAGATTACATATCGCCACGTCCGAAAAGTCCAAACTAATAAAATAACATATATTAAAAAAAAACTCCTATGCGGTAAACTCCGTAACAGAAAAAAATAAAAGTAAATAAAAACTGCGTGATTTGCCCCTTTTTTTTTTTTTTTTGTCACCTTATCCCACTCTGCACTCCGCATAACGGAAGCAGACGCATTCACTCCAATGGGTCCGGAAGCACTAATCAGAACCCCACGGAAGTACTACGGAGTGCTTCCGTGGTGTTTCTGTCCGTTCCTCCACATTGCAAAAAATATTGAACTTGTTCTATTTTTTGCGGTGCGGACGTATCACGACGGACCCATTCAAGTTGAATGGGTCTCGATCTGTCCCGGCCGCTGCACAGATTTTGCCAGTGCGAATTGCGGTCCCCAATGCATGGAAGGGACTCACAACGGCCGTGTGCAAGAGGCCTTAGGGTGCTAGACTCGTCTTTTGTTGTCTAGAAAGGCGATTGGCATTACTATTTCGACTGCCATTTTTTCATATACTGAATGCTGAAGTTCATTTGCAAGGATAGGCTCCACCTTAGCAATTTGGGGTTTTCTCAGCAATTCTTTGTAGCCCCATCAAGGTGTTATGGTCAGTTGCTTCTGTCAAGACTCTGCCATAAAGATATGGCTACAACTTTAAGGCACAAACCTAATCCAAACATTCCTTTTTTATAGTGTAATGTAATACTTCCATGTTGCAGCCATGACTATCCAAAGACCCCACATAATTGTGATAATTTAAAGGGGTTGTCTGGGTTCAGAGCTGAACTCAGACATATCCCCATTTCCACTCAGGCAGCCCCCCCGATACGAGTATTGGAGCATTTCATTCACTGATGCTCTCCTTTGCCCTACGCTGAATCGCACAGGGCAAAGGCATTTTCAGGAGATCTGGTGAGTGACGTACCATGGGGAAAGCTAGGCGGAGGTGAGCCCGGTCACGTCACGGCACTAATGGGCAGGCTTTAGCGCTGCCCTAGCCTCCAAAACGGCTAGGGCAGCGCTAAAGCCCGCCCATCAGAGCCAGGGACGTCCCCGGCAAGACTGCTAGGCAGAAGCCTCCACCTAGCAGTGTAATAATATAAACAAAAAATCCCTTGCCCTGCGTGGGGCATGGGAGAGCATCTGAGCATGAAGTGACCACGGGATTTGCCTGATCCCTTGGTGCTTTAGATCTGTGTCTTAGACCTCTGTGAGTCACCTGTCAACCACATCGGGCCTACTCCAAAAGGTGGGGACCTGATGGCTCCCCTGTAACAAAGTCCAGATCTCTTTATAGGAGTTAGGCCTCTTGCACACGAACGTTGTGCATCCGTTCCATGCATTAGGGACTGCAATTTGTGGTCCTCAATGCACGGGCAACGTCCGTATGGCGGCCGGGACGGATCGAGACCTGTTCAACTTGAATGGGTCTATGATCTATCTGCACCGCAAAATAATAGAACAAGTTCTATTTTTTATTTTTTTTTGCGGTGCGGAGGCATGGACAGAAACACTACGGATGCACTCAAGTGAATGGGTCCGCATCCGTATGCGGGCGGCAATACGGCCACGGGCACACAACGTTCGTGTGCAAGAGGCTTTAAGTAATGAATGTCAGGATTTCGCCCTTAGGAATAGCCCAGTTTCAAACGGGTCGGTTGATGCAGTGGTTTCACACCCACTGCCCATAACCGGAAAACAGTCTGTTTCACAGTTTTTAAACAGGGACATGCCAAATAAACATGGGGCCTATAGGTGATATATGCTACTTTTTGCTTCTAAATAAATTATTTCTTCATCACTGTAAGGGTATTTATACGTATTGGATTCGCATGTGTTACTATGAGGATCTTGGCAGAAATCCAAGGTTTGCACACGGATTTCCAGTTGATCCGTATAAGGATTAGCCCCTTGTAATGGAACTAATCCTTGATGTTTTCATCAGAAATAACTAGCATGCTATTCATATTCGTGGCAGATTTTTTTTTTTTACAGTTTATGTTGCATGTGAATGGGATTTTTAAAACCCCCACATGCATGGGATATGGATTGTGGAATTGAACACAGATTTTGTCTCAGATCATTGCCAAAGTTCATGTTAATTTGACACGTGAGCAGTTTTATACCAATGTTTTTTCAAATGGGTATGCGTGTATTAATATAGTAACATAGGGGGTCATTTATTGAGACTGCCGTTTTAGACGCCAGTCTTAATAACCCTTGTGCAGGCGGTGGGGTGGATCTGCCGACGTTATGTAGAGGCTTGTTGAAAATGATAAATGAGATGGGCTTGCTGACCTGTCCCCTTCCCCACACAACACACTTTTTTTTTAGACCTGGTGTGCAAATAAACAAAAAAGTACAAAAATACAATTCAAAGAATATGCCAGATAACTGGTAGATATCTGATAGTAAATGACCCCCATAGTTTGTATGGTTGTAAGACATACTTTTATCCAGTTCAACAACTTATCCTGCAAAGTGGTAGAAACAAGTCCTCCCCTAGCTGGTGGATAACTACTAGAATTATGGGCGTGTGACTGCTGGTCACAGGTCGCACTACATTTTTTCTGGAAGAGTAAAAATACTCCTCTGACCATTTTTGAGGAGTATTTTTAGCCGAGGAGGAGTACGAAAATTGTAGTTATTCATATATATAATACGTAGGCTTATATAACATTAAGGGGTGGCTATTTATGCAGGAAACCATTACCAGTCTCCTCTATAATGTATTCCATGCAGAAATAGCACATTTTGACCATTTTACATTTATCTTTCAGAAGACAGAATCCCTACCTTTCTTTAAGCACCACATCTGTCAAATAGGGATCGGAGCAGCAGATTGTGCAAAACTCAATGCAATAAGAATTGAACAGGGACGTCTGGTCATTGTGGCAGGGAGCAGTAGTGGTCGGATGGGGCCTGGGACGAATGCACAGGAGGCAGTTATAGGACCGTCTTATACACAATATATCGGACTGTTGCACAGTATAGTGTACCCTATAGTCCTCTCTGTGATCTCTGGAAAGTGTGCTCCATACGGGAAAATAGAGCTCTGCTTCAGGCTACTTACATAGAAAAACTAATAGCCAAGAGGCTGAAGAAAACCCTGTCTCTGACCCTTATGTTAAATCCTGACTTTCGTTTGATTGCTCTGATACCTAAACACCAAAAGGAAAAAAAGAATTTAAACCTGCTGTTTTTCTAGATGACCTTACGTTGATAGTAGTGTTTTAATAGTCTTAAAGGTTTATAAAAGTAGGGTATCTGCTTTTATAGACCCTTGAGACTCTATTAACACTACTATCAACATAATGTCATCTAAAGAAACAGCAGTTTTTTTTTAATTCTTTGTTTTCCTTTTTTTGCAGCCCGCAAAATACATATGGTCGTGTGCATGTAGCCTTATTGAGATTTCTGAAATTTTATTCGTTTTAAGTCTCATGCACACAACAAATTGCGGATCTGCAAAACACGGAAGCCGCCTGTGTGCCTTCCGCAATTTACGGAACGGGCGGCCTATTATAGAGATGCCTATTCTTGTCCGCAAACTGGACAAGAATAGGACATGTTATATTTTTTTGCGGGACTACAGATCGGAGCAGTAGATGCGGACAGCACACGGAGTGAATGAGTCCGCACCCAAGCCGCAAAAACTGTCATTGAGTCTTCCTGCATTATGCACTTTCAGAAGAATGTTTTTTTTTTTGTTTTTTTTTAAAGAGATGCCATGCTTTGAAGCACAGTGGTGGTCCGCGGGGGTAAAGTGACACATATTCAGTAATTTGTTCTTCAAGTTCTACATAACAAGCTTTCCAGATGGGAATCCTCCTACATCCATAGCTGCTAATAAGCTTTTCTGATTTTCGGAGCTGAATGGGATGCCTGTCATAGTCATGTTACGTCTTCTGATCGTCTGGTGATTGTGTTGCTAAGGAACAGATGCCTTCATGGGGGAAAAAATGTTATTTAGCTTTTTGACTAACTAGACAAAGTACCAGAACTGTTAATTCTGTACTTTTTTTATTATTGTTTTGAGGGCAGGCCTTTTAATACTCCATGGCATATCTTTTCTACTAGAACATGCAATTGAGAATACATATTTATTATTCACAGTTCTTTTATTAGTTTTTGTAGAGCTTACTTATTCCTTTACCGTCTCCCTCCTCGCTACCTGTCCCCATTGAGGCTCGCACTCGAAATTCTGAATGAACTTATCAGCATGATTGGGGGAGGAAGCTGGAACATTTGGAGGAAATCCATTCAAACACGGGGACAACATACAAACCACACAGATTTTACCCTTTTTCATATTTGAAACCGGGACCTCAGGGCTGCAATGCAACCATACTAAGCAGCGACAAAGTGTGCCGTCCGCATTCACGTGTAAATAACGCCGATATATCACATAAGTAATGAACCAGCTAACTTGGCGAAAGATGGACGTGTGCCAAAGGTAATGGTTTCTGAAAATGAATATGAAATATCAATTAGTATCTAATAACTTGGATAGAACAACCTCACTGACTTTTAAGGGAACCTTACTAGTACGGTTCTCATAGACTCCTGAGTAATATGATGGTGTATAAACTGTGGGCTGTGATGCAGTTTTGCTGTGGGTTTCACACTATGCGTTACAAACAATCGCATCTGCAGCAAAAGATTTTGAACCTGGACCACATTCTGCATGCCTTCTGCAGTTCTGCATGCGATGACCGCTGGCGCCGCCTGACGTGCGATGACGCATTTTTTGCGGAGCCATTGAAATGAATGGGTCCGCATCATATCGGCAAAAAAAAAGGAACGGACAAGGAAACAAAATACGGTCGTGTGCATGAGCCCTAAGGCTGTGGGGTAGATTTATCCAAACTGGTGCAAAGGAAAACCGACTTGGTTGCCCATAGCAACCAATCAGATTTTTTAATTTTCCAAAGTGAATCTTTTTTTGCACCAGCTTTGATAAATCTTTCCCAGTATGTCTGTCACTAACATGAATGGGCTTACAGATTCCCTCGATTCACACGTCCGCAAAATGGGTCCGGGTCCGTTACGCAACGTTACGGAACAGATCCGGATCCATTTATTTTCAATGGGGCATCAAAAGATGCGGACCTCGTACAGTGTGCTTTCCGCATCCGCATTTCTGTTTCGCATCTTCACTTCTGTTCCACAAAAAATTGTCCTATTCTTGTCCATGGAGAAGAAAAGGTATTTCTATTAAAGTGCCGGCCATGTGCGGTCCGCAAAATGCGGACCGCACATGGCCAGTGTCCGTGTTTGTGGACCGCAAAGCACTTACGGACATGTGAATGCCCTTACACACATGCATTTATCTTTGGTGTTTTTTTTTGTTTTTTTTTTGTTTTTTTTTACTCAAATGGTCAATTTTGACAGTAACAAGGTCTAACATTGTTCAGGCGTTTTTCTGGCATAAATGGCGGGGTTTCAGCCGGACAGAACCAGTTGTACGCAAAGTTTTTTTTGTTTTTTTTTTCCTTTATTTGTACCGATCTGCTTGACGTAAAGTAGGCCTTGATGGGATTTTTCCAGTATAGAGAACGTGTTGGCAAAACAGCAGTACACACAAATAGGCCACAGCGCACCCTTCAATCGCGATTTACTGAAAATCCAATGGCGTAGTGTAAGGCAAGTGTTGACTGCTCCCAGTCGATAATCCACAAAGTATAACTTGTAAGCCCACTGCCTGTCTAGAAGATAAGATACCTTTTAATACTACTTAGTAAGAATCCACACGGCTTCCCTCTTAATTAAAAACTAAATGCTGTCCGGCAGTGGGTGTGAACGTGGACAAATGATCAACCCATAGTGTATAATAAATAAGTAGGTAAGTGCTTATATGATAAAGCTCCATAGTAACGCGGTTAAAGTAAAGTGTGAACAGTGCCATACAGCTTTTTTCTTCATCTAAAATACCCGCATGATGCAATGTTAGAGAAATGGTATAATACTGATAATAATAGTAATAGGAACAAGCAACAAAATCACTGTGCTGATACTCCACACAACACACAATGTGCATGTTCACACAATATCCAGATCCAACATTTGTAGTAAAACGTCCACGACACTATGTTCTTAGGCTACTTTAACACTGGCGTTTTTGGGTCCGCTTGTGAGATCGGTTTCAGGGCTCTCACAAGCGGTCCAAAACGGATCAGTTTTGCCCCAATGCGTTCAGAATGCATCAGTTTGCCTCTGTTCCGCCTCCATTCCGCTCTGGAGGCAGACACCAAAATGCTGCTTGCAGCGTTTTGGTCTCCGTCTGACGAAACTGAGCCAAACGGATCCGTCCTGACACAATGTAAGTCAATGGGGATGGATCCGTTTTCAGTGACACAATATGTCACAATAGAAAACTGATCCGTCCCCCATTGACTTTCAGTGGTGTTCAAGATGGATCCGTTTTGCCTATGTTCATGATAATACAAACGGATCCGTTCTGAACGGATGCATGCGGTTGTATTATCAGTGCGGGGCCATCTGTGCAGATACTTGTCGCATCCGCACCAGACACCAGTGTGAAAGTAACCTAAATAGTGTCTGCAGAAAATAATACACAGTCTAAAAAAATGGCAGCCTGGGAAAACGCCAAAAGCTGCAGCATAATGTTTTTTTGTTTTTCTTTAAAGAAGCAACAAAGACAACACCTCCTAATAATAAAAAAATAAAAAAAATACAAATAAAAACAGTTGAGTGTCCTGGGTTTCATAGTTCCCATAGACCTTCAGCTAATATCTGGAGCTGGCAAAAATACAGGGGCAAAAAAAACGCAAAAACTGCAAAAAAAAATTGCATGAAAGCATCCAAACTCCCATCAGCTTTTTGTTACCGCTTTCACTAATTGAAGATGACTGTTGTAGGAACTACTTGTATTCCCCATTTAATAACATTTTTGGATCATTTACTCTTATAACTTATAGGCCTTCTGTCACCCCCCAAAAGTCATTTTTCATTTTTGGCCTTATTAAAATCCTTATTGTGCGGTTATTCAATATATAGTGCTCTTACCTTGTTCTGTGGCTTAGTTTCTTTAAAAATCGCACTTTTATAATATGTTAATTACTTCGCTACCAGCAAGTAGGGCGTGTACTTGCTGGTAGCCGCCTCATCCTCCTTTAAAAAAAATGCCCCCTCCTCTGGTTGATTGACAGGGCCAGCGAGCGCTCTCCTCCTCCGGCTGGCCCTGTCTGCATTTCAAATCCCGTGGCTGCGCCTTACGTGTCTTCATTCGGCACAGGCGCTCTGGGAGAAGGACGCTCGCTTTATCTGCACTTCCACAGTGTGCCTGCGCCGGCGTGGGATTTGAAATGCAGACAGCAGTGCCATACTTGCTTCTCCCTGGGCTTCCTGTCCTGTATGGCTCATGCACCTGGCCGTTGTTGGCTGGTGCCTGTATTGTGGCCCCCAATATACGGGCACCCGCGTTTGTGCACCGCATCACGGAGGTACTGAACCACTACAGAGTCCTTCCGTGCCTCTGCACTGCAAAGAAGTAGTGCATGCCCATGGCAGCCACATGGTCGGTGCCCATGCATTGCAGACCACAATTTGTGGCCTGCAGCACGGTCAAGACGGGCACACGGTCGTGTGCATGAGCCCTTACCGTGAGAAAAAATAGCCATATACTATGAATAATGTCACTTTAGTTTAGTTAATATTGTTCCCATAACATACAAGAAATAGAATGAATATCATTTTCATACTGTACACACCAATAATGCCCCTATGCACTGTGCCCATCGATGCTCTGCCATTATTATACCAATCATGTTGCTATACCTTGCTCACGCCAATAATACTGCAATATGCTATACATGTAAATTCTGCTTATACAATATACGCAATGCCCCTATATTCTGTACATACAGTGGGGCAGGGTGGCTATCAGCAATTTTTCAGCCAATTCCTGCCACAGAATCTGTGCCACTGGGGGATAAGAAGGGGCTAGAGGCTCTGGTGGATGGGCTCTCACTCCTGGAGTCATTTGCATTTCCATGTGTGAACTTGAGCCTGGTGCCTGTTACTGTGAGGCATTACCTGCTATTAAGACACTTATGATCAAATATCAAGGGCACAGGTTGAGTGGAGGGGTGAACCTAGGTGACACCACCATTATAATCTTAGTTGAAGCCAAGGACCAGATTAATTGTCAGTTTAAAGGGGTTCTCCTACCTAAAAAATCTCTTTCTGCTAATCTATGGACTGAAGGTACTTACCCTTCCACCAATTCGGCAGTCCCGGCTGGGATCACTTGACCGCCTGAGTGTCACGTGATCCCAGCTGGGAATGCGGAATCAGCAGAGCGATGGAAGGGTACGTACAGTTCGAAGTGTCTTCTGTCCACAAGTCAGCCTAGTTTTCTTCTGACCAATTCGCATCATATTTGCCGGGTCGCAGTCAGATCTCTGCTGGTCCCCATTATAGTTGGATTAAGCTTCTGGCAATTCCAGAATGCAGAGAGACCTGGCAGGCTGTTCCCTGCCGGATACTATGGGCTATTGTGACCCTAGCCTTAGCTGAAACAGATTTTTTAGGTACAGACCTGGAGAACCCCTTTAACACTGTATCCCTTTACAGGAGCAAATTCACCAAACACTGTGATATATAGAAGGACGTAAGTACGTTCAGAGGCTGTAAGGCAATGTATTATTCAGGAGCTTGGTACATATGTTTTCATGATCTATAAGAAGATTATCAGTCGAGAAGAATTAAAACTGCTTACTGGAGCTTCACCCCACCTCCCTTTCTGGCCTAAATGTGCAACGTGTATCCTGTGTTCAGTGAGTTAATCTGGTGTAAGAATTCTCGCATTATATTCTGTGCATTTGTTTTTCTGCCATTGAATTAATATCCCTTGGGTAGATGCAGGTAAGGCTACTTTCACACTCGCGTTTTGGCTTTCTGTTTGCGAGATCCGTTCAGGGCTCTTAAAAGCGTTCCAAAACGGATCAGTCTTGCCCTAATATATTCTGAATGGAAAAGGATCCGCTCAGAATGCATCAGTTTGCCTCCGTTCAGTCTCCATTCCGCTCTGGAGGCGGACACCAAAACGACTAAATACATCCAGTCCCCTCTTGAATTCCTTTATTGAACTCACCATCACCACCTCCTCAGGCAGAGAGTTCCTTAGTCTCACTGCTCTTACTGTAAAGAATCCTCTTCTATGTTTGTGCACAAACCTTCTGTCCTGGCACATAATGTACGTCAATGGGGACGGATCCGTTTTCTCTGACGCAATCTGGCACCATAGAAAACGGATCCGTCCCCCATTGATTTTCATTGGCTATAGAAGAAATAATACAACCGGATCCGTTCATGACGGATGCATTGCGGTTGTATTATTGTAACTGAAGCGTTTTTGCAGATCCATGGCGGGATGGATCCGCAAAAAATGCTAGTGTGAAAGTATCCCAAAATGTGCAGCTGTAAGACGTCAAATGAAGGGTGTATTATGGAATACATCCAAGAGTTAAACCATTGTAAATGTTAAAGGGATGTCATAGCTGATCTCCTGCGTTGGCGAAGGATTTATTGATAATGCTTTGTATGAACAGGCATTATACCGAATATTTCAATTACGCAAACTGCAACATATGATTATTTCCATATTTACTTTTCTTCTTAACATTTTAGGGTTGTTAAAGAGCAGCATAGAGACAATAAGCCAGTGATGGTGAACCTTTTACTGACAGAGTGCCCAAACTGCAACCCAAAACCCACTTATTTATCGCAAAGTGCCAGCGCAGCAATTTAACCTCAATACTGCAGTCCGATATAGTATATACTCCATGTACCTCATCATTGAGCTGTAATAGCCTGTCTGTATTCGGTGCGCTGCCTGTGCCGTTCATGATGAATGGCAGGAAAAGTCTAAAGCATATTGGTGCAACATGGACTTTTTCAGAGTGCGGTTGCCCACAGAGGTGTCTCTGAGTGTCTCCTTTGACACTCGTGCAATAGGTTCGCCACCACTGCACTACATTACTCACTAATACTCACATTCATATAGAAAAAAGTCTTCTGTATATAATTTGAGCCATGCTAACATACTTTAGAGGGCTGAAGGATCTTAAAGGACATAATGTCAGCAGATTTAAAGCTAAGGCATCTGCTTTGGCCCCGTGTTTTAATACATGGAAATGAGCCTCTAGGAGCAACAGGGGCATTCCTATTACATCTAGAGGGCTCTGCTCTCTCTGCAACTGTTGCGCGCTCTGCACTGTGACAGGGCCAGGCAGTGAAAAGGTCATCAGGCCTGGCCCTTTGATGGCAGTCCTATTCAGTTGTGTTCAGTCTTCAGACTAGAGTTGTTTCAGTACCAAAATTTTGATTCGGTATCGATACCATAAAGTATTGCGATACTCGATACCATTCGATACCACGTAAAAAAAAATAAATGCCAAAAAAAGCCGCGTGCATTCCTTATTTTATGGAACGTCCGACCAATAATACAACAGTCCGATCCTATTTTTTGGGGGGACAAGGCGACTAAAATAAAATGGCGAATTGTGCAGTTTTTCCTTTTTCTTTTTTTTTTCTTTTATGGGCGTTCACAGCTTAAAAGAGGATATTTTTAATAGTTTGGACTTGAGACGTAGCGATATGTAATATTTTATTTATTGTTTATATATTTTATATGTATAATTGGGAAAGGGGGTGATTTATACTTAATATTTTGGTGTACTTTAACTTTTTTTTTTACAGTTTATTTATTAACTATTTCCCCCTTAGGGGCTAGAACCTGGGATCTTTTCATCCTATTCACCCTAATAGAGCTCTATTAGGGTGAATAGGATCTCACCCTCTCCCTGCTGCCCTGTGCTTTGTACACACAGCAGCAGGGAACTGACCATGGCAGCCATGACTTCAGTAGCGTCCTGGTTGCCATGGTAACAGATCGGAGCCCCAGCATTATACTGCTGGGGCTCCGATCACTGCCACCAATGAGGAGGAGGTGAGGGGACCCTGTGGCCACTTCCACCAATGCTTTTTATACTGGGGGGAGGGAGGAATGGGGGATGGGGGGGCGCACTGGGCGGGGTCGGCGGCGCTGTTGTGGGAAGGAAGGTATTCTAATCCTGGAAAACCCTTTAAACTAATCTGTATGGGCAGCTTCAGACTAAGTTCAGACCGTGGATTTGGCAGAGGACCATGGCAAAGCTGGTTGTGCTGCCCACAGATTTGGCATCGGATGCGCTGCAGATTACACCTCATACCGCCTGAAATCTGCAGCAGCACGCACACGCTCAGATATACATGAAGACTGCCTCCTTCTCCCTGTGCTGCCGAAGAGAACATGGCTGGGCTGAGAGCTCGATACCAGAGAAAAGTATCGATTGGGTATCGAAACTTCGATACCCGAAGCAACCCTATATGCAAGCCTTCTACAAGATCATTAATAAGTATATTGAAGATAATAGGGCCCAGTACTGACCCCTGAGGTACTCCACTAGTGACAGTGACCCAATCTGAGTATCTACCGTTAATAACCACCCTCTGTTTTCTATCACTCAGCCAGTTACTTGCCCACATACAGACATTATCCCCCAGTCCGAGCATCCTCATTTTATATACTAACCTTTCATGCGGTACAGTGTCAAATGCTTTGGAGAAGTCCAGATATACGACATACATTGATTTGCCGCTGTCAAGTCTAGAACTTACCTCCTCATAGAAACTGATTAAATTGGTTTAAAATGTCCGATCCGTCATGAAGCTATGCTGATATGGCGTTATTTGCTTATTTTCATTGAGGTACTTCAAGAGAGTATCTCTTAGAAACCCTTCAAACTGTTTACCAACAACAGATGTTAAATTTCCTGGCCTATAGTTTCCGGGCTCTGTTTTTGGACCCTTTGTGAATATTGGCACCACATTTGCTATGCGCCAATCCTGTGGAACATGCCTTTCAGTGTAGAGTCCTTAAATATCAGAAATAAGGGTCTGGCTATGACAGTACTTAATTCTCTTAGGATACGGGGGTGTATGCCATCTCGTCCTGGCAATTTGTCTATTTTAATATTTTTAAGACGCTGCTGTACTGGGTCAGACAGGGCACTTTTAATGGGGAATTTACTTTTACATTCTGCATTTCACCTGCTTTCTCCTCGTCGCTCTCGTCAACTCCCCGTTCATTACTCTGTAAAGGGCCGACACCTTCAGATTTATACTTTTTACCATTTATATAACTGAAAAACATTTTAGGGTTAGTTTTGCTCTCTTTGGCAATAAGTATCTCGGTCTCTAGTTTGGCCGCTTTTATTTGTTTTTTACATATTCTATTTTTTTCCTTATAGTTTTTCAGTGCTTCCTCGCCACCCTCCTGTTTTAGTGCTTTTAAATGCTTTCTTTTGTCACTTATTGCTTTCTTTACAGTTCTATTTATCCACATTGTTTTTTTTCTTGTTCCTTAACCTTTTATTCCCATAAAGTATGTGCCTCTCACAATAAGATTTTTGGATGCTTTTAAAAATATCCCATTTTGTGGCTGTATTTTTATTTTTGAGGACTTTGTCCCGGTTAATTAGGCCTATGGCCTTGCTTAGCTGCTAAAGTTAGCTTTTTTGAAGTTTGGTATTTTTGTTCCTCCCTGTAGAAATGCTTATTTGAAGGATAATTGGAAGGTTATTACTTTATGGTCACTATTTCCTAGGTGTCCCCCAACCTGCATATCTGTTGTTCTGTCAGGTCTATTGTTTATTACTAAGTCCACTGTGGCCGTCCCTCTAGTCGGGTCCTGAACCAGGTAATTGTCTTTGATTATAGCCAAGAACCTATTTCCTTTATGGGATGTACAGCTTTCAGTTTCCCAGTCTATATCTGGGTAGTTGAAGTCCCCCATAATAACCCCCTCATTATGATTTGCCGCCTCGTCTATCTCGTTTAGTAGGAGATTTTCTGTGGACTCTGTTATATTAGGTGGTTTATAATAAACTCCTATTAGTATCTTATTATTGTTTTTGCCTCCATGTATCTCTACCCACAGTGACTTTAAATGTTCATGTCCCTCACTTATATCTTCTCGGACTGTGGGCTTTAGACAGGACTTCACATAAAGGCAGACCCCTCCCCCTCGACGATCCTTTCTAAACACACTTTAACCCTGTACATTAACGGCCCAGTCATAGCTATGTCTCAGTTATTCATACTATGTCATAGTCCTCCTTGGGGTTTACTATACAAATGCAGGCAGAAGAAACTCATTGCCGGCACCTGCCTGTGACCGGGCGCTGCCATCCGTGGCAATTAACCCCTCAGGTGCGGGGTTAATTGCCGCGGATCGCAGCGCCCGGTCACAGGCAGGTGCCGGCAATGAGTTTCTTCTGCCTGCATTTGTATAGTAAACGTCACTCCTCATTGGTGGCCAGTGCGCCCCTCCCCAGCATTAAAGACATTGGCCAGTGTGTCCCCCCCCACCCCCTTTCCCCAGTATTAAAGACATTGGTGGTCAGTGCGCCCCCCCATCCCCCATTCCTCCCTCCCCCCAGTATTAAAAGCATTGGTGGCAGTGGCCACAGGGTCCCCTCACCTCCTCCTCATTAGTGGCAGTGATCGGAGCCCCAGCAGTGTAATGCTGGGGCTCCGATCGGTTACCATGGCAACCAGGACGCTACTGAAGTCATGGCTGCCATAGTCAGTTCCCTGCTGCTGTGTGTACTGTGCACAGGGCAGCAGGGAGAGTGTGAGATCCTATTCACCCTGATAGAGCTCTATTAGGGTAAATAGGATGAAAAGATCCCAGGTTCTAGCCCCTAAGGGGGAAATAGTTAATAAATAAACTGTAAAAAAAAAAAAAGAATAAATCACCCTCTTTCCCAATTTTACATATAAAATATATAAACAATAAATAAAATATTACATATCGCTACGTCTCAAGTCCAAACTATTAAAAAAATCCTCTTTTAAGCGGTGAACGCCCATAAAAGAAAAAAAGAAAAGAAAAACTGCACAATTCGCCATTTTATTTTAGTCGCCTTGTCCCCCGCAAAAAATCGGACTGTATTATTGGCCGGACGTTCCATAAAATGAGGAATGCACGCAGCTTTTTTTTGGCTTTTTTTTTTTTTTTTGAGTGGTATCGAGTATCGCAATACTTTTTTATGGTATTGATACCGATCTTCCCAGTTCCCATCCTATAACGTAATCACCCCCCCTCCCTCTCCCTCACTGGGATT
The DNA here is from genome assembly GCA_033119425.1 of Bufotes viridis. Lineage (NCBI taxonomy): Eukaryota > Metazoa > Chordata > Amphibia > Anura > Bufonidae > Bufotes > Bufotes viridis. The sequence goes on from CM065592.1 coordinate 315,314,992, forward strand.
ATGATCTAGAATACATGCTAGAACCAGCTGTCTGAAAATTTCTAAGATGTCTCCCATTTTTTTCAATTATCTTTTTATTATTAATGATAATCACTGCAGAAACGTGAGTTCAATATCGAGCTTACATGTGAAAAATTGGATAATAGTAAAGGGTGAATAGTAAATAATGTCTCTTATAGAGCGAATACTGTGTGTTGTCTTGTTGATACAGCATAATAATAAGATATCTCTGGGTAGAATAAAAAAAAAGGATGGGATGGGGAAGATGGGTAGAAGAGATCCTCATACAATAGTAGCGCCAGCTTACAACTTGTAAATGTCTTCTTTATTTAAAGGGGTTGTCTGATTTCAGCAAATGGCATTTATTATGTAGACAATTCATACAAGTCTCTAACTAATGTATTGTGATTGTCCGTATTAGAGTTGTTTCGGTACCAAAATTTTGATTCGGTATCGATACCATAAAAAAGTATTGCGATACTCGATACCATTCGATACCACGCGAAAAAAATAAAAACGCCAAAAAAATCCGCGTGCATTCCACATTTTATGAAACCGCCGGCTCATAATACAACAGTCCTATCCTACTTTTTTGTGGGGACAAGACGACTAAAAGAAAATGGCGAATCGTGCATTTTTTCTTTTTCTTTTTTTTCCTTTTACGGCGTTCACCGCATAAAAGTGGATTTTTTAATAGTTTGGACTTTTGAGACGTGGCGATATGTAATATTTTATTTATGTATTGTTTATATATTTTATATGTAAAATTGGGAAAGGGGGTGATTTATAATTAATATTTTGGTGTACTTTTAACTTTTTTTTTTTTTTTACAGTTTATTTATTAACTATTTTCCCCTTAGGGGCTAGAACCTGGGATATTCTCATCCTATTCACCCTAATAGAGCTCTATCAGGGTGAATAGGATCTCACCCTCTTCCTGCTGCCCTGTGCTCTGTGCACACAGCAGCAGGGAGCAGACCAAGGCAGCCAGGACTTCAGAAGCGCCCTGGTTACCATGGTAACCGATCGGAGCCCCAGCATTACAGTGCTGGGGCTCCGATGCCACTGCCACCAATGAGGAGGAGGTGAGGGGACCCTGTGGCCACTGCCACCAATGATTTTATTACTGGGGGAAGGGGGGCACACTGCCCACTGCCCACCAATGTTTTAATACTAGGGAGGCACACTGCCCACCAATGTTTTAATACTAGGGAGGGAGGGGCACACTGCCCACTGCCCACCAATGTTTTAATACTAGGGAGGGGGCGGAGCACTGGCCAGCAATGCCGAGTAGTTTCTATAGAATGCAGGCAGAAGACACAGCCTGCCAGCACCTGCTCAGACCGAGCGCTGCGATCAGAGGCTATTAACCCCTCAGGTGCCGCACCTGAGGGGTTAATTGCCTCTGATTGCAGTGCTGGGTCACAGGCAGGTGCTGGCAGGCTGTGTCTTCTGCCTGCATTTATATAAGAAACTACTCGGCATTGCTGGCCAGTGCTCCCGTCCCCCAGCTCCGCCCCTCCTCCGCCCCCTCTCCCTCTATTGGCTGAAGCGGCAGCACAGGGGGAGGGAGAGACTGCCTCCTTCTCCCTGTGCTGCCGAGGAGAACATGGCCGCGCTGAGAGCGGCGCAGCCATGCTCTCCTATACTGGGCTGTGCAGTAGTGCAGCCCAGTATCGATAAAATACTTTTCCTGGTATCGAGTGCGATACCAGAGAAAAGTATCGATCGGGTATCGAAAGTTCGATACCCGAAACAACCCTAGTCCGTATTGTTTCCTTTGATGGATTGATTCATTTTTCCCTCACATTATACACTGCTTACTTCCATGATTATGACTAGGGATGAGCGAATCGACTTCGGATGAAACATGTGAAGTCTATTTGCATAAATTTCGTGCTAATACTCTACGGAGCAGGAGCTCCGTACAGCATTAGAATGTATTGGCTCCGATGAGCCAACGTTATTGCTTTGCGAAGTCTCGCGAGACTTCGCTTTATAACTTCATAAATTAATTTGTACTGTAAAAAAAAAACATTTCCCGAATTAGTGTTCTGTTCCAAATGGTACCTTGGAACCAAACCAGAGTTTGGAAAATATTTTTTTACAGTACAAATTCATTTATGAAGTTATTACGCGAAGTCTCGCAAGACTAGCAATATCTTCGGCTCATGGGAGCCAATACATTCTAATACTGTATTAGCACAAAGTTTTATGTGAATCGACTTTGGATGTTTCATCCAAAGTCGATTCGCTCATCCCTAATTATGACCACCCTGAAACCCAGAAGTGGTGGCTGTACTTGAAAATTATGAATGAGAGGCCTGCGCCTTTTCCTATAGTGTGCCAGTGTACTTGGGAAAAAATGTAACTAGATTTGGGGTCCTTTTTCTCAGATTATCTTTTTTGAAAGCGAACTATTTGAGACTAAAACCACATATGGTTAAAATACAAGGTAATTTTTCATTTTATCTCCCAATTTAAATAAAAGTCTATGAAACACCTGTGGGGGTCAAGCCAGTTATCATTGCCCTAGGTGAATTCCTTGAAGAGTCTAGTTTCCAATATTGGCTGTATGGTGATCAGCTGCTCCATATGTGACGGGTTCCAGTTTTGTCTCTTATACCGGCACCTGGCTAAGGTCTCATGCACACGACAGTGTGTTGGCCAGGCCCATATTGCGGCCCGCAAACAGTGGGTCCGAAATATATGGGCCCTGGCAGATTTTGCCGCATTGCGGATCAGGGGTGTGGAATTCCTATCGCCCGACGCCCGGGACATGCAGTTCCGGGCGCCGGGCAAGTAGTTTGAACAGTTGTTTATCCCTGCTTCGGGCAAGTAGCAGGGACATGTCGGTTGGGCAGTAATAGGAGCGGTCATGTGTGTGCCGCGAGCTGACCGCTCCTACATCTATGTCAGCCTGCCCCTGCATCGTGCATATGAGTACCGTACATATCACTTCCTGCAGGCGGCCCCCCGTCTCCTCCTGGCTCCTGTATCGAAGTCTCGGTCCACCTGCCAGCACAGGAGCGCACAAAGTCAGCACACCGTCTCCAGAGAGTGAGTAATTGCAGGCCAAGATGGGAGAAGAGGAGTGAGAGACCCCACGGCCCCTTGCAGATGAGCGTTCCTCCCGGAGCCTGTCCACATCGCAGCTCCCGGCCTGACCTGCAAGCATTGACTGGGGTCATAATGCTGTCAGTGTTATCCAATACATTCCAGAACTGTAAGGGTTACATAGCATCATAAATCAGTATAATGCTATGTGACCCCAGTCAATGCTTGCAGGTCAGGCCGGGAGCTGCGATGTGGACAGGCTCCGGGAGGACCGCTCATCTGCAAGGGGCCTAAGAGCCAGGGTGTCAGAAATAAAGGTTGTGCTGTCTGTCTTCTGAGGCTCTGGCCCTGCCTGCAATCTGCACTGCACGTGGCACTTGATAAACTATAATGTCTCCCTGTTGCCCCCATACAGTATAACGTCTCCTTGTGGCCCCCATACAGTATAACATCACCTTGGGGCTGCCCCTATACAGTATAACGTCTCTTTGTGGCCCCTATACAGTATAACGTCTCCCTCTTGCCCCCATACAGTATAACATCACCTTGGGGCTGCCCACATACAGTATAATGTCTCCTTGTGCCCCCATACAGTATAACGTCACCTTGTGGCCCTGCCCCCATACAGCATACCGTCTCCTTGTGGCCCCCGCCCCATACAGTATAACATCTCCTTGTGGCCCCCGCCCCATACAGTATAACATCTCCTTGTTGCCCCCTCCCCCATACAGTATAACATCTCCTTGTGGCCCCCGCCCCCATACAGTATAACGTTAGTATAAGTTCAGGACAAGTAGATGGTCATGAGGGACAAGTAGATTAAGCCCCCACTTTAGTCCTTCGACAAGTAGTTTTTCTTTTAATTTCCACACCCCTGCGGATGCTTACCCGTTCACTTGAATGGGTCCGCAATACGGAACATCCAGTGCAGAATGGAGGCACAGAACCCCACGGAACACCGCAAAAAATTAGTGCATGGATTACCTTTTTGCGGCGGCCCTATGGTCGGTGCCTGTGCATTGCGGGCCAGGCCGGCACACAGCCATGTGCATGAGCCCTAACGCTGCGTCTTGTTAACGCTGATCCTGGTCATTTAAACCATCAGATTCCATGGTGGTTATTGAACATTTAGATGGAGGGAGCTCCCTGTGCCCTCCAATCGGAGTCCCCAGTGGTGAAAGCACAGGGCTCCGAACGGTTGTTAGGATAGACTGGGGCCTTGTGAAGGCTCCAAAACCTGTCATGGTAAACTGCCTTCTCAGCCATGGCTGCGGAACAGCCTGACAGGTGGCCTGTAGAAATCCCATACACTGCAATAGTACTTTATTGCAGTCTATGATAAACTTGAAGGATAAATGGTTGAACATTTTTAATAAAGGCCAGTTAGTATAATGATAGAAAACTAGGTAGAAGACTGTCAATCATCAGCAGGTGTGCAGGGAGAGCAAGAATTAAAGTGATGTCCCAGAATGACAACTTGTTTGATGGCGTGGCAGACATGCATAGAAATGAATGGAATGGACGACATGCATGCCTATCTGCACCTCCATTCAAATGGGACATTGCCTAGGACATAAAACCGCTCTGACTTTTTTTTTTTTTCTCTCTTTCAGGAGGCCTGGAATGAAATTGGTGCAATCAAGAATAGAGATCCTCACAGCGTCAGTGAAGAACAGAGAGCTCAAAGTTTGAAAACTCTTCCACCAGGTACTTCGAGTTCAGAACCTTTCTTTTAAAGGAGTTGCCTGGGATTTTGATATCATGTAGATTGGTGATATGTTCTGTACAGGAAAAAAAAACTTTAATTTCTAGAGCAAGTTCTCAATGAAAACAGTGATATGAATGGCTGCTGCCGGACTAAGAACAGCTTTTATCCATATAACCAAATCATTGCCCATTGAAGTCTTTACTGATCAAAGGGATTGTCGAGGATTTTTATATTGATGGCGGATAGGTTATCAAAATGGTTTGATAGTGGTTAGTGGGGGTTTAACTCCTCACAATCATCTTATTGGAGAGTTGGACCCCCACGATAAGGTATCAATGACCTATTATGAGTATAATCATTGGTGGCCTGACTACTGGAACACCCAGGGATTCCAAGAATTCCATGAAAGTCCCATTTGACCGACCGCAAGCATGGCTTTCCTTCCCAGAACAGCTCCACAGATTTCGGCTGTGCGGCCGGTCTACCTTCTCCTTCAAGAATGTACAAATTGCATACTTTTGTTGAAAGCGCCTTGTTCGGTAGTTTGTCCGGCAAATCCCATTTGCCGACCCACATAGTAAAAAGACACGAACAAGCCTTTTTACTGAGGGGAAACAAAGTTTTAGTAAATAGGCCATAATCCTGAGGCAAAAGGCTGGCAAACAGGCCGCTCCAAAACCCAATGGTGAGGTTATTTTCGCCTCAATGACCTTTTAGTAATTTAGAGATGAGGTTTATAACATGACTGGCACAAAGTGAAAGTAAAAAGTATGATTCCCACAGCTAGACAGTTAACCCTTTGTGAAGAATGTATCAATATTTATAATAAAGGCCAATTAACACATTAATTTTTATCCCAAAATGATTACAATACAATTATAAAACAAATTGCCCTGAAGGTGTAAATAGCCTTAAAAGCTCTGTGCACTACTGTTTTTTTCACAAAACGGCCGGAAGACTTTAGAGAATGACCAGTTTTACCTTTTGTGTCACCCCCATAGATTTTTAAGCATTTTTGCCATCACTTCTAGTGTTTCAATTGTATATTGGCCTGTAATTCTCTGATGTCTATTTTGATTTGCACCCGCCGAATTGTAAAGCACTGTCGAATATGGTGGCACTATGTAAATAAAGATTATTATAAACCTATTTCTCTCCTTCTATCCTGCGTTCAGATAGGGCAACAAAAATCACCTGAAAGGTTCTCCCTTAGGGATTATTCCCATCCCAGCCTTTTATGACGGTTATCGGAAAAGCCTTAGGGAGCTGTCACAGTGGGAAGGCAGGGTTACAAAAAGGCTGAGTGGGCTCCACTCCGATGTTTCCATAACTCCCATGGCAGTGAATGGGAGCCATGTAAACCACAGGCTATACTTTTTCTGTAACTTCCTAGTTAATGGAAATGGTATAATTCACTGTGTTACATAGTTAGTGCATGGTAGTTATGGAAACAGCAGAACACCGCTGGCTCAAATGTTTCCGTAACTCTAGTAGCACCCCGGCCAGTTCTCACCAAGGTTATTCCAGTCTTAACCAACAGCTGAGTTGGCAATAACCATTTAAAGAGAAAAGTCCCTGGCAGTCGGTGTTGCTTAGTGCTTTTGCAGCAGCCTTGATTGAGAGGAAATCCTCATGAAATTCCTTCGACTTTCAGGTAGGCCTTCTTCTAAGGGTACTTTCACACTTGCGTTGGTGCGGATCCGTCTGTTTATTTGCACAGACGGATCCGCACCTATAATGCAAACGTTTGTATCCATTCAGAACGGATCCGTTTGCATTAGGTTTTAAGAAAAATGACAAAGTCCAAAACGGATCCGTTTTGAATTACATTGAAAGTCAATGGGGAGTGGATCCGTTTTCAAATGCACCATATTGTGTCATTGAAAACTGATCCATCCCCATTGACTTACAGTGTAATTCAAAACGGATCCGTTAGGTTCCGTCTCTTCAGACGGACACCAAAATGCTGCATGCTGCATTTTGGTGTCTGCCTCCAAAACAGAATAGAGGCGGAACGAAGCCGAACTGATGCATTTTGAACGGATTCTTATCCATTCAGAATGCATTGGGGCTTAACCACCTGCCGACCGCCTAACGCAGGGATGCGTCCAGGCAGCGGCAGGTTAGTTCCTCCTTGGCGCGTCGGCGCGTCATCTCGCCTCGCGCGCGCGTTCACAGCAACTCAAAGATCGCAAGTTATACTGCAGCCTGCTAGCGATCAATTGCTGGCAGGCTGTAGATGCGAAATAAATCGCATCAAAGAGGTATATCAGACGCTGTGTGGTTAACAGCGTCTAATATACCTGATACCTGGTCCTCTGGTGGTCCCATTTGCTGGGATCGACCACCAGAGGACCAGGTAGCTATGTAAAGTAATTAAACCAATAATGATTCCCACTGGTATAGGACCCACGATCCAAAACAGCATAGAGATCCAATAGAATGATATCAGAGTCAAAAATAAATAACAATGCGTCTTTATTAGAACAATTTGCGAAACATGATTGGTACAAAAATGTTAAAAACAAGTAAAAACAATTACACAAAGAGCACCATACCACATAGCACAATCAGAGTATAGCTGGTGAAAGTTAATAACAACTATGCGCAATTATCCTCAGTCATTGTACACACCGAGTAAGTAATTGGGACCCAACAAAACAGACAATTGCTGATTTGAGCAAAGTAACCGGTCTCCATAAAAAATTTTTTTTTAACAACAAGGAACATGAGGATAATCGCACAAGAATAACAACATAATAATATACACACCAGTAATGGGTCAAAGCAGTGTCGCCGAATGAACGCACCCCGACGTGCGTTTCGCCGTCAGCTTTCTCAAGGGGTGATAGCTATGTAAAGTAGCACCAAGCACCACACTACACCCTGCCCCCCTGTCACTTATTAACCCCTTGTTAACCCCTGATCACCCCATATAGACTCCCTGATCACCCCTCTGTAAGGCTCAACTCGCATGTCCATATGTGTTTGCGGATCCGCAAAACACGGACCACGGCAATGTGCTTCCCGCATTTTGCAGATCCGCATATTGCCAGAACTATATAGAAAATGCCTTTTCTTGTCCGCAATTGCGGACAAGAATAGGACATGTTCTATATTTTTGCGGAACGGAAGTGCAGACCCGGAAGTGCGGATCCGCAATTCCGGATCCGAGCAGGACAAAGTCTGTCCCCATAGAAATGAATGGGTCCGCAATTCCGTTCCGCAAACAGAATTGCGGATGTGTGAATGGGGCCCAGCCCACCGCACCGCAGTCACTCATTTTGGCAGAGATTTTTTCATCCACATTGATCGATGCGAATGAAAAAATCTGTGCCATTCATTTTTATTTTATTTTTTTTCAGCCCAGAGGCTGAACGGAAAAAAAAAATCTCATTACTAGAGATGAGCGAACTTTAAAAAAAAGTTCGGCATTCGGCCTTCGGGTTGTGGTAATCGCCGCATCCCATTATGGATTCCACTACCGCGGACTATCGCGGCATATGGAATCCATATGAGGCGGCTTCCACCAACCCGAACTGTTGAACAGCCGAAGGATCTGGGGTGACGTCACTGTCATGTTATCAGTGCAGGGGCGTGGCTCAGCACGATCAGTGCTGAGCCACGCCCCTTGCACTGATCACATGACGGTGACGTCACCCCAGGTCCTTCGGCTCTTCAACAGTTCGGGTTGGTGGAAGCCGCCCCTTATGGATTCCATATGCCGCGATAGTCCACGGTAGTGGAATCCATAACGGGATGCGGCGATTACCACAACCTGAACGCCGAACTTTTTTTTAAAGTTCGCTCATCTCTACTCATTACCCGTATGCTCAATATAAGGAGAATAGCAGAAATTCCTAATGCTGGCCATACGTGTAATGATTGCGGAGACCCTCAAATGCCATGGCAGTACAAACACCTCACAAGTGACCCCATATTAGAAAGAAGACACCCCAAGGTATTCCGTGAGGGGTATGGTGAGTTCATGCAAAATTGTATTTTTTGTCACAAGTTAGTGGAAATATGAGACTTTGTAAAAAAAAAAATAAAAAAAAATTTCCGCTAACTTGTGCCAAAAATACCTTGGGGTGTCTTCTTTCCAAAATGGGGTCACTTGTGGGGTATTTATACTGCCCTGGCATTTTAGGGAACCTAAAGCATGAGAATCCAAATGCGTAAAAATGCCCTGTGAAATCCTAAAGGTACTCATTGGAATTAGGGCCCCTTTGCGCATCTTGGCTGGAAAAAAGTGGCACACGTGGTATCGCCGTACTCAGGAGAAGTAGGGCAATGAGTTTCGGGGTGTATTTTTATATATACCCATGTTGGGTGAGAGAAATATCTCTGTAAACGACAACGTTTTAAATTTTTTTTATACAAAGTTGTCAGTTTACAGAGATATTTCTCACACACAGTATGGGTATATGTAAAAATACACCCCAAAACACATTGCCCTACTTCTCCTGAGTACGGCGATACCACATGAGTGACACTTTTTTGCAGCCTGGGTGCGCAAAGGGGCCCAAATTCCAACGAGTACCTTTAGCTTTTACAGGGATGCTCACAATTTAGCCCCGCCCAAAATGCCAGAACAGTAAACACACCCCACAAATGACCCCATTTCGGAAAGTAGACACCCCAAGGTATTCACTGAGGGGCATAGTGAGGCCGTGGGAGATATTTTTTTTTTTTTTTTGCCAGAAGTTAGCAGAAACGAAAACTTTATTATTTTTTTTTTTTTTTCCTCAAAGTGTCATTTTCTGCTAACTTGTGAAAAAAAATGAAATTGTACATGAACTCACCATGCCCCTCCACGAATACTTTGGGGTGTCTTCTTTCTAAAATGGTGTCATTTGGGGGGTATTTATACTATCCTGGCATTCTAGCACCTGAAGAAACATGACAGGTGCTCAGAAAGTCAGAGCTGCTTCAAAATGCGGAAATTCACTTTTTTGCACCGTAGTTTGTAAACGCTATAACGTTTACCCAAACCAATAAATATACACTTATTGCATTTTTTTTTATCAGACATGTAGAACAATACATTTATAGAAAAATCTATATAGAAATGTAGTTTTTTTTTTTTAAATTTTACAACAGAAAGTGAAAAATGTCTTTTTTTGCAAAAATGTTGTTAAATTTTTATTAATAGCAAAAAAAGTAAAAATGTCAGCAGCAATGAAATACCACCAAATGAAAGCTCTATTAGTGAGAAGAAAAGGAGGCAAAATTCATTTGGGTGGTAAGTTGCATGACGGAGCAATAAACGGTGAAAGTAGCGTAGTGCAGAATTGTAAAAAGTGGCCTGGTCATTAAGGGTGTTTAAGCTAGGGGGGCTGAAGTGGTTAACTGATCCGTTTTGGACCGTTTGTGAGAGCCCTGAAACGGATCTCACAAACGGAATCCAAAACGCTAGTGTGAAAGTACCCTAAGAACTCACTGTAACATAGCATTGTGGACAATTTTTATCTTTTACTTTTGCCTCATCAGGTAAGGTTCGGTGGCAAGATTTTAATCAAGAAGAATATGTTGGAGTCACTGCAGTTCGGCCAGGTCAAGATGCTTATGCAAGAAACAAATTCAATCAAGTGGAAAGTGACAAATTGCGTATGGACAGAAGTGTTCCTGATACAAGACATGATCAGTAAGTGTACAGAATATTATTATAATTTTTTTTTTTTGAATTTGAAAATGTTAAGTAACAGATAAAACAGTTACCAACTTCTCACCTTGGAGAGAGCTGTTTTAACCCCTTAAGGACCTATAATGTATATGTATGTCATAAGTCCGGCCCCTAAGCATGGCGCCAGCTCGCACGTGCAGCGGGCGCCATAGCCGCCGGGTTTCTGCTATTTTAAATAGCAGAGACCCGTGGCACATGTATGCCATGAGACATAAGGCTAATCGCATGCATTTTACCCTTTAGATGCCGGTAACAGCGTTCCGTGGCTGAGATCGGGGAACCTGTTACATCAATGAAATAGCCTGAAGCCTCAAGCAGGCTTCGCTGCCTATTTCAGGAATACACCAATACAGGCCACTAGGTGGCAGCATTGTATTGTTCTATTCCAAATGAAGTGTTCAATGATGGCTGTATAGCCATCAATGAACACAATGGGCAATCTAATGATTGCCAGTTAGTCACCCAAGGTGACCTAAAAAAAAGTAAAAGAAGGTTTTTACAAGTATAAAGAAAAAAATTAAAGTTCATTAAAATAAAAATACTTAAAAAAAATAAACATCATGGGCATCACTGTGTGCGAAAATGCCCATAAAATTAAAATATAACAGTATTAATGGAATATGGAAAATGGCGTAACGGGGACGGGGGGAAACAGCCAATTTGCCATTTTTTGTCACTTCAACTACCCAATAATTTTTTTATAAAAAGTGATCAAAAAGTCGCACACACTTCAAATTGGTATCACTAAAAAGAACAGATCGTCCCGCAAAAAATGAGCTCTCACACAGCCCTGTACGCTCAACTACAAAAAAGTTATAGGGGTCAGAATGTGGTTTTAAAAAATATATATATTTTCCTCAAAGGTTTTAATTTTTGTTATTTTCAGTATTAATATGGGTAACAAATTGTGCTTTTCTTGTTACCCCTTGTGAAAATGACAAACTTGGGACAAAAGAAATATTTTATTGTAAAGGATGTAAAGTTTAATTTTCACAGCCAAGTGTTTATATCTTTTATGTTATTTTATGGGTTCACTACCTTGAAAGGTGTAGTTTCCAAAATGGCCTTGCTTATTTGAGGAGGCTTTTTTTTCCACATCAAACCTTCTGAAATTGCCTGCCAATGCTATATACCGTATCTTTCGTTTTCCCCAAAAGTGGTGGTAAAATGGCTGTGTGTTTTATAAAGTGAATACTAGTAAACGCTTCCATTAGGGAAGTGCTCACTAGTATGTAGGAGGTTGGGGAGCGGTGAGTGTAGTGCTGCTAACGCTGGCTGTACTCACCGATTCCTGGTCTTCTCCGGGCACCGCACTGTACTGTCCTGACTACATACAGTGTCGGTATGTAGTGCATGCACTATGATCTGACACTGTGCAACTTCAGGACACAGTGCAGCCTGGCACCAGAGAATGCAGAAAAAGCAGTTGGATGTGCAGAGTGGCGGCGCCGTCCAGAGAGATTAGTTCATGTAGTTATTTTTGGTCTGAGCTGAGGTCTGATGTAGATTTGGGGTCTAATGAAAAGTATATGTTTTTTGTCGAATTTTCCTCCTCTAAAACCTAGGTGCATCTTATAATCTGGTTCATCTTATAAAGTGAAAAATTTGGAAAATTACCAAATTAGGCCTCAAATAATCATGCTCCGATTTTACTCTGGAGCCGTGTCCTATATCAGGAAGCACTTAAAATAATCAGAGAGTTGACTTTTCACAATGGCACCAATTGGGCACTGAAATAGCATATCTGTGGAAAAATGGCAATTTTCATTTTTCTGGCCTCCTAAAACCATATAGTGCTTTTTCCCTTCTGCGTCGTGTGGTGTTCCCATACAGCAGTTTACGAGTACATATTAAGTATTGCCGTGTTCAGAAGAAAATTGGTAAGAAATTGTGAGGTGCATCTTCAGTGAATTAGAGTTTTTATTCAAATTTTTCATAAATATGCAGTATAAATCGTGCAATAATATAGGTAAAGGTAGATTTGTATCAAAATATTAATAGATTGACCAAGGATGAGGTGCATCTTCTCCTGTTACCCTTTGTGAAAATGAGAAATGTGGGGCTGAAGTAACATTTTATTGGAAAAAATTAATTTTTCATTTTTACAGCCAAGTGTTTCTAAATAATATAGAAAAATTTCTTGAGGGGTGGAGTTTCCAAAATGGGGTCCCTTTTTTTAGGGTTTCCACTGTAAGGGTACTTCAGAGTCTTTTAAATGCAAAATTGTGCTTGAAAACGATTTAAGAAATCACACAATTCTCTAATATACGTGTAATTAACCCCTTCCTGACAGGAGGATATTACAGCAGATTGTCAGGAATGAACGTTTCCCTTCCCGACAATCTGGTGATCGCTAGCGGAGGAGACCGCTGCTAATGCCATCCTTCTTCCCCATACTGACTCGTAGTTTGTTGGCAGGAGATCATGTTTACGCGGCATGATCTGCTTCGGGTAAACGATCATTTTTGCATGTGCACAAATGATCGGATTACCTGATGAGCGAGTGGGGGCTGGGAAGACATGGATGCAGACTAAGAGAAGAATACACCATCACGCAATTGTGATAAAGGACACAAGGGGAGCAAAAAAAATAAGGCAATTATTCTGTTATTTTTATTTGTATTCTGATTTTGTGTCCTAAATTAAAAAATGATTTTTTTTATCCCTTTAACCAATTCGCTGTCAAGGGTGTCCTTTGCAGGGTGGTGCTCAAGTACCCAAGAATGTATGAGATAAGTTCTTGCCACTAACAGCTATATAACAGCTGGAGATATAAGCCGTATCTTGTTTAAAAGCTAGTAACAAAAAATAACATCGCTAGGATAAACCAAGTAAAGTGAGTTGAAGTCTGAGAAACTTGGCTCGTGAATCCAAGCTTTTAAGAATGTCGAAAAATGGCAGCACTCTGCAAATGGCAGCAATTCAGTCAAAATTGATTGCAACGCTTCAATTCAACATTGAACACCAACACTTAAGACTGAGAGACCCCATTAATCTGAAATCACCGGCAGAAAGGGGCAAACCTTTCTACTTTACTCTGCCTCAGCTTTGAAGTCTACATTTAACCTGTGTGGCTTAAATCCACTCTAATTTCCTTCTCTTCAGAATGCACACCCGATCACCACCCATGCACAATGGTGGAACAATCAATAATGCAAAATGGCAATTGTTTTTCAGTATGTTTCAATTCTGGGAAGTGCTTTGATAATAGCAGATTTTATTTATTTATATATTTTTTTGTTTTGTGTGTTTTTTTTCTCTAAGGGTACTTTCACACTAGCGTTTTGGATTCCGTTTGTGAGATCCGTTTCAGGGCTCTCACAAACGGTCCAAAACGGATTAGTTAAGCCCCAATGCATTCTGAATGGATAAGGATCCGTTCAGAATGCATCCGTTAGGCTCCGTTCCGCTTCTATTCTGTTTTGGAGACGGACACCAAAACGCAGCATGCAGCATTTTGGTGTCCGTCTGAAGAGGCGGAGCCTAACGGATCTGTTTTTAATTACAAAGTAAGTCAATGGGGACGGATCCGTTTTCAATGACACAATATGGTGCATTTGAAAACGGATCCGTTCCCCATTGACTTTCAATGTAATTCAAAACGGATCCGTTTTGGACTTTGTCATTTTTCTTTAAAACTAATGCAAACGGATCCGTTCTGAACGGATACAAACGTTTGCATTATAGGTGCGGATCCGTCTGTGCAAATAAACAGACGGATCCGCACCAACGCAAGTGTGAAAGTACCCTAAGGCTAGTTTCACACTGCCAGCAAGAGATTCGGCAGGGAACAGCCTTCTGGAGCACTCTGGATACAGCATTGCCAGGCGGTATTGGAATTCCTGCTGACCCCATTGACTAAATTGGGTCCCAGCAGAAATCTGGCCGCTATCTGGTAAATATGCCATGATTTGGCCGGACAAATACCGCTGAATATAGGCAATGCCAGATCCAGAGAGCTCCAGGATGCTGTTATGTGCCAGAACAGCCTGCCAGATCTCTTTCTCGCTGTAGGAAACTAGCCTAGTAATATAGCGATGATGAGTTAATCCACGTCATCAAATTTTGTGTTGTTTCATGTACATGCATCAAATTACAAAGGCACAGTAAAAGATACACAAGAAATTCCATATTACAAATCAAAAAAATCTGCAGGCTCTAAACACAGAGCAGGCGCAGATCTTTCCCTTATAACTTTGTCTGTGGAGGCTCCAGTCCTGGTTTTGGCTCACAATCACTGATGGAAGTCACTGACCAAAACACTGACGTGTGAATGCGGCTTAACCCATCGACTATGATAAGAGAACTGTGGAAGTTTAGCAAGTTCTAGAACGTTTCTCAAGCAACCACACAACTTTGTTCAGTGTTTTCAGATGTTTTCACATATCTTTATACTCAGCTCATTGTAAGTAGAGACAAATTGAATTCTTTACAAATCTCTTTTCCTGGTAGTATTATTGACCAGTTCTTAATGCCTTAAAGGGAATCTGTCACCTGGACAATCAATATTAAAGCAAACGTATGTCCTTACAGCACTTCAGACCTTCTTTCCATATGTTTTTTGTCTGAAGTGCTGTAAGGACATACGTTTGTGTTAATATTGATTATCCAGGTGACAGATTCCCTTCAGTTCTTGTACTCTAGCCTTGTGCTGACAATCTAGTGAAGTGGGATAAATCCTCGGCCTGAAAGTAACAGAAATTAAGTCCATGGTCTTCACTAGAGTCCTCCTCACTCACAATCCTCTTGGCTCTCAATTACTAAGAATACATCAAAGACCTTATAATCTGGCTGAGGTGACAACTATTAAAATGGAGTGAAGTGTTTTTATCTGTGAGTTTAAAATACAATTTCATAGAAAGTCTCCTGTCCTAAATCACTTTAACATCCAATGTCCTCATTTATATATTGGCGTAAATAGGGTTCACGTTGGACCCCATTTATCTGAAAGTTCTAACGTGGTTAATTTTTTAGCCACCTCCATAAGTTCCATGTTATAATTGATGGAAGTAGAGAGACTTACTATATCAAAGTACACTAGTATGACCACATCATGATCGATTCAATCTATCTCAAATTTAAGCAAAAAAATCTGTAGTGTCCCTTATATAGGATCTATTCTGCACAGAAAAAGCTCTAAGGACCTTATTCAAAAACATAGCAAAAGATAGAAGCAGATCCCAAAACTATTGGACAACCTAGTGGGTCAACAAGGGTCTTTATTGTATCTTTTAGAACATGCATATCACTAAAGTTACTGGTGGTTCCATCATTAAAAATGCACTACAAATACAAATTGAGTTTTATTGCTTACTAGCAGAAGGACCCGGCTTCGCACAGGTATATTTCATCTATTTCATTTAATGTTTGTGTGTGTCGTTAAAAGATATCGACAGTATTACCCTGTAACAGTGACCTCTACAGCACCCTGCCCCCTTAACATTTAACTTCACAGCCCCCCACCCCTTAACACTGAACCTTCCATAGTGCCCCGCCTCCTTAAAATGGGATCTCCACAGCAGCCTATCCCCTTAACTTTGACCTTCACAGCAGCCCGCCCCTTTAACAGTAAGTTGCACAGCACCCCACTCCCTCAGGGGTCCGCCCCCTTAACAGTGACCTATACAGCACCCCGCCCCTTAACACTGATCTCTATAGGGGACCGTTCCCTTATCTGTGACCTCCACTGTTCCCTGCCCCCTTAACAGAGACCACCACAGCACCCGTTCCTTTAACAGAGACCTCTACAGCACCCGTTTCCTTAAGTGACCTCCACAGTACCCCGTTCCCTTAACAGTGACCTGCGACATACGACTTGCTGCGACTGCGACACGACAGTTGCAAAAAATCCAGCCAAGTTGGATTTTTCTGTGACTGTCACGTCACAGTCGCATCATGTCGCAGTGCAACATCATAGACTATCATTATAAAAATTGTCACGCGACACATGTAGCAGTGTAGTTGTGCCCTATGTGTTGTGCAACTTATTATCGTGCGACTTATTGTCGTCGTATAGCCCTAGCCTAAAGCCAATCTATAGCAGTAAAGAAAAATGGTTGAGTTGTTATGGAAAGCTGGAGTAAAACTGTGTGTATGTGGAGACTAAGGGCCTGCAAGCTTCTATTGGCTGATAAGGGACATGTGACCGTGTGTAGGGCAGTTGGGATATGAAGAGAGAAAGAGACTTGCAGGCTTGTATTGGCTATGGGTACTTTCCCATTTGCAGCATTGCTATGTGGCAGGCTGTTCCGGCGGGTGAACAGCCTGCCGGATCCGCCATGCCGCAAGTACCGTGCACTGCCGTGCTGCCGCTCCGTCCCCATTGACTATAATGGGGCGGGGGGCAGAGCTACGGCGCAGCACGGCAGTGCACAGCCGGAGATCGCTAGACTAAAAGTACTGCAGGTCCGAATTTTTAGTCCGGCAATCTCTGCCGTGCTGCGCTGTAGCTCCGCCCCCCGTCCCATTATAGTCAATGGGGACTGAGCTGCAGCACGGCATTGCACGGGTACTTGCGGCATGGCGGATGCGGCAGGCTGTTCACCCGCCGAAACAGCCTGTCGGATAGCTATGCTGTAAATGTGAAAGTACTCTAAGGCATGTCATTTTTTGGGAATATCTCAGGAACGGTACGTCCTAGAGACCTGAGACTGAGTTTGTGCCAAATTTGGTGAAGATCGGTCCAGTCGTTTGGTTGAGCTTAAAGAACAGACAGACAGACAGAAATTAATTGTGTACCGGCATGTTACCTCCACAGTATTCTTTCCCAGATAGTAAGTGATATGTGTACTAAGTTTAGTAGAAATTGATCGATGAGTTTTTGAGTTACAGAGCAATATGTGTGTAGCAAAAACAACTGGAGCATACAAACTCCATGCAGCTGCTGTGTAGGGGCGTATGACCCCCACAAGATTTCTTTCCAGGTAGAAAGGGATGTGTATACCAAGTTTCGTTGAAATCGATGGTTGCGTTTTTGAGTGATCACGAAACTTAAATACATACATACATACATACAAATACGTCCTTCTTTATATGTATATAAGATGTCAAATTTAGGCTTACTCTTCTGTAAACTTCTAAGTCGTTGCCATTTTACTTAAAACTCTTACGTGCACTTTTTGATAACAACGGAGGCTCCTCACTTATCGGCTGGTTTTATATGCTCTGTGTGTCAGAGATATTTCCCTTCTTAAATGCTGCTCCTATGAATCGCGACTGCAATCCGTTTTTGATGCGTTTTAGGCTAGGGCTACATGGCGATGTGTGTTGAGCGACAAAAGGGAACAACTACACTCCAACATGTGTTGCGCGACATGTTGCACGAATGTTGTAATGACGGTCTATTGTTTCACACTGCAACATACCTGCGATGCGGCAGTCACACAAAAATGTAACTTCGATGGATTTTTTGATACTCCTGTGTCACAGTCGCAGTGCGACACCATAGACTGTCATTGCAATAAATGTTGTGTAACAATCTACAACTCCTTGCAACCGTCAGTGAAAAACACATTGCATCTGGATTCCTGCCGTTTTTCACTGAAGCCCTGTTTACTTCTATGGAACCAGAGCTATGTAAAAAATGCTGAATATAGAACATGCTGCGATTTTTCCGGAACACAGAAATGATGCGTGAAAAACAACGCTCATGTACACAGATCCATTGAAATAAATGGGTTATTATTCAGTCCGGATTCTATGTGTTCACTACATGCATCGCATCCGGACAGAAACCTCGCTCGTGTGAAAGAGGCCTTTGGGTTAGGTTGGTACGATCAAATCTTGGTTCTAATAAGGCCTCATGCACACAACGGTATGTATTTTGCGGTTCGCAAAAAAATACTTATGATGTCCGTCTGCATTCCGTATTTTGCGGAACGGAACAGCTGGCCCCTAATAGAACAGTACTAATGTAGGACAAGGACATTATGTGGACAATAATAGGACATGTTCTATTTTTTTGTGGAACGGAAATACAGACATACGTAAACTGAATGCACACGGAGTAACTTCAGTTTTTTTTTTGCGGTCCCGTTAAAATGAATGGTTCCGTGTACGGTCTGCAAAAAAAAACTGAACGGACACGGAAAGAAAATATGTTTGTATGTATGGGAAAAAGATAAATACCGTATCCGGGATAACAACCAGATAGACTGATCCGGTATTGTATTTGAGAGACTGAAGTGCCTGCCAGAATCCAGCAACGCAAGTGTGAAAGTTACCTTACCTGTCTGCACTTTGCCCCCTTGAAACATACTGAAAAACAATTGCTGTTTTGCATCATCTTCCATCATTAAGCATTTTTGAGGAGAAAGGCATTAGAGTGGATTTACAGACTTAGAGGTTGCGCAGAGATTTATATTGATAACCTATCCTCAGGATAGGTTATCAATTTCTGATTGGCAGGGGTCCAACACCTGGCACCCCTCCAATCAGCTGTTTGACGAGGAGATGGTGCTCCAATCGAGCACTGTGTTGTCTCCTGTGGAGGGATGGTATAGTGTAATTACAAGTGCTTGCTTCATTCACTGCATATCCGAGCGCTCACATGGAGCGCCACCTCCTCTTTCGAACAGCTGATCTATTGGTCATAAATATAAATCACTGCACAACCCCTTTAATAACTTAATGCCACACAGCCCGAGTGGAGAATTCAAAGCTGAGGTGGCGTTGAAGTAGAATGTTTTGCCCCTTTCTGCCTGTGATTTCGGATTAATGGTTACCCTCGGATTTTTAACTAATGTTGAGCTAAAAAGTTACGACCATTTTTAGGTGAATAACATAATTTTTTTACTGCTATTTTTTAACTTAAAAAAAAAAAAAAAGTGGTTCAGTAAAACTTGTAATTTACCGGTATGTATTTATATCTCATCTTTGATTAATATTGATAACCTAGATGGAGCAAGTACTTGTAAGGCCTCTTTCACACTAGCGTTGTTAGGATCCGGCGTGCACTTCCGTCGCCGGAATGCACGCCGGATCCTGCACAACGCAAGTGAACTGAAAGCATTTGAAGACTGATCAGTCTTCAAAATGCTTTCAGTGTTACTATGGCAGCCAGGACGCTACTAGCGTCCTGGTTGCCATAGTAGCAGTGGGGAGCGGGGGAGCGGCATACTTACATTCCGTGCGGCTCCCCGGGCGCTCCTGAATGACGTCAGAGCGCCCCGCGCGCATGGATCACGTGATCCGTGCGATCACGTGATCTATGCACTGGGACGCCCTGACGTCATCCTAGAGCGTCCCGGGAGCCGCACGGAATGTAAGTATGCTGCTCCCCCTACTTGTGGCATGTTGCGGCATGTCTTCCGGATTTTTGGACGGAGACAAATCCGCAGCATGCTGCGCTTTTGTCAACGTCCAAAAAACGTTGACATACTGAACGGAAGACATCCTGATGCATCCTGAACGGATTTCTCTCCATTCAGGATGCATGGGGATAATCCTGATCAGTAGCTTTCCGTCCTAGAGACCCGAGGACGGATCTCTAGGACGGAAAGCTAAAACGCTAGTGTGAAAGAGGCCTTAATACGCCACCGATCCACAGGAGATGATGAGTACTGTAATGGCCAGGAAGCTTCGCTTGCATGGAGTGCCGCCTCCTCATCAAGCAGCTGATTGCCAGGGTGTCGATCACATATTGATGACCTATGCTAAGGATAGGTCATCGGTATAAATCGTTGTACAATCCCTTCAAGACCACCCCCCATGAACAGCTTTCAGTATAAGTGGGAGGTGTTACCAGTGATTAATAGCATTTTGTGTATAATGGTGGATTTAGACGGGGCAATGAGCAGCAGATTGTCGGGAAGTAAGTGGAGGTGAAGTGCTGCATTTACACGCAGCGATCATCTCCCTAGTATGAAGGCGAGGGATTGCTTATCCACATAGAGCTGTTTTGTTTCTCGGCAGCAGAACGCTGTGTAGAATTTGTGCCTGCACCTTTACACTGAGAGCTGTTAACAGGGTTGTCTTAAGTAAAAAAAAAAAAAGCAGAGACTGTGAATATCTTTTTAACCTAAATGCTAAAATATTTGTTTTTTTTTCCTGTTGAAGATGTCATAGGAAACATTGGAGGACTGATCTACCATCAACCAGTGTTGTCATAACATTTCATAATGAGGCCAGGTCTGCATTACTCCGCACAGTAATCAGGTGAGTAGGTGTATGTGTAAGCTGCTGGTACACGCTGCTGGCTCCTGTGTATGACTGTTCTGCTGCACGGCTCTCACTCTGGACTTACACTAGGGTAGCTGCTATCTACCTTTGCTACTAGGATCACTTGACATAAGATGAAATTCGACATGTCACATGATTCTTGATCCAAAATGGAGTTGTGTTGCAGGGTGATGATGTTTAATGTGATTACTATCGTTCAGAGGGTAGAACTTCTGTAGTGCCTTCAGTTTGCAAGAATGTCTCATAAAGAGGGGTCGCTTGGTTGTGGTGCAGCGTCAGACTGTCCCACTAGAAACCAGAGGATCCTCCAGTGGGCCCAAGCTGTGATACCACAGTGGACCCTAAAGGTCCAAGTGAAAAACCCATTAAGAGCTGCCTTTGGAGCCAGTCACTTGTCAGTAGGGTCTAATCCTTTGAATCTAAACCTGTTAGACTTTATGGATGATATGATGGTTTGTCTCCGATAATTATTTCCCCTGGTGGATCCAAGGAATGCCAGTCCAACACGGATAGCATTGAAGATTATTATTATTTTTGTTTTATAATCAATTTTTAAAGTGCTGTACATATAATAAAGGATTTAAAGAGAACCTGCCCTTACTCAGCACAGCATAACTTCTTATGTCCACGACTGTATGTATTTTTCAGTCCCCAAACCATGAATACGCAAAATACTAATAGTGGCCATGTACATATCACCATTTCTGCAGGCCCCATTGTCTATATGTCTATTCTCCTCCACAAAATGGACAAAAATAGGACGTTCTATTTCCTCGTGAGACGGACATGCATACATACTGATGTGGACAGCACATATTGTGCTATCTGCATTTTTTGCAGCCCCTTTGAATAGGTCCGCTTCCAATCTGTAAAAAGGCAGTTTGGATGCGGAAAAAAAAACGGTTGTGTGCATCTGGCCTGAAGTAGTGACAGACGTGCTGAAATCGGTGATCTGTCATTTACAGTTTCTTACATGCTGGTAATATGCAGCGTAGAAAAGTCACATGCTGCTATAGAATAGTTCAGCTTTTTCATGTGTTTCCTCTTACCTCACCCACTCACCAAGAGAGTGTCATCATTGAGGGGCCAAGAGAGGGGGAACCGATGATTAAGCGGAACCCTTTGCTGACGGTGTAAGCACTGCGAGTTATAACGCATTATAACTATTGAGTCTAAGCCACACTACTTCGGTCCATTATGATGCCAAGCTGAATACTACTACTGTATTGATAGCTGAGCCACTAGTCCCTAGCTGGCGTAGATTTCAGTCTTCTACTACTCCAAAAAGCTGGCGTAAAAGAAGACAAATATGCTAGGCCTGCTGTCCCCGCCATGCCCCCTTTTCAGAAAGGTGACAGAAAAACAAGTGGCATTAAAATAAAAGTTTTAATTTTAGATAGGCACCCTTCATCTGGGATTATTCAGAGACTTTTGGGCTTCTATATATAATTTATTAAACACACCACTTATTTGAGCCTTAGCACAGCTGAGTACATATTTACATAAAACCAAAAATACAACAAAAAAAATCTGTTAAAAAAGAACCTATAAACATAAGATGATATAAAACCATAAAAACAAGATCCTATTGTTCTGGTGCCTGTCAGACATACAATTGTCTGTTGCTGTTATTGTATATGTTATTGTCTGTTGCATATATTGTAATCGAGATTCCATCAGTGTGTCTAACAGTGTCCGGAGTCTCTCAAAGTATGATGTCCATTTTTGCAGCTATTTCCTTTTACTGTATCTCTTTGTTGTGGGAATCAAAAGTCTATCGTTTTGTAACCTCCTTAGGTTTTTCACTGATATATAAGAACAATATTTAGACGTCTTTAATAAAATATATATATCGATCAAATGCAAGGTGGCTGTTGTATAATTTGATTTGGCCGCTGATACATTTAATACGTGTTCTATTCAGTACTGATGGTAATATATACTGTTACTGTCGATCCACATGTTACTGACTGTTGGTGATATAGTGAGAAGGGACGTCTTGTTCCTCGGTCAGATGGTAGACTATTTTATCTTGCCTCTGTGTCTTTTCTGCAAGGAAATAGCCAATTACCCGTTCAGGTCTTGTATGCTGGCATCCCACGTGGTTCTCTGCTCTCAGCGTTGCACGTGGTTTGTTATTTGCGCCGCTCCGATCGGGCTGGTTTGGCTTCCAATAATAGTCCTTTGGAGCGCTCCAATTTTCTTTGTAGAGCTGAAGGTTTTTAATGCTTCATCCTCGGGGTTATTGATCTTTGATGACTGATGGAGTAGGAAGCACTCAAAAACGCGTCTGGTGAAAAAGATCCAAAGATCCGTAACCTCAAGGATAATGCATTAAAAACCTTCAGCTATACTAAAGAAAATTGGAGCTCTCCAAAGGACTATTATTGGAAGCCAAACCAGCCCGGTCAGAGTGGAGTACATAACAAACCACGTGCAACGCCGAGAGCAGAGAACCACGTGGGACGCCTGAACGGGGTCTACCATCCGACCGAGGAACAAGATGTCCCTTCTTACTATATCACCAACAGCGAGTAACATGTGGATTGACAGTAACAGTATATATTACCATCAGTACTGAATAGAACATGTATTAGATGTATAAGCGGCCAAATCAAATGATATAACAGCCATCTTGCATTTGATCGATATTTTTTTAAAGACCTCTAAACATTGTTCTTGTATCAGTGAAAAACCTAAGGAGGTGAAACAACTATAGACTTTTGATTCCCACAACAAAGAGATAAAAAGAAATGGCTGCAAAAATGGACATCATACTTTGAGAGACTCCGGACACTGATGGAATCTCGATTACAATATATCCTTCTGATTGCTATAACAGCAACAGACAATTGTATGTCTGACAGGCACCAGAACAATAGGATCTCGTTTTTATGGTTTTATATCATCTTATGTTTATAGGTTCTTTTTTAACAGATATTTTTGGTATTTTTGGTTTTATGTAAATATGTACTCAGCTGTGCTAAGGCTCAAATATGTGGTGTGTTTAATTAATTATATATAGAAGCCCAAAAGTCTTTGAATAATCCCAGATGAAGGGTGCCTATCTAAAATTATAACTGAGAATGGATTAAAGTAGGGCTCTCCGCAATGAGAACATGCTTGTGGTTAAGTAGAAGGACAAGAGGGACGTCCTTGTACTGACCACCATTCACACTAACGCCAGCTCCCCTTCTCCTGTACGAGGTGTACCACAACCACTACCCCCAAAACAGTTTGTATCCTGACTACAACAGGCACATATGCAAAATAAATGTGGAGCCCCAGTTATGGGTCTACAACACAGTGAAAGCCAGATGTCCCTCAAAGGAAGGAAAACCGAGCAAAGGGGTGTCTCCATTACAGAGATCACCAAATCCACCATATTAAGTGGCCCCTATGTCAAGATCCCACTTTTTTACAAGCTTTAAGGATGTGACAGGGAAAACCTAAGCTAGGTATCCATCCACAGACAGCTGTTTCAGGGTGTTGCCCCTCATCAGTGTGGAGTAGGATTCTGGCTAACCGGGAGCAATGCCTCGGAGACTACTCAAACACAACAATAGCTGACCTCAGGGAGACCAGCTACAAAAAACACCGCGGATTCTCTCTTAAGAGTCTCAACACAGCAATCCGAAGTGCAAAGTTCCCTGGGAAACAGGAATATGCAAAACAAATGTGGAGCCCCAGTTATGGGTCTACAACACAATGAAAGCCAGATATCCCTCAAAGGAAGGAAAACCAAGCAAAGGGGTGTCTCCATTACAGAGATCACCAAATCCACCATATTAAGTGGCCCCTATGTCAAGATCCCACTTTTTTACAAGCTTTAAGGATGTGACAGGGAAAACCTAAGCTAGGTATCCGTCCACAGACAGCTGTTTCAGGGTGTTGCCCCTCATCAGTGTGGAGTAGGATTCTGGCTAACCGGGAGCAATGCCTTTGGTATTTTTTATATAAATAAAAACAAAAATTTTTGACTCAATTTTACCACTGTCATGAAGTACAATATGTGACGAGAAAACAATCTCAGAATGGTCTGGATAAGTAAAAGCATTTTAAAGTTATCACCATATAAAGTGACACTTGTCAGATTTGCTAAAAATGGCCTGGTCCAAAGGTGAAAAATAGCAGGGCCCTTAAGGGGTTAACAAAAACATTGCCTTGTGTGTAAACATCCTTAGGCTCTGGACAGTATGTAGAGTTCCCCCCATAAGGATTCAGTGGACTATACTAATTCACTTTACAGACTAAGGATTTGTAAAGACATTTCCTTCCAAATTGGTTGACATTTATTGGTATATTGCTTGTTGTGGGAGGTGGTTCTGTATCACCCATAGTTTAGTGCAGGCATCCTTAAACTGCGGCCCTCCAGCTGTTGTAAAACTACAACTGCCACAATGCCCTGCTGTAGGCTGATACCTGTAGGCCAGGCATGCTCAACCTGTGGCCCTCCAGCTGTTGCAAAACTACAACTCCCACAATGCCCTGCTGTAGGCTGATAGCTGTAGGCCAGGCATGCCCAAACTGCGGCCCTCCAGCTGTTGCAAAACTACAACTCCCAGCATGCCTGGATAGCTTAAAGCTATTTGGGCATGCTGGGAGTTGTAGTTTTGCAACAGCTGGAGGGCCGCAGTTTGGGCATCCCTGCTGTAGGCTGTTCGGGCATGCCGGGAGTTGTCGTTTTGCAACAGCTGGGGGGCCGCAGGTTGAGCATGCCTGCTGTAGGCTATTTGGGCATGCTGGGAGTTGTAGTTTTGCAACAGCTGGAGGGCCGCAGTTTGAGGATGCCTGGTTTAGTACATATGAAGTCCCAAATTCCCTGTATGCACAGAAGCATTGGTAATCTGTAAGTTTTAACACACCTTGTCTGCATAAATAGGTTATTTTAAACATTTATATAGGTCTATTAAGTGTATAGAATTAGGCTTATTGAACATATTTGGCAAAATATTCCCCTTAAAATATTAAAAGGGTACTACTGCTTTATTGTTGAATTAATACAGTATATTTTTCCTGGTTTACATGCATCTAATTCTGATTGACACCAATATCGGTACAATACACCTATTTTAATACATATCCAGGGAATGTACGGAGGAGCTGAGCATGCTGCAGGTTTAGAATACTACAGTATCTTTGACATGTGACTGGGGTTTTGCAAAATTTTAGAAGAGTCTCTTAATCTTTGCAGTGTTTTAGATTGTAAATAGAGATGAGCGAACTTTAAAAAAAAGTCCGGCGTTCGGGTTGTGGTAAGTCGCGCATCCCGTTATGGATTCCACTATAGCGGCATATAGAATCCATAAGGGGCGGCTGCCACCAACCCGAACTGTTGAACAGCCGAAGGACCTGGGGTGACGTCACTGTCATGTGATCAGTGCAGGGGGCGTGGCTCAGCACAGGATCAAATCCAGTGCTGAGCCACGCCCCCTGCACCGATCACATGATGGTGACGTCACCCCAGGTCCTTCGGCTGTTCAACAGTTCGGGTTGGTGGCAGCCGCCCCTTATGGATTCCATATGCTGCTATAGTGGAATCCATAACGGGATGCGCAACTTACCACAACCCGAACACCGGACTTTTTTTTTTAAAGTTCGCTCATCTCTAATTGTGAATAGTAGCTGTCCATTTCCATCCTGTTACCGACACTTCATAAAGTGGCACTCTGTACCATTCTGCCCAATAGCCATGCATGTTAACAAATGAGTGCTTGTTTGATGCACACTGCCATAGAGTTACAGATAATAGTCTGGATGCCTGTATCCACCAGAAGGAGCTGATATGCAATAACCTTCCCCTAGTGGCATCTTCTGGCATAGACAGGTGATATACACAGGGTGACAGGCGGGAAGGAGTACTCTTTGTTGGCCATATAGTGTTGTTGTTTTATTTGTTCTGCTATTGTGGTGGTTAATTGAGCTTTTCTTTTCTCCCTCTTTCAGTGTATTAAAAAAGAGTCCCGTTCACCTCATAAAAGAAATTATATTGGTTGATGATTACAGTGACAGTGGTAAGCTTATATGTTGATTCTACTGACTCATAACCTTTGTTTTATAGCAAGGTCACTGCCATCATTGCCATTTTGGTTTAGAGTTGTCTTTGCTCTCTTCAAGCACGCATACAGACAGACCCATACTTTTATATGTAAGATTTGGAATGCCCACTGTTTTCCTCATTACATGGCCTTCAAAATCCATGGCCTTGGATTCAACCTTGAAAACTTAATATAATTGCAGCGGAAGTTGTGGTTTGGTGCATACGCTACTCACAAAAAGTTAGCAATATTTGGCTTTCGGGTGAAATTTATGGAAAACGTAAAAAGTTCACTCTACAGTGATAATATATCATGAAAATAAGGCATTTAAGTAGAAGCATGCAGTGATGATGTCCTCATCTCAAGCAATTTATTGGAACAATAGCCAATAGCAGTAGTGGGTATACCCCCACAAACAATGTCAATGTCTCAATAACTTGTCATGTGGCCCTGAGCATCAATTACAGCTTGACAACGACGTCTCATACTGTTCACAAGTCAACTTATTGTCTGCTGAGGCATGGCATCCCACTCTTCTTGAAGGGAGGTCGTCAGGTCATTGGGGTTCTGTGGTACAGAGTTGCGAGCATCTATACGGCGACTCAGCTGATCCCATAGGTTTACAATGGGATTCAGGTCTGGAGAAAGTGCAGGCCACTCCAAACAATTATTTTAGCAATCAAGTATTCTATCAATTTTTTTTAGGATTCATCCAGTACTCGAATAAGGCTCCATTCACACATCCGTAAGTGTTTTGCGGATCCGCAAAACACGGACACCAGCAATGTGCGTTCCGCAATTTGCGGACCTCATGTCGCTGGCACTATAATAGAAAATGCCTAATCTTGTCTGCAATTGCGGACAAGAATAGGACATGTTCTATTTTTTAGCGGAAACGGAAGTGCGGTTGCGGAAGTACGGATCCAGAAATGCGGATGCGGACAGCACATAGTATGCTGTCCGCATCTTTTCCATCCTCATTGGAAATGAATGGGTCTGCACCTGTTCTGCAAAATTGTGAATGGAGCCTAAGAAAAAATTAATTAGTAGACTGTTCTCCTTTATAAAAACTCATCAGACCCCCTGCCATCAGTCCTCAACACCCTTTGTTCCCCCCTGTGCGATCAGCCCAAGTGCATCAATTACCTTCCCCCCCAGTGCCTTCAGCCCCTCCATGCCATCCATTGCCATGTCCCCCAGTGCCTCCATTGCCATGTGATGTCCCAAACTGCCATCAGATCAGCCCCCGCTATGCCATTTCCCCTCCACCCCCAGTACCATCTGCTCCCCCATGCCATCCATTGCTATGTCCTCCTCCCCCAACGTCTTTATGCCATCCATTGCTATGTCTTCCTCCCCCAGTGCCTCCATGCCAACCATTGCCATCTGTCCCCCTCCCCCAGTGCCTCCATGCCAACCATTGCCATCTGTCCCCCTCCCCCAATGCCTCCATGCCACCCATTGCCATCTGTCCCCCTCCTCCAGTGCACTCATGCCATCCATTGCCATCTTATCTCTCTCCCCCAGTGCTTGCATGCCATTCATTGCTATGTCCTCCTCCCCCAGTGTCTTTATGCCACCCATTGCTATCTGTCCCCCTCCCCCAGTGCCTCCACGCCACCCATTGTCATCTGCCCCCTCCCCCAGTGACCTCATGCCATCCATTGCCATCTGCCCCCCTCCCCCAGTGCACTCATGCCATCTATTGCCACCTGTCCCTCTCCCCCAGTGCTTACATGCCATCCATTGCCATCTGTCTCCCTCCTCCAGTGCCTCCATGCCATCCACAATGTCCCCTAGTGCCATCAAATCAGCCACTCCCCCAGTGCCATCTGCCCCTCCATGCCATCCATTGTCATGTCCCCCTCCCCAAGTGCTTACATGCCATCCATTGCCATCTGTCCCACTCCCCCAGTACCTCCATGCCATCCATTGTCCTGTCCCCCTCCCCCAGTGCTTACATGCCATCTATTGCCATCTGTCCCACTCCCCCAGTGCCATTAGATCAGCCCCTCCATGCCATGTCCCCCACTCCCCCAGTGCCATCTGCCCCTCTATGCCATCCATTGCCATGTCCTCCACCCAAGTGCCTCCATACGATCCATTGCCATGCCCCCTCCCCCAGTGCCTCATTGCCATCTGTCCCTCTCCCCCAGTGCCTCCATGCCATCCACCATGTCCCCCAGCGCCATCAGCCCCTCCATGCCATGTCCATCCATGTCCCCCAGCGCCATCAGCCCCTTCAAATCACAGGTGCCCCCCCTCCCACCGGCAGATTCGGGCCCCTGCTAACTTATACTTACCTTTCCTAGCATGACATGGAGTCCGCAGGAGACGGACCACGTCTTCTTTCCAGTTCCCAGCATGCACTGGGCGGGACCTGACGTCGCACACAGCGTCAGCCAGTGCTCTGACTATGTGTGCACGTAAGGCCCTGGCAGCGCAGTGTGGACGCGAGGCCACGGAGCGGTGAGTTAGAGTCTTCACTTCACTCACTCTCCGTGGTCATGTGATTTAAAGAAATCTCCCTGCATCGAGGATTTTTTTGCATCGATTACATCGATGAATTGTTGCAGCCCTATACCCCAGTCTCCAGCAGCCATAATGATGCGACCTTGACGAGCTGGCACATTGTCGTCCATGAAGATGAAATTAGGCCTGTGTTGTTCATGCAGAGGCACAATGACTGGATTAATGAGGTTATTCCAGTAGTATTTGCCGGTCACTGTACCATTCACAAGGTGTAGGGCAGTTCTGTATTGACTAGACACACCTGTCCACAATGTAACACAATCACCATCAAAGCCTCATCTGGTGACAACAGTGGCTGATGCAGAGCGCTCTTTGACATCTCCAACATTGTTGGCCATCATTTCTGCTCAGCGTGAACGACTTTCATCAGTGAACAGCACTCGTCTCTCATCCAGTGTAGATGTTCACTGGCCCATGCAAGATGACGACTGTGCCTGGTGGTGTGGTCAGGTACCCATGCAGGTCGTCTAACACGCAGACCACGCTGATGTAAACGGTTATAAATGGTCTGACGTGACACTTGGCTGCCTCTCACCTCCCTTAAATGTGCCTAGAGTTGTGTGACATTCATCATCCGGTTCCACAGGGCATTGTTCGCAATAAAGTGGTCCTCAGTGTGGGATGTGGCCAAAGGACATCCAATTCTATGCCTTTCTGTGACCCTTTCAGTCTCTCAGTATCTCTCTTGCAAACTGCTGATGACACTCTGTGACATGCTAAGCTCAGTGGCCACTTCCGTCTGAGAACATCCTGCTAGAAGCATCGCAATGGTCTCACGATGTCAAAATGTGAACAGCATGATGAGGAGGACTGTTTAAATGCTAAATCTAAATGAATCAGAAAATGTATTGGGCGATTCATGGATCAAACACCTGTTGTGAATTTTGCCGTTAAACTCCTTGTTAGAGAACAGCACGTTGTGCAAAAAGTACTGAAGCATTGAACACTTGGACATGTGCATTCAGAAGTTTAGTGAAGGTCACATTAAGTTCACCTGTAAAGGTTAGTGAGCATTTGAGGTTCATCCTGAAATTTCACCACAAGCCAAATATACCTAAGTTTTTGTGAGTCGTGTTAGTGTATATAAGGAGCTAGAGAAATTACAACTCCCAGAATGCTCCATTCAC
Source organism: Bufotes viridis (assembly GCA_033119425.1). NCBI lineage: Eukaryota > Metazoa > Chordata > Amphibia > Anura > Bufonidae > Bufotes > Bufotes viridis. The sequence continues at coordinate 315,345,319 of CM065592.1, forward strand.
TTCTGTAGGTTAGAAGAACATCTGAGTATGTTTGCATCCTGGAAGTTTTAGTTTCACAGCAGCTGGGGTGCTAAAGGTTTCTGATCCCTGAGATAGAACAAGAATTCCCAAGTAAATACCATCAAGTATATGAAGCAAGTGGATAATGACAGTTTATTGTATTGCACGTATACACCCATAGTAGACATGAAGAACATCTGAGTTACTGAGATGGAGGAAAAAGGGGTGTAAACTCACCTCACTGGTAAGAGCATATTTCTAGCTTTCTGACTAAATAGGTAATGTTAATGAAGGATGAAACTTTAATTGGCTTAGAAAATCTAAAATAACAATATTCACATTTAGATTTCTTCTGACGTGACAGAATATCCACGAGGCGTGGACCTCAGCCAGTTGCTAGAATGAAGGCCTTTGCTTATTAGTAGTGTCTTATATCATCCGGTCTGTGTGTAATGCACATTTTGGCCTGAGGTCCCCAATTGTAGTGGTTGTTGGAGGTCTCTGGTCACCAACTCCCACAATGGCTTTCAGTGTATTGTAAAATAAAATCTAAATGTAAGCAGTTACTTTAATAGGTTTGCCTTTGTTTTTACAGATTCCTATTCTGTATCTTTTCTCCAATATTTAGCATTGTAACTTTGATTTCTCATGGAAAATAATTTTTATTTTTTTTAAAGCTGAAGATGGGGCTTTGCTTGGGGAGATTGAGAAGGTGCGAGTACTTAGGAATGACAGACGCGAAGGTATGGATCTAGCACATTCCAGTGGTTAAGGGTGGGGGGGGGAGCTACAATTTAAACCAAAAATATATTAAGACCTTTCATTTTCTTCCTCTTAGGGTACTTTCACACTAGCGTTAGAGAATCCAACAGGCATCCGTGTGCAAACGTATACCATATGTTTCGGGATGCGGATCCGTTAGACAAATGCATTGAAATACCAGATCCGTTTCTCCTGTGTCATCCAGAAAAACGCATCCAGTATTTATCTTTTTCACATTTTTAAAGGTCTGCTCATGCTAGGAACCGGATCTAACATTAATACATTTCAATGGAAAATAATGCCGGATCCGGCATTCCTGCAAGTGTTCCGGAATTTTGCCCGGAGAAAATACCGCAGCATGCTACCTTATTTTTTCTGGCTAAATACTGTAAAAGTGACCGATCTGAAGACATCCTGATGTATACTGAATGGAATACTTTCCATTCAGAATGCATTAGGACAAAACTGAAGCGTGCCTCTAGGACGGAACTCAATAACGGAAAACTTTGACACTTGTGTGAAAGTACCCTTATTCACTTACAGGCATGGGCATAATATTTGTGATGCATGTTTTTAGTTATATAATGTGCCTTTGGGAATATGCCACGAATGACACAACTTTAAAAACTTTACAACTAGCCAGATGTACAGAACAAAAACCGCTTGGCTCAGCCTGCTTCTCAAACTTACATTATGCCATTTTAAATCCTAACATAAGATTGCCAAACTATCTTTTCAAAGCCTTGTAGGAATGTTAAAAGGGTTCTCCCATTAAGACAACATATCCCATATCCTGTGGATACGGAATCGGCAGGAATCTGACTGCTTGGGCCCGTGCTCCCCGTTTGGACAGGGTAACGCATAAGCACACGTGTCCACTGCTCCATTCAACTTTATAGGATTGCTGGAGATGGCAGGGTTCAAGTGCAGAGTTGAACGGAACCGCAATGTACGTGTGTGACCAGTGCTTCATTCAAATTGGGACGCACAGGACCCAGCTCTTATAATCTGCAGGGGCCTCAGCAGTCGGACCCTCGTCCTCCAGACATTTGTGCCCTATCCTGTGGATATGGGCTAAGTAGTTTTGTTGGGACAACCTTGTTGAGAAAAACTGGATGATATGGTACCAGGCCTTTTCAATCTGAGAGACCCACTTTTCCAAAGTAGAACATTAAGTGTAATGTGTATAAACTATGCAGATTATGCAACCTGTTTGAATGTACATAAAAGTGATTTATTTATTTTTAACAACAGTTTCAATTAATCGTTTCATACTTTTTATGTAAGTACTTCAATGCCAAAAACATTCAATATTTTAAAGTGTTTGTCCAGCCAGGAAGAAATAAATATTACAGGGGCATAAAGATATAAAAGAAAAATAATACTCCCCTTTCTGATCCCCCACCACTCACTTTCCACCTTTTCCTGTCTCCCCCACCAGTTTCTGCTTTTAATTCCTCTCAATAAGACCTCTTTCACACGGCCGTACGTGTCGCGTGCCCGTATTGCGGACTGCATTTGCGGATCCGCAATACACGGGCACCGTTTCATGGCCATTCCGCATCACGGATGCGGACCCATTGATTTCAATGGGTCCGCAAATCCGGAGATGCGGATCAGAACACTACGGAAGCACTACGGAGTGCTTCCGTGGGGTTCCGTACTGTACTTCCATCCCGCAAAAAGATAGAACGTGTCTTTTCTTTTTGTGGAACCGGCAGATTGCAGACCCATTCAAGTGAATGGGTACGCGATCCGCTGCAGCTGCCCCTCGGTCGTTGCCCGTGTGTTACGGGGCGCAATTTACGACCCGCAGCACGCGCACGGGACAACTACAGCCGTGTGAAAGAGGCCTAAAGAATATGTGACCTCTCAGTCAGTCACTGCCTAATTTGAGTTACCTCTATGGACAAGGATAGGTTGAGTGGTCACGTTTTTGTGTTGAGAGGGACAATCGAGCAGTGGGGACCCAGGGATTTATTTTTTACTTAAGCCATTCTACCCGTTTTTTAAATGTATTTCCTGTCCAGACAACCCCTTAAGAGGGAGTCTATCATGTAAATTTCACTAATACAGCTCCCAACAATGATCATCAGAATGTTGTGAAAACATTATAACCATACCTTTATGTCATCTGGGTGAAATATTCCATGTCCAGGGAAAAGCACTTTTATTCCTATGAAAAACGTCTCCCAAGTGCCCAGCTGGGCAGGCTTTACTTTTCAAAGTGCCCAAGCCCAATGCCCTTCCCCTCTGTCTTCTCCTCCTGTAACCTCCCAAGGCTTCCTCCCCTGCATTGCTGTGACATTAGGGGAGCGTGGAGGAAGCCTTGGGAGGTTACAGGAGGAGTAGACAGAGGGGAAGGGCATTGGGCTTGGGCACTTTGAAAAGCAAAGCCTGCCCAGCTGGGCATTTGGGAATAAAAGTGCTTTTCCTGGACATGGAATAAATACCCAGGTGACATAAAGATTATTATGAACATGTCATAGTTTTTTTCCGGCCGCCTCTCTGCATGTTTGCCGTGCTGCCGCCGGAACTCCGGCTCGTCCCCATTATAGTCAATAGGGCCCGAGCGGACCTCTAGTGGCAGCACGGTTCCGGCATGCTGTCCTCCTGCCGGAGAAGGCTGCCGCTAGTGTTAAAGTAGGCTGATTTTGTTAAACAGCATATACTGTACATTTAAAGCTTTCTTTTAAAATACATATAATTTATCCATGTTTTTTTTTATAGCTGCTTCAGAATGTCCTAGATGCATATATTAGTGCCCGGCACATTGGGGCATATTTACTAACAATGGTTCACTGTCAAAGCAGTAGTACACCTATCATTCTTTTCAATGCAATTGCATCTTAGAATTGGAGTGATAAATATGCCTCCTTGTGTGCTTCTGCACAGATTTAATCTTTTCCATATTAACGTTGACACTTTGCGTCACAAAAACATTTGATTTGTTCATTAGTATGATCTTTTTATACTTTAGTGTGTCATCCATGTGCTTATTTCAGTTATCTGTTATAACAGGTCTTATGCGTTCTCGTGTTAAGGGAGCAGATGCAGCCCAATCTAAAGTTCTCACTTTCCTTGATAGCCACTGTGAATGTAACGAACACTGGTTGGAGCCCCTCCTTGAGAGAGTTGCTGAGGTAACCAACTCTTTACAATTGCTATTGCAGATTTAGTTTTTTAGACTTGTGTGATGCCTCCTCTTCATCGACCTGCAAGTTATCGTCACTTGTGGTAAACTGAGAGGGACTAAATTCAGCCTTGGTTTATCACTTTGGCAGATTGCTATGCGCCTAGGATGAGATGGTAGCACAGTTTAATATTGCACGTCCCAGTAGTTGGGAGAACAAACCATGTAGACTGGGTAGGCAACCTCCTGCTGTTGTGAAACTACAACTCCCAGCATGCATATGTGCTCTGCTCTTCCCAGAACTCCCATAGAAGTGAACGGCGCATGCTGGGAATTGTAGTTTCACAACAGCTATAGTGCTGAAGGTTGCTGACCCTTGGATTGGGGACTTGGTTTTCCTCCCTTCCTATCATGTCCCAGACTCTTCTAAATCATGCATTTGGAAGAGTCAAGAGTGTTTTCTTTGTTAATAAAACATAACTTTTATTAAATATAAAATATTTAATGTGTTTAATATTTATTTGCCTAAAAACAAGGTCTGAAGGTTAGACAGAATTTAGAGGTTTCCTTTGGCACTTAATAAGGGGGTCTAATTCAGTCTAGATCAATCTGACTCGGGCATTTGCTATGCTAGCAGTTTGACCTGGTTCAGGATTGTTGAATTGCAATCTTGACGTCTAGTGTAATCCTTGTTTTTACAGGGGAGACCTCCATATGATCTGTTCTATTTGAGGTTTATTACCCCGGGATTCACTTGCAACTTGGCTAGTGCAGTTGTGGATTCCCTAGCATTTTTTGTTTGAGTACTCGCCCTGATAAGGGCGACCTGATCTATCCCGTCAGGTGAATGCCTTAAAAATAAATAAAGACCATGCCAGAGCAGCCATTTTTGGTCACCTCAAACAAGAGAAACATGTCGTCGTTCTCCTCCCCCCCCAAAAAAAAAAATGCTTCTATTGGGTACAAGTAGTAAAACTTAAACTATCTAAACTCTGTGGGGAACGTTTAATCAAACTGGTGTAAACTAGAAATGACTAAGTTGCCCATAGCAACCAATCAGATTCCACTTTTCGTTTCCAAAGGTGGTTGCTATGGGCAACTAAACTAAGCCAGTTAAGCTAAACTCTGCATTCTGATTGGTCTTTTCTGTCTCTGGTTAGCTGTATGTGAGAGGATACACACTGCTCTGGGGAAGTGGGGGAGGTTATCTGAATTCTGATTGGTCTTGTCTGTCTTTGGTTAGCTGTATGTGAGAGGATACACACTGCTCTGGGGTAGTGGGAGAGGTTATCTGAATTCTGATTGGTCTCGTCTGTCTCTGGTTAGATGTATGTGAGTGAATACACACTGCTCTGGGGTAGTGGGAGAGGTTATCTTCATTCTGATTGGTCTTTTCTGCCTCTGGTTAGATGTATGTGAGTGAATACACACTGCTCTGGGGTAGTGGGGGAGGTTATCTGAATTCTGATTGGTCTCGTCTGTCTCTGGTTAGATGTATGTGAGTGGATACACACTGCTCTGGGGTAGTGGGGGAGGTTATCTTCATTCTGATTGGTCTTTTCTGTCTTTGGTTAGCTGTATGTGAGAGGATACACACTGCTCTGGGGAAGTGGGGGAGGTTATCTGAATTCTGATTGGTCTCGTCTGTCTCTGGTTAGATGTATGTGAGTGGATCCACACTGCTCTGGGGTAGTGGGGGGAAGTTATCTGCATTCTGATTGGTCTTGTCTGTCTCTGGTTAGTTGTATGTGAGAGGATACACACTGCTCTGGGGTAGTGGGGGAGGTTATCTTCATTTGGATTGGTCTTGTCTGTCTCTGGTTAGATGTATGTGAGAGGATTCACACTGCTCTGGGGTAGTGGGGGAGGTTATCTTCATTCTGATTGGTCTTTTCTGCCTCTGGTTAGCTGTATGTGAGAGGATACACACTGCTCTGGGGTAGTGGGGGAGGTTATCTTCATTCTGATTGGTCTTTTCTGTCTTTGGTTAGCTGTATGTGAGAGGATTCACACTGCTCTGGGGTAGTGGGGGAGATTATCTTCATTCTGATTGGTCTTGTCTGTCTCTGGTTATCTGTATGTAAGAGGATTCACACTGCTCTGGGGTAGTGGGGGAAGTTATCTGCATTCTGATTGGTCCTGCTAGTTCATGTGAGGAGAGCAAGGGGGTATGGGAAGTGAGGGAAATACAGGATAGCCTCAAGGACATGGCAAAGATCACCACAGGAAGTACAGCTGAAGCCATCTTAGGAAGATACTGAAATACAGGCACAGAGAAATAGGGCTGCTAAGGGCTGAATAAAGACATCAGAAAGGTCAAATTAACTGAAAAATACAGCTTCATCAATACCTTCCCTTCAGCATCATATATGTTAGGAATTTCATTTTGGTAGTGAAATGGCAGTTACACTTTAAAACATCGAGACTATTTCTCGGGGGAAATGTCCTCCTCCCATTGTAACGGAAATGGTAGCTTAATACCTGAAGGTGCTTAATAATAATACTATGTTAGGTTATAACTATATGTTAGCTTGGAGACGCCCATCGCATTTACCAAGTTTTTACGCATGTTTTAGGCATAGAAAATGATCTAAATGTAAGACAGCTCGGTAGCTTTCTTACATTTAGAAAAGGCGCTGGATGTGTCGAAGCTATGGAGAGGCCTGCTCCTCTTCATAACTTCAGCGAATCCTCTGCCAGCTATATGGCTTTATTAAGACCAGCATCTAAAACACCAGTCTTTATAGATGTGCCACGTGGAGTCTACTTCGACTTGTGAACCTATGGTTATTTTCCAAAATGAAAATTCCTGACATAATCTATGTCAGGGTTGTATTGGTTTCTAAGACATTTGGATATTTGTTTATTATGAATGAGAAAGGAGGATAAAACATGTATTTAATTTGAGGTTCACCAAAATTGGAACATTGCAGGTCTGGAGGAAAAAAGGGATTGTGTAAAAGAGGAGTAACTGGGGAGACTATGGATTGCAATTGTAGTGCCAAGGTTAATAAGGCATATGTGGCAGTAGTTTGCAGGGAGTTGCAAGGATCGCTGCCACCATAGTGTCCAAAAATTCTTGTGGCATCTAATTACCCTGAAGCAGATGTTTATAGACAGATTCAATATGAGGCAGCAGTATGCCAGTGAACCTTTTATAATATAAAGCTGACAACCCTTCTGGGCCAGAGGTTTTACCTAATTTTAGCTGTTTGATTGCTTCTTTAATTTCTTCCTGAGAGATTTAGTAATTGACTAAATCATTAGTGGCTGCAGAGATTTGGGGAAGAGGTACCTGACTCAAAAAGGCCTCTACTGATTGTGCAGCTTTTGTAGATTGTCCCCTTACAGTCTGTTGTAATATTTGCAAAATGTGTTGTGGAACCTGGATGGATGTTAGGATGTGTGGGTTGGTCTAATTTGGGTTTTATGGACCTGATTTAATCTCTGCCTAGTACAAAGCATTTGGACCAGAAATTCATCAGGCTTGTTGGCCCATTTATAGTGAGTGGTCTGGGTCCAGCGTAAAGCCTTTTCCCTTTTGAGTCCTAACAGAATCAAGCTGGTTTCTTTCAGGGACTGGTAGAGGTACAGGGAGATCAAATGCTGATGGGCCAGAGATAGTCTAGCTAGTTTGCCCTATAACATAGTTGGTGCTCTTGTGTTCTGCTTTTTTCTGTTGGAGGCAATGGAAGTTATTTTATCTTTTTATAAAGTTTTTTTTCCATCTGAAATATATAAGATTTCTCTCTAGTGATAATCGTTATTTCTATTATTGCAATCATGCACTCTGATGGTTTAAGAGGGTTGATAAAATGCACAAAAGTCCGTGTTACCCTCCCTCTGGGGTCATGTACAGTTACACAGGGAGAGACAATCTATTTCTCTCCCTCTGCAGCCTGTCAGCATGTCCCCCACTGTCCCCCTCTTTTCTCCTCCAGGCTGGCTGACCTCTCCGTGACTCAAGGGGGTGCTGCTTTCTCATAGCATATCTTGGGCTATGTAACAGTCTCCGCTTTAAAACAAGTCGAAGATCGCTAGCCTTGATAGATTACGAGTTAGAGCACCTAGAATTAGGTTCTAGAATGAGAGCTGCAAGTTTCAGTTTTTACTGACACCCAAGGGCTCTAACCTGTGATTTATTGCTTGTTTTAAAGCTGAAGCACAGCCTGAGATACAGTCATGAGTAGCAAGGATGTAACAGATAATTTTGTAAAGAAAAAGAGAGAAGGACCTGCTGGTAACGGTGGTAAGAGGGGAATAAGGAGGGTTACCTCTAGTTATGGAGTCTGCAGCAAGTCCTGATCAAGTCCAGTACCCAGCCAATCTTCTTACAGTATGACAGAAGGGTAGGGGAAAAAACGGTCTGTGCTCTACTGATGAAGGAGCTCGTGCAGCTCTAAAATGCGTTATCTTATCCCTAGTAGATTGGGCATGGATCTTTTTTTCTTTTCTCTCACCCCCTGTCATACAGAGATGGGTTAACATAAGCTACAACCTTGGAGTAATTACTGTTGAGGTAAATTTACAATTTCACAAAAAAGATTCTTGCACACGTGCTTATTATTTGTTATTCTCACTTATGGCTCTGGCAGGATATGCTTCCTGCACAGCCCTAGGATGGCTGAGGTTCAGAAGCTCTTCCTGTGACATTTGCAGTGTGTGTGTCAGTTGTAACGCCCTTAGATTCCATCGTCAACCAGCCCTATAAAGTGGAAAACAATTACCCTATTAGAAACCTAATCTCTAATAACGTTTCTCTCTCATATATCGTTTTATTCATGTTCTAGTTGTGCAAAAGTGCAGATACTTTTTCATTCCTATTAGAGGGAATCTGTACACAGCGGAATCTGCACAGACACATAGCTGTGGTCCACCTGATTAAAACGGCTTTTTCTTTTGTTGCTCCGAGGCTCCGTTCTTGAGATACTTTATCATAATATGCAAATTAGATCCTTGGTGCAATGAAGGCGGTGTTCTGCCAGAATCCTATACCCTGGCAGAATGCTATACCCAGGAGTGACGTAGCCGCATTGGAAGTGACGCGCGGCACCACAATCAGCTGGAGGAGGCTTGTGTGCCTGTGCTGCGCAAGTGCACATCCACTGGATTAGTAAAAGTTATTGCACCGCCGTGGGAGAAGCAACCACCATATGCCCATGCGTGAAACCGTACATCGCGCGTGCGCACTCAGGGGTAGGTGGATTTTTGAGTGCAAAATGTTCCATCAGATATCCCTACCCCTAAGTGCGCACATCATCAGGAGCAGTTCAGCCACACCACATAGCGTGCGCACTCAGGGGTAGGCAGATCTGATGGAACATTTTGCACTATAAAATCTATCTACCCCTGAGTGCGCGATGTACAGTTTCGTCCATGCACAAATAGTGGTTGCGTTTCCCGCGGTATTGCAATAATTTTTACTAATCCGGTGGATGTGCGCTTATGCAGCGCAGGCGCACACTCTCCTCCAGCTTATTCGTGGTGCTGCTCGTCACTTCCGGGTAGAACACCGGCACTATTGCTCTTGTTGTACCCAAGCCCCAATACTTTCTGTGGCCACATCTTCCCTTGCTGCTTTCCACTGCCTGGCCCTGTCAATCAAAGCTGCCAAGGAGGGGCTGGCCACAGAAATGAGTGGAGCATGGGTCCAACAAGAGCAATGGTGCCCTCATTGTGCAAAAGGCCTCATCTACATATTAAGAACGGAGCGTCGGATCAATAAAAGGTGAACTACAGCTGTGTGTCCAGGGAGGTTGCTGCTGGCAGATCCCCTTTAATGGTAAATGCATCTGGCAGCAAGCTGTTCATCATTAGAGATTATTACAAGATTTAATAGATGATCCTGTTACATGATTACTTTAATAGCATTACTGTCTCTGGTTTATTTTTCAGATTAACTTTGATTAAAAAAAAGAATGACCTAGTCAGAATGTTGATTTCTTTGACACTTTGTGATAGTTGAGACTTACAACTGCAGCCAGTTTAGGCCTTTACAACCTGGCGTTTTTTATTTTTTTATCCCCACCTTCTGAAAGCGATTACTTCCTTTTTCATTGCTATATGAGGACGTGTTTGTTTAATTATTTATTGTATTTTTTTAAAATACGGGCAACATGGAGCCTCAGGGGTTAGCACCAGTACCTTGCAGTGCTGGGATCCTAGGTTCGAATCCGACCAAGGACAACATCTGCATGGAGTTTGTATGTTTTCCCATGTTTGCGTGGGTTTCCTCCAGGTACTCCGGTTTCCTCCCACACTCCAAAGACATACTGATTGGAAACTTAGATTGTGAGCCTCCTAATGCTATGCTTTGATCTAATAACTGCTTCTCAGCATAATTAACATCGCTTCTCAGCGCCATAAATAGTATACAGGCCCCTATGTTGCACGCTTACATGAGGCATTAGTACACATTTTGATCAAAAAGCATAAGCCCACTCACCACGACAAGGTTGCCTCCTCGAGTGGGAACCTACTCTACATTTGGCGCGGCCAGTGGCGTTGCGAGGGGGGTGCGGTCCGCACCGGGTGACACCAGTCTGATGGGGTGTCACCAGGGGCGGACTGACCATTGGCAGACGCGGCGGCGGCAGGGAACATCAGGTCGGACGGAGATGAGCGCTTGCATTGCGCTCATCTCCGTGCGGAGCAGCAGAGGAGGGAGAGGCGTGTCCTCTCTCTCCCTGTTCCTCTGATAGGCTGCCAGCACTAAGGCCGGCAGCCTATCAGAGGCCGGCTCCAGCGGCGCAATGACGTCATTGCGCCGCCGGAGCCATACAGCTCGAGACACAGGCCGGAAGAGGCCTGCATCGCATCGCTGGAGGTAAGTATGTGTTCTTTTTTTTTTTTTTTTTCTTGGGGCTACTGGCACATAAAGGGGGCTACTGGCACCACTAAAGGGGGCTACTGGCACCACTAAAGGGGGCTACTGGCACCACTAAAGGGGGCTACTGGCACCACTAAAGGGGGCTACTGGCACCACTAAAGGGGGCTACTGGCACCACTAAAGGGGGCTACTGGCACCACTAAAGGGGGCTACTGGCACCGCTAAAGGGGGCTACTGGCACCACTAAAAGGGGGCTACTGGCACCGCTAAAGGGGGCTACTGGCACCACTAAAGGGGGCTACTGGCACCACTAAAGGGGCGGCTACTGGCACCACTAAAGGGGGCTACTGGCACCACTAAAGGGGCGGCTACTGGCACCACTAAAGGGGCGACTACTGGCACCACTAAAGGGGGCGGCTACTGGCACCACTAAAGGGGCGGCTACTGGCACCACTAAAGGGGCGGCTACTGGCACCACTAAAGGGGCGGCTACTGGCACCACTAAAGGGGCGGCTACTGGCACCACTAAAGGGGCGGCTACTGGCACCACTAAAGGGGCGGCTACTGGCACCACTAAAGGGGCGGCTACTGGCACCACTAAAGGGGCGGCTACTGGCACCACTAAAGGGGCGGCTACTGGCACCACTAAAGGGGCGGCTACTGGCACCACTAAAGGGGGCGGCTACTGGCACCACTAAAGGGGCGGCTACTGGCACCACTAAAGGGGCGGCTACTGGCACCACTAAAGGGGCGGCTACTGGCACCACTAAAGGGGCGGCTACTGGCACCACTAAAGGGGCGGCTACTGGCACCACTAAAGGGGCGGCTACTGGCACCACTAAAGGGGCGGCTACTGGCACCACTAAAGGGGGCGGCTACTGGCACCACTAAAGGGGCGGCTACTGGCACCACTAAAGGGGCGGCTACTGGCACCACTAAAGGGGCGGCTACTGGCACCACTAAAGGGGCGGCTACTGGCACCACTAAAGGGGCGGCTACTGGCACCACTAAAGGGCGGCTACTGGCACCACTAAAGGGGCGGCTACTGGCACCACTAAAGGGGCGGCTACTGGCACCACTAAAGGGGCGGCTACTGGCACATGAAGGGGCGGCTACTGGCACATGAGGGGGCCTAATGGCACATGAGGGGGCCTAATGGCACATGAGGGGGCCTAATGGCACATGAGGGGGCCTAATGGCACATGAGGGGGCCTAATGGCACATGAGGGGGCCTAATGGCACATGAGGGGGCCTAATGGCACATGAGGGGGCCTAATGGCACATGAGGGGGCCTAATGGCACATGAGGGGGCCTAATGGCACATGAGGGGGCCTAATGGCACATGAGGGGGCCTAATGGCACATGAGGGGGCCTAATGGCACATGAGGGGGCCTAATGGCACATGAGGGGGCCTAATGGCACATGAGGGGGCCTAATGGCACATGAGGGGGCCTAATGGCACATGAGGGGGCCTAATGGCACATGAGGGGGCCTAATGGCACATGAGGGGGCCTAATGGCACATGAGGGGGCCTAATGGCACATGAGGGGACCTAATGGCACATGAGGGGGCCTAATGGCACATGAGGGGGCCTAATGGCACATGAGGGGGACTAATGGCACATGAGGGGGACTACACTGGCACATGAGGGGGACTACTACTGGCACATGAGGGGGCACTACTGGCACATGAGGGGGACTACATGGCACATGAGGGGGACTAATGGCACATGAGGGGGACTAATGGCACATGAGGGGGACTAATGGCACATGAGGGGGACTAATGGCACATGAGGGGGACTAATGGCACATGAGGGGGACTAATGGCACATGAGGGGGACTACTACTGGCACATGAGGGGAGACTGCTAATGGCACATGAGGGGAGACTGCTACTGGCACATAAAGGGACGGCTACTGGCACATAAAGGGGACGGCTACTGGCACATAAAGGGACGGCTACTGGCACATAAAGGGACGGCTACTGGCACATGAGGGGGACTAATAACATGATGGCTGACATGGGGGGCATGATGGATGGGGGCTGATCGGCTGACAGACGCCTGACATGGGGGCTGACGGCTGGCATGATGGCTGACATAAGGGCATGATGACTGACATGGGGGGCATGATGGATGGGGCTGACGACTGACATGGGGGCTGACAGCTGACATGGGGGCATGATGGATGGGGGCTGACGGCTGGCATGATGGCTGACATGAGGGCATGATGGCTGACATGGGGGGGCATGATGGATTAGGGCTGACGGCTGACATGGGAGGCTGACGGCTGGCATGATGACTGACATGGGGGGCATGATGGATGGGGGCTGACGGCTGACACGGGGGCTGATCTGAGGTGTGATGACATTGGGGGTCTGATTGGTGGTCTGACCTGAGGTATAGTGGAAAATATTGTTTCTTATTATACTCCTCTAAAACCTATGTGTGTGTTATAGTCTTATAGGGCGAAAAGTACAGTCTTCAAGCGATTGAAGCATAGCGAAGATACCAGGACCACACAGAGGAGAAGCCAGCTGCTGCACACAGGACCAGGACCAGGTGAGCTGCGGGCGGGGGGTCGCCAAGATGTAGCTTCGCTTGAGCTGCCAAAAAAATCCTTGCACCGGCCCAGGTCGAGCCAGGGGAGATGCTAATTACCCTTCGTGTGGCTCCTGAGGCGCTCCACAATGACGTAACAGCGCCCCTACATCGCATGATCACATTATCCATGTGATGTAGGGGCGCTGTGACGTCATTGTGGAGCACCCTGGGAGCCGCACGGACGGTAAGTAGCTCCTCCCCTGGCTCCCCACTACTTTTCCATGGCAGCCGGGACTTTAGTAGCGTCCTAGCTGCCATGGTTACCATTCAGAAAGGTAAACGTCAGATCCGGCGATGCGCCGAAACAACATTTAGCTTAAAGTCGGATCCGGATTAATGCTTTTCAATGGTCATTAATTCCAGATCCGTCCTGCGGCATGCCTTCAATTTTTTGGCCCAAGGAAAATCCGCAGCATGCTGTGGATTTTTAACGGCAAAAACGTTTGAATACTGAACTGAAGACATCCTGATGCATCCTGAATGGATTTCTCTCCATTCAAGATGCACTGGGACAATCCTGATCAGTATCGTTCCGTCTTAGAGCCCCGAGGACGGAACTCTAGCACGGAAAGGAAAAACGCAAGTGTGAAAGAGGCCTAAGCACTAGTGAGTATCTGTTATTTTTGGTTATATGACTAAAACATTATTGCTTCGGGGGGGGGGGGGGTCTGGGGTGACACCATTTTCTACCGCACCGGGTGACACCAGCCCTAGCAACGCCACTGGGCGCGGCACTGCGTGGCAACCACCGGCGCCACAGCACCGCACCAGCAGTCGGCGGGAATCAGCAGCCAAACAGCACCCCTGCTGTTTGGCAATGCTACCCTGCCACTGGGCCCCACCAGCACAGCATCACAGCAACAATGGCCACCACGCAGCACCACACCATGTGAACAGTTGTCAAAGCTCATTTTATCATATGCTCTCATGCACTTTTGCAGTTAGAGGTCACAATAACACGTGTACAGGCGTCATAAAGACAAGCAATTCTACAATTCTTTGCAAAGAATGTTATGCCTATTTCTACGCATGAGACTTTCCCTACACTGAGGATCCCTTTGACTAGCACAAAGATATTGCTGGTGTCTAAAATAGCCAATAAGAAAAGCTCCTTAGGCCTCTTTCACACTTGCGTTCTGAGGATCCGGCAGGCACTTCCGTCCCACCGGATCTGTCAGAACGCAAGTCGCCTGAAAGCATTAGAAGACTGATCAGGATCCTGATCAGTCTTTGAAATGCTTTCAGGTTACTATGGCAGCCAGGACGCTACTTACCATCCGTGCGGCTCCCGGGGCGCTCCAGAATGACGTCAGAGCGCCCCATGCGCATGCATTCAATGGGCATTAATTCCGGATCCGGCGTTACGGCATGTCTTCCGGATTTTTGGACAGAGACAAATTGAGAGTCAGTGGGGGTCGGATCCGTTTTCTATTGTGTCAGAGAAAACTGATCTGTCCCCATTGACTTACATTGTGTGCCAGAACGGATTCAGTTTGGCTTCGCTTTCAGGCGGACTGCAAAATGGAGGCAAACTGATGCATTCTGAGCGGATCCTTTTCCATTCAGAAACGGAAAGCCAAAATGCTAGTGTGAAAGTAGCCTTAAGGGGCAGATTGCTGTAAAGGCCACTGTTAAGGGTCGGGCCCCTGTGGAGGTCACTGTCAAGAGGGTGGTGTGCTGTGAAACTCGCTGTTAAAGTGGAAGGCTGCTGTGAAGGTGAAAGTTAAGGGGATGGGCTGCTGTAGAGGTCCCATTTTAGGGAAGCGGGGCACTGAGGGGCGGGGGGGAGGGGTCAGTGTTAAGGGGTGAGGGGCTGTGCAGTTCACTGTTAAGGGGGCGGGGTACTGTAGTAGTCACTGTTATGGGTGATACTGTTGATATCTTTTAACGTCACGCAGGAACATTAGATGAAATATACCTGTGCGAAGTCGGGTCCTTCTACTAAAATATATATATATAGAGAGAGAGATAAACTACTTTTTCACAGCTCTGTACAATTAGTAGTAAAAATTGTAAAAGTTTTGCATTCATGAATGTTTTTTTTTTGTCATTTTAGGACCGAACTAGAGTTGTGTCTCCTATAATTGATGTGATTAATATGGACAACTTCCAATATGTTGGCGCATCAGCAGATTTAAAAGGAGGTACGATATTATATTACAAATTGCTTCTTAGGGGTATGCCATATATTTGGTATGGTAAGACACCAGGCAAAGGCCTTCCATGGCCATCTGTGCCACTAGCACAACGTAATAGACAGCTTGTCAGTTTTAACACTGGCAGGCTGTAATGCTTTAGTATATGGGGTACACCAAAGCATTATATCAGCGATTGTGTTATGAAGTCTCATAGTGGGACTAAGAAAAATGAGTAAAGGGGTTAATATTGATGACCTATCTTCAGAGGGGTCGAAGTTCAAAATAAACTGTTTGAAGGGGTATCGGCTTTTGTGCAAGCACAGCTTCCTTTTGAAAATTATCTGTGCATGGTCTGGCTTGTAGAGCACAGTGTAATTACAAGTGCTTATCTAAATCAGCTCTTCAAACAGCAGATCGGTAGGGGTTCCTGTAGTGAAACCCTTGGCGATCTGATATGGATGGCCTGTGTTGAGGATGGGTCATCAATATTAACGCACCGCACAACCCCTTTATAAATGATAAATAGAAATAATGTTTGTAAACTTTAAATAAAATAAAATTACACTCACTGACAAAAATAATAATGAACCAAGAAGGAGTTGTTGGAATCACATGGAATGTAATGAAGATATATGTAAGTGATTAAAATATTACAGTGAAAGGACATGTTTATTATGAAAAACTCTGCAATTTGAAAGGAGGCGCTCATATCCTGTTGGGCGGCCTCTATCCTGAATACAGTTGGGCATGAAGGCATACCTGTTCTATATGGTATCCTGCAGTACATTTGCCCACAGATGTTGCAGATGGGCTTCTAGATCCTTCACACTTGTAGGTTGCTGAATCTGGCATCTCAGGTGGTCCCATAAATTTTCAATTGGTGGTAAATCTTGTGTTTGGGCAGGCCAACGGAAGTGTTGCAATCTAGCTGAGACATTGCTGGGGAACCTTTGCTGTGTGTGGTTGAGCCTTATCCTTCTGAAAAATGCCAGTTTGAAGCGAGAGGCAACACGTGGCCACAAGATGTCTTGCACATGTTGCTGAGGTGTTAGTGTCCCTCGTATCACTACCAGTGGTGACCGACTGTCGTATGTGATGGCTTTCCAGATCATCAGTTGGGGAAGGGTGTCTTTCCACAGCAAAGGCATGATCGAAAAGCTCCGCATACTTGAACCTGACCATTGTCTGATCCGAAACTGACCCTGGATTCATCACAGAAGGCAATAGGGTTCCAGTTTGTAGTAATCTTTGTTTCTCCGTTACGTCACCAGTGCAAATGAAAGGCATAGTGGCCGGCTGTCAATGACCTAATGGATACCATGGCACCAAATTTCCTTTTACACACTGACCCCCCCCCCCCCCCTCCTCACCTTGGTAAAGTTCGATCTTCTGTGGTTTTAAAGCGGTTTTCATGGGTTCCTGCAATACCATTCAATGAGGCCCCCCCCCCCCATTCCATACAGTTCTAAACCAAAAGGGATCTGCGGGAGGATCTTCTCTTTTTCTCCCTATGGCACTGCTCCTGTCACTAGCCTGCTGCTCCACTGTCTCTAGCAAAATGGTGGGATCAGAGCTGCACTTTCATTGTTTCTGGCATCCGCAACAGATACCAGAGACAAGCCTCTCCTCACTTGTTTCTCTTCAAGGATCCACTTCTTCCCTGATGCTGTCTCTTCCTGCCAGTCCTGATATCGCCTTCCGTCTGTCTCCGTGGAGCCAGGCTACATCTTTTTTTTTTTTTTTTTGACTCTCTTGAGAAGATGCTGGGCTGCATGCCCCTCCAGCCATTGGCGGCGCCCCTGATTCAGAGGACCTCACCACTGAGTCTCAGCCAGGTCACCCTTGGAAACTACCCAGATCTATCCGTCTCATAACTTTCTGTGTCTCTCCAGGGCTTTACCCATCTCTTCACCCTATAAACATCTGCTCTGATGTGTCCTCTGGAGAAGACCACCACTCACAGGGTGAGGTTTCTTCAAAACACCATTCTGACCAAATCGGACAAGTCTCCACAGCCTCTGACTCACCTGATATTTCTTCCAGCCTTGTTCTCTCCTCTGCCAAATAGTGGTTATCACTTCCCATGCTGACGACAGGTCCCTCCTTTATTCCTCTCCATTGGGTGGTCTTTACAATGGACACCATCCTTCATGGCTGGGGAGAACTCCGATTCCGTCGGCTAGGTGGGTGCAATGTCATGTCCCAGCATTGTCAGCTATGCACATCCCAGATGTGCACAACTGCATGGCACACTTCCTAAGCAGGAAATGCATTGAGCCTGGAGGGTGGACCCTTCACCCGCTGGTCTTCCAGGCGTGGACTTCATGGCCTCTTGCTTAAACCAAGAGCTTACATTGTTTGTTGCTTGGTCTCTCAACTCACTTTGGCAATAGATGTTCTGGAGTCACTTCCCGTTTCCTTATGTCTTCCATTCTCTCTTTCTCGTGCCTTTCTCTTCAAGAAAAGCCAAAGGCCTCCCGGTCATTTACGCTCCAGACTGACCACGGCAAGTAGTCTTACCTTTAATGGCATGGTTGTTGAAGCTGCCATTCACCGAGATGCCTGCATTCTTCTGTATTTACGATTGTACCTGGAAGGCGTGCAGTTTACCCTTTCAACCATCTTATCTTTCCTTCAGTTTGGGCCTCTTGGGTGGTGTGTCACCAAGCATCCACTCTCCAGGTGTGTAAGGCCGCTCCACCTTGGCCTCTCCACACTTTTTTACAAAGTTTTTTTCAGGGGCATACCATGGCACCTGCTAATGCAGCTGTGGTTATCAAGGTTTTGGTTCTGAAGGTGGTGATGCTCTGACTGCATTCCTCTGGTGTGTTTTCGTCCCACCCTTGGGACTGCGCTAGGACGTCCCATGGTTTTAACTGTCCTCCACTGACACAAATGGGGAAAAATTGATTTTTGTCACTTACCGCAAGATCCTTTTCTTTTCCGTTCTTTTGGGGACACCGTTTGTTGTTTGTTTTTGTTTTTTTTGCTGATGTTTTTCAATATTCATTGGCATTCTTGCCAATTATCTTACCCATAGAATAAAGGTAACACTAGTTTTGTTGCATAGTAAACGGTTTAAATGTAAAATCCAAAACACATTGGGAGAATTACTTATTTTTCTGTCCCACCACTCAAAAAAAAAATTTTTATAACACCAAATCAGTAAGCTGTATGTACACCACAATAGCGGCATTAAACAGTACAACTCAACCCGCAAAAAATGCCCTCATAAAGCTTTGTCAGTGGAAAAATTAAAAGTTATGGCGGTTGCTTAACCACCTCAGTCCCCCTAGCTTAAACACCCTTAATGACCAGACCACTTTTTACTATTCTGCACTACACTACTTTCACCGTTTATTGCTCCGTCATACAACTTACCACCCAAATAAATTTTACCTCCTTTTCTTCTCACTAATAGAGCTTTCATTTGGTGGTATTTCATTGTTGCTGACATTTTTACTTTTTTTTTATATTAATAAAAAATTACCGAAATTTTTGCAAAGAAATGACATTTTTCGCTTTCTGTTGTAATTTTTTTTTTTTTAAACTACATTTCTATATAAATTTTTCTCTAAATTTATTGTTCTACATGTCTTTGATAAAAAAAAATGCAATAAGTGTATATTTATTGGTTTGGGTAAAAGTTATAGCGTTTACAAACTACGGTGCAAAAAAGTGAATTTCCGCATTTTGAAGCAGCTCTGACTTTCTGAGCACCTGTCATGTTTCTTCAGGTGCTAGAATGTCAGGATAGTATAAATACCCCCCAAATGACACCATTTTAGAAAGAAGACACCCCAAAATATTCGCGGAGGGGCATGGTGAGTTCATGTATGATTTCATTTTTTTTCACAAGTTAGCGTAAAATGACACTTTCTGAGGGAAAAAAAAAATAATAGTTTCCATTGCCGCTAACTTCTGGCCAAAAAAAAATAAATCTCCCACGGACTCACTATGCCCCTCAGTGAATACCTTGGGGTGTCTACTCTCCGAAATGGGGTCATTGTGGGGTGTGTTTACTGTTCTGGCATTTTGGGCGGGGCTAAATTGTGAGCAACCCTGTAAAGCCTAAAGGTACTCGTTGGACTTCACGCCCCTTTACGCACCTAAACTGCAAAAAAGTGGCACACATGTGATATCGCCGTACTCAGAAGAAGTAGGGCAATGTGTTTTGGGGTGTATTTTTACATATACTCATGCTGGGTGAGAGAAATATCTCTGTAAATTGACAACTTTGTATAAAAATGTTTAAAAAGTTGTCATTTACAGAGATATTTCTCACACCCAGCATGAGTATATGTAAAAATACACCCCAAAACACATTCCTCTACTTCTTCTGAGTACGGCGATATCACATGTGTGCCACTTTTTTGCAGCCTGGGTGCGCAAAGGGGCCCAAATTCCAATGAGTACCTTTAGGATTTCACAGGGCATTTTTATGCATTTGGATTCCAAAATACTTCTCACGCATTAGGGGCCCCTAAAATGCCAGGGCAGTATAAATACTCCAAGTGACCCCATTTTAGTGAGGGGTATGGTGAGTTCATGTAAAATTTTATTTTTTTGTCACAAGTTAGTGGAATATGAGACTTTGTAAGAAAAAAAAACCAAAACAATTTCCGCTAACTTGTGCCAATAAAAAAAAATCTTCTATGAACTCGCCATGCCCCTCACAGAATACCTTGGGGTGTCTTCTTTCTAAAATGGGGTCACTTGTGGGGTATTTATACTGCCCTGGCATTTTAGGGGCCCCTAAAGCGTGAGAAGTCATTTGGAATCCAAATGTGTAAATGCCCTGTGAAATCCTAAAGGTACTCATTGGAATCTGGGCCCCTTTGCGCACCTAGGCTGCAGAAAAGTGGCACACATGTGATATCGCCGTACTCAGAAGAAGTAGAGCAATGTGTTTTGGGGTGTATTTTTACATATACCCATGCTGGGTGTGAGAAATATCTCTGTAAATCTCTGTACCCCACATGTGACCCCATTTTGGAAAGAAGACACCCCAAGGTATTCCGTGAGGGGCATGGCGAGTTCATAGATTTTTATTTTTTTTTGCTTTTTGCACAAGTTAGCGAACATTTTTATTTTTATTTTTTTTCTTACAAAGTCTCATATTCCACTAACTTGTGACAAAAAATAAAATTTGATATGAACTCACCATAATCCTCACGGAATACCTTGGGGTTTCGTCTTTCTAAAATGGGCTCACATGTGGGTATTTATACTGCCCTGGCATTTTAGGGGCCCTAAAGCCCAGAGTTTCTCAGTGTGCTGTAGTCTAAAAGTAGTAGAAATGAAAGAAAAACTGTACGTTTGGTCTCTCTTTAACACTTGGTTGTTGACTGGCACAACATTTTAAAAGCATAATCTCTGCAGATTTTGTTGCTTTCCACTCTCCCAACCAACAGTTTATAAAAGGTAATCAATAATAATGGTGTCACTGAAAAATACAACTTGTTCAAAAAACAAGCCCTAATATGAAATAAGAACAAGCTTAAGAAATTAGTTTATAATTTAATGGGGTGTTTGAGTTATTTCAAGTTATCCCCTATCCAAAGGAAAGGGGTTGACCATAAGATTGAAGGGCTTCTGGATGCTGGGACCTCTATCAATCCCGAGAACTGAGGCCCAATATTCTGTAGCCATCCCCCTGAAATGAATGGAGTGGCAGGACAAGCATAGCCACAGCTGCTTCATTCATCTCTTTGGGACTGCTGGAAATAGCCGAGCACAATATCCTGTTATTTCTGAATATCTCTGGCAGTCCCATAAAGGTGAATGCAGCACATGCTCTACCTGCTGCTCTGTTCATTGTGGGGGGCTGCTGTTGTCATGATTACTGGAGAGTCCCAGTAGTCAGACCCCCACCCAATGTAATAGTCCTCTAACCTGTGGATAGGGAATAACTTCAAATAACCGCAACACTGCGTTAAGCATTTAGGCATACCTACTTAAGTCAGTTTACCAATTATATGATACAGTTACAAAAAACTAAAAGTTTCTAACGTTTCTTTCTTTCCTTACTTTATTTATAATTTCTAGGTTTTGATTGGAACTTAGTTTTTAAATGGGATTATATGACTCCAGAGCAAAGACGAGCACGGCAAGGAAACCCAGTCGCACCAATAAAGTGAGTATTTCTATTGACCTTTTTTTTTTTATAATGTCTTTTTATTTTTTCCCCTTGTATATAACATACAGAAAATATAAACACAATAAATATGTTATTAGTCCCCCATCCCTTAGGTCGAGACATGGAGAGAAAAAACATCCCTATTATTGCATAACAGCCTTCCAATATCTTATAAAATGTGTCAATTTATTAATAAGTACGAGAATTTTTTTTCATAGTCAGCACTTTCCTTCACCAAGTTATCACCAGATTTCCAAAATGATAAATTATTCAGAGAGCCAACTGCACCAAAAAAACATCTCCTAAGAGAGATCCTGCTTTTGTGGTGCATTTACATGTGCTGACTGAGCAGGCATTGATTGGGAAGAAACTGTTCCTTCCTGATAATTGCCTGCTCATCAAAGGACGGGGAGAGCTACATTTACATGCAGCACTCACCTCCACTGTATTAGGGACAAGGAATTGCTACTGCTATCGCTTGTCCCCAAACAGATTTTGTTTCAGTGCAGCAGATCACTGTTTATACAGTACGATCTGCTGTCCCGAAATTATGATTTTGGTGATCGGCAGCACCTTTACGTGGTTCAGTGATCAGGAATAAACATTGTATGAACGTTCCTTCCCGATAAACTGACTTTTAGAGTAGTTACTTATTGAGTATTTCTATCGACCTAATTACTTACTGTTCAAATAAATAGATTAGTTTGCAATTATTGTCACATTCAAACTACTTTGATTGGTTTCTATTGTTGCGGTAATATAACTACTCTGGACTTCTATAAAAACGTTCCTCTGTCCCTTGTAGAACGCCAATGATTGCTGGAGGGTTGTTTGTGATGGACAAATCCTACTTTGAAGAATTGGGGAAATATGATATGATGATGGACGTTTGGGGTGGGGAAAATTTAGGTATGTATACATGACTTCCCATAGCAGTTGTTTTAATGCTCTGTGTAATATATTATGGATTAGCATAAATATATATAAATAATATACAAATATTTTTATTCTTGGATTGACGTTTACAAACTACAGCAACTTTACAGTTACATATGTATTGAGAACAGAAATTTCTGGTCTCTCTGTGCTAGCAAGGTAAAAGGATCAACTCCATATTTGAATTCCCTGCATGTTTTTACTTTATCAGAATGACTGTACTACTAAATGTAGGGATTCCCATAATAAAATCATATTAGAAAATATTTTTGTGCATTGCCATAATTCGTGGGCAGCACGATGGTTCAGTCGTCAGCACTGGTGCCTTGCAGCGCTGGGGTCCTAGGTTAGAATCCGACCAAGGACAACATCTGCATGGAGTTTGTATGTTCTCCCAGTGTTTGCGTGGGTTTCTTCCCACACTCCAAAGACATACTGATAGGGACCTTAGATTGTGAGCCCCATTGGGGAGAGCTTGATGCTAATGTCTGTGAAGAGCTGCGGAGTATAGTAGCGCTATATAAGTGCATAAAATAAATAAATTAATTACTGTAGGATCCCCAAAGTCAAAGTATAGACTTTCAACAGGAAAGGCAGCTGAATGTGCTCCTTCATACTTCATTTTTGTTTTATTTTTTGTGTTCTTGGAGTATAGATTTGTTTTGTGCCAGAGCTGCAGATTATTTTTACGCATTTTCAGATATTTTTATATTTTTGACCTGACTACAAAAAGGAAAACTTGTGCATTATTTTTGAAAAATAATCCTACTTTCCTCTACTTTGACGCTTGTCAGCCTGAAGAGTTTACATCCAGTATATGTACAGAATCTCACGTGTTGGTCCAGATACACATAAATGCACCCAATCCAAAAGGACATTTACTTATTTTTTAATAATTCTGTCTTCTGATATCCAATAATCAAGAAATTGATAACCTGACAATTGTGAGCAACAGACATATAAGGGTGAGTTTTTTTTAGCATGGATTTTGCTGCCAAAGCTGCTTGGAATTTGCGGCAAAACCCGAGGATTTCTGCTACTGTTTTGCAGTTTGAATGCTGCAAATCTAGTGTACACCCGCGAGTGTACACCCGCTCTCCATTGATGCCCGGACATCTCTTTTCTTGGCATGATATGGTAAACTGTGCATTAATAGTCCGTAGACATTCACAAACAGGGTTGAAGGCACAGGCTGATCTGCCGCATACAAATTGCAAACTGATTTAGCCGTTAAAACAGTCTGCAGTGTCAACTTGGTTTTAGGGTTTTTTTGGGGGGGAAATGTCACAGCCAAGCCAAAGCCAAGCCGAAGCCAAACCAAAAAACAGCATGGAAAGCTTTGTATAAAGCAGAAGCAGAAGGCTGGATGCAGATTGTTATCTTGTGGCAATATTATATTTTGAATCTAGTTGATAATACCTTCCATGAAGGTCATTAACGTGGTTTATAAATCTTGTCCATCCAACCAGGACCCTGCTGTGCTGTGTACTGACAGTGGGGCGAGAACCCCCAAACACGTCTACATAAGTCTTTTCTTTTTGGAGGATTCTCTGATGATATGAGCTAATTTGTTGACTGCAGAAATTGCTTTATTCCCGCAAGTGTGGCTCGTCGACTATCAGGAACCTGCCTCATTCACATGTCGGTGTTTGGTCAGTGATTTTGAGCCAAAACCAGGTGCGGTTCTAAACACAGAACAAAAACAGATCTTTCCCTTATACCTTATGTCTGTGGAGGCTCCAGTCCTGGTTTTGGCTCACAATCACTGATGGAAATCACTGACCAAAACACTGACGTGTGAATGTCATTTTTATGGAATAATACCTTTATAAAGAATCTGTGTTCCCAGGTTTGTCTCCTGCTGTCTTGGGCTCAGAGCTTGTTATTAGGCTGAGTCTACGCACAGACACTTCGGAGTGACATTTTTCCAGTTTCAACTATCTAGCTGCAGTTGTTGTCTAAAGGAACAAATGGGGTAAATGTATTCAGACCGATGTTCTTTAATCTGTCTTAATTTGCCTATGTTGACAAAGGATGCAACAAATTTAATAAGCGGCATATGCCTCCTAATAAATTTGTTACATATTCCGCTGTCCATCCTCCAGAAATGAAATCTACTCTAGCCAGCAGCTGGCATTTTCCTAGAAGTCGGTCTGGCAAAGGCAGGAGCTGTGTTCAATGTAAATTAAAAGACCAGACTCTTAACACATGAACAAAAATTGTTACTGTTCTGTAGGGAGAACAAATGTGGTTTTCTCTAATTTGAGCATGAACCAGGTTCCCCAGGGTCACCACTTTTTTCTTCTGATCTGAGTACATTAATAAGAGCTAAAGTTACATGGCAGATTTCTCACAGTGTATGTTTTATTAAAACCTCTAACATTTCTACGTTAGTAAGGCTAATTGACATTTATTTGAACTCATCTGTTTTTCATCTCAATCTTAGAGATTTCATTCCGTGTGTGGCAGTGTGGTGGAAGTCTGGAAATAATCCCCTGCAGTAGGGTAGGCCATGTGTTTCGTAAACAACATCCATACACATTTCCTGGTGGAAGTGGAACTGTGTTTGCCAGGTAAAAATACCAGTCAATAATTAAAAGTGTTGGCCTATGAACAACACGTATCGCCTATCCACAGGATAAATGTATGAATGCTGCATGTCCAACCTTTGGGCTCCACACCCTGTATGAGAATGGAGCAGTAGTGTGCATGCGTAACATCTGTGGGACGGCCAAAGGTAGCTGAGCACTGTCTCATAGGCTGTGACCATAGGGGGAAATTTGTCAAACTGGTGTAAAGTAGAACTGGCTCAGTTGCCCATAGCAACCAACCAACCACCTTTCATTTTTCACAGCTCCTTTGGAAATTGAAAGGTGGAATCTGATTGGTTGCTGTGGGCAACTACGCCAGTTCTACTTTACACCAGTTTGGTAAATCCCCCCCCCCCCCATGCTTGCCATGCAGGCATACTACCACTAGGGGACCCCTGTTAGCGTGATCGGTTGAGTTCCCAGCAGTTGGACCCCGAATAATCTTGTATCCTTTGGATAGGCGATATGTTTTGTTCATGGGCATACCCCTTTAATTTCAGAATCTCTTGTAGAAATTGGTAAAAGCAGCGATTCCTCCCAGATTGTTTATTTCATACACTGCCACATGAGATAAAGTATGATACAAAAATCTTCTATATCTTTCTGAGGTGATAAGCCAATTGCACCCTCCTGCTGTAAGACAACTGGCTGCAGAAGCACCTCTGCTATATAAGACTGGCTAAGGCTGCTTTCACACTAGCATGTTTGCTGGATCCTGCAGGGTTCAGCAAAAACGCTTCCGTTACTGATAATACAACCATCTGCATCCGTTGTGAACGTATCCGGTTGTACTGTCTTTAACATAGCAAGGGCGGATCCATCATGAACTCCATTGAAAGTCAACGGGGGACAGATCCTTTTTCTATTGTCAGAGAACATGGATCTGTCCCCATTGATTTGCATTGTGGCTCATGCCGGATTTGTTTTGCTCTGCATCCCATAACGGAAAGAAAACCGCAGCATGCTGTTGTTTGCTCTCTTAAATGGGAATGCAACCAAACGGAATGGAATGCATTTTGGAGAGTTCTGTTCTGTTTGGTATATATTGTGTTCCCCTTGACAATGAATGGGGACAAAACTGAAGCGTTTTTCTCCGGTATTGAGATCCTATGATGGATCTCCATACCGGAAAATAGAAATGCTAGTGTGAAAGTAGCCCAAGACCCACCACCTCAGCCATCTGCCAACTAAATATTGAAGAGATCCTTCAAATTGAAAAATGTATTTTTTTTTACACTCCTGAACATTGAAATTGCAAGACTAAGAAGGAAAGGTCTTGGAATTATGGAAATCACAGGATCGTTAGACTTTTTAATGATATGTAAAAGATAAAACAAAATTTGCAACAAAACATCTCAATTTATTCAGTATGGAGTATAAGCTCTATTTGCGGAAATACACACACTTAGGCCAGTTTCACACTGCCGTTTATCTTTTTCGCCAGGCTGTTCGGGCAGGAGAACAGTGTGCCAGATCCATACTACCGTTTGCACATGTGTGCTGCCGGGAGTCCACTCGGCCCCATTCACTATAATGGGGAGCTACGGAGATCCGCTGCAGAACGGCAACTATACCGAGAGGCGGCCGGACAAATTCAGCTGTGTGCAGCGTTTTTTGTCCGGCCCCCTCTTGGCGTATTCGCCGTGCTGTGGCCAGATCTCCGGCCGGTCCCCATTATAGTAAAAGGGGCCGGGCGGCCTTCCGGTAGCACGCGTGTGCACACTGTAGTACGTATCTGTCAGGGGTAGAGTAACGGGTATCAAGATAGAACAGAGGTGCACCCCCTGAGCTGCCACCCGGTCCCCTGTCCCTGCCTACTTGCACCACCCACCCTAGGTGAAGGAGCGCAACTGGGCGACGGTCCCTAACCTACTAAGTGCAAGCAGAGCGAAAGAGACAGGGAAGAGGACAGCCACAGGGAAGTTACAATAAGCGGACAAGAGGTAGAACAAAAACGGAAGGCGAGGTGGGTCAACTAGCCGAGGTCAGTCCAGGAGGTCAAGTCAGAACAAGGGAAGAGGCAAAGACAAATCAGTAAACAAACAGAGTTCAAAATCCGAGAGGTAGCGCCAAGGTACAGGGAGCAGGTAGAAGAGATGTCAAGAGGCGGATCGAGGTTCAATTCCAGAGGTAGCTAAATCACAATAAAGTACACAGCCTATAGAACGAAAATCACAGGCAACCTGTAGCCAGCAGGCCGCCTGTATTTATAGTGGGGAGTGAGAGTCATGTGACGTGGCCAGCGTCACATGACCGACAAGTCGAGCACCGAGTGATCAGCTTGGCGCTCAAGTCAGACCTAGGAGCAGGGAGCCTCCCAGCTAGCAAGCTGCTCTGGGAACGAGGCCAAACACAGGTCCTCGCTCCCGAAGCAAAGCAGCAGGTCTGCGGCTGATGGGAGACAGAGTGCACCTTTGGCGCCCCGTTACAGGATCTGGCAGGCTGTTCCTGGCAGAAAACCTAAATGCCAGTGTGAAACTAGCATTACACACCTTGGCGTGCTATCAATGAGGTTATTAATGGTTGAGGACTGTTCCCTCTTTGCACTTGGGAACGCTAATCGTCAATATTGACTGCTGGCAGCTCGCTTTGCAATTGCAGCCCATTGTCATCCTAGATGTGTTTAATGGGATACAAGTCCCGAGTAGCTGCAGGACATGGTAACATGGTTCGGCCACACAGGCTGCTCACAGTAGCACAAGCAACATGTCGCCTGGTGTTGTCCTCTTGAAAAAACAGGTGCTGGGACACTTTGGGACCGGAGGTACGGCTATATCACCACCACCAAATCAGTGTAATGCAGAGCTGTTAGTGTACCTAAAATGAAGACTAGATGGATCTGGCTACCATACATTATGCCACCCCACACCATAATTCCAGGAGTAGGACCAGTGTGACTTTCCCTTTTGAAGGCCTCTTCATGGTGCTGCCCATCTGGTTTCCAGACCAGTATCCTACTATAATTGGAGCTAGAAAATCTGATCATTTGCAGATTTTGGTGACACCTGCAGTTTCCTAGCATAACTTTATGCTTGTCCTTCTTGGCGTTGTGATTTCATTGTTTAGGAGTGTATTAAGAGTCTGCCTTACATGTACATGTTCGGCGGAAGTTGGAAGGAAGCTTATGGAGTTGACTCGGGAACTTAATTTTCTCCATATACAGTGAGTGCCTACTGTGCTATACAGATGGCAGTGTTCAGACACCGAATCCTACCTCTCAGTCCTAGTCAATAGCATCTGAGTGGTTAGGCAGAGGACATCTTGTTAGTCCCATTACACCCTGTGATAGAGTGTAATAGGATAACTGTAAAATAACAGTAAATTACAATACAGAAGCATATAGCAGTGCAAGCAATTACAATTTCATGTGGGCTTGCTACTACAGATTTTTCTTTGAATTCTTGCAGAACGTCTGCAGCAATTTTGCTACATGTTTGGTCACACAGTAAAAATGAGGGTGAATGCCAGTGACGAAAAAAGTATATTGTACTTTGCTCTGGTGCTACTGCCCTGTGATAACTAAAACATTGAGATGTTGTAGCATTTATAATGATTAAAATGATACATTTTTCATAGCTATGTTTACCGTGTATGTTGCCTTGCTCGCAGTCATTTCAGAATACAGTATTATTATTTTATCTATAATATATGTTATATTAGACTTGTTTAATTTTTAAAAGTACTTTTTCTCCAGAATTGTTAAGTGTAAGGTGTCATTACATTTAGCTCAGTCAGCCATACTAGGCATTTTGCCTGGTTTAACAGTGAATTCCCTGGTGACAGGCTCCCTTTATTGAATATACGGTCTAATATTACTTGTCAGTAGGATGTGATGTGTTATGCATATGCAGGGATTTATTTTTCCCCAGTTGTCTCCACAACAGCACACTTGACAGATTCTTCACCCTGTAGGGACAGGTAAAACAGCATGGAAAGGTCAGAGTTACAAACCCAACAGCTTGCCTCTATTGTAAATATTGAGAGACTACAGCTCAGTGATGGGAATCCCATCGGAAAGATAAAGAAGTGGTGATCTGAGGCTTGATGCCGTTAAGGCATTTCTGTCTCTGCAGTCATCATGCAAGCATTACCTGGCGTTAGCCTTGCAATGTTGTTTGTTATTAAAGGGTTTTTATTTTCCTTAAGAAGTTGTAGTCTCTTTTCCTCTAAATAATTTGTTTAGGATCTCAATATATGTTATTACAGTATAATTTTGGTCTCTGTGCTTGGTGATATGGAAAACTCATGGTTACATTTTCTATTTTATTTCAATGGTTATAGAATTTGTCCCATTTGTTGTTTTCTTATGGCTTATTTTAAATTTCATTTTGACCACGAACTGTGGCATATTACCCATGCTTCTGGCTTTGCCCGCTGCCTGCCTGCCCTGCTTCTGGCTCGGCTCGCTGCCTGCCCCTTTGCTTCTGGCTCAGCTCGCTGCCTGGCCCTCTGGCTCGGCTCGCCTCGCTGCCTGCCCCTCTGCTTCTGGCTCTCTGTGCTTGGTGATATAGAAGACTCACGGTTACATTTTCAATTTTATTTTAATGGTTATAGAATTTGTCGCATTCTTTGTTTTCTTATGGCTTATTTTAAATTTCATTTTGACCACGAACTGTGGCATATTACCCATGCTTCTGGCTTTGCCCGCTGCCTGCCCCTCTGCTTTTGGATATGCTCCCTGCCTGCGCTTCTGGCTCGGCGCGCTGCCTGCCTCTCTGCTTCTGGCTCGGCGCGCTGCCTGCCTCTCTGCTTCTGGCTCGGCGCGCTGCCTGCCTCTCTGCTTCTGGCTCGGCTCACTGCCTGCCTCTCTGCTTCTGGCTCAGCTCGCTGCCTGCCTCTCTGCTTCTGGCTCGGCTCGGTGCCTGCCTCTCTGCTTCTGGCTCGGCTCGCTGCCTCTGAATATGACTCGCCGATCTTGTAAGATAGACCTATTTTTTCTGGGGAAAGTTATTAGCATTAAAAGCACACTCTACCCTAGCTATGACCTCCTGGAATGAAAGAGTCGGCCACTGTAAAAGAGATATGCAGGGTAATGACATTGAAGTACTAGAGATTTTCTATCTCAGTCAGTCTACTCTTTGCGTTAACTCTTTACGCCATATAGTTATGTTCCCTCCCTAGTATTAATCTTTATTATAGGTGTGCTGTCATGGAAACAACTGGAGAAGTGAACAATTACACTTATCAGTAATTGGTATTCTTGGAAGTCTCAATGACAACACACCTAACGGTGCCTATCTTCTACATTTGGAGGTGGATGGTGGGCAAGGGCTTTTTAACCTCTCTGGGTATCTTTTTTCTATCCCTTCAAGGCAGAGCATTTCTCAGATGTGCTGTTGTGAAGTTTTCCAAGAAAATGAATTATCAAGCCGCGTAGTTGTTCCTCCCCATTATAGATTTCCCTATCCATCCACATAAGCTGAAATTTTGTTTAGTCTTTTTAAACATGCTAATATCAATGTTCTTCTGAAAAAGAAACACCAGACGAGCTGCTGAGGTGTGGATGGATGAATACAAGAATTTCTACTATGCAGCTGTACCATCAGCCAGAAATGTACCATATGGAAAGTAAGTATTTGAAAATGGTATCAGTAATAGAGGTCTGCACTTGTGTGGCTTGTGATTAATTACTATGCTTGCAGTATGTAAACTTTCTCTTTGAGCTTGTGCTAATATAGCAGGAATTGCCTAACTTATTATTATTATTATTAATTTAAAGTGCCCTTAAGGCAGAGTACTGGCTCCCCTTAAAGGAGTATTCTGGTTAGATTATCGCCTGTCCACAGGGGATGACTATTAGGGCGTGGGGGGCCTACAGCTGTGACCCCAACCTATCATGAGAATGGGGCCCGTGCCCCTTGCATCCCTCTGAAATTAACGTACCAGCCAGTCGCACATGCGCGTGGCCACTATATTCATTTCTGTGGGAGTTTCAGAGATTGCAGAGTTCAGCAGTAGGACCTTCACCGATCTACTAGTTATCCCCTATCCTGTGGATAGGGGATAACTAAATCTAACCGGAATTCCCCTTTAAAGAGACCAGCTCTGTATGGAGACTTATTGACAATGCTCCATGGAAAAATAATATGCAGAACCACTTCCAAAAGGTGGCACTAGCGAAATGGTTCTCTTTGCCTGGACGATACCTCTTTGCATTTAAAGTGTCATGAAATCCAGGGTACTGTACACATAATAAGGGGTTTATATACATAATATAAAATAAACTAAAATTAAACTAACTTAGTGACCGGTTCAAAGGGCGAAAAGATCCTACCCACGAGGAGATGCAATCTACGAAGGAAGGGAATGGAGACAGTAGATGAAGGTAGACTCTTTCATATGCTAGTATAATGGAAGCAGGATAGGTTATCGGTATCTGATAGGTTGGGGTCTGACACCCAGAACCCCCGCCGATCAGCTGTTTGAAAAGGCAAAGGCCCTCGCAGTAGCGCTACGCCGTTCTCTTAACTTTCCTTAGGTTATGTGACGTTACATTCATTGGTCACATGGCCTAGGCACAGCCCAGTCAAATTGACGGAGGTGTTCTTGGTGAGCAGGGAGAAGGCCGCTATGCTCACAGGAGCACCAGTACCTTTTAAAACAACTGATCAACGGGGCTCCCGGATGTCGGCCCCCTACCGATCAGATAAAGGATAGGTCATCATCAGTATAGAAGTCTCAGAAAACACTTATGGTAGGCTTTCCTGAAGAGGTGGGTTTTTAGCTTGCTTTTGAAAGCTTGGGTGGTTGGAGAGAGTCTGAAGTGCTGTGGTAGCGAGTTCAAGGGTATGAGGGATGTACTTGGAGATTATTGTGTGTGGAGCAGACGAGGAGAGCAAATAGAGTTCCTGGGAGAATTAGGGACATGGAACTTCCTTAAAGGGGTTATCCCATGACTACTGTAAAAAATCAGACATTATATAATCATCTGACATTATATAATAATAGATGATCTATTTCTTTCAAAGCTAGAACAAGGTCTGTACCGCACATGGATCCAGAGACCTCCCCATTCATTGCTCTGTTAGATTAATATCAAACTGGCAGCTCTGGGGGAAAGTCTTATGTGCTGCAGCTAAGGGGGTGTGCCCATGCTCTCCCTATCACAGCTCAGGAGACAGTTGAAGGATGGAACTGAGCATGTGCGACCTTCTCTGTGAGCAGGACAAAGAAATAAGAAAAAAAAACAGACAGCAGGTGCCGCTATACAGATACATTTTATTGAATAACTCAGTCGCTGTGGTAAATTTATGATTACATGGTTTTACAAAAGTATTCAGATCCAAGTGCTAATTTTTCGTGGGACAACACCCTTAAAGTATACATCCTGTTACAAAAAAAAAGTCAGTTGTTTTTTTCTTCAAATGGGTATTACTATTTCGAAAACAGGATATGCCATAAATATCCACTTCTGGGACCTACTCCTTTCCCAAGTATAGGGCCCCATCGCACCCGGTTGGGAATAGAGAGGTGGCCATGCATGTGCGGTAATCTCCATTCATGTTAGTAGCACTAAGAAAACTAGTTGAGTCTGCATAATCAGCTATTTTCAGAAGTGCAGTTGAAGTGAATGGAGAGACCAAACATGTACAACCACCTTTCCGTTTCCGGCCAGGTGCAATGGGGTCCCTTGAGATAGGTGCAGGTCCTACGTCTGGTATCTACTCCTCTTAGATATTTATGGCATATCCTATGGATATGCGTTAATAATCTTAGATGGTAAAGCCCCTTTAATAAAAGGAGCTAAATTTACCCATCTGTCAGCTAAACACATTTTTGTTTTTGTCTATAGTATTCAAAGTCGTACAGAGCTGAAGAAAAAGCTGGGCTGTAAGCCTTTCAAGTGGTATTTGGAAAATGTTTATCCTGAGTTAAGGTAAGATCTTTAATGGCTGGTGTTTAACCCCTTCAGGACCATGTCATTTTTCACCTTAAGGACCAGTCCATTTTTTGAAAATCTGACATGTCACTTTGTGTGGTGATAACTTTAAACACTTTTACTTATCCAAGCCATTCTTAGATTATTTTCTCGTCACATATTGTACTTCATGACAGTGGTAAATTTGAGTCAAAATATTTCATTTTTATTTATAAAAGAAAAGTTGGGAAAAGTTCGCAATTTTCTAAATTTCAATTTCTCTGCTTTTAAAAGAGATAGTGATACCTCTTAAAATAGTTATTACTTTACATTTCCCATATGTCTACTTCATGTTTCGATCATTCATGTAAATGGCATTTTCTTTTTTTGGGACGTTAGAAGGCTTAGAAGTTTAGAAGCAAATCTTGAAAATTTCCAAAAACCCTCTTTTTAAGGACCAGTTCAGGTCTGAAGTCATTTTGTGAGGCTTACATAATAGAAACCACCAAAAAATGACCCCATTTTAGAAACTGCACCCGTTAAGGCAGTGTTCCTCAATTCCAGTCCTCAGGGCCCACCTGCGGGTCATGTTTTCAGGATTTCCTTAGTATTTAGCAGGTGATATAATTAGTGTCAGTGCATCAGGACTCACCTCAGGTACTCATTCTGTGGGATATTCTCAAATCATGACCTGTAGGTGGGCCCTGAGGACTGGAGTTGAGAAACACTGCGTTAAGGTATTCAAAACTGATTTTACAAACTTTGTTAACCCTTTAGGTCAGGGATGCCCAACCTGCGGCCCTCCAGCTGTTGCAAAACTACAACTCCCAGCATGCCTGGACAGCCTACAGCTATCAGCCTACAGCAGGGTATGGTGGGAGTTGTGGTTTTACAACAGCTGGAGGGCCGCAGGTTGAGCATCCCTGCTTTAGGTGTTCCACAAGAGTTAATGGAATGAAATGAAATTTCAGAATTTCACTTTTTGGCTTAGTTTCAATTTTAATCTATTTTTTCCAGTAACAAAGCAAGGGTTAACAGCCAAACAAAACTCACACAGCAGGGCGCAGAAGGAAAGGAACACCATATGGTTTTTCGAGGGCAGATTTCACTGGGATAATTATCACTGATGCACCCCTAGAGTAGAAACTCCAAAAAAATGACCACATTTTGGAAACTACGGGATAAGGTGACAGTTTTGTTGGTACTATTTTAGGGTACATATGATTTTTGGTTGTTCTTTATTACACTTTGTGAGGCAATGTAACAAAATAGCTGTTTTGGCACCGTTTTTATTTTTTGTTATTTGCAGTGTTTATCTGACAGGTTAGATCATGTGGTATTTTTATAGAGCAGGTTGTTACGGACGCGACAATACCAAATATGACTACTTTTTTGGGTTGTTTGTTTCAGTTTGACATAGTAAAGCATTTTTGAAAAAAATTATTTGTTAGTGTCTCCATATTCTAAAAGCCATAGGTTATTTATTTTATTTTTTTGGCCGACTGTCATATGTAGCGTCTCATTTTTTGCGGGATGAGATGACTGTTTGATATGATTTTGGGGTGTGTATGACTTTTTGATCGCTTGGTATCACACTTTATGTGATGTAAGGTGACAAAAAAAAGGCCTCTTTTAACACCGTTTTTTTTTTTTTACGGTGTTCACCTGAGGTGTTAGGTCATTAGGGGTTAGGTCCTTATGGACGTGGCAATACCCAATATGCATACTTTTTTATTTATTCAAGTTTTACACAATATCATCATTTTTGAAAAAAAAAATTCATGTTCGTGTCTCCATAGTGCCATAGTTTTTTGTTTTTGTTTTTTTTTGGGCGATTGTTAGATTGGTACTATTTTGGGGGGCATACTCCTTTCTGATCAATTGGTGTTAGTGATGTAAGATGACAAAAAATAGTTTTTTAGCATTTTTTTTTTTTCGGTGTTCACCTGAGGGGTTAGGTCATATGATATTTTTATAGTGCCGGTCGATACGGATGTGGCGATAACTAATATTTTTTTTAACTTTCTTTTGGGGGAATTTTGGAAAAACTTTTTTAAATTATTATTTTTTTTTTTTTCACTTTTTTTTTTTGCCCCACTCTGGGACTTAAACTTTTGGGGGTCTGATCCCCTTTACAATGCATCACAATACTTCTGTATTGTAATGCATTGGCTGTAAGTGTATTACACTGAGTAATACACTTACAGCCTGCTTCCTGTGAGATCCAGGGGGCTGGATCTCATAAGCTGTCATGGAAGGCAGCCACGATGCCTAAGGAAGGCATCGGGCTGCCTTCCCTGCCATCGGGTCCCCGGCACAGCAGCACGGGGACCCGATGGCCACCCGGCACGATCCCGCACGTGCCGCGGTCAGCGCTGAACACGGCAGTGTGAGGGTTAATGCTCCCGGCATCTGTGTTTTCACCGATGTCGGCGCATACAGCAGGGGTCCGGCCGCTGATCGGGCAGGTGCAGCTCCTGCACCTGCTCGAGTAGCCCGCCGTACATGTACGGTGTTGGTCCTTAAGGGGTTAATAAATGGATATTTTTAACTTTTAGAGCTGTTATTTGTTTTGCAGAATATAAGAACAATAATATTAAGGCTTCTTCTAGCCTATATTATGGCATAAGCGTGTTGGGGGAGCAGTAAACACCATCAGGGCTCTACTGGTGGTACTGCAGTGAAGGGCCCGGAGCTGCTTGTGGAACCGACATAAGCATCCTTATTATTCATTTCAGTGCAGTGCAAATTTATGAAGCTGTGTGGCCATTGGGTCTCGATATGGGTTGGGGAGGGCCCCTTCACAGAACATAGACCTTTACTAAAGAAACAAATTTACAGGCATCTGAATTTGAACCCTAGACCATCTGTATGGCAGGCAGAAGATTTACTACTACACTATAGACCTGCCATGTTGGAAAGAACCCCAGATCTATATAGCGGGCAGCATCCTTACCCACTACTACATAGAAAGTTTCTGTAGTAAGGTTGGTATTTTCTGTGTATAACAGCTGCAAAATAGTTTTACTGTTTTCTTCACCGACATAATATTAAATAAATAGTAATACTGTTTATGAGCTGTTAAGCACAGAATATCCTCTCCATACATCATAGCACTTCTATATAGTAGTGGGTAAGGCTGCTGCCTGTGATATAGAAGGTCTGAGTTTCTTTCTAACATGATAGGTCTATAGTGTAGTGGTAAATCTTCTGCCTGCCATGCAGATGATCTGGGGTTCAAATACATGTACATACTTGTAAAATAGTTTAGTCGACAGGACTTTGTTTTCTGTCCTGCATAACTGAAACCAGACAGATTTGTTATTCTTTCCCATAAACTTGTATTAGACGGATCCAAACGGAATGCCTCTTAAAGGCTTTGGTTTTTCATTCTGTCTACGAATTCCGTTATATGCCATTGTAAACAAACCCTATAACGGAATTCCCTAACGCAAGTGTGAACCCGGCCTAATATATAGAAACAAGATGATAGGTTGAAGGGGCCCATACAGATTTTAGTGTCAGTGCCATATTATTGAAGATGCAGGTATAATCCCTGCTTTATTTAAATAGTTTTTGCAGCAAGAGATATGAAACTGACACCAATATTACATAGTCAAAAGCCAAACACAGAAGACATGCCCAAAAGGCGAGTGCTGTTAATCAATTCACGATGGCAGGAGTTAGGAACCTGTGACTTGATACCTGATAAATACACCATCTAGATTGAACATTAGCATGTTTCATGCTGATATGCTGTGACGGTATTTGATGGGAAGGATAAATTAGAAAAAGAAGGGACAAATGAATATTCCTAGAACCCAAACACAGTTTTTAATTTAGGCTATTGAGAATCTGGAACAAAAAAATGGTAAATTCACTCCGTCTCCTTTTGTAGAAACCGCTTATCCCAGTTCCCCAGTCATGGTGACTGGCGTTCTAACTCAATCAGGGAGAAGAGTAAAACCTGGGGGTTGCCATTATGATGTGTATGCACATGTTTGGTGATGGGGTATCCTTAGTTTTTTCCACATTATTAATATGCTCACAAATTCGTCTTAATTCATGAAAAGTTCTCCCTATATAGTCAACCAGGCAAGAACATTTACATAGATAAATGACGCCACATGACTTACAGTTCACAAAGTCTTGGATGTTGTAACTGCTGAAAATGTTACTGATTTGGTGGTGTAAATAAATTTACAGGCTCTGCATCCAACATTCTAAGGGTACGTCTATCCAGCCATGTACCAGAGGGACTCGGTCTTGTATAATAGCTGTGAACAAATCTATCACAAAGGCTCCTTCCTCTCCGGTAAATAATGTTTGGACGATCCTAACTGACACCAAGGAGGTCCCTGTCCATTCTTAAAATGATCCAATATTGCTCAATTATGTCTAAGACCTCTCTACTTTTATTGTCATACGTGGAAATCAACCTGATAAGTCCATCAGTCAGAGTTGGTTGTTTAGGTATAAGGAGATAATGTCTATCCAGTCTAATTGCAGACTGAAAAGCCTTGTGTGAGACTCTTCCCAGATCAACCAATGCCTTTAAGATTTAGATTGGGATTATAGTTACTGGAGGCGTTAAGTTTGTCCCAATCAGAGATAACCATCTGTAAAAATAGATCAATATTATCTGTATTAACAGGGGGCAACCTGGTACATTTAGGTCCTAATTCACATATAGCACATGATCCCTGCTCGAAAAGGTTTGGCGAGTAGCCAGACATCTGGCAGGTCAGATGGTAGAATTCCAAGTGAAAGGCAAGTGCGTTAATCAGCATGTAAAAAAGAAACTGTGCCATTTAAGTTTACAGACAAATAAATTAAGGTCTTTAATCCATGTAAATAATCAGGTAGTAGGTACAAAAGTTAAGCCCCTCTTCAATAATGCCACTTCATTATCATTAAGGGGTCTTGAGGATAAATTATCTGTAAGTTATCATCCATTATTTGTGTATTCTCCTGCACAGCTGATAAGGGGCACCGCTACCTTTAAAAAAAAGAGAAGTCAGTCGTTATCAAACCATCTGATAAAGGGGACAACTTGTTTCTTTTTGTGTCAGGACTTGCTTTCAGTGTGTTATTACGTCATTTCTCATTACCCTACATGTAGTTATTTGGATTAGCTTAAGTATGTTCTAACCACAGGCCTCAAGGATAGAGTCATCAGTAAAATAGGTATTTTATTTATGTTACTGAGTTCACCGCAGATCGCCACCTTCTATTGACTTCTAAAAATACACATGGGTCTATCCTCCTTGAAGGGTAGACCAGTTGTCTCAGGGGTGAGCTCCGTAATGCAAAATTTCAGTATATATTTTGACCCGGTGTTGCGTTACTATCATACACTCCCAACACGATGGATTTTCTTAATATAATTGAGTTTTTAGAGATTGATCATGATTTTTGTCCTTCTGGCTAGTATTGATGTTGAGTCATTCTACAGTTTAATTCCGCATTGATGGGGCTTCAGTTAATCGTCATTTTAAAACAACAATTTTTTATTTCTCGGTACTACCACCAGTTCAGGGGGACTACAATGAGGAACCTGTGTGCCTCCACGAATGCTAATCCTTTCCTATGTTGGTGGGAGTATACGATTGTATTCCTGGTGGGTTGATGAGGTTGCCTTCTAGACTCACTAAATCGATGTTTTCCTAGTTTGGACTGGCACTAGTGGGGAATGTTTGTCAAATTCATTGTCGATGGGGAGAAACCTGAACTGAACAAAACGGAGTGCACCAAAATGCATTCCATTCCGTTTGGCTGCATCCCCATCACGGACAGAATAACACTGCAAGCAGCGTGTTTTTTGTCTGAGATGTGGTGCGAAGCAAGCAAATCAATGGGGATGGATCCGTTTTCTCTGACACAATAGAACACAGATCCGTCCCTCATTGACTTTTAATGGTGTTCATGACGGATCCGTCATGGCTTTATAAGGCCTCTTTCACATGGACGTCATGTTTGACGCCCGGATATGAGGTGGGCGTTGTGGGAAAATGCATGATTTTTCAGCGAGTGTGCAAACTGTTGTAATGCGTTTTGCATGCGCGTGCGAAAAATCGGCATGTTTGGTACCCAGATTCTGTTAAAAAGACCAGATGAAACAATCCGGCCTGCAGGATTTTTTTGTGCAGTAAATATACAGGATTCTGAACAGTAACTTAATGGATGTCGGTGGAGTCTGTGTAGCTCATTTTGGGTCAGTGCCCTGTCCAGCACTTCAATTTTTTACCGTTGTTCTGCTCCTTTAACGGAATGTGAACCCAGCCTTAGCAAGGTAATTCTTTCTGATGCCAGCTGATGTTAGCCATGCTAATTTGCTTATATTTTTCCCAGAAACCAAGAAGATCATCATCACCTATATGAGCTGGTCTCCATAACAAAAATAGTACCCACACTGTGCTCCTAGCCTATAGTCTAGCTTGTTTCTCCTCTGCTGCTACTTTGTATGCAAACTGTTGTTACTTATCACACTACAAACGGGTGCCACTTAGGGTACTTTCACACTGGCATTTTGGGTCTGCTTGTGAGATCCGTTTCAGGGCTCTCACAAGCGGTCCAAATCGGATCAGTTTTGTCCCAATGCTTTCTCAATGGATAAGGATCCGTTCAGAATGCATCAGTTTGCCTCCGTTCCGCCTCCATTCCACTCTGAAGGCGCACACCAAAACCCTGCTTGCAGCGTTTTGGTGTCAGTCTGACGAAACTGAGCCAAACGGATCCGTCCTGACATACAATGTAAGTCAATGGGGACGGATTCGTTTTCAGTAACACAATATG
Source organism: Bufotes viridis (assembly GCA_033119425.1). Classification (NCBI taxonomy): domain Eukaryota; kingdom Metazoa; phylum Chordata; class Amphibia; order Anura; family Bufonidae; genus Bufotes; species Bufotes viridis. The sequence continues at coordinate 315,385,101 of CM065592.1, forward strand.
TCACAATAGAAATCTGATCCGTCCCCCATTGACTTTCAATGGTGTTTAAGACAAATCCATTTTGCCTATGTTCATGATAATACAAACTGATCCGTTCTGAACGGATGCATGCAGTTGTAATATCAGTGCGGATCCGTCTGCATATACATGACGGATCCTCACCAGACACCATTGTGTACCACACATGGACTATTAATTGAATATGCTTGCTTCAGTAAACCTCATCCTTCCAGATTCCAGACAATTTCACATGTTCAGTATTCATTTAGGTATGCTTTATATAAATGGATTTTTAATTTCACTTTATGATGAACCTTGAACTCTGTTGGGAACACAGGCTACAGGTTTTCTTTTAAATGTATGTACTCTTTCACAGGCTGAAGGGCGGCTTGTAGTAAGAGATCGTCATGCTGAGAATACTGTAGGACCTTACATTCCAATCTAATTTTATTATGTGTACTGTGTACCTAATATACGGTATATCTTCAGTCTTAGTCTTAGTTTATACAGGTACCTATATGTTTTAGAACCCCTTATAAAATGTATTATGTTTCTCCAGAGTTCCTGACCATCAAGATATTGCATTTGGAGCTTTGCAGCAAGGTTCAAACTGCCTCGATACACTTGGTCATTTTGCAGATGGAGTTGTTGGTGTTTATGAGTGCCATAATGCTGGCGGCAATCAGGTAAGTGTAAAAAGTATGATTCTATTGTAATTTTTAGTTTCAATAGAATATGCCATAAAGGTCTGATACTGGACGTACCAGCAGAGGAAGCACTATGCCAAGCACTGCCGATGATGAAAAGTCTGGACCTTTTATTAAGAGTGTAAAAAGCAAAGTTACCTTCATCGGGTATCAGGGTTGTGGAATGCCTGATGAAGGCACTAGTTCAGTCCCAAAACGCGTTCTATTTTGCACTGTCAATAAAAGGTCAGAGAACACCCTTCCAGACTCTTCATCATTCGTCTTGTTTCAAAGCTAACAATCTTGGTTAGACCAGAATCACAGCATCAGCCTATATAGGGACATATAGCGTTGAGAAATCGGTTTGGAAATTATAGTAGTTGAAGGCAGGTTCAGCTTTGAAACAAGGCCAGGCCCACATCTCTTCCTGCTACAAAACTCAGGATCAAGGGTTTAAAGCAGCCCTTCCTCCTTCAGCTGGCTGTGATCTCAGCCAGCCTGGGGGAGCCGACTGATTTCAGGAGAGAAAAAAATATCCTCTCTTATGACCCCACTAGGAGGGTAACCTGGACGTCTGGCCACGTTACCCACCCCCCCTCTCTTCCATCAATCAGACCGTATACTTGCACTCTGATTTTCTCATATGGAAGACTTTTTTCTTCCTGGAAAGGAGTGAAGATGAGTGCTTTCCCATCTAATAATTAGGCCATTTATTGACCCTATGACCCAGACATTTACCAGTAGCCAGATCATTTTGTCAAATAAGTCACATGGAACACTTGTACCCCTCCACATACAAACATCAATAAGGTTTCCATTTTTCTCTGTTGCTTCTGTTCATAGCCAATATTTACCAGACAATATGCAGACCACTTGTCTAGCGATAACCGTTACATGCTACAGTAATGCCAGTAACGATTATCACTAGCGAGTAATCGAATACATTAGCCCTCACATGGTTATATCAAAAAAATAAAAATGTTCTGGGTCTGAGGAGGCGAGAGCTGCTTTTACATGTACGGGACATGGGTTTGCTGCTGCGAATGCTTCTACCCATAGAGTATCACTTCTGGGCAGCAGATCACTGGACAGAAGAAATTATTTAGGTGACTATGCTATGAATGCTTCTTCCCGATAATTGCCCTGATCATTGGCCCATATAAAGGGACCATAACAGCAGCCATAGATTTCAGATTGCTGTTCCAATTTCCCTTTCATTTCAGGAATGGGCTTTAACAAAGGATAAATCTGTGAAGCATATGGATCTTTGTCTTACTGTTGTGGAAAGAGCACCAGGTTCACTTATAAAACTTCAAGCCTGCAGAGAAAATGACAGCAGACAAGTAAGAGCTCAATTTATATTTTGAATAGTTGAAGGGGTTATGTAGGCAGTCTAAATTGATGACCTGTCCTCAGATATTCGTGACCTATTCTGAGGATAGGTCATCAATATAAACTGCCTGCACAACCACTTTAACTTGATATTGAAAGTTCTTGTTAAGCTGACCCTTACGTGTCCCAGTAGTGATATATTATAATACTAACATTTAAAACTAATGCTTAGCAATTACACGTTATTACTACAGTTTTAAGTGAATTGTCTAGGGTGGACTATTAAATTGTCCCACCGATGATAAACTGATCATGGGGGGTGGGGTTTTGTTTGGTTAGGGAAGCAGCTGGTGGTACTAATTTTCATTGCTGCATGAGAAATGCATGTTGCCCAGAAGAATGAATAGGTATTCTGTATAATGCACAGACTAGCCAGTGAGTATTTTTAATGGTTCTCCACTATTGCTGGACAGAGTTCTGCAAGTTTAACAACCTCTTTAGGAGTAAAATAAGAATATATTTTTGGTGCACATGCATTATATTCCCTCCCAATGTATGCTTAATACCTTGGGCTTTATTACAGCCAATATCTCTTTGCCCCCTTCAGACCAGCTACAGTTTTGTTGGTAGTGCCAGTTAGCAAAGTTCCACTTTGAACCCCACTCTTGTAGTACGAGTCCTTGCGTATGTATCCAATTTACCAAAAGCTCATAGAAGGCAGGATTCATGATTACAATTTTCAACAGTTCTTCTAAATAGTCTTTACTTCCCTTTCTTCAACTAAGTGAAATCATAAATGGATGCTGTTATCTGTGGTATTTTCTTATTTTTCCATGTTTTATTTTATTTTAGAAATGGGAGCAAATTGAAAACAACTCCAAATTGAGGCATGTCGGAAGTAACTTTTGCCTAGACAGTCGAAATGCCAAAACCGGTGGTCTAACAGTAGAAGCTTGCAGTCCTTCTTTATCTCAGCAGTGGAAGTTTTCACTCAATCTACAACAGTAGAAGTCTCAAATGTTGGAATAATGGGTGGGGGAATGACCATCATTTCATGGACATAAATTATGAATGCATTGCAGATGTATATGTTAAACATTCTGCGGATTTATATACCTCAGTATTCCATCTTGGCTTGGATTTTAGAAGAACAATGAGTATGAGAGAGATCTGGGAATAAGAAAAAACAAAACAAGGGCCTTCTACAAGTCTGTATTGTATGAGAAGTATTTAAATGTTGCACATAGAGGTCCAGCCCCCCCAAAGAGGATAAACTGCAGAACTTTCTACTTTAGAATATGCAGGAATGGAGGTATACACTTGAAAAGATCAAGGAATGGAACATCATATCTATCTGTTCGTGTGTGTAAGAAATAGGTTCCCATGGACATGGGTTGTTTGGTTGCTCTTGCTTTTATTCCCCCATTGCAATATTTCAGCGCTAAAAAGTGTCAAAGTGTTCAAGCAATGTTTGTTTCATTTTCTCTTCATGTCTGTGTCCCTTAACTTGAATGGGTACTTTAACACAAACAAGAACCATTACAAGACCGAAGCAATGCAATAGCCCTTTGGAAGGTGTGGGAAATCCTGTTAGGGTTGCAGATCTGAACATTGAAATTTTTTATGTTGCGTGTCACTTAACTTTTATTAAAATAAGATCTAAAGTACTGATTAGCGATATTGCAGGAAGATGTTTTCTATTCAGTTGAACTTTGAATGTATGTTCTTTCAGTTGTGTTGAGGTAAGTTTTTATTTTTTAATGGAATTAACCATAGAGTTCAGTAAAAACTGTCTTTCTAACTAGTCTACGGAACAAAATTACAAGTCCATTGTACAGAAAAATGTTCTCTAAATAATAAGGCATTACTTTATACAATTTTCTTACACCCCTTCCTCCCTGCTTGGCCGTTTTAATCAAAATGGACCCTAAAGGATAATGTATATAATTAGATATTTAAAAAACGAGCTGTTATGTGGGGGTACTATAAGATGTATTGCCAGTCATGAGTGCAGTTTTTTTTTTTTTTTGTACATCTTCATGCTCTTTAGTATTCATTTATGCTGCAATTACCATCTGTCATTAGTGTCATATTTTTTTAACAGGGGCACTGAGTGACAAGGGCCTCTTGTTCGTAATTATTTTTCACTTTTTTGTACAGTGCCTGTTTTATGCACTTTACAGTGGTCACAGTCGATGTTTGGGGGGTGGGAGATTTTTTCTTTTTTTTTTTTATGTCAACTACAACCTACCGGGCTGTGTTTTTAGTTTAGTATGAAGCCTGCATCTCAGAATTTGGAGAAATCGGTTACATCACAAGTTACTCAACACTGAGGTAGGCACAGATAGATAATGAATGAACCTTTGGTTGTCCATTTTCGCTTCAACTTGCCAGTGCTGCTAAGTAGCGCATAAACATAATATAGCTGTGAACACTCATTCACTCAAAACTGACTCGCCCAACCTCATAAGTAAGCATGCTCAGAGCAGCCAAGTATGCATGGTTACTACTTTATGGGTGGGTGATGAGCACCTGCTTATAAACCTGGAAATGTGTTAAATTCCCCCGATTTGCCCAGTGAGTGGCCAGCTTTCAATATTTCGTCTACAAAATAGTTGGAAATCAAAGCACTCCCAATAGCATTGTGTGGTGTGGCATTAGCCACATTTTATCTGTCCTATATACTGTTTTATCTTTAATATTTGTATGACAGTCGTTCTGGCCCAGGACAATAATTTTATAATGATTACTATTGAATGTTATTTTATCCAATCCATTTGGAGAGATTAGCCAGGTTGGCATTATTTAATATTTTTCTATTCCAGCCACCAAACTTCTATTTATACTTAAGGATGCAGTCACACACTGCATCTTCTGATTTTTAGGTTATCATAATGTAGCTGGGTGACATGTTCTGAAGTTTAATGTATGATTTATATTTTCAGCAAACTATTTTTATTTTATACATGTTCCTAACCTTTGGTCATTTTGGTTGGCATTAATCTTTTGAATTGACTGTAATGTACAGGAGCTTCCAAATAGCAGACTTGGGACAGTCAGATGGCAGTCCGGAACTTTGTCGAATTTTGCTGCATTGGCTTGAACAGTCCAGAATTTATAAACCTCTTTCAGAGATCTGGGATGCTTAAAGGGTTGTGCAAGATCCTAAAAATGTGATTTAATAGCAGTCTTCTCTCCAATCTCCATGCTCCTGCCGTGCTCCATTGTTTACAGCCTGAACTTCCAGGTTGTGGGTGTAGATGAGCTGCAGCCACAACATTTCCCATAGAGCTATGTGCAAGATCAGCCATAAATTAACACTACACCTTTCCCTGAGCTGAAAATGATGCCCACTACACCCTCCATCACCCTCTTCCTGCTTCCCCCTAGTCTTTCCTCCCACACAGCCTTAATATGACAAGCAGTGGACTCCATGTGCCCTTCTTGTGGATTGAGAGCATTAACCAGCCCATTCCAAGATCACATGGGTCTGACATCATGACCATTCAGGAGGGGATTCTGATGCCTAGTTGTGATGTCAAAGAAACTACAGTATCCAACAAAGGAACATGACCACTCTCCCGATCTCCGGAGTGAGACAGATAAAGTACTGCAAGTACAATAGTAAGCTGCAGGGGAAGCACAAGGAACAATTTATACCTGGATAACCCCTTTACTCTTTCAAAAACATTTAATTATAGTAAATCTCTATACTTAATATACACTATTTGATAGCCAGATGATTCATTTTGATGTCTCGGATGTTTACATGATATCATGTGCCAAAGTCTTTTTCTTGTGAGATTCTGATTTCAGTCTAATAAGGAAAAAACAAGCTAGACTCCCACTGCTGTGATCAAATTTTTAAAATTTCTATTGCAATGCATTCTTATTATTTCAGATATAACAATGGCATAATGACCTGTTTTTTAATATACTTTTCTTTTTATTGAAGACTATAGCTTGGTAACTATTCTCTTTACTGGCTATAGTAATACAACAGTGTCTGTTGTACAGGGCCTGTACGTGTTCATTTTATAAATTCAAAGCATCATTGAAAATTGTTTAACTTAAAAGAAAATAAATTCTTTATAGATAACAAATTGTTGTGTTCACTTATTTTACTTAATTACTCAGATTTTATTTGATGTGTGTTTAATTTAGTAAATGTTCATGTTTCAAACTAATTGCTCACCCTATGAATAATGAACTTAATTACATTCATTTAGGTCAAATCCATTTTTCTAAATGTTGCACTCTATAAAGCATCTTTGGGATTTCTGTCTTATGGCTAACTACTTACCAGTAAATATTATAAATTCAATATATTTTTATTCTTCCTGATGATAAACAGTAGGGCATGAATAAAATCTTTGTTTACAGAAATATTTAGCAAATTAACTGCATTAACCTTAATATTTGAAACACAGGGATATCTGAATAGCTTGCATTTTTGTGCTAAGAAAGCTGGCTTGTTGGTGCAATATCGGTTGGTTAAAAGCAGTACAAGCCATATTACTTCTTCAGGCGTTCTGAAATTAATTATGCATGTGACTCCTTGGGAAACTTCATAATACAGTTGGTTTTATATACAAGCCTCCTTTCTGAAATATGTATAATAGGGAAAAAAATGAACGTGTCGGGGGACATTTATCAAGACTGTTATGCCAGTCTTATCATATGAAAAAGGTGCAAGTGATATTATGTGCAACTTTACTTGCACAACCTTGCAACTTTTTTTTTTTTATCAAATTATTTTTGTTAAACTTTATTTAAAAATTATACAAACAGTACGGACTCTGGTATCTCTAATAGCATTATAGCAAGAAATAGAAATGACCTATATAGCTGGTAGCTTCAACCCCCATTGAAGAGATGTGGTTATGCAGATCATATCATGAGTACCATACCCCACCACAGCTAGCGTTACATATCCAACATGTCCAGGTCTCACCAGTATCCATATTCAATTAGGGCACCCCCTCCACTCTCCATAACACCTTGTCTAGTTTCCTTACATAGCGAGTCCACAAACATGGATGACTATCCAAGTACTCTACCTGAAATGCCCCCCACCACCAGGAGGGGAGTCGAGACAGGCTGAGGAAAAGAGGATTCAGCTCTGACAGAGAACCACTTATCCCACAATGTTGTATATTTAGCGATACACTTTCTCTTTACATACACACCTTATTCATGGCGAAGTATATCGTCAACCCTGTTAAGGAACTCATCAACGGAAGGAGGTTGTGAATGAATCCATTGTCGGGCTATTAGCTTCCGGCCTGGAACAGCAAGCGTTTACTATGGTCTTTAATATCTAACATTTCTAGGACGCAGGCTCTAGGATTGGATGGCACTCTAATGTGTTATGCATCCTTTATATTTCTAAACACACTAATATAAATCACAAAAAAACAAATGATAAAAAATCAATTTTATTATACACTAATCAAAAAAAATTTTGATTAGTGTATAATAAAATTGATTTTTTATTTATCATTTGTTTTTTTGTGATTTATATTAGTGTGTTTAGTGTACATGCTTGGGGAGAGCTCCCAATAAGTATATATAGGGTGCGTCATACCCCCATTTTGACCGTAAGTGTTGTAATCCTTTATATTTCGTAGCACACCCAACCAGAAGTTCGAAAGCTTTGCGCACTCCCAGAATGTATGTAATATAGACGAAGGACCCATTCCACAGGCAGGAGGAGTCAGCACTAGCCCCAATTTTAAATTGGAAGGATGGGGTCCTGTATACTTGGTGGACCAGCAATAGTTAAGACATGCAATGACCCTCGCATACTGATAGCTGCAGCGTTAGTGCCAGTACCTCATTCTACTGATATTGGGCGACATCTTTCTCCCATTTCTGTCTGACCAGAAGTGTCTACTCTCCCAATGTCTTTGTGAGAAGGTTCCTATATATTAGAGAGATTAACCCCTTCGTAGAGGTCCTAGTGAGAATCTGCTGCATAATTGGAACCACTTCACAGGTCACAGAGATGGATTTTGCTTGTGCCTGGAATGCATTGATACAAGGCAGTAGAACAAGGGAAAACTCATCACTAATTTTTTCTAATGACTTAAACTCCCCATCCCTCTGAAGTTGATACAAAAATACCACTCCTTTCTCTTCCCATGGGGAGAACCCTTCCAGGCAGAATATTTCGGATAGCTGAGGATTTCCCCACAATGGAGTAACCTGAGTAAAACTTTTAATGGACAGCAGATCTCGGCATTTGCACCACACCTTGCAGCCAGTCCCCAGCCCCTGCAACTGAGAAGCGATACAGCCAAGGATTGGAATAGATAATCCCCCTGAATCCTTTCCCCTCTGCAAGGTTTGCAATTTTATCCTAACCTTTTTTTTATGCCAAATCCAGATTCTAAACAGACCTTGTACTTAAAAAAAAAAAAAAATAACCCTTTGCGCGATCCACATCGGGAAGTTATGCAGAACATACATAAACTTTGGCAAGTATCATTTAGAGGAGATTACTTCTGCCCACTTCAGTCATTGACAAAATGAATGCAAGGTGCAAACTGCCAATCATACTATTTAGAAGCTGATCAATATTATCTTTCACATAATGGCCGATATCTAACGAAACCAGGGGGAATTGCATCCAGTGGGAACAGAATAGATTTATCCCAATTTATTCGGAGACCAGATCTATCACCGAAATCATGTATGAGGGACATTATGGGACCAAGTGATCTCTCTAAATGACCTATGTATACTAGCATGTCATCCGCTTATAGAGAGACTTGTTCTTCACTAGCACCCTCTGCTTGAGGGGCCGCATGTACTTGTTCAAGGTCTCCAGGGGAGCTCAGGGGCACAACTACAGTGCTTTTAGAGGGGACAGCCATCGCTACAACTTTGCAACTTTGTGAGCTTTATAATGTGCAACAGCCAGGTGCAGATAAAGCCAGACAACCCCCTGGGGTACTAACATTTAAAAAGGCGCAGCCACATTGCTCATGCATTGAATTTAACACCAGCATACACCAATTCATAAACTTGGTGCAATGCTAGAAAACAAAAAAAAAACATAAACAGCCACAAATGATACATCCCCCCCCTTCATTTCTAATAATTGTAAGATATTTGCCAACCTTTTACAAATTTTGCTTCATGGCTAGGGATGAGCGGACCCGTGGATGTTCGGTTTCGCTGGGTTCGGCAACAGTTAGGGTTCGGGACCCAAACTTGACCCTAACTCGAACCTGAACCCCATTGAAGTCAATGAGGACCCGAACTTTGGTGCACTAAAATGGCTGTAAAATAGTCATAGTAAGGGCTAGAGGGCTGAAAAACTAAGCAAAATGGGGGTAAGAGCAGGACAGTTACCCTGCAAACAAATGTGGATAGGGAAATGACTTATAAAAAAAAAAACAGAATAGAAAAAAATAATAAATATTCTTGAACTAGGAGGCGGAGGTCAAAGTTAAGTAGGTTGAGGAGGTAGTGGACGTGGCGGTGTAGGTGAAGGAGGTAGCCAACACTGTTTTTTTTGTTTTTTTAATTTTTATTTTTTTATAACTTTGGGAAGACCCCAAAACATTGGGAAATAGAAAAGAGAATGCAAAGAGAAAGTGAGTATGACAATGGCTGGGTGCGGCCGGTATACTTGTCTACTCAGTACAAGGTACGGACAAGCCCCGTGAGATCTATGCCTGGCTCATTTTAATGAATGTGAGCTTGTCCACGTTGGATGTAAACAGGCAGTTGCTCTTGTCTTAATTACACCCCCTGCCGTGCTAAACATACGTTTGGACAATACACCAGCACCTCTGAGGCGTAAAGGGCAAGCTCAGCCTATGTGCCCAATTTGAAGACCCAGAAGTTGAATGGGGCAGACCCATCAGTCAGTACATGTAGGCTTGTGCACATGCTGGTGGGTTACTTGAAACAGCGGAACACGGCACACACGTCCTGCATGGACACCCACTAGTTGGTGGTAAAGTGGTGCTGTTCCGCAAAGCGAATAACCCATGCGTGCTGCAGCTGAAACTCCACTATTGCCTGCTGCTGCTCGCACAGTATCTCCAGCATGTTCAAGGTGGCGTTCCACCTTGTGGGTACGTCGCATATGAGGCAGGAAGGCCGAAGTTATGCTGCAGCGAAGACAGGCAAGCAGCAGGGTGAGAACACTGAAAGAGTGCACAGATGGCCCACACTTTCTGCAACAGCTCTGACATATGGTAATTTTTCAGGAACCTCTGCACCACCAAATTCAGCACATGCACCAGGCAAAGGATGTACAGTCGTGGCCAAAAGTTTTGAGAATTAGATAAATATTGGAAATTGGAAAAGTTGCTGCTTAAGTTTTTATAATAGCAATTTGCATATACTCCAGAATGTTATGAAGTGTGATCAGATGAATTGCATAGTCCTTCTTCGCCATGAAAATTAACTTAATCCCAAAAAAAACTTTCCCCTGCATTTTATTGCTGTCAATAGCCTGCCAGGACCTGCTGAGATCATTTCAGTAATCGTCTTGTTAACTCAGGTGAGACTGTTGATGAGCACAGGGCTGGAGATCATTATGTCAGGCTGATTGGGTTAAAATGGCAGACTTGACATGTTAAATGGAGGGTGGTGCTTGAAATCATTGTTCTTCCATTGTTAACCATGGTGACCTGCAAAGAAACGCGTGCAACCATCATTGCGTTGCATAAAAATAGCTTCACAGGCAAGGATATTGTGGCTACTAAGATTGCACCTCAATCAACAATTTATAGGATCATCAAGAACTTCAAGGAAAGAGGTTCAATTCTTGTTAAGAAGGCTTCAGGGCGTCCAAGAAAGTCCAGCAAGCGCCAGGATCGTCTCCTAAAGAGGATTCAGCTGCGGGATCGGAGAGCCACCAGTTCAGAGCTTGCTCAGGAATGGCAGCAGGCAGGTGTGAGCGCATCTGCACGCCCAGTGAGGCGAAGACTTTTGGAAGATGGCCTGGTGTCAAGAAGGGCAGCAAAGAAGCCACCACTCTCCAAAAAAAAAACATCAGGGGCAGATTGATCTTCTGCAGAAAGTATGGTGAATGGACTGCTGAGGACTGGGGCAAAGTCATATTCTCTGATTAAGCCTCTTTCCGATTCCGGCATCAGGAAAAAGGCTTGTCCAGAGAAGAAAAGGTGAGCACTACCATCAGTCCTGTGTCATGCCAACAGTAAAGCATCCTGAGACCATTCATGTGTGGGGTTGCTTCTCATCCAAGGGAGTGGGCTCACTCACAATTTTGCCCAAAAACACAGCCATGAATAAAGAATGCTACCAAAACACCCTCCAACAGCAACTTCTTCCAACAATGGTTTGGTAAAGAACAATGCATTTTCCAGCACGATGGAGCACCGTGCCATAAGGCAAAAGTGATAACTAAGTGGCTCGGGGAGCAAAACGCAGATCTTAATCCCATTGAGAACTTGTGGTCAATCCTCAAGAGGCGGGTGGATAAAAAAAAACCCACTAATTCTAACAAACTCCAAGAATTTATTATGAAAGAATGGGTTGCAGGAATTGGCCCAGAAGTTGATTGAGAGCATGCCTAGTCGAATTGCAGAGGTCCTGAAAAAGGAGGGCCAACACTGCAAATACTGACTCTGCATAAATGTCATGTAATTGTCGATAAAAGCCTTTGAAACGTATGAAGTGCGTGTAATTATATTTCACTACATCACAGAAACAACTGAAACAAAGATCTAAAAGCAGTTTAGCAGCAAACTTTGTGAAAGCTAATATTTGTGTCATTCTCAAAACTTTTGGCCACGACTGTACTGTCGTGCCTCCCGATGACATCAGATGCCATTAGTTGATATAGCGCAGGTCGGCCACAAGAAATGGCTGATCTGAGGTCTGTCTTTTCACAAGCATGTCAGTGACATAGGAGACTACAGGGACCTACATGGATGGCTTATACCCTCCCCCAGTTCCACTCTCCGTGAGTTACCCAGTGGGCAACAAAAGGAAATGCTAGGCTACTGCATTATTATGTCACTCCAATATAGAATCACACACACAGTACATCCTTATTAAATATAATCAAGACTTTATTAGAACATAATACACAATAAAAAGATCAAATATTAAGATAAACAGCAGTGGCATGCAAAAACAAACCAGAAGCACACTGGGGCTGTAATAGCACCATATGATACCATAAGTGGATGCAATATCCCCAGTTATATAAATTAATACATCAAATGGTGTATGTCTGACCACCCCGACTAATCTAAAGTGCAAGTGCAAACCAATAAGGTTTGGAGATACGGCCCAAACATAAAAGGACACCCGAATTGTTGGGAAACTAATAAGGTAATACAGGTAGTAAATGAATCATTAACGACCAGCGTAATTTCAGCCCCGACGAGCGTTTTGCTCTCGCTTCCTTGTGTTATCATATTGGGAGCCCTACTTTTTCCTTATGTTGGGGTGTGCATTATTATGTGTTTGAAACATGATTTCTCCCTCTGTTCTTTTATTGGGGGTTTAAAGAGACTAGAACTAAACCTAAGTCTGAAATGTTGTGCAAAAAGTCTCCCTTAAAAAAACTATAGGAAAATACTAATCTGCATCACTGACCTTATCAAAGAAGAGCAGCCATATATCTTAAATTAGGTTAAATATAAGATACAAGAAGAGATTAAAACCTCTCCTGGATCCTTGAGAGCTCCCAGTCCATCTCCAATTCCTAAAAAAAAAAAAATGTATTAACCTCTTTAGGACGCAGGGTGTACATGTACGCCCTTGTGTCCTAGTACTTAAGGACCCAGGGCGTACATGTACACCCTGCGAATATCCGAACACCGCTGCGCACCTGGCGGTGATCGGAACAAAATGCCTGCTGCGAAATCAATCAGCAGGCACCTTGGCACAATGCCCAGGGGGGTCCTGTGACCCCCCATGTCAGCGATCGCAGCAAACCGCAGGTCAATTCAGACCTGCGGTTTGCTGCGCTTTCTATAAATTTTAAACCCCCCCCCCCCCCCGCACCCCGCCACGTTTGTATCTTCCCGGGCGGTGCTGCGGGTGGGCGGCGCTGGAGGCTTTCCCTGGTGTCTAGTGGGTATAGCAGGAGGTCAGCACATTGCTGACCCCCTGCTATAAACTGCTGACATCTGTGCTGCAGATGTCAGCAGTTTAACCCCTTCCATATCGCGGTCCGTACGGACCGCTGTATGGAGGGTGTTAACAGGGAGGGAGCTCCCTCCCTCTCCCATCGGGGGGCTGCTGTGCCTTTACAGCCCCCCGACAGGATGGGATAGCAAAGGGAGGGAGCTCCCCATCCATCACCCGCTGCTCTGTTATGGCAGCGGGTGATGGTTACCATGGCAGCAGGACGCTTTCAGAAGCGTCCTGCTTGCCATGGTACTGAAACTCTGAATAGGCTTTTGCTAAAGGCAAAAGCATATTCAGACTTTGTAAAGTAAAAAATACAGTAAGTACACTATATAGTGTACTTACTGTATTATATAGACACCAGATCCACTGGATCTACAAGAACCAAGTGGGTCTGGGTCAAAAAAAAAAAAGTAAAGTGAGAAAAAAGTAAAAATAAGAAAAATACATATCACTGAATAAAAATAAAAAAAATCAAATACACTAAACATATTAGGTATCACCGCGTCCGTAAAAATCTCCTCTATAAAAATATCACATGACCTAACCCCTCACGCAAATACCGTAAAAAACAAACAAAAAAATGGTGTAAAAAAGCCATTTTTTGTCACCTTGCATCACAAAAAGTGTAATACCAAGTGATCAAAAAGGCGTATGCCTCCCAAAATAATACCAATAAAAGCGCCATCTCATCCCACAAAAAAATGAGTCCTTACATAGGACAATCGCCCAAAAAAATAAAAAAATATGGCTCTCAGACTATGGAGACACTAAAACATAATTTTTTTTTTTCTAAAATGCTATTATTGTGTTAAAGTAAAATAAATAAATAAAAAGTATACATATTAGGTATTGCCGCGTCCGTAAAAACCTGCTATATAAAAATATCACATTATCTAACCCCTCAGGTAAATACCGTTAAAAAAATAAAATAAAAACAATGTAACAAAAAACATTTTTGTCACCTCGCATCTCAAAAACTGTAATAGCAAGCGATCAAAAAGTTATATGCACCCAAAAATAGTGCCAATCAAACCGTCATCTCATCCCGCAAAAAATGATACCTCACATAGGACAATCACCCCAAAAAAATAAAAAAAATATGGCTCTGACTATGGAGACACTAAAACATGATTTGTTTTGTTTTAAAAAAAATGATAATATTGTGTAAAACCTAAATAAATAAATAAATAAAAATTATACATATTTGGTATAGGCGCGTCCGTCGCAACCTGCTCTATAAACATAACACATCACTGAACCCCTCAGGTGAACACAAAAAAAAAATACGGTGTCAAAAGCCATTTTTGTCACCTTACATCACAAAAAGTGTAATGGCAAGCGACCAAAATGTCACCCCAAGATGGTTCCAATCAAACTGAAATCTCATCTCGCAAAAAATGAGCCCCTACATAAGACAGTTGCCCTAAAAATAAAAATAAAATATGGCTTTCAGAATGTGAAGACACTAAAAAATCTTTTTTTTCAAAAATGCTTTATTATGTAAAACTGAAACAAAACCCCCCAAAAAGTAGCCATATTTGGTATTGCCGCGTCCGTATCAACCTGCTCTATAGAAATAGCACACAATCTAACCTGTCAGTTCAACGATGTAAATAACAAAAAATAAATACGGTTCGAAAATGGCTATTTTTTTGCAAATTTTCCATTTTGATCCATTTTTCCAGTAACAAAGCAAGGGTTAACAGCCAAAAAAAACTCAATGTATATTGCCCCGATTCTCTAGTTTGCAGAAACACCCTATATGTGGTCGTAAACTTCTGTATGGCCAAACGGCAGGGCGTAGACGGAAGGGAACGCCATATGGTTTTTGGAAGGCAGATTTTGCTGGACTGGTTTTTTGACACCATGTCCCATTTAAAGCCCCCCTGATGCACCCCAAAGTAGAAACTCCAAAAATGTGACCCTATTTTGGAAAGTACGGGATAAGGTGGCAGTTTTGTTTGTATTATTTTAGTGTAAATATGATTTTTGGTTGCTCTATATTACACTTTTTTTGAGGCAAGGTAACAGAAAATAGAAATTCTGAAATTTCATCTCCATTTGCCAATAACTCTTGTGGAACACCTAAAGGGTTAACAAAGTTTGTAAAATCAGTTTTGAATACCTTGAGGGGTGTAGTTTCTTAGATGGAGTCACTTTTTTGGAGTTTCTACTCTAGGGGTGCATTGGGGGGCTTCAAATGGGACATGGTGTCAAAAAAACAGTCCAGCAAAATCCACCTTCCAAAAACCATATGGCGTTCCTTTCCTTCTACGCCCTGCCGTTTGGCCATACAGCAGTTTACGACCACATATGGGGTGTTTCTGCAAACTACAGAATCGGGACAATAAATATTGAGTTTTGTTTGGCTGTTAACCCTTGGTTTGTTCCTGGAAAAAATGGATTCAAATGGAAAATTTTCCCAAAAATCGAAATTCTGAAATTTTATCTCCATTTGCCATTAACTCTTGTGGAAAACCTAAAGGGTTAATGACGTTTGTAAAATCAGTTTTGAATACCTTGAGGGGTGTAGTTTCTATAATGGAGTCATTTTTGGGTGGTTTCTATTATGTAAGCCTCACAAAGTGACTTCAGACCTGAACTGGTCCCTAAAAAGTGGGTTTTTGAAAATTTATGAAAAATTTCAAGATTTGCTTCTAAACTTCTAAGCCTTGTAACGTCCCCAAAAAATAAAATGGCATTCCCAAAATGATCGATACATGAAGTAGACATATGGGGAATGTAAATCAATAACTTTTTTGGGCGGTATTACTATGTATTATAGAAGTAGAGAAATAGAATCTTGGAAAATTGAAAATTTTTCCAAATTTTTGGTAAATTTGATATTTCTTTATAAATAAAAATGAAATTTTTCGACTTCATTTTCCCTCTGTCATGAAGTACAATATGTGACGAAAAAACAATCTCAGAATGGCCTGGATAAGAAAAGGCATTTTAAAGTTATCACCACATAAAGTGACACTGGTCAGATTTGCAAAAAATGGCCGAGTCCTTAAGGTGAAATAGGGCCGAGTCCTTAAGGGGTTAAGCAAATATATTGCTGTATTTGTGGGAGGGGAGGCTGATTACTAGGCTATTTATAGGCACCTGTGGGCCCAGGCTGACGCCGATTCAGCTGATTTCACTACCTCCGGGTCAGCTCAAGGATACAGCAGCACGGTGTAGAGACTCGGTCGTTACGGCTGGACGACGGCAGAAAGTCTCAGGAGGGTGCTGGTATTCATGGTAGGAGCGGAGTGGTTTGCACGGGACCCACGCTGCGGTCTGCGACATGTAGCGCTCTGGGATGATGCAGAGTTTGGGTGCTATGGTCGAGCGATGGTTGTTAGTATTGTTTGTCTGGCTATTCAGAGGTCTGTGGGGGGCATTGTATATACATGCTTAGAGTAGGTATGGTTGTATGTTTCTGATACCTGGATTACATGTGGGGTGCGTGTCTGCAGTTGGCTCAAGCTATGCACTCTGTGTTTGTGTTGTGTATCAATGGTCGATTAAATAAAAAAAAAAAAAAGCAGCAGCATCATGTGGAGGCTCATTCACGCCTGGACATCGGCAGAAAGTGCCAGGCAAATGCTGGCATTCACTGTAGAATCGCACTTGTTGGCACGGGACCCAGCCCTTATAGCGCTCTGGGGCGAAGGCAGTTGGGCGCTAATGGTCGAACGATCACTGTTAGGTTTGTTACCTTCAAAAGCTACGTCCATGTGTCTGCATTTACATTTTGTCCTATACTCCATTCACTCCTAGAGCTGCGTTCATGCGTTTGCTGTTGGATCACAATAATACTCTGCTTACGTCAGATTGCATTCATACGGCTGCGTTATACCTTGCTCTTCATGCTCAGAGCTGGGCCCATACCATGTTTTTAGGCACCACTCACATCCAGAGCTGCATTCACCCACCTGTTCTTACATCAGATGTTATACTCTGCTTCCACTTAAAGCTGCATTTTCCTTTTCATTGCTACATCATGGTTTACTCAGTATTTTCACTGGGGCAGTCAGCATACCTCTCTGATACCGTTCTCCCGATAAACATAGCTGCTTTCTTTCAGGTTTACGTTTCTTTCCTCGCTGGTTGTTACATTCCATAGGCCTACTTTTTCTGTTTCACTTCGGTGGAAAGAACAAAAAAGAAAAAATTGTGCAGTTCTTTAGTCCTGGTTCGCATTCACTCAGACTGGTCTCCTTTACTTCTGGTTCGCATTCACTCAGATTGGTCTTCTGCCCCAGTTCACCATACAGTCCTTCAGCGGTCAGTGGGCCAATAGGAGTAAGTTCCTACTATGTTTCACAAGTTGTTCATTCGTTTGTCACGATAAGGGTCTTCTCTTAACGAACTGTAATGCCTCTGGCTCTTATTTTTCTCCCATCTGTTCAATTTCACGGTTGGTTTAATGTTTGTTATGTCTCTCAGCCATGGCTTCTCCGTTTATGTTTACACACATGGCTCCGCCATTAGAGTCTCTCACGGATGGTTCCACCATTAGAGTCTCTCACGGATGGTTCCACCATTAGAGTCTCTCACGCATGGCTCCGCCATTAGTGTCTCTCACACATGGCTTCTCCGTTTATGTTTACACACATGGCTCCGCCATTAGAGTCTCTCACGCATGGCTCTGCCATAAATGTCTCTGCCATAAATGTCTCTCACTCATGGCTCTGCCATTAGCCTCTCACGCATGGCCCCGCCATTAGTGTCTCTCACACATGACTTCTCCGTTTATGTTTACACACATGGCTCCCCATTAGTCTCTCACGCATGGCTCCGCCATTTGTGTCTCTCGCTCATGGCTCTGCCATTAGTCTCTCTCACGCATGGCTCTGCCATTAGTCTCTCTCACGCATGGCCCCGCCATTAGTCTCTCTCGCGCATGGCCCCGCCATTAGTCTCTCTCGCGCATGGCCCCGCCATTAGTCTCTCTCGCGCATGGCCCCGCCATTAGTCTCTCTCGCGCATGGCCCCGCCATTAGTCTCTCTCGCGCATGGCCCCGCCATTAGTCTCTCTCGCGCATGGCCCCGCCATTAGTCTCTCTCGTGCATGGCCCCGCCATTAGTCTCACACATAGCTCCGCCATTAATCTCTCTCACGCATGGCTCCGCCAGTAGTCTCTCTCACGCAAAGCTCCGCAATTAGTCTTTCTCACGCTTGGCTCCGCCATTAGTCTCTCTCACGCTTGGCTCCGCCATTAGTCTCTCTCACGCTTGGCTCTGCCATTAGTCTCTCTCACGCTTGGCTCCGCCAATAGTCTCTCACGCTTGACTCCGCCATTAGTCTCTCTCCCACATAACTCTACCATTAGTCTCTCTCACGCTTGGCTCCGTCATTAGTCTCTTATGCTTGGCCCCACCATTAGTCTCGCACGCATGGCTTCTCAGTTTCATTGTTACGCACATAACTCCGCCATTCGAAGTCGGCTGCGTGGTCCCGCCACAGTAGGTTCCATGTCTTTTTCTGCCTTCAGGCCCGCTCACTTGTCTCGGTCAGCTGTGGCTCGCAATACAATTTTTCTTGTGGAGGCTCGCATTTGTGGCTTTTGCTATTAGAGCCTCAATCACATTATTGTTCTAGGTTTTTGGGTCTTCATTGTTTTCTTTTCAAGCAGTCATCCCAAGCCTTCCTTTTCGGACATCACCTTCTCCCAGGTTCGCATTTTCTCCCACTTACCCTCTCTAGGTTCTTGCTTCTCCCCACTGTTACTTTTCTCTTGCCTGTCCTTGCATTAAAGACCCATTCTCCCAGGAAGCTGACCCTGTGGTCTCATTTTTCATGTTTCTCAAATTCCGCCTCTCCATGGGTTGTTCAAAAAACAAACAAACAAAAAAAACAAAAACAACACTATACTATGGCGTCAGTTTCGTCCACAGGGAGTCCTGTCTCACCACTACAGGTGATTTACGAAGGCTGTCACGTCTACAGACTAATAACTTCTGTCACGACTACAGGTGATTTACATAGTCTGTCACTGACACGATAAGTCCTAGCATGACTACAGGCGCAGCATACGTAGTCTAATATGACCTTAAGCTTTTCCTGTCATAGCAGCAGGCATTGTGTGTACATTATGTCTTCATTACAGGTATGCTTACTTCATCTACAACTCGGGCTGAGGGTGTTGGTGTCGCGCCGAGTTCCTGGGTACTGGTCCAACTTCCAGTAGGAGGTACAAAAATAAGGCACATTATACGTAGTCTGTCACGTCTACGGACACGACAAGTCCTATCACTACTACAGGCGCAGCATACATAGTTTTTCACGACCTTAAGCTTATTTCCTGTCACAACTGCTAGTATGGTGGGTACGTTTTCTGTCCTCATTACAGGCAACATTAACTCGTTAATTGGAACAGCCATGTATTCGTGTTTATGGTTCCCCAGGCCTGGGGAGTTTACACATTTTACTTAATCTACTACAAGAGTTAGACAGCATACGCCATCTTCTAACTTTTATAATAATAAAAGCCTTGGCCTTGGGAATAAGTATAGGTGAAGTATTTTGCTACCAGTAACATTTGGTGTCCGAGCAGGGCCCTTGGGGAATGGTTGGAGTTCATTTAGGCCCTTCCATCAGATTCATCATAGTTGTTTCAGTCTGCAGCTCTCAGGATTCAGACCTTCTCGTAATATGTTCATATGTTGGTCAACATAGCAGTGAATCGTTTCTGATTACTGGCCACTCTTTCAAACGCATCAATGTTAGCTACTTCCAAGAACGACATGCTGGCGCACGTGACAAAGAGGTAAGGTACATATAAGTCTCTGTGATATGTACAGTATATTCCGCAACTTCATCGTGAAGTGTCTTTTGCGTTCAAAGTGGGTGTCGTAATGGTATGTATATATTTTACTCTAAACTAAGGTCTGCTCTTTTTGGCCCCTATAGGCTGCCCTACTGCAGCAGTTATTGCATAATTCTACTGCTTGTTGTAGATAGGATAAGATAGGTTAGGTACACCTTTCTGATAGTCGATCCGACCACAAGTTTTGAGCAAATATATTGCTGTATTTGTGGGAGGGGAGGCTGATTACAAGGCTATTTATATGCACCTGTGGGCCTAGGCTGGCTGATTACTAGGCTATTTATAGGCACCTGTGGGCCCAGGCTGACGCCGATTCAGCTGATTTCACCCACCCACACCATCTTACAGTCACTTCATATTAGGGTGGCCCCCTTTAGGCTGCCCTTCCGCAGCAGTTATGGCATAATTCTACTGCTTGTTGTAGATAGGGTTAGATAGGTTAGGTACACCTTTCTGATAACCGATCCGACCACAAACCAGATTATCCACTCTGTCCTCTGATCCTGAGCATTTTGACAGGCAGCTTTTACCTCCAAAAAGATAATTTTGGATGATTATTTCTAAGAGGGAGAAATAATTGAGGAAGAAATATTATTTCTCAATGGAGGAAATGGATCAGTTGTTAAAGGCTGTGAGATTACCAATGGGTATAGAAGAGGTCGAGAAACCTCGTACTTTTCAGGACTAAATATTTGCGGGTTCACAATGCTAAAAAATCTAGGCTGGTTCCTATTAACGAGAATGTCAAGGATATGATTCTGGACGAATGGCTAGAACCCAAGAAAAGTTTAGAAGTGTTTGGAGAATTTAGAAACTGCTTTTTGACCGATCTGAATCTATAGTAAACCCTAAAAATTGACATACACGTGGCAAAGGTGGTACAAAAATATTCTTTACCATTTGAAGATTCCACCTAACGAAAAGTAGACTATCTACTGAGAAAGGACTGGGAGGCATCCATTTTGGGGGTTAAAACCAACATAGTGGCCACTTCTGTAGATAGAGCCATGTATTTATAGTTAAATGAACCGGAGAATCGCCTAAAAAACAAAAGCCCAGGGAAGAGATTGACTCTATCCCTCTTCTTAAATCGGTTTCAGCATTCTTCCGCTGAATCTGTACAGTTCATAGCAAAAGATGCAGCACTATCAAATTCCGCCAGGCATGCCTTATGGATGAAATGATGGTCAGGTGATAAAACATCAAAAGCGAAGTTATGTTCTATTGCTTTTTCTGGTGAATGTCTTTGGTCCAGTTCTAGATAAAATTCTAGAGAAGGCTGCTGAGGAAAAGGAAAACAGGAAGCAGCCCTTTCGTCCTTGTAACACACAGTTTAGACCCTACAGAGGTAAGGGCAAATCAGGACATTGGAACTACCTGAAAGGGGGAAGAGGAAAAGGGTTCCTTCTTAACCCTCAAAATAAGCAAATGGAACAAACATTAAAGAAAGCTAAAGAGTTTTCTTCCCCAGTGGGAATCTATAACATCAAACCCCATGGGCTTTGAATATCATAAGCCAAAGGTACAAAATAGAAATTTTTTCAGCCCCTCCAAGAAGATTTTGAGTTACTTCTCACTGTTCAGTCAAAAATATGGAAAGGGATACTGGAGATACAGGCATTGTAATTTTCTTTCTGGAATCAGAAAAGGGAAAAGGATTCTACTCAATACTATTTCTGGTTAAAAAGCCAGATGGTTTTTCCTGCACAATAATGAATCTAATAGAGCTAAACAGGTCAATACTGTACAAAAAAATTTAAGATGGAATCTGTAACCTCAACAGACCCCCTAATATAAAAAAGGCATTTATGACCTTAGTAGATCTAAATGATGCATACTGCTGTGTGCCTATACACAAAAGCTCCCAGAAATTCCTAAGGTTTGCGAGAAAAGACACAAGAGGTCAAATGCACCATTTCCATTTCACAGCCCTCCCCTTTGGAATATCATCAGCTTCAAGATTACTTACAAAGTTGATTGTAGAGATTATAGTTTTTTCTCAGGAAAAAAGGTATGATAATCAGTCTATACTTGGACGATTTCTTGATCATAGGAAACACCAAAATGGTAAGGATACAAACAACTTCCTAGAAAAGCTAACAGACCTTAAATGGATTAAAAATCTGCAGAAATCTACAGCCAGCAACAATTAGGAGATTTATGGGCATACTGTTAGATTCAGTGTCCTAATCATCCTTTCTCCTCATCAAGAAAAAATAACAGCCCCAAAGGAGAAGATAACAAGGTAACACTACTCTCAACTTTCTTGCTCCATCACAGATGCGATGAGCATTTTGGGTCTTCTAGCATTCTGCATAATCTCAGCTTCATGGTACCAGGAATATTCAAAAATGGATATTTAAAAAAATTGGACAAAAAGCAATCCTGCTTAGACTGAAAGATCATCATTCCACTAAGGGTCAAACTTGACCTAAACTACTGGAAGAGGAAACAAAACCTGCATTGGGGAATTCCCAGACAAAATAACCCACAAATTCAGGTTTAGACTGACACAAGCAAGTCAGGTATGAGAGCGAAAGTAGGGAACCACTTTTTCCAAGGGACATGGCCAAAAAGAATAAGCAACAGATCATCAAATTACAGGTAGCTAAAAACATTAAAGAGGCACATCTCTTGAAAGACAAACATATAAATAAAATTCTGACAATATGACAATGGTGGCTTATCTAAAACAGCAGGGAGAAACAAGGTCAACAGCTCTAGAAAATTTCACAGCAAAAATATTCATGCACACGAACGTATTTTATTTCCGTGTCCGTTCCGTTTTTTTTGCGGACCATATGCGAAACCATTCATTTCAATGGGTCCGCAAAAAAAAACGGATGGTACTCCGTGTGCATTCCGTTTCCGTGTGTCCGTTTTTCCGTTCCGCAAAAAAATAGAGCATGTCCTATTTTTTCTAGTTTGCGGACAAGAATAGGCATTATTACAATAATTCCTCAAAAAAAACGGATGCCATACGGAACGTCATCCGTTTTTTTGCGAATCAGCAATTTGCGGACTGAAAAACTCATACGGTCGTGTGCATGAGGCCTAAATCAAGAGGCAGATTTCCTAAGTCAGAAGATGCTAGAACCCAGCGAATGACCTCTAAACCCTCAGATCTTTCAAAAAATCAACCAGATGGGGATTACCGCAGATAGATCTCTTTGCTTCCAAGGCAAATACAAAGGTTTAAAAATTCTGTTCTTTAAACCCCAGAGAAAATCCATGGGTAGTAGATGCTATTTCCTAAAATGGACACGGGATCTCACATATGCCTTTCTTCAGTTTCCGTTAATTACACTGAGTATTCAAAAAAATTCTTCAGCACCCAGTGACAGTTATATTAATAATAACACCTTACTGGCCAGAGAGAAGCTGGTTCCCAATCCTGAAACAGATGGCCATAGAAGAACCTTGGATACTTCCCCATCAAGAAGAAATCCTACTTCAGTGTCCAATTTGTCACCAAAATCCTCAGATATTTGAGTTAGCAGCTTGGATCCTGAGAAAGACATCTTAGGGCAACAGGGACTATCTGACAAGGTGATCTCCAACCCATGAGAAAGAAAGATCACTTCTGCCATATACTGTCCTTTAAAGATATGGAAAAAGTTCTGCAGTTGGTTAAATGAAGACACTCCAAATAGATCTAGACCAGTAATACAGAGATTTATGGCCCCTAAAGTCAAGGGTCAATCTCCTTGTTGGCTTTCATGGTGGATTCAGGGAAACCGAATTAATAGTAAGACTAATTCCGGTTTTCCTTTACAGGTTTGGACAAGGTAAGTCTGTCACTCATATAAATGTATTCCACCCAAAGGTTTCACTGTTATATACGTTTTCCCCAAATACCACCATTTATTAAAACTGCCTACTTAAAAAGTTATTAGTCTACCATTGCGCCCTGTGGGAAATTATTTATTATTTATATTCAATATTTAGTTGCTGTTGGTTACATCCTGCGTTGGAACTGTGTAATGTTGGTTGCATAAGTGCACAGTGCTTCTTTTCCTTCTTTTTAATAACTCCTCTATTTGCAGTAAGTGTGTGATAACAGCAGGGGTCGTGGTTAGTCTCACTTGATCTGCTGATGTCGGGGGAGGGGGTGGAAGAAAACTATTAATGAGATAAATTTGAACAAAAAATAAGTAATTGATGAAAATGCACTTCAGAGTGAAAAGTAGCTCATGGCACAACTCTTTTAACCCCTTAAGGACACATGACGTACCAGTACGTCATGGTTTCCTGGTAACATGAGGTACCGGTACGTCATGTGTACTACCAATCACTGCTGCTCAGCCGGCAGTGATCGGAACAAGGTACCTGCTGAAATCATTCAGCAGGTACCTTGTTACAATGCCCAGGGGAGTCCTGTGACCCCCACCCCCTCCCCCCCATATCCGCGATTGCTGCAAACTGCAGGTCAATTCAGACCTGAGGTTTGCAGCGCTTTCTGCAGAGACTTAAAAAATGCCCAAAATGCCCGCCGCAATCATATTGTGTCGGGGTGCGGTGCAGGAAGGGGGGGGGGTTGTATGGAAGGGGTTAACAGGGAGGGAGCTCCCTCCCTCTCCCATCTGGGGCTGCTGTGCCCTTGCAGCCCCCGATTCTTGATGGGAGCACAGAGGGAGGGGGCTTCTCTCCCTCCCCATCACCCACTGCTCTGTTCTGGCAGCAGGTGATGGTAACTATGGCAGCAGGACGCTTTCAGAGGTGTCCTGCTTGCCATGGTAATGTAAGTCTGATCTGACTTCTGTTAAAGGCGCAGAAGTCTGATCAGACTATGTAAAGTAAAAAAATACAGTATAGTACACTATATAGTGTACTGTACTGTATTATACAAACATCAGACACACGGGATCTTCAAGAACCAAGTGGGTCTGGGTAAAAAAAAGTTAAAAAAAATATCACTGAATAAAAATTTAAAAAATAAAATACACTACACATATTCGGTATTGCTGCGTCCGTAAAAAACGGCTCTATAAAAATATCACATGACCTAACCCCTCAAGTAAATACCATAAAAAACAAACCAAAAATGGTGTAAAAAAAGCCATTTTTTGTCACCTTACATCACAAAAAGTGTAATACCAAGCGATCAAAAAGGCGTATGCCTCCCAAAATAGTACCAATCAAACCACCGACTCATCCCGCAAAAAATGAGCCACTAGATAGGACAATTGCCCAAAAAAATAAAAAAGTATGGCTCTCAGAATATGAGACACTAAACATTATTTTTCTCTTCTAAAATGCTGTTATTGTGTTAAAGTAAAATAAATAAAAAAACAGTATACATATTAGGTATCGCCGCATCCGTAAAAACCTGCTCTATAAAAATATGATATGATCTAACCCCTCAGGTAAATACCGTAAAAAGAATTAAATTAAAACAATGTAAAAAAATTTTTTGTCACCTCACATTACAAAAACTGCAATAGTAAACGATCAAAAAGTTTATATGCACTCAAAAATAGTGCCAATCAAACAGTCATCTCATCCCTCAAAAAATGATACCCCACATAGGACAAAAAAAAAAAAATGGCTCTCAGACTATGGAGACATTAAAACATGATTTTTTTTGTTTAAAAAATGATAGCATTGTGTAAAACATAAATAAATAAAAAGTATACATAGTAGGTATCCTCGTGTCTGTAACAACCTGCTTCATAAAACTAACACATGACCTAACCCCTCAGATGAACACACCAAAAAAATAATATAAATACTGTATCAAAAGCCAATTGTGTCACCTTACATCACAAAAAGTGTAATAGCAAGCGACCAAAATGTCATATGCACCCCAAGATAGTGCCAATTAAACCGTCATCTCATGCCGCAAAAAACGAGCCCCTATATAAGGCAGTTGCCCAAAACATTAAAATAAAATATGGCTTTCAGAATCTGGAGACACAAAAAAAAAAATTTTTTTTTAATGCTTTGTTATGAAAAACCGAAACAAAAAACTACTTATAAACTATAATACTGCTTATAAAAATATAGGGAAAGATATATAAAAAAAATATGAGGAGAATAGAGAGATATGAAGTAGTAAATGGATGTATAAAAAGTATGGAAATATATATAAAAATATGGAAAAATATAGAAAAAAATCGGTTAGTTCTTGATCAAGAAACAATTAAAAAAGAATGTATGAATTCTAAAAAAAAAAAAAAAAAAAAGGTATTGGTTGTTGGCTTCAGGAGATGTTCCTTTCTAGTATTTGTGAGAAATTTCTGATTTCCCAGGGGTGGTTGGTTTCCCTTTTAATTGTCCCCTTATAGTAGCCAGGTCTTCTTATTACTGGGCTTTAAAGAGTGCCAAAGTTAGTTGGGGGATATGTGTTGAGGGATGATCCCCCTTTTTTTTTTTTTTTTTATATAACTGTCAGCCCTTTTAGTATTTCAATAGTTTATATGGATTGGTTATAGGGCAGTGGCGAAAGTGTATCCGATAAGAGGTAGATGATACCTTAGTGTGGCGTCCCACACTGTAGGGGTATTCTGCCTTCTTACCTTTGGAATCTCCCGCAGTCTGTCCTAAGTGCTTGGCGGCGGCTCCTGAGCGGCTTGTGAGTGGCGCGCGCGTCTCCTCCGTCCGGCGTCCCACGTGGTGGTGACGTCACCGGGTGTGTTGGTTTCTGCGTGTCAGCAGGGGGGATGGGATCGCTTGTAATGTGTCTGCTTTATGATCACCTTCGGTTGAATCTTTGTGTGCGCTCCTCTGGTGTTAAGTCCGGGATATGCAGGGCTTCTTAGATCGGTACCAAACGCGTTTCGGGGCGTGTCCTGCCCCTTCATCAGTGGTACCTGCATATTACTTATTAGGGTTTTATATACCATTAGGTTGAGTGTGATCATCTGGTCATTTCAATTAGGTTGAGTGTGATCATCTGGTCATTTCAATTAGGTTGAGTGTGGTTATCTGGTCATTTCAATTAGCCAATAAAGGTTGAAGGAGGAGTGAATGGCATATTCTGAATGATGGATTAGGTTCCATTTTAGGTCTTGATTATACGTTAAGAATAGTAGTAATTAACATTATAAGTGCGTCATAAGGGATGGAATACGAACAATAAATATAGAGGATGATAAAGGTGTGTATATAGCGTGAAGAGATATTTATTTGAATTTTTATATGTATAATTGGTCTAGATAGAATAATATAATAGGGGTGTGTTGTATATGGTTCCTTTATGTTAAAAACTAGTTGGATGGGATAGTGATATTGTGAGGGTGAAAAGTCTATTGTGGGTGGTTTTATCGTTATTAATATATTGTTGATATATATTGTTTATGACATTAGTGCTTCTCTTTGATGTTGGGGACAGTGTTGTCATGCGAGGATTATGACAAACGAGGAATGTGTCAACCGAGAGATGGGGTGGAGGCCCGCGGTCATACACTTATACACTTAGGATACACTTAGGATACACTTCTACCACCTGAAAGAATCCCTGATGAGAGAAGCTCAAAAAAAAGGGCAGACATTCCTGAGAGATTTTGTAATGTTCTCCTATTCGGGAACCTTTTACCAGCAACTCTAAGCAGGAGACGGGAGTTTAAAACCTATACTAAGGTGCTGCGTGAAAACAACATCCCCTATAAGTGGGGGTATCTCGTTAAGTTAATTGTGAAATGTCAAAACTCATCGCATGTACTAGTTTCTCCTTGGGAAGCTGCAGAAACTCTCACCAAATGGAACATAACCATACCACCAGTGGGCGCCACAGACAAGGATAAAGACAAAGTAAAGAACTCTACCTCCAACAACTTCCATGCTGGTAGAAAACAATCCAACCTAACGCCGGAATGGACCAAAGTGGGAACAATGCCTCCGTGATCCTCAACTTGGACAGTAACTTTGTCTACATATCATATTTACTTTACTATATATAATTCTTACGGGGTTCCACACCCTAGTACTCAGGACACGTATTCCATCTAAGTGTCCCATAATCCCTTATCCATTGCTTTTTTGCTTTTTCCGCCTTCTAGAATAACTGATAGGCATCACAAATTGTAGGTCTGCGTCAGACCATTATTATGTTTTTGTTTGGTACTGTCTTCGTTAAGTTTAGTTATAATGTTTTTCCAGGTTACACACAAGGGACTTGCTCCTCGTCCTCTAAAAACTTGACAACTAAGGAACGGATCCGCGTTCCCCTTCTGCCTTGCTCAGCTCTCACTTGGGTACTGTTTTCTTTAATTAATGCATTTACATGTCTCATTTGTAGATCAGAATTTAGAGTCTCTGTCCTGTTTTTCTAAATAACTAACACAGGAATCAAAATTTTTTCAGCAAATGTTAAAGGTTTGAATAGCCCCTTTAAACGCTCCACCTGTTGGGCTGAAGTGAAAAGACAGAGAGCTGACATTATCTGCATTCAGGAATCCCACCTCAATGAGGAGGACTCCCGTAGATTCTGTCATCCCTCTTTCCCGCACATTTTTTTTTTCTCCAGCTTCAAAAAAAAAGAGGTGTTATAATTGGTTTCAGGAATACCATTGCCTTTCTATGTCACAAAGTAATACTAGATAAAGATAGTAGATATGTCATTATTACGTGTGACAAACAACACTAAGTACACAATCCTAAATCTGTAAGCCCCCAACTCGGATCAATTAAAATTCATTAAACGCACTATTAAAATAGCCCAAGATTCCAAACAAGGATCATTATTGATTTGTGGTGATTTTAATATGTGCCCAGATTCTTCAATTGATAGACTTCCCCCTCCTCCCCGGTCCCATAAAAACTCTCTACTCCAGGATTTTCTTTTTAAAGAAGGTCTCCATGACACATGGAGAGTTTACTATGCTAATGAGAAAGACTTCACCTTCTTCTCTCATTCACATAATACCTACTCTAGAATAGACTTATTTTTAGTGGATAAATGGTTATTGCAAAAAGTATTGGCAGTTGCCATCTCTAATATTACTTGGTCTGATTTACTACCCTTATAGTAGATGATACATACAACAATAAAGTATACTCACCTTGGAGAATTAACAACTCCCTGCTCCAAAATTGAAACATCCGTATGGATATAGAAAAATCTTTACGAGATTATTTCGAATTAAATGACAATAATATGGTGCTAGATACTACTCTATGGAGCGCACATAAAGCATACATTAGAGGAATCTTTTTAAAACATGCGGCAGTAAGGAAAAAAAGTAGAAAGAAAACATTAGAAGGATTACTTAATGATATCAAAAACTTGGAGGAGGCTTCTAAATCCTCTCTTGATCCCAAAACTTCCTCCAAATTGAAAACAGCTAGACACCATCTATATTTACATCTCCATGAAGAACATGAATTCCACCTACGTAAAATTAAGTCAGATCACTACTCACAAGGCAATAAAGCCTCAAAGATTCTTGCAAATAGAATAAAAAAAAGGGAGGCCAAGACCAAAATTCCCTTCCTATACAATTTGAAGGGCGATAAATTATGCAATCCTAAACACATAGCGGAAGAATTCGCTAAATTCTATGCCAACCTCTATAATTTGGAGAACTCCCCCGAGACTTTCCAGCCTACTGATGAATCTATCAATGACTTTCTTAAAGGTATTTCCCTCCCATCCCTCTCCCCGTCCCAATGCCAATTCCTCAACTCTAGGATTTCCTCATTAGAAATATATGACGCAATTCACTCTCTCAAAAACAATAAGTCCCCAGGCCCAGACGGCCTTACCAATTAATATTACAAAATCTTCCCACACATCCTGAATCCTTATCTGAAAAGAATCTTCAACTTAATAGCCACTCAACAATCAATTCCTAAAGATATGTTAAATGCTCTAATTATCACCCTCCCAAAACCAGGTAAACCTCCTGACAAACCGGCCAATTTTAGACCCATTTCACTATTAAACTCTGACATAAAAATGTTTGCTAAAATTTTGGCAAAAAGACTTGTTAATATTCTCCCTTCATTAATATCCAATGATCAAATAGGGTTTGTTCCCAACAGACAATCATCGGACGGGACTAGAAGATTCATAGATCTTCTAGATGTAGCATATGCATCTAAGACGCCTTCTCTGCTCCTTTCTTTGGATGCAGAGAAGGCGTTCGATAGAATACATTGGAAGTATATTCACGCCACATAAAAAAAATTTGGATTTGGAAACTTCTTTCTCTCTGCTGTAATGTCCCTGTACTCTAATCCCACTGCAGCGGTTTATTCTTCCAGCTTCCTGTCACCCCCTTTTAATATAAAAAATGGGACCAGACAGGGTTGCCCCATTTCCGCCCTGATTTTTGCCCTAGCAATGGAGCCGTTTGCGGAACACATCAGATCCTCTCCACACATCAAAGGGATAACGGTTGGAAACGCTGATCATCGCATAGGTTTGTTCGCTGATGATGTCCTTATTATAACCTCAAATCCAACATCTGCTCTATCTGCGATTAACGATAT
Organism: Bufotes viridis; assembly: GCA_033119425.1. Classification (NCBI taxonomy): domain Eukaryota; kingdom Metazoa; phylum Chordata; class Amphibia; order Anura; family Bufonidae; genus Bufotes; species Bufotes viridis. The sequence goes on from CM065592.1 coordinate 315,415,504, forward strand.
TATTAGGAAATTTGGCGAAGCATCTTATTATAAAATTAATGTAAATAAGTCCCAATTGCTTGACTTAGGTCTTTCATCGGCTACTAGACGTTTAATCTCTAGTCGTTACAAATTCCCTTGGGCTGGTGAATCTCTGACATATCTGGGCATTCAATTAGCGTATCCTACCAGTAAATTATTTAAGGTCAATTTCTGGCCTCTCTATAATAAATTAAGAGAGTCACTGGGCAATTTAAGGCTGGACTCGCTTTCTTGGTTAGGGAGAATAGAGGCAATCAAAATAGTCAACCTTCCTAAAATTATATATTTGTTTCGTAACATTCCAATCAGTATTCCCAATTTTTTTCTATCTAAACTTCAATCCTTAATTAATCGCCACATTTGGGGAAAACATAAAGCCAGAGTGAAGGCACTTATTCTTTTTAAACCATTAAGGTCAGACAGTCTCAATGTCCCTTCCCTAAAACATTACTATACTTCGTCTATTCTAGACCAAATAAGATATCTGATTAAAGACGACACTTCCAAAAAATGGGTGCAATTGGAAAAGCATATACTGGGATCTCATGATTTGTCCTTACGCCTTTCAGCCATTGCTACCTTTGGCATCCAATCTTCATCATCATTATCAACCCTGTCTGCCATTTATAAAACCTGGTTCACACTAGCCAGATCTGATAAATTAATTCCCGTATCTATAGCCTCAGCCTCACTAAAAATTTGCGAACTAGTTCTCCCAGATCTACACATTGATAACTGGGTTAACTCAGGTATTACCGAAATTGGACAGATTTGGAAGGGAGGAAACATGGTTGAATTCTCACAAATCCACAAAGAGTTGGATATCCCTAATAGGGATTTTTATAAATACCTAAGATTAAGACACTTATTACAATCCTCAAAAACTTTTTTGTCTGCCCCACATAACTCCCAACTTCTAGATTGGATACAACTTTCAAAAGTTGCTGACAAAGGCATTACAAGAGGTTATCAATTACTAAAGGAGTCATCCACTGATCCGTTAAAACGTATCATTAATATGTGGAACTCTGAATTAGAGTCTGATATATCGGATGAGGAGTGGGTTGAAGATTATACATGTGTATCCAAATTATCCAGATGCTCTGATCATCTCGAAGGAGCCAGAAAATTTTTATATAGATGGTATAGGACCCCACTATTCTTAAACAAAATCTTCCCCGACATATCCTCACAATGTTGGAGATGTAAAAATGATTTGGGTTCATATATTCATCTATGGTGGGAATGTCCTTTAGTCAAAAGATTATGGACTTCGGTCTTTGCTTTCATTTCTTCAATATCCTCCTGTCATGTCGAACCTTCATCTAAGATGGCCCTATTGTCTATTGGTTTGAAAGACCTCCCTATACACATAAGATCGATTGCTAGCCACATTATATTTGCTACTCGACTAAAAATAGCCTCCTGTTGGAAAAGTGACTCTCTTCCTAATATTACAAGAATTTACAGATCTTTAGACAACAGCTGCTTATATGAAGGTCTATGCGCTTCATCCCAAAACTCTAAAGCTTCTTTTCTTAGGAAATGGGAAGTTTGGTTGCATCATAGCGAATGTAAGATACCTACTAATGCATCTATACGTCTCTAATGTCTTTTCTTTTAGTTTACATCATTATATTTCTGTTTATGTACCCAGCTTGAATGCTTTCTTCACTGACTACTTCTTGAAGTTGCAGATGGACTGACTGTAGATGGTTCAGTTTCTATTTATTACAAATATGTCCCTTGTAATTGCCCTTTATTATTTTGGTACTCTTCTGTGTACCTTATGTAATGTACATTTGTACTGTAACCTTGTTAAAAAATTCAATAAAAATTTAATGTTCAAAAAAAATATATATATATATGTAATCAAATGTCCATGCAACAAATACTACATAGGAAGGACCAAAAGGACACTAAGAATAAGAATAGCTGAACATGTCAACAAAATTAAATCAGGCTTTGAAAAACACACACTCTCAAGACATTTCAAAAGATACCATAATAGAGACCCCACTGGCATCTCCTTTGCTGCCATTGAAAAAGTAGACAAAGACTGGAGAGGAGGTGACCACATTAGAAAGATGTCGTGTATAGAATCTAAATATATCTTTGAATTTAATTCCATTATTCCAGAGGGCCTGAATTTTGAATTGGAGATTTTTGGCTTCCTCTAAAATGGGTGTGAGGCCCCCGGATCCATGAGGGGTCGCAGTCCGGCTTCTTACCAGCACTGTGACCACTCCTCGACCGCGGGCCTCCACCCCATCCCTCGGTTGACACATTCCTCGTTTGTCATAATCCTCGCGTGACAACACCGTCCCCAACATCAAAGAGAAGCACTAATGTCATAAACAATATATTAATAACGATAAAACCACCCACAATAGACTTTTCACCCTCACAATATCACTATCCCATCCAACTAGTTTCAATATAAAGGAACCATATACAACACACCCCTATTATATTATTCTATCTAGACCAATTATACATATGAAAATTCAAATAAATATCTCTTCACGCTATATACACACCTTTATCATCCTCTATATTTATTGTTCGTATTCCATCCCTTATGACGCACTTATAATGTTAATTACTACTATTCTTAACGTATAATCAAGACCTAAAATGGAACCTAATCATCATTCAGAATATGCCATTCACTCCTCCTTCAACCTTTATTGGCTAATTGAAATGACCAGATGACCACACTCAACCTAATTGAAATGACCAGATTATCACAATCAACCTAATTGAAATGACCAGATGATCACACTCAACCTAATGGTATATATAACCCTAATAAGTAATATGCAGGTACCACTGATGAAGGGGCAGGACATGCTCCGAAACGCGTTTGGTACCGATCTAAGAAGCCCTGCATATCCCGGACTTAACACCAGAGGAACGCACACAAAGATTCAACCGAAGGTGATCATAAAGCAGACACATTACAAGCGATCCCATCCCCCCTGCTGACACGCAGAAACCAACACATCCGGTGACGTCACCGCCACGTGGGTTGCCGGACGGAGGAGACGCGCACGCCACTCACAAGCCGCTCAGGAGCCGCCGCCAAGCACTGAGGACAGACTGCGGGGGATTCTAAAAGGTAAGAAGGCAGAATACCGCTACAGTGTGGGACGCCACACTAAGGTATCATCTACCTCTTATCGGATACACTTTCGCCACTGCCCTATAACCAATCCATATTAACTATTGAAATACTAAAAGGGCTGACTGTTATATATAAAAAAAAAAAAGGGGGATCATCCTTCAACACATATCCCCCAACTAACTTTGGCACTCTTTAAAGCCCAGTAATAAGAAGACCTGGCTACTATAAGGGGACAATTAAAAGGGAATACCCCAAAGAGGTAGATTTTACCACCATCCCTTTCCCCCCTGTCCAACTCTGCTTCAATGGATACCAACCACCCCTGGGAAATCAGAAATTTCTCACAAATACTAGAAAGGAATATCTCCTGAAGCCAACAACCAATACCTAGGCGAACGTTTGAACTCCCCCCTTTTTTTTTTTTTTTTTTTTTAGAATTTATACATTCTTTTAAATAAAAGAACTAACCGATTTTTTTCTATATTTTTCCATATTTTTATATATATTTCCATACTTTTTATACATCCATTTTCCATTTACTATTTCATATCTCTCTATTCTCCACATATTTTTTTTTATATATCTTTCCCTATATTTTTATAAGCAGTATTATATAGTATACCTCTTTTAATTAAAGCATACTTTTTATCGAACCTCATCCAGTATTGTCCACATTCATTGATCTAAATTCCAGCTGTTTGAGTGCCTGTCTATCAAACTCTTTTTGATTTTTGAACCTTACTTACTCTGGTCTGGGTGGACCAGTTAGACAGCAGCACCTCATCCATTGCACTAGTAAGGATAGCCTCCCCAATTACCCGTACATATCATTATTCATCTTTGGTATTGTTGCGTCCGGAACAACCTGCTCTATAGAAATAGCACTCGATATTACCTGTCAGATCAACTATGTAAATAACAAAAAATAAAAACTGTCCCAAAACAGCTTTTTTTTTTTTAAATCTTTCATTTTAATACATTTTTCCAGTAACAAAGCAAGGGTTAACAGCCAAACAAAACTCAATATTTATTACCCTGATTCTGTAGTTTGCAGAAACACCCCAAATGTGGTCGTAAACTGCTGTATAGCCAAACGGCAGGGCGCAGAAGGAAAGGAACGCCATATGGTTTTTGGAAGGCAGATTTTGCTGGACTGGTTTTTTGACACTATGTCCCATTTGAAGCCTCCCCGATGCCCCCCCTATAGTATAAACTCCAAAAAAGTGACTCCATCTAAGAAACTACACCCCTCAAGGTATTCAAAACTGATTTTTTAAATGTTGTTAACCCTTTAGGTGTTCCACAACAGTTACTGGCAAATGGAGATGAAATATCAGAATTTCTATTTTTTGTTACCTTGTCTTAAAACAAGTGTAATATAGAGCAACCAAAAATCATATTTACCCTAAAATAGTACCCAAAAAAATGCCAACTTATCCCGTAGTTTCCAAAATGGATCCACTGAAGAAGGGGGCTACTCCCCGAAACGCGTTTGGGAGCCGAGTAGTGACTTGTTACAACCCAAACATCAAAGGGTTAAATGAGAAGTCCCTCCGTCATTTGCAATTGTCGCTGTAAATTGAAAAGTACGCCAGTGGACACACGGAACTAAGAGTCGGCACTAAGACCAAGTGGTGTTGCTCCCCGCAGGTACGTTCCCGTCTCCCCCTAAGGTCACGTGGGACGCCACGCAGAGACCGGCGCACCACGTGGGACGCCAGTGGTGCCGGGAGTCAGCACGGACGGACGCATCTCGTATTGCTGCGGTGGAGTGAAGGTAAGGTGCCCAAGTGTGTTCCTATGTGGGCGGCCAGCGGTGGAGGAGAGGATACTTGCAAGTTATTTATGTGAATACTCAAAACTGTTTTTTTCAAGAGACACACTACATGGAGTGACTGTTGCTTCTAATTTACCAACGAGCGGGGATACGAGGACTGCAGCCTCTAACACGTTTGTTGCTAGGGAGCTGATCCCTAGACTGTGGATATTCTCTGGGACTCAGTGTTTTATTAATTTAATGATCTTTTTTAGTATGTGTTTTTTTTAGTTCATAAGTATCCAACTCATTTCTATTAAAATGTTTATCTAGAACCATTAGTCATTGGTTCCCACAGTTGTGAGTGCCCCCCTTTTCTTATCCTTGACCTTTCATGTTTTTTTATCTTTTTGGGTGAGATCTTTGGGGTGTGCACCTCATTGTCCACTGCCATCGCAGGGTGTAGCCGCTTTTTGATTTTTTCAGAATGACAGAATCTGCAGTGTTATTTGATATTCCAAAATGCCACTCTACGGATGGTGAAGCCAGAACATGTACAGGCGATAGTAGATTGGGTGGCTGACAGTGCCTCCAGTTCCTTCACAGTATCTAATACCCAGTCCTTTGCAGAAAGATCAGAGTTGGCACCTGCAGCCCATGCCCATCAATCTTCCACCTGACCCCCTTGCAAATCAGCCAAGCAGTCAGAGCCCCAAATCATGCAGGAAAGTCTCATGCTTTTTGATGACTCTGTTGGCAGCGTTTCCCCTGCCCATCTACCTAGCCCTGCCCCAGAAGAGGAAGACCTTGAATGCTCTGATGCTCAACCACTTTTGTTGCAGGATGAGGACATGGGAATACGGCCACAAAACGTCTCTGATGATGACGAAACACAGGTGCAAACTGTTGTGGCTTTCTGCAATGTGCAGACCGACGAGGAGGGCAGGGGTCATGAATGGGTGAAAGATGATATGGAGGATGATGAAGTCCTAGACCCAGACTGGACTGAAGGTCGAGCTAGTAAGACTTGCAGTTCTGAGGAAGAGGCGGTGGTTAGAGATGAGCGAACACCTGGATGTTCGGGTTCGAGAAGTTCGGCCAAACTTCCCGAACTTTATCCCGAACCCGAACCCCATTGAAGTCAATGGGGACCCGAACTTTTAGGCACTAAAAAGGCTGTAAAATAGTCCAGGAACGGGCTAGAGGGCTGCCAAAGGCAGCAAAATGTAGGTAAATCCCCTGCAAACAAATGTGGATAGGGAAATGAATTAAAATAAAATAAATAAAATTTAACCAATATCAATTGGAGAGAGGTCCCACTGCAAGGAATCATGCGTCATATCACTCAACACTGGAGAAGGCCACTCTCAGTTATTTCGGCCCAGCACCCAGACAGAGGAGAGAGGTCCCACAGCAAGGAATCATGCGTCATATCAACCACCACCGGAGAAGGCCACTCTCAGTTATTTCGGCCCCAGCACCCAGACAGAGGAGAGAGGTCCCACAGCAAGGAATCATGCATCATATCACCCACCACCGGAGAAGGCCACTCTCAGTTATTTCGGCCCAGCACCCAGACAGAGGAGAGAGGTCCCACAGCAAGGAATCATGCGTCATATCAACCACCACCAGAGAAGGCCACTCTCAGTTATTTCGGCCCAGCACCCAGACAGAGGAGAGAGGTCCCACAGCAAGGAATCATGCGTCATATCACCCACCACTGGAGAAGGCCACTTTCAGTTATTTCGACCCCAGCACCCAGACAGAGGAGAGAGGTCCCACAGCAAGGAATCATGCGTCATATCACCCACCACCAGAGAAGGCCACTCTCAGTTATTTCGCCCAGCACCCAGACAGAGGAGAGAGGTCCCACAGCAAGGAATCATGCGTCATATCAACCACCACCGGAGAAGGCCACTCTCAGTTATTTCGGCCCAGCACCCAGACAGAGGAGAGAGGTCCCACAGCAAGGAATCATGCGTCATATCACCCACCACCGGAGAAGGCCACTCTCAGTTATTTCGGCCCCACCACCCAGACAGAGGAGAGAGGTCCCACAGCAAGGAATCATGCGTCATATCAACCACCACCGGAGAAGGCCACTCTCAGTTATTTCGGCCCAGCACCCAGACAGAGGAGAGAGGTCCCACAGCAAGGAATCATGCGTCATATCAACCACCACCGGAGAAGGCCACTCTCAGTTATTTCGGCCCCACCACCCAGACAGAGGAGAGAGGTCCCACAGCAAGGAATCATGCGTCATATCAACCACCACCGGAGAAGGCCACTCTCAGTTATTTCCGCCCAGCACCCAGACAGAGGAGAGAGGTCCCACAGCAAGGAATCATGCGTCATATCAACCACCACCGGAGAAGGCCACTCTCAGTTATTTCGGCCCAGCACCCAGACAGAGGAGAGAGGTCCCACAGGAAGGAATCATGCGTCATATCAACCACCACCGGAGAAGGCCACTTTCAGTTATGTCGGCCCCACCACCCAGACAGAGGAGAGGTTCATTCAACTTTGGGTTGCACCGCAAGATCATGGTAAAGTTAAAAAAATGGAGATTCAATAAAGAAGTGCCCCGGAGTACAAGAATACATGGTTGAGGGGGAGGCAGTTATAAATGTCTATTCTGCACAAGGGAGGGACAGGTCCTGTGGGATCCATGCCTGGTTCATTTTTATAACCGTCAGCATGTCCACGTTGTCTGTGGACAGGCGGCTGCGTTTGTCAGTAATGACGCCCCCTGCAGTGCATAAAATGCTAACTCTGGCCACGTGGACAATTTGGAAACCCAGAAGTTGAATGGGGCCGAACCATCAGTCAGTACATGGAGGGGTGTGCAGACGTACTGTTCAACCATGTTAGTGAAATGCTGCCTCCTGCTAACACGTTCCGTATCAGGTGGTGGTGCAGTTAACTGTGGAGTGGAGACAAAACTTTTCCACATTTCTGCCATGCTAACCCTGCCCTCAGAGGAGCTGGCTGTGACACAGCTGCGTTGGCGACCTCTTGCTCCTCCTATCCTTTCGCCTTGGGCTTCCACCTGTTCCCCTGTGACATTTGGGAATGCTCTCAGGAGCGCCTCTACCAGCATGCGCTTGTACTCGCGCATCTTCCTATCACGCTCCAGTGCAGGAAGTAAGGTGGGCACATTGTCTTTGTACCGGGGATCCAGCAGAGTGTCAACCCAGTAGTCCGCACACGTTAAAATGTGGGCAACTCTGCTGTCGTTGCGCAGGCACTGCAGCATGTAGTCGCTCATGTGTGCCAGGCTCCCCAGAGGTAAGGACAAGCTGTCCTCTGTGGGAGGCGTATCGTCATCGTCCTCCGTATCCCCCCAGCCACGCACCAGTGATGGGCCTGAGCTGTGTCGGGTGCCACCCCGCTGTGAACCTGCTTCAGCCTCATCCTCCTCATCCTCCAGTAGTGGGCCCTAGCTGGCTACATTTGTACCTGGCCTCTGCCGTTGCAAAAAACCTCCCTCTGAGCCACTTCTAACAGACTGGCCTGAAAGTGCTAAAAATGACCCCTCATCCTCCTCCTCCTCCTCCTGGGCCACCACCTCTTCCATGATCGCCCTAAGCGTTTTCTCAAGGAGACATAGAAGTGGTATTGTAACGCTGATAACGGTGTCATCGCCACTGACCATGTTGGTGGAGTACTCGAAACAGCGCAACAGGGCACACAGGTCTCGCATGGAGGCCCAATCATTGGTGGTGAAGTGGTGCTGTTCCGCAGTGCGACTGACGCGTGCGTGCTGCAGCTGAAACTCCACTATGGCCTGCTGCTGCTCACACAGTCTCTCCAGCATGTGCAAGGTGGAGTTCCACCTGGTGGGCACGTCGCATATGAGGCGGTGAGCGGGAAGGCCAAAGTTCCGCTGTAGCGCAGACAGGTGAGCAGCGGCAGGATGTGAACGCCGGAAGCGCGCACTGACGGCCCTCACTTTATGCAGCAGCTCTGACATGTCGGGGTAGTTGTGAATGAACTTCTGCACCACCAATTTCAGCACATGCGCCAGGCAAGGGATGTGCGTCAAACCGGCTAGTCCCAGAGCTGCGACGAGATTTCGCCCATTATCGCACACCACCAGGCCGGGCTTGAGGCCCACCGGCAGAAACCACTCGTCGGTCTGTTGTTCAATACCCCGCCCCAACTCCTGCGCGGTGTGGGGCCTGTCTCCCAAACATATGAGTTTCAGAATGGCCTGCTGACGTTTACCCCGGGCTGTGCTGAAGTTGGTGGTGAAGGTGTGTGGCTGACTGGATGAGCTGGTGGAAGCAGAGGAGGAGGAAGCCGAGTAAGAGGAGGAGGCTACAGGAGGCAAAGAATGATGCCCTGCGATCCTTGGCGGCAGAAGGACGTGCGCTAAGGAACTCTCCGCCTGCGGCCCAGCCGCCACTACATTTACCCAGTGTGCAGTTAGGGAGATATAGCATCCCTGGTCATGCTTACTGGTCCACGTATCTGTGGTTAGGTGGACCTTGCCACAGATGGCGTTGCGCAGTGCACACTTGATTTTATCGGATACTTGGTTGTGCAGGGAAGGCACGGCTGTCTTGGAGAAGTAGTGGCGGCTGGGAACAACATACTGTGGGACAGCCATGAACATCAGCTGTTTGAAGCTGTCTGTGTCCACCAGCCTGAATGACAGCATTTCAAAGGCCAGTAGTTTAGAAATGCTGGCATTCAGGCCCAGGGATCGAGGGTGGCTAGGTGGGAATTTACGCTTTCTCTCCAAGGTTTGTGAGATGGAGAGCTGAACGCTGCCGTGTGAAAGGTGGAGATGCTTGGTGATGCAGGTGATGGTGTCGGTGGCACATCCTCTGTTTGGTGGGCGGCAGGTGCCAACGTTCCTCCCGAGGCGGAGATAGAGGCCGAGGCAGCAGCAGAAGAGGGAGCAGGGGGAGCCAGAGTGAGTTCCTTGCTTTCAAGGTGTTTACTCCACTGCAGTTCATGTTTTGCATGTAGATGCCTGGTCATGCAGGTTGTGCTAAGGTTCAGAACGTTAATGCCTCGCTTCAGGATCTGATGGCACAGCATGCAAACCACTCGGGTCTTGTCGTCAGCACATTGTTTAAAGAAGTGCCATGCCAGGGAACTCCTTGAAGCTGCCTTTGGGGTGCTCGGTCCCTGGTGGCGGTGGCCAGTAGCAGGCGAACTCTCTTGGCAGCGGCTGGTCTGCTTTTGCCCCCTGCTCCCTCTTTTGCTACGCTGTTGGCTCGGTCTCACCACTGCCTCTTCCTCTGAACTATGAAAGTCAGTGGCACGACCTTAATTCCATGTGGGGTCTAGGACCTCATCGTCCCCTGCATCGGCTTCCACACAGTCTTCCTCCCTGACCTCCTGTTCGGTCTGCACACTGCAGAATGACGCAGCAGTTGGCACCTGTGTTTCGTCATCATCAGAGACGTGCGGACTCCGATGAGGTGGTATTCCCATGTCCTCATCATCAGGAAACATCAGTGGTTGTGCATCAGTGCATTCTATGTCTTCCACCACTGGGGAAGGGCTAGGTGGATTCCCTTGGGAAACCCTGCCAGCAGAGTCTTCAAACAGCATAAGAGACTGCTGCATAACTTGAGGCTCTGACAGTTTCCCTAATATGCATGGGGGTGATGTGACAGACTGATGGGCTTGGTTTTCAGGTGCCACCTGTGCGCTTTCAGCAGAAGACTGGGTGGGAGATAATGTTGTGAACATGCTGGATCCACTGTCGGCCACCCAATTGACTAGCGCCTGTACCTGCTCAGGCCTTACCATCCTTAGAATGGCATTGGGCCCCACCAAATATCGCTGTAAATTCTGGCGGGTACTGGAACCTGAGGTAGTTGGTTCACTAGGACGTGTGGCTGTGGCAGAATGGCCACGTCCTCTCCCAGCACCAGAGGGTGCACTAACACCACCGCGACCGCGTCCGCGTCCCTTACTAGATGTTTTCCTCATTGTTACCGTTCACCAAGCACCACAATAAGGAAAAAAATATTTGGCCCAATGTATTGATTTCAAATTCAGGCCTTTTTTTTACAGGCACCTAACGCTATCTGCCTATTTGTTTATGTAGCGTATTACACTAATCCAGGCACAGCAGTAACCACTGATTTAGGGGAATATCTCTTTTAGGGCTAGTATTTAGGCCCTGGATGAAAGGTATCCTTTTATGGACAGATTTACACTTGGCCTGCAACAGCTGGGACACCAGATTAAGGGTATTGCTATTTTGGCAAATTAATTTCACCCCAGAACAAAATATATGTTTTGGCGGACACTATGAAACCTGGCCTGCAACAGCTGGGACACCAGATTCAGGGTATTGCTATTTTTGCAAATTAATTTCACCCCAGAACAAAATATATGTTTTGGCGGACACTATGAAACCTGGCCTGCAATAGCTGGGACACCAGATTCAGGGTATTGCTATTTTGGCAGATTAATTTCACCCCAGAACAAAATATATGTTTTGGCGGACACTATGAAACCTGGTCTGCAACAGCTGGGACACCAGATTCAAGGTATTGCTATTTTGGCAAATTAATTTCACCCCAGAACAAAATATATGTTTTGGCGGACAATATGAAACCTGGCCTGCAACAGCTGGGACACCAGATTCAGGGTATTGCTATTTTGGCAGATTAATTTCACCCCAGAACAAAATATATGTTTTGGCGGACACTATGAAACCTGGCCTGCAACAGCTGGGACACCAGATTCAGGGTATTGCTATTTTGGCAGATTAATTTCACCCCAGAACAAAATATATGTTTTGGCGGACACTATGAAACCTGGCCTGCAACAGCTGGGACACCAGATTCAGGGTATTGCTATTTTGGCAGATTAATTTCACCCCAGAACAAAATATATGTTTTGGCGGACACTATGAAACCTGGCCTGCAACAGCTGGGACACCAGATTCAGGGTATTGCTATTTTGGCAGATTAATTTCACCCCAGAACAAAATATATGTTTTGGCGGACACTATGAAACTTGGCCTGCAACAGCTGGGACACCAGATTCAGGGTATTGCTATTTTGGCAAATTAATTTCACCCCAGAACAAAATATATGTTTTGGCGGACACTATGAAACCTGGCCTGCAACAGCTGGGACACCAGATTCAGGGTATTGCTATTTTGGCAGAATAATTTCACCCCAGAACAAAATATATGTTTTGGCGGACACTATGAAACTTGGCCTGCAACAGCTGGGACACCAGATTCAGGGTATTGCTATTTTGGCAAATTGAATTTCACCCCAGAACAAAATATATGTTTTGGCGGACACTATGAAACCTGGCCTGCAACAGCTGGGACACCAGATTCAGGGTATTGCTATTTTGGCAGATTAATTTCACCCCAGAACAAAATATATGTTTTGGCGGACACTATGAAACCTGGCCTGCAACAGCTGGGACACCAGATTCAGAGTATTGCTATTTTGGCAATTGAATTTCACCCCAGAACAAAATATATGTTTTTGCGGACACTATGAAACCTGGCCTGCAACAGCTGGGACACCAGATTCAGGGTATTGCTATTTTGGCAAAATAATTACACCCCAGAACAAAACATATGTTTTGGCGGACACTATGAAACCTGGCCTGCAACAGCTGGGACACCAGATCCAGGGTATTGCTATTTTGGCAATTGAATTTCACCCCAGAACAAAATATATGTTTTGGCGGACACTATTATATTTTGCCAGCCACAGCTGAAACCACTGATTTATGGTATTGCTATTTTGGCAATTGAATTTCACCACAGAAAATAATCTATCCTTTGCCAGACAGCAGACAGTATTATACTTGTCTAGCCAAAGCTGGAAAACCAGATTTAGGGGATTGGTATTTGGGCAATTGTATTTAACCCCTTAACCTCTTGCCGACCGCCTCACGCAGGATTGCGTCCTGCGGGCGGTCGGTCTGTTCCTCCTTGACGCGCCCGCGCGTCATCTCGCGAGAGGCGAGATTTCCTGTGAACAGCGCTGCGTGCGCGTTCACAGGATCACGTCGGGGACAAGGTAAGCTACAGCCTGCCAGCGCTGATCGTGCGCTGGCAGGCTGTAGAAGTAAAAATGGCATATCAGACGCTGTTTTGTTAACAGCGTCTGATATGCTTGCTGATCGTTCCTTTGGTGGTCCCATTTGCTTGGGACCACCAAAGAAACTTTTATAAGTGCACCAAAACACCACACAGACCACCCCCCACCCATCCACCCCACCCCCACCCCCCACTGATTAACCCCTGATTAACCCCTGATTAACCCCCGATCACCCCATGTCACCCCCTGACACTAATTACCCCACTGTAAGGTTCATTCAGACGTACGTATGTGTTTTGCGGATCCATGGATCCACGGATCCGCAAAACACGGACACCAGCAATGTGCTTTCCGCATTTTGCGGATCCGCACATTGCCAGAACTATATAGAAAATGCCTTTTCTTGTCCGCAATTGCGGACAAGAATAGGACATGCTCTATCTTTTGCGGAGCTGCGGCCGGATGCTTGGGGCCGAAACCCGGAAGTTTGCGGCCGCAGCTCCGCAAATGCTGATGCGGCGAGCGCATAGTGTGCTCTCCGCATCACGCCAGCCCCATTCACACTGAATGGGTCCGCATCTATTCCGCAGAATTGCGGAATAGATGCGGACATTTTTGCGGACGTGTGAATGGGGCCTTACTACTTTTTTGCACATTTTTGGCAGAGATTTTTTCATCCACATTGATTGATGCGAATGAAGAAATCTGTGCCGTTCATTTTTTTCTTTTCAGCGCAGAGACTGAACGGGAAAAAAATCTCATTACCCGTATGCTCAATATAAGGAGAATCGCAGAAACTCCTAATGCTGGCCATACGTGTAATGATTGCGGAGACCCTCAAATGCCAGGGCAGTACAAACACCTCACATGTGACCCCATTTTGAGAGAAGACACCCCAAGGTATTCCGTGAGGGGTATGGCGAGTTCATGCAAAATTTTATTTTTTGTCACAAGTTAGTGAAATATGAGACTGTAAAAAAAAAAAAAAAAAAATCAATTTCCGCTAACTTGTGCCAAATTTTTTTTTTTATGTGAACTCGCCATGCCCCTCACGGATTACCTTGGGGTGTCTTCTTTCCACAATGGGGTCACATGTGGGGTATTTATACTGTCCTGGCATTTTAGGGGTCCTAAAGTGTGAGAATCCAAATGCGTAAAAATGGCCTGTGAAATCCTAAAGGCACTCATTGGTTTTAGGGCCCCTTTGCGCATCTTGGCTGCAAAAAAGTGTCACTCATGTGGTGTCGCCGTACTCAGGAGAAGTAGGGCAATGTGTTTTGGGGTGTATTTTTATATATACCCATGCTGGGTGTGAGAAATATCTCTGTAAACGACAACTTTTTACATTTTTTTATTCAAAGTTGTCAGTTTACAGAGATATTTCTCACACAAAGTATGGGTATATGTAAAATACACCCCAAACACATTGCCCGACTTCTCCTGAGTACGGCGATACCACATGTGTGCCACTTTTTGCAGCCAAGATGCGCAAGGGCCCTAAAACCAATGAGTACCTTTTAGGAGGGCATTTTACGCATTTTTCTTCTCACGCTTTAGGGCCCCTAAAATGCCAGGGCAGTATAAATACCCCACATGTGACCCCATTTTGGAAAGAAGACACCCAAGGTATTCGCTGAGGGGCATAGTGAGTCCATGAACAATTTAACTTTTTGTCAAAAGTTAGCAGAAAGGTAGACTTTATGAGAAAAACAATAAAAATCAATTTCCGCTAACTTGTGCCAAAAAAATCTTCTATGAACTCGCCATGCCCCTCACAGAATACCTTGGGGTGTCTTCTTTCCAAAATGGGGTCACATGTGGGGTATTTATACTGCCCTGGCATTTTAGGGGCCCTAAAGCGTGAGAAGAAAAATGCGTAAAATGCCCTCCTAAAAGGTACTCATTGGTTTTAGGGCCCCTTTGCGCATCTTGGCTGCAAAAAGTGGCACACATGTGGTATCGCCGTACTCAGGAGAAGTAGGGCAATGTGTTTTGGGGTGTATTTTTGCATATACCCATACTTTGTGTGAGAAATATCTCTGTAAATTGACAACTTTGAATAAAAAAATGTAAAAAGTTGTCAGTTTACAGAGATATTTCTCTCACCCAACATGGGTATATGTAAAAATACACCCCAAAACACATTGCCCTACTTCTCCTGAGTACGGCGATACCACATGAGTGGCACTTTTTTGCAGCCAAGGTGCACAAAGGGGCCCAAATTCCAACGAGTACCTTTAGGTTTTACATGGCGGCTCACAATTTAGCCCCGCCCAAAATGCCAGAACAGTACAAACACCCCACAAATGACCCCATTTTGGAAAGTAGACACCCCAAGGTATTCACTGAGGGGCATAGTGAGTCCGTCTGAGATTTTTTTTTTTTGCCAGAAGTTAGCAGAAATTGAAACTTTTTTTTTTTTTTTTTTTTTCTCAGAAAGTGTCATTTTCCGCTAACTTGTGAAAAAAATGAAATGATACATGAACTCACCATGCCCCTCCGCGAATACTTTGGGGTGTCTTCTTTCTAAAATGGTGTGATTTGGGGGTATTTATACTATCCTGACATTCTAGCCCCTGAAGAAACAGGACAGGTGCTCAGAAAGTCAGAGCTGCTTCAAAATGCAGAAATTCACTTTTTGCACCATAGTTTGTAAACGCTATAACTTTTACCCAAACCAATAAATATACACTTATTGGACTTTTTTTATCAAAGACATGTAGAACAATAAATTTAGAGAAAAATTTATATAGAAATGTAGTTTTTTTGAAAAATTTTACAACAGAAAGTGAAAAATGTCATTTTTTTGCAAAAATTTCGTTAAATTTGTATTAATGGCAAAAAAAGTAAAAATGTCAGCAACAATGAAATACCACCAAATGAAAGCTCTATTAGTGAGAAGAAAAGGAGGTAAAATTCATTTGGGTGGTAAGTTGCATGACGGAGCAATAAACGGTGAAAGTAGTGTAGTGCGGAATTGTAAAAAGTGGCCTGGTCATTAAGGGTGTTTAAGCTAGGGGGGCTTAAGTGGTTAATAAAATATAGAAATTGCTATCCTGAGTTTCTAGGGGTGACAATTAGCACAGCCAAGCCCCTGATGTAGGATATAGCAAAAAAAAACTAGTATTGTTAGATTGATGGACTTGGTGGCAGCTTCTTCTGGTGCACCACAAGTCACAAAATGGCCGCCGATCACCCCAGAAAATAAGTGACAGAAAAACGCTCTGTGCAGCCTAAAAACCAGTGAGCAAGTAATTAGCAGAAGTTCAATCATTCACAGCTGTAGATCGATCCGTTCATTAGGTGCTGTTGCTGACTTTTCCCTGCCTAATCTCGCCCTCACAGAAGCTGCGTCCTCTCCGTACACTAATCAGAGCAGTGTGACGTGTGGCGCTACGTGACTCCAGCTTAAATAGAGGCTGGGTCACATGCTGCACTTGGCCAATCACAGCCATGCCATTAGTAGGCATGGCTGTGATGGGCTCTTAGGGCAAGAAGTAAAACGCTAGCTAATTGGCTGCTGTGCGGCCCTTCAGAAAGCGGGAAGTAATTGACGAACAACAAACCCGAACTTTTTTGAAAATGTCCGGGTTCGGGTCCGTGTCCCGGACACCCCAAAATTTGGTACGAACCCGAACGATGCTCGAACTGTTCGCTCAACACTAGCGGTGGTCGCACACAGGCAACAGCACAGCAAAAGAGGGAGCAGGGTGCAACAGCGCAGCGGTCGTTCCAGAGACAGTATGCCTTCTACTGTCCCCCACACCCAGGCACCGAGCACACCAAGGCCTGCTCCAAGAAGTTCATTGGCGTGGCAGTTCTTCACATAATGTCCTGACGACAAGACACGAGGGGTTTGCATGTTGCGCCATCAGAGCCTGAATCGAGGCTTAAACGTTCTTAACCTGAGTACAACCTGCATGACCAGGCATCTACATGCAAAGCATGAACTGCAGGGGAGTAAACATCTTTAAAACAAGGAACTCTCTCATGCTCCTCCTGTTACCTCTTCTGCTGCTGGCTCGGCCTCTCCCACCTCTGGCGTCACCGTGGCTACTGGTGATCAGCAAACAGAGGATGTTCCTCACATCACCACATGCGACAACATCACCAAGCATCTCCACCATGTCACACGGCAGCATTCAGCTGTCCATCTCCCAAACATTGGAGAGAAGGAGGAAATACCCACCTACCCGACCTCAAGCCCTGGCCCCGAATGCCAGAATTTTAAAATTACTGGTCTTTGAAATGCTGTCATTCCGTCTGGTAGAGACGGACTGTTTCAAACAGCTGATGACTGTGGCTGTCCCCCGGTACGTTGTTTCCAGCCGGCACTACTTTTCCAGGCAAGCCGTCCCTTCCCTGCACAACCAAGAGGAGGATAAAATGAAGTGTGCGCTGCGCAACACCATCTGTGGCAAAGTCCACATAACCACAGATACATGGACCAGTAAGCACGGCCAGGGTCGCGATATCTGCCTAATTGCACACTGGGTAAACGTGGCGGCTGGGCCCGAGGCGGATAGCGGTTTGGTGCATGTCCTTCCACCACCGAGGATCGCTGGGCAGTATTCGTTGCCTCCTGTTGCTTCCACCTCCTACTCCGCATCATCCTCCTCCTACTCCTCATATACCACCCCCACATTCGGTCATCGAAAGTTTCTTAAAAACTACCCAGACATGTCAGAGCTGCTGTTGAAAGTGCGGTCCGTATGTGCGCGCTTTCGGAGTTCTCACCCTGCTGCTGCTCGCCTGTCTGCTCTGCATCGTAACTTTGGCCTTCCTGCTCACCGCTTCATATGCGACATGCCCACCAGCTGGAACTCCACCTTACATATGCTGGAGAGACTGTGAGAGCAGCAGCGGGCGAAAGTGGAGTTTCAGATGCAGTATGCAGGGGTCAGTCGCTCTGTGGATAAGCACCACTTCACCACCAGTAACTGGGCCTGCATGTGAGACCTGTATACCTTGTTGCGGTTTTTAGAGTACTCAACCAACATGGCCAGTGGTGATGATGCCGTTGTTAGCATTACAATACCCCTTCTATGTCTCCTTGAAAAAATATTACGGCGATGATGGAAGAGGATGCGGCACAGGAGGAGGAGGAAGAGGGGGCATTTCACAGGGTTTCAGGCAGGTCATACAGAAGTGGCTCAGAGGGTGGGTTCCTGCACCAGCAGAGGCCAGGTACACATGTGGACAGCCAGGGCACACTTCTGGAGGATGAGGATGAGGTAGAGGAGGAGGAACTGGTTTCACTGCAGCGTGGCACCCTACGCAGCTCAGGGCCATCACTGGAGCGTGGCTGGGGGGATACGGAGGACACAGACGATACACCACCTACAGAGGACAGCTTATCGTTACCTCTGGGAAGCCTTGCACACATTTGCGACTACATGCTGCAGTGCCTGCGCAACGACAGCAGAGTTGCCCACATTTTAACTTGTGCTGACTACTGGGTTGCCACCCTGCTGGATCCCTGGTACAAGGACAACGTGCCCACCTTAATTCCCACACTAGAGCGTAAAAGGAAGATGTGTGACTACAAGCGCACGCTGGTAGACGTGCTCCTGAGGGCATTCCCAACTGACACGGGGGGAAAAGTAGAAGCACAAGGCAGAGGCGGAGGAAGAGGTCGCCAACGCAGCTGTGTCACGGCCAGCTCCTCAGACAGCAGGTTAGCATGGCCGAGATGTGGAAAAGTTTGGTCACCGCGCCACAGCAAACTGCACCACCAGCTGATAGGGAACGTGTTAGCAGGAGGCAGCATTTCAACAACATGGTGGAACAGTATGTGTACACACGCCTCCACGTACTGACTGATGGTTCTGCCCCATTCAACTTCTGGGTCTCCAAATTCTCCACATGGCCAGAGCTTGCCCTTTATGAATTGGAGGTGCTGGCCTGCCCTGCGGCCAGTTTATTGTCTGAACGTGTATTTAGCACGGCAGGTGGCGTCATTACAGACAAACGCAGCCGCCTGTCCACAGCCAAAGTTGACAAGCTCACGTTCATTAAAATGAACCAGGCATGGATCCCGCAGGGCTTGTCCGTACCTTGTGCAGAATAGACATTTATAACTGCCTCGCCCTCAACCATACATTCTTGTACTCCAGGACACTGCTGCATTGGTGGGTGACATGATGCCTGTTTTGCTGTTATGGGACCTCTCTCCTCTGTCTAGGTGCCAGGGGCCTACATTAATGATAATCGCCTGCTGCATTGGTGGGTGACATGATGCCTGTTTTGCTGTTATGGGAACGCTCACCTCTGTCTGGGTGCTATGGCCTACATAAATGATATTGGCCTGTTCCATTGCTGGGTAACATAATGCCTGTTTTGCTGTTATGGGAACGCTCACCTCTGTCTGGGTGCTAGGGCCTACATAAATGATAATGGCCTGTTCCATTGCAGGTTTACCTGAGGCTTGTGTTGCTGTTACGGGACCGCTCTCCTCTTTGCAGGAGCCATGGGCCTGAATGAGTGATTGTTGCCTGTGGCACTGCTGGGTGAAATCAATACTGTTTTGGCATGATTTTAACTCTCCTATTTGTTGGTGCCAGGGTCCTGAGTCTGTGAATGAGGCCTGTGGCGCTGCAGGAAGACATGAATCCTTTATGGCTTTGTGGAGAACTTCAACTACCATAGCATTCCCACCTGACGCCACCCCAACCTCTTATTCCACCTCCTCCTCCATGTTGCCAATTAATATTGGTTAATTTTTATTTATTTTAAGTAATTTTCCTATTTACATTTGTTTGAAGGGCATTTACCTACATTTTGCTGCCTTTTGCAGCCCTCTAGCCCTTTCCAGGGCTATTTTTCAGCCATTTTAGTGCCCAAAAGTTCGAGTCTCCATTGACTTCAATGGGGTTTAGGTTCGGGGTCAAGTTCGAACCCGAACATTTTCGTGAAGTTCGGCCAAACTTTCGAACCCGAACATCCAGGTGTCCGCTCAACTCTACTGGAGAACTCATCTCTAGTGGATTCATAGTTTTCTCTGAGTTTCTGTGTTGCTTTTATTGTACGTTTGGGTCTTACACTCTGTTCAGTATTATCTGCAGAATCTGCTCCCTGTATGTCTGCCGGTTCAGAGGCATGATGTATCTGCGTTGGTTCAGCCATAAAAGAGTGTTCAGAGCCTTGTCTAGACATTTTGTACGGTTTTGCCAAAAATGGTACTGTCTCTTTAAACTCTTCCGGACACATGACGTACCGGTACGCCATGTTGTCCCGATACTTAAGGATACCGATCACTGACGCCCGCCGGGCGGTAATCAGAACTGGGTGCCTGCTCAAATCATTGAGCAGGCATCTTGGGTCAATGCCCAGGGGGGTCCTGTTACCCCCCCATATCGGCGATCGTTGCAAACCGCACGTCAAGTCAGACCTGCGGTTTCTGATCCCCGCGATCCGCCGGGATCAGAAACTTGTAACTACTTAAATTAGTATTTTTTAACCCCTAACCCCCCCCCCTCCCACCTCCTCTATAATATTCATTGGTGGCCAGTGGAATAGCAGAGTGTCAGCACATTGCTGACACTCTGCTATAAGCTGCTGACATCTGTGCTGGTGGAGATGTCAGCAGTCTAACCCCTTCCATGCCGTGGTCCATACGGATCGCTGTATGGAAGGGGTTAAAAGGGAGCTCCCTCTCTCATTCGAGGCTGCTGTGCCCGTGCAGCCCCCGATTCTTGAGGGCATCACAGAGGGAGCGGGCCCCCCTCCCTCCCCATCCCCCGCTGCTCTGTTCTGGCAGCGGGTGATGGTTACTATGGCAACAGGATGCCTTCACAGGCGTCCTGCTTGTCATGGTAATGGCAAGTCTGATCTGACTTCTGCTACAGACTTTAAGTAAAAAAGACAGTACAGTACATTATATAGTGTACTGTACTGTATTATACAGACATCAGACCCACTGGATCTTCAAGGACCAATTGGGTCTGGGTCAAAAAAAATGAAAAAAAAAATGAAAAAAATTTTTTATCACTGAATAAAAATTTAAAAAATATAATAAACTACACATATTTCCATAGAAACCTGCTCTATAACAATATCACATGACCTTACCCCTCAGGTGAGCACCAAAAAAAAAAAAGGTGTAAAAAAGCCATTTTTGTCACCTTACATCACAAAAAGTGTAATAGCCATCAAAAAGGTGTATGCCTCCCAAGACAGTACCAATTAAACCGCCATCTCATCCCGCAAAAAATAAGCTCCTACATAGCACAATCACCCCGAAAAATAAAAAAAGTATGGCTCTCACACTATGAAGACACTAAAACATGATTTTTTTTCCCTAAAATGCTGTTATTGTATTACACTAAACTAAATAAAAAAAGTATACATATTATGTATCGACGCGTCCGTAAAAGCCTGCTCTATAAAAATGTCACATGATCTGACCCCTCAGGTAAATAGCGTAAAAAAAATTAAATAAAAACAGTGTAAAAAAATATTTTTTTGTCACCTCACAAAACAAAAAGTGTAATAGAAAGCGATCAAAAAGCTATATGCACCCAAAAATATTGCCACCCGACATAGGACAATCGCCCAAAAAAATTAAAAAAATATGGCTCTCAGACTATGGAGACATTAAAACATGATTTTTTTTTGGTTTCAAAAACTAAATTATTGTGTAAAACTTAAATAAATAACCAAAAAGTATACATATTAGGTATCGCCGCATCCGTAAAACCCTGCTCTATAAAAATAACACATGACCTAATCCCTCAGATGAACACAGCAAAAAAAATAATATAAATACGGTGTCAAAGGCCATTTTTGTCACCTTACATCACAAAAAGTGTAATAGCAAGTATCCAAAATGTTATATGCACCCCATGATAGTTCCAATAAAACCGACATCTCATCCCGCAAAAAAGGAGCCCCTAGATAAGACAGTCGCCCAAAAAAATAAAATAAAAATATGGCTTTCAGAATGTGGAGACAGTAAAAAATCATTTTTTTCAAAAATGCTTTATTATGTAAAACTGAAACAAAACCCCCCAAAAAGTAGTCATATTTGGTATTGTCGCGTCCGTAACTACCTGCTCTACAGAAATGGCACATGATCTAACCAGCTGTAAATAATAAAAAATAAAAACTGTCCCAAAACAGCTATTTTTTTGCAAATTTTCCATTTTAATCCGTTTTTTCCAGTAACAAAGCAAGGGTTAACAGCCAAACAAAACTCAATATTTATTGCGCAGATTCTGTATTTTTCAGAAACTGCTGTATGGCCAAACGGCAGGTTGCAGAAGGAAAGGAACGCTATATGGTTTTTGGAAGACAGATTTTGCTGGACTGGTTTTTTGGCACCATGTCCCATTTGAAGCCCCCCTGATGCACGACTACAGTAGAAACTCCAAAAAAGTGACTCCATCTAAGAAAGTACACCCCTTAAGGTATTTAAAACTGATTTTACAAACTTTAACCCTTTAGGTGTTCCACAAGAGTTATTGGCAAATGGAGGTGAAATTTCAGAATTTCTATTTTTTTGTTACCTTGCCTCAAAAAAGGTGTAATATAGAGCAACCAAAAATCATATTTACCCTAAAATAGTACCAACAAAACTGCCACCTTATCCCGTAGTTTCCAAAATGGGGTCACTTTTTTGGAGTTTCTACTCTAGGGGTGCACCAGGGGGGCTTTAAATGGGACATGGTGTAGATAAACCAGTCCAGCAAAATCTGCCTTCCAAAAACCACACGGCGCTCCTTTCCCTCTACGCCCTGCCGCGTGGCCATACAGTAGTTTATGACCACATATGGGGTGTTTCTGCAAACTACAGCATCAGGACAATAAAGATTGGGTTTTGTTTGGCTGTTAACCCTTGCTTAGTTACTGGAAAAAATGGATTGAAATAGAAAAATTGCCAAAAGATTGAAATTCTGAAATTTCATCTCCATTTGAGAGACATTTGTAAAATCAGTTTTGAATACCTTGAGGGGTGTAGTTTCTAGAATGGGGTAATTTTTGGGTGGTTTCTATTATGTAAGCTTCACAAAGTGACTTTAGACCTGAACTGGTCCCTAAAAAGTGGGTTTTTGAAATTTCTGAAAATTTTCAAGATTTGCTTCTAAACTTCTAAGCCTTGTAGCGTCCCCAAAAATAAAACGTCATTCCCAAAATGATCCAAACATTGAGTAGACATATGGGAAATGTAAATTAATAACTTTTTTTGGCGGCATCACTGTATTATAGGAGTAGACAAAATGAAACTTGGAAAATTGCTAATATTTCCAAATTTTTTGTCAATTTGGTATTTTTTTATAAATAAAAATGATTTTTTTTTTAACTCCATTTTCCCAGTGAAATGAAGTACAATATGTGATGAAAAAACTATCTCAGAATGGCCTAGATAAGTAAAGGCGTTTTAAAGTTATTCACACATAAAGTGACACTAGTCAGATTTGCAAAAAATGGCCTGGTCCTTAGGGTGAAAATGAGCCCAGTCCATAGGGAGTTAAGAAGACAAACAGCAGCTTAGACAGGTGAGGTAACAGTGCAATGTAGAGAAACAGCTTTCAACATTCACGTAAAGTGCAGTAAACTTGTGAGACCATTTGCTTTCACAAGATGGAGGATGGCCCTGAGCTTGATTGCAGATTAGGCACACACATATACACAGCAGGCTGTAGGAATTCTATGCATCTTTTGACTATTCTGACTCTGATTGTTGTAATAGCGATTTATTTCTTGTGAGACCTCTATGCCTGGCCTGTATAAGCAGATATAATCACTGCGGACATTTCTTATCAGATAGCTTGAACTCACCAACACCTTGTTCATTAGTATAATTTGCTTTATTCTTTACATCTGATAACAGAGTATATAAGAACAGATGGATTCCGGTATTGTGCAGTCAAAAGATGATGCTTTTATTACTGTACATGAAAATACACGTGTACCTGATTCATGAGGCTAAAGTATGGAGACACATGAAGTGAAGTACACAGAAGAAGGGGTGGAGCATAGAAAGGAAATGAGTCATAAATATCAAGAATAAGAAAAACAATAGCAAAAACGGCCACTAGATGGGAGCATATAACCACATATAGAAATACTGCATATGAAATGGTTCAATGAATTAAACTATATAAATCCACATAAATTTAACTGTGTGGCAGCACACCAGACAATATGTTTTTTGGCTGGACAAATACTTTCGTCAGGCAGAAACAACTTTAACACGTACAGGTAAGTCACTGCATGAATACAGGTAAATTAATTGAACTTATTATGGTGCCGAAACACAGTTTTAAAAAAGACAACAGTGTATTTAATATGTGATAATAAATGAAAAAATTATAGTTATAAAAACCCTGTAGGATAAAAACATTGTAGTAACAAATACAAAAAACAAACATAAAAATATAATAATATTAACAATAATTAATAGGATGATACAATAATACCTTAAAATTGGGAAGTCTCTGCAATAATGAGAATGGCCACAAGAGGTCAGCGACGTCCTATGAAAAAAGTATAAAAATGATACAAACTATACATCTACCATACAACTTCCTTAATAAAAATGAGAGTGTCTAAGGAGGACTCATGTCTAGTATAAATAAAATAATATCAAGTGTTCATTGATTCAGATTTTTCTGGTGTACAGTTCAGTTGTAGTACAGTTTCAGCCACTTCTCTTTTAATCTATTTAAATCTCTTTTAAATGTAAGGGACCTACCTGCACGTGTTAAAGTTGTTTCTGCCTGACAAAGATGCTAGTCTGGCCCTAAAATGCGTTGCCTGGAAGACTGTAAATAAGGTAGGTATTGTTTAATTAATATAGACTTGCTGTGTTACCTTGTCTACTCCACTGTCGCATTCCATCTTCTACAGCTTCTCCTGTGTTTAAAACAAAAATAGATTCAAATTGAAAATCTACAAAAAAAAGGTACATTTAAAAATGTTAACTCCATTTTCCTTAAATTCTTGTGGAACATCTAAAGGATTAACAAAGTTTATAAAATAAGTTTTGAAAACTGAGGGGTGTAGTTTCTAAAATGGGCACATTTTGTGTGGTTTCTCTTATGTAAGCCACTTAAAGTCACTTCAAAACTGAATTAGTCCTTAAAAAAATGATTTTCAGAAATTTTCTTGAAAAATTGATTCTAAAATTCTAAGAATAATTTGCAAAATGATACTTTTACTGTTTTATGTGGTATCACTATCTATTGTATATTTAAAGCAGAGAATTTTTTTTTCTGTAAACTTTTTATAAATTAATGTTAAAGGGGTTGTCCAGGTTCTGAGCTGAACCCGGACATAAACATAATTTCACCAAGCAGCCCCCCTGATGTGAGCATCGGAGCATTTGATTTACAGGAACACACTGCCAGGCGAAGGCTTCCACCCAGCAGTGTGTTCTGTCACATCGCCGGCTCTGATGGGATGTCTTTAGAGCTGCCCTAGCCGTTTTACAGGCTAGGGCAGCGCTAAAGCCCGCCCATCAGTGCCGGTGATGTCACCATGCTCACTGCTGGGCGGAAGCCTCCGCCTGGCAGCCCTAAAGAGAGCCCGGCTCGTCACTGGAACTCCTAAAAATGCCTTTGCCCTGCACAATTCAGCGCAGGGCAAAGGAGAGCATCGGAGCATGAACTTCTCAGATGCTCAAGTCAGGGGGAATGCCTGGGTGAAAATGGGGATATGTCCGGGTTCAGCTATGAACCTGGACAACCCCTTCAAACATATCAACTCAAATTGACCACCAGCATGAAGTACAGTGTGTCATGAGAAAACAGTCTCAGAATCACTTGGATAAGTAAAAGCATTCCAAAGTTATTACCACATACAATTTTGCAAAAATAGGCTCTGTCAGGAAGGGGTTAAATTAAAGGGTTAATCCAATTTCACAAACAGCCCCCCCCATGTGCCGGGCCCCTCACTGGTAATGTACTTACCCCGCTCCCCACTTCCTGCGCTGCTCCTGGTCCCAGTACTGCCTGTGCTGCTTTTCTCTGTACACAGTTAAACACGGTTAAAAACATCTGGTGTCGGGGGGGGGTGGGGGTATAGCCAATGGCAGGCTCGTCCCCGTCTTCCATTGGCTGGTCCCCCCCGATACCGGATGTTTTCATCCGTGTACAGGAAGAAGCAGCAGCGGCGGTGCGGGGATCAGGAGCGGCGCAGGGAGCGGGGTATCTTACCTGTGAGGAGTCCGGCACATGGGGGGCTGTTTGTGAAATTGGATAACCCTTTTAATGGGTCAGTGTACAATTCAGATGCCATCGGTTATAAAAAAAAAAAAAAAATGGATGATGTGCAGAGTGAAAAATTGCAAGAGTGAAATTACCGTAATTAAATGGATGCAGCGGTGAAAACAAGCAAAATCTCATTATTAATGAGTGAGGATTTATCGTTTTAATTTTGGCGAAGTGTTAAAAAGTTCAACACTGTTTCAACAGAATATAAATAATTAAAGAGGTGTCAAGCAATATACTGTATCTAGTGCATAAAAGAAGCAATGCCATAACATATAATCAAAGTATCATTGACATAAAATCTATACCGACTGCGTCGGCTATCTGCAGAAGAGAAAGATGTAAGAACAAGGCCTTATGCACACGAACGTTGTGTGCCCGTGGCCGTATTGCGGCGCGCAACACACAGGCACCGACCCTTTTGAACTCAGCATCACGGATGGAGACCCATTTATTTGAATGGGTACGCAATCACGGATATGTGGAACGGAAGCAAGGATCGGAACCCCATGGAAGCACTACGGAGTCAGTTGAATGGGTCCCAATCCGTCCCGGTCGCCGCACGGACGTTGCCCTTGCATTGGGGACCGCAAATTGCGGTCCCCAATGCACAGAATGGACACACAATGTTTGTGTGCACTAGCCCTAAGGCAGAGACATGGATAGTAAGAGAGAGGCGGTAGAGTAGCTAGAATGAAAAGAAAGAAGAGGGATGGGGATAATTATTTATATAATTATTATATTATTAATATTTGGTGCTTGAGGTGGGCGTTTGCCAAATGCATGGTCCTCAGGTGCTAAGAGCACAGCCTAGAATGTCTTACACAAGCTGGCTAACCTCCAAACCTAGAAACCAGGCACATGCAACAGTTAAATGGTGGTAGCCAGGGGCGTTGCTAGGGTCTCAAGCCCAAGCCCCAATGAATATGGCCCAGTTCTCTAAATCGACCCTCCACCCTCACTTTCCTGTACTTTCTATACAGCAACACATACCTCTCACATCCAGGGCCTCCCAGGTGATGTCTCTTTCGATGTAGATCTTCCCTGTCATCATCTTCTCCATTCGGTCCAGACAACTTCTTTCAGCCGCGCCTCGTCTCTGCAGAGTGTGACACACAGACGTCTTAGCTTCCTCACATTTCTATCATCATCCCCCAACCTAGAGTCCCCACAGTGTTATCCTGCTGCTCGCTGTGCTCCCTAATACCCCCAAATATCATACTGAAGAAAAACGAGCCCCCCCATAGTAATAGTGCTCCTCAAAGTCCCACCAATAGTATAGTAATCCCCTTCTTGAATTCCCCCATTAGTAATACTGCCCCCTATAGTGCCCCCAACCTTGATAATGCTCCCCAAGAGTGCCTCCATTAGTAGAAGAGTCGTCTAGTATTAATAATGCTCTCATAGAGCCCCCAGTAGAAATAAGGCCCCTCTTGTTCCCACAGTGGTAGTAAAGCTCTCTACAGACTCCGCAGTAGTAATAAGGCCCCCACATTACTGTTAGTAGAAATAAGGTGGATCTACAAGTCACTCCTACAAAGCCACCAGTAGTAATAAGAATGCCTGTAATGTCCCCTGTATTTAAAATTCCCTTACAGTGCCCCAGTATTTATATCGTCCCCCACTGTTATAATGCTTACCCTGAAGTGCCCCCAGTATTTATAATTCCCTTTGCAGTGCCCCCTTTAGTTATATTCCTCTCTCCACCATACAGTCCCATGTAAATAACATCACACCATCTCTCCTGCCCCCTCCAAAATACAGTCCCATGTAAATAACACTATTTCCCTCCCTCCGCCATAGAGGCCCATGTGTCACGGTGGGTGAGGGAAGGAAAGAAAGCCAAATACAACCACAGTAACAAAACACCAGACTAGGCCCCAAAGCTAGGGAAGAGGGAGAGGTCCCCATCTTACAATCCGTGAACATTTCCCTGACTGCTGAGAACCTTTCCCTGACAGCATGAGCAAATCCTAAAGGTGAAAGTACTCATGCACTGGAACCTAAGTCCTGCTGAAACAAACCCTCAGCTAGGGAGCAGGAGATAGACAACCGGTTCCTTCCACCGTGAAGGAACCAGCATCTCCCTGAGGCCTAGTCAGAACAAACAACAAAAGGGAAGGAAGGAGGACTTCGCTTTATATGGATGGGGAGTAGGAGATCCATCAAACACTAGCTGAGAAGTCCAGGAGGAAATATAAACCGCAAGGGCTGCAGTGAGAGGCGGGTATAAATAGAGCCACTGAACAGCTAATGAGCAGAACCTGTGGAGAGGTGGGATCCTGCCCACAACAACAAACAGCAAGGAAAAAGAGAAAGATCTGTCAGATAGACTCACGTGCAGCAAGTCTATCAGATCTTCTGCCTTTCACAAGGCAGGCAGTGACACCATGTAAATAACATCACACCATCTCTCCAGCCCCCTCCAATATACAGTCCCATGTAAATAACATCCCTCTCTATCTACAGCCCCTCCAAAATACAGTCCCATGTAAATAACATATCCTCCTCCCCAGCCACCTTCAACATACATTCCCATGTAAATAATATCACCCCTCCCCAGCCGATTCCAACATGCACTCCCAGGTAAATATCACCCCCTCAACATACAGTCCCATGTAAATAACCTCACTTCCTCCCTCCCCCAGCCGCCTTCAACATACAGTCCCATGTAAATAACATCACTCCCCCCACAGCCACCATCAACATACAGTCTCATGTAAATAACATCACTCCTTCCCACAGCTGCCCCCAACATACAATCCCATTTAAATAACATCACTCCCTCCCACAGCCACCATCAACAAACTGTCCCATGTATATTACATCACCCTGCCCCCTCAAACATTCAGTCCCATGTAAATAGCATCACCCCCTCCCCAGCCACCTCCAACTCACAGTTCCATGTAAATAACATCCCTCCCTTCAGCCCTAACATACAGTCCCAGTTAAATAACTCGTAGCATTCCTCTGCCTCTTCCTTCACTTACCACTCCTCATGTAGCAGACCTCACCACAGCTTCTTCTCCTCTTCAAATGCTGTCCTCTCCTGCACTGGTCACATGATGGTAACATTATCCCAGGTCCTTCTCAACCACTGCCTGTTTTACTAGGCACATGACCTGTGATGTAATCACAGGTCCTTCAGATCTTTCAGAGCACTTAAAGGGCTTGTTTCATCATGGACAATGGGGGCATATCTCTAGAATATGCATCCATTGTCTTATAGGTGCGGGTCCCAGCTGCTCCCATTCATTTCTATGGGGCCGACGGAAATAGGCGAGCCAGCGCTTGGCTATTTTCGCCTGTCTCATAGAAAATTATTGGAGGGCGGCTGCGCATGCGGAGTGCGCCCTCCTTCACTTGCAGGGCTCTGTTCTCGATATAGGTGCGGGTCCCAGCAGTGGGACCCACACCTATAAGACAATGGGGGCATATCCTAGCAATATGCCCCCCTTGTCCATGATAAGGCAACCCCTTTAATTCAATTGTATTGCCATCCTGAGGACCAAATAGTTCACAAGGGGACTTGGACAACTTTGTTAAAAAAGGACAGCAATGTTCTCTCTGTTAAAGAAACTAGATCACCATCTGCTGCACCACTTAGGCTGAACAAAATTGGAAACTGTGGCTCATAATAGTTATCGGATCTTCCCCAAAAAAGGAAAACATTCCTTCCTTAAAAGAATTAGGCGCCTTTCACACGGGCTTGATTTCCGCGTGGGTGCAATGCGTGAGGTGAACGCACTGCACCCGCACTGAATCCGGACCCAATTATTTCTATGGGGCTGTGTACATGAGCGGTGATTTCCCCCGAAACACCTTTGCGATGCGTGAAAATCGCAGCATGTTCTATATTCTGCGTTTTTCACGCAACGCAGGCCCCATAGAAGTGAATGGGGCTGCGGGAAAATCGCAAGCATCCGCAAACAAGTGCGGATGCGGTGCGATTTTCCCACATGGTTGCTAAGAGACGATCGGGATGGGGACCCGCTCTTTATTATTTTCCCTTATAACATAGTTATAAAGGAAAATAATAGCATTCTCAATAGAGAATGCAAAGTAAAAAGGGCAATAGAGGGTTAAAAATAATAAAAATTAAACTCACCTCTTCCATTTGATCGCGTAGCTGGAGGGGGATGAAGGACCTTCAGTGATGTCACTGGGTCACATGGTCCAATCACCTGCTTCCAAACAACAGGTTCCAAACCTAAAGGGGATCAACTTCAAAGGATATTCATTTTTTTTTTCTGCACCGTCAAACAAAAGAAGGTTTGCTTGATAAAGCAAGGGAATGGAATGTCCACAATATACTTTTGAGTAAGCTTTTTTTTCAGGATTTGAAGACAAATGAGGGGCACACTGGGTAGTATCTGAGAACAAGCCAAAAGATCACAATATGTGAACAAAATATATATTTAATAGAATATAATTAAAAAGCACGTATAAAAACCTCTCTAAAGCCAAGACAATACCACTTTCAGTCACTAGCACCAAATACCTTCTTGAGTTCTTGAGCTATTGGACTACATACAATTCATGTGTAAAATTCATAGAAGATAATCCTCTGCAAATAATGAACAAAAAGTGCTTCAGTGCAACAAAGTGCTAAAGTGCAACAAATTACTTCAGTGCAAAAAACAGTAGATCGTGGAAAAAATTTCCACATAAGGGTGTATCCGTGTAGAAAAGACAATGTTGATGGCCAAAAAAAGTCCCAAAATAACCAGATGTTATATAATTTTGGTAAGTTCATAAAATATACTGTTGGTGTCTCCGGACTTAGTCTATGAATAGTGTTAATAGTAGTAATCAAGATCGCTGCAAGTTCACCTTAGAATAAACTCCTGTGATGTCCCAGCCGCTTGTATCACACGGCTTGTTTAGACACATACGGTGTCCCAGCCGCTTATATCACACGGCTCTCTCCTCCTCTCCACCACTTGCTGGGTCCCCTGTTACCGTACACCCGCTGCCTTACCTCTATCCCGGCTGTGTCTCTTCCTCCTGCACCCGAGGCGTCCCGCGTGGTGCTGCGGCTTACGTGGCGTACCACGTGACACTCCGGGAGTGAGTCAAGAGGTGGCTAGCTGGGTCCTAAACTCCGGGGTGTATTGTTGCTCACACGGCGATCCTTGGTATCATCCAATGGTGATGGATCAATCTGATGTATAAGATGGAGAGGGGATACTTTTCAGTGTAAAACACTTTGCCACAGGTGTCCCATACGCGTTTCGGGTTCTAACCCCTTCATCAGTGGATACCTGTGGTCTGTGACATCTCTCTTTATATACTCTCTTCCTCATTATATGTATCCCAAAAAACCTGAAATGGATTAGCATTATAGGAATTGGATCTGGATATAGATCATATTGAATTAGATAAAATCATTAAAATACAATAATACAATAATGACATAACTAGATGCTCTTGTTTATAAAAAATGCAAATTGACATAATTATATGTAATGTCTCTAATTCATCTCATGGAGTGGGTCCGGGTTTTGATAGAAGTAAAATAGGAATAAAATAGGAAGGGGGGCAAAAGGAGAGGAGGGGTCGAGGTGTCGATAACACGGCCAGACCTCGACCCCTCGTCTAACCTTGCGCCACCCACCCTCATAAAAACCCAAATATCTCCACTTCTGAGTTGAGTCCTCTAGGCATTAAAGTGTCCAATTCAAAAATTCGTCTAGATTCTTGTCTTGACATTTGTGCAATAAAGTCACCTACCCTCCATGTTCTTTTTACTTTTTCTATTGCAGCAAATGTCAGACCTGTAGGATCGCAATTGTGTTCCATTTTGAAATGTTTAGATACAGAATGAGCTTCGTATCCCTTTTTTATGTTTGTGATATGTTCACTAACCCTTTTCTTAAGAGTTCTCTTCGTGCAAAAAACTTTTCTCTCTCCATATTTCTTACTTTCTCCAAAGCACTCTCTAACACCTTGGGGGGATATTCCTTCTCGGTAAATTGTTGTTTTAGCTGTACAGCCTCCTCTTCAAATTTTTCCTCCAAAGTACAATTCCGTTTTATTCTACGAAACTGACTGATTGGCACATTAGCCAACCACCTTGGTAGATGACAGCTATCGAATCTAATAAAGCTATTCCTCGATACTAACTTAAAATGTGTGCTGCATCTCAACTTATTGGCATCCACCCTGATATCTAAATCCAAAAATTCTACACATTCCTTACTTATAACAGGTGTATACACCAGATTTTTGTTATTATCGTTAATTTTTTTAAGGATCCAAGGTGTTAGAGAGTGCTTTGGAGAAAGTAAGAAATATGGAGAGAGAAAAGTTTTTTTTACAAAAAAGGTAGTTGAAGATAATCAAGATAAGGAAAGGATATTGTTGATACTACCATTCAATTCCCAATACAGGATGGTTGAAAAAATTATAAAAAGGCATTGGGACCATTTATTAAAAGATAAGTGGATTGGTCCCATGTTAGAACAGGTTCCTAGGATTATATATACCAAGGCACCAAATTTAGCCAACAAGGTGGCACCTACTGTCCAAAATGATAAACAAAAGAGAAAAACAGCCAGTAGTTGGCTTACCTTGAAGGGATTTTACAGATGTGGTAGATGCGCAAACTGTAGGATTACATCGTTTCCTAGAAAGAAAGAAGAAATTCATTCTAGAAGTAATACTTTTAATATAAAGATTCTTTTCGTGTGACTCAACGGAAGTAATTTATATATTAGAATGCCCATGCCACAAACAGTACGTGGGTCGCACGAAGAGAACTCTTAAGAAAAGGGTTAGTGAACATATCACAAACATAAAAAAAGGGATACGAAGCTCATTTTGTATCTAAACATTTCAAAATGGAACACAATTGTGATCCTACAGGTCTGACATTTGCTGCAATAGAAAAAGTAAAAAGAACATGGAGGGGAGGTGACTTTATTGCACAAATGTCAAGACAAGAATCTAGACGAATTTTTGAATTGGACACTTTGATGCCTAGAGGACTCAACTCAGAAATGGAGATATTTGGTTTTTATGAGGGTGGGTGGCGCAAGGTTAGACGAGGGGTCGAGGTCTGGCCGTGTTATCGACACCTCGACCCCTCCTCTCCTTTTGCCCCCCTTCCTATTTTATTCCTATTTTACTTCTATCAAAACCCGGACCCATCCATGAGATGAATTAGAGACATTACATATAATTATGTCAATTTGCAATTTTTTATAAACAAGAGCATCTAGTTATGTCATTATTGTATTATTGCATTTTAATGATTTTATCTAATTCAATATGATCTATATCCAGATCCAATGCCTATAATGCTAATCCATTTCAGGTTTTTTGGGATACATATAATAAGGGAGAGAGTATATAAAGAGAGATGTCACAGACCACAGGTATCCACTGATGAAGGGGTTAGACCCCGAAACGCGTATGGGACACCTGTGGCAAAGTGTTTTACACTGAAAAGTATCCCCTCTCCATCTTATACATCAGATTGATCCATCACCATTGGATGATACCAAGGATCGCCGTGTGAGCAACAATACACCCTGGAGTTTAGGACCCAGCTAGCCACCTCTTGACTCACTCCCGGAGTGTCACGTGGGATGCCACGTAAGCCGCAGCACCACGCGGGACGCCGCGGGTGCAGGAGGAAGAGACACAGCCGGGATAGAGGTAAGGCAGCGGGTGTACGGTAACAGGGGACCCAGCAAGTGGTGGAGAGGAGGAGAGAGCCGTGTGATATAAGCGGCTGGGACACCGTATGTGTCTAAACAAGCCGACATCACAGGAGTTTATTCTAAGGTGAACTTGCAGCGATCTTGATTACTACTATTAACACTATTCATAGACTAAGTCCGGAGACACCAACAGTATATTTTATGAACTTACCAAAATTATATAACATCTGGTTATTTGGGACTTTTTTTGGCCATCAACATTGTTTTTTCTCCACGGATACACCCTTATGTGGAAATTTTTTCCACGATCTACTGTTTTTTGCACTGAAGTAATTTGCTGCACTTTAGCACTTTGTTGCACTGAAGCACTTTTTGTTCATTATTTGCACAGGATTATCTTCTATGAATTTTACACATGAATTGTATGTAGTCCAATAGCTCAAGAACTTAGGTATTTGGTGCTAGTGACTGAAAGTGGTATTGTCTTGGCTTTAGAGAGGTTTTTATACGTGCTTTTTAATTATATTCTATTAAATTTATATTTTGTTCACATATTGTGATCTTTTGGCTTGTTCTCAGATACTACCCAGTGTGCCCCTCATTTGTCTTCAATTTTGTATTTTATCTGGTGACACATTTGTGGGTATAGTCGCCCTCAGGTGAGCACCTGGTTTTACATCTCATCATCCCGAAAAAGTGCAGCCGCCTCTATCTGGAATAGTCTACTTTTTTCAGGATTTGCCACTCTTCAAAAGTGTAAAAACAAAAAAGATTTTTTTAATTCAACAAAAAAACAGATGGGGTGGCACTACTAGCTTCTCTTATTGTCTCCAATGCAGGAATAATGTGCCACCGTACTGGGCCCACTTAAGACTACTTGCGGTGCTCAGCCTCAATTAACAAGAAAGTAAAGTCCATAAAAAGAGAATGGTGCCATTCTCCATCGTAGTCCAATTAAGCTTCCATTTATTTCATCCCACACGTATAGGCTGTACACTCAGGCGGGGGCGGACAAACATAAACACCACACAGGCAGTGATACGTACTGACACCCATTTCACACTGTTTCACTTCCTCGGGCCACTGACATCATCACGCATTTGTTTCTTTCCTTTTATGCCGATAACCAGAGTCATCATAACAACAAAAGACGCTTCTGGGTACTGGCAAGGTATATGAAAGCAAACTAAAAGACAATGTTATGTTGCATCATAAAAATACACGAGTCATTTTTTTCATTCAGGCCTAGAGGGCCCATTGCTCTTGAACGCATTATCCACCTGGCTTCCTTACATAACAAAGCACAATGTCTATCGCCCCCTTGTGGGGGATATGGAGCCAGTTCTATCCCAGAGAAACTCAAAACATTAGGATTACCTCCATGTGCTTTTCTTACATGTTGTATCAGATGGGGGCATTCCCTACCTGAACTGATCAAGCTGACATGCTCCCTGAACCTAAAAAGTGTGTGTGTGTGTGTGTGTAGGGGCTTGCCCTGATTGCTGATACAGGCTGTCAGCCTATCAGGGGCAGTAGGCAGGGAGACTACATGCATCACTGATATTAAATGTACTACATTGTACCAGTGATATTAAATGCACAGTTCAAAGAAATTTCACTGCCAACATTGCATTGCTATATTGGTGGCAGCGGATTCATTATTACATCGAACCATGTTTTTGACAAAAATGTCATAGTTGAACCAGCTCAGTGATATTAATGATATGCATACATAGTTCAGGGACATTTGACTGCCAACGTTGCATCATTATATTGGGGCTAGTTGGCACATTATTGCATTGCATCGCACATTTTATAGTAGGAAAATTTCATTGTTGATCCAGTCCAGTGATATTATACACATAATTCAAAGAAATTTCACCGCCAACACTGCATTATTCCCAACATAAATTGTCAATAACAGTGTGCAGTGTGTTTGTAGAAGGGTAGGGACAATTAATTTGATGTCCTGGTGTTAGAAAAAGTGCAAAGGAGAGCAACTAAACTAAAGGATCTGGAAGATCCAAAGATTAAATGAACTGAAGTTGTTCAGCCTTGAAAAAAGAAATGTAAGGGGGGACTTGATTAACCTGTACAAATATATTTAACGGACCACACAAAAAATATCTAGTAAAGCTTTTCTGTGTTAAACCCCCTCAAAATACAAGGGGCCACTCCCTAAGTCTGGAGAAAAAAAGATTCAGTCATAAGAGGAGACAAGCATTCTTTACAGTAAGTGCTTTGCATCTCTGGAATAGCCTGCTGCAGGAGCTGGTCACAGCAAATACAGTAGACTTAGATTACTTTTTAATTCAAAATAACATTGAGGCTTATTACAATGTATAGAAATCATGTTTGGCCCAACCTCTTTTTAAAAGGCAAATGGACATTGATCCAGGGATTTGTTCCGTGGATCAATATAGCAGGATTACAGGTTGCACTTGATGAACTTTTGTCTTTTACAAATTACAGAAAACACACTTGCAATTTTGCTAGTACTGTTCAATATACCAAACTTGTGACTTTTCATTTGTAAGTTTTCATTTATAGGCCTCATAATAAAATGGCTGGAAAATGAAACAGTGCAAAATGAAAGACACGGGCTTCATCCTCCCATAGTCAGAATGTGGGTAGCAGCAGTAGCAGCATCTGCCATCTGGCCAGTAGTGGCAGTAGTAGGCAAAAGTTCTACCTGGCTTCGGATAGGCGCAACATTATTAACCCTTTCATGACTGGGCCCAAAAAGGCCTGAATGTCCAGGCAACTTTTTGTGATTTTGTGCACCTGGTGGTTTAGTAACTTTTTTTTTCTTTTTTTTAGGTTTATTTGAAGTAAAACTGCCAATTATTATTAAAAAGTATTTTTTTAACCCCCTAAGGATGCAGGGCGCCCTGGCATTCTGCTACTTAAGGACCCAGGGCGTACCTGTATGCCCTGACTACTTCCGATCACCGCTGCTCAGCCGGCGGTGATCGGAACAAGGTACCTGCTGAAATCACTCAGCAGTTACCTTGGCCCAATGCCTAGGTGGTGACCTCCCGTATTGGCTAACGCTGCAAACCGCAGGTCAATTCAGACCTGTCGTTGGCAGCGCTTTCTTCGGTCTCTGATCACGGGGATCAGAGAGCTAAAAATGCCTGAATTGTTGAATTTTACCCCCCCCCTCCTGCAGCCCGCAATCATATGTAACATCGTTGGTGGCATAGTGGTTTAGCAGAGTTTCAGCACATTGCTGACACTCTGCTAAAAGCGGCTGGCATCTGTGCTTGTACAGATGCCAGCTGTTTAATCCCTTCCATACTGCGGTCCATATAAGCCGCTGTATGGAAGGGGTTAACAGGGAGGAAGGTAGCTCCCTCTACCATCGGGGGCTGCAGTGCCCTTGCAGCCACCGATTCTTGATGGGAGGACAGAGGGAGGGAGCTCCCCTCCCTCCCCATCACCCGCTGCTCTGTTCTGACAGCGGGTGATGGTTATCATGGCAGCAGGACGCCTTCAGAGGCGTCCTGCTTGCCATGGTAATGTAAGTCTGATCTGACCTGCTAAGGGCAGAAGTCTGATCAGACTAAGTCCAAAGTAAAAAATACAGTACACTATATAGTGTACTGTACTGTATTATACTGGCATCAGAGCCACTGGATCTTCAAGAAGTGAAAAAAATGTAAAAATAAAAATCACTGAATAAAATACACGACACATATTAGGTATTGGTGCGTCCGTAAAAAACAGTTCTATAAAAATATCACATGACCTAACCCCTCAGATGAACACCATAAAAAAACAAAATGGTGAAAAAGAAGCCATTTTTTGTCACCTTACATCACAAATATGCCTCCCAAAATAGTACCAATCAAACCGCCATATCATCCCGCAAAAAATAAAAAAATATGACTCTGGAGACACTAAAACATGATTTTTTTTTCTAAAATGCTGTTATTGTGTTAAAAAAAAAAAAAAAAAAAAGTTATACATATTAGGTATTGCCGCATTCGTAAAAACATGCTCTATAAAAATATCACATGATCTAACCCCTCAGGTAAATACCGTAAAAAAAATTAAATAAAACCAATGTTAAAAAAAACATTTTTGTCACCTTACATCACAAAAAGTGTAATAGCAAGCGATCAAAAATGTATATGCACCCCATAATAGTGCCAATCAAACAGTCATCTCATCCCTCAAAAAATGATATCCTACATAGGACAATAGCCAAAAAAAATATGTCTCTCAGACTATGGAGACATTAAAACATGATTTTTTTTGTTTCAAAAATGATATTATTTTGTAAAACTTAAATAAATAAAAAGTATACATATTCAGTATCGCCGCATCCGTAACAACCTGCTCTATAAAAATAACACATGAACTAACCCCTCAGGTGAACACAGCAAAAAAGAATATAAAAATACGGTATCAAAAGCCATTTTTGTCACCTTACATCACACAAAGTGTAATAGCAAGCGACCAAAATGTCAAATGCACCCCATCTAATCAAACCGCTATCTCATCCCGCAAAAAATTAGCCCCTACATAAGACTGTCGCCCAAAAAATATATATATATGGCTTTCAGAATGTGGAGACACTAAAAAAATAACTTTTTTTCAAAAATGCTTTATTATGAAAAACTGAAACAAAAATTCCCCAAAAGTAGTCCTATTTGGTATTGTTGCGTCTGTAACAACCTGCTCTATAGAAATAGCACATGATATAACCTGTCAGATCAACTATGTAAATAACAAAAAATAAAAACGGTCCCAAAAAAGCAATTTTTTTTTCAAATTTTCCATTTTAATCCATTTTTCCAGTAACAAAGCAAAGATTAACAGCCAAAAATAAACTAAATATTTATTGCCCTTATTCTGTAGTTTGCACAAACACCCCATATGTGGTCATAAACTGCTGTATGGCCAAACGGCAGGGCGCAGAAGGAAAGGAATGCCATATGGTTTTTGGAAGGCGGATTTTGCTGGACTGGTCTTTTGACACTATATCCCATTTGAAGCCCCCCCCTGATGTACCCTAGAGTAGAAACTCCCAAAAAGTGACTCCATCTAAGAAACTACAACCCTCAAGGTATTCAAAACTGAATTTACAAACTTTGTTAACCCCTTTTGGTGTTTCACAACAGTTATTGGCAAATGGAGATGACATTTCAGAATTGTTATTTTTTGTTAACTTGCCATTAAAAAAAAGTGTAATATAGAGCAACCAAAAATCATATTTACCCTAAAATAGTACCAACAAAACTGCCACCTTATCCCATAGTTTCCAAAATTGGGTCACTTTTTTGGAGTTTCTACTGTAGGGGTGCATCAGGGGGGCTTCAAATGGGACATGGTATGTAAAAACCAGTCCAGTAAAATCTGCCTTCCAAAAACCATATGGCGTTCCTTTCCTTCTGAACCCTGCCGTTTGGCCATACAGTAGTATTACGACCACTTATGGGGTGTTTCTGAAAACTACAGAATCTGGTCAATAAATATTGAGTTTGGCTGTTAACCCTTGCTTTGTTACTGGAAAAAATGGATTAAAATGGAAGATTTGCCAAAAAAATAAAAAATCTGAAATTCCATCTCCATTTGCCATTAACTCTTGTGGAACACCTAAAGGGTTTACAAAGTTTGTAAAATAAGTTTTGAATACCTTGAGGGGTGTAGTTTCTAGATGTGGTCACACATCTCCATGGATTTCATCAAGAATCTTCCATGCTCCCAAGGGAAGACTATGATCTTGGTGGTGGTGGACAGGTTTTCTAAAGTGTCTCATATACCGTTAAGCAAACTTCCTTCAGCTAAGGAATTGTCCTCAGTGTTTTAGATCATATTGTCAAGATTCATGGCATTCCAGAAAATATTTTGTCTGACAGGGGGGTTCAATTTGTATCAAAATTTTGGAGATCATTTTTAAATCATTTGGGTGTCACTTTCTCATTCTCTTCAGCCTTTTACCCGGAGACTAAAGGGCAGACTAAAAGGTTGAATCAGACCGAGTTTTTGAGATGTTATGTGGCTGACACTTAAAGTGATTGGGTTTCGCATCTGAACTGGCCATCCATATTCGTCCTAACAGTTCTACGAATACCTCGCCATTTTTCTGCAAAATGATGGTGTCTAGTGATGAACAAAGATATGAAAAATCAAATTTGGCTGCTTTGCCGAATTTCACAAAGAATTTTGATTTGAAAAGAAAATTGATTTGAAGCACATTCCTTTGTATGTAGTGGGCGCAATGACAGGGAACAGCAGTCACCCCCCCCCATCATTGAACCCCTCAGATGCCGCATTCATCGCTGATCATGGCATTTGTTGGGTTAATCAGGCGCTGGCGTGGTGACGTCACACATCATCCTATGTGGTATCTTCAATCAAGATGGCCACGACAGGCTCTCCGCAAGCAAATGGATGAAGTATGTTTTTGTTTTGTTAATTTTTTTACCTCCGTTTCAAGAAAAATAGATTTGTTACCACAAAGCGCAAGGAAATTCGACTTTATAGTGAATCAAATTTTGAAATTCTGAAATGCAGATCGAAATCAATTCATGTGACTTTGATTAGCTTAACACTAATGGTTTCCATGCTCATGGGGGTTCTTTTAATTTTTCTAATTCTGATAATCCTGAATGCTGAAGTTATGTCTGACAAACTGTACACAGTCTGGACAGAATTAGGTCTCAAAGAATTAATTTTGTGCTGGGAGACAATTGTGGTTATCCACAAAAAACATTCGTCTTAAGGTTCCGTCAAGAATAAGATTATCAAAATCATCAACCCTGTGTCATTCAGCCTGAAATGATCTGACTATAGCACTTCTTAATTTTTTATTATTATTGGTAAGAAGCGCTATAGCGTGAGCCACACTACAGGTATATATTCAAAGCAAAGCCTTTCCTCTGCTGTAATGAACAATTGTAACATATCTACATTGCTACATTAATTATCCTCTACTGCTACAACAGAGTGCTCCATATTTAACTGTGCCATATCAAGTAACGCAACACTATAGGAACTGGCCAGGAACAAATAATGCACATGAAGATTAATTAAGAACTCGTATTGAGAGAAGAAACTATATACCGCACTGTGTGAACTGATTTTAGTTCTGTTTGCGTGAGATCAGCAATAGGATATTAAAAGGGACTGAGACTGTGATTATTTGACATGAATTAGATGTTTTTAGATGTTTTATATGACATTAATTTTGTGAATGGTGTAATAAACTGTATTTTTGCATTTTAATCTGTGATCCGGCCTTTGTCTATATTATTCCAGAGATTCACAGCCCTTACTGTAAAGTATGCTCGTCGCTAGAGTTGAGCAGACACCTGGATATTCGGGTTCGAGAAGTTCGGCCGAACTTCACGAAAATGTTCAGGTTCGGGATCCGAACTCAACCCGAACTTGCCCCCGAACCCCATTGAAGTCAATGGGGACCCGAACTTTTGGGCACTAAAAAGGCTGTAAAAAAGCCCTGGAAAGGGCTAGAGGGCTGCAAAGGCATCACAATGTAGGTAAATCCCTTGCAAACCAACGTGGATGGGGAAATGACTTAAAATAAAATAAATAAAAATTGAACCAATATCAATTGGCAACTTGGAGGAGGAGGTGGAATAGGAGGTTGGGGTGGCGTCAAGTGGGAATGCTATGGGAGTTGAAGTTCTCATCACAGGCAAGAAGGATTCATGTCTGTCAGCAGTGTCACAGGCCTCACTCACAATGGCAACCATACATGTTGTCATCACAGCCAAGAAGGAATCATGTCTGCCTGCAGGGCCACAGGCCTCATTCAAACATTCAGGCCCACAGGACCCACAAAGGGGAGAGTTAAAATCACGCCAACACAGTATTGATTTCACCCAGCAATGCCCCAGGCCTCATTCACAGATTGAGACCGGAGGCACCCACAAAGAGGAGAGTTACAATCATGCCAAAACAGTACTTATTTCACCCAGTGGTGCCACAGGCCTCATTCACTAATTCAGGAGCATGGCACCCGCAAAGAGGAGAGTGGTCCCGTAACAGCAACACAGGCTTCAGGTCAACCTGCAAGGGAACAGGCCATTATCATTTATGTCTGACACTCAGACAGAGGAGAGGTAATTTGACAGTAAAAAGAGGTTAATGTCTCCCACCAATGCAGCAAGCGATTAAACGAAATATAGGCCCCTGACAACAAGACAATGGGGCAGTCATTTAACAGTATAAAGAGTTTGAAGTCGCCCACCAATGCAGCAAGCGATTAAATGAAATATAGGCCCCTGACAACCAGACAATGTAGAGGTCATTTGACAGTATAACGAGTTTAATGTCTACCACCAATACAGCAGGCGATGAAACAAAATATAAGCCCCTGACAACCAGACAATGTAGAGGTCATTTGACAGTATAAAGAGTTTAATGTCTCCCACCAATGCAGCAAGCGATTAAACGAAATATAGGCCCCTCACAACCAGATAATGTAGAGGTCATTTGACAGTATAAAGAGTTGTATGTCTCCCACCAATGCAGCAAGCGATTAAAC
Organism: Bufotes viridis; assembly: GCA_033119425.1. NCBI lineage: Eukaryota > Metazoa > Chordata > Amphibia > Anura > Bufonidae > Bufotes > Bufotes viridis. Next base: position 315,457,846 of record CM065592.1, read on the forward strand.
GAAATATAGACCCCTGACAACCAGACAATGGGGCATTCATTTGACAGTATAAAGAGTTTAATGTCTTGCACCAATGCAGCAAGCGATTAAACGAAATATAGGCCCTGACAACTAGACAATGTAGAGGTCATTTGACAGTATAAAGAGTTTAATATCTCCCACCAATGCAGCAAGCGATTAAACGAAATATAGGCCCTGACAACCAGACAATGGGGCAGTCATTTAACAGTAAACAGAGTTTAATGTTTCCCACCAATACAGCAAGCGATTAAACGAAATTTAGGCCCCTGACAACCAGACAATGTAGAGGTCAATTGACAGTATAAAGAGGATAATGTCACCCACCAAAGCAACAGGTGATTATCTGAAATGTAGGCCCCTGGCACCCAAATAGAGAAGAGAGGTCCAATAGCAAAAATTCAGGCTTCATGTCACTCAGCAATGGAAAAGGCCACTTTCAGTTATTTAGGCCCCAGCAGCCAGACTGAGGAGAGAGGTCCCATAGCAGAAAATCAGGCTTGATGTCACCCGCCAAAGCAGCAGGCGATGAACAGAATTTTAGGTCCCTGACACCCAGACAAAGGAGAGGTCATTTGACAGCAAAAAAAGGTTAATGTCACGCACCAAAGCAGTGGGTGATTAGCTGAAATGTAGGCCCCTGGCACCCAGACAGAGGAGAGGTTCATTCAACTTGGGGTTGCCCCCAAAATAATGGTATAATTAAAAAAAGAGGAATCAATAAAGAAGTGCCCTGGAGTACAAGAATGTATGGTTGAGGGTGAGGCAGTTATAAATGTCTATTCTGCACAAGGTACGGACAAGTCCTGTGGGATCCATGCTTGGTTCATTTTAATGAACGTGAGCTTGTCTGAACGTTGGATGTGGACAGGCGGCTGCGTTTGTCTGTAATGATGCCCCCTGCCGTGCTAAATACACGTTCAGACAATACACTGGCCGCAGGGCAGGCCAGCACCTCCAAGGCATAAAGGGCAAGCTCTGGCCATGTGGACAATTTGGAGACCCAAAAGTTGAATGGGGCAGAACCATCAGTCAGTACATGGAGGCGTGTGCACACATTCTGTTCCACAATGTTGTTGAAATGCTGCCTCCTGCAAACACGTTCCCTATCAGTTGGTGGTGCAGTTTGCTGTGGTGCGGTGACAAAAATTTTCCACATCTCGGCCATGCTAACCCTGCTGTCTGAGGAGCTGGCTGTGACACAGCGACTTCTTCCTCCTCCTCCTTCGCCTCGGCCTTCGCCTTCTGCTTCCACTTGTCTCCCCGTGTCAGTTGGGAATGCCCTCAGGAGCGCGTCTACCAGCGTGCGCTTGTAGCTGCGCATCTTCCTATCACGATCCAGTGCGGGAATTAAGGTGGGCACATTGTCCTTGTACCGGGGATCCAGCAGGGTGGCAACCCAGTAGTCAGCACAACTTAAAATGTAGGCAACTCTGCTGTCGTTGCACAGGCACTGCAGCATGTAGTCGCTCATATGTGCCAGGCTGCCCAGAGGTAACGATAAGCTGTCCTCTGTAGGTGGTGTATCGTCTGTGTCCTCTGTATCCCCCAGCCACGCTCCAGTGATGGCCCTGAGCTGCGTAGGGTGCCACCCTGCAGTGAAACCGGTTCCTTCTTCTCCTCTTCTACCTCATGCTCCTCCTCCTCATCCTCCAGAAGTGTGCCCTGGCTGTCCACATGTGTACCTGGCCTTTGCTGGTGCAGGAACCCACCCTCTGAGCCACTTCTGTATGACCTGCCTGAAACCCTGTGAAATGCCCCCTCTTCCTCCTCCTCCTGCCGCATCCTCTTCCATCATCGCCGTAATATTTTTTTCAAGGAGACATAGAAGGGGTATTGTAATGCTAACGGAATCATCTGGCCGTGTTGGTTGAGTACTCCAAAGACCGCAACAAGTTACACAGGTCTCACATGCAGGCCCAGTCACTGGTGGTGAAGTGGTGCTGTTCCGCAGTGTGACTGACCCGTGCATACTGCATCTGAAACTCCACTATCGCCCGCTGCTGCTCGCACAGTCTCTCCAGCATATTTAAGGTGGAGTTCCACTTGGTGGGCATGTTGCATATGAGTCGGTGAGCAGGAAGGCCGAAGTTACGCTGCAGCGCAGATAGCCGAAAGCGCGCACATACGGACCGCACTTTCAGCAGTAGTTCTGACATGTCTGGGTAGTTTTTAAGAAGATTCTGCACTACCAGATTCAACACATGCGCCAGGCAAGGGATGTGCGTCAAAATGGCTAGTCCCAGAGCTGCAACGAGATTTCGCCCATTATCGCACACCACCAGGCTGGGCTTGAGGCTCACCGGCACCAACCACTCATCAGTCTGCTGTTCTATGCCCCTCCAAAGCTCCTGTGCGGTGTGGGGTTTGTCACCCAAACACATGAGTTTTAAAAGTGCCTGCTGATTTTTACCAAGGGCTGTGCTGAAGTTGGGGGTGAGGTGCTTTCGATGACCAGATGTGGGGGTGGTATAAGAGGAGTAGGAGGAGGATGATGCGGAGGAGGAGGAGGAAGCAACGAATAATGTCGTGCGATCCTCGGTGGTGGAAGGACATGCGCCAAACCGCTATCCGCCTCGGGCCCAGCTGTCACTACATTTACCCAGTATGCAGTTAGGGAGATATAGCGACCCTGGCTGTGCTTACTGGTCCATGTATCTGTGGTTATGTGGACCTTGCCACAGATGGCGTTGCGCAGTGCACACTTGATTTTATACTCAACTTGGATGTGCAGGGAAGAGACGGCTCGCCTGGAAAAGTAGTGGCGGCTAGGAACAACAAACTGGGGGACAGCCACCGCCATTAGCTGTTTGAAACAGTCCGTCTCCACCAGACGGAATAACTGCTTTTAAAAGGCCAGTAATTTCTAAATGCTGGCATTCAGGGCCAGGGCTCGATGGTGGGTAGGTAGGTTTTTCCTCCTTCTCTCCAATGTTTGGGAGATGGACAGCTGAATGCTGCCGTGTGACATGGTGGAGATGCTTGGTAATGGTGTCGTATGTGGTGGTGTTGGTGGAACATTCTCTGTTTGCTGGTCGCCAGGTGCCACGGTGACGCCAGAAGTGGAGGGACAGGCCGAGCCAGCAGCAGAAGAGGGAGCAGGAGGAGCATGAGAGAGTTCCTTGTTTTTAAAGTGTTTACTCCACTGCAGTTCATGCTTTGCATGTAGATGCCTGGTCATGCAGGTTGTGCTCAGGTTAAGAACGTTTAAGCCTCGCTTCAGGCTCTGATGGCACAACATGCAAACCACTCGTGTCTTGTCGTCAGGACATTGTGTGAAGAACTGCCACACCAATAAACTCCTTGGAGCAGGCCTTGGTGTACTCGGTGCCTGGGTGCGGTGGACAGTAGCAGGCGTACTGTCTCTGGAACGGCCGCTGTGCTTTTGCACCCTGCTCTCTCTTTTGCTGTGTTGTTTCCTTTGTGCGACCACCGCCTCTTCCTGAGGCACGCCTCACTAGCATGACCTTCAGTCCAGTCTTGGTCTAGGACTTCATCATCCTCCACATCATCTTCCACCCTTTCATGACCCCTGCCCTCCTCGTCGGTCTGCACATTGCAGAAAGTTACAGCAGTTGACACCTGTGTTTCCTCATCATCAGAGATGTTTTGTGGCGGTATTCCCATGTCCTCATCCTGCAACAAAAGTGGTTGAGCATCAGTGCATTCAAGGTCTTTCTCTTCTGGGGCAAAGCTAGGTAGATGGGCCGGGGAAACCCTGCCAACAGAGTCATCAAAAAGCATGAGACTTTAATGCATGATTTGGGGCTCTGACTGTTTGCCAACTCTGAGCTTTCTGCAGAGGACTGGGTGTTAGATACTGTTAAGGAACTGGAGGCACTGTCAGCCACCCAATATACTATCGCCTGTACATGTTCTGGCTTCCCCATCTGTAGAGCGGCATTTGGGCCTATCAAATAACGTCGCCTACTCGCACCAGAGGAAGGTGTTTGACTTGGAGCGGTAGATGTCGCTAAACGGCCACATCCTCTCCCAGCAACAGTAGCTCCACCAACACCACCACGACCATGCCCACGTCCCTTATTTGATGTTATCCTCATTATTTGCGTCCACCAAGATGAAAGATTGGTCTCTCTCCAGTGTCAATTTACCTGCTACTAGTCGACAATTACGTTCGCTAAGGCAGTGCCTGTGTCATAAAAATGCTCTGTGGACCCGGAATAATATTTTTTGTGCCTAAAATACACTGATTCTCAATTTCTATGTGGAAATGTAAAAAAAAAATTGGTACGCTGTATGCACAAGTGGTTTGTTGAACAAGAACAAGTATTTTTGTAATAAAATACTGAAAATTAGTATTTCACTGCTGTAAATTGAAATTAATTATTTATACGCCGGATGCACTATTTTTTCGGCCGAAAACACAGCTTTTTTCAATAAAACCCCAAAATGCAGTTTTTAACTGCTGTACATTAACCGTAGATATTCATACTCTGTATGGACACCAGATTTGGGGACCCAGAACACGGATTTGGTCACCAAAATTCACAAATACAGTATTTAACTGCTATAAATTGTAAATAATTATTTAAATGACGGATGCACAAATGTTATTTGACCTAAAACACAGCTTTTTTAATAAAACCCCAAAATGCAGTTTTTTACTGCTGTAAATTTAAATTTGATATTTATACCTTGTATGTAAAACTGCTTTGTGAAGCAAGAATATAGATTCTTTCCCACAAAAAAGAATATTTATGCACTATTTCTCAGCTGTAATGTGAAATCGGCATTCAAGCGTTGTATTTCACAATGCTGTGTGGATCAGGATTTTCAATTTTTTGTCAAAAAAATACACTTATGCTGTATTTCACAGCAGCAACGTAAAATAGGTGGTTGGAATGTGTATTTCAGACTGTTTGGTGGACCTTGAATAACGTTTTTTTTCTATAAAAAACAAAGAAGCACTATTTCCCTGCAGAAAGTTTTTTTTTCCTTCACTGAGCTACAAAATAGGATTAGGCTGATGTCCCTGGCTGGCTGGCACACATGCAGTATACTGCAGTGGCTAATATGGCCGCCGAGCACCACCTCAGTAACAGACGGATTACAAAAAAAGATTTCCCTTGCAGTGGCTGGGTACAGAAATGTTAGATTGCCGAAGCTCACTCCCTCTCTATTTGCTGTATCTTGTGAATTAAAGTAGCACAGGTTCTTCTGATTTCTGCCCTATTTTGTCCCTGATCGCAGCACCGACATCCTCTCTCTAAGCTCAAATCAGCAGAGTGACATGCGGCAGTACGTGACTTCAGCTTATAAAGAGGCTGGGCCACATGCTGCATTCAGCCAATCACAGCCATGCCATTAGTAGGCATGGCTGTGATGGCTTCTTAGGGCAAGAAGTAAAACGCTTGCTGATTGGCTGCTGTGCAGCCCTTCAGAAAGCGGGAAGAAATCGCCGAACAACGGACCCGAACCCGAACTTTTTTGAAAATGTTCGGATTCGGGTCCGTGTCCTGAACACCCCAAAATTCAGTACGAACCCAAACTGTAAAGTTCGGGTTCGCTTAACTCTACTTGTCGCCTCCTATGACTGAATCTTTTTTTTTTCTCCAGGTGTAGGAAGTTGCTTCTTGTTTTTTTTTAGGGTACTTAACACAGAAAAGCTTCCCTTGATATTTTTTGCATGGTCCGTTTATATATTTGTACAGGTTAGTTATGTCCCCCCTTAGACATCTTTTTTCTAGGCTAAACAAATTCAATTTATTTAGTCTTTGCTCACAACTAAGATCTTCCAGACCCATTATGAGTTTAGTTATTCTCCTTTGTACTTTTTTAACTCCAGGGCATCATTATGGACTGGTGCCCTGAACTGAATCGTGTATTCCAGTTGAGGCCGCACCAATGCTTTGTATAGTGGTAATATTACATCCCTGTCCCGTGAGTTCATACCTATTTTAATACAAGACAAAATTCTGTTGGCCTTAGAGGCATTGCATGCTGTTATTTAGTATATGATCTACGTATATACCCAGATCCTTCTCAACAAGTAACTCTCCCAGTTTAACTACCCCTAGGACAGGCATGTCCAAACTGTGGCCCTCCAGCTGTTACAAAACTACAACGCCCAGCATTCCCTAATAGCTGTAGGCTATCCAGGCATGCTGGGAGTTGTAGTTTTGCAACAGCTGGAGGGCCGCAGTTTGGACATGCCTGCCCTAGGACATATGCTGCTGCAGATTATTACCCCCCAAGTGCATAGCTTTACATTTATCTATATTGAACCTCATTTGCCAAGTGGAGGCCCAAACAGTTCGTTTGTCCAGGTCAGCTTGCAACTTATTGACATCTTCCATAAACTGGACCGTATTACAAAGTTTCGTGTCATCTGCAAAAATAGAAACAGCACTATTAATCTCATCCTCCAGGGCCCACGCCCCAATGCATATGGCCCAATTCTCTAAGTCGAAAAAGGGTAGCAACCCCCTCCCCCCCTCCCCCCGCAAACACTAGCACTGAAGACATTTTACTGTACTTGCTATACAGCTATATAACAACACATATCTCTGACATCCAGTGCCTCCCAGGTGACGTCTCCTCTTATGCAGTTCTTCATTGTCATCTTATCCATTCACTCTGGACAAATCTCAGCCGCCTCGTCTCTGCATAGTGTGACACACAGACATCTTAGCATCCTCACTTTTCTGTACCCCAAAATACTATCCTGAAAAAAAAAAGATTGTCATGCAGATAAACTTTCCCATAGTAATAGTGCTCCTCATAGTCCTACCAATAGTAATTCCCTTCTAGAAAGTCCTCATTAGTAATACTGCCCCCTTCAGTGCCCCCAACAGCGATAGTGATCCCCAAGAGTGCCTCCATTAGTAGAAGAGCCCTCCAGTATTAATAATAATATTCCTCCGTTTAGTGTCCTCAGAAATTACAATTCCTCAGCCCCTCCACAATACAGTCCCATGTAAATAACATTATTTTCCTCCATCCGCCATAGAGTCCCATGTAAATACCATCACACCATCTCTCCAGCCCCCTCCAATATACAGTCCCACTTAAATAACATTACCCCCTCCCCAGCCACAGTCAACATACAGTCCCATGTAAATAACATTACCCCTCAACATTCAGCCCCATGTAAATAATATCACTCCCTCCCACAGCCCCCTTCAAAATCTAGTCCCCTGTAAATAACATCACCCTGCCCCAGCCACATCCAAAATGCATTCCTATGTAAATAACATCACGCCCTCAACTTTCAATCCGATGTAAATACCATCACTCCACCCCACTGTCCCTTGTAAATAATTTCACTCGCTGTTAAGCTTACTGGTCTATAATTTCCTAGTGAAGACCTAGCACCCTTTTTGGAAATGGGCACCACATTCACCTTGCGCCAGTCTCTTGGTACAATGTCTGTCATGAAAGAATCTGTAAATATTATGAACAGAGGCAAAGCAATAGCTGAACTAAGCTCCTTTAGAACTCTAGGGTGTAATTACTCTTGGACCTGGGGCTTTAATGATTTTAGCATATTAACCACTTGACGACCGACCATAGACTATAAACGTCCTATGGTCGGTTGTCTATCTCTGAATGGACGTTTTAGAGATGGCAGAGATGGCATCTGCATGCTAATTGTGCAGATGCCAAGCGGGTTGCCTACTGTCAGTGACAGCAGGGCAACCCAGAGAGAAGGCAGGGACAGTGCCCAAGTGTCCCTGCCTTCAAAATCGCCGCAGATACAGCACTCGGTGAGCGCTGTGTCTGCTTTGCAAGAAGCGCTATGCACTTCCTGCTCCCGGCCCAGTGGTCATGTGACCGCCGGGGCCCTCAGTATGCAGGAGCCGTCGGGTCTCTCACAGACCTCGATCAGCCCTGCACTGAGGCTGTACAGCCTCTCTAGGGGGTGTATTTCACCTGTAACTGGGGCTACTATGTCAGCCCCAGTTACAGAAGAAATCAATAGTGAAAAGAAAAAAAAAGTGAAGTTAAATGTCCCCCAGAGGTCTTGTATGACCTTATGAGAGACACAAAGTGTAAAATAAAAAATAAAAAACTAAAGTGTTTAAAAAATAAATAAAATAATGGTTTTACATAAAAAAAATCCCCCAATTAGTTAATTAAATTTAAAAAAGTAAAAAATAGAAAAAATAAAATAAATTGGACATATTTGGTATTGCCGCATCCATGATGGCCAGCTGTATAAATATATCACATCATCCACGCCGTCCGATAAACACCATAAAAAAAAAACTGTGTAAAAAAACAAAAACATTTTTGTCATCTGATATCACAAAAAAGGCATCAACAAGCGATCAAAAACACATATGTCCCACAAAATAAACCCAATAAAACTGTCACCTCAGTTAAACTGTCACCTCATCCCACAAAAAATGAGCCCCTACATAAGAAAATCGCTAAAAAAATTAAAAAATTATAGCTCTCAGAACATGGAGACATTACAACATACAATTTTTTGTTTAAAAAAAGCTATTATTGTGTTAAAGTGAAATAAATTTAAAAAAAGTATACATATTAGGTATCACCACATTTGTAAAAACCAGCTCTATAAAAATATCACATGACTTTACCCCTCACATGAACACCGTAATAAAAATAAAATAAAACCAGTGCCAAAAAAGCCATTTTTTGTCACTTAACATCACATAAAGTGCAACACCAAGCGATCAAAATGGCATATTCCCCCCAAAATAGTACCAATCAAACAGTCACCTCATCCCACAAAAAATGAGACCCTAACTAAGACAATCGGTCAAAAAATAAAAAAAGCTATGGCTACCAGACTATGGAGACACTAAAACATAAATTTTTTGGTTTAAAAAATGCTATTATTGTGTAAAACTTAAATAACTAAGAAAAAGTATACATATTAGGTATTGCTGGATCCGAAACAACCTGCTCTATAAAAATATCACATGATTTAACCCCTTAGGTGAACGCTGTAAGAATAAATAAATAAAAACTGTGCCAAAACAACAAATTTTTTGGTCATCTTGCAACCTAAAGTGTAATAATGAATGCCCAAAAAAAGCATATGTACCCAGAAATGGTACCAATAAAAACATCAACTCTTTCTACAAAAAACAAGTCCTTACACAAAACAATCGGCAGAAAAATACAAAAAATATAGCGTTCAGAAAATGGAGACACAAAAACATAATTTTTTTTTCAAAAATGCTTTATTATGTAAAAACTGAAACAAACAAACAAACCAAAAAATAAAGTAGACATTTTTTATATCATTTCGTCCGTAACAACCTGCTCTATAAAAATAGTGCATGATCTACTGTGTCAGGTCAATGTTTAAAAAAATAAAAAATAAACAGTTTCAAAACAGCCATTTTTTTTGTTACCTTGCCTCACAAAAAATGTAATATAGAGCAATCAAAAATCATATTCACGCCAAAATAGTACCAATAAAACTGGCTCCTTATCCCCTAGTTTTCAAAATATTTTGAAATTTCATCTCTGTTTTCCTTAAATTCTTGTGGAACGCCTAAAGGGTTAACCCCTTAAGGACACAGGGTTTTTTCATTTTTGCGTTTTCGTTTTGCGCTCTATGCCTTCCAAGAGCCATAACTTTTTTATTTTTCTGTTCACATGGCCATATGAGGGCTTATTTTTTGCGGGACAAGTTGTACTTTCCAACACCATCATTTAATAGTGCATACGGTGTAGTGGGAAGCGGGAAAAAAATTCCAAATGGGGTGAAATTGCAAAAAAAAGCAATTTCACCACAGTTTTACGGGTTTCTAAATTACTACGTTTGATTTGCGATAAAACTGACCATTTAGTTTTATTCTACAGGTCAGTACGAATCCGGCGATACCCAATATGTATAGCTTTTCTTGAGTTTTGATAGTGAAAAAAAATTCAAAAGTGGGAGATTTTTTTTATTTTTTTTTGTCGCCATGTTTTGACCGCTATAACGTATTTGTAAATAAGTGTATGGCGTTGTATGGGGGCTTATTTTTTGCGGGGCGATCTTAACTTTTAGTTGATACCATTATGGGGTGTGTAGGAGTTTTTGATCGCTTTTTATTTAATTTTTTTTGAGGAAATGAAGCGTCCAAAAACGGCAAATCGGCCATTTGGGCGCTTTTTTCCGTTTTTCTGTTTACCGTATGGGAAATATATTTTTATATTTTTATACTATGGCCGTTTTCACACATTGCGACACCCATGATGTGTATTTTTTTAATTTTTTAATTTTAATTTTGGGGAAAGGGGGGTGATTTAAATTTTTTTTTTTTTTTTTTTTTTTTACACTTTTATAACCTATATAAATCAGTTACCTGATTGCTTCTATCATAAACTCCAATACACTTGTATTGGAGTTTATGAGCATTTTACTACTTTCCTATGAAGCCCTATTGCTAACAAGGGCTCCATAGGAAATAGTAAGTGATAGCCTTAAGCTGAATGAAAGGCTTAAGGCTATCCCTTACAGCGCTCCGATTCTCTCGATCACCACTAGGGGGAGCCGGAGCGCTGCTGAGAGTTTTACTTTCGGTTTTAGCGCGCGCAGATGCCGTGATCAGGATTGATCACGGCATCTGCGGGGTTAAATGATCGCGATCGGCAGCGCTGCCGACCGCGATCATAAGCTGCGGGGGTCAGCTACAGGAATCAGCCGGACCCCCGCAGCGATGGTACCCGCAGCAAGCAGGAGCGGGTGCCATCTTCAGGGACTGGACACATGATGTACCCATACGTCATGTGTCCTTAAGGAGTTAACAAAGTTTGTAAAATCAGTTTTGAGTAACCTGAGGGGTGTAGTTTCTACAATGGGGTCATTTATGGGGGTTTCCACTGTGTAAGCCCCACAATGAGACTTCAGACCTAAACTGGTGCTTAAAAAGTGGATTTTGGAAATTTTCTTAAAAATTTTAAGAATTGCTTCTAAACTTCTAAGTCTTCTAACGTCCTAAAAAAATAAAATTACATTTACAAAATGATGCCAACACAAAGTAGACTTATGGGGAATGTTAAGTAATTCATATTTTATGAGGTATTACTTTCTGTTTTAAAAGCAGAGAAATTGAAATTTTAAAAATAGCAACTTTTGCAAAACTTTTGGGAAATTTTGGATTTTTTCATAAATAAAGGTGAAATATATTGACTCAAATTTATGACTATCATGAATTACAATATGTCATGAGAAAACAATCTCAGAACGGCTAGGATAAGTAAAAGTGTTCTAAAGTTAACACCACATAAAGTGACACATGTCAGATTTGCAAAATTAGGCCTGGTCAGGAAGGGGAAAATGGCCCAGACTAGAAGTGGTTAAGAACCATATCTACAGTCAGCCAGGTAAGTATATTATTTGAGGTATTTACACCAGTGGCACCACCCTCATGAGATGCCCTCTCTTCTTTTGTATTGTAAGAGAGTGCAAGGTGTTGTATTTGATAGCAGGTACGTGTCACCGAGGTTGCTGGCCTCGGTGAGGTAAGAGCCGGGGTTTTTGGTCTGCAGCAGCTAGTGCTGCTCTGTTAAATAGCATGGCTGCAAAGCCGATCCGGGCCGGCTCTTACTGGGAGCAGCTAAAGAGTAGGGTGGGTGGCTGCTCCCCACGGTCCAGTCCATGTTTTGGGCTGGGTATATAACGCAGCCAGCAGCTGTGTCTGGGGGTGTGATTATCCTGGAGCCTGCTAACAGGGCTGAGGAGTTCTCTGTGCTGGAGGACGGAGCTCAGCAAGGTGGTGTTTCCCTGCAACCTGAAGGAGGAATCGCCTGCGGCTGAACCGACTGCTAGGTGTGAACCCGCACTTAAACCACCCAAGGTGACTGGACCCTGTGTTGGCCTGTTTTTGTTTTGCCACAGTATTTCCGTTGTGTGTGAACTGTCACCAAGAGACAGCTTTTCTTTTATGGCGTGCAAGTGTGAATAAAACACTGTTTGATGCACCATCTGGACTCCTTGTTTTGCCTCTAAACTGCACCCGCACCGCTGTCTACCAGAGCGACTCCCCACATTTGGTGTCGGATGCGGGCATGCGCAGTGAGGCTGGCGTGAACGCCGAACTTTGTTTGCTGAGTAAAAGTGTATGTCCTATATTAGGCCGGCAAAGTTGCAGCCTGGGTTCCCGGACAAAATGGAGGCGGTTGTAAAAGCTCTTGTGGAGGCTAACTTGCAGCAGCGGGAGGCCAACAAGCAGCAGCAGGAGACCAACCAGCTACTACTACAGCAGGTGATGGCCTTACAGGCGGCAGGAGCGTCCCACCACATCCATGATGCCCGGAAAGCGGTCCGTGCGGCGATCCCAAAGATGACCCCCGCAGACGACGTGGAGACATACCTAGCCGTCTTTGAGAAGGTCGCCGTGAGGGAAAAGTTACCCCGTGACCAGTGGGCCGAGGTGGTTGCTCCGTTCCTGGCAGCCGGACCCCAGCAAGTTTTTTTCGATTTGGCAGATGTCCAGGCAGCTGACTACCCGACCGTGAAAGGTGAGATTCTAGCAAGACTGGGGGTGAATGTTTTGGTCCGGGCCCAGCGGGTGCATCAGTGGGAATTTAACCCGGCTGAACCCGCCAGGCCACAATACTATGACTTGCTACAACGGTTGCAAAAATGGCTGCAGCCAGACATACTGACTCCCACTGCTATGCTCGACCGTCTGTTAGCCGATGTCTTCTGGAGGGCCTTGCCTTACCCTCTCCAGCACTGGATCGGCCAGGTATCGCCCACCAATGCCCTGGAGATGGTCGACCTGGTGGAGCGGTACGAGGCCACCAGAAACCTGCAGGGGAGTCTTGCTGGGAAGGGGTCAGTCAAACCCCGGAGGCCTCTGCCCCAGTTCCGACGTCCGGCGACAGAGCGGCCTGCACGGAATATACCCCCTGCGAGTCCGCCTCCCGTGGTATGCTGGAGGTGTCAGGAGCCAGGCCACATCAGGGCCGACTGTCCGCATCGGGATGAGCCGATGGAGGTGAACTACGGGGTCGCCACTCCTTGTATGCACGGAAGCTGTGCGCAACTGGCACCCGTGAGGTGCAAGACCATAACCACCTGTGTCAGGTAGAGGTGGGAGATTCGCTGGCGGTGGCTCTGCTGGACTCCGGGAGTTTAGTCTCCCTGGTAAGGGCTGCCCTTGTACGGCCTGTGGAGTATACTGGCCGTAAAGTCGGGGTCCTATGCATCCACGGAGACCTCAAAGACTACCCCACTGCACTAGTGACTTTGTCCACAGCGGCTGGTAGGTGGACCCACGAGGTGGCTGTCGCTACTAAACTCCCACATGAACTAATACTTGGGAGGGACTTCCCGGTTTTCCGGCGCTGTGGCCGGCAATAAAGGTATCTGAGGGACCCGAGACAGGGGTGACCCTAGTAGAGTGGCCTGATACCGCTGGAAGGCCAGAACCCTGGGAGCCCGAGTCTGAAGGGCCGGCGGTAGGGGTGACCACTGCTCCAGCGGTAGAGGGGGAGACAACCCCACTGAGTGTAATGGTGGGAGACACGGAGGACTTGCCACCGGGACCTGAGTTGGCAGACCTCAATGTCTCCGGGAAAATTTTGGGACCGCACAACACCGGGACCAAACCCTAACCAGGGCCTGGGAGAATGTGCTGGAAATTGATGGTAAACCCCAGAAACCAGGGGCTGAATTAATGTTCCCACGATTTATTGTTCTGCAGGATATGTTGTATCGGGTGAACCAAATCCGAGGTGAACCTGTTGAACAGTTGGTGGTGCCCACAGCGTATCGCAAGCTTGTCATGGAGCTTGCCCACCAACATGTTCTTGGGGACACCTGGGGTGGCAGAAAACCCAGGACCGCATACTGCAGCGGTTTTATTGGCCCAGTGTGTTCAAGGAGGTAGAGAATTATTGTAAGTCCTGTCCGACCTGTCAGATAACTAGCCCCCAGCCACATTTCCGTAGTCCTCTGGTACCTCTGCCAACTATTGAAGTACCGTTCGAGCGAATCGCTATGGATTTAATTGGGCCTGTACCAAAGTTCTGCCAGGGGCCACCAACACATTCTGGTAGTTCTCGACTATGCCACTCGGTATCCGGAGGCGGTGCCTCTGCGACATACCTCAGCTAAGCTCATTGCCAAAGAGTTAATGGAGATGTTTTCCGTGTGGGCCTGCCAAAAGAGGTTCTGACAGACCAAGGGACCCCTTTTATGTCCAAAGTAATGAGGGAACTGTGTAAATTGTTGCGTATAAAGCAGCTACGGACGTCCGTTTACCATCCGCAAACAGACGGTCTGGTTGAGAGGTTTAACCAAACTCTAAAAAATATGTTAAAGAGGGTGGTGTCTAGAGATGGGAAGGACTGGGATCTGCTTCTGCCCTATCTCATGTTCGCAGTGCGAGAGGTACCCCAAGCCTCTACTGGGTTCTCGCCTTCGAACTGCTTTATGGCAGACACCCTCGGGGCCTGTTGGATATCGCCAAGGAAGCATGGGAACAACAGCCTGTCCCCCACAAAAGTGTCATTGAGTATGTCACCCAGATGCAGGAACGGATAGAAAGGGTGTTGCCGCTGGTCCGGGAGCATATGGAGGCAGCACAACAAGCCCAGAGTAGGGTGTATAATCGTCAGGCTCGGGTACGGGGCTTCCATCCGGGAGATCGGGTTTTGGTTCTGGTACCCACCCTTGACAGCAAGTTCCTAGCTAGGTGGCAGGGCCCCTATGAGGTGATCGAGAAGGTAGGGGAAGTAAATTACAAAGTACACCAGCCAGGCGGCGCAAGCCGGAGCAGGTGTACCACGTGAATTTACTTAAGCCGTGGAAAGATAGGGACACAGCCGACGACCACAGCCCCCGGCCAGGGCTTCTAGGTGAAAAGGGTCCAGCCCCACAGTTCGAGGCCTGTGAAGCAGTAACCACGGTAAAATTGCAGACAGCCTGTCTTCCAAACAAGTTCAGGAAGTCAGGAGTTCATCAGTCGGAACACGGATGTGTTCTCGACCTCCCTGGCCGCACGTCTCTCATCCAACATGACATCGTCACTGAGCCTCAGGCCAAGATCCGGTTAAAACCATACCGGGTACCCGAGGCTCGGCGACGGGCCATCGCGGAGGAAGTGCAAGTAATGTTGAAACTCGATGTCATTGAGGAGTCGAAAGTGAGTGGGCCAGTCCCATAGTCCTGATACCTAAGCCGGATGGGACGCTACGGTTCTGCAACGATTTTCGCAAATTAAATGAAGTGTCCAAGTTTGACGCGTATCCCATGCCCCGAGTAGACGAGCTGGTTGAAAGTTTAGGGCAAGCCCGTTATTTTTCTGTGCTGGACCTCACCAAAGGGTACTGGCAGGTACCCTTAACGGAGTCGGCTAAGGAAAAACCGCATTTGTTACCCGCAGGGCCTGTATCACTACAAGGTGTTACCCTTTGGCCTGCATGGCGCCCCGCCACTTTCCAAAGGTTAATGGACATAGTGCTGCGACCACATCGTCGGTACGCCTCGGCCTACTTAGATGATGTAGTCATCCACAGCACCGACTGGGAAAGCCATTTACCCAAGGTGCAGGCGGTAGTGGATGCCCTGAGGAAAGCCGGACTGACCGCTAACCCAAAGAAGTGCTCCATAGGGTTAGAGGAGACAAAATATCTGGGATATGTAATTGGGCGGGAGTCATCAAACCTCAGGTAACCAAGGTAGAGGCCATTCGTAACTGGCCCCGACCGGTCACCACCAGGCAGGTAAAGTCGTTCCTGGGGATTGTAGGTTACTACATGAGGTTTGTGCCCCACTTTGCCACAATAGCAGCGCCGTTGACAGACCTGTTGAAGGGGCGAAAGTCTGGGAGGGTTAGCTGGAGTGAGAAGGCGGAGGAGGCTTTCGCCGCGTTGAAGTCGGCCCTGTGTGGGTCCCCGGTTTTGGTGACACCCGACTTCAACAAGGAGTTTGTCGTACAGACCGACGCCTCGGAGGTAGGCCTCGGTGCGGTACTGTCTCAGCAGGTCAACGGGGAAGAACATCCCGTTGTCTTCCTGAGCCGTAAGCTCAATCCCGCCGAGTCCAGATACAGTATAGTGGAGAGGGAGTGCCTGGCTATCAAGTGGGCACTCGAATCTCTCCGCTACTACTTGTTAGGGAGGAGGTTCCGTCTGGTGACCGACCATTCCCCCCTCAAATGGATGAGTCAGGCCAAGGAGAGGAATGCTCGGGTCACCAGGTGGTTCCTATCTCTTCAGAATTTCAAATTCTCTGTGGAACACAGGGCAGGCCGCTTGCAGGGCAACGCAGATGCCCTGTCCCGCGTCCACTGCCTCACGTGTGTTCACCCCTCAGGGTTGAACAAAGGGGGGTGTAAGAGAGTGCAAGGTGTTGTATTTGATAGCAGGTACGTGTCACCGAGGTTGCTGGCCTCGGTGAGGTAAGAGCCGGGTTTTTGGTCTGCAGCAGCTAGTGCTGCTCTGTTAAATAGCATGGCTGCAAAGCCGATCCGGGCCGGCTCTTACTGGGAGCAGCTAAAGAGTAGGGTGGGTGGCTGCTCCCCACGGTCCAGTCCATGTTTTGGGCTGGGTATATAACGCAGCCAGCAGCTGTGTCTGAGGGTGTGATTATCCTGGAGCCTGCTAACAGGGCTGAGGAGTTCTCTGTGCTGGAGGACGGAGCTCAGCAAGGTGGTGTTTCCCTGCAACCTGAAGGAGGAATCGCCTGCGGCTGAACCGACTGCTAGGTGTGAACCCGCACTTAAACCACCCAAGGTGACTGGACCCTGTGTTGGCCTGTTTTTGTTTTGCCACAGTATTTCCGTTGTGTGTGAACTGTCACCAAGAGACTGCTTTTCTTTTATGGCGTGCAAGTGTGAATAAAACACTGTTTGATGCACCATCTGGACTCCTTGTTTTGCCTCTAAACTGCACCCGCACCGCTGTCTACCAGAGCGACTCCCCACAGTATATACAGAGCTAAAAAAACATTTAGGAGCTCTGCCCTCGCTTGATCCCCAGTGACCAACACCCTGTTACCATCATTTAGGGGCCCTACATGTTCTGACCTTGTTTTTTTTGCATTTAAGAATGTTTTGGGGTTGTTCTTAATTTCTTTGGCCACCTGTATTTCATTGTGTATTTTCGCTGATTTTATTACCCCCCTTACATAATTTATTTAGTTCTTTATACTTTTTAAACGCTAAAGCTGACCCCTCCGATTTGTGTTTCTTAAAGGCCCTCTTTTTGTCATTTATTGCCCTTTTTACTATTTACTATTGTAAAACATGTGGGGTTTAATTTTATTTGCTTGTACTTGTTACCTCTAGGAATGTATTATAATAATATTATATTATAATATACTTATCCAAAGGACATTTAAAGCACTCCCATTTAACATTAGTGTCATTATGCGACAATAGTTGCTCCGAGTCTATGTCTTCACCACTCAACCCTGGGAAATTTGCCTTTTTGAAATTAAGTGTTTTTGCCCTACTGACCTGAGTTTGTTTTTTACAGTTTAGTTGGACTATAATCATATTGTGGTCACTGTTACCAAGGTCATGGACAGTGACATTTCTCACAAGCTCTGCATTATTAGAAATTACTTGATCCAGAAGAGCATCATCTCTAGTAGGATCTTCTTCAAACTGGCCCATAAAATTATGCTGCAAAAAGCTGGAGGAATTTTCTCGGTTTTGCAGCAGAGGCAGAACCATGTTCCCAATCTATTTTTGGATAGCTAAAATCTCCTATTATCACTACTGGCCCAGCCTGCGCCGCCTGCTCCATTTGCACATACAGTTGATTTCTATCTCCTCAGTTCCAATAAATAGTATGATCCACCGCAGCACTCAGGATGATAGCAAATTTCTTCTTTTTATTGCACCAAAGTGTAACAGCAACGTTTCAACCTTTCGGTCTTTGTCAAGCTCAATTACATATGACATCGTGAACTTAATATACCTCCCCCTTGTTTCTAACAGGTTACAATAATCCCCGCCTACTTTCAATTTACAGGTCAGCATGCTTACTTATTTCAGTGAAATACCAACAATCATACATGTGTTACATCACTTCACAATATCCCCCTTTGTATTATCCAATACCTCCATCATCCATGCTCTCGTTACTTTCATTTTTCTAAATGCAGGAGTTCGCGTCCTCCTCGGAGAACTGCGCATGCGCCAGGGCTTCATCGCGCTTCCTTTCGCTGATAGTTGACCCGGGGCGCATGACGTCATTCTAACTGCGCCTCCCATGGTCACATGACCGCGGCTACTCGCGTGCACTTCCGCCCACACTCCTCGCCAATTAGTTCATATGTACTCAATATTCCAAACATTACCTATAGTTCAGGACTTGGGGTCTGTATACATTCTCCATTCTTTTATGGGGTAACTCATTATTCTTTAGCCATATTCTATTCCTAACTGGATCGGGGGTATCTGACATCATTCCTCCCCTCCTATCAGTGTCATACGGTCAGTGATCATACGTTATAGATATATCACATGCTCTCTGTTAGCTGTTACCATAGAGACAATAAACAGCAGATATAGGTGTACAACAGTGTTGTCACATAGCTATACGGGAGATGCGAGTTCGGCTGTGTGGCAGATACTCATACACACCTATTCTTCGTCTGGACACATCTGTCGACAGATGTCAACATGAGGCGGGGTCAATACCATATATCAGATCCTCAAAAATACAGGGTCTGTAACTTATTTGTGGTGGACCCACATCCAGCATACTCCCTTATTGGCAAGCGGGGTCCGCGACAGTAGGTGTTGCCACCACTCATCACCTAAACCTCGCCCGCCAACCAACCATACCCGGCGAAGGGGGTGTCGGTAAACCCGTCATCCCCAACGTCCAATACTCACATCCACGGTCCAACCTACTAAAATCAAAAGCGGTTTACCCAAGCCTTCCATTAGATGTCCAGAAGAATAGCACGTTTCACTCCAACACCACACTCGTTCCTGTCTTTAAACAAAAACATCCCATCTCCCACCAACTACATAGGCACCACTGCTCACCTATTAGGTAACTCGTATTATCAATCCATATTCCATTATACCCCACCTGCTGTTTTCTCATAATTCTTTCAACAGAAGCAAAAAGATAGTATACACTCATAGTCAACCTGCACTAGGCTTGGGATTAAGGGTTCAATAAAACACGGCCCATATTGGCCGGGCAACATCACTTAATAGTATCACACCTATATACAGAAAAGTGTACTAGAAGAAGGGGCTTAATGAAAAATCCCTGTTCATGCCTCTTGGTTCTAGGGTATCCAGTGTGTGGATCCACCTGAGTTCTTTCTGCCTTAATTTCCTTTCCCTATCTCCTCCTCTTCTCGATAGGGGCACACTGTCAATGATTCTAAATCTCAACTGAGAGACATTATGGCGGGCACTCCAAAAGTGTTCTGGGACCGGTAACTCAACCTCTACTGTATAACCAGGATTTTGTCGCTTAGCATACAGTTTACGGATGGTGGACTTATGTTGACTTATTCTATTCTTGCAGACCTGTGTGGTCTCCCCCACATAGAGGAGACCACAGGGACACTGCAAGAGATAGACTACATAGTTTGATAGACATGTGTAGAATCCTTGGATTCTGTACTGTCTCCCTGTCCTAGGGTGTGAAAAAGTATCTCCTTTGATCAAGCTTCCACAGGAGTTACATCCCAGGCAAGCATGACATCCATTTCTCCCTTCTCGTCTGTGACCTGGCACTATGTCCGCACATGTCAACTGGTCTCCTAGGTTCCTAGGTCTCCTATATGACAACAATGGGGGAGACTGTAATTCCCTAACATTGGGGAATGATTCACTCAGAATATGCCAGTTATTCCTCAGTATTTTCACCAACTCTTTACTCTCTGTTGAATAAGTGGTAACAAACGGAATTCTCTCCATCTTTTTACCCTTATCCTTACTCTTCTGTTCCAATAGTGCCAATCTCTCACTTCGCCTTGCTCTCTCCTCATGTCTCTGAATCAACCCCCTAGGGTATCCTCTAGCTCTAAACTTTTGTCCCATTTTTTCCATTCTATCATCAACTTTTGTCTCATTTGATACTACTCTTCGTACCCTCAGAAATTGACTGTATGGTAGAGATTCCAGCATCCTCCTCGGATGTGCACTATTAAACCGTAGCATATTGTTTCTATCAGTCAACTTGACATACAGATCTGTGCTTAGTTTACCTTCCTCCACCAGGACCAATGTGTCAAGGAACTGTAGTGCCTGTTTAGAGACAACCTTCGTGAATTTAAGGTACTCATGTATGTTATTAATTAAATCATGAAACTGATCCAGCTCCATTTCAGAGCCTTTCCACACCAAGAATATGTCGTCGATGTACCTCATCCACCCCCTCACCTTGGTGAAATGGGGGGATGGGTACACCGACGACTCTTCGACATAGGACATATGTACATTAGTGTAAGTCGGGGCCACGTTCGACCCCATGGCCGTCCCGCAGCGCTGTTCATAAAATGTATCCTCAAACAAAAAATAATTTTTAGTAAGCAGTATCTCTAACAATGACATAAAAAAATCCTGTGCCTCACTAGCATAAGCGGAGTCAGCGAGAGCCCATCTTATCGCCTCCATACCACGCGTATGGTCAATGCTGGTATAAAGGCTGGAGACATCGAAAGAGACCAGCATGTCACCCTCCTCGAAGTCTACCTGGCCCAGTTTGGTTATAAAATCTGAGGTATCCCTAACAAAGGATCTACTCCCTACAGCAAATGGTCTGAAGACCCTATCCAGCTACATAGCTGCATTAGAGAACACCGATCCGATCCCTGAGACTATCGGTCTTCCTGGAGGATTCAATAAATCCTTATGGATTTTGGGGAGAACATACAGTAGCGGTGTCACCGGGTGCTGAGGTACGAGGAATGTATGTAATTTTTCATCAATGATGTCACTGGCCAAAGCGTCATCTGCCAATAATCTCATTCTCCGCAGTATGTCCCACTTGGGGTCATGTGTCAATTGCGTATATACCGTTTCATACTGTACTTGCCTCATAACCTCAGCCCTATATTTTTCGGTGTCCATCACCACTGTTGCTCCCCCCTTATCCACCTTTTTGATAGTGATTTTTTTATTTGCTTTTAGCCTCTGGAGGGCCTCTTTCTCCTCCCTGGTCAGATTAGGGGACACCGTACGTGTTGGTGTATGCTTGAGTCTCTCAACCCCAGATCTGACCAGTGAGGAAAAAGTGTCCAATGCCTTATGTTGCACCGGGGGCTGAAATGTGCTTTTCACAAACAGGCCTGTCTCCTTTAGTGAAAGTAGACTATCCTCATCCTTTTTCTGTACATTTGTTTTATGATTCTCATTCTGCTCTTTTTCATCAAAATATACTCTTAATTTAATACGCCTCAAGAACTGGGCCAAGTCCACCTCAAGTTGGAACCAGTCCATAGGCGCCTCTGGACTAAAAGATAGTCCCTTGTTTAGTAGAGACAGTTCTTTGTCACTCAGTTCCACAGAGGAGATATTAACAACTAAGTCCTCCGTGTTATTTATCCCAATTTCTCCTTCTAGTGGGCCTGACTCCCCGACGGGGGTTTCCTCGATCTTGTAATTCTTATGTTCTCCTGTAGCCTCTCCTTTCGTACGATGTCTCCTGCCACCTCTTCTGGTTGGTCTCTTTCTTCTCAGTGATATTGGGGGAGGGGACTGGGGAGGGGGGTGTATAGATCACACCAAGAATAGTTTTTTCATTATTTTTTCCCTCTGAAATTCCACCCACAAGGTTTCAACATCCTTACAAACTTCATCCACAATTACTATCATATCACTCCTAGCATACAAAAATACACCACCACCTTTGCATTTAGCCCTATCGTTTCTAAAGAGTGTAAAACCTTGAAGATTTACAGCCCAATCATGAGAAGAGTCCAGCCATGTCTCAGCATCCCCAACTACATCAATATGTCTTTCCAGTACCAAGGCCTCAAGCTCTCCCATTTTGCTTGCTAGACTTCTGGCATTTGTGAACATACATTTTAAGCTGTCATCAAATTTTACACTTAGGAAATGTGTTTTTTATGATAATCTTTTCCTCCTTCAGAGTTGGTTTGCGACTGACGGATCTCCTTATCCACTTTTCTAATGCTCCCCCCACCAATATATTCTGACCCCTCTCTAACCTGTCTACCTCCATATTTATAGCAATGCATTGCCACCCAGCCAGAATTCTCTCCCCCAACACCGCAGCTCCCCTTCCATTGAGGTGCAAATTATCTGCGGAGAACAGTTTGTACCCCAGTGAAAAGTCAGCCCAGTGGTCTACAAATCCAAACCCTTCTGGTCTACACCAAGACTTAAGCCATGCATGTACTGTCTTCTCTTCAGAACCCATTTGCATAGTTTTCTGTTATGTGTATTCATATGTGTGCCTGCAGCACCACCTAGTGACCTTTTGCTGTAATCACTTTGTTAAAGTCATGAATATTAATTAGGTGACACAACTTCCTGCTCCCAGGGCTTTGTGGGAAAGAGACTGGAGCCTGCTGCCATTTTCCTTCACCTCATGGAAGGAGCAGCTGCACATTATGTGCCTCTTTACTCAAGCATCGTCGGTAAGGGATTAATTAGTGTTTTCCTATAAGCTTTGTGTACATGTATCCTGTACATTCAGTCCTTTGTATGTTCTCTTTTATACAGTTTACCTTATCTTCTGCCGGTTAATAAAGCCACAGATTACAGATACAAGTCTCAATTTATTAACTAGTAGAATGGTGATATCTGCCTGTTGAACTGCATATAGACCCCGGGGGTACATGTTGTAAGAACAGGACAGTAAACGACGACTTCTAGCAAGAGGGGCACATCTGACTACATAGAAGTCTGTTACAGTCCACGCAAATATCTGCAAACGGACACCACAGCGACTTCTATACAGTCCAGTGCTACTAAGGGATAGCTGCTTCAAGCAATTTAGACCTATTTGATTGCATACCGTGACCGCTCTTTAAGCACAGCTACCTGCATTCCACAGTACACGCAGTTAAGTGTCTTTACCAATACCATGTTGCGAAGCACAGTATTGAGCTACAAGACAAGATCAGAGAAGAATGGTTCCTCCAAGTCGGCTTCCGTTAGCAGCGCAGCCGCCATTGCCCGCGCAAAGGCAGAAGCAGCAAAGGTCAAAGCAGCCTTTGCTGAGCAAGAAATGAAGATGAAAGAAGAAAAGGCTTCAATAGAAAGGAAGATGAAAGAAGAACAGGCTTCACTAGAAAGGAAGATGAAAGAAGAACAGGCTTCACTAGAAATGAAGATGAAAGAAGAACAGGCTTCACTAGAAATGAAGATGAAAGAAGAACAGGCTTCACTAGAAATGCAAAAGTCCTCTTAGATGCAAAGCTAGAGAAACTCGCTGTAGAGAAGGAAACGGCAGCCGCCATAGCTGAAGCAGAGTTCTTGGAATCAATAGAATACCCAGAAACTAAAAGTCACAGCAGTGTGCTTAGCCCAGAACTCGGCCAGCAAGATCCTGCACGACGCACTTCAGAGTACGTCCTTCAACACTCCAGACCAAACAGCAATGCTGATCCATTCCCAGGAACCGAAGATGTCACCTATGCCACAGAAAAATCATACCATCCAAAAGAAAGAGTCACACATGGAACCCAGTCCTGCAAACAAGAGAGCACAGAGCCACATGACAAAGCTCGAGCTAACTTCCCTGCATCCAAAGGAAGCCAGCTTCCAGTCCAGCTTGCAGAGCCACCTTATTCCACAAGACAGTATGACACGGGCTGGCCTAAATCAGAGGCTCCATACAGGTATGATCGCACACCACAGCCAAACCGTGACTCCACACCTCCAACCAACCCTAGTTATAACCAAGCCACAACAGACTTTGCCAGGTTCTTTACTAAACGAGAGCTAGTTACAAAGGGACTTGTGAAGTTCAGTGATTGCCCTGAAAACTATAGAGCATGGCGGTCTTCCTTTTATAACATTACAAGAGACTTGGGCCTGTCATGTAGGGAGGAGATAGACTTCCTTGTTGATCGGCTTGGAAAAGACTCTGTGGAACATGCCAAGAGAATTAGAGACATTAATATAAACTACCCAGAGACTGGTCTAAAAATGATCTGGGATAGACTTGATCAATGTTATGGTTCTGCAGAGGTCATAGAGGATGCGTTGTTTAAAAGAATTGACGAATTCCCTAAAATAACTAGCAAAGGTTTCCATAAACTTAGGGATTTAAGTGATCTACTGATGGAATTACAGGTTGCCAAAGCTGAGGGGGATTTACCAGGGCTTGCTTTCCCCGACACCGCCAGAGGTGTCAAGCCGATCGTATTAAAGCTTCCCCACAACCTGCAGGAGAAATGGGTCTTCCATGGGTCAAGGTGCAAACATACCTACAATGTGCCATTCCCTCCTTTCAGTGTGTTTGTTGACTTTGTAAGCCTAGAGGCCAACATCCGTAATGACCCTAGCTTTGACCTATCACAGTCTTATGTCACTCCCTCTGACCACAGACCTTACAAAGGATCAGTGGCAGTGCACAAAACTAACATTTCACCTGCAGATTCTTACAGGTATTACAGCTCCTCCAGCCTGGAAACAGTCAAAGATCCTGGTAAGCAGTGCCCTCTGCACAAGAAGCCACACCCTCTTCTGAAGTGCAGAGCCTTTAGAGAAATGTCCATAAGAGATCGCAAAGCCTTCCTGAAGGAGAACCACATTTGCTACAAATGCTGCTCATCAACATCACATATTGCCAAGGACTGTCAGGTTAGTGTAAAATGCACAGAATGCAACAACACAGATCACAACACGGCTCTACATCCTGGGCCTTTCTCATGGGCCTTATCACAGAGTAACAATGCCAGAGAGCATGGCCGGGAGGAAAGAAACTCTGAAGCTAACCCACCAGCAGTTACTTCACAATGCACCGAAGTCTGCAAGAGAGCCATAGGTGGCAGGTCCTGCTCAAAGATCTGCCTAGCAAAGGTATACCTAAAGGGCTGCAGAGACAAAGCCATCAATGTATACACCATCCTAGATGACCAAAGTAATGCGTCCCTAGACAAATCTACTTTCTTTGATATTTTCAACATTAAAGGGCCCAGCACTCCTTATTCTCTAAAGACTTGTGCGGGCACTGTAGAAAACAGCGGGGAGGAGAGCTAGTGGCTACCTGATTGAGTCCATAGATGGTAAGACATGTCTTTCCTTACCAACTATTACCGAATGTAACCAGATCCCTGATAATAGACATGAGATCCCTACACCAGATGTAGCTAAGCATCACCCCCATTTGGAGCATATAGCCCATCTCTTGCCAGAGCTTGATCCTAACGCTCAGATAATCTTACTCCTTGGGAGAGATATCTTACAAGTTCACAAAACCAGAGAACAGATTAATGGCCCACACCATGCTCCTTATGCCCAGAGACATGACCTAGGATGGGTCATAATAGGAGATGTCTGCTTAGGAAGCATACACAAACCAACTTCCATTAATAGCATGCTTACTAGCACATTAGAAAATGGACGTCCCTCTATCTTCCAACCATGTGAAAACAACTTCCTCATAAAGGAATTGCCACATAGTACTCACCTACCTTGTTCCTTCATAGGCTCTTTAAACCACAACATAGCTTGTGATAGTGACAAAGACCACCTAGGTTGCTCAGTGTTCCAAAGGACCAAGGAGGACAATCAGGTAGCACTGTCCCATGAAGACAGATTGTTTTTAGAGACCATGGAAAAGGAAATCACTAAGGATGAGACAAATAGTTGGGTTGCACCTCTTCCCTTTAGACCTCAAAGGCAACGTCTGCCTAACAACAGAGAGCAAGTCTACAGGCGTTTTGTCTCTCTAAGACGTACCTTGCACAAGAAGCCAGAAATGAGAGACCACTTCTTTACTTTCATGAGAAGAATATTTGAGAACGGTCATGCTGAGGTAGCCCCCACCCTTAAAAACTCAGAGGAATGTTGGTATTTACCCATATTCGGGGTTTACCACCCAAAGAAACCAGGCCAAATTAGAGTAGTGTTTGACTCTAGCGCCAAATATAAAGGCGTCTCCTTAAATGATGCCCTGCTCTCAGGTCCTGATCTTAACATCAGACTCCTAGGAGTACTGCTTCGTTTTCATAAAGACTCCGTTGCCTTCATGGCGGACATCCAGCAGATGTTTCATTGTTTTCTCGTTAAAGAGGAACATAGAAACTTTTTAAGATTTCTTTGGTTTATTGACAATGACCCCACAAAAGATATCGCGGAGTACCGCATGCGGGTACATATCTTTGGTAACAGTCCCTCTCCTGCAGTTGCAATTTATGGTCTTAGACACTCTGCTCAGGAAGGTGAGATAGAATACGGGTCAGACGTCAGACAATTCGTAGAAAAAGACTTTTATGTAGATGACTGTTTAAAATCACTACCCACTGATGAGGATGCAATAAGTCTCCTTAAGAGAGCTCAAGAAATGCTTGCATGCTCAAACCTGAGACTCCACAAAATAGCCTCTAATAGTAAGCAGCTGATAGAAGCATTTCCCTCTCAAGACCACTCAAATGACCTGCAGAGCTTAGACTTAGGGACTGACTCCCTTCCTATACAACGTAGCCTTGGTCTCCTCTGGGATCTAAAATCAGACACGTTTACCTTCCAAGTCAGTGAGGAAGAGAAGCCCTTTACCCGTAGAGGTGTCCTGTCTGCCATAAACAGTCTTTATGATCCCTTAGGGTTCACAGCTCCCGTCACAATCCAGGGTAAAACACTGCTTAGAGACCTAACTCAGGAGACATTGGATTGGGATGACCCACTTTCCCCTGAAAAAAGGAACACATGGATAGAGTGGAGAAACTCCCTAAAGACTTTATCTAGCCTCCATGTTCCACGATCTTACACTCCTGTGCCATCCACAGAAGTAAAAACACAAAGACTTTATGTATTCTCTGACGCATCTGTCAAAGCTATTGCAGCTGTAGCTTATCTTAAAACTGTAGACAACAAAGGTCAATGCCACACAGGGTTTGTCATGGGCAAAGCAAAACTTGCACCACTTCTCGAACATACAATACCCAGGCTGGAACTCTGTGCTGCCGTACTAGCCGTTGAACTAGCTGAATTAATTACTTCAGAGATAAACCTTGAGATTCAAGACACCGAGTTTTATACAGACAGTAAAGTGGTCCTGGGCTACATTTACAACCAAACTAGGCGTTTTTACGTCTACGTTAACAACAGAGTGTTAAGAATCAGGAGGTCCACTTCCCCAAAACAATGGCACTTTGTACCTACTGACCATAATCCAGCAGATTTAGCAACCAGGTCAGTTGCCGCCAGTCATCCTAAGGACACGGTCTGGTTCACAGGTCCCGCTTTTCTATACAACCCAGGGGATCCAATACTGCTTACGCCTGCCTCTCTACTTACCCAAAAGACTGGTGCCAAACTCTCCGGAAGGAGCATTCACTGTACCAAAGACCTCTACAAACTCCAGTGGAGACAAGTGCAAGTTCTTGCCAATACTTTCTGGGATAGGTGGAAGAAGCAATATCTTCCTACTTTACAGACAAGAGCCAAATGGCACACAGTTAAGCCCAACCTGAAACCGGATGACATTGTTCTTATTAAAGACTCTCAAGTTCAACGAAATTACTGGCCTCTGGGTCTCGTTACCAAAGTATTCCCAAGTGAAGACGGATGTGTCCGTAAAGTTGAGGTCAAGGTTTTCAAACAAAACGAGACCAAACTGTTTATCAGGCCCACTTCCGAGCTAGTCCTACTGTTATCTGATGAGGACTCTAATAGTGACATCGGCTGATGTCAAGCGGGGAGTGTACTGTCTTCTATTCAGAATCCATTTGCATAGTTTTCTGTTATGTGTATTCATATGTGTGCTTGCAGCACCACCTAGTGACCTTTTGCTGTAATCACTTTGTTAAAGTCATGAATATTAATTAGGTGACACAACTTCCTGCTCCCAGGGCTTTGTGGGAAAGAGACTGGAGCCTGCTGCCATTTTCCTTCACCTCATGGAAGGAGCAGCTGCACATTATGTGCCTCTTTACTCAAGCATCGTCGGTAAGGGATTAATTAGTGTTTTCCTATAAGCTTTGTGTACATGTATCCTGTACATTCAGTCCTTTGTATGTTCTCTTTTATACAGTTTACCTTATCTACTGCCGGTTAATAAAGCCACAGATTACAGATACAAGTCTCAATTTATTAACTAGTAGAATGGTGATATCTGCCTGTTGAACTGCATATAGACCCCGGGGGTACATGTTGTGAGAACAGGACAATGCATTTAAGTACCTAAGCTCTTGCTGGCGGCCCTGTGTAGCGCATGACACAGGCAGTATTCCAGAGAACACTACCTTAGAAGTCCTTCCCTTCAGCTTGGAGCCAAGTTCTTTAAAATTATCCTTAAGGACCTTCCACCTATCATTTATTATGTTAGTGGTACCAACATGGACCACGACAGCTAGGTCATCTCCGCCCCTCCCAGTAATTTATCCACCCGTTCCACCACATGTTGAAGCCTGGTATTAGGGAGACAGCAAACCATTCGGTTGAGACGGTCTTGGAGACAAATTATTCTATCTGTCTTCCTGATTATAGAATCCCCTATAACCACTAACTGCCTAGGCCTACCTGCACCACCATCCCCATGACTACTAGCTGAGCTGTTCTCACTCTGTTAGGGACAACAGTATCCACTAGGGCTGCCATTTCTGAAACTGAAACCCTTGCATCATCGCCCAACTTGGCAATTTTGCTTGGAAGCACAGAAACAGGATTGGCACATCCTGACAGGAACTCAGGGCAAATGCAGAGCAGGAAATAGGGAAGGGGGCCAAGGAGCCCACAATGACATATCACAGTCTGATAAAAGTGGCGGGGAGTGTGTGTTGGAAAGGACCTGGTAGCAGGATCAGGGTGCTAAGGAGGAGGTAACATCACAGAAGGAGAGTGGTGGCAGTAATGAAAGGCAAAGGCAATGTACAGTCAAAAGGTTCCAAAAAACTGCTAGGGCCTTATCTGCTTCTATTATGGTTAGATCAGGAACTGTTGATGCCACTGATACTTAGGGCACAGTCTTAAAACGTGCCAGACCTAAGCCAAGCTCAGCTGCCTCTAGATCTGTGTAAGCATCTCCCATCTAGCAGTTTTTCTTCATAGTGCCAGAAGACAATACATTGCTGTATAAAGATCTGCAGGATTAAAATAAGCTGATGGGCGTTCAAACATAAACATAAGCAGTTAGCAACTATAGCTCTATTGAACCATATGAAGTGGCATCGCTAGCGGGAAAACATAAGTGGTCACCATTTAGTGCAACAAGAGTGTGGTCTTCCTCCTTTGTGACTGCCAGGTCGCGTTCACATGCAGTACTTTGTCCTTGTCATTGTCATCATCACTTACTGCTTCTCCTGCTCAGTCTACTCTTCCTACTTCGCTCCATTGTCAGCCACTGATAACAGAATGTGTGGCCAAAAAAACAACTCTACACACCCAGCTTTCTGCTGGTGCACAAGCTTAACTCCCACCTGGCCAAATTGCTGAAGATCCAGTCTCTGCCAAACCACTTAGTGCAGCCTAAACTATGTTATCCCCTCATATTTATCTTAGAGTAGGGGCTCACACTAATTCAACAAGGGACGCCAGTGGAACAACAACTTACACATTTTGCTGGACATCCTGTAGCTGTTGGGGACCCAAACGGAGACGGCTTCATGGAGGAGGAGGAGCAGCTGCCACTGGAGGAGGATGATGATGACACTGACCACAATGACCAATCATCTTACTGGGAGCAGAGCTGAAAAGAATTAGGTTTTCCGGCACACTGGCTAGAACAGCAAGCTGTATGCTTGCTTGCTTACATAATGATAGGTGTATCATTCACATGAAACAATCTGATGATTACTGGTTAGCCATGCTTTTAGACTCTCTAGAAAAGTAAAATTGGGGAATATTTTCCTCCTGCCAAAAGAGAGGCCAAATTACTTTATTACCAGGAAACACTATACACAACTTTCTTTTGACTTCTGACACCCACGCCTGATGCCCCTCTCTGTCCTCTCACAGAGTCATCCACCTCCTGCCATCTCAATTTCCACAAGCAGCAGAAGCTGCAGCCAGTTAAGTATTCTCAACATGAAGGCACTCTTCTTTCATGTCCCATGGCAAGCTGAAGAAAATAGATTTACTGCCTCAACACTCATGTTCAGTCCTACCTGGACTCTGGCCTTTCTCTGGTTCACATGCAAGCTACCTTGACTGCAATGTAAAAGCAAACAAAGACTACAAGTAGCAGCACACTGCTCTATGCACAAAGATGTACTCAAACACTGGAAACATAAATAAACATAGATTGCATTACTGCTATACTTACTATATGAAAATTAGAAGTTCATTTAGTTTCAAATAGGTCACATTTTTGATCAAAATTCTGTTGGGCCTATCTACCTGTAAGAGTTAGCCTTAGGCCCCTTTCACACGAGCGAGTTTTCCACGCGGGTGCAATGCGTGACGTGAACGCATAGCACCTGCACTGAATCCTGATCCATTCATTTCAATGGGTCTGTGTAACTGAGCAATTTTTTCATGCATCAGTTCTGTGTTACGTGAAAAATGCAGCATGTTCTATATTCTGCGTTTTTTACGCAGCCCTGGCCCCATAGAAGTGAAAGGGGCTTCAGTGAAAAATGCATTGCATCCGCAAGCAAGTGCGGATGCAATGCGTTTTTCACTGATGGTTGCTAAGAGATGTTGTTTGTAAACCTTCATTTTATTATCATGCACGTGAAAAACGCATCAAAACGCATTGCACCCGCGCATAAAAAACTTAACAACTGAACGCAATCGCAGACAAAACTGACTTAACTTGCTTGCAAAATGGTGCGAGTTTCACTGAATGCACCTTGAACGCATCCAGAGCCAATCCGCCATGCATGTGTGAAAGAGGCCTAAGAATCACCCAGTTACATTGCATTGACATTTCTGGTGATAGTGTTTCACACAGGCTGTGATGTCCTCCTCCGGCCACTAGAGGCCGCTGTGTCTTAAGAGGAAGAGGAAGGACAAGCTGAAGTAAAGCAAGAAAGTTTCCCGGGCTGAGTTCTGCTGCATGGATCCTATCTCATGGTCTTTCTAGGGACTGGCTGTGGATGAGAGAGAGAATAACAGAGTCTATCAAGTGGATTTCTGCATCTGCCATCCAGTGAGAGAGAGAGAGGATCGGAGCCACAGAGACCATAAAGTGTATCCCTGCACCTGCACCCCAAAGGGAGAGGAAAAGACAATGGACCAGATTTATCATTAGCTAAAGTCACTTTAATGGAGTGAAAAAGTCGCAAAAAAATGCGCAATCGGTAAAATTGTGCATTTTTTTGCGACTTTTTCAAGCTCTGCACTAAGCTCTCCAGTTTTGTGAAAGTGGGGCGTGTTGTCTTATGTAAATGAATCTCTAGACAGATTTACTATTGCAACCATTTAAAAAGTCGCAAAAAAGTCGCAAAAAAATGTGCAATTTCACTCCAGGGGGGACCATGCTTATCTTATGCGACTTTTTAATAGAACATGCGTTCATCAGATCAAGGGATGCAAATACCAACATGCATGCTGAGCCCACTAGTACTTCTAGAGAAGTATAAAACTGAGTCTGCTTTATTGAACTTACCAGAAGCCATTTGGTTCCAGGAGAAGTACTAGTGGGCTCAGCATGCATGTTGGTATTTGCATCCCTTGATCTGATGAACGCTGTATGGCACCAGACGGGGTTACAAGCAGAGTGTATCTGGCATGCATGCTGCACCTGCACTCCCTGGGTTTTGTGTGGCTGATATGGCCCATAAAAGGTAAGAATTAATGTTAGGGACCACTCGAGAGGCAACTGTGAAGTGGTGGGTGGCTTACATAATTTGGCCAAAATATAAACTAATGCCTCATCTAACATCCAGCATAGTGGCAGGACGGAGCTCTAGCTGCAGTGTGCCATTGCACCTTTGTTTTTACGTTTGTATGTGTATTTCACCATAGCAACGTGCACCTGCGTATTGGGTTGTGCTGACTGCAATCTCCATTTTTTTTCCTTTATAGGACATGTTTAGTTCAGTAGCAGCGTGCCCTGTTTTTTTTTTAAGGGGGTGGGGGGGTAAGATAGGATTAGACTAGCAGAGTGTAGCCTGGACTTTTATGTGTTTTGCTGTTAGTAACACATTGATTATATTCTTGTTTTCAAGTATCCTGCCAGCAATTCTGTGTAAACGTGTTCATACTGTTTTTGCCATTTGTCGGTTGCGCTTCTGGCATATCGGCATAATACCGTTAATCTCATTTGCTGGTCATCACATCTTGTTGTCTAATAAAACCGGCATTTGTTTCAGCCTTCTCATCTGTTGTACCATATTTAAATCCTGCTTTGCAGTCTCTCCCTCACCAGACCGCTACAAGTGGCGCTGTGAACAGGATACGGTCACAGAGATGGAGGCGGTTGAAGGCAATGTGCATGATGTTAATGTGAGTACCTCAGGCAATAGTGGAACCCATGCAAGGGCCCTCCCTATTGGCATGTTGTTTAACTTGCTACCCAAATTTGATGGCCAGAACATGTCACTGTCAGACTGGTTGACAAGGTTACAGAGTGCTGCTAGGATTTACAATGTCAGCCCAGAACTACAATTTGAAATCGCCTTGGCCACTCTAAAGGGTGAGGCCCAAAGAAATATTCTACTACAACCGTAAGCCACCCTCAATACGATGAAAGAGATTCCTGGAAGAAATATATGGTGAAACGGCCAGTGCAGGGCACCTCAGGGCAAAGTTCTTTTACCGGATTCAGCGGGAGGTGTTTAGCAGTACGAAGGAGTCTCGCACTATGCAACGGCGCTACAGGAAGTGTTGGCCGAAGTGCAGAAAAAAGGGGAAAACGGAGTTACTGGCATGGGACCTATAGACCAGATACTGCGGGAACAATTCATTCTGGGGCTCTACGGCACTCCCCTGAAACAGGCCCTGTGGGAACGAGTCAGGGTGGACCCTACCCCATCCTTTCGACAAATATTGGCAGAGGCTGTGACATGAAGTAAAGAAGACAGTTATGCTTCCGGAGTATTACGGATGCAGAACGTCACACCCCTCGGGGTTACAAAAAATAAAGAAGTCCTGGTCAGAGTGGTGCAAGACTTACAGAGCTCCCTGAGTTGAAGCACCTGAAAAAATGGATGGAGTCGTGCTATACCTCTGAGGCTGCCTATCTGGCCCGACAAACCTATCAGGCGACCCTGTGGGTTCCTACACCAGAACATTCTCACCAAGCTCCTCAATATTCTTCACTGAGGCATGTCACTCAAGTCCTAAGGGCACCCACCACACGTAGGCAAAGAGAAGGCCGTCAAGGGGCGCAGTGTTGGCGGTGTGGAAATTACGGACATTTCCCCAGAGAGTGTCGGAGTGATCCGGCTAGACACCCAGAACCGGCGTTAAACTTTCGGCCCCCGCAGTTGTGGGGTGTACTGTGGGGGAGGTGGAGAGCCAAGTTACCCAGCATGGCTCTGAACACCAGGTCTCAGGGTATCCCACCATACGAGCTGAATTTGAAGGTATTCCTGTCGACTGCTTAGTGGATACTGGGTCACAAGTGACGAATATGCCTGAGTCACTCTTCTACTGTTACTTCCAAGCACTGGCCAAGCCAGAGCAAGAGATGTTGGTCCAGGTTACTGCAGCCAATTAACAAAAGATCCCTGTCACAAGAGTCATGTGGATGAATATACGGCTATGTGGGCATGAAGTGGGATGGAAAGGTATCCTGTTGGTTCCCGAGACGTTCAAAGTAGATGTGCCGGTGATAATGGGCATGAATATCCTGCGAGAATTGGATCAGATTATGTTCACCAAATGGGGGCCGGGTTATTGGA
The DNA here is from genome assembly GCA_033119425.1 of Bufotes viridis. Taxonomy (NCBI): domain Eukaryota; kingdom Metazoa; phylum Chordata; class Amphibia; order Anura; family Bufonidae; genus Bufotes; species Bufotes viridis. The sequence continues at coordinate 315,491,708 of CM065592.1, forward strand.
AGCAAGCCACTCCGCACAAACCTACTCAGAAAGCGTTTCAACGGCTGATCCGATTCTGTGGGACACAAATGAGTGTCCCAGCACACCAGTCTGTGGGAACGATCCGAGCCCCAGCAAAGGCTACTCTCACCCTTCCCCCTGGTCGGGAGACCTTGCTGAAGTGGGGACCTTCCGCAATCTTGAAGGTATGGAGGTGTTCATCAAACCGACGGGCCTAGGGGAGCTGGGTCAGGATGTCCTGGTGGCCCGGACACTGGGAGTGGTCCAGAATGGACGAGTGCCCGTAAGAGCTGTGAATATGGGACATCTAGAAGTTTCCTTAATTCCAGGAATAGAACTGGCTCGTGTGTACCTACATCGGGGAGAAGTACTGAGTCGGAGAGAAGTGACTTTATCTCCGGTAGGTGATGCTGTTTGGACCCTGGCAGTTACTGCCAGCACAGAAGAGGAGCCGACCCCAGAATGGAATGGTAGAACCATGGACCAAATGGAGATAGATGTAAAGGCTCTCAGTTCGGACCAACGGCGAGCAGTTGAAACCATGCTGTGGGAGAATCAGGCTGCATTTGCCCACCACGCCGATGGCTTTGGCTGCACAGATGCTATCACACATGAGATACCGACGGGGGACACCCCACCAATTCGGGAGAGATATCGGCAGATTCCACCAAAGTTGTACCAGGAAGTGAGAACAGGTTATAGATTCCGGAGTGGTGCGGGGTAGTCAGAGCCCTTGGGCAGCCCCAGTGGTGCTTGTCAAGAAGAACGGCACTATTCGATTTTGTGTGGATTACCGGCGGTTGAATGCTTGCACTGCGAGAGACTCATACCCTCTGCCAGGCATCGAGGAGTCTCTGATGGCTTTAGGACGAGCCAAATACTTCTCCACCCTGGATCTAGCAAGTGGGTACTGGCAAGTACCAGTGGCTGAGCAGGACAAGGCAAAGACAGCATTCATACTCCCCATGGGACTATTTTAATTTAACAGGATACCATTTGGGCTGACTAATGCTTCAGGGACTTTCCAGCACCTGATGGAGAGATGCCTGGGAGACCTGAATTTTGAAGCCACTCTGATATACCTGGACGATATCATCGTATACTCCGCCACTTTTCAAAAACTCCTGAATCAGCTAGGGCAGGTAATCGAACGACTGCGATCCCATGGCCTGAAGGTAAAGCCAAAGAAGTGTAATCTCTTCAAGAGGGAGATTGAGTACTTGGGTCATACGCTGTCCCAAGACGGAGTGCTGCCGTCCCAAGACAAACTGGCTGCAATATTTTTAGATATTTTTTTTTATTGAATATATACAGCAAAAAATAGATGCATTTTATTTATTGACATTTCATTGCTCAGTATATAGTACCCAGCTTGTGTCCTTGAAGATATACGTTCCATAATTATGCAAGGTCTTCTGGATGTGGCAGTACCCCACATCTTCTTCCCAGGCACACGGCAGGGCTCAGAATGAATTGCCCAGCTAATGCCACTAGAGCCTTATATTCTATAAATGTGTGGTCTTTAGAAGCACCATGTTCTAAAACAGGCCTCAGAATTTGCCCATCTCCACTACATCTACAGGTTACTGGTAATAAACTACAGCAGGGACCACAAACCTTCGGCACTCCAGCTACTGTGAAACTACAACTCCCAACATGCAAACTTACTCAGCTATTCTTTTAACACCCACAGAAGTGAGAGAAGGATTCTGGGACTTGTAGTTTCAGAACAACTGGAGTGTTGGTGGTTGCAGATCCCTGAACTACAAGGTATATAGGTCTGTCTGGGTCACTGTGAGGTCAATTAAGTCATTTATGAAAAAGTGCTTGAAATAGTCAATCTCACTTAGCCCTGCTGTATAAAACATGATCCCCAAGCTACCTATGTACTGAGGGATTTGAGGCTCATATTTATCTGATGGGGAGGGGAGGGGAGGGGGGGGGGGTCCATATGGGGTTCACTTGTCTTGGGGATTTCCACTGTGCTGCTCCTGAGGCATCTCCTAGGGGTTATCTCCTCCTCATCACTGGAAAAGGAGGATGATAAGTAAAACAGAGTCTCACTATCATATAATTCTATGTCTGAGGCAAGAAATGAATATGCCTCTGGGACAGTAAACACTCTTTTGGACATGTTTATTAATATATTGTGCTTAGATTTTTTTGAAGTTTCAGGGAAACAAAAAACTTTCTGGGACCTCAAAAAGTGTCCTTGAAGGCTGATCAGTGACCAAGGTCTGACTGATCAATACAATTACAGGCAAGGAGGAGTGAAGGATGCATCAAGGTGTTTAGAGTTGCTGTATGAAGATAAAGGGTGCTTTTCAATTTGATCGGGCCAAAATCTGCCCATTATTAGCATTTGATCTGAATGAGTCTCTGAATAGATTTGAGGTGTTCAGAATGTATGAAGCCAGAAAAAGCGGGAGCAGATGTCACTGATTGCTGCCTTTGGTCAGTGGTCACTGATTCACCAATGACAGTAATAGGGGAGGTGGGACCACCATGATCGGGCCCTGTGAGTGAAAAATAATAGACTGCTACCTTGGACAGCAGCCTGTGAACTCTCATGTGGCCATCAATGGCAAACAATACTGTCCACTGATAAAAGCAGGTTCTGCCTTGGTACTAATGATGGCTGCATAAGAGTTTGCAGGAGGTCTGGAGAGCACCATCTTGCATAGTGCAGAGACACACAGGACCAACCCCAGGTGTCATGGTGTGGGGCACCATTAGCTACCATGCCTGTTCCCATCTGGTATTCGTGGATGGAACATTGACCAACCTACTGTATGTTCAGGACTAGAGTTTAGCGAACACCTGGATGTTCGGGTTCGAGAAGTTCAACCGAACTTCACGAAAATGTTCGGGTTCGGGATCCGAACTCGACCCGAACTTCACCCCGAACCCGAACCCCATTGAAGTCAATGGGTACCCGAAATTTTGGGCACTTAAATGGCTGTAAAATAGCCCTGGGAAGGGCTAGAGGGCTGCAAAAGGCAGCACAATGTAGGTAAATGCCCTGCAAACATATGTGAATAGGGAAATGACTTAAAATAAAATAAAATACAGAAAAAAATAAATAAACATTCTAAACTTGAGCCTAAGTGAGTTACAGTGGCACCTGTCACCCAGCAAACAGAGGATGTGGCAGCAACACCACCACATCTGTCATTGTCACCAAGCATCTCCACCAAATCCCATGGAAGTGTTTAGCTATCAGCTGTCCATCTCCCAAACACTGGAGAGAAAAAGAAATAGAAAGAGAAAGTATCCCCCTACCCATGGCTCTGAATGCCTTATTTCAAACTTCCTGGTCCTTTGAAATGCTGTCATTCTGTCTGGTGGAAAAAAAAAGGCAAAGGAAAAAGGTTTTGCCCCTTTTAGTGGCGCCACAGCTCCTCAATTAGAAGTACAGTTGTGTTCAAAATTATTCAACCCCCACTGAAATTGAGTGTTTTGGCCAGTTTGACATTGATTTTGATCATTTCAGTCATCTTGTTTACAATGAAATCAAAGAGGCACTTGTAAGTCAGACAAATATAACATAACATTTATAATGAAATAACCACAAATGTCTTTTCTGTGCTCGCATCATTATCAGTTTTATTCAACCCCCAAGTGACAATCAATCTTAGTACTTAGTACAACATCCTTTTCCAGTTATAACAGCTTTTAAACGTGAAGCATAGCTTGACACAAGTGTCTTGCAGCGATCTACAGGTATCTTTGCCCATTCTTCACAGGCAAAAGCCTCCAGTTCAGTCACATTCTTAGGCTTGCGCGCTGCAACTGCTTTCTTTAAGTCCCACCAGAGGTTCTCAATCGGATTTAAGTCTGGTGACTGCGATGGCCACTTAAAAAATGTTCCAGCCTTCAATCTGCAACCATGATCTAGTGGACTTGGAGGTATGCTTGGGATCATTGTCCTGTTGAAAGGTCCAACGTCTCCCAAGCCTCAGGTTTGTGACAGACTGCATCACATTTTCATCCAATATCTCCTGGTACTGAAGAGAATTCATGGTACCTTGCACACGCTGAAGCTTCCCTGTACCTGTAGAAGCAAAACAGCCCCAAAGCATGATTGACCCCCCGCCATGCTTCACAGTAGGCAAGGTGTTATTTTCTTCATAGGCCTTGTTCTTCCTCCTCCAAACATAGCGTTGATCCATGGGCCCAAACAGTTCTAATTTTGTTTCATCAGTCCACAGAACACTATCCCAAAACTTTTGTGGTTTGTCCACATGACTTTTGGCATACTGCAGTCGACTCTTCTTATTCTTTGGAGACAGCAAGGGGGTGCGCCTGGGAGTTCTGGCATGGAGGCCTTCATTATGACGTGTTATTGCCTGAGCTGAAACTTCAGTACCCGCATCTGACAAATCTTTTTTTAGTTCCTCAGCAGTCACACGGGGACTTTTCTCCACTTTGCGCTTCAGGTAGCGCACAGCAGTCGAAGTCATCATCTTCTTTCTGCCATGACCAGGTAGCGTTTCAACAGTGCCCTTTGCCTTGAATTTGCGAATGATGCTTCCCATGGTGTCTCTTGGTATGTTTAACATCTTTGCAATCTTCTTATAGCCATTGCCCTTCCTGTGAAGAGAATTCACCTCTTCTCTTGTCTTCCTGGACCATTTTCTTGACTTCACCATGTTTGTAAAGGTCTAGAAGGAGCTGAGTATCACAGTCATTTTACATCTGCCTAATTGGTGCTTATTATGCTTGATTGCTGCTCCTTGACATCCACAGGTGTTTTCAATACCTGATCGAAAACACTTGAATGAACCTCTGTTCTTAAGAGTGGTAGTCTTTAAGGGGTTGAATAATTGTGTCAATGAAGAAATCACAAAAAAAACATTTAATACTGTATTACAAAAACAATTGATGTCATTTTAGTTGCATTTGGTTCTTTAAAAAGTCCTTGTAAGATTTTATTCTGAACACAATTACAAATGTACACTAAATTCCCTAAAACCCTTTACAGCATTGGGGGTTGAATAGTTTTGAACACAACTGTATTTATATGCTCCTGATGGGTTCTACTAATTTTTCTTCTGAATAGCAGACAATATACCATATATACTTCTAATTGAGGAGCTGTGGCGCCACTAAACCTTTGCCTTTTTTTTCCGCCTTGAATACACCCATTGAGGATTTTTCCTGGATGGTTATTTGCCCCTGGCAGCCTGAAATTTCCTCCGACAAAAAAACAAGAAGAAAAACAACTTTTTCCTCCCTTTTTATAAATCTGCAGGTCCTTCCTCTGGTGCCCTGCCAAGTACGCTCAATCTTTTAAAGATCAGAGACCAACCCCCCTTCCCTACCATTCTGTCTGGTGGACAGTTTTAAAAACCTTATGGCGGTGGCTATCCCACAGTACGTGTATCCCAGCCGCCGCTACTTTTGCAGGCGAGCCATCCCTTCCCTGCACAACCAAGTGGCGGACAAAATCAAGTGTGCACTGCGCAACGCTATCTGTGGCAACGTCCACATTACCAACAACACAGTGGGTAAATGTAGCGGCTGGCCCAAAGGCGGATAGCCTCTTATCAACCCCATTATTATCCATGATGCCTCTCATCATCCCCATTATCATCTATTATGCCTCTCATCATCCACATTATTATCCATGATGCTTCTCATCATCCCCATTATTATCCATGATGCTTCTCATCATCCCCATTATTATCCATGATGCCTCTCATCACCCCCATTATTATCCATGATGCCTCTTATCACCCCCATTATCATCTATTATGCCTCTCATCATCCCCATTATTATCCATGATGCTTCTCATCATCCATAATGCCTCTCATATCCCACATTTTGATTCTCATCACCCCCATTGCCTCAGATCAGCCCCAAGTTTAATAAAATAAAAAAGCACTTACCTCTCCTGCTCCTGGATGCTGCTGCTCCTCACTGCCCGCACTCTGTGTTCCTTCTGCTGTCAGCTGTGCTGTGAACTGGCGCGCATAGCATGACTGTCACGACCGCTATCCCAGCAGCGGTCGTGTCGCACCAGACGGAGGGGAAGGGGGACCCTTATCTACGGATGGGAAATAGAACGGCCACCTCTGACAAACCCTAAGCTGGCACCTGTCTGCCCTGATACCCTAGACGGGGTGTGAACCCGTGCGGCGAGCAGGATGCCTAAACCCTGAGACACCCTCAGAAGACTAGACTGGGGAAAGGCAGATGGGAGCACTAGTCACCATCACTCATGTCTAGGAGAACAACAGGGGAAGACAGGGGAAGACAGCAACAAACAAACAATCTCCAGCAGAGATAAACTTATCCAGTCACGAGCAGAGAAGATGATCCCAATAACGACAGTCCACGCCAGACAAGAGCTCCACAGCAATACCGTCAAACGATCTCCTTCAAAGGTCAGAATAGCACTGGAAGTAAGGACTATATCTGGCAATGACTGCAAGTGAAACTGAAACTAATATAGTAGCTGGGAGTGGCAGACAGCACTCACCTGAGAAGAATGCCTACAAACTCCCAGTCAGGACAAAAAGGTTCACAAGGCAAAACCCGGATGACATACCCTGAACCACGGAGCAAACTCACAAGCTATCGCGAGTAGCAAGTCGCTGCGACCTTCTCTTCCCAGACCTATCTGGATCAGTCACAGTCGTGACAGTACCCCCCTTTCTACGAGGGGCCACCGGACCCTCAAGACCAGGCCTCTCCGGGTGGGACCTATGAAAAGCCCAAATGAGTCTGTCCGCCTTTATCTCTGATGCTGGCACCCACATTCTCTCTTCGGAACCATAACCTTTCCAGTGCACCAGGTACTGAAGAGAGCGGCGAACATATCGTGAATCAACAATCTTTTCTACCTGAAACTCAAGACTGCCATCAACAACCACCGGTGGAGGCGGTAGTGGCAATGGTTCAGGAGGTTCTACATATCTCTTAAGCAGAGATCTGTGGAAGACATTATGGATCCTTAGAGTCTGAGGTAGCTCCAGAGCTCCAGATGAAAAGCCACCGGGTTAATGATCTTAATTACCCTATAAGGACCAATAAATCTCGGACCTAATTTCCATGAGGGAACCTTCAACTTGAAGTCATTCACCCCAAGGTCCGGACCTTCAGAGCGCTTCTTATCAGCCACACGTTTGTATCTACCACCAATTCTCTTCAAACTTTCTTGCACACTCTGCCACACTGATAAAAGTGAAGACTCAAATCGTTCCACCTCGGGAATCCCAGACGGCCCCCCCTCACTAAACGTACAAAACTGAGGATGGAAACCATACGCACCAAAAAATGGTGACTTATCGGTGGATTCTTGACGACGATTATTAATGGCAAACTCGGCTAACGGTAAATAAGATGACCATTCCTCCTGATTTTCGGAAACAAAGCATCTCAAATATGTCTCTAGGTTTTGATTGGTACGTTCAGTCTGACCGTTGGACTGTGGATGGAAAGATGAAGAAAACGACAGATGAACCCCTAAACGAGAACAAAAAGCTTTCCAAAATTTAGAAACAAATTGGGTACCACGATCCGAAACAATATCGGAAGGGACCCCGTGAAGCTTCACGATGTGGTCAATAAAAACCTGAGCCAGTGTGTTAGCATTAGGCAATGCGGTCAGAGCAATAAAGTGCACCATTTTACTGAATCTGTCAACAACAACGAGAATAACAGTCTTCCCCGCTGATACTGATAGATCAGTAATGAAATCCATTGATAGGTGCGTCCAAGGCCTGTTGGGGATGGCCAGAGGTAAAAGACGCCCTGCCGGACGAGTATGATCCACCTTAGAACGAGCACAGGTAGGACATGCAGACACAAAATTCAACACCTCCTGGCGCCACTTAGGCCACCAGAACCGACGAGACACTAATTCAGAGGTTGCCATACTACCTGGGTGTCCTGCCAGTGCGGAGTTATGGTGTTCTTTTAGTATCTCCAGGCGTAAATTTTCTGGCACAAACAGTTTACCCGAGGGGCAGGAGGCCGGGCGTCCCCTGAGCTTCCAACACCCTCCCCTCTAAACCTGAGTGTAATGCAGAGACCACCACCCCCTTTGCAAAATAGGCTCTGGAACATCATCATCACCCCTCCAGGAAAACTTCGAGACAATGCATCCGCCTTAGTATTTTTGCCCCGGGCGATAGGTTATTACAAAATTAAACCTAGTAAAAATAACGACCACCGAGCCTGTCTAGGGGTGAGACGTTTAGCAGACTCCAGATATACTAAGTTTTTGTGATCAGTAATCACTGTGACGGGATGAACCGCCCCTCCAAAAAATGACGCCACTCCTCTAAGGCCAACTTAATAGCCAAAAGTTCCCTGTTGCCAATGTCATAGTTCCTTTCTGCAGTAGACAATTTCTTCGAAAAGAAAGCACACGGACGCCATTCACCAGGGACGGGCCCTGAGATAGTACCGCTCCCACCCCCACCTCTGATGCGTCAACCTCTACAATAAAAGGAAGCGAGACATCTGGCTGTACGAGAATAGGAGCCGAGGTGAATCTTTCCTTCAGAGATGTAAAGGCAGTTTTGGCTGCATGTGACCATTTGGAAAAATCGGATCCCTTTCGGGTCATGTCCGTCAGTGGTTTGACCACCAAGGAATAGTTCTTTATAAACTTTCTATAAAAATTGGCAAACCCCAGGAAGCGTTGCAATGCCTTCAGGTTCTCAGGCAGATCCCAGTCCATAATTGCCCGGACTTTCTCTGGATCCATGCGGAAACCTGAATCTGACAACACATACCCCAGAAATGGCAGTTCTTTACGGCGAACACACATTTCTCTAATTTGGCAAACAATTTGTTGGCCCTTAATATCTGCAGCACTTGTCTCACATGGATCTTATGTGTATCCAGATCCGGAGAATAGACCAGGATTTCATCAAGATATATCACAACAAATCTCCCGATAAGGTGACTAAAAATATCGTTGACAAAATGTTGGAACACCGCAGGCGCATTAGTAAGACCAAATGGCATGACCAGATTTTCATAATGCCCTTCCGGAGTATTAAAAGCCGTCTTCCACTCATCCCCCTCTTTGATGCGAACCAGGTTATAGGCTCCTCTGAGATCCATTTTGGAGAACCATTTAGCACCAGCAACCTGATTAAAGAGGTCGGGAATGAGAGGAAGAGGATAGGGGTCTCGGATAGTTATCCGGTTTAATTCCCGGAAATCCAGGCAAGGACGCAGGCCCCCATCTTTCTTTTTAACGAAAAAGAACCCTGCAGCCACGGGTGAAGAAGAGGGTCTGATGTGTCCCTTAGCCAAACTCTCCGAAATATAATCTTTCATAGCCTTCCTCTCCGGGCCGGAAAGATTGTATAACCGGGTTTTAGGTAGTTTTGCCCCAGGTAACAGATTAATTGGGCAATCATATGGACGATGAGGTGGCAACCCCTGACAACCCTTCTCAGAGAACACATCCATAAAATCTGACAGAAAGGAAGGTAGAGATGTTACAGAGAGTGTTGAGCACCTACTACTCAAGCAGTTGTCCTTACAATGTTCAATCCACTCCACAATCTCCCGGCCTGCCAATCCACCACTGGATTGTGAGTCACCAGCCAGGGAAGCCCCAATACCATAGGAGCCGGAAGACCGTCCAGGACATAACAAGAGATATGCTCTTTATGGAGGTCCCCTACCTGCAGATGGATATTATGGATGACCTGAGTTAACTCTCTCTGAGTAAGAGGGGAGGAGTCGATGGCAAAAACAGGAATAGTTCTGCGTACCGGTTCCGGAGTAAAACCCAGAGCCTGAGCAAACCGTGAATCCACCAAGTTGACCCCCGCCCCACTGTCCAAAAAGACGGAACAGATCTCAGTCTTATTGCTCGCCACAACGGTAGCGGACAACAAAAACTGAGACATGCGTATGGAGGAAACGAATACGCCCAGACTGTTATCCTCCGCACAGTCTGGGGACTCTAGTTTTCCGGCGGCTCCTTTGTTTGTGATCTTTTGGGTTCTGAGGGACATACCTTTACAAAATGACCCCTCCCCCCACAACGAAAACAAACCTCTGACCTATGGCGGACCTTAGGAGGATTCACCCGTCTAGTGGCGCCCCCTATTTGCATTGGTTCGACTGGATCACAACAAACCGATCCCTGCCCTATAGAGGCCTCTGTAGAATTTAATAGTCTCTCCCTGAGTCGTCTGTCGATTCTTATGGACAGAGACATAGCAGCCTCAAGAGACCCAGGGACCTCGTATACCGCCAGCGCGTCTTTTAATTTTTCAGACAACCCCTGGGAGAACTGACTCCTAAGGGCTGAGTCGTTCCATAATGTATTAGTAGCCCACCTACGGAATTCGGAACAATATAGTTCAGCTGACCGGTTCTCTTGCCGAAGTCTACATAGCTTAGATTCAGCCAGTGAGACCCTGTCCGGGTCATCATATACGAGATCCAAGGCTTCAAAAAACTCCTCCACAGAACGTAAGGCCGGAGAGTCTGATGGTAAGGAGAAAGCCCAAGCCTGCGGATCTCCTTGCAGGAGAGAAATTACAATGCCCACCCGTTGTTCCTCACCGCCGGAGGATCTAGGGCGTAACCTGAAGAACAATTTACAAGCTTCTCTGAAGGTTACAAATTGGTCTCTCCCTCCTGAGAACCTGTCAGGAAAAGCCACTTTTGGCTCAGGAGTACCTTGGTTTCCCGTAGCAACGGTGGAACCCAAGGATTGCTGCTGCTGCAGCACTGTTGCTTTTAATCCTGCCACTTCAAGGGATAACACCTCTAATTGTTTCGCCAAAACCGTAACCGGATCCATAGTGGAACAGAAAAATACAAAGCAAAACAGCAAGCAAAAAAAAAAAAAAAGGGAAATGTCACTTTTTTTTTTTTTTTTTTAAAGGCCAGATATACTGTCACGACCGCTATCCCAGCAGCGGTCGTGTCGCACCAGACGGAGGGGAAGGGGGACCCTTATCTACGGATGGGAAATAGAACGGCCACCCCTGACAAACCCTAAGCTGGCACCTGTCTGCCCTGATACCCTAGACGGGGTGTGAACCCGTGCGGCGAGCAGGATGCCTAAACCCTGAGACACCCTCAGAAGACTAGACTGGGGAAAGGCAGATGGGAGCACTAGTCTCCATCACTCATGTCTAGGAGAACAACAGGGGAAGACAGGGGAAGACAGCAACAAACAAACAATCTCCAGCAGAGATAGATTTATCCAGTCACGAGCAGAGAAGATGATCCCAATAACGACAGTCCACGCCAGACAAGAGCTCCACAGCAATACCGTCAAACGATCTCCTTCAAAGGTCAGAATAGCACTGGAAGTAAGGACTATATCTGGCAATGACTGCAAGTGAAACTGAAACTAATATAGTAGCTGGGAGTGGCAGACAGCACTCACCTGAGAAGAATGCCTACAAACTCCCAGTCAGGACAAAAAGGTTCACAAGGCAAAACCCGGATGACATACCCTGAACCACGGAGCAAACTCACAAGCTATCGCGAGTAGCAAGTCGCTGCGACCTTCTCTTCCCAGACCTATCTGGATCAGTCACAGTCGTGACAATGACATAACAGAGCGCCTCACGCTGTGCACAGCCCTGCACAGTTGACGACCAGGAAGCGGTGAGTACAGAGCCTTGACCGCTTCCTGGTCCTCGCTCTCCTGACGATTTTTGCTACAGGCAATAAAAATGCGATCGCACTGTGCGGGCTACTATCTGTATGGCGAGATAGAAATTCACACTTGTCAATATTATTATTGTTCTGATATTTATTTTCTTGGTACTATGTTTCCTGTTATGCCTTTCTTTCAGTGTGCTTGTCATGACACATAAACATATTTTTTGCCAAAAATGAGTAAAATGCAATCATAAAAAAAATTGCTGTAGCCTTTAAGGCACCTTCCCCATTGGAAGGGTGCCTAAGCTTCAGGTTTATTATACGCAGCAAAGGTGTATTCTCTTTCTGACTACCCATGTACTGTACTCCAGCCTGGATACTGACTCTGACTTATAACCTCCTGCCATAATCTTAGCCTCTTTCTTGGATTACCTTACTGCCACTTGCCCTGACCTCGGACTTGTCTTACAGATATGCTAGTACACTAGTTCTACTGGCCATCAGAGGCCTTGAGAGGTAATGTTATTTTTTGGAGAGAGCAAGTCGTCCAGTCATGATTTAAGCCTCATGCAGACAACTGTTGCTTGGGTCCGCATCCGTTCCGCATATTTTGCGGCTCGGATGCGGACCCATTCACTTTAATGGGGCCGAAAAAGATGTGGACAGCACTCCAGGTTCGGTCCGCATCCGTTGCTCCATTTTGCGGACAAGAATAGGCATTTCTATCATAGCGCGGGACATTCCGCGGAACTGCAGTCTGCACAGCGATCGAACTCCCATCGAGCCCAATTTAATTTTCTTTTTCACTTCTATCCTGCAGATAAAAACATTAAAGCCGATGTCCTATCAAGATTAGTGTTGAGCGAACAGTTCGAGAATAGTTCGGGTTCGTACCGAATTTTGGGGTGTCCGGGACCCGGACCCGAACCCGGACATTTTCAAAAAAGTTCGGGTTCGGGTTCAGTGTTCGTCGATTACTTCCCGCTTTCTGAAGGGTTGCACAGCAGCCAATCAGCTAGCGTTTTACTTCTTGCCCTAAGAGCCCATCACAGCCATGCCTACTAATGGCATGGCTGTGATTGGCCAAGTGCAGCATGTGACCCAGCCTCTATTTAAGCTGAAGTCACGTAGCGCCGCACGTCACACTGCTCTGATTAGTGTAGGGAGAGGACGCAGCTTCTGTCAGGGCGAGATTAGGCAGGTTAAAGTCAGCAACAGCACCTAATGAACGGATCAATTTACAGCTGAGAATCATTGAACTTCTGCTAGTTACTTGCTCGCTGGTTTTTAGGCTGCACAGAGCGTTTTTCTGTCACTTATTTTCTGGGTTGATCGGCGGCCATTTTGTGACTTGTGGTGCGCCAGAAGAAGCTGCCACCAAGTCCATCAATACTAGTTTTTTTTTGCTATATCCTACATCAGGGGCTTGGCTGTGCTAATTGTCACCCCTAGAAACTCAGGAAAGAAATTTCTATATTTTATTAAGGGGTTAAATACAATTGCCCAAATACCAATCCCCTAAATCTGGTGTTCCAGCTTTGGTTAGACAAGTATAATACTGTCTGCTGTCTGGCAAAGGATAGATTATTTTCTGGGGTTAAATTCAATTGCCAAAATAGCAATACCATAAATCAGTGGTTTCAGCTGTGGCTGGCAAAATAGAATAGTGTCCGAGGTAACGCACACACGTACAGACGCACGTACACGATTCTTGAATAGTTGTATTATCGCGATAATAAAACTAACAGTGTAAAGTTGACTGTATTGCTCTAAGTTATATTCGCGTACGAATGTAACTTCTATTACAGCACACCAATACTAAAACTGACTAAGAGACAGCTTTAAGTTCTATTCGAACGCGATTGCAACTTTGGAACTTAAAGTGGTGTACGATTTTAAAAGTTGAGTACTAAAAAGTTGGAATCGCGATGCGATTCTTATGTATTTGCTTAATCGCATTGCGATTACAACTTTGAGCTACCGATCACCATGGGAACGCCTCCTCCAGTAGAATGTACTGTCGGATGTGAGAATTAAGTTGAAATCGCAATGCGATTATTATATATCTGCTTAATCGCATTGCCGTTTCAACTTAGCATTGCTAAATAATTGCATCCATATTCGTTAACTTACTGACTCAGTAAGTTAACGATATGGATGGAATTATTTAGCAATGCTAAGTTGAAATTGCAATGCGATTAAGCAAATATATAAGAATCGCATTGCGATTTCAACTTAATTCTCAGATCCGACAGTACATTCTACTGGAGGAGGCGTTCCCATGGTGATCGTTAGCTCAAAGTTGTAATCGCAATGCGTTTATTGCGGTATATTATCCCTCTGGGTGTCTTTTACAGCCTTTTTAGTGCCCAAAAGTTCGGGTCCCCATTGACTTCTATGGGGTTCGGGTTCGGGATAAAGTTCGGGTTGAGTTCGGATCACGAACCCGGACATTTTCCGGAAGTTCGTCCGAACCTCTCGAACCCGAACATCCAGGTGTTCGCTCATCATTCAAGATCCTTCAATCCTACTGACCAAGAGGAGAATCCACAGCATATAATTTATACTGCCAAGCTTGTGACTGTGGCTCCAGTTTGCATAAGGGGACCTTGCTCCTGGTGAAAGCTATGTACCTGAATCCAAGAGGAGACTAGTTCTGTCTTGAGGGGATTGTTCCAAAGCTGATAAACATTCAGGGAAACTGACAAACATATTTCTTGATATTATTGGTGGCTGTCCATGTTTAAAGACATATGGAGTTTTGTGTAACATGTGCACCCAGAATGACTCCAAAGTAAAAACCTGAAGGTTTTCCCCATCCTCTACCCATTCCAGAAGCTCCCTGGTGACACATCACTATGGACATTATTACTGACTGGCTGTCCTCCTCTGGATACACAGTTATTTGGCTAGTGGTGGACTGATTTTCTAAAATGGCCAATTTTATACCTATGCCTTCCTTCTACCAGTCAGCTAGCCAAGATGCTCATTCTTCCTATCTTCTGTCTTCACAAATTCCCTCTGTATATTATGTCAGAGGAGTTCACCTTACTTCAAAGTTCTTGAGAGAACTTTGTAAACTTCTGGATATGTACTTAGACTTCTACTTTGCAAACCGTCCTCAGTCTAATGGGCAGATTGAGTGTATCTATCAAATCACTGACGTATATCAGGACAACTGGGTCAAACTGCATCGATGGGCAGAGTTTTCCCACAAGAACCATGTCGGTGAATCAATGGACAAATTTACGATCTTCAACATATATGGTCACCAAATCAGAATTGTTCTTCCTGTTCCTTTTCTTTTGAGGTACCGGTAGCTAACTCTAAATTTTTCTCAGATCTGGCAGGAGACCAAAGCTACTCTAGAAAAAAATGTTGTTTGGGTGAAAAAAATTTATGACTGTAAACGCAGATTTCCTCCTCAGTTCTCTCCAGGCGATACAGCTTGGTTATCCTCTAAGAATATCATGCTCAGAAATAACATCTTACAAGTTGGCTCCTCATTTCCTTGTTCTATTTAAAGTCATTAAGAAAGTAAATCCGGTCTGCTATAAGCTATGTCTGCCGGCTTTTCTGCCAATAATCACATTCTTCCATGTATCTCTCCTCAAACCTGAGACTTTCAATAGCTAGTCTAGAGGTTCCATATCACCCACCACTGGAGAAGGCCACTTTCAGTTATTTCGGCCCAGACAGAGAAGAGAGGTCCCACAGCCAGGAATCATGCGTCATTTCACCCACCACTGGAGAAGGCCACTTTGAGTTATTTCGGCCCCAGCACCCACACAGAGGAGAGAGGTCCCACAGCAAGGAATAAGGCGTCATATCACCCACCACTGGAGAAGGCCACTTTCAGTTATTTTGGCCCCAGCACCCAGACAGTGGAGAGAGGTCCCACAGCAAGGAATCATGCGTCATTTCACCCACCACTGGAGAAGGCCACTTTGAGTTATTTCGGCCCCAGCACCCTCACAGAGGAGAGAGGTCCCACAGCAAGGAATAAGGCATCATATCACCCACCACTGGAGAAGGCCACTTTCAGTTATTTCGGCCCCAGCACCAAGACAGAGGAGAGAGGTCCCACAGCAAGGAATAAGGCGTCATATCACCCACCACTGGAGAAGGCCACTTTCAGTTATTTCGGCCCCAGCACCCAGACAGAGGAGAGAGGTCCCACAGCAAGGAATCATGCGTCATTTCACCCACCACTGGAGAAGACCACTTTCAGTTATTTCGGCCCCACCACCCAGACAGAGGAGAGGTTAATTCAACTTTGGGTTGCACCGCAAGATCATGGTAAAGTTAAAAAAATGAGGATTCAATAAAGAAGTGCCCCGGAGTACAAGAATACATGGTTGAGGGGGAGGCAGTTATAAATGTCTATTCTGCACAAGGGAGGCACAGGTCCTGTGGGATCCATGCCTGGTTCATTTTTATGAACGTCAGCTTGTCCACGTTGGCTGTGGACAGGCGGCTGCTTTTGTCAGTAATGACGCCCCCTGCCGTGCTGAATACACATTCAGACAAAACGCTGGCCGCCGGGCAGGCCAGCACCTCCAAAGCATAAAATGCTAACTCTGGCCACGTGGACAATTTGGAGACCCAGAAGTTGAATGGGGCCGAACCATCAGTCAGTACGTGGAGGGGTGTGCAGACATACTGTTCAACCATGTTAATGAAATGCTGCCTCCTGCTAACACGTTTCGTATCTGGTGGTGGTGCAGTTAGCTGTGGCGTGGAGACAAAACTTTTCCACATTTCTGCCATGCTAAACCTGCCCTCAGAGGAGCTGGCCGTGACACTGCTGCGTTGGCGACCTCTTGCTCCTCCTCTGCCTTCACCTTGGGCTTCCACCTATTCCCCTGTGACATTTGGGAATGCTCTCATGAGCGCGTCTACCAGCGTGCGCTTTTACTTGCGCATCTTCCTATCACGCTCCAGTGCAGGAAGTAAGGTGGGCACATTGTCTTTGTACCAGGGATCCAGCAGGGTGGCAACCCAGTAGTCCACACACGTTAAAATGTGGGCAACTCTGCTGTCGTTGCGCAGGCACTGCAGCATGTAGTCGCTCATGTGTGCCAGGCTCCCCAGAGGTAAGGACAAGCTGTCCTCTGTGGGAGGCGTATCGTCATCGTCCTCCGTATCCCCCCAGCCACGCACCAGTGATGGGCCTGAGCTATGTCGGGTGCCACCCCGCTGTGAACCTGCTTCATCCTCCTCATCCTCCTCGTCCTCCAGTAGTGGGCCCTCCCTCTGAGCCACTTCTAACAGACTGTCCTGAAAGTGGTAAAAATGACCCCTCATCCTCCTCCTCCTGGGCCACCTCCTCTTTCATCATCGCCCTAAGCGTTTTCTCAAGGAGGCATAGAAGTGGTATTGTAACGCTGATAACGGTGTCATCGCCACTGGCCATGTTGGTGGAGTACTCGAAACAGTGCAACAGGGCACACAGGTCTCGCATGGAGGCCCAATCATTGGTGGTGAAGTGGTGCTGTTCTGCAGTGCGACTGACGCGTGCGTGCTGCAGCTGAAACTCCACTATGGCCTGCTGCTGCTCGCACAGTCTCTCCAGCATGTGCAAGGTGGAGTTCCACCTGGTGGGCACGTCGCATATGAGGCGGTGAGCGGGAAGGCCGAAGTTACGCTGTAGCGCAGACAGGCGAGCAGCGGCAGGATGTGAACGCCGGAAGCGCGCACAGACGGCCCGCACTTTATGCAGCAGCTTTGACATGTCGGAGTAGTTGTGAATGAACTTCTGCACCACCAAATTCAGCACATGCGCCAGGCAAGGGATGTGCGTCAAACCGGCTAGTCCGAAAGCTGCGACGAGATTTCGCTCATTATCGCACACCACCAGGCCGGGCTTGAGGCCCACGAGCAGAAACCACTCGTCGGTCTGTTGTTCAATACCCCGCCACAAGTCCTGCGCGGTGTGGGGCCTGTCCCCCAAACATATGAATTTTATAATGGCCTGCTGACGTTTTCCCTGGGCTGTGCTGAAGTTGGTGGTGAAGGTGTGTGGCTGACTGGATGAGCTGGTGGAAGCAGAGGAGGAGGAAGCCGAGTAGGAGGAGGAGGCTACAGGAGGCAAAGAATGATGCCCTGCGATCCTTGGCGGCGGAAGGACGTGCGCCAAGGAACTCTGCGCCTGGGGCCCAGCTGCCACTACATTTACCCAGTGTGCAGTTAGGGAGATATAGCTTCCCTGGCCGTGCTTTCTGGTCCACGTATCCGTGGTTAGGTGGACCTTGCCACAGATGGCGTTGCGCAGTGCACACTTGATTTTATCGGATACTTGGTTGTGCAGGGAAGGCACGGCTGTCTTGGAGAAGTAGTGGCGGCTGGGAGCAACATACTGTGGGAGAGCCATGACCATCAGCTGTTTGAAGCTGTCTGTGTCCACCAGCCTGAATGACAGAATTTCAAAGGCCAGTAGTTTAGAAATGCTGGCATTCAGGCCCAAGGCTCAAGGGTGGCTAGGTGGGAATTTACGCTTTCTCTCCAAGGTTTGTGAGATGGAGAGCTGAACACTACCGTGTGACATGGTGGAGATGCTTGGTGACGCAGATAGTGGTGTCGGTGGCACATCCTCTGTTTGGTGGGCGGCAGGTACCAACATTCCTCCTGAGGCGGAGGAAGAGGCCGAAGCAGCAGCAGAAGAGGGAGCAAGAGGAGCCTGAGTGAGTTCCTTGCTTTTAAGGTGTTTACTCCACTGCAGTTCATGCTTTGCATGTAGATGCCTGGTCATGCAGGTTGTGCTAAGGTTCAAAACATTAATGCCTCGCTTCAGGCTCTGATGGCACAGCGTGCAAACCACTCGGGTCTTGTCGTCAGTACATTGTTTAAGGAAGTGCCATGCCAGGGAACTCCTTGAAGCTGCCTTTGGGGTGCTCGGTCCCTGGTGGCGGTGGCCAGTAGCAGGCGAACTCTCTTGGAGGCGGCGTTTCTGCTTTTGCCTCCTGCTCTCTCTTTTGCTACGCTGTTGGCTCGGTCTCCCCACTGCCTCTTCCTCTGAACTATGAAAGTCAGTGGCACGACCTTCATTCCATGTGGGGTCAAGGACCTCATCATCCCCTGCATTGTCTTCCACATAGTCTTCCTCCCTGACCTCCTGTTCGGTCTGCACACTGCAGAAAGAAGCAGCAGTTGGCACCTGTGTTTCATCATCATCAGAGACGTGTGGACTCCGATGAGGTGGTATTCCCATGTCCTCATCATCAGGAAACATCAGTTGTTGTGCATCAGTACATTCTATGTCTTCTACCACTGGGGAAGGGCTAGGTGGATTCCCTTGGGAAACCCTGCTAGCAGAGTCTTCAAACAGCATAAGAGACTGCTGCATAACTTGAGGCTCAGACAGTTTCCCTGATATGCATGGGGGTGATGTGACAGACTGATGGGCTTGGTTTTCAGGCGCCACCTGTGCGCTTTCTGCAGAAGACTGGGTGGGAGATAATGTTGTAAACGTGCTGGATCCACTGTCGGCCACCCAATTGACTAGCACCTATACCTGCTCAGGCCTTACCATCCATAGAACGGCATTGGGCCCCACCAATTATCGCTGTAAATTCTGGCGGGTACTGGAACCTGAGGTAGTTGGTTCACTAGGACGTGTGGTTGTGGCAGAATGGCCACGTCCTCTCCCAGCACCAGAGGGTACACCAACACCACCACGACCGCGTCCGCGTCCCTTACTAGATGTTTTCCTTATTGTTACCGTTCACCAATCACCACAATAAGAAAAAATATATTTGGCCCAACGTATTGATTTCAAATTCAGGCCTTTTTTTACAGGCACCTAACACTATCTGCCTATTTATTTATGTAGCGTATTGCACTAATCCAGACACAGCAGTAACCACTGATTTAGGGGAATATCTCTTTTAGGGCTAGTATTTAGGCCCTGGATGAAAGGTATCCTTTTATGGACAGATTTACACTTGGAGATGCACAGTAGCCTGAGAAAAAATATGTAGGATTATGCCTTCAGCAATTGTATTTTAACACTTTGTGAAATATACCCTTTAACGGATAGAAATCCAATGGGAGATGCAGTTGTATATATACCTTGAGTGTAATATACCCTTTTACGGACAGATTAACACTTGGCCTGCAACAGCTGGAACACCAGATTCAGGGTATTGCTATATTGGCAATTGAATTTCACCCCAGAACAAAATATACCCTTTTACGGACAGATTAACGCTTGGCCTGCAACAGCTAGAACACCAGATTCAGGGTATTGCTATATTGGCAAGTGAATTTCACCACAGAACAAAATATAACCTTTTACGGACAGATTAACACTTGGCCTGCAACTGCTGGAACACTAGGTTCAGGGAATTGCTATATTGGCAATTGAATTTAACCCCAGAACAAAATATACCCTATTACGGACAGATTAACACTTGGCCTGCAACAGCTGGGACACCAGATTCAGGGTATTGCTATTTTGGCAATTAAATTTCACCCCAGAACAAAATATATGTTTTGGCGGACAATATTATACTTTGCCAGCCACAGCTGTGACACCAGATTTATGGTATTGCTATTTTGGCAATTGAATTTCATTTCAGAACAAAATATATGTTTTGGCGGACACTATTATAGTTTGCCAGCCAGTGCTGGGACACCAGATTTAGGGGATTGCTATTTTGGCAAGTGAATTTCACCCCAGAACAAAATATATGTTTTGGCGGACACTATTATAGTTTGTCAGCCAGTGCTGGGACACCAGATTTATGGTATTGCTATTTTGGCAATTGAATTTCACCACAGAACAAAATATATGTTTTGGCGGACACTATTATAGTTTACCAGCCAGTGCTGGGACACCAGATTAAGGGGATTGCTATTTTGGCAAGTGAATTTCACCCCAGAACAAAATGTATGTTTTGGCGGACACTATTATAGTTTTCCAGCCACAGCTGGGACACCAGATTTATGGTATTGCTATTTTGGCAATTGAATTTCACCCCAGAACAAAATATATGTTTTGGTGGACACTATTATAGTTTGCCAGCCAGTGCTGGGACACCAAATTTAGGGGATTGCTATTTTGGCAATTGAATTTCACCACAGAAAATAATCTATCCTTTGCCAGACAGCAGACAGTATTATACTTGGCTAGCCAAAGCTGGAACACCAGATTTAGGGGATTGGTTTTTTGGCAATTGTATTTAACCCCTTAATAAAATATAGAAATTGCTATCCTGAGTTTCTAGGGGTGACAATTAGCACAGCCAAGCCCCTGATGTAGGATATAGCAAAAAAAAAAAAAAATAGTATAGATGGATTGATGGACTTGGTGGCAGCTTGTTCTGGTGCACCACAAGTCACAAAATGGCCGCCGATCACCCCAGAAAAAAAGTGACAGAAAAACGCTCTGTGCAGCCTAAAAACCAGTGAGTAAGTAACTAGCAGAAGTTCAATCATTCACAGCTGTAGATCGATCACTTCTTTAGGTGCTTTTGCTGACTTTTGCCTGCCTAATCTTGCCCTCACAGCAGCTGCGTCCTCTCCCTACACTAATCAGAGCAGTGTGACGTGCGGCGCTACGTGACTCTATTTTAAATAGAGGCTGGGTCACATGCTGCACTTGGCCAATCACAGCCATGCCATTAGTAGGCATGGCTGTGATGGGCTCTTAGGGCAAGAAGTAAAACGCTAGCTGATTGGCTGCTGTGCAGCCCTTCAGAAAGCGGGCATAAATTGCCAAACAACGAACCCGAACTTTTTTGAAAATGTCCGTGTCCCGAACACCCCAAAATTCGGTACGAACCCGAACTATTCTCGAACTGTTTGCTCAACACTAGTCCACACCCATTGACCGTAACACCATTTTAGTTAACAATTACAAAGTTCAAAGACATTTTATATCAAAAATTGCACTGTTATACCCGTGTTAGTGAACGCATTACTGAATCAGACCGTGTAGTTCAAAGACATTTCAGTGCAAAAATTGTATTCTTTCACCCGTACTAATGTATGTAAAGTTGAAAAAGATTTTACTGCAAACATTGCATTGTTATACCCATGTTAGTGAACATATTACTGTACCATACCATGTAGTCCAAAGACATTTTGCTTCAAAAATTGCATTCTTATACCTGTGTTAGTGAACGCATAGCTCAAAGATATTTTACTGCAAACATTGTATTGTTATACCCATGTTAGTGAACGCATTTGTGATGTTCTTAACTGGCCAGCGGGCACGCTCTGCATGCAGGCAGCACTTCTGGCATCTCTTCCTGATCTCTAAAGAAGCCAGCAAGTGTGTTCTCCTGGGGCTGTGCTGCCCATTGCCAGGTAACTTGCCAGCCACTGTGGTTAAGTCTCTTCTTAGCTCGCAGTCACACTCTGCATGTTTGTAGTACCACCGGCATCTCTGCCCTGTTGTCTATATAGCTGGTACAGAGGCTCTATTGTGGGAACCACTGCTGGTACACCTGAGAATTTGGCATGGGGGGGGGAGTTGCCATTTAAATTTTTGCCTCAGGCAGCACGAAAGCTATGTGCTACCCTGCCCCTTGCCACAAAGCACTAAGGGAAAGGGGCCCCAAGCTGAACTCTTGCACCAGGGCCCATGAGCAGTAGCAAATTTAAATGAGGTGCTCCAGGTGTCCACCATGGCTTGAAACTTGCTGCATGGCGAGGATTACAGGGAGCAGCCCACATTGTCCGCCAATGAGAGTACAAGGCAGGGTTGAAATAATGTTTTTGGGTGAAATAATGACCGCTAGGAATCTTCCAGTGAGGCTGATCGCACACCATTAGCTCCCTAAAAGCAGCAGACTCGTCTAAATGGTACGGTAGCAACCGCACCGCCAGCAGGTGGGAATTAAGCTTGTGCATCGGATTGCTGGGCATGTATAGTTGTTTTCAGGCCATTTATTCCATTATTGATGGCTGGCGATGGAGAGGAGGAAGAGGAATCTGAGCAGGAGAAGCGTAAAGAGATGATGACGATGTGAAAGACACTGTACTGCCCATGAATGCGGTCTGCCTGCCACAAGGTGGACAGGAAGAAGGAGGAAACTCCTACTGAGGTGGTTGGCTGCCACCTTTGTTTTCCCATGGGATGGGGTTATGCTTCTTTATTTGTTTCAATGTGGTGCTCACATTTGTGTTTGCCTGCCCACTTCTTATTTTGTTGTTTCACAGCTTGCACAAGGCAATGCGTTTTTCTTATGGCGGCATGGGAAAAAAATGCCAGATGGGAGATACTGTTGCTGCAGAGAACGAGACAGCCATGCTTGGCACATTTTCGGCCTAACCCTTCCACCTTATCAGTGGCATCACCAGATCCTGAAGCAGATTTGACCCTGGCTGTTCTTTGGGAGGTATGTGGCCTCTGCTCTTTATCGCTGCCACCATAGCCCTCCCCCGACGTTGCCTCATCCTCGTACTGTGGGATATCATGGTGAGTTCTTTGCCCCCTTCCTCTGCTCTGTCCTGACTACTACTGTCCTTACCGTGGCTATGGGAGTCACTACTACCACCACAAACACAGCTATGCCTGGGGTCTGCAGCCTCCTCCTCCTCTGGGCAGTACAAATGCTGACTGCTCTCATACAAGTCGCCAATACAATAGGAAGACTCTCCTGACTATCTGCCGTAGGGCGTGGTGGGGTTTTCTTTCCACTTCTTAAGAAAAAGGAAGGCTCTCCTTTAGGAATGGGCAGTAAAGACTGAGAGAACTCCACTGAAAGCCTTCTTTGGGGCTACAAGGAGGAGAAGCAGGAGGAATGTTGTGATCCCTGGCTCCACAGTATAGTATTGTATTCTGAAGTGACCTCCACGTCAACCTTCTGAGAGTAAGCCATGCAATCCACAATCTCATCCTCTTTCTTTTCAACCATGTTGCGCCTATACAAAGCCAGCAGGGGCAACTGTGGCCTACTACTACTACTTCTGGCCAGATAATTGGTGCTGCTACCACCCACATTCTGACTCTGTATCTTTTGTTTGGAACCCTTCTGTTGCCTGGATGTTTTTGGGCCTCTTAGATAATGTTGTACACTACCCTATGTATCGGTGCAGTAATCACTAGTTCGCAAGTCCATTAATGCAGCTCTCACCTCAGCCTGTCCTCCTGTGAGCACGGACAAGGGCTCTGGACACAGCTGGTCCCAACAATGAGGAAAATGAAGTCTAGCTCACCAGCAGAATTTCTTTTTTCTTCCTTCTTTATTAGTAATGCGATAAAAACTTTTCCATGTACAGGATGATAACTTACAGTCAATCACTAGTAATGAGCGGCAGGGGCAATATTTGAATTCTGGATATTTCGCAAATATTTGGTAGAATATTCATCATTCGCGGTTATTTTCTTGATTACAAAAATCGGCAATGTAATATGCGCATCATGTACGCGCAATACAGGTGTGGGTCACTATAGCTACATTTTTCAAGCTGCTAGAAGTTTCCAGAGACTGGAGAAAATGGTTGGCAAGGCAGAACATTACAATAGCTTTATATACAGATAGAGTGCTCTGATATTTGCAAAAATTGTCAATTTTGAAGATGCTTGGTGACGCAGGTGGTGGCGTTGCTGCTACATCCTCTGTTTGCTTGTTGGTTGGTGTCACTGTCACTCCAGAGGGGGAGGAAGAGGCCGTGACTGCAGCAGAAGAGGGAGCAGGAGGAGCCTGAGACCTTTCTTGGTTTTTGAGGTGTTTACTCCACTGCAGCTTGTGCTTTGCATTTAGATGCCTGGTCATGCAGTTTGTGCTCAGGTTTAGAAAGTTTATGCCTGGCTTCAGGTTCTGATTGCACAGCGTGCAGACCACTCGTGTCTTGTCATCAGCACATTGTCTGAAGAACTGCCACGCTAGGGAACTTCCTTGGAGCTGGCTTTGGTGTGCTCGGTCTCTGGGTGTGGTGGCCAGTAGCAGGCCTACTGTCCATGGGACGGCCGCTCAGCTTTTGCACCCTGCTCCCTGTTTTGCTCAGCTGGTGGCTCTGTGCGACCACCACCTCTTCCTCCGAACTGCACATGTCACTCGCATGACCTTGATTCCATGTGGGGTCTAGGACCTCATCATGCTCCACATCATCTTCTACCCACTCTTCACTCCTGCCCACCTTGTCGGTCTGCACACTGCAGAAAGGTGCAGAAGTTGGAATCTGTGTTTCGTCATCATCAGACACGTGCTGCGGTGCTCCTCCCATGTCCACATCCTGAAACATAATTGGTTGGGCATCGGTGCACTCAATCTCTTCCACTTCTGGGGCAGGGCTATGTGGATGGCCCACGGAAACCCTGCCAGCAGAGTCATCAAAAAGCATAAGAGACTGCTGCATGACTTGGAGCTCAGACTACTTGGCTGATTTGCAAGGGCGTGAGGTGAAAGACAGATGCCCATGGGCTGCAGGTGCCGAATCTGAGCTTTCAGCAGGGACCGGGTGGGAGACAATGTGAAGGAACTGGAGGCACTGTCAACCACTGCCACCCAATCTACTATCACCTGTACGTGTTCTGGCCTCACCATTCGTAGAGCTGCATTCGGGCATACAAAATAACGCTGAACGTTCTGTCGCCTATGCGCACCTAAGGAAGGTATTTCATTTGTGCGTGTAGCTGGCACAGATCGACCACGTCCACTCCCTGCAACAGGAGCTCCACCAACACCAGCAGCACCACGATCAAGGCCACCTTATTTGACGCTCTCCTCATTCTTTGCGTTAACCCACCAAACTAACAGACGGATTTACAAAATTTATTTCCCAGACAGGTATGCAGTAGTGATGTCCCAAACTATTCGCCGGCGAACATAGCTTGTTCGCGTTCGCCACGGCGGGCGAACATATGCGATGTTCGTTTCGCCCCCTATACATTATCATTGAGCAAACTTTGAACCTGTACCTCACAGTCAGCAGATACATTCCATCCAATCAGTACCTTCCCTCCCACACCCTCCCATCTCTTATAAAAACAGCTGCCATTTTAGATTCAGTCTGAAGCTGCAGTGTGTAACACTGGGTTCAGACCTGAGCGTTTTGAAGCCTAGCGTTTTTGGTGCGTTCAAGACTGGCGTGTAGGCGCGTTTTTTTCAAGCGTTTTGGTAAATAGTGTAGGCGCGTTTGACGCGCGTTTATGTGATTGACTGCATAGTTGGCCAATGACCAAACAGCCCTCCCTATATAGTTTGGCCAATCTGAGGTGTGAATTTTGAAAAACGCGCGTCCATAGGCGCGTTTTACGCAGCACAAACGCCCGAACAACACGCCTATCGCGTTTCCCATTGAATTCTATTAGCACCAAACGCTCGAAAAAAGCCTGAATTAACGCGAACATGATTGCCTATGCGTCGGACGTTTATAGGCGCCTATGAACGCGCATAAAAACGCGCAAGTGTGAACCACCCTCATTGGAATGCATGGTTCCTTTACTGTTGTGCGTTTTTATGTGCGTTCAAAAGCGGCGTTTTACGCGAAAGTGTGAACTGAGGGTTAGTGAGAGCATGGAGAGTGAAGCTGCTGCTGCTGTGCTGATGAATTCATAGGGAAAGCTTTAGCTAGGCAAGTGTTCTGTGTCCACAGACTCATCTGCTGTAAGGACAGCATCACAGCACCCCTTTTTAGGGCTGCTACATTAGTCTGCTTTTTTTCTTTCTCCATATATATATTGCAGTTGCGTGGCCTGCCCGTGTATGAGAGGCTGCAGGCCCACAGACTGTAGTGTGCCCACTGCCAGTGCCCACCACTCATACCGGGTGGCACAGGACTTTGCATTAAAAAAAGGCATTTCATTTTTAAACTTTAATCTAATTTTAGTTGCCTGCCTGCTGCCAGTGTGTGTCAGGCCCACTTCCAATGACTGTAGTGTGCCCACTGCCAGTGCCCACCACTCATACCATGTGGCACAGGACTTTGCATAAAAAAAAGGCATTTAATTTTTACACTTTAATCTAATTTTAGTTGCCTGCTGCCAGTGTGTGTCAGGCCCACTTCCACTGACTGTAGTGTGCCCACTGCCAGTGCTCACCACTCATACCATGTGGCACAGGACTTTGCATAAAAAAAGGCATTTAATTTTTACACTTTGATCTAATTTCAGTTGCTTGCCTGCTGCCAGTCTGTGTCAGGCCCACTTCCACTGACTGTAGTGTGCCCACTGCCAGTGCCCCCCACTCATACCATATGGCACAGGACTTTGCATAAAAATAAGGCATTTAATTTTTACACTTTAATCTAATTTCAGTTGCCTGCCTGCTCCCAGTGTGTGTCAGGCCCACTTCCACCGACTGTAGTGTGCCCACTGCCAGTGCCCACCACTCATACCGGGTGGCACAGTAGCTTGCTGATAAATAAGGCATTTCATTTTTACCCTTTAATCTAAGGTTAGTTGCCTGCCAGTGTGTGTCAGGCCCACTTCCACAGAGTGTAGTGTGCCCACTGCCAGTGCCCACCACTCATACCGGTGGCACAGTAGCTTGCCGATAAATAAGGCATTTAAATTTTACCCTTTAATCTAAGGTTAGTAGCCTGCCAGTGTGTGTCAGGCCCACTTCCACTGACTGTAGTGTGCCCACTGCCAGTGCCCACCACTCATATCGGGTGGCACAGTAGCTTGCGTGCATAGTACCACTAATCAAAAAAAAAATGACAGGCAGAGTCAGGCCACCCCACAGGGGCCGTCGTGGTGATGTGATTTCCTTTGGCCCTAGAATAATGCCCAGTGTTCAGAGGCCACGTACCCTGAACTCGAAAAATTCTGAGGACATAGTTGACTGGCTTACACAGGACACCCAATCTTCTACAGCTTCTGCTCGGAACCTTGACGCACCATCTTCCTCCAGCTCAGCTTTGGGCACCTCTTAAGTTACCACTCGCCCGCCCGCTGCCACCACCAACACTAGCACCACAGCCGCTTCATTTGATCTGTCAGAGGATTTATTTACACATCAGTTGAAAGAAATGAGTGATGCGCAACCATTATTGCCAGAGGATGTAGATAACAGGGATATGTCTCAGTCAGGCAGCATTTCACACATGAATGTACGGTGTGATGATGATGATGATGTTGTACCTGCTGCTGCTTCCTTTGCTGAGTTGTCAGATACAAGTGAAGCGGTTGATGATGACGATGTGTCCGTGGATGTCACGTGGGTGCCCACTCGAAGAGAAGAAGAACAGGGGGAAAGCTCAGATGGGGAGACAGAGAGAAGGAGGAGACGTGTTGGAAGCAGGGGGAGGTTGTCCCAAGGAGCTAGTGGCACAGTCATACAGCATGTATCGGCACCCGGGGTCAGCCAGACAGCACGCCAATCAATGCATGCTGTTGCCACCACCAGAATGCCGTCATTGCAAAGCTCAGCAGTGTGGCATTATTTTTGTGTGTCTGCCTCTGATAACAGCGATGCCATTTGCAACCTGTGCCAAAATAAAATGAGTCATGGGAAGTCCAACACCCACCCAGGTACAACTGCTTTGCGAAGGCACATGATCTAAGGAGAAGGCACATAGAGGAGAGCATGTAAACGTCGCGCTTGTCTCTCCATTTCACGGCGAGCAGTTCTTCGTTACACAAGGCAGCCCTCTCCCCCCTTGCAAGACGGGTGGTAACGATCCGTTGGGGAAAGCCCCGGCGACTAGGTCGCGCTGTGCCACAGCAGCCAATCTGTTCTAGGAACAAATGCCTGAAAAGGGGCACACTTGTGTAGAAATTGTCCACATAAAGATTGTACCCCTTGCCGAATAAGGGTGACACCAAGTACCAGACTGTCTTCCCACGGCTCCCCAGGTAGTCAGGGCAACCGACCGGCTCCAGGGTCTGATCTTTACCCTCATAGACACGAAATTTGTGGGTATAACCTGTGGCCCTTTCACAGAGCTTATACAATTTGACCCCATACCGATAAAATGTATTAGGGACTCGTCTACGCAGATGTTTTGCTCAGGGGTATACAAATCTGCAAATTTGGTGTTAAAGTGGTCTATGAGGGGCTGAATTTTGTGGAGCCGGTCAAAAGCTGGGTGGCCTCTGGGACGAGAGGTGCTGTTATTGCTAAAGTGCAGGAAATGAAGGATGGTCTCAAATCGTGTCCTGGACATGGCAGCAGAGAACATGGGAATGTGATGATTTGGGTTCATGGACCAATATGACCGCAATTCATTCTTTTTTGTTAGGCCCATATTGAGGAGAAGGCCCAGAAAAGTTTTAAATTTGGAAACAGGCGGGTTTCCACCGGAAAGACTGGGCATAAGAGCTTCCCGGGTTGGCGGTTATAAATTGAGTGGCATACCGATTTGTTTCTGCCACGACTAGGTCAAAGAGCTCCGCAGTGAAGAACAGCTCAAAAAAAAACAGTGCCGATCCGATCTGAGCTGTCTCCACCCGAACTCCTGACTGGGCGGTGAAAGGGGGAACTAATGGTGCGGCTGAAGATGGGGGCTGCCAATCAGGGTTTGCCAGCACCTCGGGGATTCTAGGGGCTCTACAGGCCTGTGTGGTGGCTGCGACGGGGGAACTATTGCACGTGCCACTGTACCAGTTTCAACTGCCCTTCTGGTGCTCCCCACTTCACCATGCTCTACGGCAGTGCTGGTACTAGGTCCAGGAAGGGCTGAGCTGCTGGTGTATGCCTCACCACGTAATCAGACAGCGCCAGCCCCACTCTGCTTCCCTTGAAGCGGATCCTGCGCAACCTGTGGTCTAGCGACACGGGACCGGGTACGATGGTGGTATTATGGACCTCAACCTCCTCGTCCGAACTTTGGGTCAGACTGCCACTGCTTTCTACAGGTTCATATTCGTCAGATGAGGGTTCCCATTCCTTATCTGACTGGGTCAGAAGCCTGTAGGCCTCTTCAGAAGAATACCCCTTACTTGCCATTTGGACAACTAAATTTAGGGGTTATTCCCTGAGACTACCCAAGAAAAAGAGCAAGCCTGTCTCACAAATGGGAGGCTAGCGAAGTACAGGAATCCACTGCGATTGATAAAAAATATCAAAACTGATTTTTTTATCACCGCAGCGAAGTGATTGTGCAGAGATAAAAAAAAATATATAATTTTGTCATTGCAGCGGGGCGGGCGTGGGTGAACGCACGTGTGGGCGACCGATCAGGCCTGATCGGGCAAACACTGCATTTTGGGTGGGGGGCGAACTAAGGTGACACTAATACTATTATAGATCTGACTGTAATCAGTTCTGATCACTTACAAATACTATAAAAGTACAAATGCTGATTAGCGCTATGCTAATCAGCGAATCAGTGACTGCGGTGCGGTGGACTGGGCGCTAACGGAAGCTAACTACCTACCAAAGGGGCCTAAACTAGCCTAAACCTTACAGTCAATACTAGTGAAAAAAAAAAAGGGACAGTTTACACTGATCACTTTTTTCCCTTTCACTAGTGATTGACAGGTGATTGAAAGGGGTGATCAAGGGGTTAATTGGGGTGATGGGTGGATGATCTGGGGCTAAGTGTATAGTGTTTGGTGTACTCACTGTTACATGTGCTCTCTGCAGGGTCCAACCGACGAAAAGGACCCAGCAGAGAGCACAGAAGCCATTTAACACATTATATTTATAAATATAATGTGTTAGATGGCTTTTGATTTGATTTTTTAAAAGTCATCAGCCTGCCAGCACTGATCATTGGCTGGCAAGCTGATGACCAACTCCTTCTCAAACTTTTTACTGCGCTGCGCATGCGCAGCGGCATCAGCGCATCATCTTGCATCTCGCGGTCCTGGAGCGGTTAAGAAGTGTCTTATTTGGAGGTATTGATAAAACAGAGTGTTCGGCACCGAATACTTTTGGTGTAATGTTACAAACTCTACTAGGTTAGAGTTGTCATATAAGTTATCAAGGTGCTGAACACCATGTTCCAGCCATCTTCTCAACGAGATACCCGGGATATGATATTCCAAAGCCATAATTGGAATTTTATTAAACAGAATGTGCAGCATGTTGTGCGAGTCTAAGAGTTGTCTTCATGCAAACATGGTAGTTCTCATAGTGTGCAATGGGAATTGATGAGACATAGTTTTCAAGCTGCAGGCAGCAAGAGCCGCAGCCAGGGAACTGTGTTTCACAAATGATCTCTCTATCATTACCCACTTTTAGGGGGAGGATTGGGCCCACCACTCAAACGCTTGGTCCACCAGATTCTTCAAATAGTATTTATACAGGTTTGGGACTCCTAGACCTCCAGACCTAATAGGCGGATGAAGGGCGTTTGCAGATATTCAAGCTCTATTTTTGTCCCAGATAAATTGGAGCATATCGCGTTGAAGTTGTGCAATCTGGTGTCTGGGAATCTGTATCGGCAAACACCTAAAGAGGTACAAAATTTTGGGTAAAGACAACATCTTCACAGCATTAGTACGAGCAATCCAAGATAGGTTAACCTGTGCCATTTTAGCATAATCTTTCCTAAACTCAGCCATCAGGTTGCTCAAGTTTAAGGACAAGGTGCTCGGTATAGAGGCAGCTAATTCTATTCCGAGGTAAGTGATAGAATTATCCACCCACTGAAAGGGGTATTTTTCCACCAGAGCATGTTGGAGTGCAGATGGGATATTAAGGGACAGTGCTTTAGACTTCTTTTCATTAAGTTTGTACAGTGAAAAGTGAGAGAACATCTTAAGAATATGTAGGGCAGCTTCAAGAGAGTGCTCTGGGTCTGTCAATGTAAGTATGACATCATCCGCGTATAAACCTATCACATGCGAAGAGCCACCGGCCATAACCCCCCTGATCTGTGAGCATGCACAGATACTGGCTGCCAGGGGCTCAATAACCAGGGCAAATATCAGAGGCGAAAGGGGCACCCCTGACGAGTACCATTTGAAATTCGAAAAGACTCAGAGACGAAACCAGAGGCTAGTACTTTGGCAGCGGGAGAAGAATACAGACCCATTATGGCGGTCAGTATAGGGCCCCGAAATCCAAATTTCAGTAATGTTTGCCCCAGGAACCCCCAATGCACCTTATCAAATGCTTTTTTAGCATCTAGAGAGAGAAACACCGTAGGGCTCCCAGAGTTTCCTGCCAATTGCAAGAGATTCAGCATGCGTCTGGTTCCATTTCTGCATTGTCTGCCAGATATAAAACCTACCTGATCCACATCGACCAACATAGGCAAAAACTTGTTGATGCGAGTGTCTAAAATCTTAGCGTATATCTTAAGATCCACATTTAAAAGTGAGATGGGGCGAAAGTTACCTGGTTCATCAGGGGTCTTCCCCGGTTTCGGAATGGTAACTACCATTTCAGGAGGGATGGCCTGAGGAGAGAAGAAACTATTAAATAGAGACGTTAGATGAGGTGTCAGTTGGTGCTGAAACATTTTATAGTAATTAACTATAAAGCCGTCTGGGCCCGGTGCCTTATTAAAAGGGGTGCCCTTAATAGCAGCGACAACCTCATCTTCATCTACTGGGAGATTCAAAGCTGACAATTGCTCGACAGTGAGGGAGGGGAGTTGCAGTGAGCCTAGAAAAGCCTGTATACCATGTACTGTCGGTTGTGGGGTGGAAACATCATCAGACAGGTTATACAAGCTCCTATTGTATGCTGCAAATGGAATGGACGCGTCTGCTTAAGCTCTGCTGAGTGATCTCGGCATACACCGAAGCTAACGTTAGCCCCAGTGCCACTAATGGGCAAAATCGGTCAGCAAAGGATGGGGGATCCCTCCCAGCACTAGAAATCCCTACAACCCAGTGGGGACATGGACAAATTCATAAAGAAAACGGCCTCACTGCACGCCGCTAAAGAATCCAAGATGGCGCCGGCGGTGCAGCGGGAGGCAGAGGACAGCGAACCAGAGGAGAGGGAAGACGCGAGTGAACTGGAAGGTTCCAAAGGCAAACCACATCTCCCGATCTCCAGAAAGTACCTGGATTCGGCGCTCCAGAAGGCGCTGGACCCACTGGTCAATGAAATCTCCTCCCTGAGGCAGGACATTAGACACATCGGCAACAGAGTGGAGGCCCTAGAAACCGCACAGGCCTCCATCCTTAATATGCCGCTTTTTGGATTTCCGCGACAAAGAAGCTATTCTCAGTACCGCACGTAAGCTCCCAGCAATCAAATAGAAGAGGAACTGACATTAGCATTTTTCAAGACCTGGCACCCATCACTCTTAGGAAGAGGAGAGCCTTAAAACCCCTCACCGACTGGCTCAGAAACCACAAAATATTATATAGGTGGAACTTTCCATTTGCTCTCTCCTTCACATTTAAATGGAAAAGAGCCTCCATCAAAAACCATTCAGACCTGGGTCCGTTGTTTGATCTCCTAGACATCCCCCCGATGAATATTGAAGATTGGGACTTGATTCAGGATCTCACAGTTTTGCCAGAACTTCCCAAGAACGTACCTTTTGAGACCCGTGGAAACCCTAAGACCCAAAAGAGGAAGAAGAGCCAACTGATGACCCTAGACGGATTGCCACTGATGTTTTCTGAATACATGGGACATAGCGTTGTCTTAAAATCTCGCACTGTCCTTCTCAGTGCCTTGCCATGCCTTCTTTTACACCTTCAGGCTTTTTCTTGAAAGATACCAGTTGTTCCTGCTGCGCCTCATCGCAGATACAAATTTCTTCCCTTCCACTACACTCCTCCACTACCTGATTTCTCTCCCCCTCTTCATCCTCTTCTGCCTTTTTACTGTCTACTTATATTCGCTCCTTTCCCCTTTCCCACTTTCCCGCCTCTACAGGCTTCCCATCTTCTTCTTCATTTCCCTCTGCGCTGGAGGACTTTACCTGTTGCCTCTGATCCTCTCCTTATATGGTATGGGTGCACTTCTATAAAAGGAGCATCGCCCCTCCTCCTCCTACCCCCCCCCCTTTCCCCCCCCTTCTCCTTAACTATCAGGCACTGTTGCAATCTTATCTCTATGCCAAGACTAATGGATGTTTGTACATTGAATCCCCCCCACTACGCACATTCTTCAATATGTGTTCTTCACACCCAATTTGCGTTTTACTAATTTGTTTGCATTGTGTTCCTATTGTCTCTTAGGTACTTCCGCATTGTCAGAAGCTCCCCTTTTACCAACATGGAGCATCACCACCGGTTCTCTTCTCAATCCTCTGATGGCTAAGTACCAATTTTCTCCTCATTCTCAGGCACCCACTAAACCCACTATATTCCACTCCTGGTCTCCTTCTCCTCTCTTTAAATGATGGCTCTCAAAATAGCCTCCTATAATATCAAAGGCTTTAATTCTCCATCAAAGTGTGGCCAAATATTCAGAGAGATGAGAAGGAACAAGGCATCAGTTCTGTTTCTCCAAGAGACACATTTTAAGATGTCATATTTTCCAAACCTTTCATTTGTGTATTATTCACAGTGGTTCCATTGTGGTTCCCCCTCTTCCAATTCTAGAGGCGTGAGCATAGGCCTCCATAAAACTGCCCCTTTCTCCTTACTGACCAGCTCTGTGACGTGGAGGGTAGGTATGTCATGATTAAAGGCACTATAGGCCAACACACGTACACGTTCATAAATGTCTATGCCCCAAACGTCAAACAAACTCAATGGCTAAGGGGCACTCTGAAATTGGCAGACTCCTTTAGGGAAGAAATCACGATTTTTGGTGGAAATTTCAACCTAGTAATGAATCCTCTCATTGATTCCTCCACTGGGAAGTCTGTACGTACGCAGAAAGCTCTTCGCTCTCTCTCTCTTAGCTTAGCTCGATCCCACCTGGTTGAGGTCTGGCGCACCTTCCACCCGGAAACCCGGGATTATACCTTTTTTTACCCAGTGCATGGCTCCTACCAGCGCCTAGATTATCTATTCATCTCCAAAGAACACCTCCAGCTGTGTACGGGGTCTGAAGTGGGATCTATTATCCTGTCAGACCACGCCCCTGTGTTCATGGAATTGTCTCCTCCACAGGCCAAGACATCTTATAGGAGGTGGTGTCTTAATGAACAGCTACTGGGCAACCTCGAGTCTAAAAATAAACTACACCAATCTTTACTTTCCTATTTCTCCACCAATTGTACCACAGATGTCTCTCCCCAAACCATTTGGGACGCCCATAAGGCTTATGTCCGTGGCCAATGTATCAGCATTAGTGCCCATGAGAAAAAGAAAAGACAGAAACAAATAAATGACTTGTTGGACAAGATAAAAACTTTAGAGAGTGCCCATAAGAGGTCCCTGCTCCAGTCTCATCTACATGACCTGAATCTTTGCAGAGCTTCCCTCAGAAACCTTCTAAACACAGCCTCAGCTAAGTATTACCTACATTTTCAGCAGAAAGTATTTGCCCATGGCAACAAAGCCTCTAAGTTTGTAATTAATAGGCTAAAAAAGAGAAAACTGAATAACTTTGTCCACAAACTGAAATCACCTGACGGCTCCCTTACCTTTGACTCGGATCGGATTGGTTCGATCTTTAGGGACTTTTATGACAATTTATATAACCTTGAAACCCCCCACTCATCCTTGTCGCCTTCTCAACGGGAATCCCTGAGCCAAGACTTCCTAAATAAACTACCCCTCCCGGGTATATCCTCTTCTGATAAATCTCACCTTTACGCCCCTTTCACCCCTGAAGAGCTGTTAGGGGCTATCAAGAACTCCCCCGAAGGGAAAAGCCCAGGGCCCGACGGCCTCCCTATCCTGTACTACAGCCATTTCCATGACATCCTGATCCCACACCTACTCCCTCTGTTTAATGCTACCCTTCTAGGCAGCCCGCTTTCCCGGGATATGACGGCTGCACACATAACCTTGATCCCTAAGGAAGGCAGGGACCACTCTATCTGTGCTAACTTTCGCCCTATCTCCCTCTTAAACATTAACATAGAATGTGTCAGCAGATAAGAACCATTTGGCCCATCTAGTCTGCCCAATATGCTGAATACTATGAATAGCCCCAGGCCCTATCTTATATGAAGGATGGCCTTATGCCTATCCCATGCATGATTAAACTCCTTCACTGTATTTGCAGCTACCACTTCTGCAGGAAGGCTATTCCATGCGTCCACTACTCTCTCAGTAAAGTAATTCTTCCTGATATTACTTTTAAACCTTTGTCCCTCTAATTTAAAACTATGACCCCATTGTAGCAGTTTTTCTTCTTTTAAATATTCTCTCCTTCTTGCCAAATTATTGGCTAATAGGCTTGCTTCGCTACTGCCCAACCTGATTCATAGGGACCAGGTCGGGTTTGTGCAGAAAAGGGAGGGCAAAGATAACACTGCTAGAGTGATAAATATTATTCATGTTGCCAAACGGAAGTCTATCCCGCTGGTCCTTCTCAGCACTGACGCTGAGAAGGCGTTTGACAGAGTGGCCAGGCCCTTCATGTTTGCGGCTCTCAGATCCCGGGACATACCTGAACCCTTCATCTTAGCAGTGAAAGCCATGTATGTCAACGCTTCAGCTTCCATAACCGTCAACGGCACTTTATCATCCCCACTGAAAATCAGCAATGGCACCCGACAGGGGTGTCCCCTATCTCCCCTACTCTTTGTATTATCCCTGGAACCCCTACTCCATGCCATTAGGGAAGACTCTAAAGGGATTGGTCCTGGGTGACCAGGAACACAAAATAGCCGCCTTTGCGGATAATATGTTACTAATAGTGACTAATCCGGACTTGGCCCTATCCAAAATTTACAGACATTTACATATATATGGGGCTCTATCTAATCTTAAAATCAACCACACTAAATCATTAGTTCTAACGGTGGGTGTCCCCCAGGGTCACAAATCTAGACTGGGAAAAGAGTCCCCATTCAACTGGTCATCCCCTATTATACATATTTGGGGGTTAAATTTGATGATAACCCAGACCACCTTTTCGGTCTCAATTATCTCCCCCTACAGAAGAAGCTGGAGTCCGACCTCAAACACCTAGATGTTCCCACCTTGTCTTGGTTCGGGAGGAAGAATATCCTCTTAATTATAGTTCTCCCGAAATTGACCTACTTACAACAAGCCCTCCCGATCCCTGCCTCGTACTACTCCAAATTACGCTCCCTGTTTAGAACGTTTGTTTGAATTGGAAAGAAGGCTAAGATCTCCTATAAGGTCCTGTCCTACCCTAAACACAAGGGATACAAGGGCATAGCATTGCCTGACCCAGAGACTTTTGGTCTAGCCGTTCTTTCATCCAGGGCTTTAGACTGGCTGAGATCACCTCCCTCCCCATAAGTCATGGGTCCCGATGGAGCAGGCAATTCCGGGCCTCCCACTCAGGGCCTCCCTGCTCACTGCTCAACTCCCCACTCTCCCCACTGTAAATACTTCTCCTACTTTGAAGGCCACCATTCATGCCTGGGTTAAACTCCAAACTTCTACTTGTGTGTTCCCTTGCCCCTCCCCTATCCTAACCATAGGGGACATAGCCCGCCTAGCCCCCAAGGATCTGAGGGATAGCTCTCCGCAATCCGTGGCTACCTCAGAGCTACCCGTTTCTGCTCTTTATGTATCTGATAGAATTATGACTGTTGGGGAGATACAAGACCTCCTGGGCCTCTCTTGCCCCCACTCTTTCTTGGGTGCCCCTCACTTCATTCGCTCTTTTATGCTGATGCATGGCCACCTGGACCATTTATATAGGCCTATTTCTTGGTTGGAAAGTCTGGCCTCATCCCCGCAGCAACCAAAAAGTATCATCTCCCAGCTATATGATAGGTTGAGAACCCCTTTTTTCTCAACCACCCCCGCGCTAATTGGTCTGTGGGAGAGAGACTTAGGATGATCCCTCAATGATAGAGAGGTAAATGCTGTTTTCTTAGCCCCTCATTCACGATCACGTTGTGTGAGGATCCGGGAAAACGGATATAAACTTTTTTCTAGATGGTACAAAACGCCAGATAAAACATGTCTGTATTCTGCATCGGCCTCGGACACATGCTGGAGGTGTCTGTCAGATAAAGGCTCCTACTTCCACATCTGGTGGACATGCCCAGCTATTAAGCCATGGTGGGAGAACATTTTTAAAGTTAGCAATGCCATCTGCTCCACATCTTTCCCTGTCTTGCCTGAAGTGGCCCTTTTAGGTCTCTTCCCAAATCTTAGACATTCAGCAGTGGTGACACTGTTTAAATACTTGATCGCGGCTGCTAGACTTCTTATTCCGTCTCACTGGTTATCTACATCCCTACCCTCCACTGAACAATGGCTCTTGAGGATAGAGCAGATATACCGTATGGAAGATCGTTATCTATTGAGCACACTAATATAACATATCGACCATGCTTGTCTGTAAAACATTGGTGTAATGAAAAAGCAACTGTGGATTTTAGCGCTATTAGTACCCCTGCTTTCCGTCTCTTAACCGACGGGGAAAAATACACTGATGGAAAGAGACGGCGTGTGCACCTATGTTGGTCTTTTTCCAGCAGGTGAGTTTCCTGTAGCAAAGCCACATCACAACCTGATTTAACAACGTCAGACCATAGTTGGGAGTGTCTGAACGGAGAGTTTAGGCCCCGTACATTATAAGACATAATCTTCAACCCCATGAGAAACAAACATCAGGAGTGCTAGGTACAGAGACTGGGCTCACCCAGAACAGCATACACATATGAGGAGATGTAGTACACCCCGTTTCTAACACTGATGACATTCAACTGACTGGCAAAACATACTGCAGAAAAACAATAACTAGAGAAGAGAACATTTCAGGAAATAATTGGAATAGTTGAAACATCATCAAGAGAACTAGAAAGACTTTAGTGGGAAAAAAGGCCCACCGCATTGCCATACTGGTGCCGAGGAAAAAAGTCTGCACAAAAATGCACAGACCAACTGGGGGGGGGGGGGGAGGATGAGTGGATGGTAGTCACTCACATACCGGCATCAGATTCAGACGGTCTTCCACTCAGGAGTGATCTTGTCCGGCCTATTCTCGCCATCAGTTGTCTGGGATAGGTGATCCAAGATAAGTCCCCACTTGTGAAGGTGAACCGCCGCATCCTGAGGGGTTGCGAAGGCATGCCACTTGTCACCGTGATGAACCAGAAGTTTGACGGGGAATCCCGGAACATCCTGGTGATTCTGAAAAATTCCCGCCGCTCAGCCATTATAGCAGCGGACAAATCCGGAAACACGGAAAGTCCCTTGAAGGACGGTGTAGGCTCAGGGTTTTGTCGGAGAATTCTCAGAAAGTGCTCTTTAATATGATAAAAATGAATGCATGCTATCACGTCACGCGGCAGTTGTGGATCCAATTCTTTAGGTTTCGGGATATGATGTATGCGGTCCACGGTCAAATCTCCCTCAGACACTGAGGGGATAGCTTCTTTAATGAGCTGCTTAAGGAGAGCTTCTAAGGCATCAGGGCCAGTAGATTCTGGAACTCCTCTCAGGCAAATGTTGTTGCACCTGTGACGATCCTCCAAGTCCTGCAATTTAGCTTTCATCACTGCCACTTCTTCTTCCAGCACCTCATGGGCATCTATCAGGGTATTATAAAAGCCTGAAAGTCGGCCATCTTGGCCTCCACATGTGCGGTACGCTCCCCTAACGCTTGCATCTCTCGTTTAAGTTCACTGAGTACACTGGACATGTCCTCTTTTATGGAGGAGCGTAGGGAGGTAAGTAAGCTTTTCATAAAAGCTTCAATAAGGGGCACTGAGGGGGGCCCTCCACTGGATTTTGTAAGGCTCCTGGTGAGGAAGCTGGCGAGGGATCTGAGAGAGGAGACGGCACATGGCTGCTGGAACATGCAGGGCTGAGTGGCGCTGCCAAAGGAAAAACTCTGTGAGTCTTTTTGGGGGTTGCCTCTTCCTGAGCTTACCCATTGCAGGGTCGGATCGGGTGCTTCTTATGTCAGGTAAACGTTCTGTGAGCCACTAGGAGAGCTGTTTTGTGGACGCTGAGAGTGGAGCTGGAGCTTCACGCAACCGGCGCCATTGACGAGCAGACCACGCCCCCCGTCTAAAATCTTTTTAATACAGGTCCCCTCATAGGGGACGTAACAGGGATTAAACTGATAAGAATAGTACTACTTAACAGACCCCTGATATAGGGTGTCACACTACATTGCGCGGCTCACGCGCAGTGCCCCAAATTGGAGGTAAGAAGACCGACCAATCATCTTTTACCATCTCCCGGTTCCTAAAATCTATTCACGTCCCCTGATAGGGGACGTAACAGGGATTAAACTGATAGGAATAGTACTACTTAACACACCACTCATATAGGGCGGCACAGTACATTGTACGGCGCACGCGCAGTGCCCCCGAATTGGAAGTAAGAGGACTGACCAAGCTTCTTTTCCATCTCCCGATTCCTAAAATCTATTCGATACACGTCCCCTGATAGGGGACGTAACAGGGATTAAACTGATAAGAATAGTACTAGTTAACACACCACTCATATAGGGTTCCACAGCACATTGAACGGCGCACGTGCAGTGCCCCAAATTGGCAGTAAGAGGACCGACCAAGCTTCTTTTTCCATCTCCCGGTTCCTACAATCTATTCGAAACACGTCCCCTGATAGGGGAAGTAACAGGGATTAAACTGATAAAAAATAGTACTACCGATTACTGAACACACCACTCATATAGGGTGGCACAATACATTGCGCGAGGAAGAGACCTTCAATGACGTCAGTGAGGACAAGGAACGGGACATGGCTAGCTTGGTATCCAACCTTGTGCAAATGGGGAGTTTGCGGTTGTGCAAATGGACTGTTTGCGGTTGTTTGCGGTGCGTTAAATTGGGAGTTTGGTCTGTCACAGTTGGGTCTGTCACTGTGAAGCGGGCGTAACCCTTACACTACCTGATCGATACAACATCATACCTGATCGTATACACACACTGGATGTTTTAAAGCACGTTTTTCCAAACAATTTAGGAATGTTAGGTGATTTATGCCCTTTATAGATTAAAACCCGACTCTGCGTCCACTACATAATTTTCCATGGGAGTTTTGCCATGGATCCCCCACCGGCATGCCACAGTCCAGGTGTTAGTCCCCTTTAAACAACTTTTCCATCACTACTGTGGCCAGAAAGAGTCCCTGTGGGTTTTAAAATTCTCCTGCCTATTGAAGTCTATGGCGGTTTGCCCGGTTCACCCGTTCGCGAACATTTGCGGAAGCTTGCGTTCGCTGTTCGCAAACAGAAAATTTTATGTTCGCGACATCTCTAGTATGCAGTACCAGGGGTACTTTGAAAGAAAAAAGGGGTATAGATCACCCAACAATCTAAACGCCGCCGCATTTACAAAATATATTTCCCAGTTAGGTATGCAGTGCAGCAGGAACACACCCTCCAAGCCACTTGTGAATGACTGGCCTGATAACTAGAGATGTCCCGAACTATTCGCCGGCGAACATCGCATGTTCGCGTTCGCAGCGGCGGGCGAACATATGCGATGTTCGGTCCGCCCCCTATACATCATCATTGAGCAAACTTTGACCCTGTACCACACAGTCAGCAAACACATTCCAGCCTACCCTCCCTCCCAGACCCTCCCACCTCATATGAAAAAGCAAGGACAGCATCCATCTTAGATTAATTCTAAAGCTGCAGTGTTAGTTAGAGCAGGGAGAGTGCTGCTGCTGCTGAATTAATAGGGAAAGCGTTAGCTAGGCCAGTGTTCTGTGTCCACTCCAGTGCTCAAATTTTCATCTGCTGTAAGGGCTCTTTCACACTTGCGTTGTTCCTTTCCGTCCTAGAGTTCCGTCCTCGGGGCTCTAAGACGGAAAGATACTGATCAGGATTATCCCAATGCATCCTGAATGGAGAGAAATCCGTTCAGGATGCTTCAGGATGTCTTCAGTTCAGTACTGAGACGTTTTTTGGCCGTAGCAAAATCCGCAGCATGCTTTGGATTTTCCTCCGGCCAAAAATCCTGAAGGCATGCCGCAAGGACGGATCCGGATTAATGCCCATTGAAAAGCATTAATCTGGATCCGGCCTTAAGCTAAACGTCATTTCGGCGCATCGCCGGATTCGACGTTTAGTTTTCTGAATGGTAACCATGCTATCATGTGATCCATGCAACGTAGAGGTGCTGTGACGTCATTGTGGATCACCCCGGGAGCTGCACGGATGGTAAGTAGCTTCTCCCCTGGATCCCCACTACTTTTCCATGGCAGCCGGGACTTTGGTGGCGTCCTGGCTGCCATGGTAACACTGAAAACATTTTGAAGACTGATCAGTCTTCAAATGCTTTCAGGTGTGTGGCGTTGTGATGGATCCGGCGGGCATTTCCGGCGACGGAAAAAAAAAAGTGTGTGTCAGGCCCACTGACTGTACTGTGCCCACTGCCCGCCACTCATATAGGGTGGCACAGTACCTTGCAGATAAGAAAGTCATTTAATTTTTACCCTTTAATATAATTGCAGTTGCCTGCCAGTATGTGTCAGGCCACTGACTGTACTGTGCCCACTGCCCATTACTCATATAGGGTGGCACAGTACCTTGCATATAAAAAAGTCATTTAATTCTTACCCTTTAATATAATTGCAGTTGCCTGCCAGTGTGTGTCAGGCCCACTGACTGTACTGTTTCCACTGCCCACCACTCATATAGGCTGGCACAGTAACTTGCAGATATAAAAGTCATTTAATTTTTACCCTTTAATATAATTGCAGTTGCCTACCAGTGTGTGTCAGGCCCACAGACTGTACTGTGCCCACTGCCCACCACTCATATAGGGTGGCACAGTACACTGCACGGCGCACGCGCAGTGACCTTAAATTCAAACGAAGCGGACCGAGCATGGGTATTTTTCCATCTCCCGGTTCCAAAAATATATTCACTACACCGGCCCTGGCCCTGATAAGGGACAAAACAGAGATTAAACTGATAGGAATAGTACTTAGTTAACACTAGTTGCATTGGTGGCAAATTTCATTGCAAGTGCCCAAATTTTGAAGGACGCGGATAGAGCAAGCTTTTTTCTCTATCTCCCCATGCAAGGATTCAATTCAATACAGGTCCCCTGATAGGGGACTTAACAAAGATTAAAATGGTAAGAATAGTAGTTCACACTATTTGTATTGGTGGCACAGTACATTGCGCGGCGCACGCGCAGTGCCCCAAATTGGAGGTAACAGGACCGACCAATCATCTTTTTCCATCTCCCGGTTCCTAAAATCTATTCGATACACATCCCCTGATAGGGGACGTAACAGGGATTAAATTGATAGGAATAGTACTACTTAACACACCACTCATATAGGGTGGCACAGTACATTGCACAGCGCACGCGCAGTGCCCCAAATTGGAAGGAAGAGGACCGACCAACTATCTTTTTCCATCTCCCGGTTCCTAAAATCTATTCCATACACCGGCCCCTGATAGGGGACAAAACAGAGATTAAACTGGTAAGAACAGATTTTTTTAATTTCAGAAAAAGAGGACAGCCTCTGCGGAGCTGGGTATTTTTTGGCCGCGTTACTGAACGCTCATGCTCATGGCTGTAGGCTCATGTGTCCTTTTACGGAGGTGACAAACCTGGTCAGTTAAACCCAAGGCAACATCATCGACCTCATGCCATATGCGTTTTTTCTGAAGCGTGCCCTGCGAAGAGTGCTGGATCAGACTGTAGATGAGCATGTAGAGGAAGAGTTGTGGTAACCATCACTACCAGAAGCAGCCTTGTCGTCGTTGATTGCTGGACCTGCGGCAACACAGAGAGAGGAGTCTGAAGAAGAGGAGTCAGAGGAGGAAGGTGGCTTTAAGGAGGTGGAAAACCAACCACAGCAGGTGTCCCAGGGGGCTTGTTGTCACCTTTTGGGGACCCTTGGTGTTGTACGTGGCTGGTTGATGGAAGAGACCTTCAATGACATCAGTGAGGACAAGGAACGGGACATGGGTAGCTTGGTATCCAACCTTGTGCAAATGGGGAGTTTGCGGTTGTGCAAATGGACTGTTTGCGGTGCAATTTACTGATTATATTTCACTATGAGAAATGCAGTGCAGGCCGCAAAGGTCTTTCTGGCAAAAAAAGGTTGTTTTTTTTTCCCCCACAATGTCACAGTTGTATTTACTGATTATATTTCACTATCAGAAATGTAATGCAGGTCGCAAAGTTACTTTCTAGTAAAAAAAAAAGGTGATTTATTTCAACCACAATGTCACAGATGGATTTACTGATTTTCTTTCACTATCACAAATGCAGCACAGGCCACAAAGGTACTTTCTGGCAAAAAAAAAGATATTTTTTTCACCCACAATTTCACAGTTATATTTACTGATTATATTTCACTATCAGAAATGCAGTGCAGGCAGCAAAG
This sequence comes from Bufotes viridis, assembly GCA_033119425.1. Classification (NCBI taxonomy): domain Eukaryota; kingdom Metazoa; phylum Chordata; class Amphibia; order Anura; family Bufonidae; genus Bufotes; species Bufotes viridis. The sequence goes on from CM065592.1 coordinate 315,535,504, forward strand.
GTACTTTTTAGTAAAAAAAAAATGGTGATTTTTTTCAACCACAATAAAACAGATGGATTTACTGATTTTCTTTCACTATCAAAAATGCAGTGTATGCGAAAAAATGCAGATGTTTGCGAAACTGGGGGCCAATTTCGCCCCCATCGCCGTCCCAACCAACTGTAGGTAATAAGCCCCGTCATACCAAAAATAGTTGTGAGTCAAACAAAAATCGAGGCAATCAAGGATGAACTGTCCCTGTTCAACAGTCATAGTGTCATCCCTATCTAGCCTATCTTTTACTGCTGTCAATCCAAGTTCTTTGGGAATGATAGTGTACAAAGACATGACGTCTACGGTGGCCATCCAGGTGTTATTAGTACAAGGGCCCAGGTTCCTAATGACATTCATTTTTACTCGTCTGTTGTTTGTGGGACGCCGTCCACCGGGATTATGGACATATTTGAATTCCGTGACAATTTTAAATGTAATATTGCATTCCTTGATAGTACTCCGAGTGAGGAGGCAGATAATGTGAACGACATTAAGGGTTTATTTGAAAGATTAGAAAGAGAATTAGTGAAGGAAGTTAGTACAATATGGGACATTGCGTCCCTGGAACGTTATTTGAATGAAAGGAAAATCCCAGAAGGTTTAAGATGGCAGCTGCCGCTCAGTTCTGATGACGAGTATGAGCTAATAGAATGGGAGAAGGTAATGAATGAATGCAGCTGGAGAGTGATTCAATTTATTATCAATATAAGAAAGAAAAAACTGCATAAGATAAATGATAATATTGAAGAACTAAAGGAAATGTTAAAACCGTTCAAGGGTGTAAATATGGAAATTTATGATCTATGCAGTCAGGAATGCAAAAATAAAGTAGTTAAAACAGAGGAGGAAGTAAAAAATAAGAAATATAAAAAATATATGAAGGTCTGTGATGACTATAAGGTGAATAATATCTATAAGTGGAAAAACAAGAAGGGTGGAAACATAGTTTCAAGCCCAATACAGGTGAACAATGGTGGGACGGGTTACTCTGAACAAGAGAAGCAAAATAGAAATGAAGAGCGCCCCTTTAAGGAGAATAGAAATGACAACTTCAAACCATATAGACCTATAGGACAGAACCGCTATGGACCGAATTTTTATAGATCGAGGTGGAATCAGGATTACTCCTATAATAATTATGGGAATTATCCTGGTAGATACCCACCGAACTACTGGGGATATCAGAGAGGGAGAGAAGGGGACAATACACGGTACTATGAACCAAGAAATCCATACCATAGACATAATTATGGCTTTAGGAGGAATTATACACAGCCACGGGAGATGGAGGTTCAACAGATACAACAACAAAATAGTGGACTTCCCCCACAAAGAGAATATAGAAAAGAAACAGTTGAAGGTCCACCTATCAGATCTATGACAAATAAAACTGATACACAGAATTTTCCTCATCAGGCAATGAGAGGGGTACAGGTAGGAGGAGGGAGGACCCCCCAAAAAAGAGGGATAAGAGAGGCCGACGAAAACAAGGAAAAAGTAAGCCCCAGAGAAAAGAAAATGAAGGAGACATAGGAGGGATCTTTAATTTAAGTTCCCACCAATTGTCTGACGCAGAGAAAAGGGTACTTTCCAGAGGTCTGAAAGTTGCCCCCTCAAAAGGTCTCAATAAATTTGAGGCCTTTTTAGATGTGCACAAGTTCATCAGGAAATTAAATTTGGCTAAATATCATATTAATAACCCAGGTCCAGCAGTCCAAAATAATATAGCAATTACAGGAGTTCAACACACACAGTCGAGAGAAAAATCTAAATTTCACCCTATAAATAAAGATAATGACTGCATCGAAGCATTCAGGAGAGGGGTACTTAGGGATCTAGAACGGATTAATTGCAAATCCCACTCGAACAACTTGACCCATGAAGAAAGGGAGGCCGTCAAATCATTAGAACGAAATAAAAACATTGTAGTAAAACCAGCTGATAAAGGAGGGGGGGGGGGGTAGTTGTCATGGACAGAGGCAACTATGAGAAAGAAATGATCCGCCTCATCTCTGACAGTTCCACATATCGTAAACTAAAGGGCAACCCTACTGCTGAATTTAAAAATAAGCTTGACATCATCCTGAAAAGAGGTCTGGGAAAAGGCATATTGAATAAAAAGGAGTTTGAGTACCTTAAGGTGGCTCATCCAGTAGTCCCCGTGATTTACCATTTGCCCAAGGTCCACAAAAATATGGTGGACCCTCCGGGACGTCCAATTGTTTCAGGGTTAAATTCCCTGTCTAGCAGGGTCACAGAATATATAGATCATTTCCTTCAAACATATGCGATTAGCAATAGATCTTACCTGAAAGACACGGGAGATATGATTCATGTCATTAGGAACCTGGGCCCTTGTACTAATAACACCTGGATGGCCACCGTAGATGTCATGTCTTTGTACACTATCATTCCCAAAGAACTTGGATTGACAGCAGTAAAAGATAGGCTAGATAGGGATGACACTATGACTGTCGAACAGGGACAGTTCATCCTTGATTGCCTCGATTTTTGTTTGACTCACAACTATTTTTGGTATGACGGGACTAATTACCTACAGTTGGTTGGGACGGCGATGGGGGCGAAATTCGCCCCCAGTTTCGCAAACATCTTTATGGGCTTTTGGGAGGAAAGGTACATTTACCCTCGGATGGATGTACCTTCTCCAGAGGGCACTCTCTCCCTCTGGAGAAGGTATATCGATGATTGCTTTTTGATCTGGGAAGGAGAGGAATCAGGCCTGCGAGGCTTCGTGGACACTCTAAGCTCGGAAGAATGGAACCTCCGATTCACCGGGGAGATTAGCAATAAAAAAGTGGTCTTCCTGGATTTGAGTATAGAAATAGACGGGGAGATGTTTGTGACTAAGACCCATTTCAAGAATACTGACGTCAACTCATATATTGATGTCAGTAGCTGTCATTTTCGTCCTTGGCTTTCCAACATCCCTGCTGGACAATTTAAGAGGATATCTAGAAATTGCATGAAGGATCGAGATTTTGATGAACAATGTGCAGTATTGAAAACCCGGTTTCTAGAAAAAGGGTATGATGACAAAGATCTTGAGAGTAATATCTCTAAAGTTAGAAATAACAGGATAGGAGAGAGTGAAAGGGATCAGAAACAGAAAGTAGGGAAAGACTTTAGATTCACGTTTATGACTGGCTTTAATGTTAAGGCTGGACCGTTGAAGCAGATTATTAAAAAGAATTGGAAAATTCAAAAAATTGATCCAACTATTGGTTCGATTCTCCCACCTCTGCCTGATGTTGTGTATAAAAAAGCCCCGAACTTGAAGAACAAATTAGTAAGGAGTGCTATTCCACCCACCAGTACTAACGGACCTAAGAAGTTGGGACAGTTTACATGGTGCGGATTCTGCGGTCCATGCAGAAACCGTCACCGTGCAGATCGAAAAATGAACACCTCTGAAGTATTATCCCATACCAGAGGGCAGAAGTTTAAGATTAAAGGGGAGTGTTCGTGCGAAAAAGAAGGGATGGTGTATGTATTGGAATGCCCATGTGGGATCCAATATGTGGGTAGAACCCTGAGAAAATTAAAAGTCAGAATACAAGAACATATTCGTAATATAAAGAAGGGACTTTTGACACACAGTGTTTCGGCACATTTTAAAGCCCACCATGGAAAAGATCCGAGTGGTCTGAAATTTATGGGAGTTGAGAGTGTGGAACCACATTGGAGGGGCGGGGATAGAGTCGCTCAGATAAACCGGAGGGAGGTCGAATGGATATACAGGCTAGGCACTTTACAACCTTGCGGCCTGAACATCGAATTCGACTTAAAACCCTGCTTGGTCTGATCGGTTTTATTTTGCCCGCTAGATCGGATCATTATGGTCTCCTATCCTCTTGTTCCCATCTGTTTCATGGCGGTAGTGGATGGTGTAAGTGGGAGCACACACCCACTAATCTTTAGAGAACCTATTGGTGAGGAGATATGACGTGGCTAGTTGAAGAAACGCCCCCTGTAGTGATAGGTGGATAATAGCAGGTGACTTTTTTATGAATGGAAGGTCCTTAAGAGTTAGAGTAGTAAGGTGATAATGAATACTGAATGAAAGGTCCTTGTTTTAAAGTTATGGCGGTACTACAAAAGAACATATAGGAAATTGTGATTTGAATATATTACGAATTAATGATGGTGGTATTTATTTAAATATGATTTAAGTGAATTTTATCGGTTGTATGTATAATGAATGGATGTACTAATTGAAGGAATTGTATAAAAGAGCGGGGCAACCCCGGTAGTGACGTGTTCCTGCCCCTGATGAAGCTCAGGCCAGCGAAACCCGGGTCGGGCAAATACCGCTGAGACGGTTTTTTATGACTGTATACACCGCGATTTTGTAAGTGTGATTAAAGACGCAAAGTTGATTTTACAAAAGGTGGTGCACTATTTTGCTTTCTATTGCAGTATATCCGGCAAGGTATTTTATCTCTGATCCGGTTGGCTGCTTACACTGACCCACGGACATTGGAGCCTGTTTAGTCTGAACTTGTTTCCGCTTGGTGCAGCGCGGTTCCTAGAAATTATATATGGACTGTTAAAGGTGTTTTCCCACAACACGAATTGGAACCTGCAGCAGCGCGGTATCATATCCCGGACGTGATCGGTATTTCTTTTTTACTCGTAAATTCAGTTGCTTGCCTGCTGCCAGACTGTAGTGTGCCCACTGCCAGTGCCAACCACTGATACCGGGTGGCACAGTAGCTTGCCGATAAAAAAGGCATTTAATTTTTACACATTAGTCTAATTTCAGTTGCTTGCCTGCTGCCAGTGTGTGTCAGGCCGACTTCCACAGACTGTAGTGTGCCCACTGCCAGTGCCAACCACTGATACCGGGTGGCACAGTAGCTTGCCGATAAAAAAGGCATTTAATTTTTACACATTAGTCTAATTTCAGTTGCTTGCCTGCTGCCAGTGTGTGTCAGGCCGACTTCCACAGACTGTAGTGTGCCCACTGCCAGTGCCCACCACTGATACCGGGTGGCACAGTAGCTTGCCGATAAATAAGGCATTTAATTTTTAGACAGTAGTCTAAATTCAGTTGCTTGCCTGCTGCCAGTGTGTGTCAGGCCCACTTCCACAGACTGTAGTGTGCCCACTGCCAGTGCCCACCACTGATACCGGGTGGCACAGTACCTAGCACGCGTAGTACCACTTATCTAAAAAAAAACTGATGAGAATAGTACTACAGAAAATACCACTCATATCGGGTGTGACAGTAAATTGCACGGCGCAGATGCAGTGACCATGGATAAAAACAAAGGGGAGGGAGCCTGCGTTTTTTTAACCATCTCCCCGTTCTAAAAATCAATTCAATTCACCTTTCGGGGACCCTTGGTGTTGTACGTGGCTGGGTGGAGGAAGAAACCTTCAATGACATCACCGGGACGTGGCTAGCTTGGTATCCAACCTTGTGCAAATAGAGAGTTTGCGGTTGTTTGCGGTGCATTAAAAGGGGAGTTTGGTCTGTCAATGTCTGTAAAGTGGGCGTAACCCTTACACTACCTGATCGATACAACATCATACCTGATCGTATACACACACTGGATGTTTTAAAGCATGTTATTCCAAACAATTTAGGAATGTTAGTTGATTTATGCCCTTTATGGATTAAAACCCGACTCTGCGTCCACTACGTAATTTTCCATGGGAGTTTTGCCATAGATCCCCCTCCGGCATGCCACAGTCCAGGTGTTAGATTCTTGAAACAACTTTCCCATCACTATTGTGGCCAGAAAGAGTCCCTGTGGGTTTTAAAATTCACCTGCCAATTGAAGTCTATGGTGGTTCGCCCGGTTCGCCCGTTCGCGAACATTTGCGGAAGTTCGCATTCGCTGTTCGCGAACGGAAAATCTCAATACAGTGTGTATATTAAAAATTATATTCTCTTGGGCCCAGTGTAGTGGCCAAAATCTGTATATTTTTGTATACAATACCGAACTGCATCTCAATAGAGTGTCTATCTTAAAAATTACATTCTTTTGGGCCTAGAGTAGTGGCCAAAATCTGTATTTTTTTGTATCCAATACTGAACTGCATCTCAATACAGTATGTATCTTAAAAATTACATTCTCTTGGGCCTAGTGTAGTGGCCAAAATCTGTTTTTTCTATCCAATACTGAACTGTATCTGAATACAGTGTATATATTTAAAATTACATTATCCTGCGCCTAATTTACTGTCAGAAATTTGTTGTATTTTGCTTCCAATACCGAACTGCATCTCAATACAGTGTGTATATAAAAAATGACATTCTCTTGGGCCTAGTGTAGTGGCCAAAATATATTTTTTTTGTATCCAATACTGTCTTGCATCAGAAAACTGTGTCTTTAGCGGACAGTAAAACAATCTGCGCAACATCTACAGACAAAACCATTAATATGAAGAAAGCGAGCACAAAGGGACAGGGAAGTGGGCATGATGCTGATGGCCCTGGGCGCAATGAAATTGTGCCTGGTGCCAGTGCACCCAAAAAAATAAATAAATATGTAAATGTACCCAGCTTCATGTCCAAATTAGCTGGGGGGTGCAGTACTACACTGTCAAAGTCGGACCAGTGCGAACAGTTGGTCGGTTGGATTGCTGAAGGTAATGCTTCCAGTCGGTTAAGCACCACCCTCTCTTCCTCCAGGTCCAGTCTCTGTAGCCAAGACTGTGGTCAACCAAATCCTCACTCTGATCATCCTTCCTCTCACTATATAGAGGCTTGCCAAATAAGTGATCCCACACTCGGATATTCCGAGGAGCTCTTTCCAGCGCCCCTATTAGAATTGGCCCTCTCGCTTAGCACGCTTGAAGTGGGACCTGAGATATTGTGCCCTGATTCCCAACCTCTTGAGCCTTCGCAGTTGCAAGAAGATCACGGTGGTGATCGGCAATCATTCGTTCACAAGGAGGATGATGATGAGACACAGTTGCCAAACACTCATGTTGCAGTTAGGTCAAGTCAGGAGGATGAGCAGAGTGAGGAAGTGGAAGAGGAGGTGGTGGATGATGAGGTCACTGACCCAACATGGAAAGGTGAAAAGCCGAGCGAGGACAACAGTACAGAGGGGGAGGGATAAGCAGCACTGCAACAGTCTGGAAAAGGCAGTGGTCTTGCAAAAGGGAGACGTCGGCCAACACCAAACAGGCCCGCAACCATTACACTGAGCACCTCCATGCGTAAATCTACCTTTCCAAGGGGTAGGTGTTCAGCAGTATGTTTTTTTTTTTTTAAGGAATGCGCAAACGAGTTGTAGTTTGCAACCTGTGCCGTACCAAAATGAGTCATGGCGTGAACATTAGCAACCTCACCACCAGCAGCATGATCCACCAGATGGCATCCAAGCACCCTAATAAGTGGGCCAAACGCCTGGGTCCACAATCGGGCTCTGCGGGTCACACCACTGCCTCCTTTTCCCCTGTGTTACGCACTGCTGGCCAATCTCCTGTCGAAGGCGGAGGCTGGATGCCCATCGCCCTGAACCGTCAGCAACAACATCCACTTCCCTGTCCCAGCACAGCATCCAAATGTCGATAACACAGGCATTTGAACGCAAGCGCAAATACTCAGCCACCCACCCACAGGCCATAGCACTAAACTTTCAAAATTAGTAGCCCTTGAAATGTTGCCATTTAGGCTTGTGGACACTGAGGCCTTCCGCAGCCTGATGTCGGCGGCCATCCCTCGGTAAGCAGTCCCCAGCCGCCACTATTTTTCACAGTGTGCCCTGCCTGCCTTACAACAGCATATGTCCCAGAACATCACACGTGCCCTGACCAACGCACTTACTGGGAAGGTCCACCTCACCACGGTCACATGGACAAGTGCTGGGGGCCAGGGATGCTACATTTCCCTGACCGCACACTGGGTGAATGTTGTGGAGGCTGGGAGTGAGTCGTACCCTGGGATGGCACAGGTGCTACCCACGCCCAGGATTATGGACCCTACGTCCATCATGGTCTCCGCCAGCAGCAAGGTGACTGGCTCCAACTCCCACTTCTCCTCCTCTGCTGCCTCCTCCTCCACTTCCACTTCCAACAGTAGTCAGCTATCATTTGTTAGCTGGAAGCAGTGTAGCACTGCTGTGGGTAAGCGTCAACAGGCCGTGCTGAAGATGATCTGCTTAGGGGACAAACAGCACACCGCCGTAGAGCTGTGGCAGGGTATAAGAGACCAGACCGAGCTGTGGCTCTCGCCTCTCAACCTACAACTAGGCATGGTTGTGTCTGACAATTGCCGTAACTTGGTTGCGGCTTTGGAGCTCGGCAACCTGACACACATTCCATGCCTAGCCCACGTCTTATACTTAGTGGTTCAGTGGTTTATCAAAACCTACCCCAATTTGCAGGAGCTACTAGTGAAGGTGCGCCACTTGTGTGCCCATTCCCGAAAGTCGTCCACACCTTCAGCCGGTCTGTCAATGCTGCAGCAGCGCTTGCGGCTTCTAGCTCACCGACTGTTGTGCGACGTGAGCACGCGCTTGAACTCTACCTTCTACATGTTGGCCAGGCTTTGTGAGCAGCAGAGGGCAGTTGTTAAATACCAGCTGCAACATGGTCGTCGCCTTTCGAATCAACTGCCACTATTCACAAGCGAGGAGTGGGCATTGATGTAAGACCTATGTGAGGTTTTAAAAAACTTAGATTTAGGCCTCATGCACACGACCGTTGTTTATTTCCGTGTCCGTTGCTCCGTTTTTCGTTATTTTCTGCGGACCCATTGGTTTTCAATGGGTCCGTGGAAACCTCGGCAAATGCACCGTTTGTCCTCCGCGTCCGTGGTCCGTGATTCCAGTCCGTCAAAAAAATATAACCTGTCCTATTCTTGTCCGTGAAAAACGGTTCACGGACCCATTCAAGTCAATGGGTCCGTAAAAAATGCGGATGGCCATCCGTGTGTCATCCGCGTTCCGTGTCCGTTTTTTTTGCGGATCCCTTGGCAGGCACTTGGGAAACATTGTCAGCCTGTCTTTTGGTAAAATCTTTTGGGTCATGTCCGCTAAAAAAACGGAAGACACACGGAAACACAACGGAAGGCAAAAACGGACACGGATCACTGAACAACGGAACCCCTTTTTGCGGACAGCATAAAAAAACGGTCGTGTGCATGAGGCCTAATTCAAACAGATGGTTAGTGGCGATAACGCTATTATCAGCGTAATCATCCCACTGCTGTGTCTACTCAAACGATTACTGCTCACAATTAAGGAGGACGCTCTGAATGTGGCAGATGAGGAACTGGGGGAGAACATTACACAGGGGGATAGCCATACCACCCTCAGTTCGTCTTCTCAGCGTGAATTGGGCCATGAAGAGGAGGAGGAGGAGCTGGAGACACTTGCCTCTGCTACAGAGGCTAGTAACGATGAAACTTTAATTCCATCTGTTCAGCGTGGATGGGCAGAATAGGAGGAGGAGGAGTATGAGGGGATGGAGAGTCATCCTGATGTTGACATCGACGTCTTGCCTGTTGGTACTCTGGCACACATGGCTGACTTCATGTTAGGCTGCCTTTCCCACGACCCTCGCATTATACGCATTTTAGATAACACTGATTACTAGGTGTTCACCCTTCTCGACCCCCGCTACAAAGAGAACTTCTCATCTTTCATCCCTGTGGTGGAGTGGATGAGTAAAACGGTACAATACCAGAAGGTACTTGTTGAGAGATTGCTTCAAAATTTTCATCTGACAATGCGGCCGCCAGAGTCCTTACTTCCTTAGGCAACCGAGGAAGATTGACAAGGGGAACACACAGCAGTTCCAACTGAGGCAGGGCAACACTTTCCAAGGCATGGAACACTTTCATGACACCCCGCTTAGCAACCTCACCCTGAAGCGTGGCCTAGTGCTACAAGGAGGGAAAAGTTTTGGAAGATGGTGAAGGAATACATTGCAAACCGTGCCAGCGTCCTAAATGATCCCTCAGTGCCTTACAACTACTGGGTGTCCAAGCTGGACACGTGGCACGAACTTGCGCTCTACGCCTTGGAGGTGCTGGCCTGCACTGCCCCCAGTGTATTGTCTGAGCGTGTATTTAGTGCTGCTGGTGGCATTATAACAGATAAGCATATCCTCTTGTCCACTGACAATACTGACAGGTTGACTCAGATAAAAATGAACAAGGCCTGGATTGCCCCTGACTTCTCCACTCCACCAGAGGAAAGCTGAGCTAATGAGGAACAAAAATGCAATTTAAATATATGCTTTATAATGTACTCAATCCACAAGATTCAGATGCACCCTTTTCACCCCAAAAAAAGGGTATATGTTTAAATCTTGTTTTCTCATCTGCCTCCTCTTCCATACAGTTTATATGCCCTCTCTACAATGTTTTGTAGGATGCGCTCACCTTCAGGCCCTCACCTCTAATATTGTATACAGTCTGCTCACCTTTAGGCCATCACTGCAATGTTTTATGCGGTTCGCTCACCTTCAGGCCCTCACCTCTAATGTTTTATACGGTCTGCTCACCTTTAGGCCATTATTGCAATGTTTTATGGGGTTCGATCACCTTTAGGCCCTCACCTCCAATGTTTTATACAGTCTGCTCACCTTTAGGCCATTACTGCAATGTTTTATGGGGTTCGCTCACCTTCAGTCCCTCACCTCCAATGTTTTGTACGGTCTGCTCACCTGTAGGCCATTACTGCAATGTTTTATGGGGTTCAATCACCTTCAGGCACTCACCTCCAATGTTTTATAAGGTCTGCTCTCCTTCAGGCCCTCACCTCTAATGTTTTATACGGTCTGCTCACCTGTAGGCCACCGCAAAAAAGGGTATTTGTTTGAATCTTGTTTTCTCATCTGCCTCCTTCTCTGCCTCCTTTTCCATACAGTATATATGCCCTCACTACAATGTTTTGTAGGATGCTCTCACCTTTAGGTCCTCACCTCTAAAGTTTTATACGGTCTACTCACCTTTAGGCCATCACTGCAATGTTTTATGGGGTTCGCTCGGCTTCAGGCCCTCACCTCTAATGTTTTATACGGTCTGCTCACCTTTAGGCCATCACTGCAATGTTTTATGGGGTTCGCTCACCTTCAGGCCCAGCACTGAAGCAACTGCAGTTCTGCTAGGAGGCACAGCCAGCCACAGCTCCTGTCCTCTCTCCCTGGCTGTCAGCTTCCCTGCTTGTCCCAATTCTACACACACAATTCTTCTTTGTTATCCTAACCTTTCCCTTCACTGTCCTTAAATAAAAGCTTAATTAATTTCTGACTGTCCCTGATTGATTTCTAACTGTCCCTGACTCCCTAAGATTGTTTTTCCGGCAGACACCTTAACACTCAAACACCCTCTTTCACAGCCCAGCACAGGATGGCGTTCTGTTAGTACATCTTCTTGCCTGCTGCAGCACTGATTGGCTCATCCAGGCTGTCTGTCAGCCTGGGTGCCAATCAGGACAAGCCCCCACCACCCCACTTCCTCTCAGGGTCATGTAAGAGCCCTTCTTCTTCCTCCCTAGTGTTCTTTTCCCGCCATGTGCACTAAAATGTCTTGTGGATTCGTCCAAAACGAACCTGAAAATATTCAGGTTCGTCTGCCATCCGAAAATTAGCAAAGTTCAGACCGAACTTATGGCTTGCTTTCAAAAATGGCTTTCTTTTTGCCACTCTTCCATAAAAGCCAGATTTGTGGAATCCACAACTAATAGTTGTCCTGTAGACAGATTCTCTCACCTGAGCTGTGGTTCTCTGCAGCTCCTCCAGAGTGACCGTGGCCCTCTTGGTTGCTGCTCAAATTAGTACTCTCCTTGCTTAGGCTGTCGGTTTAGGTGGACGTTCATGTCTTTGTAGGTTTGCAGTTGTGCCATACTCCTTCTATTTTCAGATGATGGATTGAACAGTGCTCTGTGAGATGTTCAAAGAGATGTGAATTTTCTTTATAACCTAACGCTGCTTTACACTTCTCCACAACTTTATCCTGCACCTGTCTGGTGTGTTCTTTGGTTGTCATGATGCAGTTTGATCACTAATGTTCACTAACAAACCTCTGAGGCCTTCACAGAACAGCTGTTGTTATAATGAGACTAAGTTACACGCAGGTGAACTCTACTTACTAATTAGCTGACTTCTTAAGGCAATTGGTCACACTGAATACAAATGCATGCCACTTTGTGTTGGTTTATCACATAAAATCCCACTAAAATACATTTAAGTTTGTGGGTGTAATGTGAAAATATGTGGAAAAAGGGTATGAATTATTTTTAATGGCACTGTAAATAAGCCCCTCGACCTGCACCCCTCCTCACTCCACATTTCAGCATACATAAACTTGCTGTTGTTTCAGCCACTAGTATAATACCTTGCAAGGACTGTTTGAGTAACCTCCTTGTCTGTAGCCAGACTAAAGCTCCATCCTAGTCTAAGGGCAGAAAGTAAGCTTAGCACTAATTGGCTTAGGCTCATGAGCTGGGTAATGGAACTGAAAACAAGACTAGTGCTAATTGGCCGAGGCTCGGCTAACCAGCACTATGCTTGATTTCTGCACTTCTCCATAGATAGCATTATTACAAAGTGCACAGAATCTTCTAGTAAGGTATAATTTTGAACACTTGGGGGCAGCAGCTACTCTGATGTTGAAGCTGTCTCAGCTGCCTGATGCTGATTGTATGAGCAGCAATTAGCCTGCTACACTGCTCACCAGTCCATCTGGCATTTGCCAGAACCTCCAGATGGCCAGTATGGCCCTGCAATATAGCATATATCTTATGCATTGTAAAAGTAATTAGACCCTCAAAAGTTGAAATCAGGTGGTTACCTTGATAATGCTCATGGAAGCGGACCCAAGTCAAATCTGTTCAAGTGACACACTGAGTCTACAATTGCTGCGTAACATTAAATTGCCTCCATTTGTACACAATCTGTCTGACTGTGGACTTGTGGAGTCCAAAATCTTTATAGATAGTTTTGTAACCTTTTCCAGCCTGTTTATCATCAAGAACTCTTCTTCTAAGGCCCTCAGAAATTAACTTTGTTTGTGCCATGATACTCTTCCACAAACACGTGTTGTGAAGCTCAGACTTCGATAGATCCCTGTCCTAAAAAAAATAAATAAAAGTTTCACAAGATCTGAGCTGAGGGAAAGCTGAATGGAGCAAATCACAGAGATATTCTTGATGAAAACCTGATCCAGAGTGCTGTGGACCTCAGACTGGGCTGAAGTTTTGCCTTCCAAGTAGACAATGACCCTAAGCACACAGCCAAGACAACACAGTAGTGGCTTAGGGACAACTCTGTTAATGTTCTTGAGTGACCCAGCCACAGCCCTGACCTGAACCCAATTAAACATCTCTAGAGAGACCTGAAAATGGCTATGCACGGATGGTCCCATCCAACCTGGCAGAGCTTGAGGAGCTTATCGAAAAGAATGGCAGAAATTCCCTAAATCCAGGTGTGCAAAACTTGGGGCATTATACCTCAGAAGACTGGAGGCTATTAACACTGCCTAAGGATATTTTCACATCTCCAGCATTGTGATCCATCAGCCAGTTCTGGCAGAGAATGCTATTAATCAGCCGGACAGAAACCAGAGCATGCAGAGGTTTCTTTCCGGCCGATCCTCTGCATTCTTGCTGGATAGCAGCCAGCTCTGAGCTGGACCCCATCACAGTTAGTGGGGCCGGCGGGCATTTTGGTTTCATCCGGCAGTACCGGATCCAGATAATTTCATCAGGCTATTCAAGCAGAGAACCAGACAGAATTGCTGCCAGAGGTGTGAGACTAGCTTAAGATCTTTAAACTAAGGCCCCATGCACACGACCGTTGTTTGTTTCCGCGTCCGTTCCGTTTTTTTTCACGGATAGGATGCTTCCCCATTCATTTCAATGGGTCCGTCAAAAAATGCGGATGGTCAACCGTTTTTGTTCCGCATCCGTGATCCGTGTTTTCATTCCATAAATCGGATCCGTCAAAAAAAACGGTCCGTCATCCGTTTTTTTTGACGGACGCAAAATTTGCAGGAGGAGCGGACGCGGAGGCAGGCGACGGTCGTGTGCATGTAGCCTAAGGGTGGGTTCACATGACGTTTTTGTCTTATGTTTAACGTATACAAAAAAAAAAAAAACTTATATATTATTTTTTTACTGGACTCTGCAGGTTGAAAAGTGTAGTGTACTATGTTTTTGTACACTTTTTTCCCAAACATATATGTTAAACGTAGGGCAAAAATGTGATGTGAACCCAGTCTAAGTACTGAGTAAAAGGTCTAAATACAGTACTTACATCAATGTAAAAAATTTGTTTTTCCTTCACCATAAATTAGCAAAGATTTTTAATAATCTGTTTTCACTGTCATTATGAGTGGGGACAAATTTTAACTTTTTAAAATTTTAATAAAAAGCCGCAACAGAACAAAATGTCAAAAAAGTGAAAGGATCTGAAGACTTTCTGAATGCACTGTATAACATGGAAACATGAAATAAATGTGATTGGCACTTTATTTTATGTACTTATATAGCTCCATTATTTGTAGTGCTTTACAGCGATAGTCATCACTCACATCAATCCCTGTCCGCACTGGGGCTCAGACTCCAAAATTCCACATTAAAGGGCTTGTCCACCTTTAATTAAGTGATAACTTATCCTCAGGATAGGCCATCACTAGCTGATCAGTGGGGGTCTGAAAACCCATGCCCCTGAAGATCTGCTATTCGGCTATGGCGCCAGAAGCAGACAGTTGTCTGCTTCCAGAGCTATTGGGAGCAGCATTGCAATGACAAACTCAGTCCACTACAAAGTACACACAGATGTCTACTTCCGAGGCTGCAAGGTGTGTGACCTCCACCACAGCTAGCTATCCTGAGGACAACCCCATTTATCAATCACTATGTTTTGGAAATGTGGAAGGAAACTGGAGTATCTGAATATGAAACAGATTTTATTGCAGAAAATTTCTTTGACTGAAAATAGATCCATTCATCAGAATGCAGAGATCCATGCGGGTGCCACAAAAACAGCCCTAGTCAGACGAATGGGAATTATTTTCAGTTGCAGAAGTTTTCAAAAACAAAATCCACAGCGTGTAAAGGAACCCTAAAGCCACCTGCACATATTACGGAATATGTGGCGGTTTTTCTCTGCGTGGATTACCATGTGGAAAAACCACAGCGTAGTACAGTATCAGCAAATTGTATGCGATTACACAAATCTCATGAACACTTTGCAGATTTTTTCTATGTGGAAATTAACCTGCCGTGAAAATTTCCAGGTCTGCAGCATGTCAAAAATATTTGCTGTTTTAGATCTAGATTTCACCCTTTTCAATGGAAGAATGAGATCTGTGGCACAACCGTATCTAATCCACACCAAAATCCACAATTAGAAGTTATGGGCTTTGGTGCGGATATGCTGCTGAAAAGCACCTAAATCCACACAGAAATTTGTGTGGATCTTAGGCTAGGTCTACACGACGACATTTTGTTGCATTAATGTCGTGCGACAATTTTTATAATAGTAGTCTATGGTGTCGCATTGCAACATGCGACATGGTGCGACTGCGCCGCAACAGTCGCAAAAAATCCATTCAAGATGGATCTTTCTGCGACTGTCGTGTCCCAGTCGCAGCATGTCGCATGTTGCAATGCGACACCATAGACTACCATTATAAAAATTGTCACTCGACATTAATGCAACAAAATGTCGCGCCACAAATGTTGCAGTGTAATTGTGCTCTATTTGTCGCGCGACAAATGTCGTCGTGTAAACCTAGCATTATGTGCATTCCTTTGCGCTTGTGTGCAGGTACCCTAAGGGTAAATTTACACATATGCATTTGTTTTTTTTTTTTTTCGTTTTTTTTTTTGCAATTTTGTTGCTTTAAAAAAAACCATTCATCTCCAGATGTTAGCTGAAAGTTTATGGAAATATGAAATACAGGACACAAACATGTTTTTTTGGCTAGCGGCATTTTTAGTGTTTTTTTTTAAATTTAAAATGCAGCATGTTGAAGGAATGGCATCTTTTTCAAGTGTTTTTTCATCTCCTCTATAGGGAAAAAATTCCTGAAAAAACAGCCATCCACATATTTGCTTAAAAAAGCTATAAAAATGCTTGTGGCTTGTAAAAACACAAGCAAAATTGCCAAATCAACTTTATGTTTGTAGAGACTCTTACATACAACCTCATGGTTCAAACCCAGTAGAACCATCTTTATTAGTTTCCGCTTTTGACACCTGCCAGTTTATAGCTTGGCTGTAGATGTTCATTCTTCTGCTTGCATGGATTACAATTTGGTGCACACTTGATAGACTGCAGAAGGAGCTCTTAGCACAGGCTCCCAGTTTCTCTGTGTGCTGTGGCACTCTGACTATAGTGATATTTTCTTTTCTTATTTCTAAGTGTCAGGGGGTTAATTAATCAGCAGGTCTGGGAGGAGAAAGCATGAAGGCTGGACTCTGCAGGCTCAGGAGAACTCAGGGGCTTTGCCATCATCTGGTCATTTTAAGTGACTTTGAACAGCACCTTCCTTGAGAAGGAGAGGCAGCCTCAACCTCTTGCCTGCAGCCATACAGACGGTAGGCAGCTTTTCTCTTCACTCTTCCTGGCAAGAAACAATCATCAGAAGACAGATCTCCTAAAGGAGAGGGGAAATCGTCAGCGCTGGGATCAGATAAGAGAGGGAGGAAGCAGCTGAAGCCTGAGCTGTGTGGTGCCAGGCTGCCGAGAAGTTCTATCAGACACAAGACACTGAGGATTCCTCTCAAGGTTCCTCGGGAAAGTGACAGCAGGAGGCGGATTTGGTGCAGCCCGAGCACTAAGGCAGGCTGAGGACTGAGTCTAGTCATTCAAGCCCCTTCTATCTAGCACCCTATGAGGAGGAGGATGCTACCTTCTAACTTCATTGTGCTTGTGATCGTCTTTGTAGGACCACTCGCCCATGCGCAGAAGTTCTCAGCCCTGACGGTAAGGTGGCATTTCGCTCTTTAATCTGACTTCTATGACTTTAGTGGTATTGATGATCACATGGCACAGGACTGTGCACTGCGATCTGCCCTCCCCCACACCTTGTGTGGAGCTGATCTGTGCACTGCTCAGATTTCACTGCAGATCCTAGCATTAACAATAGTAATGACCCACTGTACCTGTGTGAGCACAGCTGCTGCCTCCCATATGTAGAGGGTGCACCAGATCATGGCTACCTGTGCCCCTGCTATCCAAGTGCTGTCTCAAGTACTAACAGACTTTGCTTCCAGCCTAAATTCATTTTTATAAGGTAACTGCCAAAATAAATTACACAACCGTGTGTCCCAATCTTCTATTGTTCTCCTTCTTGGCAACAGCTTTTTTTTTCCAACCAAACTTAGAATAGAGCTCGCAAAATATTACGATGAATAAAGAATATAAAAATGTACATAAGGATATATATATATATATATATATATATATTTATATCGTATACAGCGCTGACATATTCCACAGCACCTTACAGACATTATCATCATTTGCTGATCCCAATTGAGCTGGCAATCTAAGTCCTCTATTTTAGGAGTGTGGGAGGAAATTCACGCAAAGTGTCAGTACTAAACACTCAGTCACATAAAAGTATATTGTATAGAGGTGATTTTTTTAAACTTTTTACACTTTTTTACACTTACTTTAAGTCCCTCCAGGGGAGTTTAATATGAAGTTGTTTGATCACTTCTCCCATGGACTACAACAATTTTAAATTGCAGCCTATGGGAGATTCAATGCGTTCCTAGGAACTTTGCTGTGACAGACCTCAGAGCCTTCATGTATGGTGGATGCTGGGAAGGGTTAAAGAAATTTAACTGATAGGATCATATTGGTATCTGATTGGTGGGGGTCCTACACCCAGAACCACCACCATTCAGCTATTTGAGAAGGCATCGGCGCTCACAGTAGCGCTGTGGACTTCTTTCAGCTCTCTCTAAGCACAGCACCATACATTATATAGTGGCTGTGCTTGGTATTGCAGCTCAGCCCCATTCACTTCACTGCCTAGGGCACATGATCGATGAACGTAACATCACATCGCCTAGGGAAAGCTGCAAGAAGGCCAGGGCGCTACTGCAAGCGCCACTGCCTTTTCAAACAGCTGATTGGTGGGGGTTCCAGGTGATGGGTCTAGAAGATAGGTTGTCAGTTAAAATGTCTCGGACATCCCCTCCAATGATAATTGCTCCATGTATATGTGATACACAGAAAAGTTATGTCATTCGATCATGTCTTATCTATTAATATGTAACATAAAATATTATATTTGCTCTTTAAAACTGTGCTAATAAACTGCGGCTGCTGCCACACTGCACAGTGCAATTTTTGAACCTATGACTTAATCAGTTACTGGACAATAATTGTCACCAGTGGAGCAGAACGTATCCATACTGTGCTATATATTTAAACTAAAAGACAATTTCTGTTCTGCGCTGTCTATATACCATCTACTGCACTTAAGTACAGAAGCTACTGGTTAGAGTTCATAAAAGATATGCAGGCACCATCAAACCATACAGTGTATGCACCCAGGTGCGCAGTGAACAGAGGAGACACCTTTGGTTAATCTGCAGCAGTCTTATTTTGTGTGTGTTCCTACAATTTCATAAAAAGCAAAAGTGTGAAGCCATAGTGATCATCTTTAAAGAAGTTGTCTATGAAATTTCTGGTGTGTCACTTGCATTGTGGGATTTCAGTCTCGCCCTTTGTGCAGCGCAGTTTAATAAGCATGGAAAGAACATCCTAAGTGGCCATTATATTTATAAACTAACTCAGTATGGTGACAATTTAGTCAATGTATTTCATTCCAGGGTGGGTCATGTCTATGACACCAGTCTGAGGTTTACAGCTAATAACGTATCCTTTCTTTAGTTTTGCTTTTCCAGTATTTGTTTAACTATAATTGATACAATATGCCTTCCTCTAAACAATGAAATGTAACTTGTGTGAATGGTTATTGAAATAGAACTATCTTCTGTGCATATGCTGTATCAGGAGTTGGCCTCCTTCCTCCCCATATCCCTGTGTAGTAGTTTTCTCCAACTGGAACATTTTAACTCCTTAACCATATTTCATACAGTATATTTGTAATCTACTCATGAAGTGGAAATATTCTTTCTTTTCCCACACACAGTGATCAGACAAGCTCTTGCACATCCTTTCTTGCAGATAGTCCAAAAACCGCAGGAGACCACAGGTTGGCTCTATTTTTAAATCTTGAAAACAAGATATTGCAAATCTATTTAATTGTTATGGCAAAAATGACCGAATGTAAAATTAAAATTCTTCATTATTCAACATGGTCATGAAAAGGACAAGGTAGAGAGGTCTCTGTTCATACCTGGAATTCTTCTGAAGGGGTGTGGTGTTTTCTGTTTTGCTTCATAGGCTGCTATCTCTGTGTGGGATGCACGCTTCTAATTGCAACGTCAGTTCTTGTGGAAATATTTAAAGCCGCTACATTTATCAGTTTACCACAAATACCTCACAATTGCTCGCAGCCACATCACATTGACCTCAAAGGAAAATAAACATTTTCAAGTATCACAATGCCATAGAGCTTTACTACCCTAGCTTTATGTTACCTAGGGCTGTATGGTTCATGAAGCCCTCACTGGTTCTTAGAAAACATCAAAAACTGTAAGAGAAGGTTTCTGGCAGCTTCCTCTGCTGACTATGTTACCCTGTGTACGGAAAGAGTTTATGAAACATAGTTCCAAGAAGCCTTGGCCACTGTTTTCTGCAGAATGATTTATAATTGTGAAATGTTTGGTTGTATTTAGCTTTTGTCTCCTGCAGCATTACAATCTCCTGTGACTGTACACATAGCCTACTAAAAGGGAAGCATATGATAAAACTACTAATCTCAATATTGGTGTGCGTGATTTTCTGCAAGAAGTTTAACAACTAAGGCTAGCTTCACACTAATGGTACTCATCCCTAGCAGGCAGTTCTGACAGGAATCAGATGTCTGGATCCGGCATTATCGGACACTACTTGATACTTGCCGACTCCATTAACTATAATGGGGACTGGCAAAGATCTGGCTACAACCCGGCAAACATGCCGATTCTTGGCTGGACAAAAACCAATGTGCATAGTTGCCGGGTTGCAGATCACCGTTATAGTTAATGGGGCTAGACGGCGAGATTTTAGTTTCTGACAGTGCTGTAATGCAGAAAGATCCGGCAGGCTGTTCACTGCTGGATCGGCCTGTCGGTTCTAAAACGCTTGTGAGAATTTAGCCTAATGTAGTTTCCATTTCAGCTCCTGCAGAACCTGTTACATAGCTTGAATTCAGCTATACCCAGCCCCTTCACCTATGCTGTCTAGTGTCTTATGAAGATTTTAATATATTTATTTGGATGGTCAAAGATCTAACTAGAATGATTACATTATTCTGCATTGAGATTACGTCTCAATGGACCACCTTCTGGTAATTTTTCTTATTTTTGTGGCTGAGTGGACTATGGACCAAGGACGCCAGGCCTGGTTGAAATTTTTGCCTCTATAGTAACAGCACTGGTTGTCTTATAGATTTCACATACTTCTGAATCTACAGTATACTCCATAATTATACAGTAAAAAACTGTACAGCTAGCAGGGGTGGACTGACTCCATAGACCTTACATGGAAATTTGCTGGTTGGCCGATGCGCAGGAGGCCGTCTGAGCCCTCCTCACGGCTGATGGCCAGTTGCATAACGATCTGGTGCGCCCAGCATTACTTCTGAATTCAACTGTATCACCGTTCTCACTATTTTATGTAGTACTGTGGTATTTGGTTTTGCTGGGACGGTATTTGTGCTACATTACGGTACTGCTGGTCCTACCCACTTCTGTTGTCCCTGCCTACTTCTGGCTTGTATTGGCCCTGCCTACTTCTGTTGCCCTGTCTTCAGTCAGTTTGGACTCGCCTAAAACCTGGGGCCATCTTTAGTTTTCTTTCCAGGGACACTTTAAGTTCTTAGTCTGCCAATGATAACTAGGTAAATTTGCTGTTTCAGAACAGCCTCAAGCACACAGTCATTGTCCCTAAGATGCTTTTTTAGAGGCCAAACACCAAAGAAAAACCAAGCATCAAAATGCCATTTTGTTAAGCAGTTTTCACTTAAAGGGGTTCTGCAGTTTGTTACAACTGATGATCTATCCTCAGGATAGATCATCAGCATCTGATCGGCCGGGGTCTGACACCCGGGACCCCCGCCGATCAGCTGTTTGAGAAGGCAGCGGCGCTGCAGGAGCGCCGCGGCCTTCTCACTGTATACCGCTGCTAGTGAATAGAGCTTAGCCTCGCCCACGCCACTTGATACAAGTCGTGACGTCACTGGGCGGGGCACTAGCAGTGGTAAACAGTGAGAAGGCCGCGGCGCTCCTGCAGCGCCGCTGCCTTCTCAAACAGCTGATCGGTGGGGGTCCCGGGTGTCAGACCCCGGCCGATCAGATGCTGATGATCTATTCTGAGGATAGATCATCAGTTGTAACAAACTGCACAACCCCTTTAAGGTGATATATGCCTAAAACTATCATTTATAAATATTATACCCACACTGTGTGTAAGTAATAACCCTTAGCAGCCTTCAAACAATATGATCTATAAGTTTCAGTGCACAAAGAGTACTGGCAGCCTTAGTTAATCATACAATAAATGCCAGTAACAGTGACCATGTAGTAATGCCAAAGTGAAATTGAACTTTTCTAGCCACAGCCCCTGTATAATATTACCAATTATAATGGCTCTGTAATAAAGCTATCTCCCAACAATACAGCTACAGATACTGCATTATCTGGGATTATCCAGTTGTCAAATTTACGTTTTTGCAGAATTGTTACATTGGAGTTTTCTGTTGTATTTTCATATGTCATTGCTGTAGTTGAAACTCCCAAGTGCCAGCACCAAATGTCCATGCCCATATAAAATCCTTTTGTTTCTGCTAATTTCACACCACTAGCACTTCTGGTCTCTTAGAGGAAGAGGATACACAAACCCAGCACTGGATTATAGATTTATGGTTCAGATGGGGGCTCACAGAGGAATATGTTTAACTGCAAGTTTTTTTTAACCGTTTAAGAATGTAGCCTATTTTGGCCTTAAGGGGGTTCTCCAGAAATACATATTTTTTATGTAATGCCTACAGCCTTACTCTTTAAAGAGAAGATTCATACTTCCCTGTTCCCCACTGCTCTGCTTATCCATTTTCTGGTCCCTGGACTGTTTACATCTGGTGCTACATATGCATGGTCACATGCTCTGCTGCAACCAAACGGCCTCAGTGTTGATGTACCCCTTATGGCAATGTTACCACTGAAGCCAGTTAGCTGTGTTGGAGAATGTGATCATGCCCATGCAGTGCCAGACTTAAACAGTCTGGGGACCAAAACATGGACATGCGGAAACCAAAATGGAGGACGGATGTGGCAGAGAGTAGGTATGTATGAAGCTTCTATCTATGAAGGCAGGCTATGAGCATAAGATAAAAAATCTGTATTCCCAGAGAACACCTTTAAGAACGCAGCCCCATTTTTTCAAATCTGATATGTGTCATTTTATAGAAACTTTTGAATGCTTTTACTTATCCAAGAGATCCTTGTTTTTTCCTGACACATCATAATTTATGTTAGTGGTAAATTTTAGTTGATTTGTTTACCTTTATTAATAAAAAAAATCCTGTTTACAGAACATTTGTAAAAATTCACAATTTTATAAATTACAATGATAGTAATTCCTTAAAAAATAGTTATTAGCTAACATTCACCATATGTCTACTTTATCTTGGCATCATTTTGTAAATCTCATTTTATTTTTATTACATTAGAAGGGTTAGAATTTTAGAAGCATTTCTTCAAATTTTCAAGAAAATTTCCAAAACCAACCATAAATACCTTCATTTTAGAAACTGTACCCCTAAAAATTATGGCTGAATTTAGAAATTTGATAACCCTTTATTTGTTCCACAAGAATTAAAGCACAATGGAGGTGAAATTGTTTGATTTAATTTCTTTGCAGAATTCCATTTTAATCAGTTTTTCCAAGGGTTATCAGCAAAACAAACCTCAATATTTATTACCCTTATTCTGCAGTATGCCAAGTATGCCCTATGTGGTTGTAAACTGCTGCATGGGCACACTGCAGAGCTCAGAAGGGAGTGCCATATAATTTTTGAAAGACAGATTTTGCTGGAATGATTTTCAGTCACAGTTAGCATTTGAAGACAACCTAAAGTACCCCTACAGTCACCCCATTTTGACAACTATACCGCTCATGGAATTTTTCAGTGCGTATAGTAAGCGCATTGCCCAATAGGATTTAGAAACGTGGCTGTGAAAAAATAAAATAAAAATAGTGCCGTTTTAGCTCCAAATTTCTCATTTCACAAGGGGTAACAGGAGAAAGAGCACCTTACAATTTTTTACCCATTTTTGTCCTGAATATGGTAACACTCCATATGTGGTCGTAAACTGCTATATGGGGACACCGCATGGTTCAGAAGGGAAGGAGCACTATTTAGCTTTTGCAGCACAGCTATTGCTGGAATGATTATTAAGTAGCATGTCGTGTTCGCAGGGCCCCTTAGATAACAGTACAGTGGAAACCCCCAATAAGTGACCCCATTTTGGGAACTGCAACCCTCAAGGAATGCAGTGTGGATATTGACCTGACTGGTGTTTTCCAGAATTTCATACACAAAAAGAGATTTGCTAATTTTTCACAGTTATGCCATTTGGGTTCCCGATATGTTGTGTCCAGCTTGTGTTACGAGAGACATTCACCACCTAAATTGTTATGCTGCTTCTCCCAGGTAAGGTAGTACCCTATATGTAGCCATTATCTACTGCCTGGCGACATGGTATGGCACAGAAGAGAAACAACATCATCCAAATTTGAGGCCTACTTTGGTAATATTTACTACGCTGTGCCAAGGTTACAGTTGCATGAAAAAATTATAAAACTCTGAGAAGTGACCCTATTTAGGAAATTACAGCCCCAAGGAATTTATCTTGAGGTGTAGAGAGTTTTTAAAATCCGCAGGCAATTTTAAAAAAAATACTTATGTGCTGTGGTAAGGTGCAGGGTGCCGTCCTAGATGGCAGGTACGTGTCACCGAGGTTTTTTGGCCTCGGTGAGGTGAGAGCCGGGTTTTTGTCTGCAGCAGCTAGTGCTGTTTGACTTTGTTAAATAGCATGGCTGCAAAGCCGATCCGGGCCGGCTCTTACTGGGAGCAGCTAAAGAGTAGGGTGGGTGGCTGCTCCCCACGGTCCAGTCCGAGTTTTGGGCTGGGTTTATAAACTCAGCCAGCACCACCAGCTGTGAGTGTGATTATCCTGGAGCTGCTAACAGGGCTGGGAGTTCTCTGTCCTGGAGGAAAGCGCTCAGCAAGGAGGTGTTGTGTTCCTGGCTACCTGAAGCTGGATTCTCCTGCGGCTGGGCCGACAGCGTGGTGCGAACCTGCACCTACACCTCCCAGGTGACTGAACCTGTGTTGGACTGTTTTTGTTTGGCTACGTTATTTCCGTTGTGTGTGAACTGTCACCAAGAGACTGTTTTTCATTTTGTGTGCAAGTGTGAATAAAACACTGTTTGTTGCACAATCTGGACTCCTGGTTTTGCCTCTAAACTGCACCCGCACCGCTGACTACCAGAGCGACTCCCCACAGCTGTAGTTCGTGCAGAGTAAGACTTCAAATTTAGATATAAAAATTGTGTAGAAATTGGCTCATAAATTGCTAGGCACAAAAAATGATAATGTACCTGCAGTGAGCCTGCGGATCACTGCTTACGCTTAAAGCGAATCTATCACCCCGATTTTGTACCATTATCTACAGTTATACATGCATAGTACTGCAAATATGGAGTCCAGTTCACTATTTTTGATTTTCCTACTGCCTCCCATTCCCCCCCTGTCAGCACTCATAGCTGCATTGAAATACATTGTCAGGATTGCCATGCATGCGCACATGAGTCTTCTCCATTATGTTATAACAGAACAGCAGTCCAGACTGTTTGTTTCAGTGCAGCTTTGACAGCTAAAAACAGGGAACTGGGGGCAGTAGGGAAATAAAAAAAATTAGGATCTGGACTCCTTACCTGCAGTATGATGCGTGTATTACTGTACATTATAGTCCAAAATCGGTGTGACAGATTTCCTTTTAATTGTTTGTAAAAAGGTAATATTGTTATTTAATGCTAAACACATCTATCTCTGGCGATCTTGATTAGGTTGTCCTGGAGACTGGCTGGTCTGGCCTCCTCTGGGTAGTGTTAGCTGGGCAGAGCTAGAGATAAGATCTACATGTGTAAGCTCCTGCCAAGGAGACCCAAATAGAAGCCTCATCTAGGAAACACCATTCCTGATACTGAACAGCTGCCAGAGAACAACTTAACTGATAGTCTACCAATGAAGGAAAGAGAACAGACCTCCATAGAAGGTTTAGAGCCATCAAGGCTGTGCACTAGAACCAGACAATAAGGTACTGTTCGTTTATGGCATTAAAGGAGCTGTATCAGCTGGTTGATGGCATATTTCTAGGATATGCCTTCAACGTCAAATAGGTATATATGGGTCTGGATATAGGCGCGGGTACCAGAGGATATGATATAGGTATGCCTGTAAGACTTTACTGCTTGTGGAAAGGGTTACCATATTTTTCGCTTTATAAGACGCACTGTTTCCCCCCAAAAGTGGGGGAAAAATGGCAGTGCGTCTTATAAAACGAATACTGATACTTCATCGGCCACTATCCTATCTGAAGTATCAGTGTGGAGGGAGAAGGCGGGGACACTCGTGGCGTGGCCCGGTGCAGTGACTCTCCTCTAATACACCGGGCCCCGCAGCTGTGTAGTGAAATAATTTAGACTGATTGTATGTTATGCTTTTCGAGCCCAAAGTCCTGCTGTACTTACTATCTATCCCCGTACGGCGCCATGCAGATCCCCCATAATAGTGTCATTCACAGAGATCCCCCATAATAGTGTTATCCACAGAGATCCCCCATAATAGTGTCATCCACAGAGATCCCCCATAATAGTGTCATCCACAGATCCACCATTAGTTCAAAACCCACCAAAAGAACACCTTTTGGTTTAAAAATGTTTTTTTTCTTATTTTCCTCCTCAAAAACCCAGGTGCATCTTATAATCAGGTGCGTCTTATAAAGCGAAAAATACGGTAATTGCCTGAATCTAAGATCTATACCCCTCAGTCTGGGAATTGCAGAAGCAGTAAATGAGAATGGAAATGCATGCCTGTGTATATTTGGAAACATTGCAAAGTGTGTATAGAGTGAGATTCAGGGAGTACTAATTTTTGCTACTGCCTATGCACAACTGTACTTTGTAACATTCTTCCGAACTCTGCCTTTTGCTGCTATATTAACTCTGAACTGTTCCTTTTACTGCTTATACACTACTACTCCCATTATCTATCCAGTAAAAACAGACTTTATATTTTGCCTGCCCTGCACCCTGCCAACCTTATGCCATCAACGGCACCTTAACTATCACCAAGCAGGAGTCCCCAAGATTCCTAGGGTGTGCCCCTTGGGAAGAAAGGGTGCACCCTCCATTCACTGCAGGAAGCGTTGGAGTGAGGACAGCCACTCTGAACCACTACAACACATATCAGTGCCACTACTACAACTCCTCTCAGCTCTCACCCTGTGTATTGCAGCACATCATTTAGACACAAAAAATTGTGATGCTCCAACTGGGCACAAAAAATGTGGCAGACTATTTTTGCGATGCACTAATTAGGTAACTTGTGCACTAAAAAATACAGTACATGCTAACTAGCTTTGTGACACACTAATTAGGTAACGTGCACTATACAATATTGAATTAAAATTAAATAAAATCTGGGTTCGGGGAATCGGGGGTAGTTGCGATGTGCGATGATGCAGCATCAGCAAACACGGGATCAATTGGAACTGGGGGAGGTCTGGAGATATCAAGGGGTGATCAAGGGCTTGACATTTTTTTCTTTACCACCAAGCTGTAGCACGCCTTCAGACCTCACGCTCTAATTGCCTCACACATGAATGAGGCGGGCACACATACACAGAAATAAACTAGTCTTTTTTCTGCTATATTGCTGCAGTTGTCACATTCTGGTCAGTTGTCATTTTTAACAGTGACAGTTTAAGTTCATGCCATAAATATCTGGCATAGTGCACTAACATTTGGTTTGCCATGCCCTATATTTATGGCATGGTGTGTGGTAAGGTTTTTATTTATTGTAGTTATTCAAAAATGTTGGGGAATGGGGTAACAAAATCATTATATACCTTATTATTCACCTTATTGATCTCCTGCCACTGCTGTTCCAATGGTGATCCGGTTCTTTCTCCTCTTCACTTACTGCACCTGACTCAACATGATTTGGACTGCATGGTCAGCCAATTAATATCTGAGGTGGGTCACTAAACTAATTGGATAGTAGATACTGCAATCTGGCTGCTCTGTTTTGAAATGTAGGACTACAAGGAAATTTTGTAATAACTTTAATTTAAATTAATTCAAATAGTGGCACCCACCCACCATCTTTTAATGTGCAAGACCCTTATTAAAATGGCTGTTTGCAAACTCATCTGGCTAAACGTGTGTGACTCATAAACTAAAATCCCCAGATTTTGTTGTGCCAAGTTACAGGTCAAACATAATCTCTAAAAATCCTCCTTGACAGTCTGTTCTTTGCAACCATTGACAAACGTATTGCATTATCTTTCATCACCTCTTATAATTCTATGTAGAGTGCAAGATCTCTCTTGCCATGCACCCTACTATTGGAATTCTGTACCTCACCCCATTGCAATTCTTTCTTGCCTTTGGGGCTTTGTACCTGCTATGAATAGTCAAGTTGTCATAAACTTCCTTATAGGAAAATACTAATTCAAGTTACACAGTGATTATATAAATATATATATATATATACAAAGAAGGAAAAGAGGCAGCACTTCCAAAAAATAAAACTGAAGATTTATTCAAACATGTGCATCCGCGACGTTTCGGCTCGTATCGCGAGCCTTTCTCAAGCTTGAGAAAGGCTCGCGATACTGAGCTAAACGTCAGCGGATGCACATGTTTGAATAAATCTTCAGTTTTATTTTTTGGAAGTGCTGCCTCTTTTCCTTCTTTGTATATGTGGGACCCACGCTAGTCCTGAGGCTTAGCACCCGCCCGTCTTTTGGTAGTGCTGCCAGCATTATTTCTTTACTATATATATATATATATATATATATATATATATATTTGAAACTTGTTGAAACCGATCTGAACAAATCTCAAAAAATTCAATTTGGGTCTGAATCGATTTGACCCAAATAGAAAGTGCTCAAATTGCCTGTTTAAAAACACACTGCACCATCTCATTTATTATGCTTTTTTTTATTTTTTTTATTAATTGTAGGAGTAAAGGGAGAAGTGTAATAAAGGTTTTCCATACTTCAAAAGATTTTCCTGTGTGTAACTCTTTCTTGGAGGATGCCTCCACCCAATCCATCTTCATAACTAGAGATGAACGAATGGCACAATGACAGAGTCAGGAGGTGGCGGATGCAGCAGCAGCATCATAAGATGGCCACTGAGTGGCACAATGACACTCTGTAGATGGCAGCAGTATGATGAGCAGCATGAGGAGACCACAGAGTGGCAAGGTGACATAATGCAGGGATGGCAGCAGCAGCAGGATACCACAGAGTTGCAAGGTGACATAGTGTGGATATGGCATTAGCAGGAGGAGACCACAGAGTGGCAAGGTGACATAGTTTGGAGGTGGTGGTAGCATCAGGAGACCAGATAGTGGCTAGGTGACATAATGTGGAGATGGCAGTAGTAACAGCATCAGGAGGATACCACAGAGTGGCAAGGGGACATCGTTTGGAGATGGCAGCAGCAGCTGCATCAGGAGACCACAAAGTGACCCGGTAACAGAGTGGGGCAGTGGGTGGCAATACCAGAACCCACTGACAAAGGTGGGTGAAATAAGGAGCACTTGGCATCAGATGTGTGGCATCAGGCGGGTTGTAGCATCAAAGTAGTAGCTGAGGCAGGTATTCAGAAGAAACCGGTTTCTTGTATCAAAGTGTTGGTGTGGCACCATGGATGATCTAGTCTAATTCATCAGGAATTGGTGGTTGGAAATCCTGTCTGATCCACGCCTGATTAATCTTGACAAAAGTCAGTCTCTCCACATTTTGGGTGGACAGAAAAGTTCTTTTTGGGGTAACTATGGCCCCCGCAACACTAAACACCCCCTCTGATGCCTCACTACTGGCCGGGCAGGACAGCTTTTCCAGGGCAAACTCTGCTAGTTGAGGCCACAAATCCAGTTTGGCTACCCAGTAGTCCAGCTGATCTTCAATGTGGGGTGGCAGCGTGCAGTCCAAGTATGCCACCACCTGCTGGTTCAGGTCCTGCTCCAGGTCTACCTGCTGCTGCTGGTCAGCAGTTTGTTCACTATGCGGGTGAAGAAAGCTACTCTTCAGCGACTGTAGACTCGGGCTGCTGCTGATGGAGCTGTTACTCCTCCTGCCACCCTACCCCTCCCCAGCAGCCATGGTAATGGAACGTGAGCACAGAGGGCCCTGTTCTGCACAAACCAAGTGCAGAACAGTGTGACATCACCGAGCCCTGCACATGTGGTTTGCTGGAGGGGCACTCTGACTTGTCCCTGCAGTCGAGTCTGAGGACATGGTGGAAGATGAGGAGGCAGAGGCGGACATTGTCGCTGGACCAACGGCATGACAACGTGAAGATGGAAGCGGCGTGACCTGGCCAAGTTGCTAGTGTGGCTGTGCAGGAACCACATTCACCCAGTGGGCCGTAAAGCACATGTATTGTCCCTGACCGTAGCTCCACACGTTGGCGCTGCCGTGCACTTTGGCAGACACCGACAGGCTTAAGGACTGGCCCACCTTCTGTTGTACATGTGTGCAGGGCTGGTACTGCCTTTTATGGCCAAGAAACAATGGCTTGGGACTCTCCACCTCGGCTCGGCACAAGCCATCAGTTCTCTGAAAGGTGCAGAGTCCACCACTTGGAAAGGGAGGGACTGAAGCACCAGCAAATTGGACAGGAGCACATTCAGCTTCTGTGCCGTTGGATGCATGCACGCATACTGTTGTCTCTTGGCAATCGCTTTGACGATCTATTGCTGACGGAATGACTGACGAGGAGTTAAGTGGGTATATATTTTTGTAGTAGTACTGAAATACGCGCCTATACGCTTTGACCAGAAAACACTGCAGCAGTGAACTAAGAAGATATATTTCTTGTTGGACTAAAATAGGTCACTATACGCTTTGACCAGAAATAACTGCAGAAGTGACCTGAGGTACTCGGACTTTCGTCCCTTTTACGCACCTAGGCTGCAAAAAAGTGTCACACATGTGGTATCGCCGTACTCAGGAGAAGTAGGGCAATGTGTTTTGGGGTGTATTTGTACATATATGGGTGAGAGAAATATCTCTGTAAATTGACAACTTTGTATAAAAAAATTTTTTAAGTTGTCATTTACAGAGATATTTCTCACACACAGTATGGGTATATGTAAAAATTCACCCCAAAACACATTGCCCTACTTCTCCTGAGTACAGCGATACCACATGGCACTATTTTGCAGCCAAGATGTGCAAAGGGGCCCAAATTCCAATGAGTACCTTTAGGATTTTTTACAGGGCATTTTTACGCATTTGGATTCCAAAAGACTTCTCACGCTTTAGGGCCCCCTAAAATGCCAGGGCAGTATAAATACCCATAAGTGACCCCATTTTAAGAAAGAAGACACCCCAAGGTATTCCGTGAGGGGTATGGTGAGTTCATGTAAAAATTATTATTTTTTCTCATAAGTTAGTAGAATATGAGACTTTGTAAGAAAAAAAAATAAAAAATTTCCGCTAACTTGTGCCAAAAAAAAATCTTCTATAATCAGACAACAACTTTAATAAAAATGGTCATAACATAGAACCCCTAGATAGTTGCAGGGGGGTTCATCTAGGGTGCGCCATTTCAGCCCTGCATTTTAACTTATCTCTCTACTTATTGCTTTATTATCTATGCCTACCACTCCCCTCTACAGCATCTTACACCAAAATATATTTTCTGAGGCATTTGATGATATCTTACTGATTATTACCCATCCTAAGAATATATAACTATCATTGATGCAAGATACTCAATTAAAGGGGGAAATTTCAGGTTATCATATCAACTGGGATAAATCTGGGATAAATCTGTACTGAGATAAACTAGAGGGTTATGGGCCCCAGTACAAACGTTATGCCCCCCCCCTATTTTTACAATGAAGCGGCAGATTTTCTTACTAAGGGCTCTTTCCCATGCGGCTAGTCCGCTGCGTGAATGAGGATAGAGAGGAATCATTTCACAGCATCTTAGTGCAGGGAGAGACGTCAGAGGCGCTAGGGACATTGATAGGAAAGTGATTTACAAGTGCAGGGAACAATTATTTGGGGATCCAAATAGTCATTAGACAGCTCTGTCATTCCAGCTTTTTGTTATTGGGCAGCAAGTGTTATGTTGAAAAGCCTTTAGAGGCTTTTATCTTATTATCTTATTCAGTACTACAAGAAATACATATACTCATTTAACTTCTGCAGTTATTTCTGTTGAAAGCGTATAGGGGCATATTTCAGTAAAAAAAAATATATATATATATAAGCACTGCACTGTTGCAGTTTCTGCTGGTGAAAGCGTATATGGGTGCATTTCAGTGCAACAAGAAAAATATATACACACTGCACTGTTGCAGTTATTTCTAGTGAAACTGTATAGGGGCATATAGTACTACAAGAAAAATATATACGCACTTCACTCATTAATTTTTTTATCTGGTCAAAGAGCATAGTGGCCTGTTTCAGTCCAACAAAAAATATATATTCTCAGGTCACTTCTGCAGTTATTTCTGTTGAAAGCGTATAGGGGCGTATTTCAGTAGAAAAAAATAGGTACATTGTGTGACACTTTTTTGCAGCCTAGGTGCGTAAAAGGGCCGAAAGTCCGAGTACCTTTAGGCTTTACAAGGTTGCTCACAATTTTACCCTGCCCAAAATGCCACAACAGTAAACACACCCCACAAATGACCCCATTTCGGAAAGTACACCCCAAGGTATTCACTGAGGGGCATAGTGAGTCCATGGAAGATTTTTTTTTTATTTTTTTGCCAGAAGTTAGCAGAAATGGAAACTTTATTATTATTTTTTTTTTCTCAGAAAGTGTAATTTTCCGCTAACTTGTGAAAAAAAATTAAATGATACATGAACTCACCATGCCCCTCCGCGAATACTTTGGGGTGTTTTCTTTCTAAAATATGTGTCATTTGGGGGGTATTTATACTATCCTGGCATTCTAGCACCTGAAGAAACATGGCAGGTGCTCAGAAAGTCAGAGCTGCTTCAAAATGCGGAAATTCACTTTTTTGTACCATAGATTGTAAACGCTTTGTAAACTTTTGCGCAAACCAATAAATATACACTTATTGGATTTTTTTATCAAAGACATGTAGCACAATGAATTCTGATACAAACTTGTATAGAAATGTAATTATATTTGAACAATTTTACCAGAAAAAGTTAAAAATACACTTTTTTTGTGAAAATTGCGGTCTTTTATGATTAGTATCCGAAAAACGAAAAATCTCACCACAATCAAATACCACCAAAAGAAAGCTGTATTTGTGAGAAGAAAAGGAGGTAAAATTCATTTGGGTGGTAAGTTGTATGACCAAGCAATAAACCGTGAAAGTAGTGTAGTGCAGAATTGTAAAAAGTGGTCTGGTCATTAAGGGGGTTTAAGCTAGGGGGCTGAAGTGGTTAAAGAGGTTCTGCAGTTTGTTTAAACTGATGATCTACGGTATCCTCTGGATAGATCACCAGCATCTGATCGGTGGGAGTCCGACACCCGGGACCCCCGCCGGTCAGCTGTTTGAGAAGGCAGCGGCACTCCTGGAGCACTGCGGCCTTCTCACTGTTTACCGCTGGCCCAGAGACGTCATGACTTGTATCATCTGGCCTGGGCACGGCTAAGCTCTGTTCACTTGAATTAAGCTTAGCCGCGCCCAGGCCAGTTGATACAAGTAGTGACGTCTCGGGGACTCCCGCCGATCAGATGCTAATGATCTATCCAGAGGATAGATCATCAGTTTAAACAAACTGCAGAACCCCTTTAAGTCTTGTTTGGGCATCCGTTTGGATGAGATAATTTCAAAATTGGGCCCAAATTGTCTGTCTAAAAGGGTCATATAAGCAGACAGGAGACCTTGTCAAATGCCATTTCAGCATGGAGGATAATTTGCATTATTAGTGGAGCGATGGGTAGTTGGGCATTTAT
Organism: Bufotes viridis; assembly: GCA_033119425.1. Lineage (NCBI taxonomy): Eukaryota > Metazoa > Chordata > Amphibia > Anura > Bufonidae > Bufotes > Bufotes viridis. Next base: position 315,568,846 of record CM065592.1, read on the forward strand.
CTGGGCGGGGAAATTTATCATTAGGAGAATATTTGAAGTCAGTTTTGCTTCAGTCTGTGTTGGATTACTTTGTGCCACATTTATCAAATGTTGCATGTTGTTTGATAAATTTGGCCTAACACTTTCTATCTGGAGAAGCTAATCCAGTTTTCCTACTCCACCCTGCTCCTAGAGTGAGATTGCGACTTATTTGGGACTTTTTTAAAAAAAAGTCTCAATGATAAATCTGGAGTGCAACTCATTAACATAGCTCACCACACCCACTTTTCCACCCATATTACAAAACTGGAGTGATTGCTGTACACATGCAAAAAGTTGCAAAAGCCCTATTTTGCGACTTTTTGATGCCAGAATTCTGGAGATAAATCAGGGCCATAGTTTTTTCTAACCTGACAGACAGGATATAGTCACTAATAACAAATTTGTTACAGAAATTTCTGCATCTGAAAATCCATTCAAGTTGGGACAGTCAAACAAATGTCTTGTACATAAGTCCTATGCCCAGAATAAGCAGAAATATAAAGGAACATATTAAAAGTTTTGCTGAATTAGTGTATTTCCCATTATAACATTTATCAATTTGCTCAACTTCCCCTACTATGCATGATTCTGTCTGCATATAGCTCTGTGTTAACATGGTGATAGGTTAAAGAATGGCCCAACTTCATATTTAATGGGGTTATCCAGCAAATGATTATGATGACCTCTGACGAAGCCGGACGTTGCCGGCGATACGCGTGGGGATCTTTTTGTCGGCGGTTGTCCACATGGGGGTACCTGGCACAGACTTTTGACTGATCGCTTTCATTTATACTTGTGTGGTTAGGTATGGTTTCCTGCACCATGTTGTTACTTGTATTCAGTTTGTATATGTGTCTGTACTGCCAGTATATTGCACTTTGATACCTTCTTTATTATATTGTGCCCTGGACTCCGCCGTTGTGCAGGGTTATCTCACCCGCACTTGTCCAATATTGTATACAATTTTTAATGTTTTTTGTGTGTCTTCCTTTGTGTCTCTACTAATAAATTTATATTTTATAGTTATTTGACTGGATGTGCATTTAAGTAATAGTCTTCTTGGACTTTCTTGTGGTCCCCTTTACTTGATATAGTTGTTTTGGACTATTAATTGCACTCTTTTTTCTGATATGTTAGTGTGTACCCCTGAATATTGTGTGTAGTCTGATTATGATGACCTATCATCAGGATAGGTCATCATTATTAGATCAGTGAGGGTCTTAATCCTGGCACCCCACCTATCAGCTGTTTCAGGGAGCCGCCATGCTCCCCTGAGCTATGGGGTGCGCAACCAGCTCCAGCAAGCCCTCCAAGGACAGCACCATACATAGTACATTGGCTGTGCTTGGTATTGTAGCTCAGCCCCACTCACCTATATGGGCTGAGCAGCAAATAGCCCATGTGACATCACATGGCTTAGGAAGAGGGAGCACCTGACCTCTTCTAACAGCTGATTGGAGGACTCCAGCCGAACTAATATTGTTATATTGTTATATCAATATAATTTACTGGATAACCCCTTTTAAGGCAATTTTTTTATGTTGTTTTAATTAACATGAACACATATCTTCAAAGTCTTGTCTACAATAAAAGGTAGAATCGTTTAACCTTAACTTTAGTGTTTTATCACTTGCTTCTTGTGTTCTTAACTCCTAGCCACATATAATATCTCATGGAATGTTTTACATTGCTTTAGGCCACTTTCTTTGTGACTGCGCAGTAGACATAGATGTTTGTCTGTTATGGAATGACTTTAGAACTACATTAGCAAATCACCTCCAGCTAAGAAAAGGATGCACCTCATTTCCTGAATAGTTGTTGCAGTTAATTATCAGATTGTCTAAGATAATCTTTCCTTTGTTTGTTTATACTGCTACTAACATTCCTGAGGCATTTTTACACTCAGCAATTTTTAAAAGATTTAACAGATAATGGCATGTTATGGCAGTATCAATTTTACATGGTAGGCAGGTGATTACTGTATTAGGAACACAAAAAGAGCCACATTTTGTGGGGTCCTATCGATCCTTATCTTTTTTGGGGATTAAAATGATTGTCGCGTCTCCCATAGACTTTGGTAGACATCCTGTACCTTTTGAGTATTGAAATACTTCCATAAGTCTATTTGCCCAAAATTCTTTATCTCTTTTATATAATTCATTTGGACTACCGTCCGGGCCTGATGTTTTACCAAGTGGTGCTTCATTTATTGCTACTAGTATCTCCTTTAAGGATATAGGCTGGTCTAATGCTGCCTGTTGGTCATCATTAAGTTTTGGGGTTCCTATTTCTCGCACATAGTTTGCCATCACTTCCTTATATATCTGAGTTTTTCCTGAATACAAATCTTTATAGAAGATCTTAAATATATCCCGTATCTTTTCCTGGTGATAATATAATAGGCCGTCTTTTCCTCTAATTACAACGATATTCTCAACCACATCTATGTTCTTGATTATCTTAGATAGGACTTTACCCGGTTTGCCTCCTTCCCAATAATTCCTAGTTTTGGCAAATAATTCTCTATTCTGCGCCTTTTCCTTGATGTAATTATCGTAGTTATTTACCGCTTTTAACCACTCATTTTTAACTTACGGTGTTTTCTTACTTATCATCTGTACCTCCTTATTTATCATTATAGTTCTTAGATCTTCCTCTTTTTCTTATATCCTTTTTTAACCTCAATCATCTTTTTGTTTATCAGTCCTCTTACATAGGCCTTAGCAGTGTTCCAGACCACATTTACTCCAGCTGTATCCCTATTAATTTGAAAAAAAAAAAGTCAAATCCTTTATTATTTGTTCTTCTTTACCTATTAGATTGATCCATATGGATTTATTATGTAGCTTTTACGCTTCACTTTCAAATTCTCGACTTTCAAACCCACCTTTACCAATACTTTTTTTTGTGATGTTAACTGATTACTAAATATCAAGTCTATTCTTGACAGGGAATCATAACTTAATTTAATTTACTTTATTTAAATCATAATTTACCATAGACCAATGGTCTACAAGTGGAGGCACAACTCTATTTTATGCTTCTCAGAAAGAGGATATAGGTGCCAGATATGCAGCCTCAGTGTGGGTGCCTTCAGACAAGGTGCCCAGGTTCTCTGGAGGAAGAGCAGTGCGTACATCAAACAATAATGTTAGGCGCAAAAACCATACCATTGCAACTTGAAGATAAATGGAAATCTTTTTTTGTAAGGACAAGCTAGTAACAACACGATTCGGGGAATAAAGTTCCCTTTCTTCAGGTTAAGATTACATATACATAGAGATTATATATATATATATATATATATATATATATATATACATTATATACTGAAAAAGTTGACAAAAATCAAGACAAGTACCAGCCACCAGACACAGGATGTTACATCCTGCAAGGATGAAATAACAATATCAAAGAGCATCTAGTAGAGTAGTAGAGTTGAGCGAACTTGTGTTTTAAGTTCGGCGTCCAAAGTTCGGGTTATCCAAGCATCCCGTTATGGATTCCGCTACCACGGACCATAACGGCATTTGGAACACGGGGTGAAGGACCTGGGGTGATGTCACCATCATGTGATCAGTGCAAGTTCAGTGCAAACACAAGTTTGCTCAACTCTAACTATAAGTCAAACTAGGTTTGGTGGATTTAATAAAGAAATTCTTAAAAAAAGCAATCTGTTACATCTGTTAAAGATACACACAGTGGTGTAGTCATGTGATTGCCGCTATGCAATCACCTGACCGTGTTATGTGATCAGTTATCCAGGAGATAGAATGGCCCTCCATGCTTCAAACTGAGATTGGCAGGCACATGACCGCATTCTTGTGGTCACCTGACTTAGTCACATGAACTATCACTATGAAAATGCGATCCTGAACAGCAGAAGGTACCTGTGAATGTCCAGTTGTGGTCATGTGACCATGAAAATGCTTGAGCGGTCACTAGGTCAACAGTAAACTCTGTCTGATTCAGTATAAGTGGAATAGTAGAAAATACCCTGGTAGTGGTCACATGACAGTACCACTCAGCCAGCTGTTCAGGAGGAAGAGTCAACTATTATATACGAGTCTCAAAGCACTGAAAACAATGGGCTGTCAAAAGGGGTTGGCAGGTGAAGAGGGGAGAGCTGTAAATTACTCTGTCCCTAATAAAGTTGACTGTGGTTTATAGTTAGACTTTTAAATAATCAGTACTATATGTATATAGATAAATTAGATTAAAAAAAACAGCCACATTTGAATGGCACAATATCTGGATCAACTATATATAAAATGAATGTAAAAATTTAACAATAAATTAAAGAATTAAAAAATATATATAAAAAATAATCACAATAAATATCAATAAAATAAAATAATGTATGCATGAGGTTAAAAAAAGTTAAATGTAGCTATTTTTACCTAATTTACCTTTAATTGTGAAATTTGGAGGTGAAACTAAACCTATGAAGTTATCACTTGTCCCATCACCATTTAACCTCTCTGTATACCTGAGTTTGCTTTCAAAGGCCTTATTGAGGCCATATGGTTTTAGATTATTTAATTTACATTTGCAGAACATCTCACGTCCTTTTAGGGATTGTATATAATTTAAGGTGATGTTTGGCTACTTGTTCGATTGGTACAGTTTTGAAACCGCCAAAGCTCATGGAAATCAGCTGCATGCCTGGATATGCTGTGTTTTGTATATTTTTTCTTTACATTAGATCTATGTTTGTTTAGTCTATTGTGTAAAGTCTGCATGGTCTGACCTACGTATTGAAGGCCACACAGGCTCTAGTACATAAATAGATGGAGCTACAATCTAAATGATTACTAATTGTAAAGGACTCGTGGGTCTGATTGTTATAGAAGGAAATAGTCTCTGAAATGGATCTCTGAGCATGGATCAACTTATTTGTCCTTCTATAGGTTGCATCTCCTACGTTGAGAGGGTAACTTTTCTCTTTGAACCAAGTAGACAAAAAGTCTTTGTCCAAAGTGCAATTATGTCAATTCTTTTGTACTGACTAAATGGAATATTGGTCTTCCATTTTCTATAGTGGGTGCTAGAATAATCCAAGTAGCTATTGCTATCTGCTGTTTTGAAAAAAAGTACGGGTCGTAATTCTGTTCTCTGCTCGAGATAATTCTAGATCCAATCTTTACTTGATTATGGTGCCTGTAAATGTAAGGTCCCAATCGCTACAATTGAGATAATTACTCATTTTTGCAATAGAAGTTGCGGTACATTCCCAAATAAAAAAAGAGGTAGTCAATGTACTGACGATAAAACTGAATATTTTCAGACCAATAATGTGAGACATATAAATATTCTTCTTCAAAAATACTCATGAAGTGATTGGCAAAACATGGTGCAAATCTAGTACCTAAGGCTGTAATTAGTATGTAATGAAAAAAGAGGACATTATTTCTCTGGGTCACAAATTGTAATGTGTAAACCTGCATCACATATTAGTTTCATATCTTAAGGAAGTACTCCTACAATTTTTTTTTTTTATTCTCTGGCCTTCTACAAAGTTACATGGAATTTGTAGTGAAGGAAGTTTTCGTATCAATGACTGTATTTATGAGTTATCCCGTTCCTTCTGTCCCTCACTTGTGTCTGTGACTGACACTTTGATTCTGCAACCAACCTAACATCTTATGTGTGGATAGGAAGTCAGTTTCTCTATTCCTTCCTATGAGACTGACTCAAAGTTCCCATACGAATGAATAGAGAAACTGACTTCCTGACCACACATAAAACACTGGGTCCGTTAGAGAGTCAGAGTGTTGGTCATATGACATACTGTAGCTGAGGGCCAGGAGGGAGGAAATAACTCACAAATACAGTCATCAGTAAAAAGATCACCTTCACTACAATTTACATTATGTACTTTTCTAAGGTGCTAGGGAATAACATTTTTTGTGGCAGTGCTTCTTTAATATATCATTTTGTCTTTTGTGCATGGCAAATAATAATCACACTTGACTTTTACCTCATTACAATCATCTAATCTAACTAATTACAGTGTAAATATTTTTACGTGAGAATACAATTTTACATGGTAATTGTATGGCTGCATACAAAATAAAATAGAATATAGCTAGGAACAACAGGACAAAAAGAGGACTAGATATTCTAGTTACATGTCACCTATACAGCAGTTACCCATGTCATGCAGCAGCTGCAAAAGCAAATAAGATTTTGGGGTGTATAAAATAAAGAGATAAAAACCTGTGACACCAATGTTATATTAGCCCATTATTAACCTCATAAGGCTACATGTGGAGTATGGGATTAATTTTGGGCTCCATATACAATAAAGTATATAGCTAGAAAGGGTTCATAGATGGATGACCAGATTATTAAATTGAATCAAAAGTCTCTCTTTTAATGAGAGGCTTAAAATATTGGGCTTGTTCAGCTTGGAAAAAATACACCTTAGAAGTAATCTTATTTATCAGGTTCAATAGGTTTTTATTAAAGTTTTCAATAAGATAAAAATTACAAACAAGAAATACAAACAAATTAAAGCAGGAGTACATTGTCCTTAAGCATAAGTCAGCAATGTAGTACATCATAAAGTAAGACATACTGAGATGACATTACAATAAGATATAGGTGCAGTATGATACAAATGCAAGTATAATACAAATGTAAGAAATGTAAGAAAGTGCTTATTTGCGCAGAATATACAGGGTGCCAGTTAAATGATACAATCAGGCAGAGCAGTGGCAAAGCGCCTATCCTGGAGCTTAAGGTGGGTGAAAAATCCATCTCACAATGCATGTGCGAGTTAACCGATTGCACACCCTCAGCAACTGAAGGGCTTTGTGCCAACTTCCACTGACGGGCAATAATGTTGCGGGTCGCACTTAGGATGTGAGCAACAGACCACTGGGATTTAGTGGAGATATGTTAATCCTATACCCAGAATAGATAGTTTCGAGGAGAGAATACTTTTTTTTTTTTGCTGTGACCTCTTTAATAATATCAGTAATTTCAGACTAAAAGGTGCTAACTGATGGATTTGACCACCACATATGAAGAAGGGTTCCTATCTCAGCACAACCCCTCCAGCATAATGAGGAATAGTTGGGAACCAGGTGGGCCAGTCTGTTAGGGGTCATGTACTAGCGCAACTGGATCTTCTTCGCCTGTTCTACATGGTTGACACATTTGGAGCATTTAAAGAACCAGTAGAGGGCCTCCCGACATTGAGAAATAGAGAAGGACTTCCCCATTTCCTGTTCCCATCTCAGCATGAATGACTGCTTACTCTCTGTCTCAGGGGATAGTATACTGGAGTAGAGGTTAGAAAATTTGGGACGTGGGACCTTGTGGTAATCAAGGAAGGCATTGAGAGGTTTATTTTCTTGACAAAAAGGCAGTGACAGCATGAAACTCAGTAAATGCCGTATCTGGAGATATTGATAGAGCAATTTATTTGGGAGTAGGTACATATCATGCAGTGTGCAAACTCTACCAGGGAGGATTTATCATATAGGCACCCAATGGAATGGATACCCTGAGCTACCCATACTGCGAGGGATATGCTAGGAATATTATATTCCAGAGCAGTAGTAGAAGACTGCCCTCTGACATATGTCTTCTCAATTTGAAGCCATCTGTGCAAGGTGGACGGGGACCACCATTCTAACGCCTGCTCTGCCAGATTGGCTAGATAATATTTATAAATATCAGGAACTCCCAGTTGTGAGGTATGAGGGATATGGATTATGGTTTTCCATGGCAGCCATGTTTCCTGAATTTACCTCATGTCAACCCCAGGCCTATAAGGTCTCTCCCTACATTCAAAACCAGACCACAGCCATAAACTCCTTAGTTCCTGGCCTCTGACCTAGAGGTGACAACGGTCGCTGGCCTCCAGGACACTTTATATAAACAGACTCAGGTAGTGAACCACTTGAAAGAGGTTTATTACTTTACGATAGGAGCAAGCTGAGTGCATCCCGGAGGGAGGGGGGTGAGCAGTTCTCCCTGTCACCAGAAGAATCCAAAAATCATATTCTGGTCATAGCTCGAATATACCGCTCAATAGAGGTTGTTGACCTACGCCATTGTAACAGTCAAGGAATGTTGGTTAGGCTCATATCAAGAACCACCCACTTGTGATAACCCTGGCTCAGGAAATCGGTTCTCCTGATTGGGGCCACGTGGACACCCCGTGTTTGGTACCTCACAGCCCACCCATGTGTCCCGCCTTACAGGTCGGCTTACAGACTGCCTGGACCAGTCCTCATAAATTGGACAGAGCAGATTGTACTGTGTTCCCCATTTTGAGGTCAATCTGATTGAATGAGGATCCGTGTTTCTGTCTTGCCTCAGGACCTGATAGCTGCAGTCTCTGTGTGAGTAACGTAAGCGTCAGTCTTCATTTATCCCTTTTATTTTAAAACTGTTCTCTGTATATATCTGTATGCTTCTGTTTTTTAGTAATATCTTTATGTTTATTAAAACCTTTTCTTAACCCAGCACGGGCAATATTTTTGAGGCAATTAGAGTTCCTAATTTTCAGCTACCTGTTTGCTTTAAATGCCAATATTTCTCTGAAGGTGACTGTGGATGTCTGATTGTAAGTCTGTGACCATAGCTTCTGTGTGAAGTGTGGATAGTGGGGTATCCTCTGTGTACATGCTGGGACTCTGTGTGCGGTCTCAGTACCAGGTATATAATAGACCGAGGTGTGTGGGGTAATTGATCCCACGGACAAGGTGAGGACAGCAGCCTCTTAGAGGAGAGGTCTGCGTCCGGGTTGTAGGTTTCCCTTGAAGGCCCTGTGTGTGTGGCAGGAGGGATTCTGTGTCCGCCAAGTCCCACCAAGTCTGATCTGGCAGATCGGGTTGGTTAGATCAGATTGGTGGGGGTTTGCTGTGTGAATGAGTGTGTGGGCTGGTAGGTGGGAGAGGAGTTCTTCCAAGCCTAGGCCCCTGTAAAGTTCCTTCATTTCTAAAAAGGAACCGGTCACAATTTGATCTCCTGTGCAATCTGGTGGATTGTAAGAAGCAGGGTGATCAAATTGGATAGTGTGTAGTGTCAGAACTTGTCCCGATTGATTGCTGGCATCTGATCCCGGTCTGATCAGGTACTGCGGTCTGGGAGCTCGGGGCGAGTTCGTGACACCAGTCCCCAACATCTCATTGGGGGCTGTAAAGCTGATTTTGATACTCTAGCACGGTTAATACCCCATATAAAGCTCATCAGATCTGACTGAAGTTGTGCAATTAGCCTCTTAGATATTTGGAGTGGAAGACATTGAAAACAATACAGTATTTTAGGAAGGGCTAGAATTTTAGCTGCATTGATGCGAGCTATCCAGGGTAGGTGGACTTGAGACATTTTGGCATAATCCCGCTTTAATTCAACCCTTAAATTACTCAGATTTATGGACATGGTCTCCACCACAGAGTGAGCTACAGTAGCTCCACTCCTAAATAGGTGACGGAAGACTCAGCCCATTGGAAAAGATATTTCTGTTGTATCCAGCCTCTGGTATCTTCCAGCACATGGAAGGCTAGAACCTTGTTTTTTTTTTTTAACTTTCAGCTTATAGTAGGAACAATGTGAATATGAGCTAAGAATGTGAGTCACAGCAGCTAAGGATTCCTCAGGATTGGTCAGGACAAGGATTATATCATTCGGCATATAAACCAATGACATGGGAGAGATCCCCTACTGAGATTCCTGTGATCTGTGGGCAGTTCTTGATTGTTGCCGCTAAAAGTTCCATCACCAGTGCAAAGATTAGAGGTGGCAACGGGCAACCCTGCCGACTGCCGTTTGTAATTTGCAAGGGGTCAGATAGATAACCAGGGGCCAGCACTCTAGTAGATGGTTTAGTATATAAACCCATGATAGCTGAAAATATGGGGCCATGAAAGCCAAACTTTTGCAGGACCTGATCCAGGAACCGTCAATGTACTCTGTCAAACGCTTTTTCAGCGTCGAGAGAAGCAAATATTGTGGGGACCCTGGATCTGTCCGCTAGCTGAATAAGGTTGACCATGCACCTAGTGCCATCTCTGCATTGTCTCCCAGGAACAAATCCAACTTGGTCAGAATTTACTATAGAGGGTAGGAGAGTGTTAATACGGAAGGCCAGAATTTTAGCATATAGCTTTAAATCCACATTTAAAAGAGATATAGGACGGAACTTTGTGGGGTCATCAGGGGAATTACCTGGTTTTGGAAGTGTGACAACAGTAGCCATTAACATATCTGAGGGAATGACACCTGTAGAAAGAAAGCCATTGTACAGTTTGGTCAAATAAGGAGCCAATGGAGCCAATTGTGTTTGGAAAGTTTTATAATCGTTGGAGACGAAGCCGCCTGGGTCCAAGGCTTTACCTAATGGGGTGGCTTTGAGTGCTGAAAGGATCTCTCTTTCAGAAATCAGCTTGTTTAGTGACATTAACTGATTACCAGTAAGGGAGGGGAGAGTGAGTGGATCTAAGAAGGATCATATCCCTTTCTGAGAGGCAAACGCGTTTGCAATCTCTTGCGGATGTGTGATCACTGAGCTGTTATAGTGGAGTCTCTCTATTCTAGTTTCTGCTGCTCTGCGCCTAAGACTGCATGCAAGCCGCACCCCTGCTTTGTCTCCCATATGATAAAAGGATGTTTTCAAGTGACTTAATACTCTTTCATGCTTATACAGGAGAAGGGATCTTAAATGTAGCCTTAGACGTTGAAGTTCTGCTAGCTGGGAGGATAGGACTTATAAAGGCTGTTTTCCTCTTCAAGCTTCACTAAGGCTTCGGATAGCTGTCGCTCTCAGTTTTTTTTTGAGGCATGCAGCTGATTGTAACAAGATCCCCCTTATTTACGCCTTCTGTGCAAGCCACAGGGTTGAGAGAGATACCTCCGATGCTTCATTGAAGCTGAAGAACTCCCGCAGGTGGTCACGATACTCCCCTACTCTGTTTTCACTCTTAAGCAAGTATGGGTTAAGCCTCAACTGAGGGAGTAAGTGGTTAGGGAGACCTATGTCAAGTTCAATTGATATAGGCGCATGGTCAGACCAGGTAGCACAGACCAAAGGTCGCACCTTACCACCTTGTACAATAGGTCTCTCGAAACTAGAAAATAGTCAATGTGGGACTGCGATGAGTGGGATGATGAGATATGTGTAAAATCACGTTCACCGCCATGCTGATATCTCCAGATGTCATGTAATGATGTATCTTTAAGAGAATTTTGTAAATCCTCGCAGCGAAAGCTTGCAATTGTGTGGCAACCTTATTCTGCATTTATTAGAATATTAAAATTGCCGCCCACCACCACGGCCCCTTTTGCCACCCTCTGAATCTTCTTAAAGAGCTTGTGAGGGAAGGTCTTTTGTCGGACATTAGGTGCATGCGCAGACACAATGGTATATTGAGCTCCCTCTAGTAAGCATATCAAAATAACATAACGACCTGCAGAATCTGTGATACATTGATGGAGTGTAAATGGCACTGAGGATCTGATACAGATAAATGTCCCAGCTTTATTATTCTTAACAGATGAAGAGTGAAAAATAAATGGAAAGCGTCGGTGTGCACACCTATGCTGATCAGATTCTAATAGGTGGGATTCTTAAATTAGGGCCACATCGCATTTGGACTTTAGTATATTAGAACAAAGCTGAGAGAGCCTCTCACATTATTGGAATAGATCTTTAACCCCATACGGAGAGAATAGGGAACATATTAAATACAAGCATTTGTAAACATGTAGAGCATGTTGGTGCGATAGAAAAATACATTCAGAGAGATGCTTTAAACATTGAGATCCAAGAACACCTGCAAAGAAAATAGAACATAAAAAAGAAAAAGGTCCAAAACTGATGAGAAACAAAAAATGATCTTGTATAACGGTCAAAGACCAACATAGGGTAGGATAAAAGGCCGAGTATACCAAGGTGTCTTCTCAGAGGTAGAAACATCACCTCCAAAGAACGAAGCAGACAAAATTGGGGAGGTACTGTATAGCAGATGGAAGTCACTTACGTGTCCCGACGCCCAAACATCCTTCAGGACTGAAATAGTGCATTCGTGTGTTTTATGGAACAAAAGCCGTGTTTTTGGTTCACAAAGCAATTGTGCATACACAGTACAAATACCTACTTTCAATTTCCAGCCGGTAAATAGTGCATTTGTGAATTTTGGGGGAAAAAGACGTGTTCTTGGTCCACAAAGCTGTTGTGCATACAGCGTACAAATACATATTTTAAATCTCAGCACTGAAATAGTGCATTAGTGTGTTTTAGGAAAAAAAAGCGGTATTCCAGGTCCACAAAGCAGTTGTGCATTCAGCGTACAAATACATATTTTAAATCTCAGCACTAAAATAGTGCATTAGTGTGTTTTATGGAAAAAAAGCCGCGTTCTTGGTTCACAATGCAGTTGTGCATACAGAGTACAAATACCTACTTTCAACTTCCAGCCGTTAAATAGTGCATTTGTGAATTTTGGGGAAAAAAGACGTGTTCTTGGTCCACAAAGCAGTTGTGCATACAGCGTACAAATACATAGTTTACATTTCTTCAGTGAAATAGTGCATCAGTGTATTTTTGGTAAAAAAAGAGGTATTCAAGGTCCACAAAAAAGTTGTGCAGTCAGCGTACAAATACTTATATTAAATCTCAGCACTGAAATTGTGCATTAGTGTGTTTTAGGGAAAAAAAAGCTGTGCTTTTGGTTCACAAAGCAGTTGTGCATACAGCGTACAAATACCAATTTTAAAACTCAGCACTGAAATAGTGCATTTGTGAATTTTGGGGAAAAAAGCCGTGTATAGGTGAGATCCAAGAAACTCAGGCGGTCTCCCATTCTGGGATGATCTTGTCAGGTCTGGGCAAAGCTTCCTTGTATGGTTGAGGTAGATTAGGTAGCAGTCCCCAGATGTGCAGATTGTGTGCCGCCTCTTGAGGGGAGATGCAGACATGTTGTTTTCTTTTATGTGTAATCAGGAGCTTGATGGGGAAACCCCAGCAATATCAGATATGTTGATCACTTAGGATTTTAGTGACTTGAGCTAATTCCCTTCTTTTGGCCACAGTGGCTGCAGACAGGTCGGGAAATACATAAATGCCTTTAAATAAAGCTGTAGGAGTAGGGTTCAGCCTCAGGGCCCTCAGGAACATCTCCTTTACTTGATAGAAGTGGATTTTCCCCACAATGACATGTGGCAGCGAGGAATCCAAACCTTTAGGTTTCGGGATGCGGTGTATGCGGTCAATAATTAGATCCATTTTGGACACCTTAGGCATAGATTCTTTAAGTAGACCTTTAAGGAGCGGCTCCAAAGCCTCAGGTTCAACTGACTCTGGGTCTCCATGTAGTATCACATTGTTTCACCTGTGGTGATCTTCCATATCTTGCATCTTGCTCTTGAGAGCTGCCATAGTGTCTGCCAGGTCATCTTCAAGTGCCTTATGAGCATCAATCAATGTGTTATGGGATGTGGCAAAGTTTGCCATCTTCCCTTCCACATGCGAGGTGCATTCGCCAAGGCTCTGGAGTTTGCGCCTAAATTCCTTCAGAAGACCCATGATTTCATACTTGAGGGAGGAACGTATTGTTTCCAACATGGAGCGCATGGCGCCTTCTGTTAGTGGGAGGTCGACTCCAAGGGCAGAGGATCCACTACGTCCAGGGAAGTCCCCAGCGATGAAGCAGGGGAGACTGCAGCCAAATGAACCGAGGACGGTGAACCGGAGTGACCCGGACTGGCAGTCGCTGGTCTGGTAAAGAACTCTGAGTTTCTTCGGCGCTTGCCTTTTCCTTAGCTTGCCCATCTCAGGAGACACTTCTGTTCACTCAGGGGTCTCTAAATTTTCACTTGGGTATCCTATATGACCCGCTTTTGGATGTCTGGTGTGGAGCTAGCAAGTTATGCGGCCGGCGCGATCAGCGTGCAGGCCACGCCCCCAAGTAATCTTATTTATATGTACAGTTCTCAACACTGAAATTGCAACACCAAATCATGGAATGGAATTATGGAAATCACAGGTTAATGATATGCAAATTCTCAAAAATGGAAACAAAATACACACACCTACATGCCCTGGAATGCTATCAATGACCTTAATTAATGGTTGTCTGAGGAATGTTCTGCCATGTTGAATGTTCTGCTGTTGGCTAATCCCCTTGCCAGCTGATAATATCCCATCACATGTGCTCGATTTTTACAATTTTTTTAGGCTGCTTTTTTAAAATTCATACAACTTTTATAATATTTTTCAGGTATATGTCACACATAGAAAATGCAGTGATTTAAAAGATTTGACTGGCTCCCCTCTCACTCCAAAAAAGTGAAGAGAAATACCACAAACTGTGCATAATTAGACTATAAAGTTTAAAAATGCACCAAATTTATCACAGTGGCTAATGCTAGATGAATAATAATAAATACCTTTAGACTGTCTAGTCTATTTTGCTACTGCTATTAGAAGGCATATTTTATGCCAGAATTATGCACAGAATTTTGATGCATCTAAATCCCCACACCCTCTGACACTAAACCATGCCTCCTTTTCCTACCTTTGTTGGATGAGGCAAAAAGCATCTATGACACTTAACAAATGTGTTGAATTACCAGAATTCAGTCTCGGTTTGAGACTGGAGCATTTGCAAGTGAAAATCTACTCCACTGTGCTTACTACATTATATTGTCTGCTATTGTTTTATAGCTAACATCTGGCCGCAAAGAAAAAGCAGAAAAAAGCCAGGAAAAGTGCTGCAAAAAACACATAGGGGCACATTTACTTGATTCTATAAATGGTATAAACTTACACAGGCTGTCTAGACATACACCAAATTTATCACAGTGGCTAGATACTTTTGTTTAACTTTACACAGGATATTGGTTGGCTTGCCAAATAGAATTTTACCCCAGAATTTGGTGTAAAATGTCTCGTTTTAAGCATACTTAGTTGGTAAATTGGGGACATGTAAGCCTCACCTCAAACCTGAACGGCTTGAAAAAGACCACGTAAGGTTGAAAGGTCGCACTTTTTGGTGAATAAAACACAGTATCTTTGAAGACTTAAGAGTGCTGCGGTCTCTTTCCACATTTTTGATCAAACTTGAATGGGACCACCCATCGGTGGGATGTATTGTAGCCACAACCCCTTTCAGATTTTCTGGGGCAGTCCCCGCAAATTTGGGACAGTGGGCAACTTTACAGGTGCATCTCAATAAATTAGAATAAATCATTAATTTCAGTAGTTCAATTCAAAAAGTGAAACTCATTTATTTTATAAATTCATTACACAGAAAGTGGTCTATTTCAAGCATGTATTTCTTTCAATGTTGATTATGGCTTATAGCTAATTAAAACATAAAAGTCAGTATCTCTAAAAATTATATGAAAAAGTTCAATATTGTGGACTCATGGTGTCTCACTCTAATCAGCTAACCAACTCAAAACATCTGCAAAGGGTTCCTAAGTTTTTAAGTGGTCCCTCAGTCTGGTTCAGTATGCTACACAATCAAGTTGAAGACTGTTGACTTGACAGTTGTCCAGAAGACAGTCATTAACACTTTCCACAAGGAGAGTAAGTCAGAAAATGTCAATGCTAAAGAAGCTGGCTGTTCACAGTTCAAGTCCACAACTGTATTCAATGCTTCAAGAGCTGCCGACCACACAAAGACGTATCCAGGACATGGGTTATAACTGTCGCATTTCTTGTGTCACTCATGCCCATATACAGTGTCCAAATTATCTAAGGCTGAGTTCATACTTCAATTTTTTGGTCAGTTATTTCAATCAATTATTGTAAGCCAAAACCAGTAGTGAAGTTTACTCAGAGATAAGGTATAGTGGAAAGATATAACCTGTTCTGTGTTTTTGACTAGTACCTACTTTTGGGTCACAATAACTGATTGAAATAACTGATCAAATAAATGAAGTGTGAACTTGGCCTTAGCTGGGCTAAGGAGAAAAAGGACTGGAGTCTGGACTAATGCTCAGTAGTCCTAAGTTCTGTTTTTAGATTCAAGTAAATTTTGCATTTCATTTGGAAATCAAGGTCCCAGAGTCTGCAGGAGGAGCGGAGATGCAAACAATACAAGTTACTTGAGGTCCAGTGTTAAGTTTCCATAGTCAAATATAGATTAGGAAGCCATGTCATCTGTTGGTGTTGATCCACTGTGTTATATCAAGTCAAAAGTCAGTGCAGCCACCTAGCAGGAAATTTTAAATCACTTCATGCTTCCCTGTACTGACAAACTTTATAGAGATCCTGATCTCATTTTCCAGCATGACTTGGCACCTGCCAACACTGCCAAAACTACCATTACCTGGTTTAAAAACTATGGTATCATTGTGCTTCATTGGCCAGCCAACTCGCTTGACCTCAACCTGATAGAGAGTCTTGTCAAGAAGAAGATAAGTGACACCAGACCCAACAATGCAGACGAGCTGAAAGCTGCTATCAAACCAACCTGTGCTTATATAACACCTCAGCTATGCCACAGGCTCATCGCCTCCATGCTACACCACATTGATGCAGTAATTCATGCAATAGAATTCCCAACCAAGTATTGAGTGCATATACTGTACATACTTTTCAGTAGGCCAATTATTTTGTATTGAAATTTTTTTTTTCCATTGGTCTTATATAATTTAATTTTCTGAGATACTGACTTGAGTTTTCGTTAGTAGTGATGAGCCGCAGGGGCAATATTCGAATTTGCAATATTTCGCGAATATTTGTTAGAATATTCGTCATATATTCGCGAATTCGAGATTATTTTTTTTGATTATGAAAAATCGGCAATGTAATATTCGCGTAATGCGCGCAAAATATAGGCGTGGATCACTATAGCTATATTTTTCAAGCTGCTAGAAGTTTCCTGAGACTGGAGAAAATGGTTGTCACGGCAGAACATTACAATAGCATTATATGCAGATAGAGTGCTCTAATATATTCGCGATTGTGAAATCGGCACTAATGATGCGAATATTTTGGCGCAATACGTGCAACTTCACATTTTAACAGGTCTGACTACATATTAGTGATTGGTGCACCAAGTATTGTTGTGAACTTGTGACATCACAGCACTATGTATGTATGTATGTAGCATATATACATACATACATACATACATACAGCACTATGTATGTAGCATGTATATATAGACAGCAGAACCGCTACACTAAATTACTATCTAACCTACACTATCTCCCACTAACGATCTATATTATATATAAAAGCTAAATAACTAACTACCTATCTAATGTTACGACATAGGAAAGAAGAGAGCACAGCAATAACACTGCTGTCTCTCTCAGATCTGCAAAATACTGCATACAGTGGCTGCTGGGCAGGTTCTTATATACTAAAGGGGTAGGCAACTTTCCTAGAAGAACAGAAAAATAAAGAGAAAAACAGGTCCTATTAAGAAAAAAACGGATTGTGTGCATCAGATATGCACATCTGGCATCCATTTGAGCCATTTCCATCTGAGATCTGTTATTTTAGATAGAAAAAAAGATCTACAATTAATTCTTGCTTCAAGAAGTAATATGTCACCTTCTGAATCTTCACATGGCTAAAATATACAGACCAGTAGGTTGATTTTGACAGTGGAAATGCTGGCAAAAATGTATAAATAAATAAAAACTTGCTTCTTATCCTTCCCCATTGACTTCAATGGGAAAAGCAGCTAAAATCTACTTCTGCGCAGTTTTAATTAACGTATTATACTGCACTAACTGCATTAATATATTAGTTTAATGCATTGTATTGTGACTATATGCAGTGCAATTTAGAGCATTGAACTGTGAATGCATTGTACTACAGTATCTGCATTAATATAGCATTAATATATAATTGTATTACCATTGTAGATTGTCAATACCCGTGTGAAGTGTGTTTGTAGAAGTGAAGGGACATTTAATTGTGCTATTTTTCTTGTAAATCAGAGAAAAAACACTTGCAATTTTGCAACCGGTTAATAATCTGTGTACCAAACTTGTGAGTTTTTATTTATAAGACTATAGGAATAAAATGTCTGGTAAACAGCAGATTGTAAAATTAGATGCATGCCGTGTCTTCCGAGATTCAAAATGTGGGTGGCTGTAGTGTGGTAGTGTAACAAGCAGTAGCAGCACAAGCAGCAAGGCCAGTAGTAGTAGTAGTAGCAGCAGGCCACAGTTCTCCCTCACTTCTGATAGGCACCTTATTATTATTGAGGACAAATAGGATAACATTATGTACTTGATGACTCACTTCTCCTCTTAGTCACAGCAGCATAATGTTAATGTTACTTCTGAGTCTAATACTATGCATTCAAGCCAGAGGTCACAGCATTAAACCTGGTCCTCCTCCTTGCAGCTCCAGAGAAGCCTTTTACTTCCATCATCTCTGTCTTGGCACTTGTAGCCATGGTGGTGGCTGTAAGGGGGGTGGTAGCAGTGGCCACAGTGTCACTTGTACAAATACAGAGCATGGACTGATCAGGGGGGCCATAGAGCTCATGGTGGCATATGACGGTCTGATAAAAATTGTAGGAAAGGTGAGGACTATGATGATGATTGTGTGTTGGATTAGACCTGGATGCTGGATCAGGGTGCTGAGGAGGAGGTGATTTCAGAGAAGGGAGTTTTTTGGCTATGGAAGCAATAAAGAGTGGAGGTAATGTATGGCCAAAACAAAAAAACTAGCAAGTCAAAATTTCTTTCGATTGTGGTCAGCTTGGGAACTGGTGATGCTTGGCAAATTGATTGTCCGGGAATTTCCCTTGAAGATTTGGATAATATATCTGTAAATTTAAGTTTACCTTCTTATAATTTTAATCAAGTTTTGGTTTGATTTAATATTTAATAAATGTAATGAAAATAATCCTGTCAAGATTGATGCAAGTGCGGTATCTGCTGTTCATCAAGCTGATACTTCTGTGTGAACCTGCCTGGCATGAACAGGCCTCTACTAGCTGCAAACAATGAGAAGACAAAGCTTCAAGATTGCTTGGAGCCCAGAAGAGTTCCGAAGTTCATCAAGATTCAAACCATAACTACCAGCCCCTGGTCTCTTTGTCAGGGAAAACATCACGAGTTCCCAGTCATCGTGGATGGGAAGGAGGACATCCTGTGGTGCACGGAGATGGAAAGGGTCTTCGGATTCCCCTGCACTATACGTACGTCTCAGAAATGAACGGCTTCTCCCGACAGCAGCTCCTGGGAAGGGCATGGAGCGTACCGGTGGCCCGGCATCTATTCGACCCGTTGAAGGCTTCCGAATATATCACTGCACAGCTGAGCGCCAAAGATATTTTTTTCTTTTTCCACTAATACACGGAAAAAAGGGATTTAGAAAAGATAACTGCACAGCTGAATGGCAAATATTTATTTTCTTTTTCCACTAATACACACAAAAAAGGGCTTTAAAACAGATAACTGCACCGCTGAGCAACAAATATTTTTTTTCTTTTTCCACTAATACACGGAAAAAAAGGGCTTTAAAAATAGAGCATGTCCTATTCTTGTCCGCAATTGCGGACAAGAAGAGGCATTTTCTATGGAGTTCGGGCAATGTGCGGTCCGCAAAAATGCGGAATGCACATTGCCGGTGTGTCCGTGTTTTGCGGATCCGCGGCTTCGTGGATCCGCAAAACACAACGGATGTGTGAATAAGGCTTAAAACAGATAACTACACTGCAGAGCGGCAAATATATTATTTCTTTTTTCAAGTAATATGAAGAAAAAATGGGTTTAAAACCGATAACTGCACCGCTGAGCGGCAAATATTTTTTTTCTTTTTCCACTAATACACTGAAAAAAGGGATTTAGAAAAGATAACTGCACAGCTGAATGGCAAATATTTATTTTCTTTTTCCACTAATACACACAAAAAAGGGCTTTAAAACAGATAACTGCACCGCTGAGCAACAAATATTTTTTTTCTTTTTCCACTAATACATGGAAAAAAAGGGCTTTATAACAGATAACTACACCGCAGAGCGGCAAATATATTATTTCTTTTTTCAACTAATATGAAAAAAAAATGGGTTTAAAACAGATAACTGCACTGCTGAACGGCAAATATATTTTACTTTTGCCACTAATACATGACATTAGAACTTCACCACACAACGGCTAATAAGCCCTTTTTTTCCCCACTAATACAATTTAAAAAATGCTTTACAACATATAACTGCATCGGACAAGTGCAAATAAAACGTAGAAATATTTCCTTGTAATAAACCCTGTTAATGCCTGTATCAAACAGCACTTGCACCCTAATAAGACAGGTTGGCTGGAATTACAGAGCTGTATAATGGCAATTTGAATCCCCAGTCAGTGCAGATAGGTGTAATCAGATTGTTCCTATAACCCAGGCTGTCACCTCCCCGACTGAAATCTGTTCAACACAAATGCTGGTTGAATGATTCCTCCCTATCCTTTCCCTTCACCTTGAGTAATCTTTCCCTGCACTTGTAAATCGTTTTTTTTTCACCACAATTAAGTCTTTCCTATCACTGTCCCCTAGCGCCTGCAGACACGTCTCTCCCTGCACTAAGCACGCTGGTGAATGGCAGAATCTAAGATGGCCGCCGTATTTATAGGGCTGAGACATCACAGGGCTGGCTGGCTGCTGATTTTTTTGCATGCATGTCAGTATGGGTGATCCCGTCTTCCCAGAGTTTCTTGCCCCATGTACTCACACATGTAGCAGCTATTTTAGAAAAAAATGCGATTCGTTACCATAAAGCACAAGCAAATTCGCATTTGGTGCGAATCAAATTTTTCCAGAAATTCGGATCGAATTCCACTTTGTCAGCTTTGATTCACTTATCTCTAATCATGAGACATCCAGAACGGAATGTGTGGCCACAAGAAAACTATATGGGACCATTAGTTAGATTGTGTGCAGGCTGAACTGCCACCTGGCAAAGTTTCTGGCAATGGAGTTGTTGCGATACCATTTAGCTATTGTATATATGGCATTTCCCAAAATTGCTAGCTCTTGCTAGCTGTCTCCAAAAATTGTCTAATCATTCTGGTAATTTGGCTCAAATTTAAGTTCCCACTCTACCACTGTCTCTGCTACAAGTAGCTATACTATCTTGTCTAGCTTCCAGTGTAATCTCAGAGAGGGTCTTCAGCACGGCAGGTGGGATCGTGATGACCAAACAAAAAAACTTGTTATCTGACAGTTTACAAAACATTACTTTTGTAAAAAAGAATGAGGCATGGATCAGTGTGGATTTTCACACAGGCTGAGGCCAATGAAAAGATCTGCTATTGCTGACAGTGGGTATTTATTTCCAGCCCAATCATGCCAGCTGTACTGTCTGCCTGCCATCATCTTACATAGTGTACGACTGCTACCGCAGCTGCTTCTCCCCCTACTGCCACTACCATTACCCTACACAGGCACATCTACTGCCTTGTCTTTAGGATGCTGCGCTGCCATTGCTGCCACTACTATTGATGCCACATGCCACTATTACCCCTACAGACCTTTCTACATCTACATTGTACTGCTGCTATTCCCAACTAAAAGGGAGGATTTTTACAGGCTTGTTCAGAACAAGTCACTGTTTTTTATAACATTAACACTTGTGTGTCTATAAACAGAGACAGGCATCTTCCTTTGTTAAGGAATAATATTTGGACACGTGTTCAGAACAAGCAACTACTTCCTCTGACACTACCGTGTGTATGTATAAACATGGGAAAGCATCTGCCCTCTTAAAGACATTATTTTTCAAATGTTTGTGGAAAGCTATGCTTTGTTTTCTTCCCATGTGTGTGTAAATACTATCTGCCCCTAGTAAGGACAATTTGTGGAACCCTTTTAATGTTAAAAAGCATAACTAATACGATGGCACAGTGTTTTTTTTTAAATAGGCTGTTTGTTAAAACCATCAAATATGTGTTTACCCATTGCTATATATGTCAGTGTCATTCTTACATAATTTACTATTGCTGTCACTGCGCTAAAGAGTTTGAAGGGGGGTAGGGACAAAAAAAAAAAAACTGAGAGAAAGACAAGAGAGAAGACCTAAGATACCTCAGAGTGTCATATACACATTTTGTAAAAATATATTTAAACCCACATTTAATTTGACAGATTGTGTGAGATGTACACAAAATAATTTCATGAGTGTTGATGTTAAAAAAAAAAACATGCTGAACATTATATTTTTTATATGTATTATATGTAGATGCCTGACACTAGTTTCTACAGTTTAGAGCTAATGCACACGACCATATGTATTTTGCGGTCCGCAAAACATGGATCCACAAAAAATATGGGTGATGTCCGTGTGCATTCCGTATTTTGCGGAACGGAACAGCTGGCCATAATAGAACAGTCCTATCCTTGTCCATAATGCAGACAATAATAGGAAATGTTCTATTTTTTTGCGGAACAGCCTTGCAGACAAATAGAAATGGAATGCACATGGAGTAACTTCCTTTTTTTTTTGCGGACCCATTGAAATGAATGTTTCCGCGTACGGTCCGCAAAAAAAATGGAATGTACACGGAAAGAAAATGCGTTCATGTATTCATGTGCATGAGCCATTCGTTTGTTGTCCACTAAAATTCCTAAGTCCTTCTCCATGTCAGTGTTAGGCCTCGTGCACATGCCGTTGCTCGGACGTTCTGTGCATTGTGGACTGCATTTTGTAGCCTAAGGCCATCTGCACATGTTGCAGAATACATTCATTTTTCGGCCAGATTTCTGTGCATAAAAACTGCAGTGTATTCCAGTACCATCAAAGTGTAAACTGGGCGGAAATTGACCTGTCATTCAGATTTCCAAATCCACAGAATGTCAATTATGTTTGTGGTTTTAGCTGCAGATTTTACCCTTTTCAATGGATGAGAACTGTGGCAAACCGCATCTCATGCACATCAAAATCCGCAATTAGACATTGCGGATTTTGGTTGTGGATAAAGTGTAGAAATATGTATTTTATGTGTGTTAACCTGTTCACCCGCACACGCCAAATGCTGCATTTACATGACTGTGGGAGAGCCGCGCCCCATGTTGCGGACAGTAAACCGTGGATCTGCAAAATACAGCCACCAGCCGTGTGCATTCTGCATCGCAGTCTGGAGCCATTGACTTCAGCTGACATGTCTTTTCTTTTGAGGCACGGGGGCACAGACCCAGAAGCACAAGGAAACACACGGAAGGGTTTCCGTGTGCTTCCTCGTCCTTGCCTCTGCACCTCAAAAGATAGCACATTTCCTATCTTCAGCCGCATCTTTTGGATCCCAGACCCATTTACATCAATTAGTGCTCACTGTGATGTGGAGTGCATACGGCCAGTGTCTGTGTTGTGAGGATCCATGGTCGTGTGATGTGACCTAATGCAGTACCAGCAAAGTGAATGAGATTAGACATATATTTATACACATGGCTTTTTTAATGGAGTAATCAGCCATCCGTGCAGGTTTGGGAATCCGGAGCATGTCAATTGTTGGGAAGATTTTTTTTGTCTGGATTTCACCCTTTTAAATGCAAGGGATAAGATCTTCAGTAAATTTGCATCAAATCTACAACAAAACCACCATAACATATGCAGTTTTGATGCAGATTTGGCCTGGAAATGCACAGAAATATGCACGAAAATTGGTGTGGAATTTTGTTTTTTTAAATCTGCACCCATGTGCAGGTACCCTAAGGCCCCTTTCACGTAAACGCATTGCATCTGCACTAAATCCGGACCTATTTACTTCAATTGGGCTGTGTAAATGAGCGGTGATTTAAAAAAATTAAAATTTAAATCGCATAGCATCTGCAAGCATGTTTGCTAGAAGAATATGCAAGTAAATTGATAACAGTTAATTTACTGTATTATTTTCCCTTATAACATGGTTATAAAGGAAAATGCTATCATTCTTACTACAGAATGCTTACTTAAATGTGGTTCAAGCGGTTAAAAAAAAATATCAACTCACTTCATCCAATTGATCGAGCAGCTGGGCATCATGTTCTTTCTTCTTCTTTGAGGACCTGCAAAATGACCTTTGATGATGTAATCGCGCTTACCACGTGGTGAGCGCGGAGATGTCAGCGCAGATCCTGCTGAATGAAGATAGAAGGACCTGCGCTCACCACGTTGTGAGCGTGATTACATCATCAAAGGTCATTTTGCAGGTCCTCAAAGAAGAAGAAAGAAGATGATGCCCGGCTGCGTGATCAATTGGATGAGGTGAGTTAATTTATTTTTATTTTTTAAGTAAGCATTCTGTACTAAGAATGCAAATTTTTTTCCTTTATAGCCATGTTATAAGGGAAAATAATAAAATCTGCACAACACCTAACCCAAGCCCGAACTTCATTGAAGAAGTTCGGGTCTGGGTACCACATTAAGTTTTTTCTCACGCGCGTGCAAAACGCATTGCAGTCACGCAGAAAAAAATGAACGACTGAACGCAAACGCAGTCAAAACTGACTAAAATTGCGTCCCTACTCGCGTGGGTTTCCCGCAATGTGCCAGCATCACATCCGGCCCTCACCTGCGACGCCTGTCTGGATGAGGCCTAAGACTTATAAATTTATGTTGAAAATTGCTCTAATCATGTGCCTGAAAGAAAATACTTTCTTCTTGTAATTTGACATCTATTGGCTATGAATTCTGAGGTCAATTTTCTGAGGTGAATTGTGTAACTAGATCCACATATATGGCCGGTTTCACACAAGCAAGCTTTGGTAAATGGTTCCTATCAGTGGTTGTGGGCCAAAACCAGGAATGAGGCCTACAGAGATAAGATATAATAAAAGGATTTGTTCCTGTTCTGTGTCTTAGAACTGCACCAGGTTTGGCTCAGACTCACTGATGGAAGTCACTGACCAAACACTGGAAGAGATTTATCAAAACTGGTGTAAATGAAATCTGGCTTAGTTGCCTATAGTAACCAAGCAGATTCCCTCTTTGGAAAATGAAAGAAGGAATTTGATTGGTTGCTTTGGGCAACTAAGACAGTTTTCTTTTACACCACTCACTGTATGAAAGTGGCCTAACAAATGATTGGGCAGATGGGTTTAAAAATGGAGCACTATTGTCAGAAACATCTCAGAATTTGGGGTCAAAGTTCATCTTCAACAGATATTTAATGATTAGCAGGATCTGTTCCCAGAAAAATGCCCTTGAGCAGTGTCCTCTTAAAAGGAAAAGCAGGTGTGCCTGTGTGAGAGTTCCAATTGTATTGTTCCTGGCTTATGACTGATTTATATTTTTTCAGCTGCAAAAGTTCTTACCGGCATTAAAAACAAACTTTTATGCTAGAAAAGTTGTAATAAAGCACACTTGATTTCTTGTTTCTTTCTTTTGTTAACAGGATGGATGTACATTTCCATAACTAATATTAGGCTGCTGTCACTTTAATTTAAATTTTTTGGTTTATGATTTTTTTGTAAAAAAGAAAATAAAAAACATCCAAAAAAAAAAAACAGCCTTATGCTGCATTGTTTTGCCATTTTTAGTAGAATTCTTGTTTGTTGTTTTTGTGGCTTTTTAAATAGCGTGTTTTTGAAAGTCAGTTTTCTACAGGAGACTACATATGTTCCCCTCCTATTATCATTTTCCTGTAGTTCAATATAAATAAAGCCATGGTATAAAAAAGAAACAAATTTAAAATGCTATAAAATGCAACACACATTGACAAATAATGGATGTCTATGAGACTAAAAAGCCAGAAACTGATGTAACAAGCACAACATCCAAAGTTTGTTGAGATTTGGAGGACTGTGCGAACATGTCTCTGGTGTGATGAGTAAATCGGGATATCGTTAAGAGAGGATACCATCACACAGACATAAAGCAGGTCGCGGAATAGTGGCGGCATTCCGAAGACCAAAGGACAGTACAGAGATCTCTCCCATAATCTATTTATACTCAGGACTGTGACTGTTACAAGGGGACATCCACTATTACTAGAGGAAAGAAGGTTTCTATGCCAACATAGAAGGGGATTCTTTACTGTAAGAGTAGTGGGACCATAGAACTCTCTTCCAGAGGAGGTGGTGAATGGGGACTGACTTAAAGAGTTCAAGAACGGCCTGGATGCATTTCTGGAGTGTAGTTATATTACAGGTTATAGTTAGGCCTCATGCACACGAACGTTTTTTTTGCGGGTGTACGGCCGTTTTTATGAGTTCCGTATACGGTCCGTATGCGGACCCATTCATTTCAATGGGTCTGCAAAAAAAGTGTTTCCGTGTGCATTCCGTTTCCGTGTTTCCGTTTTTCCGTTCCGTTAGAAGATAGAACATGTCCTATTATTGCCCGCAAATCACAGTCCGTGGCTCCATTCAAGTCAATGGGTCCGCAAAAAAAACGGAACGCATATGGAAATGCATCCGTATGTCTTCCGTATCCGTTCCGTTTTTGCGGAACCATCTATTGAAAATTTTAAGCCCAGCCCAATTTTTTCTATGTAATTACTGTATACTGTATATGCCATATGGAAAAACGGAACGGAAACGGAAACACAACGGAAACAAAACGGATAACAAAAACGGAACAACGGATCCGTAAAAAACGGACCGCAAAACCATACGGTCGTGTGCAATAAGCCTTAGTGTTAAGCTAATCAAAGTATCCCAAGTAAAAGAAAAAAAAAACATACCTCATCGATTTGCATCCACACAGCCCCCTGCGGCCATCTTGATTAACCCCTTCAGGACACAGCCTAATTTTGAAAATCTGACATGTGTCACTTTATGTGGTAATAACTTGTTACTTATACAGGCCATTCTGAGATTGTTTTCTCGTCACATATTGTAATTCATGACAGTGGTAAAACTGAGTCAAAATATTAAATTTTTATTTTTTACAAAAAAATTTGAAAAATTTGCAAATTTCCTACTTTTATAATAGATAGCAATACCTCCAAAAATTGTTATTCCCTTACGTCCTACCAGCAGCACAGATGGGGTTAACCACCCCCCGTGGACTGGCAGGACCGGCGGAATGTTTAATGAGCCCAAGACTAATAACTCAATTTAACAATTAAGTATCTCCTTAAAAGGAGGAAGTCAACCCCCAGCCCACTGTGTTTTTTTCTGTCCTCCCGGACAGGTGGACTAGGCGGTTTGTTCCCCCCTTTCTTATGAAAGTGCGGGGAGCCTTCTTTTTCGTTTGGGTAACGGCGTTGCCTTTTTCCTAGGTACCTTGTCAGTTTGGCCGGCAGCTTATCTGCTGCCGGCCCCGCGCAGTTGCGCCTGGCTGGGTATTTTTGGCGGCGTCCTCGGTCCAGGATTCTCGGTCCCTGTGCGCCGCCATCTTCCGGTGGTGACGCGGGGCTCTCCTTTTGCGTCACCTCCGGGTAATCCGGCCGTGTTTTTTTCACGGGCACGATTTTTCCGCTTTTTAAGCTTCTTCCTGTGGAGGATTTACTGGGGGAAGGGTGGATTGGCTATCCCTCCCCTTCCCCTATTTTGGGAGGCTGTGTGCTAGCTCCCAAAGTCCTAAAATTGGTGTTGTTCCACTTGTGGTTTACAAATGTTTATTTGTCCCTTTTTTTCCCGCAGTGATGTCTTCTCCGCGGGATTCGGAAGGCAGGAAAGTGGATTCCAAGAGGAAGCATCTATCCTGCTACCTTGCAGCAGTCAACAGTTATTGTAAGCTGATCATACCTGCACGTGTAAGATCGCAGAAGCTAAACAGCTTAAGGCTGGGCTAATACCAGCATGGGAGACTGGTTTGGAATCCCTGGGTCTGTTGACTTAACTTACAGATGTTACAGCTGCCGTTAGAGGGTTCTGACCTCTAGTGAACCTACGTTGCAGGATATGTATCAATGCCTTTATTAGAGGAGTCATAGGCCTGCTGGATGGAAGGGCTTCCTATGGAGACCTCTCTCTCGGTAGAGAGACCTCCTTAGTTTCTTTCTCCTCGGAGGAGGAGAAGCTGACGTTGTGTTTTTCTCCCCTGGAAAGACACAAAAGTTGCTCAAGTCCATCAGGTCGTGGGACCATGATGTTGACCGCGGGGAGCCTCCCGTTCCCGCTACTCGGGCACAGCGTGTCTTTAGAGCGGATGAGACCCTCCTCTCTATCATGATATAGAGTGGAAAAAACCTGGAAAAGGTCCGGTTTTAACAAAGAAGTTAAATCCATGTTCCCGATGGCTTAACCCTTGGTGGATTCGTGGGGATCCATTCCCAAGGTGGACATGGCTATTGCCAAGTTGTCCAAGCGCACTCTGGTTCCTGCAGACGATGGGTCTAGCTGCAGGACCCCCTTGCAGAGTGCACACTAAGATGGGGTGTTACGGCAGCTGTGGCTTCCGCTTCCACAGCCATAGCGGCTTTTGAAGTCTCTACGTTCCTCCGGTCTCGCCTGGATCAAATTCAAGTTGATGTGAACCAGAGGTTTTTTCCAGGACAACATACTGTCTGCTTTCAAGACCTTCAAGTGCGATACCGCACAGCTCCAGTTGAAGCTAGCGATGGAGCTTACCTGCTAGCAGAACAAGTCCTGGGAACGAGGCCAAACACAGATCCTTGCTCTTGAAGCTAAGCAGCAGGTCTGCGTCTCATGGGAGACCGAGTGAAGATCAGAGAGGGCTTTTCAGAGAGCCTTCCCCAGCAGTCCTTTCGAGGGCAGGGCAGACAAGACCGCGGTGGCAGGTCTGGCCAGCAAACAAGCTCTTGTAGTGACTGGAGAGCACAGCGAAAGGGTTTGAGGTGCTCTTGTGGAGGAGCCAAAGATGGAAAATCCACCTCCTGACTACGGGCCTCTTTGAGGCTCTTGGTTAATTCCCGTTACTCCTGCCGTCCTGCCAATAAGCTTCCCCATTCCTAAGTTTGTCAGGAGTCGTCTCTCCCACTTCTGAGAAGAATGGATCCAAGGGATCCCTGGGTCCTGAATATCATTTCCAACGGTCATTTAGTCAACCTCTGGACAGGTTTGTCAAGATCAAGCTGCCAAGGAGGCGATCCTAGAGGCCTACATTCAGGACTACATTTGCAAAGGGGCTCTGGAGGAGGTTCCGGCAGGAGAACGGGGTCTAGGGGATCTATTCACCAGTTTTTTCTGGTTCTCAAGGCTTCAGGAGATCTCCGGATGATTATCGATCTGAGATATTTCAATCGATTTATAAGGAAGGTGAAGTTTCGTGTAGAAACCATCAGGTCAGTTGTGCACGTCGTCAATCCTGGAGACGTGATGGCAACCCTGGACCTCAAGAATGCATACCTGCACATCCCGATCCATCCTGGTTCCAGGAAGTATATCAGGATCACGGTCCAGGTGTCCGGTGTCGTCAGGCATCTTCTGTTTGTTGCCCTTCCCTTTGGCTTTTCTTCTGCCCCTCACACTTTTACCAAGGTGGTGGTTCTGTGGTGGCGGCTTTGAGGCTTCAAGCACTGACCATCATTCCTTATCTGGACGACTGGCTTTGAAAGCCTCTGCTCTAGCGGTCCTAACCCAACTTCTTCAGGTAACAATCTCCTTTCTGTTCCACCTACGTTGGATCAACAGCTGGTAGAAGTCGAACGTGAGCCCGTCGACTTCAGTAAGATAATCGACTCCACTGGAAGGTCGCTCCAGTTGACTCCAGAAAGAAGATTCCGGGTTCAGAACACGGCAAGTTCCTTTCCCGGCGAGTTCCAATCCGGACTCTCATGAAGAGGTTGGGGCTCATGTCAGCGTCTGCGGAAGCAGTCCCTTGGGCTCTATGGCATCTCCGCCCTCTACAGTCGGAGGTCCTTTCCTAATGGAGTGGCAGCCCTGCTGGGCTAAACTCCCTGTGCTCCCTGACTTGGCAAACTCTGTATTCCCTCAGATGGTGGTGCCATCTTTTAGACGGGAAGTCTATGACCCAGCCAATCTGGGTCATATTGACTACGGATGCGTCCTAAGTAGGCTGGGACGCTCACCTAGACGACTCTCCAGTTCATGGGACCTGGTTTCCTCAGGAGTGGCTTCTTCATCCAATCTCTGCGAGATTCAAGCTATCCGGCTAGCCCTCCTTCACTTCGCCCCTCAGATCTGGGGCAAAGAGGTGAAAGTCCAGTCAGACAGTGTGACTGCGGTACTTTACATCAACCAGCAGGGAGGCACGTGATCACTTCCCCTCCTGTCAGAGATCGGGGTGATTCTGGATTAGGCAGAGTTGTACCTTCCCACTTATCTGCGATCCACATCCAAGGCTCCCTCAATATGATAGCGGCTGAGCCGCGGTCTTCCGTCGGTGGAGTGGTCTTTACATCCGGAGAATCAAGCAGATAGTCCTTAAGTGGGTATGCCAGAGGTGGCTCATGGCAACAAGGTTCAATGCCAAGGTGGAGAGGTTCTGCTCCCTTTACAGGGAGGACAACCCCCTGGCGTTAGACGCTCTGTCAATATCCTGGAGGTTCAGGCTGGCTTACATCTTCCCTCCTTTTTCCATGATACCGAGGGTATCCGTCAGGATCAGGCCTCGGTGATAGCCATCATACTGTTTTGGCCGAAAAGATCCTGGTTTACCTAGCTCACCCAGTTGAGTCGAGGACAATATTGGAGGCTCCCCACAGCAGACCCTGGTGTCGTGGGACACTCACCTCTGCTCAGATCTGCACAGATTCAACCTGACAGCCTGGAGGTTGATCAGTCCCTTCCCAGTATAGAAGGGCTTTCAGAGTCGGTCCTGAGAACGCTGTCTCATTCTAGAGCGGACTCTACCAAGAGAGCCTACTCTTGTATTATGAGGATATTCATCCGGTTCTACCTCAACTGAGGTGGCGTCTGCAGATCCGCCCCTCTCCGCTATCCTTCAGTTCCTGCAAGACGGCCCTGATAGAGGCCTTGCCCTTCTACTCTGAAGATTCAAGTTTCAGCCATCTCAGCTTGCCTTAAACAGGTTTTTGTCTCAGGACCGCTGATCTAACGGTTCCTTAAAGGAGCTGAAAGTTTAAAGCCTACAGTACTGAGACCCCTCAATGGGTTTTTCAGTAGTTCTCAGGGGGTTAGCATCTCCCCCCTTTGAACCATTGGAGGAGGTGGACATCAAGTTCGTCACTTGGAAGTTTGTGTTTCTCCTTGCAGTGACTTTGGCCAGAGGGTCTCTGAGCTTCAAGCTCTCTCAGCACATGAGCCCTATTCTTACATGACCGGGACCTTCTTAGATTCCTCCCGTATTGTAGGCCTAAAGTTCCTTCCTTCCAGAACATCAACCAGGTGAGATTCCTCCCGGTTCTGTCTACATCTACAACCTCCTCCTAGGAACCTGCTAGACATCCTCTGGACGTCTCGAGATGTCTCCGGATCTATGTGGATAGATCAAGGAGTTCAGGAAAATGAGAATCTGCTATTCCTGTTGCTGGTAAGTTTAAAGGCTGTAAGGCATCCAAACCTTCCATCAGTCGGTGGATTGAGGAGGCTATTAAGAAGGCCCACTCTACTAGAGTTGTGGCTACTTCTTTGTCGAGAGGAGTCTTCTGCCTCTCAACATGATTTGCAAAGCTGCCTCCTGGAGCTCTGAATCGACATTCATCTCCCATTATAGACTAGATGCCAGTCTAGCTGAGTTTTCGGCTTTTGGGCAGACTTTTCTTAGTTCTGCCAGGCAGGAAGGCCCTCCCTAGGGGTTTTTTCTTGCTATCTCCCCATCTGTGCTGCTGGTAGGACGTAAGGGAATCGTTAATTTCTAACGATAATTTGTTTTCCCTTAGTCCTAACAGCAGCACACAAATTTCCCACCCTAGTAAGTCTAGTTTTTTCTTGCTATAAACACAGTGGGCTGGGGGTTGACTTCCTCCTTTTAAGGAGATACTTAATTGTTAAATTGAGTTATTAGTCTTGGGCTCATTAAACATTCCGCCGGTCCTGCCAGTCCACGGGGGGTGGTTAACCCCATCTGTGCTGCTGTTAGGACTAAGGGAAAACAAATTATCGTTAGAAATTAACGATTACTTTACATTCCACATATGTCTACTTCATGTTTGGATCATTTTGACCTGACATTTTATTTTCTTGGGACGTTAGAAGGCTTAGAAGTTTAGAAGCAAATCTTAAAATTTTAAAGAAAATTTCCAAAACCCAATTTTTTCAGGACCAGTTCAGTTATGAAGTCACTTTCTGGGGCTTACATATTAGAAACCACCCATAAATCACCCCATTTTAGCAACTACACCCCTCAAGCTATTCAAAACTGATTTTACAAATGTTGTTAACCCTTTAGGTGCCTCACGAGAATTAAAGGAAAATGGGAATGAAATTTCTAAATTTCACTTTTTAGGCAGATTTTCCATTTTAATCCTTTTTTCCCAGTAACAAAGCAAGGGTTAACAACCAAAAAAACCTCTATATTTATTACCCTAAATCTGTAGTTTACAGAAACACCCTATTTGTGATCGTAAACTGCTGTATGGGCGCAGAAGGAAAGAAACGCCATACGGTTTTTGGAGGGCAGATTTCACTGATCCACCCCTAGAGTAGTAACTGCAAAAATGTTGCCCTATTTTGGAAACTACTGGATAAGGTGGCAGCTTTGGTGGTACTATTTTAGGGTACATATGATTTTTGGTTGCTCTATATTACACTTTTTGTGAGGCAAGGTAACACAAAATAGCTGTTTTGGCACTGTTTTTTTTGTTATTTAAAATGTTCATCTGACAGGTTAGATCATGTAGTATTTTTATAGAGCAGGTTGTTACGGATGTGACAATGCCAAATATGACTACTTATTTTGGTTGTTTGATTCCGTTTTACATAATAAAGCATTTTTGAAAAAAAAAAATTTTTGTGTCTCCATAATCTAAAAGACAGTTTTTTTTTTGTTGGGCGACTGTCTTATGTAGGGGCTCATTTTTTTTGGTATGAGATGACGGTTTGATTGGTACTATATTAGGGTGCATATGACATTTTGATTGCTTGGTATTACACTTTTTGCGATGTAAGGTGACAAAAAATGGCTTTTTTGACACACTTTTTAATTACAAAATCACAGAAAATAATGCACTATAATAATAGATGCAAGCACAACATATGGACTAAGCCCTCACTCTTGATCAAATCTGAGACACTTCGTCAATACATTTTGCTCAAAATACATCTAAGCCCATACATCTATGAATAGGTTATGTGTGGAGTCGCTCTGGTAGATAGCAGTGCGGGTGCAGTATAGAGGCAAAACGGAGTCCAGAAAGTGTAGCAAACAGTGTTTAATTCACACTTATAGAAAAAAAAACACAGCAAACAGTCACTTGGTGTTAATTCACACCCATCAGAAAACGTGCAGCAAAACAAAATAGTCCAAAACAGGTTCCAGTCACCTGGGAGGCTTTAGGTGCAGGTTCGCACCTGGCTGTCAGTCCAGCCACAAGGCGATCGACCTCCGGCTTCCAGGCCGTCTGCACTCCTCCTTGCTTGGGGTCTTGCTTCCAGCCCAGAGAACTCCACACAGCACAGCATGGATCAGCACTCCCAAACTCAAGTGATTCCACAGCCTAACAGCAGCTCCAGGACAATCACTCCTAGCTGCTGAGGAGGCTGCCTTTTAAAGTCCCGGATAAAGTCCGGCCTGGACCGTGGGGAATAGGCACCCACCCAACTCTTTGCCTACTCCCAGTAAGAGCCGGCCCGGATTGGCTTTGCAGCCAAACTAAATATCAAATTGTCAAGCAGCACTAGCTGCTGCTGACACAAAAAACCCGGCTCTTACCTCACCGAGGCCAGGAACCTCGGTGACACATACCTCCCGTCGACAGCGGCACCCTGCCCCTTACCACATACCCCCCCCCCCTTTGTTCAACCCTGAGGGGGTGAACACATGTGAGGCAGTGGACGCGGGACAGGGCATCTGCGTTACCCTGCAAGCGGCCTGCCCTGTGTTCTACAGAGAACTTAAAGTTCTGCAGGGATAGGAACCACCTGGTGACCCGAGCATTCCTCTCCTTTGCCTGGCTCATCCACTTGAGAGGGGAATGGTCGGTCACCAGACGGAACCTCCTCCCTAACAGGTAGTAGCGGAGAGATTCGAGTGCCCACTTGATAGCCAGGCACTCCCTCTCCACTATACTATACCTGGACTCGGCGGGACTGAGCTTACGGCTCAGGAAGACAACGGGATGTTCTTCCCCGTTGACCTCCTGAGACAGTACCGCACCGAGGCCTACCTCCGAGGCGTCGGTCTGTACGACGAACTCCCTGTTGAAGTCGGGTGTCACCAAAACCGGGGACCCACACGGGAAAACATTTCCATTAACTCTTTGGCAAGTGTCCCCCAAGAACATGTTGGTGGGCAAGCTCCATGACCAGCTTGCGATACGCTGTGGGCACCACCAACTGTTCAACAGATTCACCCCGGATTTGGTTCACCCGATATAACATTTCTTGGTGAACGACAAAGCGGGGAAATATTAACTCAGCCCCTGGGTTTACCATCAATTTCCACCACATTCTCCCAGGCCCTAGTTAGGGTTTGGTCCCGGTGTTGGGCGGTCCCAAAATTGTCTCCGGAGACATGGAGGTCTGCCAACTCAGGTCCTGGTGGCAAGTCCTCCATGTCTCTCACCATTACACTCAGTGGGGGTGTCTCCCCCTCTATCACAGAAGTGGTGGTCACCCCTACCGCAGGCCCTTCGGACTCGGGCTCCCAGGGCTCTGGCCCCCCACTGGAACCAGGCCACTCTGCTAGGGTTGCCCCTGTCTCAGGGCTATTAGTCACTTTCATCTCAGGCCATAGTGACGGAAAACCAGGGAAGTCTCTCCCAATTATTAGTTCATAAGGTAGCTTTGTGGAGATTGCCACTTCACAAGTCCATGTGCCGGCCGCCGTGGATAGAGACATTACAGCAGTGGGATAGTCCTTTAAGTCTCCATGTATGCACACCACACCAACTTTCCGGCCCGTATACTGGGTGGGCTGTACCAGGGCAGCACTTACCAGGGTTACTAGGCTCCTGAGTCCAACAGCGCCACTGCCAGGTTATCACCCACATGCACCTGGCACAGGTGACGATTGTCTATTGTCTCGGGGGTGCCGGTTGCACACAGTCTCCGGGCATACATGGAAGCCCGGTACCCATAATTAATCTCCATGGGTTCTCCCCACTGTGGACAGTCGGCCCTTACGTGGCCAGGCTCATGACACCGCCAGCAGACTATCGGGGCCGGGTCTACAGGGGGTACACCCGAGCAGGTTTCTCGGGTACCAGTCGCCGGGACTGGATGGGAGTCCTCCGGGTTTGACCGGCCCTCCCAACAACACCCCCTTTCAAGTTTTGGGTGGCCTCATAGCGCTCAACCAGGTCGACCATTTCTAGGGCATTGGTGGGTGATACCTGGCCGATCCAGTGCTGAAGGGGGTAAGGCAAGGCCCTCCAGAACATGTCAGCCAGCAGACGGTCCAGCATAGCAGTCGGACTTAGAATATCAGGCTGCAGCCATTTTTGCAACCTGTGTAGCAACTCATAGTACTGCGGCCGGGCGGGTTCAGCCGCTTTAAAGTCCCACTGGTGGACCCGCTGCGCCCGGACTAACACTACCCCCAGCCTGGCCAGGATCTCCCCCTTCACCGTGGGGTAATCAGCAGCCTGGTCATCGGCTAAGTCAAAAAAAACTTGTTGAGGTCCGGATGCCAGGAACGGAGCAACCACCTCAGCCCACTGGTCACGGGGTAACTTCTCCCTCACGGCCACCTTTTCAAAGACCGCCAGATACGTCTCCACGTCGTCCGAGGGGGTCATCTTTGGGATCGCCGCACGGACCGCTTTCCGGGCATCATGGTCGTGATGGGACGCTCCAGCAGCTTGTAACGCCATCACGTGCTGTAAAAGTAGTTGGTTGGTCTCCCGCTGCTGCACGTTAGCCTCCATGAGGGCTTTCACAGCCGCCTCCATGTTGCCAGAAATTCCTGTTTGCAACTTTGCCGGTTTTATATATGCCATTCACTTGTGCTCAGCAAAACAAAAACAATTCGGCGTTCACGCCAGCCTCACTGCGCATGCCCGCATCCTCCACCAAATGTGGGGAGTCGCTCTGGTAGATAGCAGTGCGGGTGCAGTATAGAGGCAAAACGGAGTCCAGAAAGTGTAGCAAACAGTGTTTAATTCACACTTGTAGCAAATACACAGCAAACAGTCACCCATCAGAAAACGTGCAGCAAAACAAAATAGTCCAAAACAGGTTCCAGTCACCTGGGAGGCTTTAGGAGCAGGTTCGCACCTGGCTGTCAGTCCAGCAGCAAGGCGATCGACCTCCGGCTTCCAGGCCGTCTGCACTCCTCCTTGCTTGGGGTCTTGCTTCCAGCCCAGAGAACTCCACACAGCACAGCATGGATCAGCACTCCCAAACTCAAGTGATTCCACAGCCTAACAGCAGCTCCAGGACAATCACTCCTAGCTGCTGAGGAGGCTGCCTTTTAAAGTCCCGGATAAAGTCCGGCCTGGACCGTGGGGAATAGGCACCCACCCAACTCTTTGCCTACTCCCAGTAAGAGCCGGCCCGGATTGGCTTTGCAGCCAAACTAAATATCAAATTGTTAAGCAGCACTAGCTGCTGCTGACACAAAAAACCCGGCTCTTACCTCACCGAGGCCAGGAACCTCGGTGACACATACCTCCCGTCGACAACGGTACCTTGCACCTTACCACAGTTAGCATAGGAATCCGCCTGAACTGAGACCACCTTGTCGCCTGGTAGGTGGGCTTAGATATATTTTGATCAAAATGTATTGACCAAGTGTCTCAGATTTTATCAAGAGTTAGGGCTTAGTCCATATGTTGTGCCTGCATCTATTATTATAGTGCATTATTTTCTGTGATTTTGTAAATGTAGCCATATACATCCGCGCATTTAATACCATGTCGTGCAGGATGGTTTATATATAGTTTTTTCTGTGGACACTTTTTAATTCCCGTATTTTGTGGTTAGGTCATGTGATATTTTTATACAGCAGGTTCTTACAGACGTGGCGATACATAATATGTATAAGTTTTACACAATAACAGCATTTGTAAAGTAAAAAAAAATCATGTTTTAGTGTCTCCATATTCTGAGAGCAATAGTTTTTTTTATTTTTTGGACGATTGTCTTAGGTAGGGTTTTATTTTTGGTGGGATGAGATAACAGTGTGATTGGTATGATTTTGGGGTGCGTTTGACTTTTTGATCGCTTACTAAATTACACTTTTTGTGAGGTAAGGTGACAAACAATGGTTTTAGACACCATTTAAATTTTTTTCTTTTTTACGGTGTTCACTTGAGCGGTTAGATCATGTGATATTTTTATAGACCAGGTCTTTATGGATGTGGAAATACCTAATATGTATACTTGTTTTTATTTATTTAAGTTGTACACAATAATATTTTTGAATTAAAAAAAATCATGTTTTAGTGTCTCCATAGTCTGAGAGCCATATTTTTTTTTATTTTTTGGGTGATTATCTCAGTTAGGGGCTCAGTATTTGCGGGATGAGGTAACAGTTAGATTGGTACTATTCTAGGGGGAATATGCCATTTGGATCACTTGGTGTTGCACTTTTAGTGATGTAAGGTGAAAAAATTTTTTTTTTGCACATGTTTTATTTTTTATGGTGTTCACCTGAGGGGTTAGGTCATGTGATATTTTTATAGAGCCGGTCGATACGCACACGGCGATAACTAATATGTCTA
Organism: Bufotes viridis; assembly: GCA_033119425.1. Classification (NCBI taxonomy): domain Eukaryota; kingdom Metazoa; phylum Chordata; class Amphibia; order Anura; family Bufonidae; genus Bufotes; species Bufotes viridis. Next base: position 315,606,424 of record CM065592.1, read on the forward strand.
CTTTTCTTATTTTACCTACTTTTTACAATTTTTTTTAACTTTATTTTGGGAAAACTTAACTTTTCATATTTGTCCCACTGTGGGACTTCATCTTTTCAGGGTTTGATCCCTGTTTCAATTCAGTACAATACATTCTGTTTTGTACTGAATTGAACTGTCAGCGTCTGTACTGGATTAGTGTTGAGCACGAATATTCGAATAGCGATTTTTTTTAGCGAATATCGTCACTTCGCTAATTTGCGAATATTTTGAATATAGCGCTATAAATTCGCTATTTCGAATATTATTATTATTATTTTTTTTTTTCTTAGTTATATTTTTTTCTTTCCCACTTCCCAAAAGTAGTTCTTACCTGTCCTGAGGATTCCTGGCTTCCTGGCTGCTCTAGTCAGTGCCCGTTGCCGCTTCTGCCGACTTCCGTGCTCATGGAGCTCATGGAACGTCTCCATATACTAAAATGTACTGTCGGATTTGAGGAATTACGTTAAAATCGCAATGTGATTAATTCAAGTTATATTAATCGCATTGCGATTACAACTTAGCACTGCTATCTTACATAGGCTAGAATTAACGAATATGGAATATAGCACTAGCAGTGCTAAGTTGAAATCGCAATGCGATTACTTCAAGTTAAATTAATCGCATTGCGAATTCAACTTAGCACTGCTGCTATATTCCATATTCGTTAACTTCGTTCATTCTAGCAAGCTGACCCATTATAAACCCAGCTCTAAGTTGAAATCGCAATGCGATTAATATAACTTGAATCAATCGCATTGCGATTTCAACGTAATTCCTCAAATCCGACAGTACATTTTAGTATATGGAGACGTTCCCATGGTGATGGGGACGCTCCATGAGCACGGAAGTTTCTGGTTGCCTTGGTAGAATTAGCGAATAGCGAATATGACGAATGTATTCGTCATATTCCTCAAAATGAAGATAACTAAGTATTCTACATCTTCGTTATAGCAACCTATTCGTCAACTTCGCTAATTCTAGCAATCAAATAGGAAGGTTGACTATAGAGACAGCTGTGTTAAATTCGCTATGCGATTTTTATTTTTTATTTTTTAATAGAATAATTATATTACTTGATATAATTATTATAATTATTCTATTTAGAAAAAAATATATATATATATAATCGCATAGCGAATTAAACACAGTTGTCTCTATAGTCAACCTTCCTATTTGATTGCTAGAATTAGCGAAGTTGACGAATAGGTTGCTAAAACGAAGATGGAGAATACTTCATTATCTTCGTTTTGTGGAATATGACGAATACATTCGTCATATCCGTCATCTTCGCTATAATTCTAGATATGAAACCAATAGGAAAGTAGCCTTAAGTTAAAATCGCAATACGCGATTATTTAAATCACATATTAATCGCGATAACTAGAAAAATGATGAATATTCGATTTCGACGAATATAAAACAAATATTCTTTCGAATATTCGCGAATTTCGTCGAAATCGAATATGGCACCTGCCGCTCATCACTATACTGGATTAGATAAGAGGTGGTAGCCTAGGACCTCTTATCCAATCCAGTACTGAGCCACGCCCCCTGCACTGATCACATGACGGTGACGTCACCCCAGGTCCTTCGTGTTGTCCAAGGTTCGGGTTCAGTGAAGAATCCCCTTATGGATTCCAAATGCCGTTATGGTCCATGGTAGCGACATCCATAACGGGATGCTTCGATAACCCGAACCCGAACTTTGGACGCCGAATTTAAAGTTCGCTCAACTCTAGTGATGAGCGAATTTTTTAAAAATTCGGATCGCTGAATTTTTTTGAAAAAATTTGGTTCATTACCAATTTATTCACGGTGAATCGCGTTAAAAAAACTGCTATTTCCTGGCATCAGAGAGCCTTTATAGTGGTGTAGAACACTGTGCCTTGCAGTAACACACATAAGGAGTCTACTGTGGTAGTGAAATAATACTGTGAGTCAGTATGACATGAATATGACAGGCGTCGCTCTTAGAATAACTGCACACTTCACTTATTTGGGCAGTCACCGGGCCAAAACTGACCAAATAACTCAGGTATGAACTCAGCCTTACAGGTCAATGTTTGCGCCAAGAAGAAGCCCACTCCTTTTACACCGTTGTCAGCTGATTCCACATAGATGTCTACAGAACCTGTTCTATTAAATGCTTATACAAGTAGAGCCCCCCGACAGAGTGGAGAGGGTGTAAGCAGTAAGTTTGTGTTGATGTTACTGATTATTTTGCCCTTCCTCTGATCCGTCAGAACAATAAACCCCCAAAAATGGTTCCTGTCTGTTGAGCATCCGCCTTCACTCGGTCAGCATTTGGTCAGCAATCTATCAGTATTGTTAATGCCAAAAAAAAAAACAGGAGTGGATCCAAAACAGAGATGACACGTGGATGAGGAGACCACAGAGTGGCCCAACGACAGAGTCTGGAGGTGGCGGCAGCATCAGGAGGAGGCCACAGAGTGGCACAATGACAGTGTGGAGATGGCGGCAGCATCAGGAAGCCACAGAGCGGCAAAATGACAGTGTGTGGAGGTGGCAGAAGCATCAGGAGGCCACAGATTGGCAAAATGACAGTGCTTGGAGGTGGCGGCAGCATCAGGATGCCACAGAGTGGCACAATGACAGAGTGTGGAGGTGGCGGCAGCAGCATCAGGAGGAGGCCACATCGTGGCACAATGACATCGTAAAGGTGGCAGCAGCAGCATCAGAAAAGCAGAGTGGCAAGGTGACATAGTGTGGAGGTGACAGCATCATCAGCAGACTATAGAGTGACCCAGTGACAGAGTGGGGAGATGGGTGGCAATACCAGTACCAGCTTAAGATGGTGGGTGAAAGAAGGAGCACTTGGCATCAGATGTGTGGCATCAGGCGGGTGGCAGCATCAGAAAAGTACCTGAGGCAGGTAGCCAGAAGAAACCGGTCCGAACTTTTGTCAAAGTGTTGGTATGGCACCATGGATGATCTAGTCTGATACATCAGGCATTGGTGGGTGGAAATTCTGGCTGATCCATGCCTGATTTATCTTGACAATGATCAGTCTCTCCACATTTTGGGTGGACAGGCGAGTTCTTCTTGGGGTAACCATGGCCCCCGCCGCACTAAACACCCATTCTGATGCCACACTACTGGACCGGCAGGGCAGTTTTTCCAGGGCAAACTTCGCTAGTTGCTAATACACTAATACACACCAAAAAGGGCTGTAATTTTCTCACTTCAACACACAATGGCTAATAAGCCCTTTTTCGTTTTCCCCACTAATACACTCCAAAAAGAGCTTTAGAACATATCCACTGAACGGCAAATATATATATTTTTTGCCATAAATACATGCCAAAAAGGGCTTTAGTACATATAACTGCACCACTGAACGGCAAATAGGCCCTTATTTTTGTCCACTTATACACGACACAAAAGGCTATAGACTATATAACTGCATCGCTAATCGGCAAATATGTTTTTCTTTTTTCCACTTATACACGAAACAAAAGGCTTTAGAATATATAACTGCACCACTGAACGGCAAATATATATATATTTTTTCCACTTATACAAGCCACAAAAGGCATTAGAACATATAACTGCGCCGCTGAACGGCAAATATATTTTTATTTTTTCCACGCTGAACGGCAAATATATTTTTATTTTTTCCACTTATACACGACACAAAAGGCTTTAGAATATATAACTGCACCGCTGATCGGCAAATATATATTTCTTTTTTCCACTTATACACAAAACAAAAGGCTTTAGAATATACAGGTCCTTCTCAAAAAATGTGCATATTGTGATAAAGTTCATTATTGTCTGTAATGTACTGATAAACATTAGACTTTCATATATTTTAGATTCATTACACACAACTGAAGTAGTTCAAGCCTTTTATTGTTTTAATATTGATGATTTTGGCATACAGCTCATGAAAACCCAAAATTCCTATCTCAAAAAATTAGCATATCATGAAAAGGTTCTGTAAATAAGCTATTAATATAATCATCTGAATCAACTAATTAACTCTAAACACCTGCAAAAGATTCCTGAGGCTTTTAAAAACTCCCAGCCTGGTTCATTACTCAAAGCCGCAATCATGGGTAAGACTGCCGACCTGACTGCTGTCCAGAAGGCCATCATTGACACCCTCAAGCAAGAGGGTAAGACACAACATTTCTGAACAAATAGGCTGTTCCCAGAGTGCTGTATCAAGGCACCTCAGTGGGAAGTCTGTGGGAAGGAAAAAGTGTGGCAGAAAACGCTGCACAACGAGAAGAGGTGACCAGACCCTGAGGAAGATTGTGGAGAAGGACCGATTCCAGACCTTGGGGGACCTGCAGAAGCAGTGGACTGAGTCTGGAGTAGAAACATCCAGAGCCACCGTGTACCGGCGTGTGAAGGAAATGGGCTACAGGTGCCGCATTCCCCAGGTCAAGCCACTTTTGAACCAGAAACAGCGGTAGAAGCGCCTGACCTGGGCTACAGAGAAGCAGCACTGGACAGTTGCTTAGTGGTCCAAAGTACTTTTTTCGGATGAAAGCAAATTTTGCATGTCATTCGGAAATCAAGGTGCCAGAGTCTGGAAGAAGACTGGGGAGAGGGAAATGCCAAAATGCCTAAAGTCCAGTGTCAAGTACCCACAGTCAGTGATGGTCTGGGGTGCCATGTCAGCTGCTGGTGTTGGTCCACTGTGTTTTATCAAGGGCAGGGTCAATGCAGCTAGCTATCAGGAGATTTTGGAACACTTCATGCTTCCATCTACTGAAAAGCTTTATGGAGATGAAGATTTCATTTTTCAGCACGACCTGACACCTGCTCACAGTGCCAAAACCACTGGTAAATGGTTTACTGTCCATGGTATTACTGTGCTCAATTGGCCTGCCAACTCTCCGGACCTGAACCCCATAGAGAATCTGTGGGATATTGGGAAGAGAAAGTTGAGAGACACAAGACCCAACACTCTGGATGAGCTTAAGGCCGCTATCGAAGCATCCTGGGCCTCCATAACACCTCAGCAGTGCCACAGGCTGATTGCCTCCATGCCACGCCGCATTGAAGCAGTCATTTCTGCAAAAGGATTCCCGACCAAGTATTGAGTGCATAACTGAACATAATTATTTGAAGATTGACTTTTTTTTGTATTAAAAACACTTTTCTTTTATTGGTCGGATGAAATATGCAAATTTTTTGAGATAGGAATTTGGGGTTTTCATGAGCTGTATGCCAAAATCATCAATATTAAAACAATAAAAGGCTTGAACTACTTCAGTTGTGTGTAATGAATCTAAAATATATGAAAGTCTAATGTTTATCAGTACATTACAGAAAATAATGAACTTTATCACAATATGCAAATTTTTTGAGAAGGACCTGTATAACTGCACCACTGAACGGCAAATATATATATATTTTTTCCACTTATACAAGCCACAAACGGCATTAGAACATATAACTGCGCCGCTGAACGGCAAATATATTTTTATTTTTTCCACGCTGAACGGCAAATATATTTTTCTTTTTTCCACTTATACATGACACAAAAGGCTTTAGAATATATAACTGCACCGCTGATCGGCAAATATATATTTCTTTTTTCCACTTATACACGACACAAAAGGCTTTAGAACATATAACTGCACCGCTGAACGGCAAATAGGCCCTTATTTTTGTCCACTTATACACGACACAAAAGGCTTTAGACTATATAACTGCATCGCTAATCGGCAAATATGTTTTTATTTTTTCCACTTATACACGAAACAAAAGGCTTTAGAATATATAACTGCACCACTGAACGGCAAATATATTTTTCTTTTTCCACTAATACACGACAAAAAGGTATGTAATTTTCACACTTCACCACACAACGGCTAATAAGCCCTTTTTTTTCCCCACCAATACAAGTCCCACCTCACAAGGGCAAATAAGACATATAAATATTTCCTTGTAATAAATTCTTTTAATGGCTGCATCAATCAGCACTTGCACCCCAATAACAAGAACGGTTTGCTGGAATTACAGAGCTGTATAATGGCAATTTGGGTCCCCATTCAGTGCAGCAAGGTGTAATAGGATTGTTCCTATTACCCAGGCTGTAACCTCCCCTACTGAACCCTGTTCAACATAAATGCTGTAGAATGATTCCTCCCTATCCTTTCCCTACACCTTGAATAATCTTTCCCTGCACTTGTAAATAATTTTTTTAGCACAATGAATTCTTTCCTATCACTGTCCCTAGTGCCTGCTGACATCTCTTTCTGCAATAAGTACACTGGTAAATGGCAGAATCCAAGATGGCTGAGGCTATTTATAGGGCTGTGACATCTCAGGTCTGGCTGGCTGCTGATTGGCTGCATGCATGGCATTATGGGTGATTCCACCTTCCCAGAGTTCCTTGCTCCATGTCCTCACACGTTCAGAAGCCATTTTAGGAAAAAATGTGATTCGTTACCACTAATCGTGAGGAAATTCGGATTTGGTGCGAATCAAGTTTTTCCTGAAATTCGGATTGAATTCCACTTCGTCAGCTTTGATTCGCTCATCTCTGGCTGTGACATCTGAAGTTGGGGTGTTACTGCAATCGCCATTCCCTGTCATTGCGCTCGCTTCATACAAAGAACTTCGGGCAATCCCAACTTGGGCAGGCCAGCTAGATCCATGGCCTATGCAACCTGTTACGAAGTGGAGGTGGATCTTCTGTGTCTGCTTAACAGATTTGACTTGGAGTACCTAAGGACATACTCTAAATGCCCCACTTGTTTTCACCCTTTGACTCCTTCACAGGGATCTGGGCTCCATTGCAGAGGAACCAACAGACTGCTACATCTTGCATTAGTCTCTGTTCAGTAGACTGGTGACCAATGGGGTCAAGAGACACCAGTACAAGATACTAAAGGGTCAGACAAAATTGTAGCCAGAGACTAGCAGAGATCAGGGCAGGCAGAGCTTGTGCAATCCAGTCAGTCCAAGGATCAAGGCAGGAAGCTCAGGGTCAGTAGAGAGATAAGGCAGAGGTCAGTTAGCAAAGGGTCAATCTAGAGACAGGCAGAAGTCAGTACACTGTAGAGCGAACAAGACAAATAGTGTACCTTTGCAGGAAACTAGACTACTAGAACCTATTGCTCAGGCAACTTCCCATAGAGGAAAGTGCCTTGAATACCCTGAGATGAAGGGAATGCACAGTCCCACGGGTAGTTAGAGGCAGAGTAGGCAAAAGATTGGCCTCAGCCTGAATGGAGTGGACAGTGCAGAACTTCCCCAGTGGCTGGAACCAACAAGAGGAAGCAACAGGATGCCGGTGGTTCTGCACCATCGGAGAGAGCAGGTAAGTACTTCAGCATCCATAGCCATTGGGAGGAGTAAGGCAATGGGTGTGAGACACCAGTGTAACATGATGTAATATTTCCTGCAAATATAAAAATCTACATTCAGTATCCGCAGTTGAAAGAACTATGGTGCATAGTCTTTATATACATGTTCAGGTGATTGAAAAAGGGAATTTAGATTCTCTTTTAGGGCAGAGATTGTGAATTAATAGTTTCAGTGTATACTCCAGAATATCTTTCCCTGGATATAAGAAATAATAATAAAATAACTTGGAAACTTTTGTGGACGCTGGGGGAATGTTGCCTGCTTTCTTCTGTAGGAAGTGCTTGGTCAATTGAATTTCCAATTTTTGCTTAGAAAATTCTTGAATATCATGCTGTTCAGCTAGCAAATTAGAATAAAGCACCCCAAAAAAATAGTGTGACGTGTGAATGGCAATAATTTCATATTCTAATGTTCAGTTTTACTGTTTACATCCAGTCTTATTTTTTGAATGTAACAAAAGTTAGATCTATTCATCTGAAAATCAACCCTTAGTACTTTTCACCATTACTTTACAACATGTTTCTTATAAAGCACCTAAAATGTCTCTATCATGAAGCAAGGTTTGACAATTCCACCTTTCATGAACTGATGATATCCAGAGGCCTGGATTTATAAAAGCATTCATGGTTTAATAGTCAGTGTTGTTTTACAAAACCTTCTCAAGTTCAACATTCCTCTTTCATTATATTTACCATATGACTATTCTTAGATCATAAAAGCTTGGGATTTTATAAGGAAATGGGTGTCACAAAGAGTGGTTTCATATTTATCGCCGTGAGCTAGCATATGGAATAACGCCATTATACTGTAGGTCACTAGGCTTAGGAATAGAACAATGCATGTGCATTTTTTTGCATCTTTATGTATGTATATGCGACAACCGGTCACCCTAGGGGATGATGTGTGTGAGTGTTCTAGTGATGAGGTGCCAAGGATAGTAGTACTCACGGTTAAGTTGTCCCTTGGGGCCAGCATGCAGTGGATGGGAAGACAGCACAAAATCTTCCGGGGCACTCTCGGTTAAGGGAATACCAGCCAGGTGGAAGTTGAGGGGCCCTTGATGGTGGTGGTGTTTAGGGTGCTTTTGGTGGCTGGACCCCTGGTTCGTGACGCCAGCACAGTTAGGTTCAAATGTTGAGAGTAGTAGTAATGATGATATAGAATAAGGAGACTAGAGCTTTTAACAAACTTCCAGTACTTTACTGAAGCGGATCCACAAGTCATCAATGTATGCAAAAGTCATTTACATCAAGGCAGCTTTTACAGTGATTAAGATTAGTTCCCAGAAGTTACATAAGGAATAGTCCTCTGTGGCAATTGATCTTTCTCTCTCTTAATTCTCCAGGTAGGAGGGATGAACGATCTCTGCTGTACTGTATGATCCTATACTTCTGTATACTTTTCTACAAATACTATATTCAGACAAATGGCCTTTTTGTCTTTGACTATGGTGGGCAGCTTGTAGCTTGAAATCTCTCCCCCTGATGCAAATGAGTCTGGAGTCTAATAAATAACAGTTATCTTCCTTTGTCAATATTATCATTCCCTCTCTGAGTTACCTGGAAGTACTGTGATTTTTTTCCCTTTTATGGGCTGGTGCAGGGAACTAATTATGGAGTTTGGATAACTTGGCAAAATGGCTGCTTAGGTTTAGCTTGTCTTTAGACATTACACATTGACCTTATTCTTTCTGCTGCACTGTGCACTGAGAGTGGGGTGGAGTCAGCCTTGGGAGGCTTGTTAGAACCTTCCCCTCCCTATGCAACTTTATGAGTAGTGTTGAGCGCGAATATTCGAATTACGAATTTTTATCGCGAATATCGGCACTTCAAGAATTCACAAATATTTTGAATATCGTGATTTATATTCGTAAATACGAATATTTGTTTTTTGTTTTGTTTGTTTTTTTCATCCGGACCCATTACCTAGTATGCCTACCTGCTTCTTGCTTGTGGGCCATTGTTAGAAGGCTGCAATATTGTAGTCTGTAGTGAATTAGAATATTCTTCATTATTTAATTTATTTTCTCTTATACGAAAAATATTCTATAGTGCTATATATTCGTATTTTAGAATATTCACATTACTTGAATACTACATTGCCGATTTTTTGCAATCAATAAAATAATCTCGAATACGAATATTCGCGAATATTCTAACGAATATTCGCAAAATATCGCAAGTTCGAGTATTGCCCCTGCCGCTCATCACTATTTATGAGCACTCATATACAAGCACAATTTGCATGAAACACAATCACAACATCAAGCATTGTGTTTCAGGACACTACATATGTTGTGTTTGACTGTTTGTGTATCTTTATAGATATACTTTCTTTATTTCTTCAACCAATATTCCACTAAGATAACAGCCTGAAATATCGACCTCTCCTCTCCTTCAAACAACCACCAAAGGATTTTCCTGGAGTGCCCTGTCATCACAATCCTGTGAAGTGCTCTGTCATCACTATTAGAGAATGGCACATTCCCCTATAACACTAAAAAAATACAACACCTGTAGTGAAATCTTATCAACAGACACCGTCCACATACCCAATACACAATGGGACTACAAAATCATCGTCACTCATGTGCATCCTTCAATGCGGTGTACATGATACAACACACAAAGTTCTCCAATAATGGCATCTATATTATTTAAACCATGCAAAATCTCCCTTCAGGGATACATTTACATAGGCACACAATAAAGGGCAGGACACCCTGTGGGGAAACAGTACTTTGCACCAGACCACAATATCATGCACTTAAATGTCTTTATACTGAAAGGCAATTTTAAGACCAGCAGGGGATAAAAATTTGGGAATTTAAACTAACATTTCAGTCATTAATAAGAGAACTCAATGTGATGACTGGTTTATGATACACTGCATGGACACCCTTTCTCCCCCTCCCCATTAGATTGACTCCAGATCTCCTCAATTCCAAAGGCTCTTTACATGGGACAACGATCCTAAAGATAATCACTAATAAGTGCTCATAGGAACACTTGTTAACGATTATCTGGCAGTGTAAATGTACAGCCAATTACCCGATGAGTCTGTATAGGGATGAGCGATGGCATTAGTGATTGCTCCTCCCCATACTCTGGAGGAGATTGCTGCATGTAAACATAGTGGTCTCCTCCACCAGCGAGCAGCAGACTGTCGGGAAGGAACACTGCCTTCCTGACAATCTGCTGCTCTGTCCTCCCACGTAAGGGAACTTTTAAGACCTGTTGTCTGTCCTTCTGTAACAATAACTGCAGTTTTATTGTTCTGTCTTATCTCGATGATGTATCACCCCATGTACAAATGTCTGTAAGACCATGTTCACATATGTGCTGTGAACTCCGGCAGTCTTTTCACTGTATTCTAAATAGCTGGATACCACCATGCAATGCTGGATCCCCATTCACTGCCAGAAACAGTGACCGAATCAGAGTGTTGTTTTTTTCATTTTTACCTGGAAGCAAGGTAAACGTGAAACAAACAAACAAAAAAGCTGGTTTGGATTTTGAGATCTGTATAGTCAACCGCCAGTTGACTATATTCACCCGGGCGGTCAGCATATATATCTCTATCGATGTTTTAAAATGTACTTGCAGAAACCACAGCTGCATGATTGGTCATTGACAACAGGGCTCCCCATACAGAAGGCTGGACCAGTATAACTCATTCCTGCCTTTCCCATTGATACAAACGAGAGCCGTGTTTAGGGATCAAATGCTTCATCCCTCTTCAGTCCCGGAGGTCTTGTTATTGCTTGGGGCCATGAGTCTGTGTGAGCCAGCGGCGTAGCGTGGGGGGGGGGGGGGGGGGGGAGCCATTGCCCCGGGTGCCACACTGCAGGAGGGGCGCTGGCCGGCCACTGTGAATTTTTTTTTTTACATAACTAGGGTCGAGGGGGAACAGCATTCCTGCACTTTTTTCATGGCAGGAACGCCGTTCCCGTTCAGGGCAAAAGGACCAGGAAGCAGTGAAGGCTTTGTATGGAGGACGGATAAGTTTTCTGTTGTGCCAGATTGTGTCAGTGAAAACGGATCCGTCCCCATTGACTTACATTGTGTGCCAAGATGGATCAGTTTGGCTCAGTTTCATCAGATGAACACCAAAATGCTGCAGGCAGCATTTTGGTGCCCGTCTCCAAAGCGGAATGAAGATTGAACTGATGCAAGCGGATGCATTCTGAGCGGATCCTTTTCCATTCAGATTGCATTAGAATGCAAACTGATCCGTTTTGGACCGCTTGTGAGAGCCCTGAACGGATCTCACAAATGATAAGTCAAAACGCGTGTGAAAGCAGACTAAGAGAGTTATCTATAGCAACCAGTCAGATTCCAGCTATAATTGAGGCCTTTTGGGAAATAAAGGATGTAACCTGATTATTTTTCATAGAAATCAGATATCGTTGAGAAAAGGCTATATTTTTTGAGCCCGCGAATCCAGCTTTTGAAAAAAAACAAAAAACTAATACATCAGTAGGGGTGTGGGAGAACACTGTAGGTATTGTGCTCACCTTTAGAAGTTGTACATATCCCAGGCACAACTCTGTGGATTAGAAAATCCAGCTGCTGCACCTTAAAGAGAACCTTTCACTGGTCCACAGTTTATGAGGTAAATGTATCCCTGGGTGCCGCTCCGTTCGTCCTCTGTAGCCCCCGGTACCAGCGCGCGCGCTTCTCCTATTTTTGCCTGGGGCAGAGACATCTTATTTTGCCCTGGGCGTCTCCTTCTCCCAAGCCTGGAGCGCTGGCCAATTGCAGCGCTCAGCTCATATGACATTCATCAAAATGAATGAGTCCTGGATCAGCGGCTACTTCTTGGTCCCTGCCGTCGGTTCAGGGTGCTAAGGGTTCCTTGTCAATCACTCACCTTGGCTCTCCCTCCAATACATTGTTGTTTTTTAACTTTTGTATATATTTATCGATAAATTTATTTATGGATGAATTTATTTATGTTCTTATTTATTGATAGATTTATTTATATATTTCTCTATGGATGAATTTATTTATGGTATGTATTTATTTGGTGATGAATTTATTTATCTATTTCTCTATAGACTAATTTATTTATGTATTTATCGATGAGTTTATTTTTCTATTTTTTATTAATTTATTGAACCTCTTATTTAATAATTAATTCAATTGACATATTATTAGAATATATATATATATATATATATATATATATATATGTATATATATATATTTGTACAAATTTATTGTGGGCTTTACAATCTCATAAACAACCTTTGAAATAAAAATTGTCAAAGGGAAATATTTGTATGCATGGGAGCATATTCCTGATGTAGACAAAGAACCTGCTGCTGTCAGAGGTGTCTAAGTCTATTTTTGGTGTTGCCCCGGTCTGGCGGAGGCCCATTCCTGGGAACACGTTCCTGCTGCAAACAAAGAACCAGCTGCTGTCTGTTCTTCCAGAGTTAGGCCGAGCTATGTGTAGGCTTTATACTTCACCGTTACCATTTACCTGCTGCTGTCTGTCCGGATCCTGCTGAGTTTGGACGAGCAATGTGTTGGCCTTATACTCCACCATTACCATTTACCTGCTGCTGCTGTCTGTCCTGATCCTGCTAAGTTTGGCTGAGCTATGTGTAGGCCTCATACTACTCCGTTACCCTTTACCTGCTGCTGCTATCTGTCCGGATCCTGATGATTTTGGCCTAGCTATGTGTAGGCCTTTTACTCCAACTTTACCATTTACCTACTGCTGTCTGTCCTGATGAGTTTGACCCCGGACTAAAGGGGCCTTACTGCAACCTTATCGGTTAAAATTACACGAAAACAAAACAATATAAAAAAACGGAAGCACATGTTAGGACTGAAAAAAAAAAATTATTTGCAAAGATGGGTCTAAGGCAACTTTTTTAGTAGGTCATGCAGGTCCGTCATCTCCTGTATCCCTTTTTGCTGTGCAGCGCCTCCATCTTCCGCAGCTGCTTCCGCATCTCCTGCATGCCGGCTTCATGCTCCTGTTGCATCTGCCTCATTTTTTTGGGTACTTTAACCCCTTAAGGACATGGCCCTATTTCACCTTAAGGACCAGGCCATTTTTTGCAAATGTGACATCTATCACTTTAAGTGTGAATAACTTTAAAACGCTTTTACTTACCCAGGCCATTCTGAGATTGTTTTTTTTGTCACATACTGTACTTCATGACATTTGTATAAAAAAATATCAAATTTACCAAAAATTTGGAAAAATTAGCAAATTTCAAAGTTTAAAATTCTCTACTTCTAAAATACATAGTAATACCCCCAAAAATAGTTATTACTTTACATTCCCCATATGTCTACTTCATGTTTGGAGCATTTTGGGAATGCCATTTTATTTTTTGGGGATGTTACAGGCCTTAGAAGTTTAGAAGCAAATTTTGAAATTTTTCAGAAATTTTCCAAAATCCTTTTTAAGGATCAGTTCAGGTCTGAAGTCACTTTGGGAGGCTTACATAATAGAAACCACCCAAAAATGACCCCATTTTAGAAACTACACCCCTCAAGGTATTCAAAACTGATTTTACAGACTTTGTTAACCCTTTTGGTGTTCCACAAGAATTAATGGAAAATGGTGATAACATTTTTTGAAACATTTTCCATTTGAATCAATTTTTTCCAGGAATAAAGAAAGGGTTAACTGCCAAACAAAACACAATATGGGTTGCCCTGATTCTGTACTTTGCAGAAACACCCCATATGTGGTCGTAAACTACTGTTTGGCCAAACGGCAAGACATAGAAGGAGAGGAACGCCATATGGTTTTTGGAAGGCAGATTTTGCAGGACTGTTTTTATTTACACCATGTCCCATTTCAAGCCCCCTTGATGCACTCCTAGAATAGAAATTCCAAAAAAGTGACTCCATCTAAGAAAGTACAACCCTCAAGGTATTCAAAATGGGTTTTACAAACTTTGTAAACCTTTTAGGTGTTCCACAAGAGTTAATGGCAGATGGAGAAACAATTTTAGAATTTCGATTTTTTTTTGAAAATTTTCCATTTGAATCCATTTTTTTCAGGAATAAAGCAAGGGTTAACTGCCAAACAAAACTCAATATGGGTTGCCCTGATTCTGTACTTTGCAGAAACACCCCATATGTGGTCGTAAACTACTGTTTGGCCAAATGGCAGGACATAGAAGGAGGGGAACGCCTTATGGTTTTTGGAAGGCAGATTTTGCTGGACTGGTTCTTTACACCATGACCCATTTGAAACCCCCCTGATGCACCCCTAGAGTAGAAACTCCATAAACGTGACCCCATCTTTGAAACTACAGGATAAGGTGGCAGTTTTTTTTGGTACTATTTTTGGGTAAATATTATTTTTGGTTGCTCTATATTAAGTTTTTTTTATGCAAAGTAGCCTTGGAATTTGCCAAGAGGGAAAATAAGGGCCTGACGCTTCTCTGCACAGATGCTGAGAAAGCATTAGATCGTGTAGATTGGAGTTTTTTAGAGTTAACGCTACAGAGATTCGGTTTCCCACCCCTTTTCTCTAGGGCAGTTTTGTCGCTCTATTCCCACCCATCCGCTAAAGTAAGGGTGAATGGAATCCTTTCCCCATCTTATAGCATTAAAAAAGGGACGCGGCAGGGCTGTCCGCTGTCACCGTCCCTGTTTATGTTTAAAATTAAAAATTTTCTCACTCAACTTCCCTCCCCTTCTGAAGGAAATTTCAGGTCAGTTGAAGAATTTGGATATTCCTTATCTGTCCTGGATAGGAAGGAAAAATTTATTAAAAACCTTCATCACCCCAAAACTTTAATATATCTTACAAGCCGCGCCTATCCATGTTCCTGCCAGCTTCTTTCAGGAGGTCAGGAGGCTTTTCTCTGCTTTTCTGTGGAAACAGGCCAAACCGCGACTATCCTACCGACTGTTGTCGCTCCCCAGATGCAAGGGCGGATTTGGCCTGTCCGATCTAGCAACTTACTACAAAGCTATTCAGTTAAGACAGCATCTTGAACTCCTTAATCATCATATTAGTAAGCTAGGGGTAGATATAGCACGTGCTATGTTATCGCCGACGGACATGGCTCTGCTTTGGACAGTACCCCTCACACCCTACTCGGCCTTGAGTACTCGAACCACGCTAAAAGGTACACTACATACTTGGCAATTACTGTCCGCCGGCTTTAGCCTGATAAACTCGCCTTCTAATCTGGCTCCAGCGAGGATATTGCCTTATCTCCTGAAATATGACTACTGTGATGCCTTAGGTATCTGGCCTACATTAAGACAGCACAAAATTTCAGATATACTGAGAGATCGTTCAGTTCCCTCTCTCGAAAAAATTAACGATTGTATCACACCGAAATGATGGACTAAATATCACTATAGGCATTTTCAGGACGTCTGCTCCCAATTTTTGAGACTTAGTAAGGAGCACATACTGGATCCGTGGTATGAGAAATTGCTAACTGACAAGCTCCCGAACCATGGGCTTATTTCCCTACTATACAAGAAAATCATTGTTGGTACAGAATCCACTAAACCTGTCTATTTGATTCAATGGGAAAAGGAGCTAGGATCCTCCTTTAATGATACGGAAGTCAAACAGATTCTGAGACGTTCTCATGGCCATTCCAAAGTACCAGGGTGCAAGAAAATTCTTTCAAAATAGTTACTAGGTGGTATCGCACCCCAGATATCCTACATAAAATGGACCCCACGACCTCAACAGAATGTTGGGGATGTTATAGCGACATAGGGTCAATGAGCCACATATGGTGGCAATGCCCGCGTATCAGTAAGTTTTGGGGAGACGTGCAAACCGCCATGGGTCAAATTAATTCAGACAATGTTAAACTCTCACCTACCTGGGTCCTACTCAACCAACCTCAGGGGGACACCATAGGGTTTCACTGCTTCCTGAATTCTATGCTTATTACAGCGGCCAAGCTGATTATACCATGGCACTGGCTGAGGGACAATATTCCCTCACTGTTGGAATGGATAGAGAAAGTGCAAGAATTGTACAGGATGGAGGAGCTTAGTAGTTGGGCCTTTCTATTACATGACCAATTTAGCAAAATATGAGCTCCGTGGAAGAAGTGGCATGATAAGTATATGAGTGGCCAGTAGATCGCCATTAAGGGGTTAAACTTAGTGTGGCTATACCTTTGATATTGGACCTCAGCCTCACATGGGGTTTTCTGAACTTTGTTTCTGTCTTTTGTCATTTGTATCTGTTTTCATCTTCCCGATGCTCACCTTTATATATGGGTTCATACTGTACTCTGTCTCCTCCACAAGCTATTGATTATTATGTTTAACTTTCACGTACCCAGCTCCTCAATTGGCAATCTGTTTAGCTGATAATCTTTAATGTTGGTGATGCTATGTTCATTGTTGCTGCTCTGATGCTTGACATGCCCTTGCCTGTTATTCTTTCTGTTAAAAGAAAATTTTCTCCAAGATTATATTTTACAGATTATCTGTAATATGTTTGATAATTTTAATGACGATCTTTCAATAAACAAAGATTTACAAAAAAAAAATTTTTTTTTATGGAAAGTAACACTTTTTTTTTTTTTTTAATTGCATCTCCTTTTGCCAATAACGCTTGTGGAACACCTAAAATCAGTTTGGAATACCCTGAGGGGTGTAGTTTCCTAGATGGGGTCACTTTTTTTGAGTTTCTACTCTAGGGTTACATCAGGGGGGTTTCAAATGGGACATGGCGTAAATAAACCCATCAATATCTGCCTTCCAAAAACCATATGGCGTTCCTTTCCTTTTGTATCCTGCCATGTCCCCGTACAGCAGTTTACGACCACATATGGGGCTTTTCTGCAAATTACAGAATCTGGGCAATAAATATTGAGTTTTGTTTGGCTGTTAACCCCTGCTTTATTACCCGAAAAAATAGATTCAAATGGAAAATTTGCCCAAAAATGGGTGTTTTGGCACTGTTTTTTTTTAACACTGTTCATCCGAGGGGTTGGGTCAAATGTTATTTTTATAGGGCAGATTCTTACACTATATTATTATACACTATATTATTATTTTAGAACCAAAAAACTATTTTAGAATCTCCATAGCCTGAGAGCTACCGTTTTTTTATTTTTTGGGTGATTGTCTTAGGTAGGGGGCCCATTTTTTGTGGGATGAGATTTTATTGGAACTATTTTTGGGGGCTATGACTTTTTGATTGCTCGCTATTACACTTTTTATGATCAAAGTTGACAAAAAATGGCTTTTTCATATCGTTTTGTTATATTTTTTTCGGCGTTTATCCGAGGGGTTAGTTTAAATGTTATTTTTATAGAGCACATTGTTACGGACATGGCAATACCTAATATGACTACTTTTAGTATTTTATTGGTTTCAGTTTGACATCATCAACCAACTTAGAAAAAGATTGTCTCCACATTCTAATAGTCTTTTTATTTTTTTTGGTTGGGCGACTGTCTTATGTAGGGACTCATTTTTTGCGGGATGAGAGGGTGGTTTTAATGGCACTATTTTGGGGAGCATTTGACTTTTTGATGACGTGCTATTACAATTTTTTGGATCTAAGGTGACAAAAAAAATTTTTTTTACATTCTTTACATTTTTTATCTGAGGGGTTAGATAATATTTTATTTTTATAGATCAGATTATTACGGACAATGCCCAATATGTATGGCTCTCAGACTTTGGAGACACTAAAACAACATTTTTTCAAAACTTAAATACAATAAAATCATTTTTGAAAAAATAAAAAAAAGAGCCATAATTGTATGTATTTTCTAGCGGATTGTCTGGGATTATAATAATTTAGAACTCCATGGAAGTGTGATACTCCCTGAAGCAACTAATAACGCAGAGGCCCGGATGATCGGGGCACATATCACACTGAGTGGTGGTGTCCTTCCGTATCCCCCTCTTGTGACACGCTCTGCACTTTTTTTGGGTTCGTCCCTTCTTTCCAGTATGGGGGACCACACCTGGAAAGTGTTGGCCAGGGACGACCCGGGCGCCTCCAGTTCCTGAGGTACTCCGGCCTGCTTTTTCCCAGTCAGAAAAGATCAGGGCCTTGAGGACTGCCTCATAGAACTGAAGGAAAGTCTCTGTGCTGCCAGCGCTTCGGGATAGTACAAAAGCGTTGTACATGGCAACCTGTACCAAGTAGACTTTTTTGTACCATACCCGGGTTTTCCGCATGGCAATTTATGGCTTGAGGACTTGATCAGAGAGATCAACTCCTCCCATATACCGATTGTAGTCGACGATGCAATCGGGCTTGAGGAGCGTTGCCATGGTATCTCGCACAGAGACAGGGGTGACGCCGTACCATGGATTGTGGTCAGTATAAGGACATCCCTTTTGTCCTTATATCTGACCAGCAACAGGTTGTCACTGGTAGTGGCACGTGTCTGGGGATAGTTACCTGGAGGGGGGAGGTAGGGAGGCCGCGCTGATTTTTCCACACGGTCCCACAAGCGAACGTGGATCTGGCAGAGAGGGCCTGAAACAAGGGAATACTGGTATAAAAGTTATCCACGTAAAAGCGGTAACCCTTATTCAGCAGTGGGTGCAAAAGGTCCTACACGAGTTTCCCGCTAACAACCAGAGTGGGGCGACATTCTGGGGGTTCAATACAGGAATCTCGCCCCTCGTACACACGAAATTTGTAAGTGTACCCTGAGGTACTCTCACAAATTTTGTACATTTTGACGCCATACCTCGCTCGCTTAGAGGGAATGTATTGGCGGAAACTGAGTCTCCCCTTGAAAGCAACGAGAGACTCGTCAACCGCGACCTCCCTTCCAGGTACATAGGCCTCCACAAATTTAGCCCCAAAGTGATCAATGACCGGCCGTATTTTATACAACCGATCATAGGCAGGATCACCACCTCCATCTTATCCGTCGAAGACCTGCAGCGGACGGAAGGAACAGGAAACCCTGTAATCACTCAATGTTCAGAATTTAGACAAACAACTCATAACAAATGCAAATTAAGTGAGGGATGTATCTAATGTAATGATGGACGGGGCCTTTTACTGGAATACAGAATGATGATTACAGTTCATGTATATACACACACATATATATGTTTGATATGTGTGAAATGTACAAAATCAGCCGGTTACATCATATATCTGTACCTCTCTGTGTTTATAAATACAGTAGTGTTCAAAATTATTCAACCCCCAATGCTGTAAAGGGTTTTAGGGAATTTAGTGTACATTTGTAATTGGGTTCAGAATGAAATCTTACAAGGACTTTTTAAAGAACCAAATGCAACTAAAATGACATCAATTGTTTTTGTAATACAGTATTAAATGTTTTTTTTTGTGATTTCTTCATTGACACAATTATTCAACCCCTTAAAGACTACCACTCTTAAGAACAGAGGTTCATTCAAGTGTTTTCGATCAGGTATTGAAAACACCTGAGGATGTCAAGGAGCACCAATCAAGCATAATAAGCACCAATTAGGCAGATTTAACCACTTGCCGCCACGCTAACGCCGATGGGCGTCAGCGCGGCGGCTCTCTCAGGTCTCACTGCCGCCTATCGGCGTCATCTCGTGAGACCTGAGATTTCGCATGAACGCGCGCGCGTCGTCCGTGCGCGTTCATGTGATCGGAGCCGGGACAACTGAAACTACAGCCTGCCAGCGCTGATCATGCGCTGGCAGGCTGTAGATGCGGAAAAAAAAACGCATTTAAATCGCATATCAGACGCTGTTTTGTAAACAGCGTCTGATATGCCTGCTGTCTGCTCGTCTGGTGGTCCCTTTGTTTGGGACCACCAGAGGAAACAAAGGTAAAGTGCACCAATCACTACACACACCCTCCCCCACCCCCATCACTGATTAACCCCTGATCACCCATGTCACCCCCCTGATCACCGATGTCACCCCCCCTGATCACCCCCTGCACCCCCCCGTCACTAATCACCCCCCTACAGGCTCATTCAGACGTCCGTATGTGTTTTGCGGATCCATGGATCTGTGGATCCATAGATCTGCGGATCCATGGATCTACGGATCCGCAAAATACGGACATCGGCAATGTGCTTTCCGCATTTTGCAGATCCGCACAGAACTATATAGAAAATGCTTTTTCTTGTCCGCAATTGCGGACAAGAATAGGACATGTATTATATATTTGCGGAACGGAAGTGCAGACCCGGAAGCGCGGATCCGTAATGCCGGATCCGAGCGGGACAAAGTCTGTCCCCATAGAAATGAATGGGTCCACAATTCCGTTCCGCAAACAGAATTTCGGACGTGTGAATGGGGCATAAGGGTCCCTTATCACCGCCAGTTAGTTAGCTACTTGTTAGGTAGCTAGCGCCCAGGCCACCGCACCGCAGTCACTGATTTTGGCAGAGATTTTTTCATCCACATTGATCGATGCGAATGAAAAAATCTGTGCCGTTCATTTTATTTATTTTTTTCAGCCCAGAGGCTGAACGGAAAAAAAAAATCTCATTACCAGTATGCTCAATATAAGGAGAATCGCAGAAACTCCTAATGCTGGCCATACGTGTAATGATTGCGGAGACACTCAAATGCTAGGGCAGTACAAACACCTCACATGTGACCCCATTTTAGAAGGAAGACACCCCAAGGTATTCCGTGAGGGGTATGGTGAGTTCATGTAAAATTTTATTTTTTGTCACAAGTTAGTGGAATATGAGACTTTGTAAAAAAAAATATATATATATATCAATTTTTCGCTAACTTGTGCCAAAAAATGTTTTCTTCTGTGAACTCACCATGCCCCTCACGGAATACCTTGGGGTGTCTTCTTTCCAAAATGGGGTCACTTGTGGGGTATTTATACTGCCCTGTCATTTTAGGGTTCCTAAAGCGTGAGAATCCAAATACGTAAAAATGCCCTGTGAAATCCTAAAGGTACTCATTGGTTTTAGGGCCCCTTTGCGCATCTTGGCTGCAAAAAAGTGTCACACATGTGGTATCGCCGTACTCAGGAGAAGTAGGGCAATGTGTTTTGGGGTGTATTTTTATATATACCCATACTTTGTGTGAGAAATATCGCTGTAAACGACAACTTTTTACATTTTTTTATACAAAGTTGTCAATTTACAGAGATATTTCTCTCACCTAACATGGGTATATGTAAAAATACACCCCAAAACACATTGCCCTACTTCTTCTGAGTACGGCGATACCACATGAGTGACACTTTTTTGCAGCTTGGGTGCGCAAAGGGACCCAAATTCCAACGAGTACCTTTAGCTTTTACATGGCTGCTCACAATTTAGCCCCACCCAAAATGCCAGAACAGTACAAACACCCCACAAATGACCCCATTTTGGAAAGAAGACACCCCAAGGTATTCGCTGAGGGGTATTGTGAGTCCATGAAAAATTTAACTTTTTGTCAAAAGTTAGTAGAAAGGGAGACTTTGCGAGAAAAAACAATCAAAAATCAATTTCCGCTAACTTGTGCCAAAAAAAAAATCTTCTGTGAACTCGCCATGCCCCTCATGGAATACCATGGGGTGTCTTCTTTCCAAAATGGGGTCACATGTGGGGTATTTATACTGCCCTGGCATTTTAGGGGCCCTAAAGCGTGAGAAGAAAAATGCGTAAAAATGCCCTCCTAAAAGGTACTCATTAGAATTAGGGCCCCTTTGTGCACCCAGGCAGCAAAAAAGTGTCACACACGTGGTATCTCCGTACTCAGGAGAAGTAGGGCAATGAGTTTTGGGGTGCATTTTTACATATACCCATGCTGGGTGAGAGAAATATCTCTGTAAACTGACAACTTTGTATAAATTTTTTTTTAAAGTTGTCATTCACAGAGATATTTCTCACACACAGCATGGGTATATGTAACAATGCACCCCAAAACTCATTGCCCTACTTCTCCTGAGTACGGCGATACCACATGAGTGACACTTTTTTGCAGCCAAGATGCGCAAAAGGGCCCTAAAACCAATGAGTACCTTTAGGATTTCACAGGGCATTTTTACGCATTTGGATTCTCACGCTTTAGGGCCCCTAAAATGCCAGGGCAGTATAAATACCTCACAAGTGACCCCATTTTGGAAAGAAGACACCCCAAGGTATTCCGTGAGGGTCATGGCGAGTTCACAGAATTTTTTTTTTTTTGGCACAAGTTAGCGGAAATTTATTTATTTTTTATTTTTTTACAAAGTCTCATATTCCACTAACTTTTGACAAAAAATAAAATTTTACATGAACTCACCATACCCCTCACGGAATACCTTGGGGCGTCTTCTTTTTAAAATGGGGTCACATGTGAGGTATTTATCCTGCCCTGGCATTTTAGGGGTCTCTAAAGCCTGAGAAGAAGTCTGGAATCCAAATGCGTAAAAATGTCCTGTGAAATCCTAAAGGTACTCATTGGTTTTAGGGCCCCTTTGCGCACCCAGGCTGCAAAAAAGTGTCACTCATGTGGTATCACCGTACTCAGGAGAAGTAGGGCAATGTGTTTTGGGGTGTATTTTTATATATACCCATACTTTGTGTGAGAAATATCTCTGTAAATGACAACTTTTTAAATTTTTTTATACAAAGTTGACAATTTACAGAGATATTTCTCTCACCCAGCATGGGTATATGTAAAAATACACCCCAAAACACATTGCCCTACTTCTCCTGAGTACGGCGATACCACATAAGTGACACGTTTTTGCAGCTAAGATGCGCAAAGGGGCCCAAATTCCAACTAGTACCTTTAGGTTTTACATGGCTGCTCACAATTTAGCCCTGCCCAAAATGCCAGAGCAGTAAACACACCCCACAAATGACACCATTTCAAAAAGTAGACACCCCAAGGTATTTACTGAGGGGCATAGTGAGTCCGTCTGAGATTTTTTTTTTGCCAGAAGTGAGCAGAAATGGAAACTTTATTATTATTTTTTTTTCCTCAGAAAGTGTCATTTTCCGCTAACTTGTGAAAAAAAATGAAATGATACATGAACTCACCATGCCCCTCCGTGAATACTTTGGGGTGTCTTGTATCTAAAATGGTGTCATTTGGGGGGTATTTATACTTTCCTGGCATTCTAGCACCTGAAGAAACATGACAGGTGCTCAGAAAGTCAGAGCTGCTTCAAAATGCAGAAATTCACTTTTTTGCACCATAGTTTGTAAACGCTATAACTTTTACCAAAACCAATAAATATACACTTATTAGATTTTTTTTTATCAAAGACATGTAGAACAATAAATTTTCTGAAAAATTTATATAGAAATGTAGTTTAAAAAAAAAAAATTTACAACAGAAAGTGAAAAATGTCATTTTTTTGCAAAAAGGTTGTTACATTTTTATTAATAGCAAAAAAAAGTAAAAATGTCAGCAGCAATGAAATACCACTAAATGAAAGCTCTATTAGTGAGAAGAAAAGGAGGTAAAATTCATTTGGGTGGTAAGTTGTATGACCGAGCAATAAACGGTGAAAGTAGTGTAGTGCGGATTTGTAAAAAAGGGCCTGGTCACTAGGAGGGTACAAACCTGTGGTCTTCAAGTGGTTAAAAGGACTGTGATACTCAGCTCCTTCTAGACATTTACTGGTGTGTTTACAAACATGGTGAAGTCAAGAGAATGGTCCAGGAAGACAAGAGAAGAGGTGATTTCTCTTCACAGGAAGGGCAATGGCTATAAGAAGATTGCAAAGATGTTAAACATACCAAGAGACACCATAGGAAGCATCATTCACAAATTCTAGGCAAAGGGCACTGTTGAAACGCTACCTGGTCGTGGCAGAAAGAAGATGCTGACTTCGACTGCTGTGTGCTACCTGAAGCGCAAAGTGGAGAAAAGTCCCCGTGTGACTGCTGAGGAACTGAAAAAAGATTTGTCAGACGCGGGTACTGAAGTTTTAGCTCAGACAATAAGGCGCACACTGCGTAATGAAAGCCTCCATGCCAGAACTCCCAGGCGCACCCCCTTGCTGTCTCCAAAGGATAAGAAGAGTCGACTGCAGTATGCCAAAAGTCATGTGGACAAACCACTAAAGTTTTGGGATAGTGTTCTGTGGACTGATGAAACGAAATTAGAACTGTTTGGGCCCATGGATCAACGCTATGTTTGGAGGAGGAAGAACAAGGCCTATGAAGAAAAGAACACCTTGCCTACTGTGAAGCATGGCGGGGGGGTCAATCATGCTTTGGGGCTGTTTTTCTTCTACAGGTACAGGGAAGCTTCAGTGTGTGCAAGGTACCATGAATTCTCTTCAGTACCAGGAGATATTGGATGAAAATGTGATGCAGTCCGTCACAAATCTGAGGCTTAGGAGACGTTGGACCTTTCACAACAGGACAATGGTCCCAAGCATACCTCCAAGTCCACTAGAGCATGGTTGCAGATTAAAGGCTGGAACATTTTGAAGTGGCCATCGCAGTCACCAGACTTAAATCCGATTGAGAACCTCTGGTGGGACTTAAAGAAAGCAGTTGCAGCGCGCAAGCCTAAGAATGTGACTGAACTGGAGGCTTTTGCCCATGAAGAATGGGCAAAGATACCTGTAGATCGCTGCAAGACACTTGTGTCAAGCTATGCTTCACGTTTAGAAGCTGTTATAACTGGAAAAGGATGTTGTACGAAGTACTAAGATTGAATGTCACTTGGGGGTTGATTAAAACTGATAATGATGTGAGCTCAGAAAAGACATTTGTGGTTATTTCATTATAAATGTTATGTTATATTTGTCTGACTTACAAGTGTCTCTTTGATTTAATTGTAAACAAGATGACTGAAATGATCAAAATCAATGTCAAACTGGCCAAAACACTCAATTTCAGTGGGGGTTGAATAATTTTGAACACGACTGTATATATAGAGATGTATGATGTAACCGGCTGATTTGCTACATGTCATACCAGGTACTAAGTAATCATTTGTAAAGGAATGAAATACTTACCATATTTGCATAACTGTATATATAAATTACTCAGTGTTGGCAAGAGATACAAAAGTGATGTAAGCATTGTACCTGGGCATTTGCGGTCAAGGATCTCAGTGATCCACTCAGAGTGCCTCCTCTTCAGATCCGACCAGTGTTTTATTATGGCCAGTGTAGTGTGCCTCTCCTTACACTTCCTAAGGAGCTCCTTCCTTATCTCCCTCACTATCCTTTGCTTTTCCTCCTGGATCCGGGTCTTGCCCTGCTCCAACATGTCTAGAGGATAAAGATGCAAGCATATAATCCCAAATTTTATTATTACAAATATTGAAAATAATGTCCTCAACAACAAAAAGTATTTAAGTCTTTGAAGGGGAAATATTAGATGTAATGTTACCATTATTAGATCTGATTGTATTGAAATGGTATGTCTGTGGGGTCTGAGCAATCGGATATTGGCCAGCTGAGCAGAGATGTACCTGTCTAGTAAAGTGGCGGTACGGTATGGGTTGTACAGCTGTTTCGCCTCCCCGTGGTGCACCCTTTTCCTGACCAACAGGACACAAACTGTTATCTATAGACTGTGTGTGTGTGGTATATAGTTTGTGGCAGGTAAATGGATGTGTAATGTGCATATGAGATATATTTCTCTGCTTTCCATACATACATGCCACAGACATAGCAGTGTGATGTCACAGCAATACTTAGTGCACCAATCAGTAATAACTACTCATAACTACCTGATAAAATGTGAAGTTGTATGTATTGCGCAAAAATGTGTGCATTATTCACAATCGCGAATATATTAGAACACTCCATCTGCATATAAAGCTATTATTCTGCGATGCATGCGAAATGTAATCAAAAACACTGCTGTAATGTAAAATTACTTACAGTGATCAGGAGTTCTTCTTCACATTTGCGAAAGTTGCAGCCAACCATTTTTTTCCAGTCTCAGGAAACTTCTGGCAGTTTGAAAAATGTAACAAAACAAGGCCATGCCAGTATTGCGCATGCGCAATATGCATATATTCATTGCCGATTTTCGCAATCAAGAAAATAATTGGCGAATTTATGGCGAATATTCACTCAAAATTTCATGAAATATCGCAAATTCATATATTGCCCCTGTCGCTTATAAGTAATGGGTATATGTCAACCACCGACCTAACATACCGATTAACTATATTAATTTCCCTGTCACGGATGCAGTGCAGGTGTACCTCACACAAAAAATGGTTATATGTCACCCACTGAACTAACAGACGGATTAACTATATTAATTTCCCTGTCACTCTCCCTCACTTCAGCTGCCTTATATAGAGGCTGGGTCATATGATGCACCGGGCAATCATAGCCATGCCATTACTAGGCATGGATGTGATGGCTTCTAAGTGCCCACAGCTTAAAAGAATCTGAGTAGCTACTTATTTGTGTATTAGAACGTGGTGGACCTGGATTTCTATAGTGTGCATTTTTATTGTTACCCCTAGGATGTGATTGGGCCTGGGCAGTCTTTCTATGTTCTCAAAATCTTATCTGTCTGGAGTGGTAATCATGGATGTCCCTGAGGAGTTTACTACATTTCTTAGTGACCTCATTATACTCTTGCCTCCGGAAGTAGTGTCTCGTGGTAATGTGGATTTTGTTGTGATGTTTTCCTGATTGGTGCTGTTCCTTAAATATTCGTTTGATGTTCGAATTGATTCTTGACAAGTTAACTGGCGTTTAGTGATGAGTGCAGTCATCAAAGATTGGGAACATTTATCTATTGCATTGCTCTATTTATCAGTAAAGGTAATATTGTTGGCAAAAACAGGTTTGAAGGCTATTCATAGGTCCCTAGGATCAGGGCCGGGCCGACACAGACGCTGGGGAGGCTCCAGCCTCAGGGCGCTCCAGCCTCAGGGCGCAGGCGGGGGCCGGCCAGAGGGAGAGGGACTGACAGGGGGTAACCGCTCAGCGCTCCCTCCTGTCATTCCCTGATTGTAGCGTGACCGAGCTCTGTCCGGTCCGCAGGTACAGAGAGCATCAGTCTCCTGTACCCGGCCGGACTGACAGGAAGTGCACACACAGTTTGCACTTCGAGTCAGTTGGCTTGGTACAGGAGACAAAAGCTCCTCCTCCTGTACCCGCTGAGGCGCAGACCATGCAGAGCTCGGCCACGCTACAGCAGAGGTAGGAGGAGAGGAGGGGGAGAAGAAGGAGCATGACAACATGGGGGGGCAGAAAGCATGACAACATGGAGGGGGAGAAGAAAGAGCATGACAACATGGGGGAGGAAGAAAGACCATAACAACATGGGGTGGGGGAGAAGAAAGAGCATGACAACATGGGGGAGAAGAAAGTTCATGACAACATGGGGGCGGGGAGAAGAAAGAGCATGACAACATGGGGGCAGAAAGCATGACAACATGGGGGAGAAGAAAGAGCATGACAACATGGGGGGAGAAAGAGCATGAAAAGAAAGAGCATGACAACATGGGGGGGCAGAAAGCATGACAACATGGGGGTGGGAAGAAAGAGCATGACAACATGGGGGGAGAAGAAAGAGCATGACAACATGGGGGGAAAGAGCATGACAACATGGGGGAAAGAGCATGACAACATGGGGGGAGAAAGAGCATGACAACATGGCGGGGGAGAAAGAGCATGACAACATGGGGGGAGAAAGAGCATGACAACATGGGGGGGCAGAAAGAGCATGACAACATGGGGGGCAGAAAGAGCATGACAACAGGGGGGAGAAAGAGCATGACAACATGGGGGGCAGAAAGAGCATGACAACATGGGGGGCAGAAAGAGCATGACAACATGGGGGGCAGAAAGAGCATGACAACATGGGGGCAGAAAGAGCATGACAACATGGGGGTATAAAGAGCATGACAACATGGGGGTATAAAGAGCATGACAACATGGGGGGCAGAAAGAGCATGACAACATGGGGGGCAGAAAGAGCATGACAACATGGGGGTATAAAGAGCATGACAACATGAGGGGGCAGAAAGAGCACGACAACATGGAGGGTATAAAGAGCATGAAAAGATGGGGGAGAATGGCAGGGGGCAGAAAGAGCATGACAAGAAGAGGGGATTATGACAAGAGGAGGGAGAATGACAAGAGGGGAGAGCATGACAAATTACTATGTGGGGGCACTGCTGTGTGGTTGAGGGGTGTGGCGGACATTACTGTGTGGGGGGCAGTGTGGCGGACATTACTGTGTGGGGGGCAGTGTGGCGGACATTACTGTGTGGGGGGCAGTGTGGCGGACATTACTGTGTGGGGGGCAGTATGGCGGACATTACTGTGTGGAGGGCAGTGTGGCGGACATTACTGCGTGGGGGGCATTGTGGTGGACATTACTGTGTGGGGGACACTACAGTGTGGGGTGGCATTATACAAAAGCTCTGCAGATGCAACTCCCATGTATTGGGTCACCACAATTTGGGTGGTCATTTACTAAATGAACCCTGTTATGGGGAGAATCTG
This sequence comes from Bufotes viridis, assembly GCA_033119425.1. NCBI lineage: Eukaryota > Metazoa > Chordata > Amphibia > Anura > Bufonidae > Bufotes > Bufotes viridis. The sequence goes on from CM065592.1 coordinate 315,635,131, forward strand.
TGGATGACACATATTTGTCATCCACAGACACCCCCCACCCCCCCAAAACAGGGTTCATTTACTGAATAACCACCAATAAAAGAGGTGGGGGGGTCACATATGCTATTTCATAATGACAGCAGGGCCCGTGCAGTGACTGTATTCTACTACACCCCCCCCCCCCCCCGCTCACTGGATATCTCACTGATATAAATCACTATAGTTATATAGTTAAGATTATATACAGTGTGGGGTGGGGGGGTGTAGTAGAATACAGTCACTGCACGGGCCCCACTGGCGCTGTCATCAAAAAAGCAGATACAACCCCACAGCCTCACCCCTTGTATTGGGGGTCATTCCTACACGGACCCTGTTATGGGGAGGGGCGATCTGTGGATGACACATATGTGTCATCCACAGATTCCCCAATAACAGTGTCATCCATCAGAGATCCCCCATAGCAGTGTCATCCGCAAGTTGGAGGGGGGGGGGGCACTTGGGCAGCTCAGCCTCTGTTGGTGGTGGACCTTGTCCCAGCCCTGCCTAGGATTGATGTTAAGAGATAAATATTATGTTAAAAAATATCAATTTTGAAAAATGGTGACCTTGGTGAGGGAGGTAAGGGTGGCAAGTGTTTTGAGTTTATCTTGTGCACCCACCTCCCTGGTGAAGTAAGTAACCCTTTTCACCTGGGCCAAATAGCGTTCACCTTATACACTGTATTTATAACACTGATCTTATTGACTTATATTTATTTTATACTACTAAGCTGATCTATTTGTGATTGTTTAGTAATTGCAGGCTATCCATTAGTTAATTGTATGCTAGTCCTCTATTGATAATTATATCAACAACCATTAGCATACCTTCAAGTTACACATATGTGTGACTTGTCATTTCTTTCTGAACAGTTGGCACTTCACGCATCACAAATCTATTAGTATTAAAGGGAGGTCCAATATATTGCCACGTGCATCTTGTTCAGCTGCTGCAACATTCATAGTTAATCCGTTACATTACTGATACAGTTACTGTACACTATGGCAAAAATGTTGCTGTAGCTGGCATAAGTTGCAACAAAAGAAGGGGGAGGAAGGGTAGCAGCCGCAGCAACAGGCCAGAGCTGTCACTGTCATTCAATAGTCGTGTTTTGACCAACAATTCAACTGTACTGGGATGGTTGACCTGCTCTTCAACATCATCTCAAGTGACAACAGATACAGACAGACTGAAATCGGTGGGTTCCTTTGACAGCACACTTAGTTGGCATGGCCCAGGAACTGCCTTCATCTGCCCTCATCTGTCCTTGAACCTGTCTCTTGTTTTTGGTGCTCCTTCTGCTCGCTAAGTATTTTATGCTGCTGTCTCGGCTCCGTTTTTCAGCAAGGATGAACTTTGTGAGGGCAGTCAGCAATTACAGGCCAGCACAGACTTGAAGGAGAGGTCCACAGTGGACTCCTCTTGGCATGCAACTACCATTGATGACAGTCTGGTGGGAGCACATGTTGCCAGAGTTCAGGAACGTGTGCAATAGACAGGTGAGGGTGACATGAGTGACGACCAAACAGATGTAGATGATGATGTTGCTGTGGAAGCCAGGTGAAGAGGGTTCATCAGCAGGGGGTGAGGGTGGAAGCAGTGGCGGATTATAATTGGGGCGTTTGGGTCGGTCGCCCCGGGCCCGGCATCGCTGGGGGGCCAAGCGCCGACCCGAACACCCACGTACTGCGGCGGGGCATGGGAGCGTATAGTTCCCTGCCCTGCCGCCTATCACCGCCATAGGCTTCAGGCCTAGTAGGCCTGAGGCCTGTGTGGTGGTAGAAGCCCGGCGTGCATGATGACAACATCGTGCGGCGCGCGTGATGACGTCATTGTGCGCCTGTATGGTGGCGCTCGCGCACGCTCTGATGTACGCGCGCCTGCCACACCATTCAGCATACAGGTAAGTATTACCTTTTTTTTTTATGTGTATGTGCTAACTTGGGGGGGGGGGGAGAAGAGGAGATATTAAGGGACAAATTAGTTAATGGATGGCAGCTGTGGGGGAAAATTAATGGATGGCAGTGTGGGGGCAAAATAATTAATAAATGGCAGTGTGGGGCAAATTAATGGATGAGAGTGTGGGGGCAAACTAATTAATGGATGGCAGTTCTGGGGGCAAATTAATTAATGGATGGCAGTTGTGGGGGCAAATTAATAGATGGCAGTGTGGGGGCAAATTAATTAATGGATGGCAGTGTGGGGGCAAATTAATTAATGGATGGCAGTGTGGGGCAAATTAATTAATGGATGGCAGTGTGGGGGAAATTACTGTATGGGGCAGTGTGGGGGAAATTACTATATGGGGCAGTGTGGGGAAATTACTGTATGGGGGCAGTGTGGGGAAATTACTGTATGGAGGCAGTGTGGGGAAATTACTGTATGGGGGCTGTATGGGGGCTGTATGGGGGCAGTGTGAGGGATATTACTATTTGGGGGCAGTGTGGGGAAATTACTGTATGGGGGCAGTGTGGGGAAATTACTGTATGGGGGCAGTGTGGGAAATTACTGTATGGGGGCAGTGTGGGAAATTACTGTATGGGGGCAGTGTGGGGAAATTACTGTATGGAGCAGTGTGGGGAAATTACTATATGGGGGCAGTGTGGGGAAATTACTGTATGGGGGCAGTGTGGGGAAATTACTATATGGGGGCAGTGTGGGGGATATTACTATATGGGGGCAGTGTGGGGAAATTACTGTATGGGGCAGTGTGGGGAAATTACTGTATGGGGGCAGTGTGGGGGAAATTACTGTATGGGGGCATTGTGGGGGAAATTACTGTATGGGGACAGTGTGGGGGAAATTACTATATGGGGCAGTGTGGTGGAAATTACTATATGGGGGCAGTGTGGTGGAAATTACTATATGGGGGCAGTGTGGGGGAAATTACTATATGGGGGCAGTGTGGGGGAAATTACTATATGGGGGCAGTGTGGAGGAAATTACTATATGGGGGCAGTGTGGGGGAAATTACTGTATGGGGGCAGTGTGAGGGAAATTACTATATGGGACAGTGTGGGGGAAATTACTATATGGGGACAGTGTGGGGGAAATTACTATATGGGGACAGTGTGGGGTATTGGGGGACATTATTTTTGGGGACACTATACAGGTATTATTACCTGGAGCACAATATAGGGTGTTGTTATTATTATTGGGGGCCCTCTAGGGGACATTATAACTGCTGTAGACACTATAGGGACCTTTGGGATAATTTATAAAGCTGGTGTAAAGTAGACCTGGCTTAGTTGTCCATAGCAACAGATTCCACCTTTCATTTTTAACAGCTCCTCTGGAAAAGGAAAGGTGGAATCTAATTGGTTGCAATGGGCAACTAAGCCAGTTCTAATTTACACCAGTTTGATAAATGACCCCAATTATGAGAAATCTAATGTGTCTGTGTAACAAACTCTGTAGAGACAAGATGCGGCTGAAAGAATTAGTCATGGCAGTCTGGGACAGACGGAGGAGAAGAGGAAAGAGAAGATCTACATGACAGGAGAAGTCCCTGGATGTAAGAGGTATGTGGTGCTGTATCCTCACTGCTGTGACCTGCGTCTCATCTTCTCCTCCAAGTCTTTATCATAATCATATGTATTTTAAATTTGGCAACTTAAACTTTAATTTTTCACCTGCAGCCCTATGTAACAGCCCAGATACCAGTGATAACTCTCTGTGTGCAGATAATGTTGTACATGTTCCCTGCAGTCCTATGTAACACCCCACATAACAGAATACATCACTGTGTTATGTGGGGTGTTACATAGGACTGCAGGTAACATCTATGACATCTGTACACAGAGAGTTATGAGATGGTGGGGGTCAGACTCCTGTTTGAGGAGACAGTGATGTTCCAGTGAGCACCACAGCCTCTTTGCTCCTTACCAAGCACAGCGCTGTCCATTTGACAGCACTGCGCTTGGTATTGCAGCTCAGCCCCAATCACTCAGATGGGACAGAGCTGCACCTCGGCCACGTGAACGATGAATGTGACATCATATGGCCTAGGAAGAGACTGTGACGCTCACAAAGCACCGCAGCCTCTTCACACAGAAAAAAAACCTGAAACCTAAAATGGAGTGGGGGGGGGGCCCAAGTGGGGGGGGGGGGCAAGTTGGGTAGACAGCCCCGGGCCTATCATGCACTTAATCCGCCCCTGGGTGGAAGCATGCCTGTGAGACAGCAGGGTGGAATCAGTGGGAGATCTGCAGTCCCTCCTTTTCCATGTAGTTGGCTCTGAAATTTCAGAGAACTCATGGCTTGTGCCATCAGTACTTTTCCAAAAAAGCTGTACCAACCCTGCCTATGTACGTTAAGCAGAAAATGGGCCAGTCCTTGGGCCTCTCCGTGTGACAGTAGCAACTTACCATGCAAAACACACCCTCCTTGAGCTGCAAAGGCTAAATGCTCTTCCCTAGTTTCGCTTGATGTGAGACATTTCCACCTGTTGGAACTCCACATTCCATATGTTAGACTGCCTGTACGAGCAGAGGAAGGCAGTCAACGATTTCTTAAAGGGAGACTGTCACCTCATTTTCACCAAAACAACTAATAACACTGCCAAGATTGCAAATGCTTTCCAAGCATACCTGTGTGCACTTTGTGTCTGTATTCCATGTCCAGGAAAAGCACTTTTATTCTGCTGAAAAACAGCTCCCAAATGCCCAGCTCTGCTGCTCCAAGTGCCCAAAGCAGGTGCACACAGGTATGCTTGGAATGTGTCTGCAATCTTCTGTCATACAGTGCTCTTAGATATATTGGTGAAAAAGATGTGACAGACTCCCTTTAATGTATCAAATGGACAGGTCTACTCCCAGTGTAACTTCCATGTTATACAGTGGCAGCTCATGTGTAAAATGTGTCCTTTGCTCAGGCCCTTTGAGGAGGACAGTTCATTTGTCAGTCGGCAGAAACAGAATGAATGATGTAATTCCACTCCATGTCCTGCAGAGGATGCTAAGAAATCTGATTGGCGAAGAGACAGAAGATGTGGTGCCTACATCTCAAGCTAACCTAAGCCCTGAGGAGTATGAAATGGAGGAGGACATAAATGCCCATACATTTTATAGACAACCAAGTGACAGGAAAAAAGCAGGAGGAGCATGAGGAGCTGGAGGGCACTGACGAAGATGACGCAGATGACTCTGACAGACCGTGGCAGTATGCAGTGGAGATGCATGCAGGGAGGCCCTCCAAGTCACTTGCGCAAATGGCCAGATGCATGCATGTTTTTGTAGTGACAGCCGCATTGCCTACGAGTACCATCAGGAACGTCTGACCAGTGGGACACCCCGCTCCAGTGCCATTGCTGGGGGCAAGAGCAGCACCAGCCACATATGCAGCAACTTCAGTCTGAAGTCTCTGATCAGCAGTTTTCTTCAGCCGCCTACTAAAGAAATCACCAGCAGGTGCTGGCATACTTAGACTGCACCCTGTAACCTATAATCCAAAATCCCCTGGACTACTGGGCATGCAAACTTGAATTGTGGCAGTAACTGGCCAAGTTTACCATCGGCATGCTTTCCTGCCTGGCCCGTAGTGTGGCATCAGAATGGGTGTTCAGTGCAGCAAGGGGCATAGTTACTCCTAAGGCCTCTTTCACACAGCCGTCACGTTTGACGCCCGGATAAGAAGTGAGTGCGTTGTGGGAAAATGCGCGATTTTTCAGCGCGTGTGCAAACTTTGTAATGCGTTTTGCACGCGCGTGCGAAAAATCAGCATGTTTGGTACCCAGACCCGAAGCCGGACTTCATCACTGAAGTCCTGTTTCGGGTTGAGTATTCTGTAGTTTTTATTATTTTCCATTATAACATGGTTATATGGGAAAATAATAGTATTCTAAATACAGAATGCTATGTTAACAGGGCAATAGAGGGTTAAAAATAAAAAATAAATGAACTCACCTCCGCCCATTGATCGCGTAGGTGGAAGGAACATCTTCTATCTTCATATCTTTTGGTTGAAGGAACTTCGGTGATGTCACTGGGTCACATGGTCCAATCATGGAAGCTTTTGAGTGGACCATGTGACCCAGTGATGTCACTGAAGGTCCTTTACCCAGCAGAATGAAGAAAGAAGAATGATCCCGGCACCTACGCGATCAAGAGGATGAGGTGAGTTCATGTTTTTTTTTATTTTTAACCCTCTCTTCCCCTTTTTACATAACATTCTGTAATTAGAATGCTATTATTTTCTCTTATAACCATGTTATAAGGGAAAATAATAAAGATCGAGTCCCCATCCAGATCGTCTCCTAGCAACCATGCGGGAAAATCGCACCGCATCCGCACTTGTTTGCGGATGCTTGCGATTTTTCCGCAGCCCCATTCACTTCTATGGGGCCTGAGTTGCGTGAAAAATGCACAAAATAGAGCATCCTGCGATTTTCACGCAATGCAGAAGTGATGCGGGAAAATCACCGCTCATGTGCAAAGCCCCATAGAAATGAATGGGTCAGGATTCAGTGCGGGTGCAATGCGTTCACCTCGCGCATTGCACCCGCGCGGAAAACTCGCCCGTGTGAAAGGGGCCTAAAAGAACTCTCCTTTTCTACCAAAATGTTGAGAGATCAACCTTCATAAAGATGAATTAGATGAAACCAAGAATTCCAGACGCCGGTACCTGATGCATCAGAATAGATCATACTGCCACCAATGACGATACTGTAGTGTGCTGCCACACCAGAATATTCTGCAAAATGCGCCATTACTTCTGGCCACATGCTGCTGCCACCATTCTGATGCCGCCACTCGCCTGATGCCCCCCGCCCGCTGCCTCTACTGCCATTACTACAATGGGGCTTCGTGGCCTACTGATATGTACATGTTAAATTTTTAAAAGGATATGCATGCCACTGGGCCTTGCTATATCACTGCTGTTGTTGGGTTCTGCTTCTACTTTCATCTGTCACCATCTGTGCTGTATGCCACTGCTGCCTTTGTCATGGGGCGCCTATTGTCACTGTCACTGCTGCTGCTTCCCTTTCCCACTCTATTATGGGGCCACTATTGTCCTTGTAACTACCACTGCTGTTGTACCCCATCTTCCTATTTGTCTTTGTTGACACTACCATTTCTTCCATCAGATTTCCATACTTTCCATATTTCCATACATTTTATCTCTGTTTTGGACCGACCCCTGTTTTTTGGCTGACAAATACTGATCAAATACTGATCAAAAATACTGACCAAGTACTGACCGTGTAAAAGAGGCGGCATGCAAGACTTTTTTCCTTGTTAACAAAACTGATTTCAGACATACATGGCCAAAACAGATGCAAATTGAGCACAAGGCCTCTTTCACAGGGTCAGTATTTTGCATCAGTATTTGTAAGCCAAAAGCAGGAGTGGGTCCAAAACAGAAGAGATGCAAATATTTCTAGTACTTGTTATCTCTGTTTTAGACCCATTCCTGGTTTTGGCTTGCAATTACTGTTCAAATACTGATGCTAAATAGTGTCTAAAATACTAACTGTCTGAAAGAGGCTTTATTGTTGCTCAAAATACATTTTCTTTTATTTGTTTTCTGTACTTCTGATGAATCAGAAAAACAGAAAAGTAAACAGTGATGTGAACACAGCCTTACTGCACTCTGTCATGGGACCACTATTGTCACTAGTACTGCCACTACTGCCGCACTCCCCACTGTGTCATAGGGCCACTACTTGAATCTTGGGGCACTGCACAGTTAAGTCCATTGTGATAAATTAGACCTGATGGTAACAGTGACCTGTAATAGTGATGCACATTAAATCTACAGCTAACAGGAGAGATTAAAAAGCATGTGTTTGCACTGCCACAACATGCATTAAAATAACTTTTTTTTTTCTCTCCACTACTTTATTGGCGCTGCCTCCATTCTATTATTTTCCACTAAGGAGCCATTTGGGCACAACTCCTGCACAGGCACTCACAGGTTTTTGGCTTTACTGAAGGGTTCTGTATGCTTTACTTTTTGTTTAACAGAAGGGATTAGCTATGGACTTTGGTGCACTGCACAATGATGTAGATGGCGATTAACTATCAATGTGGGTGCACTAGAATGTAATGCACATAGCGATACACTCTCCTTCCCTGCAGTTTAACTTCCAAGCCTTCACACTGAGATTGGGCCACCAATTGGGATGAATATGATTAGGCAGAGTGACCTGGGTATACCTGATTTATTGCGATTAGTTCGTAACAAATAGAATTTCTTGTCGATGTTCGGCGAATCGGCCAACTTGAATTTGTCAGAGCTTCGCTCATCTCTAGTGGCAAGTTTTGCTCCTCCCTCATCTGTCACCTTTATATTTGCTTTTTTTCTTGTAGGATGGATCCACTTTGCATTTTCGACATGTGATAAAAGGTATCAAAGTTGTGGTGGTGTGTAACATCATTGTGGCCATCATGTCGTCATGTAAGCCATGGTGGGAAACCCTAAAATATAAATTGTGGAGGAGGTACTTTCTGTGGAGGTGCAATCTGGTGTCTGTGGGTCTCTCAAAGCTGGTATAGGCAGTGATGGAATAAATATAGGAACCACACAGGCTGTTTCAGAAGTGGATACATCATAAACTTAAAATTGTAACCAACTGCTGTCATAAAGGTAGTGGTCAGAGTACTCCTACCAATGGATTGTACGTTAGGGTGCTGTCCTGAAAACATCATCTCATCCAATCATTTTAACACATTGGATAAATCATAAGATTTGAAAGAATAGAGAGATATGGTTCCAAGTGGGGTTGTGTCCTAAGAGATCTCACTGTTGGTATTGGTCTTTTTTGTAGCTGGAACAGATGTAGCCAATGTCATTCTATTGAATATATGAACTTCACTATGGTAGGAACCTTGATCCACGGACCTGCTGATGTTTGTATTTTTGGGTGGCTATTATGGTCATTATCACATTGATTTTTGTTGTTACAAGAGATTTATTCTCTCGTAAGAGTACATATATGATATAGATGTTGACCCCTAGCGTGTTCTGATTCAGGAGGAGATGAACATTCAGTAAGGCCATAATTGGTTTCTGAACTGGCAGACCAATCCCTGCTTTTTCCTTATTTGTGATTAATTGTATCACTGTTACGTTTACCAGCTTTTTTGTTAATTAGTTTATACTCAATTTTTTTTACCATGATTTCCAGTGGTTTTGGTAAGGAAATGATAATCTATGTGATCATGGTGTTTATACAAGATTTGTAATAAGTCATTGATTTTAACTGTAAAGTTATTACAAATCACTTTCCTTTTTCTAGAATGTGCTGCATTACTCCTGCCGAGCACATCTCAAGATGATATTCCCATTTGTTACAAAATTTGTGATTTAAATACCAAATGCAGACCCCGGGGGAAATATTTTCAGACAGATACAAATCAAGAAAACGACAGTCAATGCTCTGTTGAGCTTCAAGTTTCAAAAGATTTTCCAATAACAGAAAGGTATCGGCCATAATTTTAGTCTGTTCTTTACAATAAGATGTACTCACGATCATGGATTGTGTAGTAGAAGAGGTTATTCCAGTCATATGTTGATTTCAAGGTATCTAGGGCCACAGTCTAGTCTGTGATGAAACTGATCATACTGCAGTTTAGATGCAAGATATATTCCAGATGCGAGGAGGATATAGAATGGTCATAGGTACAATTTGTAAATGTTCCAGAGGCTCAGAGTGTTTCAGAAGCAGAGCTCTTTCCTCACATAGGTCATCAGAGATAATGAGTGTAGGGAAGTGCAGCTGCCAGTACAAGGAGTTCACATCCCAGAAAGTAGAAGGATACCCAGCCCAATAAACCAGAAGTCCACCCGGCAAAGACAATCGCTTTAAGAACAAGAAAAAAACACAACGTTGCAAGCACAATAATGCCAATACACCAGTAGGGGGTGGGAGGACACTGTAGGTATTGTGCTTACGTTTAGGACTTGTGCATATCCCAGGTACAACTCAGATTAGGGCAGGTAGATTATAAGATCCAGCTGCTAAACCGTACCCTGGGCTGACAGGAGAAATTGTATATGGAACCAGGGAAAACAGGTAATGGGCTGGCACTGCTGGCAGAAGGTACTTCAAGCTGATCCAGAAGGTTTTGAATTAAGTTTGCCTTTATTGGCTTTGCATTTCCGCACTGAATCAGCACCTTCCTCAGGCTATCCAATTGCACATGTCTGTGTTTTTCTTACAAACCTGTTGCAATGCTTCAACACTTTATAATTGTACAAATAAGCGTATTTTCCAGCATCACGTGTAGCATATAGTTTGCAAACTGTGTCAAATTATGCATTTTTTTAAAAACAACTATTTAGTTTACCTAACCTGTTGTATTGGTCTGCATCACAGTTGCTGAATATAAATGCTTTTTTTGTCTGTATACGATCCACATTTTTGGGGGTCAGATTTGGACCCATTCACTTCAGTAGGGGTGCAGTCCGCATCTGTATGTCCATTCCGTGACTCCCACAAAAAAATAGAACATGTCCTATTATTGGCTATTTTATGAAGAATGATAGGACTGTTCTATAGATGGCAGGACATCTGTTCTACAAAATGGGGAGTGCACAGATCCGCGACTTGTGGACCACAAAAATGACTACAGCTGTGGGCATGAGCCCTAACCCTAGGTTCAGACCTGAGCGTTCTAAAAACGCGCGTTTTACGCGCGTTTTTGTCGCGCATATTTCAGCGCGTTTTTGCAAATAGGAAACGCGCATTCGTACGCGCGTTCTTGTGATTGACTACTGTGGTGTCAATCACAAAACACGCGACAAACGCCCCAAAAAAAGCTCAAGTACTTGTTTATGCGTCGGGCGTTTTACAGCGCGTTCAAACGCGCTGTAAAATGCTCAAGTGAGAACCAGGGCCATAGGAAAGCATTGATTTTCATGTGTTGAGTGTTTTACAGCGCGTTTGAACGCGCTGTAAAACGCTCAGGTGTGAACTTAGGGTAATTGTGGACTCTGTTGGTACAGACTGCAAAGCTGTGTCAGACCTAGGGCAAGCTGGGGTATTCTTTGTCTCCAGAGTGCCACCCGCTATTGTATTGGACTCTGTCCAAGTACACATTTTTTTCTAAAAAATTAATGAAAATTGTGTTCCAAAATATCTGTTTAACCAAGTCATGTGTCTTACCTAAAATACATTGAATTAGAATCTGTCCAAGGGGCAATTTTTTTTCTTTCTTTTAAAAAGTAATGCAACTTGTTATCCATAAAAATCCATGAATCAGAATTATGTGCCTTACCCCAAATGTACATTGTATTGGACTCCAATGTGAGGTTTCTTTAAAAAAAAAAAAAGTTAAGTAATTTGTTTTCCTGCGATATATTGTACTGGACTTTGTCCAACTGAGGCATTTCTTTCTAAAAAAATATATAAAAAATTGTCTTGTCTTCCAAAAGACCTATATCTAAAAGCAGCATAGCTTGCTCTACTACAATGTTTGTTTAACTCCCATTCACTACGATTGGAGTTACCAAAATAGTTGAGAGCCAGCCTGCTCGGCTGTTTCCGTAAGTCTGGCCATCTGGGGCCAGCATCTAGCCCATCTCATCATTGAAACAGTCTCTAGTCTTCCAAAAAATCCATTTTCTCTAGTGTGCTATATCAAATTTTGCTTCTAATGTTCACCAACATTGTTTAAAATTGTTGTGTTCACAAAATTGAAAAGTGTCACTGAGTTTCCTGTCTTCACCAACATTGTTTAACATTGTCTAGTCCTCCAAAAAATCTATTCTCCCCAGTGTGCTGGCATATACCAAACCATCACTGTCTGCAAACTCTGCTTTGTCTAACTGAAACATTTTTTTCTGAAAAATTGTCTTGCATTATTTCTTTAAAAAAGCCAGCTGTGCCTTGTACTTTAATAGTATATCACAAAATCCAGAAATGGTGAGCCCCCCGTGCCCTAATGGAAGAAGGCTGAAGATGTAGTCAGGAAAATAAAATATTAAATTTTCTTTGAACCCCTTAAGGACGAGGCCATTTTTAACTTTAAAATGCTTTTACTTATCCAGGCCATTCTGAGATTGTTTTCTCGTCACATATTGTACTTCATGACAGTGTTAAAACTGAGTCAAAAAATTTCATTTTTATTTATAAAAAATACAAAATTTACCAAAAGTTTGGAAAAATTAGCAAATTAGCAAATTTCAATTTCTCTACTTTTATAATAGATAGTAACAACATCAAAAATAGTTATTACTTTACATTCCCCATATGTCTACTTCATGTTTGGATCATATTGGGAATGCTATTTTATTTTTTGGGGATGTTAGAAGGCTTAGAAGTTTAGAAGCAAATCTTGAAATTTTTCAGAAAATTTCCAAAACCCACTTTTTAAGGATCAGTTCAGGTCTGAAGTCACTTTGTGGAGATTACATAATAGAAACCACCCAAAAGTGACCCTATTTTAGAAACTACACCCCCCAAGGTATTCAAAACTGATTTTACAAGCTTTATTAACCCTTTAGGTGTTCCACAAGAATTAATAGAAAATGGAGAAGAAATTTCAGAATTTCACTTTTTTGTCAGATTTTCCATTTTAATAATTTTTTTTCAGTAACAAAGCAAGGGTTAACAACCAAACATAATTAAATATTTATTGCCCTGATTCTGTAGTTTACAGAAACACCCTATATGTGGTCGTAAACTGCTGTACGGGAACACAGCAGGGCGCAGAAGGAAAAGAATGTCATACAGCTTTTGAAGGCAGATGTTGCTGGATTGTTTTTTTAACACCATGTCGCATTCAAAGCCCCCCTGATGCACCCCTAGAGTAGAAACTCCCAAAAAATTGCCCCATTTTGGAATCCACGTGATAAGGTGGCAGTTTTGTTGCTACTATTTTAGGGTACATATGATTTTTGGTTGCTCTGTATTACACTTTTTGTGTGGCTAGGTAACAAAAAATAGCTATTTTGGCACCGTTTTTATTTTTTGTTATTTACAGTGTATGTGTACTTGTTTTAGTTATTTGTTTCAGTTTTACATAATAAAGCATTTCTGTAAAAAAATCATGTTTTAGTGTCTCAATATTCTGAGAGCCATAGTTTTTATATTTTTGGGGCGATTGTCTTAGTTAGGGTCTGATCTTTTGCAGAATGAGATTTTGGGGCAAGTATGACTTTTTGATCGCTTGGTATTACACTTTTTCTGATGTAAGGTGACAAAAAAAATGGCTTTTTTTACACCGTTTTTTTTTTCTACCTGAGAGGTTAGGTCATGTGATATTTTTATAGAGCAGGTTGTTACGGACGAGGTGATACATAATATGTCTACTTTTTTATTTATTTAGGTTTTACACAATAATATCATTTTTGAAACAAAAAAAAAAAACATGTTTTACTGTCTCCATAGTCTGAGAGACATAGTTTTTTCATTTTTAGGCGATAGTTTCAGGTTGGGTGTTATTTTTGCGGGATGATATGACGGTTATATTGTCACTATTTCGGGGTGCATATGACTTTTTGATCGCTTGCTATTACACTTTTTGTGATGTAAGGTGACAAAAAATTGCTTTTTTTACATCGTTTTTATTTTTTATTTTTTTCGGTGTTTACCTGAGGGGTTAGGTCATGTGATATTTTTATACAGCAAGTTCCTACGGACGAGTCAATATCTAATATGTATACTTTCTTTTTATTTACTTACGTTTTACACAATAACAACCCTTTTGAAACTAAAAAAATCATATTTTGGTGTCTCCATATTCTGAGTGCCATAGTTTTTTTTAATTTTTTTGGCGATTGTCTTAGTTAGTTAGTTATTTTTCTCGGGATGAGATGACAGTTTTATTGGTATGCTTTTGGGGTGTGTATGACTTTTTAATGGCTTGGTATTATACTTTTTGTGATGTAAGGTGACAAAAAATGGCTTTTTTTACACTTTTTTTTTTTTCACGGTGTTCACCTGAGAGGTTAGTTCATGTGATATTTTTATACAACAGGTTCTTACAAACGCGGCGATACCTAATATCTCTACTTTCTTTTTATTTTTTTATGTTTTACACAATAACATCACTTCTGAAACAAAAAAAATTATATTTTAGTGTCTCCATAGTCTGAGAGCCATAGTTTTTTTATTTTTTGGGCGATTGTCTAGTGTAGGGGCTTATATTTTGCGTGATGAGGTGACTGTTAAATTGGTACTATTTTGGGGGGCATACACATTTTTGATCGCTTGCTGTTGCACTTTTAGTGATGTAAGGTGACAAAAAAATGGCTTTGTTAAATCATTTTTTTTTACGGTGTTTAACTAGGGGCTAGGTCATGTGACATTTTTATAGAGCCGGTCGATACGGATTTGGCGATACCTAATATGTCTACTTTTTTTTTACTTTATTTTGGGAAATGGGCGGTTTCTTTTTTTTTACTTGAAACTTTTAATTTTTTTTCTTTAAACTTTATTTTTTTAACTTCTTTTTTCTCTTTATGTTTTTTCCCTCTATGCGACTTCAAGATTTCAGGATCTGATCCCTGTTTCAATACAGCACAGTACATCTGTATTGTGCTGTATTGAACTGTTAGTGTCTTACACTGCAAGACGCTAACAGTTGCCTAGGAGACCCAGCCCTGGGGCTGGATCTCCTGGGCTTCTGTAGCTGGCAGTGCCGATGCCTGTTCAAGTCATCGGGGCTTCCACAGCAACCATCGGGTCCCCGTCACCGCAGCACGGGAACTCGATGAGGATGTAGAAACTGCCGCAAACTTCCTGTATGCCGCGGTCAGCGTGACCGCGGCATACAGGGTGTTAATACGCCGGCATCTGTGTTTTTACCGATGCTGGCGGATACAGCAGGGGTCTGGCTGTCAGAATCAGCCGGGCCCCTGCTGCTGATCGCGGCAGGAGGTGGAGGGCAGCCGGTTAACCCTAGGACGAGAATGCTCGTCCTAGTGCATTAAGTAGCCATAAGTTAGGACGAGTATTCTCGTCCTAGGTCCTGGAGGGGTTAACAGAAAGCAGGAATAAAACAAAATGATTGATGTCACGTATTGCCACAGACATACTTTTTCGTCTGGTCTAAGAATTAGGACATAACCCACACACTGGAAGTTTCCTTTATATAGCCCAGTTATTTGTTCGACTACTTGGTTTAAGGTCAACGTGCGCAAGTTCATAACATTCTTACTTTGTATAAATAATCTCTGTAATTCTCTGTGTATATCTGCTTTACAGTTTCTTACAAGTGAAGCCATGAATAATGTACACTCATTCAAGAATATAAATAATTCACAAACGATTCATAATAGTGTATGCAAAGCAATTCAATACTTACGGGTCAACCTTTTAACCCCTTCACGCATTTGGACATAAGTGTATGATGAAAAACATAAAGTAGACATATGGGTAATGTAAAGTAATAACTATTTTATGAAGTATCACTATCCGTCTTAAAAGCAGAGAAATTCTAATTTTGAAAATAGCGAATTTTTCCAAATTGTCTGCAAAGTTTGGTTTTTTTTATGCATAAAGGTAAAATGTATTTACTCGAATTCACTAACATGAAGTATGATGTGTCCAGAGAAAACAGTCCAAACTTATTACCATGTCAGATTTGAAAAATGGGGCTCCGGCATTTGGTCCAAACTGGCTGTCTCGCTTGAAGGGGTTAATTAGTGATGTGGTAAATAAATAAAATTTCTAGTTCATTTATGTAAAAAGAAATTAATTGCATTGTTTGGTGGTCAACGGTAACAGAACTGCAGCCAAGTCCCCTTTTTTTGTAACTGATCCCTGTGACCCTGAACCGATGCCCAGTTCAGCTGGTGGTAAGATTGCAAAATTGTGCCATTCTAGGTCGTGCGTCTCTATCAGCTGTGGCAGGGCATGTGGGGAGATGAGAACTGGAAAGGCCAACTACGTGTTCATATCTTCCAGGTCAGAGAGCACAGAGCTTGACCCATGGAGCTGTAAGCCAGTGCACCCATGTGTTGGGGGCCATTGAATTAGAGCCGTCCTCAAGACGAGGCAGGGGAAACAATCATTTTAAATTGCGACCGAACTTCGGAGGTGGAAGTTAATGGGCTATTATTTAATAATACCTATTAAATAATAATGACAAAGATAGATAACTACTGTAAGGGAGATTATGCAGCATATGCCCCATTTCATATTAAAAGAAGATTATTATAATCATTGAAAATTTTTTCATGTAAATGCATTGGTCTAAATTGAAAAAATATATAACATAAGTCCCCAATTTAATGATCAGTTACAAAAAAAGTGGACTTGGGTTCAGTTCTGTTATCACGCTATTAGTTTCTTTTTAGATAAATGAATTGAGCATTTTTTTAAATTTACTGCATTGCTCATTAGTCCCTTCCAGCTTTGGTTGAACCAGGCACCAACACAAAGTCTGGCAGTGGTTGTATGGTTTGTCAGATAGCTTACTCGTCTCCAATCAGTTTCGCTACAACAAGGAAGAAATAGCTAAAATGTTACCATTATCTATTGTAAACGGTGGATCATGTTTATTTATATATATATATATTGTGGTAAGGTGCAAGGTGTCATTTGCGATGGCAGGTACGTGTCACCGAGGTTGCTGGCCTCGGTGAGGTGAGAGCCGGGTTTTTGTCTGCAGCAGCTAGTGCTGTTTGACTCTTTTAAATAGCATGGCTGCAAAGCCGATCCGGGCCGGCTCTTACTGGGAGCAGCTAAAGAGTAGGGTGGGTGGCTGCTCCCCACGGTCCAGTCCGAGTTTTGGGCTGGGTATAAAACACAGCCATCAGCTGTGTCTGTGTGTGATTATCCTGGAGCCTGCTAACAGGACTGAGGAGTTCTCTGTGCTGGAGGACGGAGCTCAGCAAGGTGGTGTTTCCCTGCAAACTGAAGGAGGAATCGCCTGCGGCTGAACCGACTGCTAGGTGTGAACCGCACTTAAACCACCCAAGGTGACTGGACCCTGTGTTGGCCTGTTTTTGGTTTTGCCACATGATTTCTGTTGTGTGTGAACTGTCACCAAGAGACTGTTTTCATTTCTGGTGTGCAAGTGTGAATAAAACACTGTTTGATGCACAATCTGGACTCCTTGTTTTGCCTCTAAACTGCACCCGCACCGCTGTCTACCAGAGCGACTCCCCACATTTGGTGGAGGATGCGGGCATGCGCAGTGAGGCTGGTGTGAACGCCGAACTTTGTTTTTGCTGAGCAGAAGTGAATGTCCTATATTAAGCCGGCAAAGTTGCAGCCTGTGATCCCCGACAAAATGGAGGCGGCTGTGAAAGCCCTCATAGAGGCTAACGTGCAGCAGCGGGAGACCAACCAGCTACTGCTACAGCACGTGATGGCGTTGCAAGCGGCAGGAGCGTCCCACCGCGTCCACGATGCCCGGAAAGCTGTCCGTGCCGCGATCCCTAAGATGACCCCCTCAGATGATGTGGAGACCTATCTGGCGGTGTTCGAGAAGGTGGCCGTGAGGGAGAAATTACCCCGAGAACAGTGGGCAGAGGTCGTCGCTCCGTTCCTGGCGTCTGGACCCCAGCAAGTATTTTTGACCTCCCAGATGACCAAGCCGCTGACTACCCGACCGTGAAAGGTGAGATCCTGGCAAGACTGGGGGTGAACGTGTTAGTCCGGGCTCAGCGGGTCCACCAGTGGAACTTTAATACGGCTGAACCCGCCAGGCCGCAGTATTATGAGTTGCTGCACAGGTTGCAAAAGTGGCTGCAGCCTGAGGTTCTAAGTCCGGCTGCTATGCTGGACCGTCTGCTGGCTGACATCTTCTGGAGGGCCTTGCCGTACCCCCTGCAGCACTGGATCGGCCAGGTGTCACCCACTAATGCCTTAGACATGGTCGACCTGGTCGAGCGCTATGAGGCCACAAAAACCTTGAAAGGAGGTGTTGTTGGGAGGGGCCGGTCAAACCCCGAGGTCTCCCATCCAGTCCCGACGACTGGTACCCGAGAAACCTGCTCGGGTGTACCCCCTGTAGACCCGGCCCCGATAGTCTGCTGGCGGTGTCACGAGCCTGGCCATGTGAGGGCCGACTGTCCACAGTGGGGAGAACCCATGGAGACCAATTATGGGTACCGGGCTTCCATGTATGCCCGGAGACTGTGTGCGACCGGCACCCCGAGACCCTAGACAATCGTCATCTGTGCCAGGTGCAAGTCGGTGATAATCTTGCAGTGGCGCTGCTGGACTCAGGGAGCCTAGTAACCCTGGTAAGTGCTGCCCTGGTACAGCCCTCCCAGTATACGGGCCGGAAAGTTGGGGTGGTGTGCATACACGGAGACTTAAAGGACTATCCCACGGCTGTAATGTCTCTGTCCACGGCGGCCGGCACATGGACTTGTGAAGTGGCGATCTCCGCTAAGCTACCGTATGAACTAATAATTGGAAGAGACTTCCCTGGTTTTCCGTCACTATGGCCTGAGGTGAAAGTGACTAATAGCCCTGAGACAGGGGTAACCCTAGCAGAGTGGCCTGGTTCCTGTGGGAGGCCAGAGCCCTGGGAGCCCGAGTCCGAAGGGGCCTGCGGTAGGGGTGACCACCACTTCTGTGATAGAGGGGAGACAACCCCACTGAGTGTAATGGTGGGAGACACGGAGGACTTGCCACCGGGACCTGAGTTGGCAGACCTCAATGTCTCCGGGGAAAATTTTGGGACCGCACAACACCGGGACCAAACCCTAACCAGAGCCTGGGAAAGTGTCATAATAATTGATGGTAAACCCCAGAAACCTGGGGCTGAATTAATGTTTCCGCGATTCATTGTCCTTCAGGATATGTTGTATCGGGTGAACCAAATCCGAGGTGAGCCTGTTGAACAGTTGGTGGTGCCCACAGCGTATCGCAGGCTTGTCATGGAGCTTGCCCACCAACATGTTCTTGGGGGACACCTGGGGTGGCAGAAAACCCAGGACCGCATACTGCAGCGGTTTTATTGGCCCAGTGTGTTCAAGGAGGTAGAGAATTATTGTAAGTCCTGTCCCACCTGTCAGATAACTAGCCCCCAGCCACATTTCCGTAGTCCTCTGGTACCGCTTCCAATTATTGAGGTCCCGTTTGAGCGAATCGCTATGGATCTAATTGGGCCTGTACCAAAATCTGCCAGGGGCCACCAACACATTCTGGTAGTTCTCGACTATGCCACTCGGTATCCGGAGGCGGTGCCTCTACGACATACCTCAGCTAAACTCATTGCCAAAGAGTTAATGGAAATGTTTTCCCGTGTGGGCCTGCCAAAAGAGGTTCTGACAGACCAAGGGACCCCTTTATGTCCAAAGTAATGAGGGAACTGTGTAAATTATTGCGTATAAAGCAGTTACGGACGTCCGTTTACCATCCACAAACGGACGGTCTTGTCGAGAGGTTTAACCAAACTTTAAAAAATATGTTAAAGAGGGTGGTGTCTAGAGATGGGAAGGACTGGGACCTGCTTCTGCCCTATCTCATGTTCGCAGTGCGAGAGGTGCCCCAGGCCTCTACTGGGTTCTCGCCCTTCGAACTGCTTTATGGCAGACACCCTCGGGGCCTGTTGGATATCGCCAAGGAAGCGTGGGAACAACAGCCTGTCCCCCACAAAAGTGTCATTGAGTATGTCACCCAGATGCAGGAACGGATGGAAAAGGTGTTGCCGCTGGTCCGGGAGCATATGGAGGCAGCGCAACAAGCCCAGAGTAGGGTGTACAATCGTCAGGCTCGGGTACGGGGCTTCAAGCCGGGAGATCGGGTGTTGGTTCTGGTACCCACCCTTGACAGCAAGTTCCTAGCTAGGTGGCAGGGCCCCTATGAGGTGATCGAGAAAGTAGGGGAAGTAAATTACAAAGTACACCAGCCAGGCGGCGCAAGCCGGAGCAGGTGTACCACGTGAATTTACTAAAGCCGTGGAAAGATAGGGACACGGCCGACGACCACAGCCCCCGGCCAGGGCTTCTAGGTGAAAAGGGTCCAGCCCCACAGTTCGAGGCCTGTGAAGCAGTAACCACGGTAAAAATTGCAGACAGCCTGTCTTCCAAACAAGTTCAGGAAGTCAGGGAGTTCATCAGTCGGAACACGGATGTGTTCTCGGACCTCCCTGGCCGCACGTCTCTCATCCAACATGACATCGTCACTGAGCCTCAGGCCAAGATCCGGTTAAAACCATACCGGGTACCCGAGGCTCGGCGACGGGCCATCGCGGAGGAAGTACAGTTAATGTTGAAGCTCGAGGTCATTGAGGAGTCGAAAAGTGAGTGGGCCAGTCCCATAGTCCTAATACCCAAGCCGGATGGGACGTTGCGGTTCTGCAACGACTTTCGCAAGTTAAATGAAGTATCCAAGTTTGACGCGTATCCCATGCCCCGAGTAGACGAGCTGGTTGAAAGTTTAGGACAAGCCCGTTATTTTTCTGTGCTGGACCTCACTAAAGGGTACTGGCAGGTACCCTTAACGGAGTCGGCTAAGGAAAAACCGCATTTGTTACCCGCAGGGCCTGTATCACTACAAGGTGTTACCCTTTGGCCTGCATGGCGCCCCGCCACTTTCCAAAGGTTAATGGACATAGTGCTGCGACCACATCGTCGGTACGCCTCGGCCTACTTAGATGATGTAGTCATCCACAGCACCGACTGGGAAAGCCATTTACCCAAGGTGCAGGCGGTAGTGGATGCCCTGAGGAAAGCCGGACTGACCGCTAACCCAAAGAAGTGCTCCATAGGGTTAGAGGAGACAAAATATCTGGGATATGTAATTGGCGGGAGTCATCAAACCTCAGGTAACTAAGGTAGAGGCCATTCGTAACTGGCCCCGACCGGTCACCACCAGGCAGGTAAAGTCGTTCCTGGGGATTGTAGGTTACTACATGAGGTTTGTGCCCCACTTTGCCACAATAGCAGCGCCATTGACAGACCTGTTGAAGGGGCGAAAGTCTGGGAGGGTTAGCTGGAGTGAGAAGGCGGAGGAGGCTTTCTCCGCGTTGAAGTCGGCCCTGTGTGGGTCCCCGGTTTTGGTGACACCCGACTTCAACAAGGAGTTTGTCGTACAAACCGACGCTCGGAGGTAGGCCTCGGTGCGGTACTGTCGCAGGAGGTCAACGGGGAAGAACATCCCGTTGTCTTCCTGAGCCGTAAGCTCAGTCCCGCCGAGTCCAGATATAGTATAGTGGAGAGGGAGTGCCTGGCTATCAAGTGGGCACTCGAATCTCTCCGCTACTACCTGTTAGGGAGGAGGTTCCGTCTGGTGACCGACCATTCCCCCTCAAATGGATGAGTCAGGCCAAGGAGAGGAATGCTCGGGTCACCAGGTGGTTCCTATCTCTTCAGAATTTCAAGTTTTCCGTGGAACACAGGGCAGGCCGCTTGCAGGGCAACGCAGATGCCCTGTCCCGCGTCCACTGCCTCACGTGTGTTCACCCCTCAGGGTTGAACAAAGGGGGGTATGTGGTAAGGTGCAAGGTGTCATTTGCGATGGCAGGTACGTGTCACCGAGGTTGCTGGCCTCGGTGAGGTGAGAGCCGGGTTTTTGTCTGCAGCAGCTAGTGCTGTTTGACTCTTTTAAATAGCATGGCTGCAAAGCCGATCCGGGCCGGCTCTTACTGGGAGCAGCTAAAGAGTAGGGTGGGTGGCTGCTCCCCACGGTCCAGTCCGAGTTTTGGGCTGGGTATAAAACACAGCCATCAGCTGTGTCTGTGTGTGATTATCCTGGAGCCTGCTAACAGGACTGAGGAGTTCTCTGTGCTGGAGGACGGAGCTCAGCAAGGTGGTGTTTCCCTGCAAAATGAAGGAGGAATCGCCTGCGGCTGAACCGACTGCTAGGTGTGAACCGCACTTAAACCACCCAAGGTGACTGGACCCTGTGTTGGCCTGTTTTTGGTTTTGCCACATGATTTCTGTTGTGTGTGAACTGTCACCAAGAGACTGTTTTCATTTCTGGTGTGCAAGTGTGAATAAAACACTGTTTGATGCACAATCTGGACTCCTTGTTTTGCCTCTAAACTGCACCCGCACCGCTGTCTACCAGAGCGACTCCCCACAATATATATATATATATATATATATATCATCTGTCACTGTAATCCTACGTGTGTTCATAATGAGATAACTGCTGAGAAGTGATCGCAACACTTCAGGAAGTGGATCCTAATATTAGGCTTAGTAGCTAGTGCAAAAATTGCAGGATTTTAGGATTTTTTTTAAACATAATGACATGGGCAATTGCATATAGAATTTTTCAAACATATGTTTAACATAAAAAAAATTGATTTAAACAGTAGGTTATTTGATGATGCGTTCTTTTTAAAGGGGTTATTCAGAAACAGATATTTATGACTTATCCTTGGGATAGATTATCAGTATCAGATCTGCAGGGGTGCGACACCTGGGACATCCACCAATCAGCTGTAAGAAGAGGCCTTGAGCACTGCACCCTATTCCTAGGCCAGTGACATTACCGTACATTGGTTACATGGCCTAGTTGCAGTTCAGCTCCATTCAAGTCAATGTGACTGAGCTGCAATACCAAGCACTGCCACTATACAATCTACGCCACTGTCCTTGGGAGCCTGCATTGCACACCAGCACTCCGGTGAGTTCAGCAGCTCCATGAAACAGCTGATCGGCGGGGGGGCCGGGACTTGGACCCTAGCTGATGTGATAATGATGACCTGTCCTTTGGATAAGTCTTCATTATCTTTTCCTGGATAACCCTTTTGAACAGTGTGTTCCAATACTGTCCATATGGTGTATGTTATAACGCCTGTATAAAATATCAATTTTATGGTAATTGTCTGGTGCCCGGTGTTTTGTGTTACAGTCAGTCTCTAGTATCTCATTTAACATTTCATCACTTTAGCGGTCAGCTTCAGGAGCGCTGGTGTTGAAAGTAACTGGGCAATACTTTTCTAATTATGTTTTTGTCATTCCTTCTGATCTCCTTTACAGATAATAGATATTTATAGTGGTGTGGCTTTGTTAATTTGTAATTTACTTATCTAAACCAAAATGAACAGAGCCATTGAGCCCGTCATGGTTCTCAAGACCATTCAGTGGTTCTAGTGCATTTATGGATGTTCTGTGGGCATAGAGGCAAGATTGTAGCTATCACCTCTGCAAATGATATTTATTTAAAGCAATGTGTTCAAAGGGTGGAGAACCCCTTTAAGGCCCACATACACATTAGATTACCATCAGCTGTACCCACTGATTTTGGTGAGTTCGTCTGGGTATCTAATGTGTATGCCCCCCCATCCCATAGATGATGTATGAGGAAATAAGGATCACAGAAGTTGAATTTCAACACCCAATTGTTTTCTTCTGGCAGGTGATAAGCTGCCACCAGAGATGTTTGGCAGCGGATCTAGCCATTGAAAACATGTGTAGTTGGAGAGAATAGCTGTAGGCTGAAAGATTGTTCAGCATACATCTATGGAAGGGGCACGGCAACTTTAGAATTGGTTCCTTGATATATATATATGGCTCATGTAGTTTTGGGTCATTGGAGTGGAGATGGCACTTTGATTTAGGCTGGTGGTAGCTTTGTTTGTTTTTACATATATTTGCAATTTCACTGTTAATTATTTTGTTTTCTATGTGGTGTGTTTCTGATGCATATTAGACCTGTAAATATATATTTTTCCCTGTCAGCAGCTCAAGCTGCAAGGGAAAATATAACCTTGTTAAATCTGTAATGACACTGTATCAGCTGTAGCCTATAATAGACTTCGATTATCATGTGATATATCACATAACCCATTGGGTTTGAAGCTGGAGCTATATGTGACTATTTGTAGAACTACTGAAGGATTTCAACTATTGAGTGATAACTGCAGTCCACAAGATTACACACAACCTTATGCAATTTTGGGACTCCAGCTGTGGTTGTAGTTAAAATCAGTTGCGCTACAAAATGCCACAGCGTAGTCCTAAGGATTACACTACTGTATTGTGTATACTTCTTATTGAAAAAATCAGTCAGAAAAAAATGTATTATCAATTTAATAAATCAAATCTACCTTGGTCTTTTAGTATCTTCATCTAACTATAAATATTCTGTTCATTTTTGTAACTTTTTTGACCAGTTTCTAAGAGTGGATCAAGACAAGGACAAAGAATGTAATTTGGATTGTGCAGGCTCTCCTTCCAAACTTCTGTGTGCATCCGATGGCAGAACATTCCTTTCCAGGTGTGAATTTCAACGAGCCAAATGTAAAGATTCGCAGTTGGAGATAGCATACAGAGGAAATTGTAAAGGTAAACAACATTTTTATTTGTATATTTTATTAATACAGTTAGAATTTTGGGCTTGTGTATTTGACTTAGAAAATATGGTATTTATAATTAATTCTAAACAAATCAATTCTAAACAAATCAAATTAGAAGGAGAATCACATGACCCCGGGTGTGGTGCTGGACAGCGGGCTTGTCCATAATGACTTGTAGTCGTAAGATCTCAATAGCGGGGGAAAACGCGTCTGTTTTGTCCCTATTCATTGTCAATGGGAACAAAACTGAACTGAACGAAACAGAGTGCACCAGAATGTATTCCATTCCATTTGGTTGCGTCCCCATCGCGAACAGAAAAATGCCTGACTCACAATGCATGCCAATGGGGGCGGATCCGTTTTCTGTGTCACAATAGAAAACAGATCCGTTGCCCAATAAATTTTAATGGTGTTCATGATGGATCGGTCATGCTATGTTAAAGATAATACAACCGGATCCGTTCATTGTGGATGCAGACAGTTGTCTTATTATGACGGATCGAGCAAAAACGCTGGAGTGAAAGTAGCCTTAGCCAAACAAGAGGGCATATATTGACATGTGTCATTGGAAGATTCCAAGTAGGAAAGCCATGTGTACTCTGAGCTTTTACATTGATGTGACAGAACATCTGTCAGAGAGACAGCTACAAAATATTCATCCTTTGATACACAATACAGTTAATTTAGTGTCAAACAGGAACGGAAATAGGTTTTAGCAATGGAAAGGATCGGGTTAGTGTGTCTTTTAATGTGTCTTTTACTGGGATACAGCTATTTCTATCTACTGATGCTCTGGTTGCACTGCACATCAATATTTAAAGCTACAGTACTCAATTACTACTACATTCTCTTGATGGGCATGGCCATCCTCACCACTCCATGGCTCCTGGTCTCTGGCAAAGCCTGTATGTAGTAGCACAACCCACTTTCTGCTGTGCCTGTATGGTGCACGCATATTTTCCCCCTGGCTCGTAAAGGCCCAGTGGACATTCTGCCTAATCTTCTCCAGTCAATGGCTGCTTGAGCAATAGGTTTTAGTTCTCTAGTGTACGGAAAAGATGCACTGTTTGTCATTTGCCTGTGTAGTGACTTCTTACTGATCTCTGTATCTGACTCTTCACTGCTTGACCTGACCTGTGCCTTTTCTGAGTTCTGACCCTGCCCTGCAAGCCCTGTCCCTTGGATGTATTATTGGATTGCACAAACTCTGCCTTCTCCAACCTCAGCCTATTCCTGACTATGTTTTGCCTGATGGTTTGGTGCTCTGCATATGTGTCTCTTGACCACCATTAATCAGCAGTCTACTGAACAGAGACTACCTCAATAAATAGTGGCCTAATGGTTCCCCTGCAGCGGAATCCAGATCTATGTATAGGGGTTAAAGGTTGAAGACCAGGGGGACCACCTAGCACCCTAAGGAGTAGCCCCAAGACAAATATGTTCAGTAGAAAGTGTATCCACATCTGCCTTCTTACAGTGTAGGAGTCAACTAGCAGCTCAATTAGCCAACAAATTCATAAATGCACTGGTTTATGTTTGTTTATGCATTGTAGTTGTACTGTTCAATTGCGCATTTTCTCCCTTAGAAAAACTTTTGCAAAGTTTTTAAAATCAATAAGTGTGCCAAGCATGACTGGATGCTCTGTATTTCTCAGGGTCACAGTCACCATATACAATCACAACTAAAAGTTTTGAAACTGACAAAAACTTTGATTTTCTCAAAGTTTGCTGCTTCAGATCTTTTTGCCAGATGTTTCTATGGTGTACTGAAGTACATTTTTAAGTTTTATTTTTCACTTTTATTGACAAATGTCATCTACCTTAGGCAAAGACTCTATATTTACAGTGTTGATCCTTCTTTTTCAAGACTTCTGCAATTCACCCTGGCATGCTGGATATCAGCTTCTGGGCCAAATCCTGACCGATGTCAATCCATTCTTGCCTAAACAGTGCTTGAAATTTAACATTATTCATGATGTGCCCACCTTTTCTTCTCTGGATAATAATCTTTCCAGATGTCCCAAACAACCTAAAGGGGGCTTAATCAGAGAAAATAACTTTTCCCATCCTCTGCAGTCCAATCCACCCATTACTTCCTGCAGAATGTCAGGCTGTCCTTGGTGTTTTTCTATGAGAGAAGGGGTTTATTTGCTGCCCTTTATGACACCAGGCAATCCTTTAAAAGCCATCATCTCACTAAGTGTTTATAGTGCACTCACACCTGCGCATGCACAAGGTCTGTACTAGTGGTAATCCAATCCCGTAGCCAAATCCTTTTTAGCACCCTGGGTGCTATGAAAAATAGTCTTTCTGTTGATTTGTTTTAATTTCTTCTGCTCCTCCTCCTGGCACTTTCTGGACTTTCTTGGGCACCCTAAAGCATTCTTTACAGCAAGTGAACATCTCTCCTTGAAGTTCTTGATGATCTGAGAAATGGTTTATTTATGTACAATCTTGCAAGCAGCAATATCCTTATGTGTGAAGTCCTTTTCATGCAAAGCAATGGTGACTGCGTGTGTTTCCTTGGAGTTAACCATGGTTAACAGAAGAAGACAACAATTTCATGGAACATCCCTATTTTAATGCAACCAGTGTGCTCTTCTAATTCAGTCAAGTGCCTTGTCATCATTAACACCTTCTTCCTGAGCTAATGAGACAATCAATGAAATGATGTTAGGGGCAGGGCTGAAATGCAGTGGAAATATGTTTTCTAATTAAATTAATTTTAATGGAAAGGAATAACTTTGCAATTCACCTTATTACTCTTCATAGCAATCTCAAGTTAATGCTAATTGACACCATAAAACCTAGAGTAGTCTTTGTATGATTGTCATCAGCTGACCCTTGGGCATCAGAGACACCTGTGCAGAGTACCGAGAAATCAGGCAAAACCTTAGGCAGTAAAGTGTCAGTACAGAGGTCAGGCAGAGAATAGTCAGAATCCCGGAAACATGCAGAAAGTCAGTACATGGGCACACAACACAAATAGCACACCTTTGCCATATACTAATGTGCTAGAAAACCTATTTCTCAGGCACCCTTCCATAGGAGAAGGTGCCTTAAGTGCCCAAAAGTGACCAGTTATTGGCTAGTGTGAATTAGGGTTTGCATTTGCTGGCCCTTTAACAGCTGGAGGCCTTACCAGCAAGGAGCAGGCTGTGGCCTGCTGGGAAAACTTAAAGAGGACCTTTCACCTGAAAATGCATGTTAAACTAAAGATATACCCTAACTTACCAGCCCCCGGTGGTGCTTATTCTGCTCTTCTTTTTTCTATATGTGCCCCCGTTTGTCCGCGGTGCCCCTCCTCAATATCTCCCGACGTGTATGCTAATGAGCCATTCGGCTCAACTGGGCGGGCCTGCAAAAGTTCTCTGAGGCGTGTCTGCCTTCCCCCTGGCATGGAGCGCAACCAATAAGCGCGCTCCGCTCTTAGCCAGGGAGAAGACGCTCCAGTTCTCCAGATCTTGGATTCCCGCAGCCAGCATCGGCTCAGGATGGATGAAATCGCTCCAGTTCTCGCGAATCTCGCGAGAACTGGAGCGTCTTCTCCCTGGCTAAGAGCGGAGCGCGCTTATTGGTTGCGCTCGGTGCCAGGGGGAAGGCAGACACGCCTGGGAGAGCAGAATAAGCACCACCGGGGGCCGGTAAGTTAGGGTATATCTTTAGTTTAACATGCATTTTCAGGTGAAAGGTCCTCTTTAAATTTAATTAAGCAGAACACATACATCATTACTGAATCAATCCCAAAATTTTCTCACAGCTCAGGCTGATTGCAATAAATACACAACCCCTTGCTGTCAGTGGCCCATCTTGCCACTGTTGCTGTTACTTGCCAACCATCACATTCCCTCAATTATTATTATTTTTTAAATCTCATAACACCATGTGAGTTTAACCTCTTAAGGACACAGGATGTACATGTACGCCCTTGTGTCCTGGTACTTAAGGACCAAGTGCGTACATGTACACCCTGTGAAATTCCAATCACCGCAGCGCCACGGGTGGTGATTGGAACGGGATTTCTGCTTAAATAATTCAGCAGGCATCCCGTGACAATGCCGAGGGGGGTCCTGTGACCCCCCCCCCCCCGCATCGGCGATCGCCGCAAACCGCAGGTCGATTCAGACCTGCGGTTTGCGGCTTTTCCATATAATCAGGCGGCGGGTGCGTGGGCTATTGGATCCCTGTGCTGCTGTGGGGAGGGGGGACCTGATAGCAGGGAAGGCAGCCCCGATGCTTACCTTAGCATCGGAGCTGCCTTCAGGTGACGAGCCTGTGAGATCCAGCCCCCTGGATCTCACAGGCAGGAAGCTGTATGAGTAATACACACTGTATTACTCATACAGCCAATACATTCCAATACAGAAGTATTAGAATGCATTGTAAAGGGGATCAGACCCCCAAAAGTTGAAGTCCCAATGTGGGACAAAAAATAAAGTGAAAAAAAAAGTTGAAAAAATAAAGTCCCCCCCCCAAAAAAAAAAAGTTTCAAGTAAAAAAAATAAATAAATTCATCTTCCCCAATTTTTTTTAAAAAAAATTGGTAAAAAATAGGGAAATTAAAAAAAATTGTAAACGTATTAGGTATCCGCCTATGCCCACCAAAATGGTAACAATCTAACCGTCACCTCATCCCGCAAAAAATTAGCCCCTATCTAAGACAAACGTCCAAAAAATAAAAAAAACTATGGCTCAGAATATGGAGACACTAAAACATAATTTTTTGAGGTTTTTAAAAAGCTGTTATTTTTTAAAACGTAAGTAAATAAAAAAAAGTATACATATTATGTATCGCCATGTCCGTAATAACCTGCTCTATAAAAATATGACATGACCTAACCCCTCAGGTGAACACCGTAAAAAATAAAAACGGTGTAAAAAAAGTCATTTTTTGTCACCTTACATCACAAAAAAAGTTATAACAAGCGATCAAAAAGTCATATGTACCCCAAAATAGTGCCAATCAAACCGTCATCTCATCCTGCAAAAAATCATACCCTACCCAAGATAATCCCCCAAAAACTATGGCTCTCAGAATATGGAGACACTAAAACATGATCATTGGGTAAAACTTACAAAAATAAATAAAAAATATACATATTAGGTATCGCCGCATCCGTAGTAACCTGCTCTATAAAAAAATCACACAACCTAACCCCTCAGATGAACACCGTAAAAAACTAAAATCGATGTAAAAAAAAACCTTTTTTTGTCACCTTACATCACAAAAAGTGTAATTCCAAGCGATCAAAAAGTCATACGCACCCCAAAATAGTGCCAATCAAACCGTTATCTCATCACTACAGAAGACAGTTGCCCAAAAAATAAATAAAACTATGGCTTTCAGAATGTGGAGACACTAAGGAATCATTTAAAAAAAAATGCATTGTTATGTAAAACTGAAACAAACAACCAAACAAAGTAGTCATATGTGGTTTTGTCGCGTCCGTGACAACCTGCTCTATAAAAATACCACATGATCTAACCTGTCAGATGAATGTTGTAAATAACAAAAAATAAAAATGGTGCCAAAACAGCTATTTCTTGTTACCTTGCTTCACAAAAAGTGTAATATAAAGCAACCATAAATCATATGTACCCTAAAATAGTACCAACAAAACTGCCATCCTATCCCGTATTTTCTAAAATGGGTTCTTTTTTTGGAGTTTCTACTCTAGGGGTGCATCAGGGGGGCTTCAAATGTGACATGGTGTCAAAAAACTAGTCCAGCAAAATCTGCCTTCCAAAAAACGTATGGCATTACTTTCCTTCTGCGCCCTGCCGTGTGCCGGTACAATAGTTTACGATCACATATGGGGTGTTTCTGTGAACTACAGAATCAGGGCAATAAATATTAAGTTTTGATTGGCTGGTAATTCTTGCTTTGTAACTGAAAAAAAATTATTAAAATGGAAAATCTGCCAAAAAAGTGAAATGTAGAAATGTTATCTCTATTTTCCATGAATTCTTGTGGAACACCTAAAGGGTTAACAAAGTTTGTAAAATCAGTTTTGAATACCTTGAGGTGTTTAGTTTCTAAAATGGGGTCACTTTTTTGGAGTTTCTACTCTAGGGGTGCATCAGGGGGGCTTCAAATGGGACATGGTGTCAAAAACCAGTCCAGCAAAATCTGCCTTCCAAAAACTGTATGGCATTCCTTTCCTTCTATGCCCTGCCGCGTGGCCATACAGCAGTTTACGACCACATATGGGGTGTTTCTGTAAACCACAGAATCAGGGCAATAAATATTGAGTTTTGATTGGTTGTTAACCCTTGCTTTCTAACTTGAAAAAAATTATTAAAATGGAAAATCTGTCAAAAAAGTGAAATTTTGAAATGTAATCTCTATTTTCCATAAATTCTTGTGGAACACCTAAAGGGTTAACAACGTTTGTAAAATCAGTTATGAATACCTTGAGGGGTGTAGTTTCTAGAATGGGGTCATTTTTGGGTGGTTTATATTATGTAAGCCTCACAAAGTGACTTCAGACCTGAACTGGTCCTTAAAAAGTGTTTTTTTTTTAATTTCTGAAAAATTTTAAGATTTGCTTCTGAACTTCTAAGCCTTGTAACATCCCCAAAAAATAAAATGTCATTCCCAAAATGATCCAAACATGAAGTAGACATATGGGGAATGTAAAGTAATAACTACTTTTGTAGGTATTACTATGTATTATAGAAGTAGAGAAATTGAAACTTGGAAATTTGCTAATTTTTGGTAAATTTGGTATTTTTTTTATAAATAAAAATGATTTTTTTTTTACTCCATTTTACCAGTGTCATGAAGTACAATATGTGACGAAAAAACAGTCTCAGAATGGCTTGGATAAGTCGAACCGTTTTAAAGTTATCACCACTTAAAGTGACACTGGTCAGATTTGCAAAAAATGGCCTGGCCCTTAAGGTGAAAATGAGACCGGTCCTCAAGGGGTTAAACATCACCTGGGACAATTTTTTGAAGCTTTGGAATATGAAAAAGCATGAGGCATCTGCCGGCGCGTTGTGTTTTTTTAAACACACTATATGCTAACACCATCAAATATTTACCCATAGCTATGTTTTCTCAGTGTCGGACATGATTTACTATTGCTATCATTGCGTTCCAGGGCTTGGGGAGGGTGAAGGGAAAGGAGAAAAAAATAAATAAAAACAAAAAGAGATAACAAGTTTTCATAAAAAATTATGAGTCCTAGAAAGCTACAGGGGGTTGTATACCAACTTTTAGGGTAAATTGGAGAAACTTCGTTTCGGCCCGAACTGATTTGGGTCCGAACGAAACTTTTTAAAAAATTCCGAGAACCGGACCCGAGACAAATCTCGAACTGGTTCGCTCATCTCTAGTCTGTAATACTTGCCAATGCCCAAGAGCCACTGGAAAGCTCACAGGCAGTTAGTTTCTCAGAATCTATATCAATAATACAATCAGAATATTATATAACCCCAGAAAAGAAAAGTCCGCTTTTAGCTTAGTAGAGCAGGCACAGGCAGAAGCCCACTCCGCTCAGCTAATCCTGGCATTGCACATTGTTACATTGTACCCATGAGCTATGCCAGCCTTTAGCCAAGCTCAGGGGGCACAGACAGGAGCAGCAATGTGTGCTCCTCCCTGTACACCATTCGCTGCGGCCCCATTGCTACAGTGCAAGAAATCCAAACTCTGTACACTGCTGAGAAATTAGTGATGTGCAAATATAGTGAATTTAAAGTGTGGTACAAATCAGGACTTTTGGTGTCAATTTCTTTATTAAAAAGGTCAAAACCATTAATAAAGTATATTAGATAAATGATTTTTAGGGCATTTGGGACATATTTTTTTTTTTTGTTGCATAAAAGTTTAGTTACTCTTTAAGAGCTGGAGCACAATGCATATATATCTCCAGTGTGGTCAGATCAGGAGAGAACAACAAGATATCATCCAAATAGATCACTATACAGATACAGAGAAGCTTATGAAAGACATGATTAACAAATTCCTGAAAAACCACATGAGAATTACGGAGGCCAAAGGATGAGATATTCATAATGACCATCTTGGGTGTTAAAAGTAGTCTTCCACTCATCCCCCTCTTAAATCAGGATCAGATTCTAAGCTCCTTGGAGGTCCAATTTTTTAGTATAATCAGTTTTTATTAAGATTTTTTAAGATTTTTGCAAGACATATAAAAGTACAAGCACATAGGATTGTCCGGACGCAGCCACCATTATATGAAGTTGCAGTACATTAGCACATATCGAATCGAGGAACAGCATGAAATGGGGACTTACAACTTACGCGTTTAGGCGCCTGAAGGTGCGATGCGGAGAAGCTACGAAGGCACAATCTCCATTGGTAAGTAGCAGAGGGTAACCTGCACTAAATCATCTATAGGGTAAAGGCAGTACCAGGGCATCTGCTCGGATGCTGCCAACCTGACACTGCCAGTATGAATCGTATTTGCCTCCACCACTTCAATATTGGTCAGTGGGTGGATGGCAACATTCGCATTCGGCAGGATGATGGTATCTCGATAAGCTCTATTGGATTGGAGGTCCAATTTTGTTAAGATCCTTGTTTTACAGACCCTATCCAAGAGCTCAGAGGACATGAGAGGACCTGTCTTCATGTAATGCTCTTTACCACCACAGTACATACACAAATTGTTACTGCATCTGTGTTAGTGCTCTTGTTCTGACAATTGAAGTCTGTCCGCCTGTATGGGTTCTTGGGTAGGAGTCAAAGAAGGAAGAGCTATTGGCTTTTGAAATGATGGTGCCAGTCTAAGAAGTCCCTTCTCATGCACTGACAGTGACTCCTTGAGGCGTTCTCTGAAACGGAGGTCAATGTGGGTGGCAAGGTTAAGCTGATTATCCAGTTTGGTAGGTACATCACAACCTGTTAACTTATCCTTAATACGCCCTGTCAGACCCTCCCAGAAACAGTCAATAAGACCTTGCTGTTCCATGACAGTTCTGAGGGCAAAAGTACAGAATAGTATAGCATACTGACACACAGTGAGGCTACTCTGGTGGAGACGCAGAAGTGAAGAAGCTGTGCAACCAGTTTCCTCAAAAACTTTGCAGAAGGTAGCCAAAAAGACACTAAGAGTATAAGTTAGTTGCCCACTTTGCTCCCAGAGAGTGCGAGTACTTCACTGGGGAGGAGGAAAACCATAGACTCAACCTTGGACTGGTCTGAAGGAAACTGATGGGCTTGTGACTTAAAGTGTGTGATACACTGATTCTAAAATCCTCAGCATAACTTGGAGTCCTTCATAGCATGAGAAATGTGGAAGATGCAGACTGGAGACTGTGACAGGTAGAGGTGATGGAGTAGGAGGTGGTGGTACAGGAGCGGTAGTGGCTAAGGAGGCCAAGCATGCAAAAAGGGTATTGAGATACTGCAGGAGTTGCTCCTGGGGACCACACTGACTGGTCAGTTTCTTATACACCTCAGACAGGCCCATACTGGGTGAGCCAGTGGGCTTCATGGCCTAAGCAAACTATTATGGCAGTGAGTGTGGAAAAACTGTGTAAACCAACGGATTTCACTTTGGGCTTTTCCTAGTGTTGAGCGAATTGAAGTGGGCTTTGATACGAATTTCATGAAAAATGTTATTCACTGCGAAGCTGAATTTCCTTGTGTTTTATGGTAACAAATCTATTTTTCCTGAAATGGTAAAAAAAAAAACATACTCACCTCATCCATTTGTGCACAAGGGAGGCCATCGCGGCCATCTTGATTGCAGAAACCCCTGGAAATGAATGCGGCATCTAAGGGGTTCGATTACTGGGGGTGGCGCAATTGCTTTCATCTTTGTGTTCGCTACAGACAAAGGAGTAAGCTTCGTGACAAATTACTTCTTCGTGAAAATCGCCGAAGCAGACAAATTAAATTTTTCACAACTCCGCTCATCTGTAGCTAATCATAATGGCATTATCCTGACAGTCCCCTGGTTTAAACTCTTTAACCCCCGTAAAGGGATCTGGACATCTCTGAAGGGGAACCATCAGACTGTTACCTCTCGGAGTAGTCTCTGTATGATTGACAGCTGACCCACAGCGGTCAGAACACTGAGTGATCAGACAACACTGTACTCGGCAGGCATTGGAGAGTCACAACTAGCAAACAGACAGAAAGTAGTTACACGGACAGACAACAGAAACAGCACACCTTCACCGTATGCTAGCAAGCTAGGAAACCTATTGCTCAGGCACCTTCTCTTAGGGAAAGGTGCTTTAACCCTTTGCTTCCGCAGACCGTTTTGGCCTTAATAACCAAGCCCTATTTTCAAATGTGTCATTTTATGTAGTAATAACTTTAAAATGCTTTTACTTATCCAAGTGATTATGAGACTGTTTTCTTATGACACATTGTACTTCATGGTACTGATAAATTTGAGTAAATTTGTTTTACCTTTATTTATAAAAAACTAAAATTGGAAAAATCTGAATTTCTCTGCTTTTAAGAGAGTAATCCCTCATAAATTAGTCACTACTTTACATTTACCCGATGTCTACTTGTTGGAATCATTTTGTAACTGTCATTTTAAGGCCATTTTTTCAATCCATTGATAGATCAGGTAGTGATGGACGTGGCAATACCAATTATGTGTAGTTTATTTAAATAGTTTATTTTGTTTTTTTTTAATCCAATTATAACTGAGCAGATATGGGAAAAATCATTTTATTTCTATTTATTGAAGTTTTTCCACTTTTTTCTTAAGTTACGCGGTTTCCACTTTTTTCTTAAGTTAATGCTAGGCGAAAGCCGAGTGTAAAAAGCTTTCTGCTGTTAAAAGATACAATTTTGTCATTTCACCAGTATTCCAAAACAGTAGTGTGTACCTAGCCTTATGTATCAAAATTACCTTATTGTTGTTTTTCACTAAGTTTTTTCAACACCGTTCTCTCTGTTCCTCCACATGATATGAACTACTGGCTTGGCTATAAAGGCTCATGCACATGAATGTGTGCTGGCCGTACCCATATTGTGGCCCGCAAACAGACATTCACTTCAATTAGTCATCTGGAAGGTACGGAGCGGAAGGCCAGAACATGCTCTATTTTTTTGCAGTGTGGATAGATCGCACAGCCATAAGAATGGTGACCATGCATTGGGGACTGCAATTTGCGGTCTCCAATGCACAGGCAACACACGTTCATGTGCATGAGCCCTAGTCTATGTCTCAAGGCTTGTTTAACCACTTCAGGCCCCCTAGCTTAAACACCCTTAATGACCAGGCCACTTTTTACAATTCTGCACTACACTACTTTCACCGTTTATTGCTCGGTCATGCAACTTACCACCCAAATGAATTTTACCTCCTTTTCTTCTCACTAATAGAGCTTTTATTTGGTGGTATTTCATTGTTGCTGCCATTTTTAATTTTTTTGCTATTAATAAAAAATTAACGACATTTTTGCAAAAAAATGACATTTTTCACTTTCTGTTGTAAATTTTTTTTTAAAAAAAACTACATTTCTATATAAATTTTTCTATAAATTTATTGCTCTACATGTCTTTGATAAAAAAAAATCCAATAAGTGTATATTTATTGGTTTGGGTAAAAGTTATAGCGTTTACAAACTATGGTGCAAAAAAGTGAATTTCCGCATTTTGAAGCAGCTCTGACTTTCTGAGCACCTGTCATGTATAATTTCATTTTTTTTCACAAGTTAGCAGAAAATGACACTTTCTGAGGGAAAAAAAAAATTAAGTTTCCATTTCTGCTAAGGGTCCTTTCACACTGGCGTTTTTGTTTTCCGGCATAAAGTTCTGTCCTCGGCGCTCTATGCCGGAAAAATCCTGATCAGGATCATCCCCATGCATTCTGAATGGAGAGAAATCTGTTCAGGATGCATCAGGATGTCTTCAGTTCAGGACCGGAACGTTTTTTGGATGCAGCAAATACCGCAGCATGCTGCGCTTTTTGTTCCGTCAAAAATCCAGGCATTAATCCGGATCCGGCCTTAAGCTAAACGTCGTTTCGGCGCATCGCCAGATCCGACGTTTAGCTTTTTATCAATGGTTACCATGGCAGCCAGGACGCTAAAGTCCTGGTTGCCATGGTAAAATGTAGTGGGGAGCAGTATACATACCATCCGTGCGGCTCCCGGGGCGCTCCAGAGTGACGTCAGGGCGCCCCACACGCATGGAGATCACGTGATCCACGCGCATGGGGCGCTCTGACGTCATTCTGGAGCGCCCCGGGAGCCGCACGGACTGTAAGTATACAGCTCCCCCGCTCCCCACTACTACTATGGCAACCAGGACTTTAATATCGTCCTGGCTGCCATAGTAACCTGAAAGCATTTCGAAGACTGATCAGGATCCTGATCAGTCTTCTAATGCTTCAGGCGAATTGCGTTCTGACGGATTCGGCGGGACGGAAGTGCCTGCCGGATCCTCAGAACACAAGTGTGAAAGGACCCTAACTTCTGGCAAAAAAAAAATAATCTCCCACGGACTCACTATGCCCCTCAGTGAATACCTTGGGGTGTCTACTTTCCGAAATGGGGTCATTTGTGGGGTGTGTTTACTGTTCTGGCATTTTGGGCGGGGCTAAATTGTGATCATCCCTGTAAAACCTAAAGGTACTCGTTGGAATTTGGGCCCCTTTGCGCACCCAGGCTGCAAAAAAGTGTCACTCATGTGGTATCGCCGTACTCAGGAGAAGTAGGGCAATGTGTTTTGGGGTGTATTTTTACATATACCCATGTTGGGTGAGAGAAATATCTCTGTAAACTGACAACTTTGTATACATTTTTTTTAAAAGTTGTCATTTAAAGAGACATGTGAATGGAGCCTTACAGGGGGGTGATCAGTGACAGGGGGGTGATCAGGGAGTCTATATGGGGTGATCAGGGGTTAACAAGGGGTTAATAAGTGACAGGGGGTGGGGGGGTGTAGTGTGGTGCTTGGTGCTACTTTACACAGCTACCTGTTCCTCTGGTGGTCGATCCCAGCAAATGGGACCACCAGAGGCCAGGTAGCAGGTATATCAGATGCTGTTAACAAAACAGCGTCTGATATACCTCTTTGATGCGATTTATTTCACCTCTCGCGAGAAGGAGGAACTAACCTGCCGCCACCTGGATGCATCCTTGCGTTAGGCGGTCGGCAGGTGGTTAACTTTTATAGGATAGCTGCTTTCCAGCTAGAGGTGCCACACACACATCTTTTCTTTTCTTTTCTTTTCCTTTTTTTTTTTAAATATAACTAATTTGCATCTCTGTGTGAAAAGTTTGGGCTATAATCATTGCAGCTAGTTCCTGCTCATGTTGGAGCCCTAAGGCCCCTTGCAGACGAGCGTGAGCTGATTAGGTCCGGATGCGTTGCGGATGCGTTCAGTGAAAACTGTGCGATTTCGCAAGCAAGTACATTCAGTTTTGCCTGCGAATGTGTTCAATTGTTCAGTTTTTATCTTGCTGGTGCAATGCGATTTCATGTGTTTTGCATGCACGTGATCAAAAATGGAATGTTTACAAACAACATCTCTTAGCAACCATCCGGGAAAAACGGATGCGATTTTCATTCAGCCCCATTCATTTCGGATGCGATTTTCATTCAGCCCCATTCATTTCTATGGGGCCAGGGCTGCTTGAAAAATAGAGAATATAGAACATGCTGTGATTTTCACTGCTGCGATTGAAATTAATTGGTCCGGATTCAGTGCGGGCGCAATGCGCTCACATCACACATTGCACCCAAGTGGAATACTCGACTGTGTGAAAGGGGCCTAAAGCTGATAATTATAAATAGAGCCTACTGAGGGGGAGACATCCAATAAATGAGAGAACAAGTTATATTCTGGACAAATACCCACATACACGAGTTCTGAATTGAAATAATAGTGACACTGTAAGTCAAATCATGCTCCTTTCCTTGTACTGATCTAGAAAAAAAAAGTGCTTTTGTCTTTCAAGTATGATATTTCACCTCAGTGCTGGTTCTGATGTGAAAGTTACAGTCAAAATGGAAGATTGCATCTCAAGTAGAAAGAAGAAAGATACCGGTCTTCCTGCTATAATGATGTCAACTATGCCCTCTTCCCTCTAAAGTGCTGTACTCACGTCTTTATATCACTTTACATTACCAGAAGTTGCTATGACTTATGTTCCTCCTTTCCTAACCCCTTTCTCTCTGACTCCCTTCTTTACATTTATGATCTTTGCAATATTTGATAGTGAAGCAGTACTCCAGATAGTAAAGCAGTACTTCAGTTCTTGTAATCCAAGAACTGAAATGGGACCATTTTGTTTTGTTAGGTTGCCCTGCTTAGGGGGTAGAGGCGGGCCCTTATCCTCTGGGACAGTAGCTTGTGAGATGAGTGCCAGCTGTCTAAGACCTATTGCACACGAAAGTGTGCGCCCAGCGGCCATGCTGCGGCCCGCAAATTGCGGGCCGCAATGCGCGCACACCGACCGTGGGGCAGCTGCAGGGGATCGCTGACCCATTCACTTGAATGGGTCCGCGATCTGCCTTTTCCGCAAAAAGATAGCAAATGATCTATCTTTTTGCAGAATGGAAGTACAGGACGAAACCCCACAGAAGCACTCTGTAGTACTTCCGTAGTGTTCCATTCCTTGAGCCCGTTCCTCACCGTTTCCCGTGTATCCACATATGCGGTCCGCAATACGGCAACGGGACACCTACGGTCATGAACAATAGGCCTAAGAGTGAGGAAGCAACCACTTTTGCCTGTGCAAGTGAGACTTGATGTAAGGAACCTTTATTCTTGCATCCCTACCAACTACCACCACCCTGAGAGAAAGAAGGCCAGAATATACATATTGTTCAGGGCCATTTTTAAGGACTGGTGCAAAGGACATGGGGTATCTCAAATGGCGTGGTCTGCACTTTCTTCAGGACTGAATCCCATTGAAAACATATGGGATCACCTCAGTCGCCGTGTAGAGGCTCGTAACTCTGTACCCCAGAACCTCAATAACCTGAGGGCTTGTTCTTGGCTTGGCTTTTGTTTCAATAAATAGTTTGAAATGAGGAAATCACCATAGCATGCTTCTACTTAAATGCCTAAAAAAAAAACAACAACCCAAGTTTCTACAGTTTATGTGTTTTATAGGCTTATTGCCAGCATCAATAGCAATATATTCTGTTATCAATGCTGAGCATTTGACTCATTTATTTTTCTAAAAACCATACCATACATTATTAGTAAACGTGTTGTGCTGCAATAACAGTACTAAACTTAATGTGACCTTCTCTAGACCTTTGAATGCATGTGTCCAACTGTTCAATGTTTCAGTACTTTTTGCACAACTTGTTGTTTTCTAACATGGAGCCTAATGGCAAAATTCACAACAGGTGTTTGATCCACCAATAACCCCATGCATTTCTTGGTTCAATTAGAATTGTTATTTAAGTCCTCCTCATCATGCTGTTCACATTTTGACATCATGAGACCAAGATGACAACTAATAATTGATCAGCAGTACTTTGTCATTGCAAGGCTCTAAGCAGGATGTTCTCAAACAGAAGTGGTCACTGAGCATCAGCAGGTTGCATCAGAGATAAAGAGAGACTGAAATAGTCACAGAGAGGCATAGTGGACATCCTTTGGCCACATCGCACACTGATGACCACTTCACTGTAAAAAATGCCTTGTAAAACCAGATGATGAATGCCACACAATTGCAGTCACATTTAAGGGAGGTGAGAGGCACCTAAGTGTCACATTAGACCATTCAAAACCTTTTTCATCAGAGTAGTCTGCATGCTAGACTACTTGTAAGGTTACCTGACCACACCACCAGGCACAGGCAACATCAGCTTTCATGGGCCACGGAGCATCTACACTGGACGAGGGACCACTGGGCCTCAGGCTGTTCACTGATGAAAGTCGATTCACGCTGACCAGAAATGATGGCTGTCAATGATGTTGGAGACTTCAAGGAGAGCGCTATGCAATGCACCAGCTCATCAAGGTTACATTATTAGGGAACCGCTGCTGGAGACTGGGGTATCTCAAATGGCGTGGTCTGCACTTTCTTCAGAACTGAATCCCATTGAAAACATATGGGATCACCTCAGTCGCCGTGTAGAGGCTCGTAACTCTGTACCCCAGAACCTCAATAACCTGAGGGCTTGTTCTTGGCTTGGCTTTTGTTTCAATAAATAGTTTGAAATGAGGAAATCACCATAGCATGCTTCTACTTAAATGCCCTACTTTGATGATATAATATAACTGTAGTGTGAACTTTTTTGAGTTTTCCATAAATTTCACCCGAAAGCCAAATATCCTTAACTTTTTGTGAGTAGTGCATTTATCTACCAGTTAAACATTTACACATTGTAATGTATCAGGATACCGGGCATTATTAGTGAATGTGTTATGCTGCAATATGAGCATTTATATACCAAATTCATTCCACGCATTGTATTACCATTGCAAATTGTCAAAACCAGTGTGCAGTATGTTTGTAGAAGGGGAGGGGCATTCACCTTTGTCTTTAAGTTACAGAAAAAATGATCAAATAACAAACACCAGCTGATCAGTTTTCTTAGGAAAGTGCATCTTCCCAGTGCATGAACACCGCCAGACCTGCGGCACTCACTTGAACAATGTAGTAAAACAATTCAGCACTTGGTCAAATTGCAAATATTCTCTTAATTTCAATTTATCATGTTAAAATGAACATACATATAGCAATTTTATTGGCAGCCAAATGTTATTGGTATGTTTCAAATGTTTTCCGCATCCTTACTCACTTGCAGTTTTGTTAGCACCATTTAATAATCTTTGTACCAAACCTGTGACTTTTCATTTATAGGTCTCATAATCTAATGTCTGGTAAGAGGAAGAGTGGAAAAAACTGGGGCCCATCATCCGGGAGTCAAAATGTGGGTGGCTTGCTAGTGCAAACAGCAGTAGCAGCACCAGCCATCTGGCTGGTAGTAGTAGCAGTTCACAGTTCCCCCTCGATTATGATAGGCACCACACTTTTATTTAGGACAAAGAGAATTACACTGTGTACTGAAAGGCTCGCTCCTCTTCTTAGTCACAGCAGGATGACACTGTGCTTTGGAGACAGGGGTCACAGCATTCTTCCTGCTCCTCTTCCTTGTGGTCCGAGAAAAGCCTTTCATCTGCATCATCTCTGTCTTCACTGTCCCTTCCTAGTGCTGTCTATTTTTCTAAGAAGGGGCAACAAAACCCCATGTACTATGTAAGATACTCAATACAGTCTCCCTATTGATGAGTTGCTTGAGAAGCGTCACCGTAAGCATTTGGACTATCATTAGGAGGAACTTTGGGTGGAGTTAAGGGATCCTATGCATAACTGTGTTGTAACTGTTTTATTAGTGGTACTTCTAGCCATGGTGGTGGCAGTAGGGGCAGTGGTAACAACAGTAACATTGAGGGAAATACAGGGACGCAGGGAATCAGGAGGGGAACCAAAGGGCCCACAATGACATATCATGGTCTAGTAAAAGTAGCACGTAGGTTGAGGACTATGATGATGATTATGTGTTGGACAAGACCTGGGATCCGAATAAGGACGCTGCGAAGGAGACATCAGAATAGGAGTGTGATGACCGCAGCAGCAATAAAGAGGCAAGCTATATCCAAAATAGAAAAAAAAAAAAAAAAGTAGAGCCAGATCTGCTTCTATTGTGGTCAGCTAGGGAACTGGTGATGCTGTTGATACTGTGGGTGCAAGCTCAAAACATGCCACACATAGGCCAAGCTTGGCTGCCGCTAGCTCTGTACGAGTATCTCCCATATGGTGGGTTTACTCCACAAGGCCAGCACACAAAAACACTGCCATGGATCTAGTAGAGCACATGAATCAGCATCACCAGATCCTGTGGGATCCTGTGGACAGCAATCAAAACATGTCTGTCTTTCTTTTCCCAGTCTTCTTTGTGGCAGCTAGGCAACATCCACAACCAGTAGTGTCCTTGCCATCGTCCTCATCAGTTACATGTTCTCCCGCTCAGACTCCTCCTCCTCTGCTATGTCGTCAGTCATCGATTACTGAATGTGTGGCCATGGAACAACTCTACATACTCAGCAATCCAGTTGTGAGCAGGCTGAGCTCTCACCTGGCCAAATGTTGTAGTTGTGGTAATTGTAGCACGGTTCTGCACCTTCACCAAAATTTACTTCTTCTTTATGCCATCAGTCAAATTTTTGGTTAGGTGTCTGTAGTGGTGCCGTTCCGCACCTTCACCTAAATTTAAATCTTCTCTAAAATTTAATTTTCTCTTTGCCATCAGTCAGACATTTTGGCAGGTGTCCAATTTTTTTTCAAGAAAATTATTTAAATGTGTCTC
The DNA here is from genome assembly GCA_033119425.1 of Bufotes viridis. Classification (NCBI taxonomy): domain Eukaryota; kingdom Metazoa; phylum Chordata; class Amphibia; order Anura; family Bufonidae; genus Bufotes; species Bufotes viridis. The sequence goes on from CM065592.1 coordinate 315,677,587, forward strand.
ATTTTTTTTAAAGACTATGTACTTTCCCTGGCACATATAGTGTTCCCTTGACCTCATAGGTTTCTGGGCAGGCAGATTAGAATAGTGGCTGGAACTGGCCCAGTTTTCTCTCACTGTACTGTCTTATCCAGTCTCCAGTGTCATCTCAGAGAAGGTTTTCAGCGTGACAGGTGACATTGTCAAACGGACAAACATGTCCTCTGCCAGTGTACAAAACATTACATTTGTCAAAATGAATGAGGCATTAGGATTTTCACACACCTTCCACTGAGGCTAATTAAGAGAACTGCCATTGCAGACCGTGTCTTTTGATTGCTGGCCTCATCTTACCACTGTCCGTCTGCCATCATGTTCTGTACTATATGGCTCCTCAGGACAGTGCCTCAATCACTACTATTATTAATACTCTTACACTGCCGCACACACATCTACTCTAATTTTTTGTCTGTTCCATGGTACAGTATGCTGCTAATGCTGCCACTACTATTGTTGCCACAAAGCCGCACACTCATCTATTGTTGCTACAAAGCCGTACACACATCTACCGCCTTGTCTGTACAATGCTGTACTGCCACTGCTGTCAATATTATTGCAGCCACATGCCACTATTACACTATGCTTTCTACATCGACACTGTACTGCTGCTGCTCCCAAATAAAAGGTAGAACATTTTTTAATTTTAAAAAGAATAACAAATGTAAAGCCATATTATTTTTTTTAAGCATGGTGTTTTTTAACACTGTCAACCATGCATTTACCTATAGCTATACATATCAGTATCACTCACTGTCATTGTGTTAAAGAGCTTAAAATTTTAATAAAAGAGAGAAAAACAAGATGGAACAGATATGAGTCCTAGGAGACATTATATCCAAATTTCAATATAGTTGGAGCACTTTTGATTTGGGTAGAACTGATTCAGACACAAATCAATTTTTTTTTAAAATTCAGTGAATAAGACACCAAACGAAATCAAGAAAGTTACTCATCTCTACTTTGCTTGGTGCTAACAATATGCCTGTCACCAGCATGCCAGAAGGCTCATAGCCATTGTCATCATTATCATCAGCCTCATCCTTCTGAACTAACATTTCCTCCTTTAGTTGTAGACCCTCATCCTCCTCCTGTGTCGGTTCCCAACATATTTAGGGCTGGCAACAAGATATGAAAGCTGTTCTTCTTCCACTATCGTTTATTGCATTCACATTAAGGGGATGACATGCAATTTTTTGGTTACATCCACACGTGACTGATTAGTTGCATTCTGGAATTGCCATTGCAGATTTTTGTGTGTCAAATCTGCAGCATTATAAAGTACCAGCAAAGTGAATAGAATGAGTTTTTAGCAATTCTTATTCACATGTGGCAGAAAAAATCTACAGTGGAAACTGACCTGTGGTGCAGATTTAAAATCTGCAATATATCAATGTATACCATGGATTTTCATTGCGAATTTCATCCTTTCCAGTGAAGAGATTGAAATCCACAGCGTTTGAAAAACACAAATGCACCATTCGGTGTTTTTTTCTGAACAAGACAATTTTGAACTAATTTGGTGAATACCTGGAACTTGAAGACAATTGTGGATACGACAATAAACTTTTTTTTTTAGAAAACAAATCACAATTGGACAAGTCAGGTACACAACTGTGTAAATAAATTTTGCCACGTGAGCCTGTGATTCCAATTCATGTGTTGGAGAGCTATATTCACCTTTGTGCCTAAATGGACATGTCTTATTCTTGGCCTGCAGAGCTTGCAGATGGTGATGATTTGGAAATGAAGCAAAGACAAGACAATTTTCTATATTTTTTTTAAAGAGAACATTTCTCAATTGGACAAAGTCCAGTACAATATATGACAGGTCACGTACACGACTAGCATTTCGAAAGTCTTCAGACCCTTTTACTTTTTACACATTTTCTTATGTTGTGGCCTTGTGCTAAAATTAAAAAAATTTAAGCTTTCCCTCATCAATTTTTAATATTCAGTTTTAACTTTGTCATGGAGGATTTAGTGCAGGATGATGGGGATAAAGTAGATTTTTTTTTATTTTTTTTTATTTTAGCACAAGGCCACAACATTGCAAAATAAGAAAAAAGTGAAAGGGTCTGGAGGCTTTCCAAATACATTGTACGTAGCTTTTTGGAAGACAGTTTTTATAATTTTATCATTTGGAACCAGTCCAATACAATGTACATTAGGGGGTTCATTAAACACATGACTCCTGAATGACAGATAATCTCCAAAGGCTACACTATCCATGCAAGACCCTAAAATTGCTGGCTTATGTGTCTGATTGGAGTGTCTGTCACACAATACACTATTACATCAGTGCATACGAGCCGGATAGATCAGCCAATATACTCCCTCCCAATTTGCTGTCAGGCTGACTGCAAATCATTGTGGGCAAGCCTGCCTGTCAGGACCCCATCTGGGGTCATGTGATTCTCCATTTTTCATCTTCCCTGTCCTGTTTTCACTAACTAGTATACTAAATTTTAAATGTAAAATAGTGGGTACCATTTTGCACAATTCATCCGAGTGCATTTCCAAAACTTTGGATTCATTTGGAAGAGGAATTTTTGTGAAATTTGTGATGAATCTGAGTTTAGAATCAATTTGCTTATCTCTACTTTAAACCAATAAAATAAAGAGACAGTTGGGGTGATGCTGGGGTCAGATCTTTTATTAAGTATATGAATAAATATCAATAACTGTTAATAAAGCAGTAATAAAGCAAGTTATTAAGCAAACACTTTTTGGCATAAAACAACATTATTCAAACGTAATGATCATAGGTTGTGAAAACATCCCCAAAAATCAGAACAAAAACTGACCAAATGCCAGATATTGATAATAAAAGCCATGTGGTCCAAGATTAGATTTAAGCCCCATCAGGTGCAATACCCGCCAACTGTGAAAGTTCCATAGAAATCAGAGGATATCGTCTGACAAAACAACCTGTTGCCAAAGAAGGGAGGGATGGTGAGAGCTGTAGACATGCTGACTGACCAGCCACAATAAATTGCCATCAGCCACCAATTTTGCACTAGTTATGGAAAGCAACTATGCAGAGCCACCACCAGTCAGAATTTAATTTAAAGAGGTAGCACCTGCATGCAGTCATGGGCCCTCAGTTTATGCATTAAGGCCCTCAAAAACAGTTCTAATAAGCGTCAGAGCTGTCTATAACAGCCAGATCAGATTACAGCTGGACTTGTAAACATTTTCCAGAAAAATAAAGCAGGAATTTGATTGCTATTGGTAGCACTGATTTGGTTGGATTGATTTATTGTTCTTATCTATCTGAGCTTTGTACTTTAGGTACATGGGGGTCATTTATTAAACAGAAATACTCCTATATTGGGCGTATTTCTGGCTCTGATTGTGGCGCAAAAGTCCTTTGCGCCGCAATCTGCGACTTCGCTCTGCTAACACCAGGTCTAAAAGATTTGGGGAGGTGTGGGCTGGGAAGGGGAGGGGCCGGCATGGCCCATCTCATTTACCATTTTCTATGCCTGTTTTAGGCATAGAAAATGGTATACATGTAGTACAGCTAGGAAGCTGTCTTACATTTTGAAGCGGTGGTGGATCCACCGAAGTTATGGAGAGGCCGGCGCCTCTACATAACTTTGGCAGATCCAGCGTCAGTACAGGGCTTTATTAAGTGCCCCATAATGTACTATTTTGTACACTGTGTCTAAAGGTATGAGCCACAGCAAAATTATTATACAAATTGTAAAAGGATGCATTAAACTGCAAAATATGATAAATAATATTAGCGGTAAATCAAAGACAGCGTTTTGCAGTATATTTGTATCAAATACTTTTGCCATTGAGTTAAACCAGAAAGTAAAACAAACTGATGAAGGCATAAAATATAATTATTAATTTTTTTTAACTAAGACGATGATGACATTTTAAGTAAGGGCATACTGTATGTATCATGTAGAAAACAGTTTTTACATCCTCCTCCTATATTGCCCTAGCAAAACTGGTTGTTTAATCATGGCATTCTTTTACATAAAAGATAGACATAACAATTGTGCTATCTGAAGTCTAAGGTTCACATAGCAAAAAGAAACATATGCACAGAACTATGCCAGTTATTTAACATGAAAAACATTCTACATAGAAGTTTTCAGATTACGTACAGTACTGTGCAAAGGTTTTAGACAGGTGTGGAAAAATGCTGCAAAGGAAGAATGCTTTTATAAATAGAAGTGTTAATAATTTTTATCAATAAACAAAATGCAAAGTGGAATGAACAAAAGAGAAATCTAAATCAAATCAATATTTGTTGTGACTAGCCTTCAAAACTGCATAAGGACTATAGTTAGCTATGTGATTGGCTACACCAAACGGGAAAATGATCTCCATTTTCATATGTACAGTCGTGGCCAAAAGTTTTGAGAATTACACAAATATTAGTTTCACAAAGTTTGCTGCTAAACTGCTTTTAGATCTTTGTTTCAGTTGTTTCTGTGATGTAGTGAAATATAATTACACGCACTTCATACGTTTCAAAGGCTTTTATCGACAATTACATGACATTTATGCAAATAGTCAGTATTTTCAGTGTTAGAACTTCTTTTTCAGGACCTCTGCGATTCGACTAGGCATGATCTTAATCAACTTATGGGTCAATTCCTGACTGATAGCAACCCATTATTTCATAATCACTTCTTGGAATTTGTCAGAATTAGTGGATTTCTGTTTGTCCACCCGCCTCTTGAGGATTGACCACAAGTTCTCAATGGGATTAAGATCTGGGGAGTTTCCAGGCCATGGACCCAAAATGTCAACGTTTTGGTCCCCGAGCCTCTTAGTTATCACTTTTGCCTTATGGCACGGTGCTCCATCGTGCTGGAAAATGCATTGTTCTTCACCAAACTGTTGTTGGATTGTTCGAAGAAGTTGCTGTTGGAGGGTTGTTTTGGTACCATTCTTTATTCATGGCTGTGTTTTTGGGCAAAATTTTGAGTGAGCCCACTCCCTTGGATGAGAAGCAACCCCACATATGAATGGTCTCAGGATGCTTTACTGTTGGCATGACACAGGATTGATGGTAGCGCTCACCTTTTCTTCTCCGGACAAGCCTTTTTCCAGATGCCCCAATCAGAAAGAGGCTTCATCGGAGAATATGACTTTGCCCCAGTCCTCAGCAGTCCATTCACCATACTTTCTGCAGAAGATCAATCTGTTCCTGATGTATTTTTTGGAGAGAAGTAGCTTCTTTGCTTCCCTTCTTGACACCAGGCCATCTTCCAAAAGTCTTCGCCTTACTGTGCGTGCAGATGCGCTCACACCTGCCTGCTGCCATTCCTGAGCAAGCTCTGCACTGGTGGCACTCCGATCCCGCAGCTGAATCCTCTTTAGGAGATGATCCTGGCGCTTGCTGGACTTTCTTGGACGCCCTGAAGCCTTCTTAACAAGAATTGAACCTCTTTCCTTGAAGTTCTTGATGATCCTATAAATTGTTGATTGAGGTGCAATCTTAGTAGCCACAATATCCTTGCCTGTGAAGCCATTTTTATGCAACGCAATGATGGATGCACGCGTTTCTTTGCAGGTCACCATGGTTAACAATTGAAGAACATTGATTTCAAGCATCACCCTCCTTTTAACATGTCAATTCTGCCATTTTAACCCAATCAGCCTGACATAATGATCTCCAGCCTTGTGTTCGTCAACATTCTCACCTGAGTTAACAAGACGATTACTGAAATGATCTCAGCAGGTCCTTTAATGACAGCAATGAAATGCAGTAGAAAGGTTTTTTTTTGGGATTAAGTTAATTTTCATGGCAAAGAAGGACTATGCAATTCATCTGATCACTCTTCATAACATTCTGGAGTATATGCAAATTGCTATTATAAAAACTTAAGCAGCAACTTTTCCAATTTCCAATATTTATGTAATTCTCAAAACTTTTGGACACGACTGTAGGTTTAAAATAATTAACTGAAATAGAAACAACTGTGTAGGAGGCTGGGTGAGGAACAGTCTAACTTTGCTACAAAGGTGAGATTGTGGAAGACAGTTTTATGTCACAGGCCATACATCATGGCAAAACTGAACACCGCAACAAAACACAAGGTAGTTACACTGCATCAGCAAGGTCAGATAAAGATTTTAAAGCAGACTGGTGTGCCAAGATGTGCTGTCCAAGCTCTTTTGAAGAAGCACAAAGAAAGGACCGTAGATGTAACCAAAGAAACATAGTGCAGGAGATGAAAGACAAATTATACATACTTTCCTGCAAAATCTGAGGATGTCCAACAGTGCCATGATTTCAAAACTGGCAGAAACCAGTGGAGCCCAGGTATACCAATGCACTGTTCAGAGAAGTCTGGCCAGAAGTGGATTTTATGAAAGAACTGAAAGAACTAAAAAGCTATATCTTCGGCTTGGAAACAAGGCCAAGCGATTCACCTACAGTTGTGTTCAAAATTATTGAACCCCCAATGCTGTAAAGGGTTTTAGGGAATTTAGTGTACATTTGTAATTGTGTTCAGAATGAAATCTTACAAGGACTTTTTAAAGAACCAAATGCAACTAAAATGACATCAATTGTTTTTGTAATACATTATAAAAAAAATTTTTTTGTGATTTCTTCATTGACGCAATTATTTAACCCCTTAAAGACTACCACTCTTAAGAACAGAGGTTCATTAAAGTGTTTTCGATCAGGTATTGAAAACACCTGTGGATGTCAAGGAGCAGCAATCAAGCATAGTAAGCATCAATTAGGCAGATTTAAAATGACTGTGATACTCAGCTCCTTCTAGACATTTACTGGTGTGTTTACAAACATGGTGAAGTCAAGAGAATGGTCCAGGAAGACAAGAGAAGAGGTGATTTCTTTTCATAGGAAGGGCAATGGCTATAAGAAGATTGCAAAGATGTTAAACATACCAAGAGACACCATAGGAAGCATCATTTGCAAATTCAAGGCAAAGGGCACTGTTGAAACGCTACCTGGTCGTGGCAGAAAGAAGATGCTGACTTCGACTTCTGTGCGCTACCTGAAGCGCAAAGTGGAGAAAAGTCCCCGTGTGACTGCTGAGAAACTGAAAAAAGATTTGTCAGATGCGGGTACTGAAGTTACAGCTCAGACAATAAAGCGCACACTGCGTAATGAAGGCCTCCATGCCAGAACTCCCAGGCGCACCCCCTTGCTGTCTCCAAAGAATAAGAAGAGTCGACTGCAGTATGCCAAAAGTCATGTGGACATACCACAAAAGTTTTGGGATAGTGTTCTGTGGACTGATGAAACAAAATTAGAACTGTTTGGGCCCATGGATCAACGCTATGTTTGGAGGAGGAATAACAAGGCCTATGAAGAAAAGAACACCTTGCCTACTGTGAAGCATGGCGGGGGGGTCAATCATGCTTTGGGGCTGTTTTGCTTCTACAGGTACAGGGAAGCTTCAGCGTGTGCAAGGTACCATGAATTCTCTTCAGTACCAGGAGATATTGGATGAAAATGTGATGCAGTCCATCACAAACCTGAGGCTTAGGAGACGTTGGACCTTTCAACAGGACAATGATCCCAAGCTTACCTCCAAGTCCACTAGAGCATGGTTGCAGATTAAAGGCTGGAACATTTTGAAGTGGCCATCACAGTCACCAGACCTAAATCCGATTGAGAACCTCTGGTGGGACTTAAAGAAAGCAGTTGCAGCGCGCAAGCCTAAGAATGTGACTGAACTGGAGGCTTTTGCCCATGAAGAATAGGCGAAGATACCTGTAGATCGCTGCAAGACACTTGTGTCAAGCTATGCTTCACGTTTAAAAGCTGTTATAACTGGAAAATTATGTTGTACTAAGTACTAAGATTGAATGTCACTTGGGGGTTGAATAAAACTGATAATAATGTGAGCACAGAAAAGACATTTGTGGTTATTTCATTATAAATGTTATGTTATATTTGTCTGACTTACAAGTGCCTTTTTGATTTAATTGTAAACAAGATGACTGAAATGATCAAAATCAATGTCAAACTGGCCAAAACACTCAATTTCAGTGGGGGTTGAATAATTTTGAACACAACTGTATGCACAAAAACATAGGGACTGGGGTGCAGAAGAATTTCGGTGGGTGCTCTGGACTGATGAGTCAACATTTGAAATATTTGGCTGTAACAGGCAGTTTATTCGCTGAATGGCTGGAGGATGGTAAAATAATGAGTGTCTGCAGGCAACAGTGAAGCATAATGGAAGTTCTTTGAAAGTTTGGGGCTCCATTTTATAAAATGGAGTTGGGGATTTTGTCAGGGTTTGGTAAATTATAGTAGAAAGCAGGCACCGCAGTATTAATTAGAAACAAGGGTGCTGCCCATGTGCACAACACCATATCAATATATTACAAAAGAGCACATGAAAAGAAATAACAGACCAGGAAAAAACATGATTAAGTACCAAACGTTTATTCATATCGAAAAACATGATCAGAAAGATATTAAAAATCATTAAAACAATGTACCATGGAAGATGTTGAAAAAATAAATGATTTAAACCCACACTTTACACCTTCCACACAATCAGTCCCTAATAGGGTATTAAATTGCAGTGAGACAAAGTACCAAGTGGAAAAAGATGAGTGCAAAAACTCTAAATGGTATCAATAATGTCACTTACTAATTATCTGCAAATAAAAAATGCAACAACATATACAAAGATTAGTGCTGCAAAAAAGCAATACAAGGGCATACTAGTTAGTGATACAACAGATACCAGTCTCTCATATCATGCTTAGTGAAAGGAACAAGGGCCCCACGTGTATAGTCGCTGCCTGCGGCTTGGTCAGGATTGTTATGAACAATGGTTGTGGATCATCAGTGACCTCCTGAGGAGCTGCTTTAGAGGATGGGAGAGGTAGTGGCCCTGATGAAGTGTTGTTTCATGGTGTACTGCCTCAGACCATTTCTTTCTGGGGATTGGTGCATTGGAAATATAGTACTGAAGAATAAAGGGAGAGTTAAATGTAAAGTCTTTTTTACTAAGTGCAATGTAGAACTTGAAATACATATAGTAGCAGCAGGCTTTAAGTGCAATTGGCATCAGCAAGGAATCTGGAGGCAGGTTGGATTGCTTCAATTCCACAATTAGGTTATACTGGCCTAGTGGTTGTTTGGTGATGGGTGGCTTGGCTGTCATCCCTCACCTTACAGCAGTGTCTGTAGTTGCAGAAATAGCAGTTCACTATGCTGTCTGTAATCTCATGGCTTTACTTGAGGACAATTGGAACCGTTATCTCTGCAGATTAGGTAACAAAAGCAGGAGCTTTGCTGGTTGCTTCCTTTCCTCTCTGTCTCTGATCATGAACTCCCCCTATTGGCAGGAAGCAGAAACAGCCTACTCCAACCAAAACGTGAGGAACAGAGTGGTTAACCCTGTCCGTGGTAACCTTTGCTATCATTTCTTGCTGGTAGCTACAGCTAGAAGCAAACAGTAAAACTAATCATACAACAATAAACAATTTGTAGTAACCCCAGGTCTAGGGTAGTACAGAACCACTTTGGGCCATTCCTGAGGGCAATTTCCTGGAAGTCCTCTGGTTTTCATCCTTTAATAGTGATGAGCGGCATAGGCAATATTCAAATTCGCGATATTTTGCAAATTTCTTGCTGAATATTCACCATAAATTCGCGATTGTGAAGATCAGCAATATAATATGCGCATATTGTGTACACAATAGCTGTAAGCCAACAACCTATCCATGAGAAAGGTACAATCAGCATACCTTACAATGGCAGCTTTGTGTATTATGAGACAACTAGCAATAATCACACCTTGGATAAACCTCATGGGTTATGATACTGCCAAGACCAGTTCTCTCTCCAGAAGGAGAGAGCCAGTAAGCCTTAAAGTTGCTTGATTTAAGTTGGATGGCTTGGGGGACCTGCGCACCTAGATCATTATCATTAGGATGACAAAAATCTTAAAAAATTGTTTGGATGCCAGCTAACTATTCTCTCACTGCTTAGGAGGGCTGCATAACATTTTTCAGTTTTCTAATTGTCCTAACATTATATTCACTAACCTTTCTATACAGTTTTGTCATCTAAACTACTTTGCATGTGCTTGGGCATATGGGAAAGACATGCAAATAGTGTTTCAGCTGAAAAACAAGGCAGATTCTGCTAATTTGTATCTCTTTCCCACTGTCACCGCGAGTTCTGTGAGAAGATCAGACAGACGTTCTTTGTTTTGGTTTCACTTTGTCAGCTCCTTTCCTTCTGCCAGGTGTTACTTATTTAGACTAATCGTCTTCACTTTGCGGTTTATACTACTTCCTGGATGACGGTTCACTGCTGGTGGCTGCTGCTGCTGTTTGCTCAGATAAGTCTTTTCCCTTTATGGTGTTTCCTTGCTGGCTTGATTCTAGGTGACCCTGACTCCGTCCGTATTCAGTGCAGGGAGCCGGTGGTCATGTCCCCTCACTATTATAGGGTTTTCAGGTGTCACACAGTCTTAGTTACGTGGGCATGCAATCGTCTACCATTGAGGCCCTTGCATGTGCGTAGCAGTCAGGGAGAGCTCTTAGGGTTTTAAAGAGCTATGCTCCTTAGTTTGGGATCAAGCCAGTCAGTTTTTTATTTATAAGTTCCAGCTATCTGCTACATCATCCATGACACCCATATGCCCACATTTATGCAAATGAGTTTCCCTGACAAAACTGTATAGAGAGGTTAGTGAATATAATGTTAGGACAATTAGAAAACGAAAAATTATCTAGCCCACCTAAGCAGCTAGAGAAGAGTTAGCTGGCATCCAAAAAAAAAAAGTTAATTTTTGTCACCCTAATGATAATGATCTAGGTGCACAGGTCCCTGAAGCCATCCAATTAAAAGCAAGCAACTTTGAGACTTACTGGCTCTTATTCAGATGAGAGCTGGTCTTGGCAATACCATAGCCCATGAGGTTTATCTGAGGTGTGATTATTGCTAGTTGTCTCATAATACACAAGGCTGCCATTGTAAAGTATGCTGACTGTACCTTTCTCATGGATAGGTTGTTGGCTTGCACATATCTGGCTTTTGGCATACAGCCTTTATGTGATTGTCTGTTATATGTTGTCTATTTTATGTTATAGGTAATGATTTATTTTAAAAATAATATAGCATCTGTAAAAAGAAATTATTATGGATTGGTTAAAAAATACTTATAATAAAAGTTTATTAATGATAGGTAAAATAGTAACTATAAAGAAAAAAAAAAGTATGGATGATAGATAGCATAAGGATAAATAGAAGCTATATACAATAAGTGAAAAAAGATTATAGGTTTATTTAGTGATCAAAAAAAAGTCTAGAATATTCGCAACTACGAAGATATTGCACTATATTCTAGATCTTCACGAATTCTCGAAGTGCCGATATTCGTGATAAAAATTTGCGCTTAGAATATTTGCGCTCAACACTATCCTTTAACCCCTCTATACAGTGATCAGGTCTTTCCTGCGGGGGAGTCACCAGGCCACTACTTCTTGTAATAGTACTGGTACAGTTTGTAGCTGACCCACGAGGGTCAGAGACACTGATGCAACGCACCAAGGAATCAGCACAGTGAACAGACATGGGTAAGGCGGCAGAGAATCAGAGTCCAGGAAACAGGCAGAAGTTGGTACACAGGTGGACAACCGAATGTAGCTCTTTATGGGGTCAAGCAGACCATAGGACCTGGCAGGATCTGTAGAGACCAATTGCACAGGCAACCACTGAGGGAAACAGCCAGGTATATACAGTATAGGAGCAGCTAATTAGCAATTGGACACAGCCATGCATCTCACAAAGCAGGAAAAAAATTAACCACTGCAGTTTTGCAGACAGGTTCAAAGAATACAAGTCCCAATACACACAGGGCACTGAGACCTTGGCCTGCTGTCAGAGTGCTGGAACTACAACAGACAGAGGCTGAGGTTGACAAGGCTTAATGGTGTCCTCAAAGCAGAGAAACACACAGCTACTTATGCAGTACCATCAGAGAGGCATCTGATTGGCTTCAAATTTATTCTGCAGCAGGACAACAAACATACTGTTGATGTCGTTAAGAACAATCTTTAGCATACAGAAGAACAGTCTTGGAGGTGGTGATATGGCCCCTACAGAACCGTGATCTCAACACCATTGAGTTCTTTCCCTTATCCAGTACACCACTTTCCCTTACCTGAGGCAAACCCGGGTAAGGCTGCTGGGTTCATCATTACTGGAGGAATAAATACAGGGCTTAAATGTTCATTCAGTGTTTAGTTCCTGGAAGCTGAAAGACTTGCTTGTTGTGCAAAGCCTGATCTAATATTATTGCTGAGTATAGAGGAAACCACTGTTTAGTTAGTGCTCAGACAGGCACGTATTTTCTTTGTTTGATTGTGAACTTTCTCAAAGTGAAAACTTAAGTTTGGCTTCCATTATATTGTTATGGATCAAATAAACTAATTTGGAAGTATTTGTTAATGTGAAGTCTGTCATCGCTAACCCCACCTACAAATACTGATTCCAACACCACGTGTAAACTGCAATGTGAATTGCAATTTAAATCAATCATATGCTTATTTTAAACCTTTTTTGAAGTGGAAAATAGAGATGAGCAAAGTTATAAAACATTCAGATTGGCCGCTTCGCCAAATTTTACAAAGAAATTCGCTTTGTGACAAATTACTTTGTCACGAAGCACATTTCTTCATATGTAGTGGATGCAATGAGGGGGACCTGCTATTGCGCCGCCCCCGTCATTAAACCCCGGTCTTAATAAATGTGCCCCTGACCGTTTGGGCAACACTTTTAGTCCATTTACACAACACCATCTGCAAATTACGGATGATGTCCATGTGCCATCTGCATTCTTCTGCAGACCCATTAACTGGCCTGCACGTTGCGGACCAGTATAGAACATGTCACATTTTCTATCCTCTGCAGGACATATGGATGCGGAAAGCAAATGACTTCTATGTGCTTTCTGCATCTATATGTCCATTCTGTACAAGATGGAAAATGTGACATGTCCTATACTTCTCTACAAAATGCGGACTGCAGACCCACTTTAGTCAATAGTCTGCAAAAATATACGGATCGCACAAGGACCGCATCCATATCTTTCTGATCTATGGATCGCAAAATACATTAGATCTTGTGAATTTTACCTCACAGTGTGTGGGTAAGGGCTCATTCACATAACCGCATGAGTGTTTCCGCATCCATTCTGAAATTTTGCGGAACGGATGCGGACCCATTCATTTTAATGAGGCCGCAAAAGATGCAGGCAGCACACAGTGAGCTGTTCGCATCCATTCTTCAATTCCACAGCCCCACAAAAATATAGAGCATGTCCTAAAATAGGCATTTCTATAATGGGCTCTCCATATCCGTTCCGCAAATTGCAGAATGCACATGGGCGGTATCCGTGTTTTGTGGAACTGCGAATTGAGGACTGCAAAACACGGCACGGTTGTGTGAATGCGCCCTCAGGGACAGTCACAGGAGGGCCAGAGGGGGACAGTGGTGATTGGTGGGGGGAAAAAATAACATAACAAGTCAAGTTCAGCATCAGGCTGGGACAGTGGGGACACAGGCAGACTCCAGTCATCACTTCCTCCTAAATTGCTCACTTTCTGTAGGCCTCACATGTTCAGCACTAACCCTGAGGTGCTGAACAGCTAGCTGAGAATCAAACGTAGGTGGAGCTACCGAAGGGGACGGAGCTACCGCCATCACTAGATGGGGTGGAGCTACTGGCATCACTAGATGGGGACGGAGCCACCGCCATCACTAGATGGGGCGGGGCTATGGGCAACACTAGATGGGGCAGAGTTAACAGCATCGCTAGACGGGAGGCGGAGCTACCTACCAACACAGTGAAGTGTCTCAGCACAGGCATGGCTGAGCTCATTTAAAACTCTTCATGATGCTGCCCTAGTGCCCACAGCAGAACTCTGCTGTAAGGAGGCGGCGCCATTGTAGATATAGACCTAAAGTCAGATAGTCAGACACAGGTTGCCAGGGGGCCCCTTCTACATGCTGGATGTGGTAATGAATGGTGAAGTGGGGAGCAGGCGGACCTGCTTCACCATTACAATCAGCTGAGCTGGAGGCCCCCCTCCCACGCTGGGCCCCTGTGCAGCTGAACTGGCTGCACAGGCGGTATGTCCACTCTTGACAAGGGCATTACAGAATGTTGCAATGTTCAGGGTTAGATTATCATTGGGACTACAAGAATATTTTATTTTAAAATTACTCTTTTGTTTCAGCTTAAAGCGAACCTGTCACCTGCTTTTTACCTCTTAAGCTGTTAACTGTACCTTATAGATCATTGTAACCTTGTTTCCAAACAGGTGTTCTTCGTTTTTCTGGGGTTTATATTCCTGAAAAAATCACTTTGTAATCTCATGCTCTGCTGCGTCTGAAGTCACCAGACAAGTCAAGGAGGCAGACCCTCCTTGACTGCTGGATGCGAATCCCCCGCCCTAACCCCGCCTCTCATCCCTATGATTGACACTAGCTCTTCTGCCCGGGACCGCGCTGGTCTCGGCGGCGCATGCGCCGTCTGCCTTCATAGCAGCGCGATCCCGAGCCTCGCGCTGAGTGAAGCGCGATCCCCTTGCTAGATCGCGCTTGCGCACTTCTCTCCTCTCTAGCCGGGCCGCTGGTGAAATGCAGATCACTCAGCGCGAGGCTCGGATCGCGCTGCTATGAAGGCAGACGGCGCATGCGCCGCCGAGACCAGCGCGGTCCAGGGCAGAAGAGCTAGTGTCAATCATAGGGATGAGAGGCGGGGTTAGGGCGGGGGAGTCGCATCCAGCAGTCAAGGAGGGTCTGCCTCCTTGACTTGTCTGGTGACTTCAGACGCAGCAGAGCATGAGATTATAAAGTGATTTTTTCAGGAATATAAACCCCAGAAAAACGAAGAACACCTGTTTGGAAACAAGGTTACAATGATCTATAAGGTACAGTTAACAGCTTAAGAGGTAAAAAGCAGGTGACAGGTTCGCTTTAATAATTTTCTGCTTGCTGTTTCCTAGGGGTGGGTGGGGGGCACAAAAGGCTAAAAGTGCTCACATACCTTTAATGGCTGTCAGCCAATAGCTATCTCTCCTGACTCCCTCAGGCACATACATGCTCAGTTCAGCTGAACAGGAGAAGGACACTGTCAGACACCTGGCTGTGGCTTATCTCTGAGGAGAACAAAGCAGTTGAGCAAAAATTCTCCCAAACCTTTTTTTCCCCAACATCAGCTGTTGGGGGAGAGACGGGAGATCCCCATACACATTAGATTCAAGATTAAAGACTTGTCACTTAATAGTAAATATGATGCTTGTAAATTTATTTTATTGTAATACACAGAAGTGAAAACATATACATGACGTTTCCGTCCTAAAACCTCTTAGGCATGGAATGCCTATGATGGAGCCATATAATAATGAGCAGTACTGAAGTATTACAGCGGTAATCACCACTAAGAATACACCCGTGTGACTATCTCTACAACTCTATAGAAAGGTGGTCTGGCTCAGGGGTAGCCCCCACACTCTGGCATCTCAGTGGACCTGTAAGTAGCCAGGTCAACCAGTACAGACCAGCCATCTTGCTGAGAGTGTGAAACACTCATAATGTGGTATACCGACTCTGCTAAGTAAAGGCAGTAAATATACAGTGAACATGGAGTGTGCCACAAAGAGGGATATTACAAACTGTACAGCTGCCAGTGCAAAATGAGCATTGTGTCCTTTTTGGAGAGAATCAGAAACTTACACAAAAGTATTTTTACTTTTGCAAAGTACTGCATGTCTGTGTTAAAGGTGAAACAACCATTTGAGTCATAAACCCTCAGTAGAATGTTGATAGCTGCAGCAGTTTTTGTGATGAAGTCCACACTGTTAGTTTGATAAAAGATAATGTGAATTGAGGAGAAATTTGCTCTTAACTGTTAGCCATAAATGGGTTAAAGGCCAGATATGCAGCAAAGCTGGGTTGAGTCAAGGATCAGAATAGCGGCCACACACAAGGTATCCTCATACTGTGTAGCACATCTGAGGAAAGACCTTGTGGTTGTTAGCACGCAGCAGAGAATGAACTGGGAAATGCCACCCCAATGGTGAGAGGATGAGAGAAACTGTATTGTAGTTTTCAAATAGAAGTGAGTGACACTTTTCAATTAGCACACCACTCCAGACTTCTGAACAGCCAGGACAGCTAGTATAGTCCAGACAGTTTTCTACAAGTTTGAAAAATCGATATAGAGTGTGGCTGGCTGTGCAAAGTAGAGACCATCTGATAGAGTGAGCATGGTGGGTATGGCAAAAAGGAATACTGCAACTTGTTTCGATATGTGTGCAGATTATATATTGGTGTGCGGAATGGAAAGGATCCACAGGTTGTAGAAACACCTTAGTAGAGGGTTCAGAGTGCACTGTTTGGAGTGTTGCTATGGCCTGTCACAAACAGCATGCACCATCTTTATTAATGCTACTAAGAAGAAGACGCCACTGCAAGTTGGTCATTGCTCATTAAAGCTCAGCACTACACCAGAAGAGAAAGAGAGAGCCAGATTGGAACCTGTCATCAGAGGAGACAGAGGGTGTGAGAAAGTAATCCTGTGTCCCCAAAAAGGGACCATGAGAGATTGTGTGTTTGTGAAAATGCCACGAAGACTATGCCCACTGTGAGAGACTGTTTTAACCTCTAAGCCAGTTTCCTCTTGTGAGAACTTTGTGTTGTTCCAAGTTATGTTTCTCTGCTTGTTTCCTTTCATCATCCTCGAGTAAAACGATCCTGAAGATCCTCTTTACAGGCTGTTTGCTCGTTCCTTAACATACAGAAAATGTGTGCTCATCCGATCGCTGGCTACGGTGGTTGTTTCTGTGGCCACTGATTGGCTGTGTTGTCATTTTCTATGTGTTTCAAGGAGAACTAGGAAGTAAAGACCATTGAAGGGACTGTGCGTTATCACAAAGGGCCCAGGGTACGCTAGCCTGAGATTCTTAATACTTAGTTTTTTTTAGCTACAGGTTACATCATAATTTATTCGTGAACACTAGTGTATGTGTTGTAAAAACATTTTCACTATAAATTGTAATGCTTGAAGTATAAGCTTGTGGCTTAGACTGACAACTTGAGATGGTAAATGTTGGAGATGTAGGCCTTTCTATTGCATAATAACACTTTTTTCCCCATTATTTATTTTAAGATGTTTCCAGATGTGTTGCAGAGAGGAAATACACTCAAGAACAAGCCCGCAAAGAATTTCAGCAAGTGTTTATCCCTGAGTGCAATGATGATGGCACATACAGTGAGGTTGGACATTTTGATTTATTTATCAATTGCATATATGCGCTTTTGTAATTAGTCTACAATAGCAGTAATTAAGTCAAGCCATGAGTCAAATTAAATTATAAATCAAATAACCACAGATTTAGACTTATTTGTAATTATATTCCTGGCGGAGAGAGTAAATGTTTTAGCAATTTGGGCATTTAATGGCTAGATAAAACGTCTCCAGGGCTCTAATAGATTTTCTAGATGTAAACTTTTTGTTCATCACATTTTGCCACAGCGATGCTTTTGAGCAGAAACTAGTATCCATTCGTTTTTGCTTGATAGCTAACTTTTGATATTATGAAGTACTGTAAGGACATTTCTCACAAAAATAACAATGCACATATCAGTGTAATTTACTGGTAAAGGTTCTTGGTTCCTAAAGCTGTAGCATAATTCCTCCAAATCTTTTTCAGAAAATTGTATCTAATCACATACTTTGTTGTGTATTATATTGTGTATTTTTCAGAATAGGAAAATTTAGTCCTGGCAGCCGTTAGAGTGCACATTATTAAAATACTGTATTTTTTGCCCTATAAGACGCATCTAGGTTTTTGAACCAAAGGTGTGCTTTTGGTGGGTTTTGAACTAATGGTGGTCTGTGGATGACATTATTATGGGGGATCTTTGGATGTCACTGTTATGGGGGGATCTGAGGAGGACAATGTTATGGAGGGTATCTGTGGATGACACTAATTGGGGGGATCTGTGGATGGCACTGTTATGGGGGAATCTGTGGATGGCACTGTTATGGGGGATTTGTGGATGGCACTGTTATGGAGGATCTGTGGATGACACTGTTATGGGGGAATCTGTGGATGGCACTGTTATGGGGGATCTGTGGATGACACTATTATGGGGATCTGTGGATGGCACTGTTATGGGGGATTTGTGGATGGCACTTATGGGGGGATCTGTGGATGACACTACTATGGGGGATCTGTGGATGACACTGTTATGAAGGGGATCTTTGGATGACACTGTTATGGTGAGGGGGATCTATGGATGACAATGCTATGGGGGGATCTGTGGATGACACATACATATATAGCATCTTATACTATATGTGTCATCCACAGATCCACCCCATGACAGTGTCATCCACAGATTCCCCTCCCTATAACAGTGTCATCCACAGATCCCCCTCCCCATAACAGTGTCACCCACAGATCCCCTCCATAACAGTGTCATCCACAGATCCACCCCATGACAGTGTCATCCACAGATTCCCCTCCCTATAACAGTGTCATCCACAGATCCCCCTCCCCATAACAGTGTCATCCACAGATCCCCTACATAACAGTGTCATCCACAGATCCCCCATAGTAGTGTCATCAACGGATCCCCCCATAAGTGGCATCCACAGATCAACCCCATGACAGTGTCCCCTGCTGCTCACAGCAGTGTACATTTCTAAACAGTAATCCTTAACCTCCAATAACCTTAACTTTAAAGCAGCACTATCCTTTTTACGACCTTACAATCAAGCTCCGGTAACATGCAATGCGGGCAGCAGCATAACTTCACTCACTGACGTCATGCACCTGCTTCGCCTGCTTCATTCATAATGTGGGAGGAGCAGGCACGTCACGTGAGTGAATGAAGTTACGCCGCCGCCCTCAATGCTTGCTACCGGAGCTTGATTGTAAGGTAGTAAAGAGGATAGTGCTACTTTAGGGTTACTGGAGGTTAAGGATTACTGTTTAGAAATGTGTACTGCTGTGAACGGCGGGGGTGGTGTAAGAGTACAGTGACTGCATCGGCCCCACCGCGAGTTGACTCCAGCCCCTCCTCCCTCCCCGCTGATACATCGCCGTGCTATGCAGCATCCCAGCTGGCAATGTATCAGCGTTAGCGATGCAAAAATGGTAGTATTCGTCCCATAAGACGCACTGCCATTTCCCCCCCACTTTGGGGGGGGGGGTTTAACTGCGTCTTATGGGGCGAAAAATACGGTAAGTAGGAATTATGGAATGTGAGACCAACCTGACCCCCACCACTCAGTGTTCTCACTCTGTTCTGTGAAAATGGCATAAAACACTTTCACATGAAAAGTCTGATGCAATGAAAAATATGGCATTCTGGCCAATCACCTTGTTAGTAAGTCCTCTGCACCGCTTTTCTGGCACATATGAATGCATTGGAAAAGGTGGCCAGGTCTTCATAGTAATTGCTAAGCACCACTCATTTTTGAAAGACAGCTTGGAAGCTATCTTACATTTAGAACTGGCGTTCGATGCGCCAAAGTTATCGAAAGGCCCTCTTCTCTTCATAACTTAGGCGGGACTACCGCCAGCTTACGGCTTTATTAAGACTGGCGCCGGTCTTAATAAATGTGCTCCATAGTCCATATTTTGGATTTAGACTAAATTAAAGGAGTTGTGCAGGCAGTTTATGTTGATGACCTATTCTCAGGATAATATGAAGAAAATGTTTCCGGCACTAGAATTTTCTCAATAAAATCTTCCTCTTTATTTTTGTAACATTGACATGTGCAGACAAATTCATACAGCAAGTGAAAGTTTACGCATTTCGGACACCTTGTCCATAGTTGTAACAATGTTGTCTGTCGGTTTGGGAAATTTAAGGATCCATGCCCCCTCCCCCCAATAAGTGGTGGATGGAAACATATCACCGCAATTAGCCTTTCCACAGGCAACCACCTGTTCTCTGTTGAAGCATGGTGAGAAGCCCTAAAACTAAGGCTACTTTCACACTCGCGCTTTCCCTTTCCACTATAGAGATCCGTCATGAGATCTCAATAGAGGGGGAAACACTTCAGTTTTGTCCCCATTTATTGTCAGAGGGGACAAAACTGAACAAAACGGAATTCAACAGAATGCATTCCGTTCCATTTCTTTGTGTCCCCATTGCGGACCGAATAATGCTGCAAGCAGCATTTTTCTGTCCGCGATGTGTTGCGGAGCAAAACGGATCTGTCCTGACACACAATGTAAGTCAAAGGGGATGTATCCATTTTCTCTGACACAATAGAAAACGGCTTGGCTATGTTAAAGATAATACAACAGGATCCGTTCATAATGGATGCAGGCGGTTGTATTATCAGAACTGAAGCGTTTTTGCTGATCCATGACAGATACAGCAAAACGCTGGTGTGAAAGTAGCCTAGACATGTTTCCATTTATTGCCCCAGCCTGCTTTGGGCCATAGTGACTAGAGATGAGCGAATCGAAGTTGACGAAGTGGAATTCGATCCAAATTTCAGGAAAATTTTGATTTGCACCAAAGTCGAATTTCCTCACGCTTCGTGGTAACGAATCACTTTTTTTAAAATGGCTGCTGTACGTTTTAGATCATGGAGCAAAGAGCTCTGGGAACGAGGGATCACCCACAATGCCATGCATGTAGCCAATCAGCAGCCAGCCCTGTGATGTCACAGCCCTATAATGGTCTCAGACATTTTGGATTCTGCCATTTTCCAGTGTACTTAGTGCAGGGAGAGACGTCAGCAGGCGCCAGGGACAGTGTTAGAAAAAACTTTATTGTGCTGAAAAATCTATTTACAAGTTTAAGGAAAGATTAGTTAAGCTGCAGGGAAAGGATAGGGAGGCATCATCTACACTATAAAAGGAGAACAGGGTGCAACAGGAGAGTGTCCAGCCTGGGTATTAGGAGCGATTACTATTACAGCTTGCTGCACTAATTGGGAATCCAAATTGCAGTTATACTGCTGCTTTTAGATTGTTTGCACTATATGATATATAAGTAATTCCAGAAAACCTTGCTTGTGATTGGGGTGCAAGTTCTGTGTGATACAGCTATTCACGGGGTGTATTAATAGGAAAGATATGTACGTCCTATTAGCCATTCTGTGTTGATTTGATATTGTTTTACTTTTTTTGGGGGCTTGTATTAATAGGAAAATAAAAGGAGAAAATATATGTCATAATTTCCGTTCAGTGGTTAAGTTACATTGTACTACAGCCATTTACGGGGTATATTAATAGGAAAGATGCGGACATCCTATGCGCCGTTCTGTGTTGATTTTACATGTTTTTACTTTTTTTGGGGGGTGTATGAATAGGAAAAAAAAGGAAAAAATATATGTCTTAATTGGCGTTCAGCGGTAAAGTTACAGTACATTATACTACAGCCATTTACATTGTGTATTAAAAGGAAATATACGTACATTACATTAGCTGTTCAGCGGTGAATTGTGATTGTTATATTTCTATTTTTGGGGATAAATATGTCTTAATTGCCGTTCTGTGGTGAAGTTACATTGTACTACATCCATTTATGTGGTATATTAAAAGGAAATATACGTACGTCCCATTAACCATTCTGAGGTGAATTGTGATTGTTATTTTTATTTTTTTGGTTGGGGGAGTTTATTATTCAGAAAAAAAAATATATGTCTTAATTGGCGTTCAGCGGTGAAGTTACATTGTACTACAGACATTTACGTGTATTAAAAGGAAATATACGTACCCGTTCTGCGATGAATTGTGATTGTTATATTTCTTTTTTTGGGGTGTAGAAATAGGAAAAATGATACGTCTTAATTGCCATTCTGCTGTGAAGTTACATTGTACTACAGCCTTTTTGGAGGGGTATTATTTTAATTTAAATTTAATTCTTTTATTATACAGTCAGACAGACAGGTGACAGGCCCTTCAAAGGGAACGGGCAGTGGCCAAAATGTTTCTGCCGCAGGCAGCAGAAAAAGGGGGTGGCAGCAGGAGTCGGAGCGAGAGGCCTGAGCTCCTGGTGTCATCTAGCGGTCATGTCTTGACCAGCAACCCAGCTGTGCTTGAATGGTTGACTCGGGCTTCAACTTCGTCGCAAGTGACTTCAGACACAACAGCCAAGAGTCGGTGGGTTCCTCTGACACAACACTTAGTTGGCATGGCCCAGGAGCAGGCCCTGTTCCCCCGTCCTTCCTCAGTCATTTTCAGTTCCCTCAGTGCGATAAGTATTATATGCCGTAGGCTTGGCTCCACTTTTCAGTGAGGACAAGCTACTAAAGGACAGTCAGCAGCTATTACCCAGCCAAGATCTGGAGGAGACATCCGCCGCTTCCTCCGGTAGGCGGGCAACTAATAATGATTACAGTTGTGTGGGAGAAGGTCCTGCGAGCGGTCAGGCTCCTGGCCCTGAGACCGTTGAGGGGACATCAATGACATGCAGACAGTAGCGGAGGATGATGATGTAGCCGATCACAGTTGGGAGCCGGGTGAAGAAGGGGCTTCATCATCATCATTAGGAGAAGAGGGTGGTAGCTTGCTGCTGAGCCAGCAGGGTGGTAGCTTAGCTGTAAATCAGCAGGGTGGCAGCAGTGCGAGGTCAGGATCCAAATGTGCCTGGGGTAGACCAGCCGCTTCACAGGAGCCTACCGGCCAGGAAAGTAGCGGTGCAGGGGTTCATGGAGGTAGCAGTAGCAGGCAGTCAGCCTAGAGTAACATAGTAACATAGTAACATAGTATATAAGACCGAAAAAAGACATTTGTCCATCCAGTTCGGCCTGTTTCCTACAAGTTGATCCAGAGGAAGGCAAAAAACCCCTGTGAGGCAGAAGCCAATTTTCCTCACTTAAGGGGAAAAAAAATTCCTTCCCGACTCCAATCAGGCAATCAGAATAACTCCCTGGATCAACGACCCCTCTCTAGTAGCTATAGCCTGTAATATTATTACACTCCAGAAATAAATCCAGTCCCCTCTTGAATTCCTTTATTGTACTCACCATCACCACCTCCTCAGGCAGAGAGTTCCATAGTCTCACTGCTCTTACAGTGAAGAATCCTTTTCTATGTTTGTGTACAAACCTTCTTTCCTCCAGACGCAGAGGATGTCCCCTTGTCACAGTCACAGTCCTGGGGATAAATAGATGATGGGAGAGATCTCTGTACTGACCCCTGATATATTTATACATAGTTATTAGATCTCCCCTCAGTCGTCTTTTTCTAAAGTGAATAACCCTAATTTTGATAACCTTTCAGGGTACTGTAGATCCCTCATTCCAGTTATTACTTTAGTTGCCCTCCTCTGAACCCTCTCCAGCTCTGCTATGTCTGTCTTGTTCACAGGAGCCCAGAACTGTACACAGTACTCCATGTGTGGTCGAACCAGTGATTTGTAAAGTGGTAGGACTATGTTCTCATCACGGGCGTCTATGCCCCTTTGATGCAACCCATTATCTTATTGGCCTTGGCAGTAGCTGCCTGACACTGGTTTTTGCAGCTTAATTTGCTGTTTATTAAAATTCCTAGATCCTTTTCCATGTCAGTGTTACCGAGTGTTTTACCATTTAATATGTACGGGTGACTTGCATTATTCCTTCCCATGTGCATAACTTTACATTTGTCAGTGTTAAACCTCATCTGCCATTTTTCTGCCCAAGCCTCCAATCTATCCAGATCCCTCTGTAGCAGAAAACTGTCCTCTTCAGTGTTCATTACTTTACACAGTTTAGTGTCATCTGCAAAAATAGATATTTTACTGTGCAGGCCTTCTACAAGATCATTAATAAATATATTGAAGAGAATAGGGCCCAATACTGACCCCTGAGGTACCCCACTAGTTACAGTGACCCAATCTGAGTATCTACCGTTAATAACCACCCTCTGTTTTCTGTCACTCAGCCAGTTACTTACCCACATACAGACATTTTCTCCCAGTCCGAGCATCCTCATTTTATGTACTAACCTTTTATGAGGTACGGTGTCAAATGCTTTGGAGAAGTCCAGATATACGACATCCATTGATTCACCGCTGTCAAGTCTAGAACTTACCTCCTCATAGAAGCTGATTAAATTTGTTTGGCATGACCGATCCCTCATGAAGCCATGCTGATATGGCGTTATTTGCTTATTTTCATTGAGATACTCCAAAATAGCATCTCTTAGAAACCCTTCAAACAGTTTACCAACAATAGATGTTAAACTTACCGGCCTATAATTTCCAGGCTCTGTTTTTGGACCCTTTTTGAATATTGGCACCACATTTGCTATGCGCCAATCCTGTGGAACATTCCCTGTTATTATAGAGTCCGTAAATATCAGAAATAATGGTCTGGCTATGACATCACTTAATTCCCTTAGGATACGGGGTGTATGCCATCCGGTCCTGGCGATTTGTCTATTTTAATCTTTTTAAGTCGCTGTTGTACTTCTTCCTGGGTCAGACAGGGCACTTTTAATGGGGATTTACTTTTACATTCTGCATTTCATCTGACAGTTTATTTTCCTCAGTGAATATAGTGGAGAAAAAAATATTTAATAGTTTTGCTTTATCCTCGTCGCTCTCTGCAACACCCCCTCATTGCTATGTAGAGGGCCGACTCCTTCAGATTTATATTTTTTACTATTTATATAATTGAAGAACATTTTAGGGTTAGTTTTACTCTCTTTGGCAATTAATCTCTCGGTCTCTAGTTTGGCAAATTTTATTAGTTTTTTACATATTCTATTTTTTTCCTTATAGTTTATCAGTGCTTCCTGACTCCCTCCTGTTTTAGCGATTTATATGCTTTCTTTTTGTCATTTATTGCCTTCTTTACGGTTCCATTTATCCACATTGGTCTCTTATTGTTCCTTAGCCTTTTATTCCTATAAGGTATGTACCTCTCACAATTAGATGTTACAATGCTTTTAAAAATCTCCCATTTTATGGTTGTATTTTTATTTTTGAGGACTTTGTCCCAGTTAGTTAGGCCTATGGCCTCGCTTAGTTGGCTAAATTTTGCTTTTTTGAAGTTTGGTAATTTTGTTCTTCCCTTTAGAAACTCTCGTTTGAAGGATAATTGGAAGGTTATAACTTTATGGTCACTATTTCCCAGGTGTCCCCCAACCTGCACGTCTGTTGTTCTATCAGGTCTATTGGTTAATACTAAGTCCAGTATGGCCGTCCCTCTAGTGGGGTCCTGAACCAGTTGGGAAAGGAAATTGTCTTTGGCTATTGCCAACAACCTGTTTCCTTTATGGGATGTACAGCTTTCAGTTTCCCAGTCTATATCTGGGTAGTTGAAGTCCCCCATGATAATGACTTCATTATGATTTGCCGCCTCGTCTATCTCGTTTAGTAATAGATTTTCTGTGGACTCTGGTATATTAGGTGGTTTATAATACACTCCTATTAGTATTTTATTATTGTTTTTGCTCCATGTATTTCTACCCACAGTGACTCCACATGTTCATGTCCCTCAGAGATGTATTCTCGAATTACGGGATTTAGACACGACTTCACGTAGAGGCAGACCCCTCCACCTCTCCGGTTTTGACGATCCTTTCTAAACAGATTGTAACCTTTTATATTAACTGCCCAGTCATAGCTATCATCCAGCCATGTCTCAGTTATTCCCACTATGTCATAGTCCTCCTCACACATCACTAATTCCAGTTCACCAGTCTTGTTAGTCAGGCTTCTGGCATTAGTATACATACATATGACAGGTTTATGTGTATTTTTACCCTACATCTTTCATTCTGAACTGTTCTAGTTCCCCCTTCCATTCCTCCCCCAGACACACTACCTCGCCCCTGGTCTCTATCTGCACTATCTTCCCTCCTATAACGTAATTACCCTCCCCCAGTCCCTAGTTTAAACACTCCTCCAACCTTCTAGCCATCTTTCTCCCCAACACAGCTGCCCCTTCCCCATTGAGGTGCAGCCCGTCCCTACGGTAGAGCCTGTAGCCAACAGAGAAGTCAGCCCAGTTCTCCATGAACCCGAACCCCTCCTTCCTACACCAGTTCTTGAGCCACTTGTTAACCTCCCTTATCTCCCGCTGCCTTTCTTGTGTGGCTCGTGGTACAGGCAGTATTTCAGAAAATACTACTTTTGAGGTCCTTGCCCTAAGCTTTTGACCTAAATCCCTGAAATCATTTTTAAGGACTCTCCACCTTCCTCTAACTTTGTCATTAGTTCCGATATGGACCATGACCGCTGGATCTTCTCCAGCCCCTCCCAGTAATCTGTCAACCCGATCCGCGATGTGTCGAACTCTAGCGCCAGGAAGACAGCACACTGTTCGGCGATCACGATCTTTGTGACAGATTGCCCTATCTGTACCCCTAATAATTGAGTCTCCCACTACCAGCACCTGTCTGGCCTGCCCTGCTCTCCTGGTCCCCTGCTTACTGGAGCTGACATTCCCCTGACTGGCAGAGGAAGTGTCTGGCTGCAGCGGCGCCGTCCCTGAACTGTCATCCCCCTCATCTGCCAACCGTGCAAACTTGTTGGGGTGTGTCAGATCAGGGCTAGCCTCCCTGGCACTCTTCCCTCTACCCCGCTTTCTTACTGTTACCCAGCTAACTACGTCACTCTCCTCAGCCTCCTCGGCGGTGTGGCAATTGTTTGTTAGGCTGCCGTAGGAGGTGAACATGGCCATTTGCCAAATTTGTGGGCAGAAGGTGAAGCGTGGCCAGGGTGCCAATGTTGGCACCACTGCCCTGCGTCAACACATGCAGTGTCACCATAAAGTGACCTGGGAGAACCGCGGCACGCAGCAAATTTCATGCAGTTGAGGCTCCACCACCTCAGCCGAAGGGAGCTGTCTGTCCTTCCCATCATCTTCTACTCTTGATGATCCTGCTCCTCCTACTCCTCGTCAGTCATTCCGTCAGCAATTGATTACTAAAGCGATTGCCAAGAGACAACAGTATGCATGCACTCATCCAACAGCGCAGAAGCTGATCGTGCAACTGGCCAAGTTATTGTGCTGCAGTCCCTCCCTTTCCAAGTGGTGGACTCTGCACCTTTCAGATAGCTGAAGGCTTGTGCCGAGCCGAGGCGGAGGGTCCGAAGCCATCAATTCTTTGTAAAAAAGGCAGTACCAGCCCTGCACACATATGTAGAACAGAAAGTGGACCAGTCCTTGAGCCTGTCAGTGTCTGCCAAAGTGCACGGCAGCGCCGACGTGTGGAGCTGTAACTATGGTCAAGGACAATATATGTCCTTTACGGCCCACTGGGTAAATGTGGTTCCTGCCCAGCCAAACCCACATTCTCATGCCGTTGGTCCTTCGACAATCTCCGCCTCTGCCTCCTCATTCTCCACCGTGTCCTCGGCCTCCACTGCAGGGACAATTCACAGTGCTCCTCCAGCATACCACATGAGCAGGGCACGACGGTGTCAAGCTGTACTGCATCTAGTTTGCCTGGGCGAACTGAATCACACAGGGGAGGAACTGCTCCAGGTCCTTCATCAAGAAATCAAATCCTGGCTTTCTTCTCGAAAAATCAAAATCGGAACCAGGGTGACCAAAAACGGGAAGAACATGGTGTCAGCGCTGCATCAAAGAGGGCTGAGCCATTCACCCCCGCATGTAACACGTGTTTGCTCTGGTTGTAAAGCGGTTCCGGAAGTCTTCACTCCATCTGCAAGACATCCTGAGAATGGCCAGGAAACATTGCATGCGCTTCAGCCATTCGTACACCGCAAAGCACACCTTCCCTGAGCTGCAGCGGCCGAATGGCATCCCCTAACATCGGCTGATATGTGATGTTTCCACCCATTGGAATTTCACCCTCCATATGTTGGACCAGATATATGAACAGAGAAAGGCCATAAACGATTTCTTCATGATGCCATCGGACAGAGGTACTCCCCTTTGTACCGTCGATGTTAGCCAGTGGCAGCTCAAACTTGCCATTTGCATGTGCCCTTTGAGGAGGCCACTTTATTTGTCAATCGCCAGGACTATCGGATGAACAGCGTCATTCCACTGATTCATGTCCTGGAGCAGATGCTGCTAAATCTGGCTGGCCAGGGGACAGGAGATGTGGCGATTACATCTCATGGCCACATGAGCCCTGTGGGGGCTGAACTAAAGGAGGAGGAGGCGGAGGAGGACATTCGAGAACAAGCAATGTGTAAAGAAATGGGCTGCTGGAAGGAGGGGGGGGGGGGCAGGAGCACTACCAGCTCCATCAGCA
Source organism: Bufotes viridis (assembly GCA_033119425.1). Taxonomy (NCBI): domain Eukaryota; kingdom Metazoa; phylum Chordata; class Amphibia; order Anura; family Bufonidae; genus Bufotes; species Bufotes viridis. The sequence continues at coordinate 315,705,799 of CM065592.1, forward strand.
GCAACTTAAGTCTAGAGTCACTGATGAGCAGTTTTCTTCACCCGCCTACTGAAGAAACTACACACCAGCAGCAGCAGCTAGACATAGAGCAGAACCTGAATCAGCAGGTTTTGGCATACTTGGAGTGCACCCTGCCTCCCCACATTGAAGATCCCCTGGACTACTGAGCAGCCAAACTCGATTTGTGGCTGCAACTGGCCGAGTTTTCGCTGGACAAGCTTTCCTGCCCCGCCAGCAGTGTGGCATCAGAATAGGTGTTTAGTGTGGCAGGGGCCATAGTTACCCCAAGGAGAACTCGCCTATCCACCCACAATGTTGATAAAACTGATTTTTGTGAAGATGAATCAGGAGTGGATCAGCCAGGATTTTAAAACACCAGTGCCTGATGCATCAGACTAGATCATCCATGGTTCTACACCTACACTTTGACAAAAGAGACCTGTTTGTCCTGGCTACCTGGTTCAGCTACTATTCTAATGCTGCCACCCACCTGATGCCACACCTGCTGTCAAGTGCTCATACTGCTACCCACCATCTTCAGCTGGTGCTGGCATTGCCCTCCACCTCCCCACTATGCCACTGTGATCTTCTCATGCTGCTGCCACCTCACCACTCGGTGGTCTCCTCATGCTGCTGCCACTTCAACACTATGTCACTGGGCCACTCTGTGGTATCCTCATGCTGCTGCCACCTCAACACTATGTCACTGGGCCACTCAGTGGTCTTCTCATGCTTCTTCAACCTCACCACACTGTGTTCTCCTCATGGTGCTGCAACCTCAACACTATGCCACTGGGCCACACTGTGGTCTCCTCATGCTGCTGCCACCTCAACAGTATGTCATTCGGCCACTCTGTGGTTTCCTTATGCCACTGCCATCTCAACATTATGTCCGTGGGCCACTCAGTGGTCTCCTCATGTTGCTGCAACCTCACCACTCTGTGGTCTCCTCCTGCTGCTGCCACCTCAACACTATGTCATTGGGCCATTCTGTGGTCTCCTCATGCTGCTGCTACCTCAACACAATGTCACTGGGCCACTTTGTGGTCTCCTCATGGTGCTGCAACCTCACCACTCTGTGGTCTCCTCCTGCTGCTGCCACCTCAACACTATGTCACTGGGCCACTCTGTGGTCTCCTCAGGCTGTTGCTATCTCAACACTATGTCACTGGGCCACTCTGTGGTCTCCTCATGCTTCTCCCACCTCACCACTCTGTGGTCTCCTCATGCTACTGCCACCTCACCACTGTGGTCTCCTCATGCTGCTGCCACCTCAACACTATGTCACTGGGCCACTCTTTTGTCTCCTCATGCTTCTCCCACCTCACCACTCTGTGGTCTCCTCGTGCTTCTTCCACCTCACCACTCTGTGGTCTCATCATGCTACTGCCACCTAACCACTGTGTTCTCCTCATGCTGCTACCACCTCAACATTATGTGACTGGGCCACACTGTTGTCTCCTCATGCTGCTGCCACCTCAACACTATGTCATTGGGCCACTCTGTGGTCTTCTCATGCTGCTGCCACCTCAACACTATGTCACTGGGCCACTCAGTGGTCTCCTCATGCTTCTGCAACCTCACCACTCTGTGGTCTCCTCATGCTGCTGCAACCTCACCACTCTGTGGTCTCCTCATGCTGCTGCCACCTCAACACTATGTCACTTGGCCACTCTGTTGTCTCCTCATGCTTCTCCCACCTCAACAGTCTGTGGTCTCCTCATGCTTGTCCCACCTCACCACTCTGTGGTCTCCTCATGCTACTGCCACCTCACCACTGTGGTCTCCTCATGCTGCCGCCACCTTAACACTATGTCACTGGGCCATTATGTTGTCTCCTAATGCTGCTCCCATCTCACCACTCTGTGGTCTTCTCATTCTACGGCCATCTCACCACTGTGGTCTCCTCATGCTGCTGCCACCTCAACACTATGTCATTGGGCCACTCTGTGGTCTCCTCATGCTGCTGCCACCTCAACACTATGTCACTGGGCCACTCAGTGGTCTCCTCATGCTTCTGCAACCTCACCAATCTGTGGTCTCCTCATGCTGCTGCAACCTCAACACTATGCCACTGGGCCAGTCTGTCATCTCATCATTGTGCTGCAACCTCACCACTCTGTGGTCTCCTCATGCTGCTGCCACCTCAACACTGTCACTGGGCCACTCTGTGGTCTCCTCATGCTTCTCCCACCTCACCACTCTGTGGTCTCCTCATGCTACTGCCACCTCACCACTGTGGTCTCCTCATGCTGCTGCCACCTCAACACTATGTCACTGGGCCACTCTTTGGTCTCCTCATGCTGCTGCCACCTCAACACTATGTCACTGGGCCACTCTGTGGTCTCCTCATGCTGCCGCCATCTCAACGCTATGTCACTGAGCAACTAAGTGGTCTCCTCATGTTGCTGCTACCTCAACACTATGTTACTGGGCCACTCTGTGGTCTCCTCATGCTTCTGCCACCTCACCACTGTGGTCTACTCATGCTGCTGCCCCCTCACCACTCTGTGGTCTGCTCATGCTGCTGCCACATCACCACTCTGTGGTCTCCTCATGCTTCTGCCACCTCATTACTATGTCATTAAGCCACTCTGTGGTCTGCTCATGCTGCTGCCACCTCAACACTATGTCACTGGGCCACTCAGTGGTCTCCTCATGCTTCTGCAACCTCACCACTCTGTGGTCTCCTCATGCTACTGCCACCTCACCACTGTGGTCTCCTCATGCTGCTGCCACCTCAACACTATGTCACTGGGCCACTCTGTTGTCTCCTCATGCTTCTCCCACCTCACCACTCTGTGGTCTCCTCATGCTTCTTCCACCTCACCACTCTGTGGTCTCATCATGCTACTGCCACCTAACCACTGTGTTCTCCTCATGCTGCTACCACCTCAACATTATGTGACTGGGCCACACTGTTGTCTCCTCATGCTGCTGCCACCTCAACACTATGTCATTGGGCCACTCTGTGGTCTTCTCATGCTGCTGCCACCTCAACACTATGTCACTGGGCCACTCAGTGGTCTCCTCATGCTTCTGCAACCTCACCACTCTGTGGTCTCCTCATGCTGCTGCAACCTCACCACTCTGTGGTCTCCTCATGCTGCTGCCACCTCAACACTATGTCACTTGGCCACTCTGTTGTCTCCTCATGCTTCTCCCACCTCAACAGTCTGTGGTCTCCTCATGCTTGTCCCACCTCACCACTCTGTGGTCTCCTCATGCTACTGCCACCTCACCACTGTGGTCTCCTCATGCTGCCGCCACCTTAACACTATGTCACTGGGCCATTATGTTGTCTCCTAATGCTGCTCCCATCTCACCACTCTGTGGTCTTCTCATTCTACGGCCATCTCACCACTGTGGTCTCCTCATGCTGCTGCCACCTCAACACTGTCATTGGGCCACTCTGTGGTCTCCTCATGCTGCTGCCACCTCAACACTATGTCACTGGGCCACTCAGTGGTCTCCTCATGCTTCTGCAACCTCACCAATCTGTGGTCTCCTCATGCTGCTGCAACCTCAACACTATGCCACTGGGCCAGTCTGTCATCTCATCATTGTGCTGCAACCTCACCACTCTGTGGTCTCCTCATGCTGCTGCCACCTCAACACTGTCACTGGGCCACTCTGTGGTCTCCTCATGCTTCTCCCACCTCACCACTCTGTGGTCTCCTCATGCTACTGCCACCTCACCACTGTGGTCTCCTCATGCTGCTGCCACCTCAACACTATGTCACTGGGCCACTCTTTGGTCTCCTCATGCTGCTGCCACCTCAACACTATGTCACTGGGCCACTCTGTGGTCTCCTCATGCTGCCGCCATCTCAACGCTATGTCACTGAGCAACTAAGTGGTCTCCTCATGTTGCTGCTACCTCAACACTATGTTACTGGGCCACTCTGTGGTCTCCTCATGCTTCTGCCACCTCACCACTGTGGTCTACTCATGCTGCTGCCCCCTCACCACTCTGTGGTCTGCTCATGCTGCTGCCACATCACCACTCTGTGGTCTCCTCATGCTTCTGCCACCTCATTACTATGTCATTAAGCCACTCTGTGGTCTGCTCATGCTATTGCCACCTCAACACTATGTCACTGGGACACTCTGTAGTCTCCTCATGCTGCTCCCACATTACCACTCTGTGGTTTCCTCATGCTGCTGCCACCTCAACACTATGTCATTGGGCCACTCTGTGGTTTCCTCATGCTGCTGCCACCTCAGCACTATGTCACTGGTCCACTCTGTGGTCTCCTCATGTTGCTGCCACCTCAACATTGTCACTGGGCCACTCTGTGGTCTCCTCATCTTCCTGCCACCTCACCACTGTGGTCTCCTCATGCTGCTGCCACCTCAACACTATGTTACTGGGCCACTCAGTGGTCTCCTCATGCTTCTCCCACCTCACCACTCTGTGGTCTCCTCATGCTACTGCCACCTCACCACTGTGGTCTCCTCATGCTGCTGCAAACTCAACACTGTCACTGGGCCAATCTGTGGTCTCCTCATGCTGCTCCCACATCGCCACTCTGTGGTCTCCTCATGCTACTGCCACCTCACCACTGTGGTCTCCTCATGCTGCTGCCACCTCAACACTATGTCACTTGGCCACTCTGTTGTCTCCTCATGCTGCTCCCATCTCACCACTCTGTGGTCTCCTCATGCTACTGCCACCTCACCACTGTGGTCTCCTCATGCTGCTGCCACCTCAACACTATGTCACTGGGCCACACTGTTGTCTCCTCATGCTGCTGCCACCTCAACACTATGTCACTGGGCCACTCAGTGGTCTCCTCATGCTTCTGCAAACTCACCACTCTGTGGTTTCCTCATGCTGCTGCCACCTCAACACTATGTCATTGGGCCACTCTGTGGTTTCATCATGCTGCTGCCACCTCAGCACTATGTCACTGGTCCACTCTGTGGTCTCCTCATGTTGCTGCCACCTCAACATTGTCACTGGGCCACTCTGTGGTCTCCTCATGCTTCTGCCACCTCACCACTGTGGTCTCCTTATGCTGCTGCCAACTAACCACTATGTCACTGGGCCACTCTGTGGTCCCCTCATGCTGCTCCCACATCACCACTCTGTGGTCTCCTCATGCTGCTGCCACCTCAACACTGTCACTGGGCCACTCTGTGGTCTCCTCATGGTGCTGCAACCTCACCACTCTGTGGTCTCCTCATGCTGCTGCAACCTTAACACTATGTCACTGGGCCACTCTGTGGTCTCCTCATGCTTCTCCTGCCTCATCACTCTGTGGTCTCCTCATGCTACTGCCACCTCACCACTGTGGTCTCCTCATGCTGCTGCCACCTCAACACTATGTTACTGGGCCACTCAGTGGTCTCCTCATGCTTCTCCCACCTCACCAATCTGTGGTCTCCTCATGCTGCTGCAAACTCAACACTATGTCACTGGGCCACTCTGTGGTCTCCTCATGCTGCTCCCACATCGCCACTCTGTGGTCTCCTCATGGTGCTGCAACCTCACCACTCTGTGGTCTCCTCATGCTGCTGCAACGCCAACACTATGTCATTGGGCCACTCTGTTGTCTCCTCATGCTGTTACTACCTTAACACTATGTCACTGGGCCACTCTGTGGTCTCCTCATGCTTCTCCCACCACATCACTCTGTGGTCTCCTCATGATACTGCCACCTCACCACTGTGGTCTCCTCATGCTGCTGCCACCTCAACACTATGTCACTGGGCCACTCTGTGGTCTCCTCATGCTGCTGCCATCTCAACGCTATGTCACTGGGCCACTCAGTGGTCTCCTCATGTTGCTGCCACCTCAACACTATGTTACTGGGCCACTCTGTGGTCTCCTCATGCTTCTGCCACCTCACCATTGTGGTCTTCTCATGCTGCTGCCCCCTCACCACTCTGTGGTCTGCTCATGCTGCTGCCACATCACCACTCTGTGGTCTCCTCATGCTTCTGCCACCTCATTATTATGTCATTGGGCCACTCTGTGGTCTGCTCATGCTATTGCCACCTCAAAACTATGTCACTGGGACACTCTGTAGTCTCTTCATGCTGCTTTCACATTACCACTCTGTGGTTTCCTCATGCTGCTGCCACCTCAGCACTATGTCACTGGGCCACTCTGTGGTCTCCTCATGCTTCTGCCACCTCACCACTGTGGTCTCCTCATGCTGCTGCCACCTCACCACTATGTCACTGGGCCACTCTGTGGTCCCCTCATGATGCTCCCACATCACCACTCTGTGGTCTCCTCATGCTTCTGCCACCTCATTATTATGTCATTGGGCCACTCTGTGGTCTCCTCATGCTACTGCCACCTCAACACTATGTCACTGGGCCACTCTGTGGTCTCCTCATGCTGCTCCCACATCATCGTTCTGTGGTCTCCTCATGCTATTGCCACCTCAACACTATGTCACTGGGCCACTCAGTGGTCTCTTCATGATTCTGCAACCTCACCACTCTGTGGTCTCCTCATGCTGTTGCTACCTCAACACTATGTCACTTGGCCACTCTGTGGTCTCCTCATGCTTCTCCCACCTCACTACTCTGTGGTCTCCTCATGCTGCTCCCACATCACCATTCTGTGGTCTCCTCATGCTACTGCCACCTCACCACTGTGTCATCTCTGTTTTGGATCCACTCCTGTTTTTGTTGCTTTATCAATTCTGATGGACTACTGACCAAATGCTGACCGAGTGAAGGTGGATGCTCCACAGACAGGATTACTTTTTTGGGCAATATTGTTCTGATGGAGCAGAGGAAGGACAAAATAATCATTGACTTCAACACAAACTTACTGCTGACACCCTCTCCACTCTGTCAGGGGGGCTTTACTTGTATAAGCGTTTATTAGAACAGGTTCTATAGATATCTATGTGGAATCAGCTGATGACGGTGTAAAAGGAGTGCGTTTTTCATGCTATAGTAGGATCTTGGGTCTCTGCATGGTTCCTTATACATGGCGCTAACATTGATCTGTAAGGCTGAGTTCACACTTGAGTTATTTGGTCATTTTTGGCCCCATAAATGCCCAAAAAAGTGAAGTGTGCAGTGATTCTAAGAGCGAGGCTGGTCATCGGTGTGTCATACTGACTCACAGTATTGTTTCACTACCACAGAAAACTCCCTATGAGTGTTACTACAAGGCACAGTGTTTTACACTACTATTCAGGCTCTTTGCAGCTAGGAAATAGCAGTTTTCTTTTTATGCGATTCCCCACGAATAAATTCAAATCGAATCAAATATTTTCAGAAAATTCGGCGTACCGACTGAATTGAATTTTTAAGAAATTGGCTCATCTCTAATAGTGACTAGGCTACTTTTTAAATTTTTAATTGTCGCGTTCCAAGAGCTATGACCTATTTATTTTTCCATCATCATAGCCATAGGAGGGTTTGTTTTTTAGTGGCAAGTTGTATTTTTAGTAGCACCATTTTGGGGTACACATAACACATTCAATTCTTTTTATTATTATAAATGTTTTTGTGCTTGGGATCCATAACTTATTGTGAGGGCTTAACTTTTGCTGGATTACTTATAGTTTTCATTGTAACCATTTTTAGGTACATAACACTTTTTGATTGCTTTTAATTATTTTGTTGCCAAATAAGCAAAAAACTGTATTTTTTTTTATCGCGTTTACTGTGCAGAATAACACAAGGGGGGGGGGGGGGGGTCAGTCAGCACGTCCCTGCATGCAGGTGCACATAGCCATGGCAAAATATACATACAAACACAGGAATGCAACCAGCACTCTGCCCTACCTCTATACTAGAGGCTTTGGTGTACATTTTTATCAAAAAGTAATATTCCACTCGCCGCGCCAAGGCCGCCTCTGAGTGGTCCTAACGCTAAATCCTACCTGTTGTGGGCCATGACAGCCACACACCTGACTAGTTTCTAGTTTGTCTGCCCTAGAGGCTGGTTTTAATCAGAGTAAGTATAAAATGTAATTTGCACTCATCGTACCTATTAGTAGCCATTTGGCTCCAGGAGGAGTACATGGTGGGCTCAGCATGCTTGTTGGTACCTGCATCCCTGGATGTAATGAAGGCTGTTAAGGCACCAAAAAGGTTAAAAAGCAGGGTTGATCCAGTGTGCATGCTGGTCCTGCACTCCCTTGATTTTATGTGGCTGTCATGGCCCACAACAGGTAGGATTTAGCATTAGGACCACTCATAGAGGCGGTCTTGGCGTGGCGAGTGGAATATTACTTTTTGATAAAAATGTACACCAAAGCCTCTAGTATAGAGGTAGGGCAGAGTGCTGGTTGCAGAGTGCTGTTGCATTTCTGTGTTTGTAATTATATTTGTATAGTACAGGGTGTTATGGATGTGGTTAAACAAAATATGTGGAGGAAATTTTATTTTTCATTTTTTTCATTGAAAAACATTTCTTCAATGGATAAAGTTTTTTTTTTACTTGGAGATTTTTTTTTTCTTTACTAAAACTTTATTTCATGTAATACAATGTACTTTATATTTGTTGTATTATGTATTTTAAAGACCAGTATAAAAGTACTTTGATAAATGAGCTCCATTGGGTTTGACCAGTTGCCCACAAATACCAAATTATAAGTAGCTAAACTCTTGTCTGCCACCACATTTAGGGGTGCACCTACCCTTTCTGCTGCCTGAGGCAAAAGCTGAGACGGTGCCCCTCCTTCCCCAATTCCAGTTTCTTAACCTAACCCCTTCCCTTCAGCCCATGGCCCTTCGGCTGCCCCTCTCTTGCCCCTACCTGGTGCTGTCTGAGGCGATCGCCTTACCTGGCCTTATTGGTGGTGTACCCCTGACCAGTTTGTGAATTAAAAACAGTTGGAAAATGAAAATAACTACATATAATGCTCAGTCAGGTTACAAATATGGTAAATACACCCCTCAACATTGAAATGCCAGGATCAAAAGACATGTCAATATATGCAAATGATGAAAAATGGAAACAAAAAACATGCTCTTACTGATTCTTACATGCTCTTAATGCTACTATTATTGAAGTTATTTATGGTTGTCTGAGAAATGTTCTGCTATGTTGGATGTACTTGGGTACTCAAATAATCAAGATCTGCTGCTGATAGTCCTGTTTGCAATTGCTGACCAATGATGTCCCAGATATTCTCGATAGGAGACAAGTCCCGAGACGCTTGAAGCAATGGTAGCACATTTAGGGAGGTTGCTCGCAGTAGCACAAGCAACATGCGATCTGGCATCCTGTTGTAAGACGGCTTCTGGGACACTTTTAAAGAAATGGCCATTCCATTCATTTCATGACCAATTCAATGTAATACTAAGCTGTTAGTGTACCTGAAATGAAGACTAGATGGCTTCAGCTTCCATACATTATGCCACCTCACACCGTAATACTAGGAGTAGGACCAGTTTGATGTATGATGTGTGATGTTCCCCTGTGAAGACCTCTTTATGGCATTGCCCACATGATCTCAAAACCAATCTCCAGCTATCACTGTGTCCAAGACAAAAGGGGGACTCATCGCAAAAGAAGATAGACTTCCATTACAGCCTCCACTGCTGTCTTGCTGTGAACCATGATAGCCTCTGAGAACAGTGGTGTGAGGTCAGTAGAACTCCTAAAGCTGAAATTCTGGCTCATGCAAAAGCCTTCTAATGGTTTGTGTAACCACTGTTTGCCGCCCAAGTCTTGGGATTTGCCACCCTAGGCACCAAGTCTGATTATCTCCTATCAGGGCCCACACTGACAGAATGGGACCACCATGACTAGGCGGGGTCAACTCAAGTGGGTGGGGCTAACAAGTAGATTGGGCCAGTAATACTATAGAGGGGCAGTATATTGTGCTACACTTTTGTATTTGGTTTTGTACCAGAACCAAATACCAAAGTGCAGCACAATATACGGATCCAGCAGCACCAAATACCAACAGCACAATAGGTTGCCACCGCAGATCGAAGTACCACAGTGCAGCAATATATACTGCCCCAGCAGAACCAAATACCACAGTTTAGTATAATATACTGCCCCACAGAATCAAATACCATAGTGCAACACACTATACTGCCCCAGCAGAACTTCATGTTGCATTGGTTCTGTTGCAGTAGTATTTTGTTCGGCAATGTGGTATTTGGTTCTGCTGGGTAGTATATGATGCTGCACTTTGGTGTTTGGTTCTGCTGCAGCAACACATACCACAGTGCAGGACAAATTATGTCCCCAGCAGAACCAAATATCACAATGCAGCACAATACGCTGCCCCCTTACACCAAATACCTCCCCAGAAGCTGCCTCTCTGTGGTGGCCTGCACCAGCTTCCATTTTCTCTCCTCCTCCAGTTGTCTGTAAGATATGAAGGAGTACACTTCAGTACATAGACTGGGAGCAACTATTGTCACATAATGCCACTAATGCTAAATGGGAGTGCTTTAAATCCATTTTGGATAAGTATACTGTTAAGTACATTCCTAGAGGTAACAAGCACAAGTGAAAAAAATTACTCCACATGGCTTACAAATAGTGTAAAAAGGGCAATAAATGACAAACAGAGCTTCTTTAAGAAACACAAATCTGAGGTGTCAGCTGTAGCCTTTAAAAAGTATAAAGAACTAAATAAATTATGTAAGGGCATAATAAAATCAGCAAAAATACACAATGCATATACAGGTGGCCAAAGAAAGTAAGATCAACCCCAAAACATTCTTCAAAAACATAAATACAACATGTAGGATCCCTAAATCATGGTAACGGGGTGTTGGTCACTGGGGATCAAGAGAAAGCAAACTTCCTAAATGTTTTTTTTTAGCTCTGTATATACAAAAGAAGAGAGGAGATCTCATGAGAGTGGTGCCACCTGTGTAAATACCTCAAATAACATACTTAACCCACTGTAGATATAGTCCTTAATATGCTAATTTTTTTTAAAAGTGAACAAGACCCCAGGTCCAGATGGATTACACCCTAGAGTTCTAAAGGAGCTCAGTTCAGTTATTGCTTTGCCTCTGTTATTAAAGGGAACCTGTCACCTCCGAAACACATTCCACGCTGGCAGCAGTACCTGACAGTAGGCAGCAGCGTGATTCTATCGATCATTGTCATATTTATAGATTATTTAATGACAGACATTGTACCGAGGGACTGGCACAATGTGAATGTAAGTTTGGACAAATGAGGTTCAATATAGATAAATTGAAAGTTATGCAACTCGGGGCTAATAATCTTCATACACCAAATGTCCTAGTTGAAGTAAAACTGGTAGAGTCACTGACTGAGAAAGATCTATGTGTATTAGTAATTCATAGACTAAATAACAGCATGCAATCCCAGTCAGCTACCTCTGAGGCAAACAGGGATGTAATATTGCCACTATACAAAGCATTGGTATGGCCTCACCTGGAATACTCGGTTCAGTTCTAGCCACCAGTCCATAAAAAGGATGCCCTGGAGTTAGAAAAAGTTCAAAGGACAGCAACTAAACGCATGAAGGGTCTGGAAGATCTTAGCTATGAGCAAAGATTAAGCTAACTGAATTTGTTTAGCCTTGAAAAAAGATGTCTAAGGTGAGGCATGATTAATCTGTACAAATATATAAACGGACCATACAAAAACTATCGAGTGAAGCTATTCCGTGTTTAACCCTCTCAAAATACAATGGGCCACTCTTTACGGTTATAAGAGGCGACAAGCATTCTTTACAGTAAGGGCTTTGAAACCACTGGAATAGCCTGCTGTAGCAAATACAGTAGATGGCTTCAAAAAAGGTTTAGATTACTTTTTATTCAAAATAACATTGAGGCTTATTACAATGTATAGAAATCTTGTTCTACACACCCTTTCCCTTTGGCCCAACCCCTTTTTAAAAGGAAAATGGACATTGATCTAAGGATTTGCTCCGTGGATCAATATAGCAGGATGACAGGTTGGACTTGATGAACTTGTATCTGTTTGCAACCTTAACAACTGTGTACTATATACTAGGGACTGCCACAGATATACACCTAATTTATGATGAGATTCCTTGTCATAGATTACATAAATCTAACTGCAGAGCAGAGTGGGAAACTGAGACTGGTGTAAAAAGCCGTTCTTAGTAAATGTGCCCCATTGATAGATCATACAGATAGATATGAGATTGATAGATATGAGATATATACATAATAGCTAACTAGATAGAGAGCTAGCTAGATAGAGAGATTGATAGATAGATAGATAGATAGATAGATAGATAGATAGATAGATAGATAGATAGATAGATATGAGATAGATACAGTGCCTTGCAAAAGTATTCACCCCCCTTGAATTCTTTCGTGTTTTGGTGCTTTACAACCTGGAATTAACATGGATTGTTTGAGGATTTGCATCATTTAATTTACAGAACATGCCCACAACTTTGAAGATGTTTTTTTTTAAATTGTGAAGCAAACAACAAATAGGACAACATAACAGAATAAGTCAATGTGCATAACTATTCACCCCTCTGAAGTCAATACTTTGTAGAGCCACCTTTTGCAGCAATCACAGATCCAACTTGCTTTGGATAAGTTTCTATGAGCTTGCCACATCTTACCACTAGTATTTTTGCCCATTCCTCCTTGCAAAACTGCTCCAGCTCCTTCTAGTTGGATGGTTTGTGCTTGTGAACAGCAATCTTTAAGTCTGACCACAGATTTTCTATTAAATTGAGATCTGGGCTTTGACTAGGCCAGGCATGCTCAACCTGCGGCCCTCCAACTGTTGTAAAACTACAACTCCCACGATGCCCTTCTGCAGGATGATAGCTGTAGGCTGTCAGGGAATGATGGGAGTTTTAGTTTTGCAACAGCTGGAGGGCCGCAGGTTGAGCATGCCTGGACTAGGCCATTCCAACACATTTACATGTTTCCCCTTAAACCACTCAAGTGTTCCTTTAGAAGTATGTTTGGGGTCATTGTCCTGCTGGAAGGTGAACCTCCATACTAGCCTCAACTCACACACAGAGTGGTACAGGTTTTGCTCAAGAATATCCCTGTATTTAGCACCATCTAACTTTCCCTCAACTCTGACCAGTTTTACCCAGTCCTGGCTGCTGAAAAACATCCCCACAGCATGATGCTGCCACCACCATGTTTCACTGTGGGGGTGGTGTTCTTTGGGTGATGTGATGTGTTGGGTTTGCGCCAGAATAGCGTTTTCTTTGTTGGCCAAAAGTTTAATTTTAGTCTCATCAGACCAGAGCACCTTCCTCCATACATTTTGGGAGTCTCCCACATGCTTTTTTCGCAAACTCACAACGTGCCTTTTTGTTTTTAGCTGAAAGTAATGGCTTTCTTCTTGCCACTCTGCCATAAAGCCCAACTCTGTGGAGCGTACGGCTTATTGTCGTCCTATGTGCAGATACTACAGTCTCTGCTCTGGAACTCCGCAGCTTCTCCAGGGTTACCTTAGGTGCTGCCTCTCTGATTAATGCCTTCCTTGTCCGGTCTGTGAGTTTTGGTGGGCGGCCGTCTCTTGCTGTTGTGCCATGTTCTTTCCATTTGGTTATGATAGATTTGATGGTGCTCCTGGGGATCATCAAAGATTTGAATATTTTTTTTATAATCTAACCCTGACTTGTACTTCTCAACAACATTGTCCCTTACTTGTTTGGAGAGTTCCTTGGTCTTCGTGGCAGTGTTTGGTTAGGGATGCCTCTTGCTTAGGTGTTGCAACCTCTGGTGCCTTTCAAAAAAGGCGTGTATATGTAATGACAGATCATGTGACACTTAGATTGCACATAGGTGGACATCATTTCACTAATTATGTGACTTTTGAAGGTAATTAGTTGCACCAGAGCTTTTTATGGGCTTCCTAACAAAGGGGGCGAATACAGACGCACATGGCAATTTTCAGTTTTTTATTTGGAAACAATATTTTTATTTATATATTTTTTTAATATATTTTTCTCATTTCAGTTCACAAACTTAGACTATTGTGTTCTGATCAATCACATAAAGTTCAGATTTACAAAACATAGAACTTAAGGCTGTAATGTAACAAGATACGAAAAAAGTCGAGGGGTTTAATACTTTTGCAAAGATAGATAGATAGATAGATAGATAGACTGATAGATAGATCGATATAAGATAGATAGATAGATAGATAGATAGATAGATAGATAATAGATATACAACACAATGTCGGTAACAAATGTGAACACGGGTGTTTGTTAGCCAATGGCTATGTGTGACATAAGTATTTTAATATCTCACATTTGTCAGGGTCTGAGTTGGATTTAGGGGCAGAGAAGAGACACAGGGTGGAACGGTTTCTACCCGGGGGCATAATGAAGACACAAGGTGGCAGAGGCGATGTTGGGGGCAGGGAGGAAATAGGAGGTGGCAGGGGCAATGTTGGGGGCAGGGAGGATATAGGTCCCTCTTCTCCACAGGACCTTTTGAAGATTGTGTGCCCTCCTTCCCATCTTGTGTGGGTGTGGGCAACAACCTGAAACAGCCCCAGGATGTAAGAGTTAAGAGTGAAATTTACAGTCCGGAGTCATAGTCATAAATCACAAGAGATGTTGTAGTGTTTGCTTCAAAGTTAAAGAATTCCCCTGCTGTAGTCAAGGGCTTCACCTTCTCCATACCCACACATCAAGGAAGAGGGGTGAAAAGGACCTGACAGCTGCTACCTGCCTGTAGAGTTCACACATGCTGCAGGACTGCCACAAACACATCTAAGGATACTTTTACACTAGCGTTATTCTTTTTTCTGGTATTGAAATCCGGTAAAGGGTCTCATTATCGGAAAAAAAAACACATCAGTTTGATCCCAATGCATTCTGAATAGAAAGCAATCATTTCAGTATACATCAGGATGTCTTCCGTTCCGTCCCTTGTACGGTATTTGACTGGCCAAAATACCGCAGCATGCTGCGGTATTTTTTCTGACCAAAAATCCGGAACACCACTGCAGTTGCCGGATTCAGCATTCATTTCCATTGAAATGTATTAATGCCGGATCTGATACAAAGTGTTCCAGAAATTGCCGCATCGCCTGTTTTCCGGTCTTTGCATGCACAGTTATTTCTAGCTTTGAAAAAATTAAATACCGGATCAGTTTTTCCAGATGATACCGGAAAGACAGATCCGGTATTTCAATGCAAAGGTCTAACGGATCCAGACCCGAAAAAAAAAAGATATCCGTTTGCATACGGATTTCCGGATTCTTCTAACGCTAATGTGAAAGTAACCTAAGAAATGTTCACTCATCCCCACAGATGCAGCTCAAGACGTGCCGACTTCTCCTCAATAGCTCTGAGTAGTGCCGGCACTGACACTTTCTGAGCTGGTCTTACACAGTGACACATTGAGTGCAGAGTATGAGTACTGCGCTGTTGTCACTGTTGATCCTAGAGTAATTCATACATCCTGAACTACTGCTGCTCAGACCCCTTGAAAAAGCTGACGGCGAAACGCGCGTCGGGGCGTGGTTGGTGTGGCATTAGTGGTCTAAACCTTGGTCAGTATTTATCATTTACTTCTGTGGCACACTGTTATTGATTTTGCATTCTGGTAGATACATAGCACTTGCACTTTAACTGTCTGCAGCCAAATTTGGGCTACCATTGTCATATTATGGATGTACCACAGATGCAATAAGCACAGATATTCTGTTTCATTCTTATATGCTTGATGCCTCAGATAGATGAATAATTTTTTTCATGAATTTGACTACTAGTACCACATGCCACCAATCTGTTTTTAACATGTTTTTAAAGAGATACCATATATTATGTAACTAATAAAAAAATGTCAATGGTTGTGACAATGTATTTTTTGATTTTGTGATCTTGATATTCTTTATTGGTTATGACAGTGAGGGTAAGGTCCTAATCTTATCTTCCTCCCTAACACAGCGCATAGAGTACTGACCTAATCGGTACTCTATGCACTATCACTATGTAAAGGATCAGCTGTGCAGCGCTGCCGCCCCCCATTCCCACCTAGATGGTGCTGCCTGAGGCAACTGCCTCACCTTGCCTCATTAGTGGTGCACCTATGAGTAATGCACAGCTATAGCTGTATGCACAGTCGTAGCAAGAAGGCTGTATTGATAGGACTGAATCTTTTACCATGAAAATATATATCAATCTACTCAGCTCCACCTGCTCTATAACATGCTGGCTTCAGCTCAAACATCATGTTAAACGTGATAGGTTCCTTTTAAATAACATTCCTTTTTTATGTCTCCCTTTAACCCCATTTTACTCTATGATATACTATTACATGACAAATGCTGGTAGTTAACTCTGCTATAATGGTATGTCATAGTGGTGGCAGGGCCATCATTTGTAGGTGCCAATTATATAGCTGGCTCTTGACTCTAATTTATCACAGTCAATAGTGATTGCAGCATCTGAGCAGTTAGACATAGGGAGGGAACTCCGTCTGTCCTCCAATTGACACACCATGAATATAATCACAAGTAGTTTGCATGGTAGCCGGGAAACTTCTAAAGGCCCCCAGGCCTTACATATCCTGGCAGGATGTAACCGAGTACCTGTCACAGTGAATATGCACTGTAATACAGAATAGAAGTACTACAGTGTATAGTACAAGCAGTCAAAAGATGGCAGGTTCACGTCCCCTAAGAAGACAAAAAAAATTGAAAAAAAAATGTCTACGTTTTAAAAACCTTAAGAAGAAAACAAATATAAAAAAACAAAAAAACAAACAAAAAAAAATAAAAATATATATATATATATATATATATATATATATATATATCTTATATAAATTATTTTATGTCTGTTGCCTGTCTGTTCTTTATGTTTATGTTTGTTCATTTAACAAAATGCAAAGTGAATGAACAAAAAAGAAATCTAAATAGAATCAATATTTGGCATACACAAACTTTTTGAAGGAACACCACAAGGATAAGCACCTGACAACACTGGCTAATCCCTCAAGCTGATGTTAAAAGCTGAGCCATTCGCCAATATCTCCCCGTCAGGAACATATCGCCATCGCAGGTTTCTCAGCATGGCATGGGGTCCTACCACTAGACTAACTATGGTGTGTGAACAGGGTCTGAACCTCCATTGTATGCCATTTTTGCTGGGGATAGCCGCTTGCTGCGAACCACATGCGGAGGATCTGCTCCCCCAGTTAGAAACACGCAACAGTGTTTGGTGTTTGAGCAGTTCCACACATTTAGGCCACGTTTATTTCTGTGATTTTAACTCTGCAAGTTTGTCCCAAACATCTTTAAGAACTAACCACAGATCTTCTGTGGCTGCTCAAATCCTTCTGTCTCTTCATGTAAACCCAGACAGACTCAATAATGTTGTATGTGTATGGGCCATATCATGACTTCCAGGGCTCTTTTTCTTCTTTATGCTGAAGATAGTTCTTAAGGCTGTATTACACCAACAGATTATCTGACAAATTTCTGTCCAATCAGACCAATTGTTGGTATGTATAACCAAAGATGTGTGTGTGTGTGTGTGTGTGTGTGTGTGTAATCAGCCATTTGACCAATGATTGGTCAGAAAATCTTTCAGATAATCTGTTGGTAATACAGCCCTTAATTACATCATCAAATACAGCCCTGACATCGACTGTAAGTTTGAGATTGTTGTCCTGCTACTTCATCCACAGCGACCAGATATATTAGAGTATCCTATTATTTAACTCGAAAAGTGAAAGTTATAAAAAAGTAAATCATAATGGCAGAATTGTGTTGTTTTTTCTTATTACCTCACCTCCCAAAAATTTGAATAAAAAATACAGTGCGGTGAACACCATAAAAACAAAACCCTAAAAACAATGGCAGAACAGTGTTGATTTTTCATACTTACTTTCCCCAATTCTTTAAAAAAATTATACAATTCACCTGATATACCCAAAATGGTGCCATTAAAAAATGTAACTTGTTCCATATAAAGCAAGCTATATCGATAGAACATTGAAAAAGTTATTGCTTCTGAAATGCAGTTATGACTTGTGAAATCTGGTACCAAACTATTCTGTGTCCTTAAGGTTAAAATACTGCAAAGAGTCATTTAAAAAAAAAAAACTTGTGTGACATAGAATTTTAAAATATGAGCTTATTTAATATGCTAACTTTTTTAAGTACGCAATAATAGTGTTTCTTATGAGTTTTTTTTATAACAGTCATGGTATTAATTATTTTTTTTGGTTGTGAAATATAATAACTAACATTATCATTTGGTCTGTTTACAGGTACAGTGTCACAGTTACACAGGATACTGTTGGTGTGTATCTCCAAATGGTCGGCCACTAAGTGGGACTGCAGTTGTACATAAAACTCCTCGGTGTCCAGGTGAGAAAATGCATCTGTTTATGTCATGTCAATAGGGAAAGCTAGTCAGGAAAGGAAAATCTGTGGTTATTAAAATCATTGTTTGAACAAATAAACACTCCATTGCTGTGCTTAGCAGCAATTGTAACCTGATATAGTTTAATAGTTTAAGCACTAAACTAAAACTAGTAAGAACAAGCCATAAAAGAAAGATTATGAGAAATGTGTACAGTTATCTGCAATTAACTTATACAGATATCAACCTATCTGCAAGAATTAGCAGTAGAGATGAGTGAATTTCTTGAAGTTTATTTCGGGTCTGATTCTAAAAAATTGGTCAAAAAATGTAATCAAGTTCTGAATTGATTCTACCCAAATCAAAAGTGCTCCAATTGGCAATTTTCAGGTCCCCAACGACTTTTTAAATAAATAAATAAATAAATAAAAAATTATATCACTCATCTGCTTACTTTTTAAGCTTTTTAACACAATCCCAGCAATAGTAATTAATGTCTGAATTAGACTGATACAGCATCTCACAAAAAGCATTTTTGTAAATATTTTATTATATCTTTTCATGGGACAACACTGAAGATATGACACTTTGATACAATGTAAAATAGTCAGTGTTTAGCTTGTATATTAACAGTGTAAATTTGGTGTGCCCTAAAAATAACTCAACACACAGTCTTTAATATCTAAACCGCTGGCAACAAAAGTGAGTACACCCCTAAGTGAAAATGGCCAAATTGTGTCCAAAATGTTAATATTTTGTGTGGCCACAAACTCTCTTGAGCATGGAGTACACTAGAGCTTCACAGGTTGCCACTGGAATCCTCTTCCACTCCTCCATGATGACATCACAGAGCTGGTGGATGTTAGAGACCTTGCGCTCCTCCACATTCCATTTGAGGATGTCCCACAGATGCTTTAGGATTTAGGTCTGGATACATGCTTGGCCATTCCAGCACCTTTACCCTCAGTTTCTTTAGCAATGCAGTGGTCATCTTGGAGGTGTGTTTGGGCTCGTTATCATGTTGGAATGCTGCTCTGGTTCAGTATGTCACAGTACAGCTGGCAGCACTCATGGAGCCCCAAAACATGACACTCACACCACATTGCTGGAAAATAGGCAAGATATACTTGTCTCTGTACTCCTTACCTGGTTGCTGCCACACGCTTGGCACCATCTGAACCAAATAAGTTTATCTTGGTCTCGTCAGACCACAGGGCATGGTTCCAAAAATCCATGTCCTTAGTCTGCTTGTCTTCAGCAAACTATTTGCGGGCTTTCTTGTGCATCATCTTTAGAAGATGCTTCCCTCTAGGAATGTTCCCTCTTGATGCAGTGTGCAGCATATGGTCTGAGCTGTGACAGGCTGACACCCTCACCCCTTTAACCTCTGCAGCAATGCTGGCAGCACTCATACGTCTGTTTTGAAAAGACAAACTCAGGATATGATGCAGGGAGTGGCGCGGGGAGCTAGGTAAGTATATTCAGTGTGAGGGGCCCGGCATATGGGGGACATTTAAAAGTCTTGGATAACCCCTTTAACCACCTGTTTTGCCCAAGCTCAGCTCGGAAAGTGGGAAAAGTACTTAACTGTTCTGCCCAAGCTGGGCTCCGGCAGAAAGTGGAGGGGGATGGCCTCTTTATATACTGCAAGACCAAAATGACAGCTAAAGTGCAAGCAACAGAAGAGAAATCACTGTTAGAAATCAAGTCGGGAATAATCGTTGATAAAACCTGCTTTCACTTTCAGCTGCATTCAAAGCATCCTGATTTCTAACAGTAAACATATTGCCGTCATTCTGGTAGTGTCTGAAAGATTGAAATGTCAGCTTTCAAAAAAAAAAAAAAAAACATATCTGTAGCCGGTATGAAACCAGAGATATGTGAAGCTAAAGAAGCCCCATCCCCCCTCTATATCAGTCTGGAGGAGAATGAGGGAGCATCTGCAGAGCTGACTAGCTACAAGAGGAGAAAAAAAACAGTACAAATATATAGATATGTGACATTATCATCATTGTAGTGACCCAGATAATAAAATTATATTATTTTTACCACACAGTGAATTCAGATTTTTTTTTATCTTTCCCATAAAAATAAAATAATAAAAGTTATTTAATGCAATATATATATCCCCAAAAAAATTCTACAACTAATCCTGCAAAATAAGAAAAACTTTTAGAAGAAAAAATTTAAAAGTTATGACTGCTAAAAACACAAAGGGGGAAGATATTATTGGTCCTTAAGGCTAAAACTAATGATGTCGCTAAGGGGTTAAAAATGCAATAGTGTCCCCTTGCAATAGTTGTAATCCAACAAAATTTACTGCAGACGTACATTAAAAATCTACGATACAAAAAGTAACATTTTTGGGAGGGCTTTCACAATTTTACCGTGACTGTTAAGAGGTTAATGGGGCAAATGCCTGCCCCTATTTATACAAACAAATGGTAGTGTTGGAAGAAATAGTGGCTTGTTCTGAACAAGCATCCAAAAATTATACCTTAATGTGAGCAGATGTCTGCCTCTGTTTATAGAAACACACGATAGTGTCAGAAGAGCAGAGGCTTGTTCTGAACAAATATTCAAAAATTATGCTTTAACAGGAGCAGATGCCTGCCAGTATTTGTAGGCACACTGTAGTAGCAAAGGAAACAGTTGCTTGTTCTAAATAAGCATCCAAAAATTATACCTTAACAGAGGCAGATGCCTGCCTGTGTTTATATATACACACAGTAATATTGAAAGAAGAAGTAGCTTATTTAGAACAAACATCCATAAATTCTGTTTGTCTTATGAGCAGCAGCAGTGAATGTGGAAGGTGTGCAGGGGTACAGCATGGAACCATAACAGACAATGCAGTAGATATATGCCTGCGTGAGGGTAGTAGTAGTGGCAAGCCAGTAGATGTGCGGCTGTGTTGGGGTAGTGGTAGGGGGAGTAGTAGCAGCAGCCATACAGATCAGAACATGATGTCAGGCAGACAGCCACAGTGGCATATTAATATTGAGTAGACTAAGTGGTGTAGTGTCACTGTGACCTATGATGACTGATACATTGCTGAATCCTGGCAATGCAATGTCGGACTGGGGTGCCTAGTGCCCACCAGTAAAATTTATTCTAAGGGCCCACTGGAAAGCTAAAAGCAAATACTACCTGCTACCACAATGGCAGGCAGCAGCAAGATGCTTAAAGGGAATTTGTCACCTTGAGAATCAATATTAAACCAAAAGTATGTCCTTACAGCACTTCATACTTTCTTTTCATAGGTTTTTCTTTTTCTTTGGAGATGGTATTATATCTTCATAAAATCCACTTTTATCCATATGCTAATGAGGCATTAAGGTGCCCAGAGGGGCGTTATTTTTATTCAAAGGTGCCCAGGAATGCCCCCATCAAATGGCCAGGCTGGCCCCCCTACAGAGCCCAGGCACGCTTCTCCACTGCTCATACACTACACCCTCAGCAGCACCATTGCGTCACCCCTAGCTATGTCACGAAAGTCCAATAACCCTGCCTACCCCTTCCCTTCAGCATAGGCTACAGGCGCAAGCAGTAAGAGTTCAAAGCAGAAATGGCTTTTTTTGAGAAATAATGGTGGCTAATAGAGTTGAGCGGACACCTGGATGTTCAGGTTCGAGAAGTTCGGCAGAACTTCACGAAAATGTTCAGGTTCGGGATCCGAACTTGACCGAACTTGACCCGAATTTTACCCTGAACCCGAACCTCAATGGAGAACCGAACTTTTGGGCACTAAAATGGCTGTAAAATAGCCCTGAAAAGGGCTAGAGGGCTGCAAAAGGCAGCAAAATGTAGATAAATCCCCTGCAAACAAACGTGGATAGAGAAATGACTTAAAATAAAATAAATAAAAATTAACCAATATTAATTGGCAACTTGGAGGAGGAGGTGGAATAGGAGGTTGGGGTGGTGTCAGGTGGGAATGCTTTGGGAGTTGAAGTTCTCCTCACAGCTATAATGGATTCATGTATGCCAGCAGTGCCACAGGCAACCTTCACAAATTCAGGCCCAATAGTGGAGTGTGCACATTGACATTGAATAACTGTCATGTGTCATAAATCACGAGCAGACAGTAGTGGATGATGATGTAGACCATCTGCTGAAGAAACCACCCAGCAGCAGCAGAAGCAGGACATGGAGTAGAACCTAAACCAGCAAGTGGTGGCATACTTGGACTGCACCCTGCCGCTCCAGATCTAAGATCCCCTGGACTACTGGGCAGCCAAACTTGATTTGTCGCCACAACTGGTCGAGTTTGCCCTGGGAAAGCTTTCCTGCCCAGTCAGTAGTGTGGCATAGGAGTGGGTATTTAGTGAGGCGTGGGGCATAGTTACCCTAAAAAGAACTTGCCTTTCCACCCAAAATGTGGAGGGACTGACATTTGTGAAGTTGAATCAGGCGTGGATTCACCAGGATTTCCACACACCGGTGCCTGATGCATCAGACTAGATCATTCTGACAGTAATGTTCTGACTTCAGTGTGCTTCCACACCAGAACATTGTGAAAAATGGCCTGTTACGGCCACATGCTTAAGCCACAATTCTGATGATGCCACGCACCTGATGCCACACACCTGCTGCCTCTGCTGCCATCTTCTACTACTGCTACCCACCATCTTGTGCTGTTACTGCCACTGTTGTCCCCCCCCCCACTTTCCCACTCTGTGACTAAGCTACTATGTTGACTCCTCATGCTTGTTGCCACGCTCACTACTTTGTGACCACTTGTCACCACTATGTTGACTCCTCATGCTTTGGCCCCCTTTCCACTATGTGACAGGTCCACTGTGTTGACTTCTCCTCATGTTGTTTCCCCCTTAGCATTCTGTGACTGGGCCACTAGTGTCCCTGTTTGGCCTTGTTGACATCATCATTTATTTTACCCTTCTTCTGATCTGTCAAAAGAATGGAAAAATAAAAAACACAATGGAGCCTGTTTCTGGAGCATCCATAGGTGTTCTATCACACAGTGAGTATTTAGCATCAGGATTTACTCGTGATTTGGAATCCAGAAGCAGGAGTGTTTCTAAAAAACAGATGACATGCAAATATTTCCATCACATGTTATCTCCGTTTTGGACCCACTCCTGTTTTTTTCCTTACCAATACTGATCAAATACTGATGCAAAAAACTGACCATATACTGACTGTGTGATAGAGGCCATTAAAGTCCTGTATGCAGGACATCTTTTCCATCTGAACAAAACCGATTTCATAGGCAAATGGCCAAAACTCATGCAAATTGAGTATTAGGCCTCTATAAGACGGTCAAGTTTTCTAGCAATCTATGTGGAATCAGCAAACAGTATAAAAGGAGAGCGCTCTTTCAATCTATAGTAGAATTTTGGCCCACTGCATGATTAAGTACATTATACCTGATACTAACATTGACCTGTAAGGCTCAGTTCACACTTCAGTTATTTGGTCATTTTTTGACTCGCAACTGACCAAAAGAGTAATGCCTGTCTAAGAGTGGCACCTGTGACCTTCCTGTCATACTGACGCACAGTAACTGTTTCACTACCACAACGGACTAGCTATGCATATTTCTGTGATGCACAGTGATGTACACTGAGATACACTTTCCCTGCAGGCAGAGAAATAGTTCATTTATAAGACGCTTTGTGACAAATTAATTGAGAACAGATTTTTTTTTTAAATTCGGCTTCCAAACCAAATTTTTGCAAACTTTGCACATCAAGTACAGTCATCACCATCAGCTACTGCTTCTCGCGCTCAGACTCCTCTTCCTTCGTGTCCTCTTCTTCATTGTCAGTCATTTATAATGGAATGTGTGGGCAGGAAACAACAGTACATGCCCAGTAAACTGCTTGCCAAGTTGCTGGAGGTGCAGTCGCTGCCATACAGTTAAAGTATAACTGTCATTCTTGTAATATACTTAAATTACTGAAATCTTACATTTATATTGGAAAAATAGATCTAAAGCAACTCTCTCTGTCTTCAATTTACTTAACTGTGGAGACTTGCTCAACACTGACTGTGTTATGTAAACATTAGACAGGGAGTGTTGCTGAGGCTCAAAATGAGCCAGTTTAGAGCCATATTTTCTAATGGAAATGTATGATTTTAATAATGAAAGTATATTACAAAAATGGTCACTATCACTCCCTACACCCATTACAAAAAAGAAAGACAGTTACACATTAATGGATTCCATTTCCTTTAGGGAAATGTTGGCATTCACTCAGCCTCAATGGAACATACCCAGCTGCCGTAATTTCTAAAAAATTAATAATCCCTGCCTTGTATTCTCACATGGCAACATGGACCACTCCTTGGAATTGTCATTCTGTGAAATTATGTGTAGTATCTCATATGGGCAGGTACAGTATGTGTCTTTCACAGCCCACTAGGTCAATGTTTCGCGCAGAAGTGGTAATGATGCACCACTGAGTCCTATTGACTCCAAATTTATGTCGGTCTGGTTTCCACACCAGGTGTTTATTCACTTCCTCCACATTCTTCTCAATGGACATACTCCCATCCCAACAACAACAGGGAAGACTGTTGCATCAACTACATCTCCTTCCTCATTATGCATGTTTTTTCTGCACAGATTTTCATTAAGAAAAACCACAGCGCAATACAGTACAAGCAAAGTGAATAATATTTAACAATAGAGTTCAATGTCCAAATCATGAAACCATAGCTGACGCTATGGAAATCCAAGCACTGGTTAAAAATGTGTATCTGTATCTGCTGCAGTTAGCAGTATACAATTCCTATGAGGTATATAAAGAATCTAGAAATCAGGCTTCTTTCCTCATTTTTCAAGAGGAAATTTTAACATCACTGCGGTACCTGACACATGATATCCCTGGGAGCTCTTGGTTCTAGTCTATCAGTAGACTAAGTGAAAGGCATTTCTCTGAGATTATTCCTTATACTGGAAGCAGAACTACTCCACTGAATAGGTGCGCGGTTTGTACAAAGCTTGGAATTTTAAGAGACACAAGATATTCCTTTACGTCCTACCAGCAGCACAGATGGGGTTAAGTACCCCCCATTGACTGGTAGGACCGGCAAAATTATTAATGAGCCCAAGTAAATAATACAATTAAACAATTAAATACCCCCTATAAAGGAGGGAATCACCTCCAGCCCACTGTGTTTTTTTCTGTCCTCCCGGACAGGTGGACTGATGGTGATCCCCTTCTTCTGGGGATCTTTCTGTCTCCTTTTTTTCAGGAGCTGGTCCTTTGGATCTTCGGTTCCGGCAGATTGCCGGCTATCGGCACCATGTTATCGCGCCTTATTTTGCTCCTCTTGACGGCGTCCTCGGTCCGGTTTTTCGCGGCCGATGGTCGCCGCCATCTTCTGGACGTGACGTCGTAGGGGCGTCTGATGTAACTTTCGGGTATTCCTCATGGCCGTGATTCATGGTCCCCGGGGATCATATTTTCTTCTTCCTCCTGTTGGAGGATTTCGTTACTCTCGTCTATATCCTGCTAGGCGCATTATATATATTTATAGGTGTTCCATAGTTTGGTTATTTTTTTCCCCGCCTAAGGGCGAAGTTTTTCTTCTGCGTTCAGCCTCTTACCTATTTAAGGAAGCTTTGTGCACCAGCTCGGTCTCTGGCTGCACATGCTTCACAGCTAGCTCCCAGAGTCCCTTATAAGCTGGTGTTTTTTTCTGCTTATCAGTGCCTTTCTTCGGCTACCTCCGTGATGTCTTCTCCACAGGATTCTGATAGCAGAAAATCAGCTTCCAAGAGGACGCATTTATCTTGCTGTGATTGTAGTAGTCCTTTGGAGGATTGCTATCCCTACTCTAGGTGTATTCAAAATAAATTTTGAGCCCCAGTATTGGGTCTACAACACAATGAAAATCAGATATCCCCCAAATGAAGGACAACCAAGCAAAGGGGTGTCTCCATTACAGAAATCACCAAATCCACCATATTAAGTGGCCCCTATGTCAAGATTCTGCTTTTTTACAAGGATATGATGGGGAAAACTAAGCCAGTTATCGATCCACATACAGCTGTTTCGGGGTATTGCCCTTTATCAGTGTGGAGTAGGATTCTGGCTAACCAGGAGCAATGCCTTGGAGACTACTCAAACAAAACAATAGCTGATCTCAGGGAGACCAGCTACAAAAAACGTTGCGGAGCCTCATTTAAGAGTCTCAACACAGCAATCCAAAGTGCAAAGCTCCCTGGGAAACAGTAATATGCAAAATAAATGTGGAGCCCCAGTATTGGGTCTACAACACAATGAAAATCAGATATCCCCCAAATGAAGGACAACCAAGCAAAGGGGTGTCTCCATTACAGAGATCACCAAATCCACCATATTAAGTGGCCCCTATGTCAAGATCCCGCTTTTTTTACAAGTTTTGTGACGGGGAAAACCTAAGCCAGTTATCGTTCCACAGACAGCTGTTTCAGGGTGTTGCCCCTCATCAATGTGGAGTAGGATTCTGGCTAACCAGTAGCAATGCCTTGGAGACTACTCAAACAAAACAATAGCTGATCTCAGGGAGACCAGCTACAAAAAATTGGGTCTATAGTATTGGGTCTACAACACAATGAAAGCCAGGGGCCACTTAATATGGTGGATTTGCTCGGTTTTCCTTCATTTGGGGGATATCTGGCTTTCATTGTGTTGTAGACCCAAAACTGGGGCTCCACATTTATTTTGCATATTACTGTTTCCCAGGGAGCTTTGCACTTTGGATTGCTGTGTTGAGACTCTTATATGAGGCTCCGCAGCGTTTTTGTAGCTGGTTTCCCTGAGATCAGCTATTGTTTTGTTTTACTCTAGGTGTTACAGCTGCTGTCCGGGAATCCAAACTTTAGGTGAACTGACCATGCAGGATATGTATTCATGGGTGAAAAGCTATGTGGATGGACCCCTCAAGGGAGTCATGAACCTGATTAATGAGAGGTCTCCTGCTCATCCTACTCCTGCTCAGACGCCTATGGAGACCTCTGCTCTGGTGGAGAGACCCTCTGTGGTCTCCTTAGTTTCTTCCTCCTCAGAGGAGGAGGAGCTTACCTCGTGTTTTTTTTCCTTCAGAGAAGACACAGAGACTAATCAAGTCTATCAGGTCGGGGGACCATGATGTTGACCCAGGGGAGCCTTCCCATTCCGCTATTCGGGCACCACGTATCTTTAAAGCAGATGAGACCCTCCTCTCTGTCATACGTGCAGAGTGGAAAAGAATTTAGAACCATGTTCACTATGGCTAAGTCCCTGGTGGAATCGTGGGGTTCCATTCCCAAGGTGGACATGGCAATAGCCGAATTGTCCAGATGCACTCTGGTTCCGGCAGACGATGGGTCTAGTCTGCAGGATTCCCTTGACAGGAAAGCAGAGTGCACTCTAAGAAGAGGTTACATGGCAGCTGCAGCATTTGCTTCTACAGCCATTGCTGCTACCGAGGTCTCTACGTTCCTTCGGACTCGCCTGAACCTGATTCAGACTGACGTAAATCAGAAGGTGTCTCGTGACGACATACTGGCTGCCTTCAAGGCCATTAACCTGGCAACAGATTTCCTTTTCGATACCATGCAGCTTCAGCTTAAATTAGTGGCCAAATCCATGGCCCTTATGTCCGCAGCCCATAGGCCCTTATGGCTTAAGCCTTGGGTCGCTGACAATTCTTCTAGATTCAATTTATGTGGCCTTCCCTTTGAGCTCAACCGTCTGTTCGGCTCGGAGCTTTATAAAATTAGGGAAGGCCTATCAGATAAAAAGGGGAAGAGTCTTCCCCAGCAGTCCTTTCGAGGGCGGGGTCTACAGGACCGTGGGGGTAGGTCTGGTCTGCAGTCAAGATCTCAAAGGGACTGGGGAGAGCAGTGAAGGGATTTAAGGCGCTCTCGCAGAGGAGCCAAGGATAAAACATCCACCTCCTGACTACAGGCCTATCCCGAGACTCTTGGATGACTCCTGTTACTCTTGCCGTCCTGCCAGGAAGCTTCCCCCTTCCTCTGCCTCATCTACCTGTAGGGGGCCATCTCCCCTACTTCAAAGAGAGTTGGATCCAAAATATTTCAGATCCTTGGGTCCTGAATATCATCTCCGAAGGTTATTTGATTAATCTCATCTCTCTTCCTCCAGACAAGTTCATCAAGACCAAGCTCTTACAAGCTGCAAAGCAGTCGGTTCTGGAGGCCTACATTCAGGACTGCATTTTGCAAGGGGGCTCTGGAGGAGGTTTCGGCAGGGTAACGGGGCTTAGGGATCTATTCATCTGAGGTATACCTCGATCTGAGGTATTTCAATCGGTATATAAAGAAACCACCAGGTCAGTTGTTCATGTTCTCAATCCTGGGGACGTGATGGCAACCCTGGACTATCTGCACATCTCGATCCATCCTGCTTCCAGGAAATATCTCAGGATCGCCAGGTTGCGGGTGCCATCAGACATCTTCAGTTTGTTGCCCTTCCTTTTGGCATTTCTTCTGCCCCTCACATTTTTACCAAAGTGGTGGTTTCTGTGGTGCCGGCTTTAAGACTTCAAGTACTGTCCATCATTCCTTATCTGGACGATTGGCTTTTGAAAGCCTCTTCTCTAGCAGTCCTAACCCAGCATCTTTATGTAGCAATCTCCTTTCTGTTCCACCTAGCTTGGGTCAGCTACTGGAAGAAGTCGAATGTGATCCCTTAAACTTCAGTAAGATATTTAGGCTTCATAATTGACTCAGTTGGGATGTCTCTCAAGTTGACTCCAAATAGAAGATTGCGGATATAGAACACAGCAGAGTTCCTATCCATTCCTCAGCAAATCCCAATTCGGACTCTCATGAAGATGTTGGGACTCATGTCAGCGTCTGCGGAAGCAGTCCCTTGGGCTTTGTGGCACCTCCGCCTTCTACAGTCGGAGGTCCTCTCCAAATGGAATGGCAGCCCTGCCGGGCTAAACTCTCTGTGCTCCCTGTCTTGGCGAACTCGGTATTCCCTCAGATGATGGAGCCATCTTTTAGACGGGAAGTCTATGACCCAGCCAACCTGGATTATATTGACAACAGATGCGTCCCAAGAAGGATGGCGCGCTCACCTAGACGACTCTGCAGTTCACAGAACCTGGTCTCCTCAGGAGCAGCTTCTCTCATCCGATCTCCGTAAGATTCAAGCTATCTGGCTAGCCCTCCTTCACTTCACCCCTCAGATCTGGGGCAGAGCTGGGAAGGTCCAGTCAGACAATATGACTGCGGTACTTTAGATCAACAAGCATGGAGGCACAAGATCACTTCCCCTCCTATCAGAGATCGGGGTGATTCTGGATTGGGCAGAGTCGAACCTTTCTCACTTATCTGTGATCCATATTCGAGGCTCCCTCAATATAAAAGCGGATCAGCTGAGCCGCGGTCTTCCAACAATAGAGTGGTCTTTACATCCGGAGATCTTCAAGCAGACAGTCTCTAAGTGGGGGATGCCAGAGGTGGATCTCATGGCAACATGGTTAAACGCCAAGGTGAAGAGGTTTTGCTCCTTTTACAGGGAGGACAACCCCCTGGTGATAGACGCTCTGTAAATATCCTGGAGGTCCAGGCTGGCCTACATCTTCCCTCAGTTTTCCATGATTCCGAGGGTATTGATGAAAATCTGTCAGGCTCAGGCCTCGGTAATAGCCATAATACCATTTTGGCCGAAAAAATCCTGGTTTACTCAGCTCACCCAGAAGAGTCGTGGGCAATATTGGAGGCTCCACCCTCAGCAGACCCTGGTGTCGTGGGACATTCACCTCTGCTCAGATGTGCACAGATTCGGCCTGACAGCCTGGAGGTTGATCAGTCCCTTCCCGGAGTAGAAGGGCTTTCAGAGTCGGTCCTCAGAACGCTGTCTCATTCAAGAGGGGACTCTACCAAGAGAGCCTACTTACGGATTATTAAGATATTATCATCCTGGTGTACCTCAAAGGAGGTGGCATCTGCAGATCCGCCCCTCTCCGCCATCCTTCAGTTCCTGCAAGAGGCCAGGGTTTGACAGATACTGGGGACAATAATCGTTAATTTCTAACGATAATTTGTTTTCCCTTAGTCCTAACAGCAGTACACAAAGATCCCACCCTAGTAAGTGTAGTTTTTTCTTGCTACAACACAGTGGGCTGGGGGAGATTGCCTCCTTTATAGGGGGTATTGAGTTGTTTAATTGTATTATTTACTTGGGCTCATTATTTTTCCGCCGGTTCTACCAGTCCATGGGGGGTAGTTAATCCCATCTGTGTTGATGTTAGGACTAAGGTAAAACAAATTATCGTTAGACATTAACGATTATTGTCCCCAGTATCTGTCAAACCCTGGCCTCTGTATGAAATATTGCTTCAGGGAATATCACAAATCATTACATTATTAGGATGCTAAAATTAAAACAAAAAACTTTATTATAATAATTTGCTAAAACCCTGGGAAGACAACACTTATAAATCTATTAGTACGATACCATAACTAAGAGCAGCATGAGATCCACCCAGATACTCTACCCAGGTGCATATATCTCTGTACACTCACTGCTGCTCCCATAAATAATTGGTATCATTAGTGAGGGTCTAGGTGGGGATATGTAATGCCTTACTGGTTATCACCGCTCTCACCCTCGGTGTAACACAGATGCTTCCCTCCACCTATATTCACAGCAATAGGTGCAATAGTATCAACCTATGTATCCCTTGTTGCTAATTAAAAACATAGTAACTGCCTTTCTCATAATACTTTCGTCTGTAATAACTAGCTGAAGTTAAATTCTGGCTCTACGCGTTTCTGGTTACATATAGAATCTAATCAGGAGCCCAACTCTTTCAGCTGCCAGTCTATTTACATATACAAACAGACAAACATAAATGCACGCACATCTCCTTTGTCTGTGATGGCGCTCCAGTCACTATTGCGGCCGTAAGGCGGCCGATGAAACACAGTTATTTAAGTAGCATGATTCCGCCCATAATTCTGGACCTGACCAACCAGATGTCTTTGTCCTAGAGATAGGAGTGCTCTAACTGAGCCACTCCCCCGGCAGACGTCAGCTGTCACTCACGTTGGCCGGCCGTGACGAGATACAAATTTCCCCCTATTATAGGATCTATACAACAGATTGCATCTGGCAAATGGTATTACAACAAGATCCATAAGAAGCCGTAATGAGTGTTGGTAATTTCAAACTTCATGATAGTATTATAATGAATAATGGGGATATATTATATAAAAACCTCACATGAATGGCACCACTACCACCCGATATCCCATGCCCAAAGGTGTTGCCAGCCCATTCTCCATTCCGACTGGCGCTGGTAATAAATCAGAGACACATGGTACCTCTTGCAGTGGTATACTCCAGCTCACATAGTGCCAATATTGTCACTGACAATGAAATAACGACATCAAATCCTATCATGTATGACAACACTGACCTATTTTATCACCCAGTTTACATCACTCATGGGATTTAAGCTGTTACCAGACAACAGACAACTTTATGCACATCTGACTGTAGTATGTGTCACCATTGTCATGTTATTATCACCTTTTCGGACACGCTTTTTGGTTAAACGGTTGTCCAAGTTATTTTTTTGTCCGTTGTATATTTCTATATTTCTAATCAAATGTAAGGGAATTTCAATTAATTTACTTTATCTGGCCCTGTTCTAGTTTAGTTAGCTAATGTCACATAACCTGTGGTGTCAGCATCTTTCCCTGCTCTGACATTCAATGCACAAGCATGATGGAGCAGGAGGAGGAGGTCTGCCTCTGTGCAAGGAACTTCACTGTGAAAGCTTTACTAGTTGGAGTGATAAGCCACACCCCCAGCACTGCTGGCTGAGCTGTCTGCCCTGTGTCTCCCCTCCTACTGAATTCTTCAGCACAGTTTAACCCCTTCTACCATCAGCAGCACAAACTCAGGGTTGGAGGCTCTGCCTCAGGTACTGAGCAGCTGCAGTGTTTCCTGGGACTGAGAAAATAAACGCTGTGCACAGGAGCTTCCCTACCTTCTCACCCTGCAAACACAAAGCTGACAAAGACCAAATAAGTTTTCTCCTCTGTATTCTTCTTCTGGCTGTGAGGAAGTGACTGCAGAGTATTGCACTAGAACTGGTAGGGGGACGATCCTGTGTGTCTCAGCAATGACATTGTACTGTACAGCTTGGACTTGTAGTCCCACACATAGTATCCCAGCAGTCAGACTGCAGGCAGTGCCGTGATTTTACTCACTTCCTTTGCAGAGCAGAGGGAGGGAAAAAGCAGTCTTTGTTGACATCCACAACTATTCATGAGGAAAATCTCAGAGATTGTTGTTACACGCCCCTCATAGCTATGCAACTGCATGTCAACAAAGGGCCAGAACAATAGAACTAGGGAATTAATTTAGGGAATTAATTAAATATATATATATATATATATATATATAATTTTTTTTGCCTAAAACTTGCTTAGCTTGTTTATATATTGCTGACGATCAGACGAAATTCCAATCCGAAATTAAGGAAAAATTTGATTTGCACTGAAGGCGAATTTCCTTGCGCTTTGTGGTAACAAATCAAATTTTTTCCTAAAATGGCTGCTACACATGTGAGGGCATGGGGCAAGGAACTCTGGGAAGGTGGGATCACCCATGCTAACATGCATGCAGCCAATCACCAGCCAGCTAGCCCTGTGATGTCGCAGCCCTATATATAGCGGCAGCCATCTTAGATTCTGCCATTCACCAGCATACTTAGTGCAGGGAGAGACGTGTCTGCAGGCTCTAGGGACAGTGATCGGAAAGACTTGATTGTGATGGGAAAAAAAATGTTTTACAAGTTCAGGGAAAGATTACTCAAGGTGTAGGAAAAGGATAGGGAGAAATCATTCCACCAGCATTTTTGTTGAACAGGGTTCAGTCGGGGATGTGACAGCCTGGGTAATAGGAACAATCTGATTACACCTTGCTGCACTGACTGGGAATCCAAATTGCCATTATACAGCTCTGCAATTCCAGCAAACTGTTCTTGTTAGGGTGCAAGGGCTGTTTGATACAGGAATTACATAGAAACATAGAATTTGTCGGCAGATAAGAACCATTTGGTCCATCTAGTCTGCCCAATTAACAGGGTTTTTATTACAAGGAAATATTTCTATGTTTTATTTGCACTTGAGTGGTGCAGTTATATGTTCTGTTTTTTGCTTGTATTAGTGGGAAAAAAGGACCTATTAGCCATCGTGTGGTGAAGGGCGAAAATTACAACCCTTTTTGGTGTGTATTAGTGGCAAAAGTATAATATATTTGCTGCTCAGCTGTGCAGTTATCTGTTCTAAAGCCCTTTTTTCCGTGCATTAATGGAAAAAGGAAAAATATCTTTGCCGCTCAGCGGTGCAGTTATCTGTTTTAAAGCCCTTTTTTTCCGTGTATTAGTGGAAAAAGAAAAAATATCTTTGCAACTCAGCGGTGCAGTGATATTTTTGGAAGCCCGCTTTGCTGTGTATTAGCGTTGAAATTTAAATATATTCGACCTTCATTGTTACATTTATCTGTTGAAAAGCCTTTTGTGTTAAAGTAGAAAAAAATTAGAGCCTAATTGCCATTCTGCGGTGCAGTGATATATTGGGAAGCCCTGTTTGCCATGTATTAGTGGAAGAAAAAATATTATATTTGCCGTTCATCGTTGCATTTATCTGTTGATATCTTTTGTGTAAAAGTAGAAAAAAAATTAGGGCCTAATTGCCGTTCTGCGGGGCAGTGATATATTCTGAAGCCCTGTTTGCTGTGTGTTAGTGGCGAAATAAAAATATATTCTACATTCAGCGTTGCAATCTGTTGAAAAGCCTTTTGTGTAAAAATGGAAAAAATTAGGGCCTAATTGCCGTTCTGCGGTGCAGTGATATATTCTGAAGCCCTGGTTGCCGTGTATTAGTGGAAGAAAAAAAATTATATTCGCCTTTCATCGTTGCATTTATCTGTTGAAAAGCCTTTTTTGTAAAAGTGAAAAAAATTAGGGCCTAATTGCCGTTCTGCGGTGCAGTGATATATTCTGAAGCCCTGTTTGCCATGTATTAGTGGGGAAATAAAAATATATACCGTATATTCAACCATCATCGTTGACATTACATTACAATTAGACATTACATTAAACATTACATTTTAAGAACTAGGTGAAAATATTTTCATTATTGCTTCACTGACTCTCACTACAGTATGTTGTGCTATGTGACCCAGAGCTGTGAATTCTTTTAAATATGACATAAATAATCAACTGTGAACAATAAGAACAATGGGGTACATTTATAAAGATTTTAAACACTGGTCGTAATAGTCCCTATAGCTGGTGGTGGATTCCCAAAGTTATTCAGAGGCTCCGATGGCTTACATTTATACCGTTTTCTACTCCTAAACCAGGCATAGACAATGATGCCCCCTTCTCCGCCCACACTACGCCCACTTTTTTAGACCTGACATGAGCTGGAAAGAAGTCTCAGATTCTGCCACACCATGGCGTGAGAAGAAGGACCGGCACTCACTTTCTTGATGATGATATGAAGAGACGTTTATTCAAGGTATAATAGCATCATCAGTGACTAGTTTCGGCTCAACTGCAGTTTGAAAAAGGCTCAACTAGTCACTGATGATGCTATTATGCCTTAAATAATCGCCTCTTTATATCATCAAGAAAGTGAGTGCCGGTCCTTCTTCGCTATATACTAGTGAGACGCCTTCCCTGGACGCGTGAACCACGTGCAAACCGCAGTGCCGACCCATCTTCTTCAATCACCATGGCGTACGACAGAATCTGCTCCAGATATACGCCATAAAATCTGGTCATAAATGACACCCAATAATTCCATTATCACATTAAAGATATCTTGTCACTTGACATTAATTAAATGATAGCTCAGTGATATTTATGTTTTTTCCTTTTTTTTCCCGTCTTAGTTATGATGTTCACAATTATGATGATGAGTTACTGATATGAAAATAAACTGTATTGCTGAAGCCAGGGACCATTTTTATTGAACCTGCATTTGCTCACTTGAGACTGGGGAGAGTAGTGTCAGTATTGCTCTGGATCTTATATGTGTGTAATATATATTTATGTGTTTAATAATACACTACACAAGAAAACAAATATTTTATCACACATTAATACTTGTACTTACCGCAAAACAGATGAAAACTATGAAATCTTGTGTAGTTTTGTTTATATCTAAGCAAAAAAGGTTAATTTAATGCTTTTTTTCCCCCAGGATCAATAACGGAAAAAGTTCCCCAGAGAGAAGGGACAGGAAAAGCAGGTATTCATTAGTTTTATTTACACACAGCAGAGCCAGAGTAAAAATATGTATGCATTATTTTACTAAAGGGAATTTCTCCATTGCAATTTTTAATTTGGTAGTATTTCTGACTCTTATTTTTATTTTATTTTCTTTCCTGGTATTTACAACTTTTTTTTCCTCAAAGTACTACAACCAGATGTTAGCTTAAATTTAATAAGAAAATATAAAAATCACTGCATTTTATGTGACATTTTTAGTTTTTGGGTCATTGGCCATTTTTCAAAATCTGTATTTTCTAGGTATGGCATTGTTTTCAAATGCTACTTAAAGAAAGTCCAATGAATACTAACATGTTTATGCAGTAAGTTTTCAAGGCAGAGTCCAAAAAGTGGATGATGCAAACTGTTCAATTAGTATTTTTTCATAATAAGATTTTTGTATCTATTGCTGTGCTTTTGCCTTCCCATAATGCTTCTCTAGAAAAGAGACATGCAAGCTAGTCTCTTTTTTAAAAGAAAAAACAACAACTGAGTGTCTGATACCAGGAACCCAGCTTGTGTGCAAGCTAAACTCCCACCTGCCCAAACTGCTGGCTGTACAGTTGCTGCCATAACAGGTAATGGATTCCACTGCCTTTAGGAAACTGATTGTGTGCGCTCAGTCTTTCTAGATATCTAGCTGTCATTATTTAAAAAAAAAAAAAAAAATGCCTTGTACTTTGATGTGGCAGAGAACATGGGTTGCTCCTTAGAATTGTTGGCAGTGCAGCAAGATTTTTGTCCTATACCAGGCGATTATCCACCTCCTCCACACACTTCTCAATGGACAACCTCGCACCCCGACAGAAACAAGGCAGAGTTTTGATTCCATTCTCCCTCCCTCCTATCATGTGTAAACTGAAGTGTTGCCATGCTGACTTACAACTGGTGAGCCAGGTTGAGAGAAGCCATACAACGGAGAAGGAGTTGGTGGTGCAGGAGAACGAGGCTGATAATGACGATGTGTTGATGACACCATTAGCCATGATAAGAGTTGAGCGGACAACTGGATGTTCGGGTTCGACGGGTTCGGCCGAACTTCGGAAAAAAATTAGAGTTCGGGACCCGAACTTGACCCCGAACCCGGACCCCATTGAAATCAATGGGGACCCAAACTTTTGAGCACTAAAATGGCTGTAAAAATGTCACTGATGTCGCGAACATAAAATTTTCAGTTCGCGAACGCGAACTTCCGCAAATGTTCGCGAACGGGCGAACCGGGCGAACCGCAATAGACTTCAATAGACAGGCGAATTTTAAAAACCAAATGGACTCTTTCTGGCCACAATAGTGATGGAAAAGTTGTTTCAAGGGGACTAACACCTGGACTGTGGCATGCCGGAGGGGGATCCATGGCAAAACTCCCATGGAAAATTACGTAGTGGACGCAGAGTCGGGTTTTAATCCATAAAGGGCATAAATCAACTAACATTCCTAAATTGTTTGGAATAACATGCTTTAAAACATCCAGTGTGTGTATACGATCAGGTATGATGTTGTATCGATCAGGTAGTGTAAGGGTTACGCCCGCTTCACTGACATTGACAGACCAAACTCCCCTTTTAATGCACCGCAAACAACCGCAAACAGTTCATTTGCACAACCGCAAACTCCCCATTTGCACAAGGTTGGATACCAAGCTAGCCACGTCCCGGTGATGTCATTGAAGGTTTCTTCATCCACCCAGCCACGTACAACACCAAGGGTCCCCGAAAGGTGAATTGAATTGATTTTTCAAACGGGGAGATGGTTAAAAAAACGCTGGCTCCCTCCCCTTTGTTTTAATCCACGGTCACTGTGTCTGCGCCGTGCAATTTACTCTCACACCCGATATGAGTGGTATTTTCTGTAGTACTATTCTCATCAGTTTAATCCCTGTTACGTCCCCAATCTGGGGTCCATCTATTGAATTGATTTTTCAAACGGGGAGATGGTTAAAAAAAGGCTGGCTCCCGCCCTTTTGTTTTAATCCACGGTCACTGCGTCTGCACCGTGCAATTTACTGTCACACCCGATATGAGTGGTGTTTTAACTAGTACTATTCCTATCAGTTTAATCCCTGTTACGTCCCATATCAGGGATTGCCTTTTGTGAAAAAAAATGTAGGCCGGGTACCTTCGACTGCCTTTACAGTGACAGACCAAACTATCATACACCAAACTGAATTGATTTTAGGAACTGGGAGATGGAAAAAGCAGCTTGGTCGGTCCTCTTACTCCCAAATTGGGGCACTGCGCGTGCACAGAGCAATGTGCAGTGACACCCTATATGAGTGGTGTCTTAACTAGTACTATTCCTATCAGTTTAATCCATGTTACGTACCCTATCCGGACTAAAGTGTAAAAATTAAATGCCTTATTTATCGGCAAGCTACTGTGCCACCCGGTATGAGTGGTGGTGGGCACTGGCAGTGGGCACACTACAGTCTGTGAAAGTCGGTCTGACACACACTGGCAGCAGGCAAGCAACTGAAATTAGACTAAAGTATAAAAATTAAATGCCTGTGCCACACGGTATGAGTGGTGGTGGGCACTGGCAGTGGGCCCACTACAGTCTGTGGAAGTCGGCATGACACACACTGGCAGCAGGCAAGCAACTGAAATTAGACTAAAGTGTAAAAATTAAATGCCTGTGCCACCCGGTATGAGTGGTGGTGGGCACTGGCAGTGGGCACACTACAGTCTGTGGAAGTCGGCCTGACACACACTGGCAGCAGGCAAGCAACGGAAATTAGACTAAAGTGTAAAAATTAAATGCCTGTGCCACCCGGTATGAGTGGTGGTGGGCACTGGCAGTTGGCACACTACAGTCAGTGGAAGTTAGCCTGACACACACTGGCAGGAAACTAACCTTAGATTAAAGGGTAAAAATGAAATGCCTTTGTTTGATGCAAAGTCCTGTGCCACACGGTGTGAGTGGTGGGCACTGGCAGTGGGCACACTACAGTCTGTGGGCCTGCAGCTCCTCACACACAGGCAGGCCAGGCAACTGCAATATATATATGGAGAGAGAAAAAAAAGCAGACTAATGTAGCAGCCCTAAAAAGGGCTTTTTGGGGTGCTGTCAGTACGCTGTCCTTACAGCAGAGATCAGATGAGTCTTTCAGGACTGGAGTGGACACTGAATTCACTAGCCTAGCTATCGATTTCCCTATTAAATCAGCAGCAACTACACTCTCCCTCTTCTCACTAAGACTGCAAATTCCGAATAAATCTAAAATGGATGCTGTGCAGGAGGTGGGAGGGTCTGGGAGGGAGGGTATGCTGCTGATTGGCTGGAATGTGTCTGCTGACTGTGAGATACAGGGTCAAAGTTTGCTCAATGATGAGGCGAACGCGAACAAGCTATGTTCGCCGGGAACTGTTCGCTGGCGAATAGTTCGGGCCATCTCTAGAAAGGGCTAGAGGGCTGCAAATGCCAGCAAAATGTTGTTAAGAATGTTGCAAAGGATATATTTTTTTCTGGGGTGAAATTCAGTTGCAAAAATAGAAATACCATAAATCTGATGTTCCAGCTGTGACTGGACAAGTTTCATAGTGTCCGTCAAAGGATATATTATTTTCAGGGGTGAAATTCAGTTGCAAAAATAGAAATACCGTAAATCTGGTGTTCCAGCAGTGTCTGGCCAAGTTTATTAGTGTCCAGCAAAGGATAGATAATTTTCTGGGGTAAAATTCAATAGCCAAAATAGAAATCCCCCAAATCTGGTGTCCCAGCAGTGGCTGGCAAAGTTTAATAGTGCCGGCAAAGGATAGATAATTTTCTGGGATGAAATTCAATTGCTAAAATAGCAATACCATAAATCAGTGGTTTCAGCTTTGGCTGGCCAAGTTTAATAGTGTCTGGCAAAGGATAGATTTTGTTCTGGGGTGAAATTCAATTGCCAAAATAGCAATACCATAAATCAGTGGTTTCAGCAGTGGCTGGCCAAGCTTAATAGTGTCCTGCAAAAGATATATTTCTTTTTGGGGTGAAATTCAGTTGCAAAAATAGAAATACCGTAAATCTGGTGTTCCAACTGTGACTGGACAAGTTTCATAGCGTCCGTCAAAGGATATATTATTTTCTGGGGTGAAATTCAGTTGCAAAAATAGAAACACTGTACATCTGGTGTTCCAGCTGTGACTGGACAAGTTTCATAATGTCCGTCAAAGGATATATTGTTTTCTGGGGTGTTCCAGGGTGTATTACACTCAGCATGCATCTCCAAGTGTATTTCTTTTCGTTAAAGGGTACATTACAGTAAGTGTTAAAATACAGCATAATCCTCTACATTTACACACACTATTTTGCATCCCTAAGTGTATTTCTTTCCGTTAAAGGGTATATTACACAAAGTGTTAAAATACAAGTGCTGAAAGCATAATTCTATATATTTTTTTACACGCTACTGTGCATCTCCAAGTGTAAATCTGTCCGTAAAAGGTTACCTTCCATCCAGGGCCTAAATACTAGGCCTACATTTGATATTCCCCTAAATCTGTGGTTACTGCTGTGCCTGGAGTAGTGTAATACGGTACATAAATAGATAGCCAGATAGTATTAGGTGCCTGTAAAAAAAAAGGCCTGAATTTGAATTCAATACATTGGGCCAAATACATTTTTTCTTATTGTGGTGAACGGTAACAATGAGGAAAACATCTAGTAAGGGACGCAGAGGCGGACATGGTCGGGGTGTTGTTAGTGGACCCTCTGGTACTGGGAGAGGACGTGGCCTTTCTGCCACAGCCACATGTCCTAGTGAACCAACTACCTCAGGTTCCAGTACCCACCAGAATTTACAGCGATATTTGGTGGGGCCCAATGCCGTTCTAAGGATGGTAAGGCCTGAGCAAGTACAGGCGCTAGTCAATTGGGTGGCTGACAGTGGATCCAGCACGTTCACATTATCTCCCATCCAGTCTTCTGCAGAAAGCGCACAGGTGGCGCCTGAAAACCAAGCCCATCAGTCTGTCACATCACCCCCATGCATATCAGGGAAACTGTCTGAGCCTCAAGTTATACAGCAGTCACTTATGGTGTTTGAAGACTCTGCTGGCAGGGTTTCCCAAGGGAATCCACCTAGCCCTTCCCCAGTGGTGGAAGACATAGAATGCACTGACGCACAACCACTTATGTTTCCTGATGATGAGGACATGGGAATACCACCTCATCGGAGTCCGCACATCTCTGATGATGACGAAAAACAGGTGCCAACTGCTGTGTCTTTTTGCAGTGTGCAGACCGAACAGGAGGTCAGGGAGGAAGACTGTGTGGAAGACGATGCAGGGGACAATGAGGTCCTAGACCCCACATGGAATGAAGGTCGTGCCACTGACTTTCATAGTTCAGAGGAAGAGGCAGTGGTGAGACCGAGCCAACAGCGTAGCAAAAGAGGGAGCAGGGGGCAAAAGCATGAACAGCTGCCGCCAAGAGAGTTCGCCTGCTACTGGCCACTGCCACCAGGGACCGAGCACCCCAAGGAGTTCCCTGGCATGGCACTTCTTTAAACAATGTGCTGACGACAAGACCCGAGTGGTTTGCAAGCTGTGCCATCAGAGCCTGAAGCGAGGCATTAACGTTCTGAACCTTAGTACAACCTGCATGACCAGGCATCTACATGCAAAGCATAAACTGCAGTGGAGTAAACACCTTAATAACAAGGAACTCACTCAGGCTCCCCCTGCTCCCTCTTCTGCTGCTGCCTCGGCCTCTTCCACCGCCTCGGGAGGAATGTTGGTACCTGCCGCCCACCAAACAGAGGATGTGCCACCATCACCACCACCTGCGTCACCAAGCATCTCCACCATGTCACACGGCAGCGTTCAGCTCTCCATCTCACAAACATTGGAGAGAAAATGTAAATTCCCACCTAGCCACCCTCGAACCCTGGGCCTGAATGCCAGCATTTCTAAACTACTGGCCTTTGAAATGCTGTCATTCAGGCTGGTGGACACAGACAGCTTCAAACAGCTGATGGCGATGGCTGTCCCACAATATGTTGTTCCCAGCCGCCACTACTTCTCCAAGAGAGCCGTGCCTT
The DNA here is from genome assembly GCA_033119425.1 of Bufotes viridis. Taxonomy (NCBI): domain Eukaryota; kingdom Metazoa; phylum Chordata; class Amphibia; order Anura; family Bufonidae; genus Bufotes; species Bufotes viridis. The sequence continues at coordinate 315,747,349 of CM065592.1, forward strand.
CCCTGCACAACCAAGTTTCTGATAAAATCAAGTGTGCACAGCGCAACGCCATCTGTGGCAAGGTCCACCTAACCACAGATACGTGGACCAGTAAGCACGGCCAGGGACGCTATATCTCCCTATCTGCACACTGGCAAAATGAAGTGGCGGCTGGGCCCCAGGCGGAGAGTTCTTTGGCGCACGTCATTCCTGCCGCCAAGGATCGCAGGGCATCATTCTCTGCCTCCTGTAGCCTCCTCCTCCTACTCGGCTTCCTCCTTCTCTTCTTCCACCTGCTCATCCAGTCAGCCACACACCTTCACCACCAACTTCAGCACAGCTCGGGGTAAACGTCAGCAAGCCGTTCTGAAACTCATATGTTTGGGTGACAGGCCCCACACCGCGCAGGAGTTGTAGTGGGGTATTGAACAACAGACCGACGAGTGGTTGCTGGGCCTCCATGCGAGACCTGTGTGCCCTGTTGTGCTGTTTCGAGTTCTCCACCAACATGGCCAGTGGCAATGACGTTGTTATCAGCGGTACAATTCCACTTCTATGTCTCCTTGAGAAAACACTTAGGGCGATGATGGAAGAGGAGGTGGCCCAGGAGGAGTAGGAGGAGGAAGATGGGTCATTTTTAGCACTTTCAGGCCAGTCTCTTAGAAGGTTCTCAGAGGGAGGTTTTTTGCAAAAGCAGAGGCCAGGTACAAATGTGGCCAGCCAGGGCCCACTACTGAAGGACAAGGAGGATGAAGAGGAGGTGGAGGAGGATGAGGATGAAGCATGTTCACAGCGGGATGGCACCCAGCGCAACTCGGGCCCATCACTGGTGCATGGCTGTCTTGGTGGCAAACATTTAACACTTTTTACTGTCTAATGACCGCCTCATTGTCTGGGTGTCAGGGGCCTAAGTTTCACGTACTTGATTGCTGTCTTGGTGGGAGATATTAAACTCTTTTTACTGTCTAATGACCGCCCCATTGTCTGGGTGTCCGTGGCCTATATTTCGTTTAAATGCTTGCTGTCTGGGTGAGAGACATTAAACTCTTTTTACTGTCAAATTGCCTCTCCTCTGTCTGGGTGTTAGGGGCCTACATAAATGATAATGGCCTGTTCCATTTCAGGTTGACCTGAGGCCTGTGTTTCTGTTACGGGACCACTCTCCTCTTTGCGGGTGCCATAGCCCTGAGTCTGTGAATGAGGCCTATGGCACTGCAGGCAGACATGAATCCTTTTTGGCTGTGATGAGAACATCAACTCCCATAGCATTCCCACCTGATGCCACCCCAACCTCCTATTCCACCTTCTCCTCCTCCAAGTTGCCAATTGATATTGGTTAATTTTTATTTATTTTATTTTAATTCATTTCCCTATCCACATTTGTTTGCCTGGGATTTACCTACATTTTGCTGCCTTTTGCAGCCCTCTAGCCCTTTCCTGGGCTATTTTACAGCCTTTTTAGTGCCCAAAAGTTCGGGTCCCCATTGACTTCAATGGGGTTCGGGCTCGGGGTGAAGTTCTGGTCGAGTTCGGATCCCGAACCTGAACATTTTCGGGAAGTTCGGCTGAACTTCTCGAACCCGAACATCCAGGTGTTCGCTCAACTCTATTTAAGAGCATGGCAAGTTCTCTGCAAACAAATGTGGATGGAGAAAAGACTTTAAATTACATAAAATAGGTAAAAATGAAAAAAAAAATAATCTTGATCTAGGAGGACGAGGTCAATATGGAGTAGGAGGTTGAGGAGGCGGTGTATGTGGAGGTGGAAGCGGCAGTGGAAGCATTATTTGTATTTCAAATGGCTGAATCAAACCCCTGTATGTATAGGGGGGATCACATACGCCCTGAATCAGTGTAGGCCTGAAGTAAATATATCTTTGCCCAAAAAGGCTGTATTTCAAATGGCTGTATTTCAAATGCTTGATTCAAACCCCTGTATGTAGAGGGAGTATCTCACACGGTCTGAACCACTGTAGGCCTGAAGTAAATATATCTTTGCACAAAAAGGCTGTATTTCAAATGGCTGTATTTCAAATGCCTTATTCAAACCCCTTGTATGTATAGGGGGATCACACACACCCTGAATCAGTGTAGGTCTGAAGTAAATATATCTTTGCACAAAAAGGCTGTATTTCAAATGGCTGTATTTCAAATGGCTGAATCAAACTCCTGTATGTATAGGGGGGATCACACATGCCCTGAATCAGTGTAGGCCTGAAGTAAATATGTCTTTGCACAAAAAGGCTGTATTTCAAATGGCTGTATTTCGAATGCTTGATTCAAACCCCTGTATGTAGAGGGAGTATCTCACACGGTCTGAACCACTGTAGGCCTGAAGTAAATATATCTTTGCACAAAAAGGCTGTATTTCAAATGGCTGTATTTCAAATGTCTAATTCAAACCCCTTTATATATAGGGGGATCACACACGCCCTGAATCAGTATAGGCCTGAAGTAAATATATCTTTGCACAAAAAGGCTGTATTTCAAATGGCTGTATTTCAAATGGCTAAATCAAACCCCTGTATGTATAGGGGGTATCTCACATGGTCTGAACCACTGTAAGCCTGAAGTAAATATGTCTTTGCACAAGGCTGTATTTCAAATGGCTGTATTTCAAATGCGTAATTCAAACCCCTGTATCTATAGGGGGGATCACACACGCCCTGAATCAGTGTAGGCCTGAAGTAAATATATCTTTGCCCAAAAAGGCTGTATTTCAAATGGCTGTATTTCAAATGCTTGATTCAAACCCCTGTATGTAGAGGGGGGATCACACACGCCCTGAATCAGTGTAGACCTGAAGTAAATATATATTTGCACAAAAAGGCTGTATTTCAAATGGCTGTATTTCAAATGGCTAAATCAAACCCCTGTATGTATAGGGGGTATCTCACATGGTCTGAACCACTGTAAGCCTGAAGTAAATATGTCTTTGCACAAAAAGGCTGTATTTCAAATGGCTGTATTTCAAATGCGTAATTCAAACCCCTGTATGTATAGGGGGGATCACACACGCCCTGAATCAGTATATCTTCATGCCCTGAAGTAAATATATCTTTGCACAAAAAGGCTGTATTTAACTCCTTAAGGACACGGCCCTTTTTCACCTTAAGGACCAGGCCATTTTTTGCAAATCTGACCAGTGTCACTTTATGTGGTGATAACTTTAAAACGCTTTTTCATATCCAGGCCATTCTGAGATTGTTTTTTCTTCACATATTGTACTTCATGACACTGGTAAAATGAAGTCGAAAAATTTCATTTTTATTTATAAAAAAATATCAAATTTACCAAAAATTTGGAAAAATTAGCAATTTTCCAAGTTTCAATTTCTCTACTTCTATAATACATAGTAATACCGCCCAAAAAAGTTATTGATTTACATTCCCCATATGTCTACTTCATGTTTCGATTATTTTGGGAAAGCCATTTTATTTTTTGGGGACGTTACAAGGCTTAGAAGTTTAGAAGCAAATCTTAAAATTTTTCAGAAATTTTCAAAAACCCACTTTTTAGGGACCAGTTCAGGTCTGAAGTCACTTTGTGAGGCTTACATAATAGAAACCACCCAAAAATGACCTCATTCTAGAAACTACACCCCTCAAGGTATTCAAAACTGATTTTACAAACGTCATTAACCCTTTAGGTTTTCCACAAAAGTTAATGGCAAATAGAGATAAAATTTCAGAATTTTGATTGTTTGGAAAATTTTCCGTTTGAATCCATTTTTTCCACTAACAAAGCAAGGGTTAACAGCCAAACAAAACTCAATATTTATTGCTCTGATTCTGTAGTTTGCAGAAACACCCCATATGTGGGCGTAAACGGCTGTATGGCCAAACGGCAGGGCGTAGAAGGAAAGGAGCGCCGTGTGGTTTTTGGAAGGTGGATTTTGCTGGACTGGATTTTTGACACCATGTCCCATTCGAAGCCCCCCGATGCACCCCTAGAGTAGAAACTCCAAAAAAGTGACTCCATCTAAGAAACTACACCCCTGAAGGTATTCAAAACCGATTTTACAAACTTTGTTAACCCTTTAGGTGTTCCACAAGAGTTATTGGCAAATGGAGATGAAATTTCTGAATTTCTATTTTATGTTACCTTGCCTCAAAAAAAGTGTAATATAGAGCAACCAAAAATCATATTTACCTTAAAATAATACAAACAAAACTGCCACTTTATCCCGTACTTTCCAAAATGGGGTCACTTGTTTGGCGTTTCTACTGTAGGGGTGCATCAGGGGGGCTTTAAATGGGACATGGTGTCAAAAAACCAGTCCAGCAAAATCTGCCTTCCAAAAACCATATGGCGTTCCCTTCCTTCTACGCCCTGCTGTTTGGCCATACAGCAGTTTCGACCACATATGGGGTGTTTCTGCAAACTAGAGAATCGGGGCAATATATATTCAGTTTTGTTTGGCTGTTAACCCTTGCTTTGTTACTGGAAAAATTGATTAAAATGGAAAATTTGCAAAAAAATAGTAATTTTCGGACCGTTTTTATTTTTTGTTATTTACATCGTTGAACTGACAGGTTAGATTGTGTGCTATTTCTATATAGCAGGTTGCCATGGACGCGAAAATACCAAATATGGCTACTTTTTGGGGGGTTTTGTTTCAGTTTTACATAATACAGCATTTTTGAAAAAATAGATTTTTTAGTGTCTTCACATTCTGAAAGCCATATTTTATTTTTATTTTTTGGGCGACTGTCTTATGTAGGGGCTCATTTTTTGCGGGATGAGATGTCGGTTTGATTGGAACTATCTTGGGGTGCATATGACATTTTAGTCGCTTGTTATTACACTATTTGTGATGTAAGGTTACAAAAATGGCTTTTGATAACGTATTTATTTTTATTTTTTTTGTTGTGTTCACCTGAGGGGTTTGGTCATGTGTTTTTTTTATAGAGCAGGTTGCGACGGACGCGCCGATACCAAATATGTATACTTTTTATTTATTTATTTAAGTTTTACACAATATTATAATTTTTTAAAACAAAACAAATCATGTTTTAGTGTCTCCATAGTCCATAGAGAGCCATATTTTTTTAAATTTTTTGGGGTGATTGTCCTATGTGGGGTATAATTTTTTGCAGGACGAGATGACTGTTTGATTGGCACTATTTTTGGGTGCATATAACTTTTTGATCGCTTGCTATTACAGTTTTTGAGATGTGAGGTGACAAAAATGTTTTTTTTTACATTGTTTTTATTTTATTTTTTTAACGGTATTTACCTGAGGGGTAAGATAATGTGATATTTTTATAGAGCAGGTTTTTACGGACGCGGCGATACATAATATTTATACTTTATATTTATTTATTTTACTTTAACACAATAATAGCATTTTAGAAAAAAAAAATGTTTTAGTGTCTCTATAGTCTGAGAGCCATATTTTTTTATTCTTTTGAGCGATTGTCCTATGTAAGGACTCATTTTTTGCGGGATGAGATGGCGGTTTTATTGCTACTATTTTGTGAGGCATTTTTGATAACTTGGTATTACACTTTTTGTGATTCAAGGTGACAAAAAATTGCTTTTTTACACCATTTTTTTTTTTTTTTACGGTATTTGCGTGAGGGGTTAGGTCATGTAATATTTTTATAGAGAGGATTTTTACGGACGCGCCGATACCTAATATGTGTAGTGTATTTGTTTTTTTTTATTTTTATTCAGTGATATGTATTTTTCTTATTTTCACTTTTTTGAAATTTTTTTTTGACCCAGACCCACTTGGTTCTTGTAGATCCAGTGGATCTGGTGTCTATATAATACAGTAAGTACACTATATAGTGTACTTACTGTATTTTTTACTTTACAAAGTCTGTTCAAAGTTTCAGTGCCATGGAGAGCAGGACGCTTCTGAAAGCGTCCTGCTTCCATGCTAACCATCACCCACTGCCATAACAGAGCAGTGGGTGATGGGAAGGGAGGGGAGCTCCCTCCCTCTGCTATCCTATCCTGTCGAGGGGCTGCAAAGGTACAACAGCCCCCCGATGGGAGATGGAGGGAGCTCCCTCCATGTTAACACCTTCCATACCACGGTCCGTACGGACCGCGGTATAGAAGGGGTTAAACTGCTGACATCTGCAGCACAGATGTCAGCAGTTTATAGCAGGGGGTCAGCAATGTGCTGACCCCCTGCTATACCCACTAGACACCAGGGAAAGCATTTGAAAGGAGGCGGGTGGGGGATCACAATTGTAATCCCGTCTGCTGCCACCGCCCGCCTCCCGTGCCGCCCACCCGCAGCACCGCACGCAATACCCCCCCCTTGCACCGCCCGGGGAAACACTAATATGGTGGAGTGCAGGGGGGGTTAAAATTTATAAGTTTGGGGCATATTTTAATCTCTGATCCCCGCGATCACAGACCGCGGGGATCAGAGACTACAGATAGCGCAGCAAACCGCAGGTCTGGATTGACCTGCGGTTTGCTGCGATCGCTGACATGGGGGGGGGGGGGTCACAGGACCCCCCTGGGCATTGTGCCAAGGTGCCTGCTGATTGATTTCAGCAGGCATCTTGTCCCGATCACCAACACATGCGCAGCGGTGATCGGATATTCGCAGTGTACATGTACGCCCTTGGTCCTTAAGTACCAGGACGCAGGGGTGTACATCTACACCCTTCGTCCTTAAGAGGTTAAAATGTCTGTATTTAAAATGGCTGAATCAAACCCCTGTATGTATAGGTGGGGGGGGGGGGTCACACACTCCCTGAATCAGTGTAGGTCTGAAGTAAATATATCTTTGCACAAAAAGGCTGCATTTCAAATGGCTGTATTTCAAATGCCTAATTCAAATCCCTGTATGTATAGGGGGGATCACAAATACCCTGAATCAGTGTAGGCCTGAAGTAAATATTGGTGCACCAAATGGCGGTATTTAAAATCTCTGAATGTAACCCAAATGTATTAAGGGTGTATCTCACAATGACATCTGCATCAAAGGCTGCCAACTAAATTTTTTGTGCCTAAACGACTGTTTGTTTAACAACTGAGCTTGACAGCAGTTATAAGCCTGTAATTTCACACATGCTGATGCTGCAAGGCCTGAAAATAGTGTTTTTTGTCAAAAAAGTGGGTTTTTCAAACCCTAGAAAATAATGGGTGTATTTCTAGCTTAAATTGCACACTGACTAATACAGATGTTGTAGATTGCCAAAAAAGTCTTTTTTTGCTAACAGAATATGAATGCTGTATATATTAACCACCTCCCGACTGCCTAACGCAGGGATGCATCCTGCGGGCGGCCGGGATGTTCCTCCTAGACGCATCGGTGCGTCATCTCGCGAGGAACGAGATTTCCTGTGAACGCGCGCGCGTTCACAGGATCGCAACGGCAGGAACTTTAACTACAGCCTGCCAGCGCTGATCATGCGCTGGCAGGCTGTAGATGTTAAAAAAATGGCATCTGAATCGCATATCAGACGCTGTTTTGTAAACCGCGTCTAATATGCCTGCTGCCTGCTCCTCTGGTGGTCCCTTTTGCTTGGGACCACCAGAGGACACTGTAAGTGCACCAGTCACCACACACCAACACCGCCCCCATGATCACCCCCCTGATCACCCCCTGTCATCCCCCTGATCACCCCGTCACCCCCCCGTCACTAATCACCCCCCTGTAAGGCTCATTCAGACGTCCGTATGTGTTTTGTGGATCCACTGATCCGCGGATCCGCAAAACACGGACATCGGCAATGTGCTTTCCGCATTTTGCGGATTCGCACATTGCCAGAACTATATAGAAAATGCCTTTTCTTGTCCACAATTGCGGACAAGAATAGGACATGCTAAATCTTTTGCCCCTCACGGAATACCTTTGGGTGTTCTTTCTAAAATGGGGTCACTTGTGGGGTATTTATACTGCCCTGGCATTTTAGGGGCCCCTAATGCGTGAGAAGTAGTTTGGAATCTAAATGCGTAAAAATGCCCTGTGAAATCCTGCAGGTACTCATTGGAATTTGGGCCCCTTTGCGCATCTTGGCTGCAAAAAAGTGTCACTCATGTGGTATCGCTGTACTCAGGAGAAGTAGGGCAATGGGTTTTGGGGTGTATTTTTACATATACCCATGCTGGGTGTGAGAAATGTCTTTGTAAATGACAACTTTTTAAATATTTTTATACAAAGTTGTCAATTTACAGAGATATTTCTCTCACCCAGCATGGGTATATGTAAAAATACACCCCAAAACACATTTCCCTACTTCTTCTGAGTACAGCGATACAACATGTGTGCCACTTTTTGCAGCCTAGGTGCATAAAGGGGTGTAAAGTCCAACGAGTACCTTTAGGCTTTACAGGGTTGCTCACACTTTAGCCCCGCCCAAAATGCCAGAACAGTAAACACACCTCACAAATGACCCCATTTCGGAAATTAGACACCCCAAGGTATTCACTGAGGGGCATAGTGAGTCCATGGGAGATTTTTTTTTTTTTGCCAGAAGTTAGCAGAAATGGAAACTTTATTATTTTATTTTTTTCCTCAGAAAGTGTCATTTTCCGCTAACTTGTAAAAAAAAATGAAATCATACATGAACTCACCATGCCCCTCCGCGAATACTTTGAGGTGTCTTCTTTCTAAAATGGAGTCATTTGGGAGGTATTTATACTATCCTGGCATTCTAGCACCTGAAGAAACATGAGAGGTGCTCAGAAAGTCAGAGCTGCTTCAAAATGCGGAAATTCACTTTTTTGCACCATAGTTTGTAAACGCTATAACTTTTACCCAAACTAATAAATATACACTTATTTCATTTTTTTATCAAAGACATGTAGAACAATAAATTTAGAGAAAAATTTATATAAAAATGTAGTTTAAAAAAAAAAATTTACAACAGAAAGCGAAAAATGTCATTTTTTTGCAAAAATTTCGGTAATTTTTTATTAATATCAAAAAATGTAAAAATGTCAGCAACAATGAAATACCACCAAATGAAAGCTCTATTAGTGAGAAGAAAAGGAGCTAAAATTCATTTGGGTGGTAAGTTGTATGACCGAGCAATAAACCGTGAAAGTAGTGTAGTGCAGAATTGTAAAAAGTGGTCTGGTCATTAAGGGTGTTTAAGCTAGGGGGGCTGAAGTAGTTAAACTTGAATTAACAGATTGCAGATCCGGAAAATACAGTTTTTAAAAAAAAAAAATTGTGTGTTTTTCAAACCCCAGAAAATGATGGGTGTATTTCTAGCTTAAATTGCACTACAGATGTTGTAGTTTGCCCCCAAAAAATGGTGATTTGTAATGTCCCAAAAGCTCAGATGCATTGCTAGTGCCCTGAGCATGTATAAAATGGCCGCCACCACCCACCTAACTAACAGAATTCTAAAAGTTAGTATTTTTTGGTCAATGAGCTCAGGGCAGGGTCAAAGGATAGTGCCCTTCACCCACACAACTATTTCTAGGTAGATCGCTGAGTTAGGCTTCTTTCACACTAGCGTTTTAGCTTTCCGTCCTAGAGATCCGTCCTCGGGTCTCTAGGACGGAAAGCTACTGATCAGGATTATCCCCATGCATCCTGAATGGAGAGAAATCTGTTCAGGATGCATCAGGATGTCTTCCGTTCGGTATGTCAATGTTTTTTGGACGTTGACAAAAGCGCAGCATGCTGCGGATTTTTCTCCGTCCAAAAATCCGGAAGACATGCCGTAACGCCGGATTGGGAATGAATGCCCATTGAAGGGCATTAGTCCGGATCCGGCCTTTAGCTAAACGTCGTTTCCGCGCATCGCCGGATCCGACGTTTAGCTTTTTGTCAATGATTACTATGGCAGCCAGGACGCTAAAGTCCTGGTTGCCATAGTAAAGAGTAGGGGGAGCGGCATACTTACATTCCGTGCGGCTCCCGGGACGCTCCAGGATGACATCAGGGCGCCCCAGTGCATAGATCACGTGATCCATGCGCGCGGGGCGCTCTGACGTCATTCAGAAGCGCCCCGGGAGCCGCACGGAATGTAAGTATGTCGCTCCCTCGCTCCTCACTGCTCAAATGCTTTCAGTTCACTTGCGTTGTGCCGGATCCGGCGTGCATTCCGGCGACGGAAGTGCACGCCGGATCTTCACAATGCAAGTGTGAAAGAGGCCTTAGATTCTCTCCTATTCTCTCCCTGAAATCACAAGTCCAGCAACATCCTCTCCCTACACTTGTAACAGCAGAGTGACATACAGCGCTATGTGACTCAAGCTCATATAGAGCCTGAGTCACATGCTGCTCTGGCCAATCACAGCCATGCCATTAGTAGGCATGGCTGTGATGGACTCCTGGGGCAAGTAGTATGACGCTTGTTGATTGGCTGCTGTGCAGCCTTTCAAAAAGCGCCAAGAAAGCACCGAACACCGAACCCGAACTTTTACGGAAATGTTCGGGTTCGGGTCCGTGTCCTGAACACACCAAAATTCGGTACGAACCCGAATTATACAGTTCGGGTTCACTCAACCCTAGTCATGATAAATCAGTCCTGGCCAGAGCCTGTTAGAACTTGGTCATCAGGCATGGTGGCAAACCTGGCTTGCTTACGTGCTGACAATAATATTGTTAGTATCAAACAAACAGATGACTACTGGATAGCCATGCTTCTAGTCCCTAGCTAAATGGGGGAGTGTTTTCCTAATGGTAAAAAAAAAGAAAAATGGTTGTATTACCAAGTTGTATGCCTTCTGTACAGAGCTTTCTACTGCTTTTGCCAAGCAGATGGTGCCATTTGCCCACTTATGATACATTTTCACCACAACAGTTCACAAACAGTTCATAACCTTCACAGTTACAGAAATACTGACAGCCTTAGCTTCAAAGCCAATAGTTGTCCCTTTTTGCAACTTTGATAAATCACCCCTTTTACCCAGTATAACAACGAGGAATATGTGTGCAGACTGAAAATCGCACAACTTATATACCCACCAAGCCAGCTCACGACACGTGACCTCTTTCATGAGCTATGCACTGCTGGTGTCGAAAGGAAGTGGTTATAATATTGTGACTTGACTGTGTAAGTCAATCTCAATTAAGCTTTTCCAGTAAGAAAAAAAGGTATACATAATATTGTAAAATCCTAAATTATTTTACAGTTTTAATTTCACAAAGTCTTTAAAAATATTGCTTTTATTCAAATTTTAACATTGTGAACCACTTGGTACAGTTATCACTGTTATATACTATAATTTATATTTACTGTATTTATTGTACTTTTACTGTGTTTACTGTACTGTATTTATATTTACTGTTTACTATATTTACTGTCACCTTAGTCTTTGTGTTCAGATTTGCATGTTTTATTTTTTTGTAGATGATGTGTCTGTTGTGTTAGAATCACAACCTCAAGGAGATGAAGAAGGTAAAACATTATTTTCATGCTGTAAATTCTTGATTTTTTTTAAATCTTATTTTATACTAAAATTGTATTTGTCTCAAATAGGACTGGCGTATCAAAATAAACACTCATTCCTCTTATTCTATATTTTTATTAAACTATTCTTATTAAATACACTAGCAGAAGGACCCGGCTTTGCACGGGTATATTTCATCTATTTTATTTAATGTTTATGTGTTTTGTTAAAAGATATCGACAGTATCCTCCATAACAGTGACCTCTACAGTGACCACTCCCCTTTAACTGTAAACTCCACAGTCCCCAACCCCTTAATACTGACCACCCCCCCACAGTGCCCCGCTACTTTAAAATGGGACCCCCACAGCAACCCATCCCCTTAACTTTGACCTTCACAGCAGCTCACCCCTTTAACAGTGAGTTTCACATCACCCCACTCCCTTGACAATGACCTCCTCAGGGGCCCATCCCCTCAACAGTGACCTCCACAGTACCCCGCTGCCTTAACAGTGACCTCACAGTACCCTGCTGCCTTAACAGTGACCTGCACAGCAGTTGCCCCTTTAATAGTGGCCCCTGACCCTTTAACAGTGACCTCCACAGCAGCCTGCCCCCTTAACAGTAACATCTACAGTGAACGTCTCTTTAACAGTGACCTCCACAGTGCTCCCCCCCCCCTTAACAGTGACCTCCACAGCACCCTGCCCCTTGCTAGGGCTTTAACGATGACATGTCCCGCGCAGCATTTTGTCTCAATAATTTTTAAATTGATATGCTATGGTGTCGCACTGCAACATGCTGCGAATGCAACACGACAGTTGCAAACAAAATTTCTGCGACTGTTGCATTGCAGTCGCAGTATGTCACATTTCGCACTGCAACACCATAGACTATCATTATAAAAATTGTCACACAACATTGCTGCGACATCAATGTCACGTGACACATGTTGAAGTGTAATTGTGCCCTGTGTGTCATGCGACTTATTGTTGTCGTGTAGCCCTAGCCTAAAGCTGACCTACAGCAGTCAAGAAAAATAGCTGGGTTATTATGGAAACCTGGAGTAAAACTGTGTGTATGTGGAGGCTAAGGGCCTGTGAGCTTCTATTGGCTGATAAGAGACATGTGACCATGTGTATGGCAGTTGGGATATGAAGAGAAAGACTTGCAGGCTTGTATTGGCTAATGCAGGTCATTTTGGGGGAATATCTCCATGCAGCTGCTGTGTAGGGGCATATGACCCCCACAAGATTTATTTCCAGGTAGCAAGGGATGTGTATACCAAGTTTCGTTGAAATCGATGTTTTTTGAGTAATCGCTGAACATACATACATACACACATATACACGTCCTGTTATCAGGAACGAATGTTCATATGAACACTTATTCACAATAATCAGTCTAAGAAAAGGTGCCATGATGATCAACGGTTCGATGAACAAATGCATTATTGTTTTTGCTGATACCAAAATCATTGTTTCTGGGCATTAGATCATGCTATGTAAACCTGGATCTACTGCCCAGAAACATACTGTATGGGGATAAGCAATCAGAGTAACAATCATTTGTTCCCATGCAGTGGAAGTGACTGCTGCTCTCATTCTAGATAGTTGCAAGCATAGTTGGCCTGTATAAATGGGTCTTAATACCTTACCAATTCCTTGCCACTCCCTTCTTGATACTTCCCTAGGCCCTGCCAGTCTCTATTTACCTGGCTCCAATGATGTTGGGTAACCTCGATTGTTAATCCCTGCAGTCAGTTACTGGCCACAGTGGCGACCTCAGTGGTGATGACACAACTCTGTTACAACCAATGATTGGCTGCAGTGGTCACGTGTTGACAGATTTTGTTATTGTTAGAGCCCAGTAAGCAGAAATTGGTGTAGGATCAGAGAAACACCAGATGGAGTGGCAGATGTATTGGTAAGGTATTACTCCTTTTGTTATTTTATAGCATTGTCATCTGATTGTAAATTATTTTACAGGGCAAGAAAACCCCTTTAATTAGCTTACTAAGAAATTGTTCTTATAGAAGACCTGTTACCACTCCTGATATGTCCGTTTTAGTGAATAATTGTATTTTATGCAAAATGACAGATCTTGTGCATCTTTCCTTATGATTCTATGTTGCACCATTCCTCTGTTCTTCTTACTAGAAATTGATTAATAAATTGACACCAGATTGTTGCTAGTTAAGGGTTGTCTATTCACAGTCTACTCGTCACAGTCTTCACAATCAGTGCTGGCAGTGGCAGACTGTACAGGGACACACCCAGTTGGCAATTAATTCATAAATATATAGTAGGAATAACAAAGGAATGGCACATTGTTATTGCATGGCAAACACAAGAATTTACTAAAACAGGCAAGTTAGGAGAAATGACAGGTCCTCTTTAAATCTGTAGTGAAAAATCAAACAGTAATCTTCACTGTGGCAATACTGAATTTGCCAGCCCGTTATTTAGAAAAATCCTATTATTAAAATGAGTAATTATTATAGTTAGAGATGAGCGAATTTTTCAAAAATTGGATTTACTGGTTTGCCAAATTTTTTGGGAAAAATTAGTTTCGATCCGAATTTATTCACGGCGAATTACTTTAAAAAAAATGCCTATTTCCTGGCTGCAGAGAGCCTTTATAGTAACGTAGAACACTGTACCTTGCAGTAAAGCGCATAGGGAGTTTGCTTTGGTAGTGTAATACTGTGAGTCTGTATGACATGCAGATGACAGGCGTCGCTCCTAGAACCACTGCACACTTCACTTATTTAGGCGGTCTTGGGGCCAAAACAGACCAAATAACTCAAGTATGAACTCAGCCTTACAGGTCGATGTTAGTGCCAAGAAGAAGCGCACTTCTTTTACACCGTCATCAGCTGATTCCAAATAGATGTTTACAGATCTTCAATGTGGGGTGGCAGGGTGCTGTCCAAGTATGCCACCACCTGCTGGTTCAGTTCCTGCTCCAGATCTAGCTGCTGCTGCTGCTGGTGAGTAGTTTCTTCACTAGGCGGGTGAAGAAAGCTGCTCATCAGCGACTCTAGACTCATGTTGCTGCTGATGGAGCTGGAACTGCTCCTAACCCCCCCCCCCCCCTGCCACAGCAGCCATGGCAGAGGCATAGGCAGCAGCCAACTGACTACATAGGATGTCTCTATAGTAGTTCAGTTTGTTCTCCCTCTCAGCGGGTGTAAAAAAGGCCCCCATTTCGGACTAATAGCGAGGGTCCAACAAGGTAGAGAGCCAGAAGTCATCCCTCTGCCAAATGGTGAAAATTCGTCTGTCACTACGCAAGCAAGTGAGCATGCATCTGGCCATTTGTGCAAGTTACCCGGAGAGACTCCATCTCCACTGCATATTGCCATGGTGTGTTTGGTTTCTCTGCCTTGTCTTCCTCATCACCCTGTAGCTCTTCCGGCTGCTCTTGCGCCTTCTTTCCTGTCACCTGTGCAGAAAAACCACCCGTTTTGCTACACATTGCTTGTGCTCCAATGTCCTCCTCATGACCTGTTCCAGGACATGAAGCAGTGAAATGATGTTGTTCATCCCGTAGTCCTAGTGACTGACAAATAACGTGGCCTCCTCAAAGGGCCTGAGAAAATGGCTGGTGTCACATATGAGCTGCCACTGGCTGACACTGGGGAGTACTCCTGTCCGCTTGGATCATCAAGAATATCGTTGATCACCTTTCTCTGTTCATATAGTCGGTCTAACATAATTCCAACGGGTGGAAACGTCGCATATCAGCCTATGTTGTGGGATGCCATTCTTTCGATGCAGCTCATGGAGGGTGTGCTTTGCGGTGTACGAGTGGCTGAAGTGCATGCAAAGTTTCCTGGCCATTTTTAGGATGTCTTGCAGATGGATGGAAGACTTCAGGAACCGCTTGACAACCAAATTGAACACATGTGCCATGCAGGGCGTATGGATCAGCCCTCCTTGATGCAGTGCCGACACCATGTTTTTCATGTTGTCGGTCACCATGGTTCCGATTTTGAGTTGTCGCAGAGAAAGACAGGATTTGATTTCTTGCTGAAGAACATGGAGCAGTTCCTCCCCTGTGTGACTACTTTCGCCCAGGCAAACCAGGTGCAGAACAGCGTAAGAGTGATGAGAAGGGTCGCACATGGCTTGCAAACACTACATGCCTCCAACATAAATCTTGGATCTCTACATGAAAATAATGTATTTGCTGTAAATCGCAAGAGGGGCATAGTTGGAGAAATTGACTTCACAAGGGATGCAGAGCAGCAGAGTTCAGCCACCTCAATTTGCTTCCCGCTGTTTACTGCTCCTGAATTAATATTGGGGCAACCAGCTTCAGCTTCCTCTAATGTGTATGCCTACAAGGTCCTTTTATTATGGCTTTGCACAGGGAGCAAGTATGTTACGCACAATTCTGATGGAACTCCTGATCTTCAGAAACTGGACTTGGAGTCCAAAGCAGAGGCTCTCCTGTCATGTCTTGTGTGCTGTGGAGATTAAATGCAGACGGAGCAGATCAATTTTCCAGAAAAAAAAGGTTTGAAATAAAAAAATTTCACCAATGACAGGATAATAGAATTAGGTTCATACAGAATAAAGTATACAATCACCCATCAATTTTCCCCAAAAAAGCCCATAAAAAATTTCACCACTACGTAATTCGTTCCATACTGCACAGCTGAATGGCAATTAGGCCCTTATATTTTTCCACTTTTACACTACACTACACCCGCCTTCCCAGAGTTCCTTGCTCCATCTCCTCACACGTGTAGCAGCCATTTTAGAAGAAAATGCAATTCGTTACCACGAAGCGTGAGGAAATTCGGATATGGTGCGAATAAAATTTTTCCTGAAATTCGGATCGAATTCCACTTCATCAGCTTTGATTCGCTCATCTTTAATTATAGTAATAATTTAAGCAATAACAAAAATATACATGCATAGTATTATATGGAATGCTATAGTCATATGAGTCATATTCACTATGACGTGTATATAAATATGTTCAATTGAAAAAGCTTTTAGTAGGTTGTTTGGGATTTTAAAAAATGAGCAGAACAGCAGCACTTGAGACCAAAGTTGTGTCTGGTATTGTTGCACATTCCCAGACAATCCCTTTAATTGATTATACTATTTATTTGATGAACATATATCTCTGAAAAAGGTAATACTTAAGTTTGATACCTTCTACCTTAGATTTTGCATCTCGCTATCCTACATTATGGACGGAGCAAGTTAAAAGTAGACAAAATAGAACCCACAGAAATTCAGGTAAGGCAAACTTTATATTTAACAGCTAGTGTTCAATTATCGAAGGATCCACTCCATTAAGAGGGTCCAAAACTGTTTACTACAATGTTACTATTACAGTTATGAACATGTAGCCTGGCTTTGTATTTCAATAAAGCTTTATAGTTTAGTAGAGAATTAGGTGTTCTGTTCTATGACAATAAAGGGAATCAGAGTCAATATTAGTAAACCGTATACCTGTGCTAATCCAGTATATAGTAGAGCTATAACTTGAATATCATTATGGGGCCGTGTTTCTTTTAATCCATAACCCAGAGTGATTTTATGTTCTATTGACCAGAAATACCATGGCATGTTTATAAAACAGCATAGACATTCTTTATAAATACTATACACTATAGTATACTAATATCTTATATTTGTTCTTACCAAATATTTGGTGCAGGCATGTGGATTAGGGATGTTTTGATTTAAGTCATAAAACATATTAATCTATGTCTAGAATTATAGATCACTCACAAGCAGAGATGAGCGAATTTTTCAACAGCTATTTCTGGGCTGCAGAGAGCCTTTATAGGGGTGTAGAATACTGTGCCTTGCAGTAAGACGCATAGGGAGTCTGCTCTGATAGTGAAATAATAAAGTGAGTCAGTATGACATGCAGATGACAGGGGTCGCTTTTGGAATCACTGCATACTTCACTTATTTGGGCAGTTACGGGGCCAAAACCGAAGTATAGACTCAGCATTACCGGTCGATGTTAGCGCCAAGAAGAAGCGCACTCCTTTTACACCCTCGTCAGCTGATTCCACATAGATGTCTACAGAACCTGTTCTATTAAAGGGAGTCTGTCACCACATTTGGTCATTATAGACCGAGTACACAGGGTTCTGGCTTAACTTAAGATGATTTAAATGGTACCTTTGTTAGTCACTAGTATCGCTCTCCTGCAGCAAAAACGAACTTTTATATATATGCAAATGTGGCTCGCAAGTGCCCAGGGCGGAGTTTACATCTTCGGAGCCCAGGCTGCTCTGCTTGAGATCCCCGCCCTCTCCTTTCCCTTGCGTCCTCCTCCTCTCCCTGTGAAAACCTGCGCCTGCATTCTGCTTGACTGGGGCATGCGCACTACAATGCCCACTGTGGTTACGGCTTCGATGTAGCTACTGCGCATGCTCCGGCCAACAGCGCGATCCGTTGGCCAGAGCATGCCCCAGTCAAGCAGAACGCAGGCGCAGGTTTTCACAGGGAGAGGAGGAGGACGCAAGGGAAAGGAGAGGGCGGGGATCTCAAGCAGAGCAGCCTGGGCTCCGAAGATGTAAACTCCGCCCTGGGCACTTGCGAGCCACATTTGCATATATATAAAAGTTCGTTTTTGCTGCAGGAGAGCGATACTAGTGACTAACAAAGGTACCATTTAAATCATCTTAAGTTAAGCCAGAACCCTGTGTACTCGGTCTATAATGACCAAATGTGGTGACAGACTCCCTTTAAACACTTATACAAGTAGAACCCCCCAAGTGGAGATGGTGTCAGCAGTAAGTTTGTGTTGATGTCACTGATAAATTTTCCCCATTCTCTGATCCGTCAGAACAATTACCCAGAAAAAACGGATCCTATCTGTGGAGCATCCAACTCCACTTGGTCAGCATTTGCTCAATAATCCATCAGTATTGCTAAGGCAAAAAAAACAAAAAAAAACAGGAGTTGATCTAAAATAGAGATGACATGTGAATGGAATGTTTGCATGTCTTCTGTGTTTTCTACCCACTCCTAGTTTTGGCTACCAAATCATAAGCCAATTCTGATGAGACCATACAGGCCTTAAAGCTGCAACACAGACAGGATCTGTTGTGTGTCTCATTTTTCCTTCCTTCTCAGAAATCAGAAGAAGTGTCAAATAAATGATGATGTGAGCCAGGCCAAAAGCCAAAATAGTGGACCAGTCATGATGTGGGGAGGGTGGTAACAGCATGACATAGTGGTGAGGTGGAAGCAGCATAAGGAGACCACAGAGTTGCCCAATGACAGGGTCTGGAGGGGGAAGCAGTATCAGGAGGCCACCAAGTGGCACAATGACCGAGTGCTGAAGGTGGCGGCAGCATGAGGAGACCACAGAACGGAACAATGACAGAGTCTGGAGGTGGCAGAAGCATGAGAAGACCACAGAGCGACACAATAACCGAGTCTGGAGGTGGCAGCAGCATGAGGAGACCACAGAGCGGCACAATAACAGAGTCTGCAAGTGGTAGCAGCATGAGGAGACCACAGAGTGGCACAATGACCGAGTCTGGAGGTGGCAGCAGCATGAGGAGACCACAGAGCTGCACAATAACAGAGTCTGGAGGTGGCGGCACCATGAGTAGAGGCTGGTTTTAATCAGAGTAAGTATAAAACTGCACTTGCATTCACAGTACCTACTAATAGCCATCTGGCTTCAGGAGGGGTACACAGTGGGCTAAGCATGCATGTTGGTGCCTGCATGCCTGGATTTAATGTAGGCTGTTATGGCACCAAAAAGGGTTGATAAGCACGGTGTATCCAAGCATGCATGCAGGGCCCGCACTCCCTGGATTTTATGTGGCTGTCATGGCCCATGACAGGTTGGATTTAGCGTTAGGACCACTCATAGAGGCGGCCTTGGCGCGGCGAGTGGCTTATTACTTTTTGATCAAAATGTACACTACCGCCTCTGATAACTTCTAGCATAGAGGCAGGGCAGAGTGCTGGTTGCAGAGTGCTGTTGCATTTCTGTGTTTGTAGGCAGCATGAATAAGTCACAGAGCGGCACAATGACAGAGTTTGGAGCTGGCGGCAGCATGAGGAGACCACAGAGTGGCACTATGACAGAGTCTGGAGGTGGCGGCAGTAAGAGGAGGCCACTGAGTGGCACAATGACTGAGTCTGCAGGTGGCGGCAGTATGAGGAGGCCACCGAGTGGCACAATGACAGAGTTTGGAGGTGGCGGCAGCATGAGGAGACCACAGAGTGGCACTATGACAGAGTCTGGAGGTGGCGGCAGTATGAGGAGGCCACCAAGCGGCACAATTACCGAGTCTGAAGGTGGCAGAAGCATGAGGAGACCACAAAGCGGCAAGGTGTCATACTGTGGAGATGGCAGCAGCATCAGGAGACCCCTGCGTGGCAAGGTGACAGTGTGGAGATGGCAGCAGCATGAAGAGACCACAGAGTGGCAAGGTGACATAGTGTGGAGATGGCAGCAGCAGGATACCACAGAGTGGCAAGGTGTCATAATGTGGAGATGACAGCAGCATGAGGATACCACAGAGTGGCAAGGTGACATAGTGTGGAGATGGCAGCAGCATGAGGAGTCCACAGAGTGGCAGTGTGACATAATGTGGAGATGGCAGCAGCTGCAGCAGGATACCACAGAGTGACAAGGTGACATAGTGTGGATATTGCAGCAGAAACATTAGCAGGATACCACAGAGTGGCAAGGCGACATAGTGTGGAGATGGCAGCAGCATGAGAAGACCACAGAGTGTCAAGGTGACATAATGTGGAGATGGCAGTAGCTGCAGCATCAGGAGGACACCACAGAGTGTCAAGGTGACATAGTTTGTAGATGGCAGTGGCAGCTGCATCAGGAGACGACAAAGTGACCCGGTAGTAGAGTGGAGCGGTGTGTGGCAATACCAATATCCGCTGATGAAGGTGGGTGAAATAAGGAGCACTTGGCATCAGATCTGTGGCATCAGGCGGGTTGCAGCATCAAAGTAGTAGTTGAGGCAGGTAGTCAGAAGAAACCAGTCTCTTGTATCAAAGTGTTGGTGTGGCACCATGGATGATCTAGTCTGATGCATCGGGAATCGTGGTTGAAAATCTTGGCTGATCCACGCCTGATTCATCTTGACAAAGGTCAGTCTCTCCACATTTTGGGTGGACAGGTGAGTTCTACTTGGGGTAACTATGGACCCTGCCGTACTAAACACTCCCTCTGATGCCAAACTACTGGCCGGGCAGGACAGCTTTTCCAGGGCAAACTCTGCTAGTTGCGGCCACAATTCCAGTTGGGCTACCTAGTAGTAGGATCTTCAATGTGGGGTGGCAGGGGGCTGTCCAAGTATGCCACCACCAGATGGTTCAGGGCCTGCTCCAAGTCTACCTGCTGCTGCTGTTGAGTAGTTTCTTCAATAGGCGTGTGAAGAAAGCTACTCATCAGCGACTGTAGACTTAGGCTGCTGCTGATGGAGCTGGTACTGCTCCTGCCACCCCACCCCTCCCCAGCAGCCATGGCAGTGGAACGTGAGCGAATGGGGCCCCTAAGTCAAACCTGCGAGAGGATGGACGATGGTGCAGATAGGCAACAAGCAAATGACTACTTAGAATATCTTTGTAGTAGTTCAGTTTGTCCTCCCTCTCGGTGGGTGTAAAAAAGGCCCTCATTCTGGACCAGTAACGAGGGTCCAGCAAGGTGGAGAGCCAGAAGTTATCCCTCGACTATCACTACGCAAGCAAATGAGCATGCATCGTGCCATTTGTGCAAGTTACTCGGAGGGACCCCCGGCCTCTATCTCCACTGCATACTGCCATGGTGTGTCAGGGTCCTCTGTCTCATCTTGCTCATCGCCCTGAAGCTCCTCTGTCTGCTGCTGCTTCTCCTGTCCTGTCAGCTGAGTAGAAAAACCACCCATTTGGCTGCACATTGCCTGTGTTCCAATGTCCTCCTCCTCCTTCTCTTCTAGTTCAGTCCCCGCAGGGCTCGTGTGGCTGTGAGATCGAGGCGCCACATCTTCTGTCCCCTGACCAGCATTGTAACCACCATCTGTTCCAGGACATGAAGCAGTGGAATGAAGTCGTTCATACCGTAGTCCTGCCGACTGACAAATAACGTGGCATCCTCAAAGGGCCTGAGCAAACAGCAGGTGTCACGCATGAGCTGCCACTGGCTGACATGGAAGTTACACAGTGAAGTACTCCTATCCGCTTGCATCATCAAGAAATCGTTGATTGCCTTTCTCTGTTCGTATAGTTGGTCCAACATATGGAGGATGGAATTCAAACTGGTGGAAACGTTGCATATTAACCTATGTTGTGGGATGCCGTTCTGCAGCTGCACCTTAAGGAGGGTGTGCTTTGCGGTGTATTAGTGGCTGAAATGCATGCAAAGTGCATGCAAAGTTTCCTGGCCATTTCCGGGTGGAAGACTTCAGGAACCGCTTGACAATCAGATTGAACACAGGGCGCATGGCTCAGCCTTCCTTGACGACACCATGTTCTTCCCATTGTTGGTCAGCATGGTTTCATTTTTTAATTGTCGCGGAGAAAGCCAGGATTCAATTTCTTGATGCAACACATGGAGAAGTTCCTCCCCTGTGTGACTCCGTTCACCAAGGCAAACCAGATGCAGAAGAGTGTGACACCGCCGAGGTCTGCATATGTGGTATGCTGGAGGGGCACTGTGACCTGCAATAGAGGCTGAGGACATGGTGGAGGATGAGAAGGCAGAGGCGGACATTGACGCAGGACCAACGGCGTGATAACGTGGGGACGGAAGTAGCATGACCTGTCCAAGTTGCTGGCGTGGCTGTGCAGGAACCACATTTACCCAATGGGCCATAAAGTACATGTATTGTTCCTGACTGTAGTTATAGCTGCACACGTCGGCACTGCCATGCACTTTGGCAGACACAGACAGGCTCATGGACTGGCCCACCTTCTCTTCTACATGTGTGTGCAGGGCTGGTACTGCCTTTTTCGCAAAGAAATGACGGTTTGGGACTCTCCACCTCGGCTCGGCACAAGCCATCAGTTCTCTGAAAGGTGCAGAGTCCACCACTTGGAAAGGGAGGGACTGAAGCACCAGCAACTTGGACAGGAGCACATTCAGCTTCTGTGCCGTTGAATGCTTGCACGCATACTCTTATCTCTTGGCAATCACTTCGGTGATCAATTGCTGATGGAATTACTGATGATGAGTAGGAGCAGGAGCATCTGGACCAGCAGAAGATGGGATTAACAGACAGCTCCCTTCGGCTCAGATGGTGGAGCCTTGACTGGCTGAAACTGGGTGAGTGCCACTGGGTGATGCAGCGTTAGCTGCGGCAGGCTGGATCACCACATTGGAACAACGGTTGTCCCAGGCCACTTTATGGTTATGCAGCATATGTTGACGCAGCGCCGCACTGCTAACGTTGGCACCCTGGCCACGCTTCACCTTCTGTCCACATATTATACATATGGCCACACTAACCTCCTCCAGCGGCTTCACAAAAAACTGCTACACCACTGAGTACCTGATTTTCCCCCCAACACTACTCACTGGCTCAGCCGCTGCCAGACGGGCAGGCTGCCACCCTCTTCTCCTGATGACTACAAAGCCCCTTCTTCACCCAACTCCCAAGTGCGATCGGCTTCATTATCATCATCCCGTAGTCCCTGCACATCACTGATGTCCTCCTCAACGGCCTCTGGTTTAGGAGCCTGACCACTCGCAACACAAGCTCCAGTGCCACTCTCCTCATCACTAATTCCCGCCTTGCAGAGGAAGCGGCGGATGTCTCCTCCACATCTTGGCTGGGCAGTAGCTGCTGACTGACCTCTAGTAGCTCTTCCTCGCTGAAAAGTGAAACTTAGCAAACTGCATTTAGTACTTCTCGTGGGAACAGAAAAGGCCAGAGGCAGGTTGAGGACAGGTGAGGGCACAGGGTCTGCTTCCGGGCCATGCCAACTAAGGGTTGTGTCTGACGAACCCACCGACTCTTGGCTGGGGGTATCTGATGTCACTTGACCGAGGTAACCAATGAAGAACCGCTGGGTTGATGGTCAAGACATGACCGCTAGATGACACTGGGAGCTTAGGCCTCTCGCTGCGACTACTGCTACCACGACCCCTTATTCTGCTGCCTACATTCAGGCCTCTGCCACTCTTCTATGCATGGCCTGGCACTTCTCTGCCTGACATACTTGTAGCTCAACTAAACAAATTAAGCGGAATTTAAAACACCCCTAAAAGCGAAACAAATATATTTTTCTTTTTGTACTAAAATAGGCCACTAAACGCTTTGACCAGAAAAATCTGCAGCAGTGAAATGAGAATATATATTTCTTGTTGGACTGAATTGGGCCACTATATGCCTAGACTAGAATGAAATTAAAGAGTGAACTGCGTATATATATTTCTTGAACTACTGAAGTACGCCCCTACACGCTTTCAACAGAAATCACTGCAGCAGTGTACTGAGAATATATATTTTTTGTTGCACTGAAATTGCCCTCTATACGCTGTGACCATAAAAGAATTAAAAAGTGAAGTGCATATATATATTTCTTGCAGTACTGAAATACCCTGTATATGGTTTCAGCAGAATTAACTGCAGCAGTGAACTGCATATATATATTTCTTGCAGTACTGAAATATGCCCCTATACTCTTTCACCAGAAATAGCTGCAACAGAACAGTGGGTATATATATTTTTCTTTTTTTACTGTAATACGCCCCTATATGCTTTCAACAGAAATAGCTGCAATAGTGAAGTGCATATATATTTTTCTTGTTTTTACTGTAATACGCCCCTATATGCTTTTAACAAAAATAACTGCAATAGTGCAATGTGTATATATTTTTCTTTTTTTAATGAAATACGCCCCTATATGCGTTTACCAGAAATAATTGCAGAAGTGACCATAGAATATATATATCTTGTTGGACTGAAATAGGCCACTATACACTTCAACCAGAAAACAATTAAAGAGTGAAGTGTGTATATATTTTTCTTGTAGTACTGAAATACGCCCCTATACTCTTTTACCAGAAACAACTGCAACAGTGCAGTGCATATATATTTTTATTTTTTTTACTGAAATACGCCCTATTGCACTTTCACCAGAAATAACTGCAGAAGTGACTAGAGAATATATATTTCTTGTTGGACTAAAATAGGCCACTATACGCTTTAACCAGAAAACAATTAAAGAGTGAAGTGAGTATATATTTTTCTTGTAGTACTGAATAAGATACTAAGATATAAGCCTCTAAAGACTTGCAGCCCAATAACAAAAAGCTGAAATGACAGAGCTGTCTAATGACTATTTGGATCCCCAAATAATTGTTCCCTGCACTAAGATTCTGTGAAATGATTCCTCCCTATCCTTTCCCTGCACTTATAAATCATTTTTTCTGTCTTTTTCTTCCACAATCGTTTTTCCACGTGCTGTCCCTAGCACCTTCACACGTCTGTTCCTGCACTCTGAACGCTGGAAATGTCTGACTGTAAGATGGACGACCTATTTATAGGGCTGTGACATCACAGGGCTGGCTGGGTGATCCCGCCTTGCCCAAGTTCCTTGCCCCATGAGGAAATTCGCATTTATTGCAAATCGAATTTTTCCTGAAATTCTGAACGAATTCCACTTCGTCAGCTTCAATTCTCTCATCTCTAATCACAAGTACTGTACGACACAGCCTATAAAAAATGTATACCTACTGTAAAGTCTCCACTTTGAAAGACACTTATTGTGAGGAATTAATTAAATTACAGTTTTTAGTGAGTGCTGTGTTCTTACTACAGTATTGATAAACATTTCACATTGTGCTGTTTTAATTCATGTATTATGTTTTATTCTTATTTGTAAAATATTTAGAAAATTATACTAGCTTCTGTGTATTTAAAGGAAAACTGATTTTAGAAAATCCTTATCCTTCTATGTAGAACAAAGCGTAATATTTTTCCTTGAAATAAAAAGATAAAAAAAGAACAAAAATGTACTAAACAGCTTTGCAGGTTGACACTATGGTAATATGCATAAAAGAACAGAAATTATATATGTAAATAAATAGTTAATAGTTTTCCAAGTAGTAGAATTAAAGCGAACCTGTCAGCAGATTTTCACTAATTAAACCATTTACAGTACCTTATAGTTCATGCTGAGTAAGTCTCCAAACGTCTTTTTCATGGATTTCTGGGCCTTATATGTATTAAAAATTCACTTTATAAAATCCTGGTCTCCTGCGTCACAAGTCAAGTGAGAAGTCAAGGAGGCAGACCCTCCTTGACTCCCCGATGTGCCTCCCCCGTCCAAACCCCGCCTCTCATCCCCATAATTGACAGCACTCCTCCTGCCCGGGACCAGCAGTGATCACGTGGACAAGGCAGAGGCAGAGGAACGGGGGGCGCGCGCGCGTGCGCGATATGTGCATAAGACCGGCCGGCCGGCGAGAGGGGAACTGCGCAAGCGCGATCAAGCTAAGGGATCGCGCTTCACTCAGCGCAAGGGTCGGGATCGCGCTGCTAGGAAGGTAGACGGCGCATTCGCCGCCGAGACCAGCGCGGTCCCGGGCAGGAGGAGTGTTTAAGTAGATGAGTAAATTGATATTCCAAATGAATCAAATTCTCTACAAATTCCCAAGAACTTTGGCTTTGAACTAATCCAAAGTTTTTGGGACTCACTCCGCATGAATGGCATTGTAATTTTACACATCAGAATACAGGAAAGATAAGAAGATAAAGAAGGAGGATCACACAATCCCGTCTCAGCGGGACTGTGACAATGTATCAAACATGGATCTCTGAGGATTTTCATATGCCTCCGGCTTATGCCAACGAATAGACCTGCCATTTTTAAACTCTTTTCAACATAACACTTGCAACCCAATAATAGCAGTGTACTGATATGTGAGGTATGAGGTATGAATTACAACTTACGTCCCTTACATGTCAGTTCACTCCTGTATACGGTATATATCTGTAAATACTTTATCTATTATACCCCATAATAGTGTTAATCGAGCACCAAAGTTCCATGGAATGGAAGTCAACTGGAGAACAAGAGCATTAAACCAAACACCCCCTGCCCCCTTCCCCCCCCCCGCTCCACGAATGAGCTACAAAAGCCTACAGGGTTTTGTAGGTTTTTGTAGCTCATTTGTGGTTACCTCCATGTCTTGATTGATATTTATTAGGGTATGTATGTTGTTATAATATATTGGTGGATTAGTTGCCACTTGGGACTGTTTGTTATATAGACATTACATAACCTAATTATTTGGTTAATGAGGGGGTACCTTATGATATACTTCTCTTGGTATGAGTCCTTGAGGTAGATGTTATATTGTAGAGTTACACCTATACCAGATTATTTTTTACATAAACCTTTGCTGTTGGGTTATGCGCCCTCTACAGTTTTTCTGTATCTATTTTCCATCATGTCTTTTTCTCCCTAGTGTATAATTTACTTTATGATTTGAACTAATAAAGTTTTGGATATATATTTTTATATAATATGGTCCTATGGATTTTTTTCGTGCAATGTGGTAATGTTTAGTATCCATGGGCATTTTTTCATTTATTGTGAGGTTGTTGTAGGTTTTCAGAATGCAAAAATTTAATGGGTGCCTGTCCTTTCTAACATAAGTGCACAACTGAATTTTACTTTACTGTTGACTAAATTTGCAGATACTGTATTATTTTCCTATTTATGGTCTTGAGCTGAAATGCATCATTAACTGGAATTCAGTTAAGGAATTCAAGAGGGGCCTGGATGTATTTCTGGAGCGTAATAATATTTCAGGCTATAGCTACTAGAGATAGGTCGTTGATCCAGGGAGTTATTCTGACTGCCTGATTGGAGTCGGGAAGGAATTTTTTTCCCTTAAGTGGGGAAAATTGGCTCTACCTCACAGGGGTTTTTGCCTTCCTCTGGATCAACTTGCAGGAAACAGGTCGAACTGGATGGACAAATGTCTTTTTTCGGCCTAATATACTATGTTACTATGTTACTAACTGCTCCTGACCTACCTGCATTATTCTGCAGACTTTTCTTGCAAGCTTTGGGGGCATTTTTATATTATTGCATTGTACTTATTATGAGGTGGGGGAAAAAAATCATTAAAAAAAAAAATATGGAATTATTTTCTCTATACAGATTTGAGATGCTCTATTATCAGGATTTTCTCTCTTTTCAGTCAGGCAGGGAGCTGATTATGTCTGATCTCTGACATTATAAACACTCATTAAAGCTTAATCCTTATCTTACTGATAAGAATGTGGCTTAAATAAGTGACCTCTTGGTAATTTAAAGGTAAGGATTTTTAGATGACCGACACAAAGTGAAAGTGATAGTAGGATTCACGCAGCTAAAATAACAGCTAACCCTTTGTGACAGAATGCCTCAATATTTTTAATAAGGAACAATTGAAAAAACTTTTCTTTTAGCCCAAAATGAGTGAAATGCAATCATAAAAAAAATTGCCCATGAAATTGTACATAGCTTTTAAGGTTCTCTTGTTGAAGTTATATATATATATATATATATATATATATATATATACGGATAAAAATCGAGCAGCACTCCAAATGTGTTCAAATATATATATATATATATTGTCGATGACATAAAGAATTAACCATTAAATAAAATAAGCTACATTAAATACATTTAGTTTGTTCATCTGTTTAGCTGTGAAAAAAGATTGCAAAAAAAATATAGTAAAAAAAAAAAATGATGCAGTGATGGTGCCATGCACCAGTGTCTCTTGACCTGCCCGGGGTCTGGTGTAACTGAATGGAGACTACTCCAAAAGTTAGCAGCCTGGTAGTTCCCCTGCAGTGAAGGCCTGATCCCTGTATAGGGAGAAGACCAGGGGGACTATTTAGATCCTACCCTTAGTAGTCCTAAGCCAAATCTGTTCACTGACACAGTGGGTCCACACCCACTGCATTACAGATGTCAATAGATGTCAATTATGACATACTTTTATCATTTCTTTGACCCACTGATAAAAACTATGGTTAATGTCCACATCCAATCCAAATGTGGTTAAATTTGTATGCAGATCTGTGACATGTATAGTACAACTGGAAAACCAAGGCAGAAATACAAGGGTCAGCCTCGGATTCCTGGAGTAGAGTTGGTAAAAGCATATGAGTGCACACTAGAAACATAGAAAAGCAGGAAGAGGCCTAGCAGGCAGAACACTCTGGTGGCTGTGCCCTCATGGAGGAGAGAGGTACTAGTGAGCACGTAATGCTGCAGTGCCAGAGCTGTAGGAGTGATGAGCGCTCTGGTGGCCATGCCCAATGGGGGAGAAGAGAAACCGTATGCCTCCTCTTCTTAGGGCCAGGTTGAAGAAATCTTCTAGAGCTGGTGTAATGATTTTCTCAGTGGTGCTCCACAGATCTTTATTTAGAAACAAATCCCTTCTAATCTACCAGATAGAAAGTTTCCTTCCCAATTTTCCTGATATCTGTGATGCTGTTAAGCTCAGACTCATCCTCAGTAGTTATGAGCGGCAGGGGCAATATTCGAATTCGCGATATTTCGCGAATATTTGGGCGAATATTCGCCATATATTCGCAAATTCGCAAATTCGTAATCTCCAGACATTATTTTCTTGTTTGCGAAAATTCGCATAAAAAATTCGCATAAATTAGCATAAAAATGCACATAAATTAGCATAAAAATTTGCATAAATTGGCATTTAAAATATACCTTTTTAAATACCAGCTTATGCGAATTTTTATGCAAATGTATGTAAATTTTTATGCTAATTTATGCCACTTTTTTAATGCGAATTTTCGCAAACAAGTAAATAATGACATTATTTTCTTGCTTGCGAAAATTTGCATATAAAAAATTCGCATAAAATGAATATTCGCAATTGCGAATATATTTTGTGATATTCTAAATATTCGCGAATTCTCGAAGTGCTGATATTCGCGATTAAAATTAGCAATTCGAAAATTCGTGATCAACACTAATCCTCAGAACCAACTGGATTAGGCGTAGTGACTGAAGACCTAGAGTAGCATTTAAGAACCAACAGCTTGCTATGTAAAATGTGGAAAAAATTAAGAATATGTAAAGAAGGTGGTAGGCGTAATTTGTAGAAGACAGAGTTGTTTCAGGATTTCAATAGGGCCTAAAATTTGAGGTACAAATTTGTAGGAGGGTACCTTCCACAGGATGTTTCTGGATAACGACCAGACTTTCAAGAAAACTATTACAAGTCTTTGAATCTCTCTCATAGAGCAGTTGTAGTGGTTTATGCAATCCCATACCAATGGAATGAGGGACTGGCTGTGAATGTGGTGCAAACATTGCAGCTTGAGGAGGAGCAGAAGCGGGGACGATCAAAGAATCCAGGAGAGCAGACAATTGCAAAAGTTGCTGCTGGAGACTACACTAATTAGTCAGCTCCTTAAATGAGTCTTACAAACTCATTTTAGCAGGGTCAGCAAGGTCCATGGCTTGAGCAAACTGTAATGCAGCAGGTGTTGACCCAATGTGTTACTAAATGGATTTGGCTTAGGACTGCTCCTAATGGCATTACATTGAAACATAGAAGATTACTGGCAGAACAGACCTTTTATTATTATTGTATTCATTATTTAAAATGTTATTTTCTAAGTGGCAGTGTTCACCCTTTCCCCCCTGTATAGGGATCTGGGCTCTGCTGCATTAAAACCACTAAGCTGCTACCTCTTGGAATAGTCTCAGTTCAGTGAGAGTTGACCAGGGCAGGTCAAGAGACACTGATGCATGGGACCAATGGGACAGGCAGAATTATAGTTAGATGACAAGCCATGGTCAGGCCAGGGAGAGTACATTAAGTCCGGTAAATAGATGAAGGGTCAAGATAGGGTCAGTACGTAAACAGGCAGTTACAATATAGAAAATGGGCAGAGGTTAGGCATGGGAGAGCAATCTACACCACTCTCAAACTAGGCAACAAGGAACCTTTTAGCTCAGACATCTTTCTATAGGGAAAGGGACCTTATATCACAATGCCACTTCAAAAGCCAGGAATAATGCATCTCCTAAGTATAGACCACAGCAGGAAAAGGCTAGAATGGGACTAGCATTCTGTTATACATTGACATATTAGCAAAGTTTTTATTAACAAGTTACTGTAGTTCATTTGAAATATACAATGAAATGCTCAAAAGTTCCAAATAACAGAAATATTTCATTTTAGTGGGTATCAAACCTGCCCTCAGATCACTATCCCAAATGGAAAATTGGGGTCTACATTTCTATTGCATAGTTCATTATCTCTCTGCTCTTTTAAAGAATGGCTGATTCACCAAGTGGTTGATAGTGTTATAATGGCGACCCGTGCCTGCCACTGCTCTGCTCCCCTGAGACGGCATGGGTGCTGCGCCACTTATCCTGCCCTGCAGATGAGAGGATGTGCTCTCATATGCGGCCTGCAGCGGGTCCAGCCATAGGTGTTCAATGTGAGCTCATGCTCAACCTCATAATGGGCCTGCACATGCAAATCTAAATTCCTCCCCAGCCTATGGCTTGCTGTCACTGGGTATACAAGGGTATACACCTTTCCTAGTGGAAGGGTGCTAAGGGTGTGCTATTCAGACTGTTTAGCCATGTACACAGCTGAATATATATATATATATATATATATATATATATATATATATATAAATATATATATATATATATATATATATATATATATATATATATATATATAATCAGCTGAAAGCATGTGATGTAAACAAACCCTTGAAAATTGAGTCATCTGCTATGGATGGCCTTTGCACTTTTTGTCTGAACTGGAATTTATACAAAAGGTCTCATTATTATAAAATCAAAATTTCTAAAATTGTTATGGTAACTATTGTTGTTTTGCACAGCATCATCTTGTGATCAAGAGCACCAGTCTGCACTAGAAGAAGCCAGACAACCAAAGAATGACAATGTATTCATTCCAGAATGTGCACATGGAGGGTTATACAAGCCCATACAATGCCACCCATCAACAGGATACTGCTGGTGTGTCCTTGTGGATACTGGACGACCTATACCTGGCACATCCACAAGGTAAAAATATTTATTATTTCATAAACATGACTGTACTTATTTTATGTAAATTATGTACATGTGCTCTGGACAAAAGCTGGGCAAAAAAATAAAATGCTCCAGTTTGGAGTAGGAACTAGAAATCCTTACTTGACTGTATTCTGGACGTATTATCCATCTGTATTTCTAGCACGTGCAATATAGATAGATAGATAGATAGATAGATAGATAGATAGATAGATAGATAGATAGATAGATATTCTATATAATATATATATATTGTGGGGGGGTTGCTCTGGTAGACGGCGGTGCGGGTGCAGTATAGAGGCAAAGAGAGTCCAGGTAGTGCAGCAAACAGTGTTTTATTTCACACTTGCACAAACAAAACTCAAAACAGTCACTTAGTGTTACTTCACACACAGCAAAAACTTGAGGCAAAACAAAAGTCCAAGACTGAATCAAATTCACCTGTGTGGTTTAGGTGCGTGTTCGCACCCGGCTGTCAGCCCAGCCGCAGGAAAGTCCAACCTCAGGCTTCCAGGCAGACTGCACGCCTCTTTGCAAGCTCTTGCTTCCAGCCCTGAGAGCTCCACGAAACACTAGCAGTTTCCAGGTTGAATCACCTCAAATCCTAGGTGTTAGTTCACACCTGGCTGAATGCTCAGCAACACAAAAAGTCCACTGACCGTCTTTAAATGGCCTGCTCTTCTGACACACAGGTCTCAGCTTTTCAGCCCAGCACAGGGCTCAGATCCCAAACACAGAGAGAGAGTTTGCATAAAACCCAGCTGTCTTTTAAAGGCACCTAGGCATTAACCCAAAAAAAAAACGGACCGGCACCTAAAATCCGGTCCAGTATTTGCCCTCACCTGGCTGCAATCAACCCAGCAGCACAGGCTGAGAGGAAAATACCTGTTTTTTTACCACCAAACCTGTCACTGTGTCACAATATATATATATATATATATATATATATACATACTTAAAAAAAAAAATATTGTTCCACTATCTGGTTTTAATTGACGGTCGTAAAATAAAAATATATGATACATTCTCTTAAAAAACTTGCCAGGGGTTTTTGTCATTTTGCACCTCTGGTAGCCAGGACAATTTTTGCACCTTTTGATATGTACAACAAATATAACCTTAATTACAAAAAAAAATCATACTAACCTCCCTTACCTATATATTTTCTGTAACCTGGCACCTTGTCAAAATGACATTCAGTATTTTATTCCCACAACACCTTAATGCAGTTTTGTGTGAAAGTGTACTGTAATTTTATTCTAAAAAAAGTGTATATTTTATAAACGTATATATTGTCAAGTTTTTATCATTAAGATATTTATTATTTTATAAATCAAGAAGCAAAGAAAATAGCAAAACATTCGTTATCAAATTAATTTCACTACAAATCCCTCTCCTCCATCCCCAAGCTCCCCTCCCCTTTCCCATCCCTCGCCTTTTAAAAAGTTACTAAGTATATTTGTTTAATGTTTTATGTCATTTCTTCCTTAAATTCCTATGTATTACTTTTTCCATATGTATATTATCTTTATGTATTAACTTATCAATTGTTTCAATATCCTCCAGGGACAAACTTGGAACTTAAAGTGGCCCTGAAAAAAAAAAACTAAAAGTGGCCCCATTTTGTAGGCAGGTCCAAATTAATAGAAGGCAGGGCAACACAAGTAGGCTGAGTCAACAATACCATAGTGCAAAATACCATCCCAGCAGAACCAAAAAACACAATGTAGTACACTATACTGCCCCAAAAGCTGGCCTTCTGTGGTGGCCATCAGTAGCTACCATCTTCTGTCCTCCTCTTCCAGTTGGAGCAGGGGGCCTAGGAGGTGGGGGCCACAGCAGTTGAATTCAGGAGGGTATGTGTGGTCGCTGGCTGGGTACATGAGTACTGTAGAGAACTCATTATGTACCCAGCTAGCGGCAGAGAGGAGGACTGGGGTGGCCCCATGGGGCATCGGCTCACCGAGTAATTTCCCTGTAGGGTCTATGGCCAATCTGCCCCTGATATCCACGTGTTTGCAATTAGCCTTCTAGCCTGAAATAAACATCTTTGGAATAATAATTTCCTATAATATCTCTTAAACACTTAATATACATGTTCTTATATCCACATTTAAACTATCATTTCTGTTTTCTTCCAAAAATAGCACATAACCTCTTCATTGCCCAGAAGTTCATACAATAGTAATCTGCAGAGTTCTAAAAAAAAAATTATTTTTTGTTTGCTAATTTTAGATCTCTGCAACTTCAATAACCTGATTATTTCTGTATAACTTGTTTCAACTGAAAATATTGAAAATGAACCTAATTTCGAAGGGCTTTCAGAACTGCATCTTCTTGGTTCTGTAAACAAGTGTATTGGATCACCCACTTCTCTTCTAGTCCATTAAAGCGAATCTGTGATTTAAACTAACAGATACAATTCCTTTGTACATGAAAATGCTGACTGCTGAAGTAAAGCCCTCATAAGATCCACCACACGGCATTTCAGGGGGCACACCCCCTTCCTCATGTGTAATGGGTGAATTTGGAGGACTTCCACAGGGTCCCTGATGGCTCCAAGTGTAGCTAACATCTTCATGGAAGTGTTTGAAGATAATTTTTTGAGTTATCACAGTCATACAGGACTTTGATTTAAAAATGGCATAGGTATGTGGATGATGTATTTTTATTGTGAAAGGGGGTAGAAACTGGAATGTGTCATAGAATAATTAAATAGTTGTCATGGTACTCCCTTGAGTACCATAGTGACACCATAAATTATCTGAATATAACTTTGGTGAGAAATGGAGGAAAATTTGAGAGCAGATTGTTCTCCAAGCTCGCAAACAAAAATAATGTGTTACATTACAAGTAGAGATGAGGGAATTTTTCAAAAATTAGATTTGAAAACTTGTCGCCAAGAAATTTGGTTTGTTATAAATTAATTAATCACGAAGCACGTTAAATCGGGTCTATCCTGGCCTGCAGTTGAACTTGCGGGAGAGTGTATCTCAGTGTACATCAGTCTGCATTTCACCAACATGCTTAGCTTGTCATTTCTGGTAGCGTAACAGTTACTGTGAATCAGAATGACAGGCAGGTCACATATAAGGACTTGTGCATCATCGTGCAGGCTACCAACAGTCCTAGCTAATCCCTTCTGTTAAGTCAAAAGAAAAGCATACAACAGCCCTCAGTAAAGCAAAAAAGTAAAAAATGCTACAGGAGCTGTGTCCAAATAACTCTTAACTCTTTAGTGGAACAAAATAAAGACATGGAGACATCTCCAAAAAAAGTAGTGGAGAAAAAAATGGTCTTTTAATCCATATTGTGGCAGTGCAAACACATGCTTTTGAATCCCTTTTGTTATCTGTAGAATGATTGTGCATCACTATTAGGCTCTGTTTACATCAGTTATTTGGTAGGGTTTTCTCATCATTTATTGTCAGCCCAAAGCAGGTACACGTCAAACCCACAGAACAAGTGTAGATCTATTCATGATAGCTAACCTGAGAGTAGGCTTGGCTCCTGAATTTGGCTCACAAAAATTGATGGAAATAACTGACTAAATACCTGAAGTGTGAACTCAGCCTTACACGTCAATGTTATTATCAAGTCTAATTTATTGGTTTGGACTGAACCATGCAGTGGCCCAAGATTCAAGTAATAGCCATGTGACAGAGTGGGGAGGGTGTCAGCAGTAAGGGTGTGTTGACATCACTGTTTATTTTTCCCTTCTTCTGAACCATCAGAAGAACAGCCAAAAAAGTTCATGACCCCAGGGGGACAATAACATTAACTTCTGTGCCTTTTATTAATCCCCTTTCTCCTTCATCAGTCATAGCATACTTATTACGTATGGCACTGGAGCAATGGGTAAACATGGCGCCTGCTGACGCGAGCTACAACACCATAAAAAAGTTAAATATCGTAATTTTCACCCTATAAGATGCACCGGCCCATAAGATGCACCTAGATTTTAGAGGAGGAAATAAGAAAAAAGAATGTCATTACACCTCAGGTCAGACCACCAGTCAGACCCCCAATGTTAATCAGATCTCAGCTGAGAGCCACAATCAGACCCCCAATGTAAATAAGACCCCCAATAAGACCTCAGATCAGACCCCCAATCAGACCTCAGCTCAGACCCCAATGTAAATGACCCCCAATCAGACCTCAGATATGAGCCCTAATGTAAATAAGACCCTATTCAGACCTCATGTCAGACCCCTAGTCTCAAATCAGCCCCCATGCCTCTTTTGATCAGCCCCCAGTACCATATTAGCCCCCATGCCTCTTTTGATCAGCCCCCAGTATCATATCAGACCCATGCCTCTTTTCATCAGCCCCCAGAATCATATTAACCCAAGACTATTTTAATCAGCTCCCAGTATCATATCAGCCCCCATGCTTCTTTTGATCAGCCCCCAGTATCATTTTAGCCCCCAAGCCTCTTTTGATTAGCCCCTTGCTTCTTTTGATCAGCCCCCATTGCCTCAGATGTGCCCTGTGCCTCATATCCATTGTTCATATAAAATAAAATAAAATATAACACTTACCTCTCCTGCTTCGGGAGCTGCTGCTCCTCACCTACATTGCGATCTTTTCCTGCTGTCGGCTGTGCTGTGAACTGGCGCACATAGCGTGAGGTCACAGAGTGCCCTCACGCTGTGCGCAGCCCTGCACAGCCAACAGCCAAGGACCAGGAAGTGGTGAGTACAGAGTCTTCACCGCTTCCTAGTCCTGTGGTACTAATGAGCGCTTCCAAAATGGAAGCGCTCATTAGTATTTGCCCTATAAGACGCATTTTCCCCCACTTTTGGGCGTCTTATGGGGCGAAAAATATGGTATATAAAAAATAAAAAATAAAAAATATATAAAAATTTAAATCGCCCCCCTTTCCGTAAAATAAAAAAAAATTCATACATAAATAACAAAAAATATAAACATGATGGGCATCACTGCATCTGAAAATGCCAGTATTATTAAAATAGAAAAATATTTTTCTAATACAGCAAATGGCGGAACGGAAAAAAGGGCTATTTTTGTCATCACTTCTCTTACCCCAAAAAATAAAAAGTAATCAAATGTGATCAAAAAGTCAAACACACTGCCATATGGTATCAATAAAAACTACAGATCATCCGGCCAAAAATTAGCCCCGACACAGCTCATAAAAATTTCCTTATATGGTATATGGCCAATCCACCCCTGCAAAACATACAGTTAAATATGAAACAGACAAACTAGATCTTTGATATGTATAGTGATTTTTTCAGTTTCTAGCATTTTACAAGCCATTATTAAATATAGTTAGTGAAGTTTTGTGACAAATTACTTTGTTACGCAGAGCATTTCTTTGTAAATAGTGGGTACAATGACAGGGAGCAACGATTGTGAAGCTCCCTTTCATTGTACCTCTCAGATGTAGCGTTCATACATGATTGCGGCATCTGATATAAATAACAGTGTGTAAAATAAAATCAAAAACTAAAAAAATCATACTTACCTGATCCATTTGCTTGCAACAGGCAGGCCACCGCCATCTTGCTTGAAGATCTGGTGCAAAATCTCAGACGGCCCATGGTGGCATCATCACACCGGCCAGTGGGGTGATGTCATACGTCACCGCGCACGGGATTTCGTCTCGAGATCTTCAAGCAAGATAGCGGCTGCTGGACTGTAGAGAACAAATGGATCAGGTAAGTATGATATTTTTTTTACACTATTTCCGGTTAAATCAATTTGCTACCATGAAGCACGAGGAAATACGGCTTCGCTGCAAATCAAATTTATCCTGAAATTCGGATCGTAGTACACTTTCTGGACTTCGATTCGCTCAAGACTAATAAGGATATAATAAGGATATAGTTAAAAGAAAAAAATTTGGCAAAACAGGTCAACAGGAAAGGACAACTTCTTTAGATGTATTGATAAAGTTTTTATTAGAACATTCAGATGTCATAGAGGAGTATCACCCACTTGGGACACCTACCCTCTGACTTCATTATATAAAGGGATTATTCTGTTGTGAAACCTCCTATTATTTTGCTAGATAATGTTCCCAACATTGTTTCAATAGAAAACAACATTCAACAATGAAATATTCATACAAATTATACAAATTCATTCATAATAATAAGTATTCATACTAATAATTTTCTGTTCACTAAAGTTAGACATCTTGAGATATAAAATCTAGTGACAAGAATGCTTGAAGAACCAAGCCTAGTACAAGATCTATTCACATTTCCCAGTTCTGTCAAGGGTTCCAGTATTTTTGATGGCAAGAGTAGCATAGTCTCTAACCAAACCAGAAACCAGATGGACCCCATTATAAGTCAGAGGAAGCCAGGCTTCTCTGATCTCATAGGTGTCATGTTTCTATTAGAAACAGAAACAATTGTGGGGAGATTTATGAAATGTCTAAAAGAAAAGCTGTCTTTCTTGCCCATGGCACGCACTCACAACACAGCTTTCAATTTATACTCCGCTCCTGAAAAATTGGAAAATGTGCTGTGATTGATTGCTGAAGGCAACAAGGATGGTATTTCTTTAAGGCCTCTTTCAGACGGGCGTCCCAGATGTGTCCCAGGTGCATTGTGTAAAACCCGCGCGAGTGCACACGCAATTTCAGTCAGTTTTGACTGCGATTGCATTGTGTTGTTCAGTTTTATCTGCGTGAGTGCAATGCATTTTGCACACATGTGATAAAAAACTGAATGTGGTACCCAGACCTGAGCTTCGTCACTGAAGTTCGGGTTTGGGTTCGGTGTTGTGTAGATTTGATTATTTTCCCTTATAACATGGTTATATGGGAAAATAATAGCATTCTTAATACAGAATGCTTACTAAAATGTGCCTTGAAGGGTTAAAAAAAAATAAAAAGTAAACTCACCTTATCCACTTGATCGCGCAGCCAGCATCGTCTTCTTTCTTCTTCTTTCTGGACCTGCAAAAGGACCTTTGATGATGTCATCGTGCTCACCACGTGGATTACGTCATCAAAGGTCATTTTGCAGGTCCTGAAAGAATAAGAAAGAAGACGATACTGGCTGCGCGATCAAGTGGATGAGGTGAGTTTATTTTTTTTATTATTTAACCCCTCAAGGCACATTTTAGTAAGCATTCTGTATTAATAATGCTATTATTTTCCCTTATAACCATGCTTGCTTGCTGATGCTTGCGATTTTCACGCATTCCCATAAATTTCTATGGGTCCTGCATTGTGTGAAAAACGCAGAATATAGAACATGCTGCGATTTTCACACAACGCACAAGTGATGCTTGAAAATCACCACTCATCTGCACAGCCCCATTGAAGTAAATGGGTCCAGATTCATTGCGGAATACTCGCCCGTGTGAAAGGGGCCTTAGACATTTTCATAAATCTGGTCTATATCTATAGAATGCTAATGTTAAAAGTTTTAATAGACAATGCAATATAGTATATGAGTATACATGATATATATTCATTAAAATGAGACATTTGTGAATATAACTGTTGTACATTTTGCTTTCAAAGCCAAAATCTATGGTACAAATATATCAATGTCTTTACACCTTGTTTGTGTCTTGATTTGCCCAGAATTACTGTATATAAAGTGCATGCGCCATAATTGTCTTTCATTTACGACAAGCTAGACCCATTTTTATTTTTTTTTTGCCAATTCTGGTGCCATATTTTTTTTCTGCTTTGTTACAATCTTGGTTTTTGGCTCATGTTTAGAACAAAAACTATACAAGCTAACATTCTGATAAAGCCCTGTGGTGCACTGTTTTACATCTTTCCTCCATCACTTGCTAAAACAACATCACAGATTTACACACATTTAACAATCTAAATAATACATTTGGAAAAAAATAAAAATAGTGCGGGCATAATATTCTGGCGTAGAATAAACCCATCAATATCGGGTTCTTCAAGCTCTTCGCAATAATATTAGTCCTGGCAGATAATGACAGGAGTAAGCATAAAAGCACAGGACCATTTTAAGTCCTAAACCAGCTTCCTTCTAAAATGACATGGAAGAGCCAGACTAATTGAAATCACATATGTTACAGGTTTATGTAATCTGGAAAGATTGTCAATAGAAAATTTAAATATGGGATTATCACTTTTGCTCCAAGTGGCCACCCTGATGTTTCCTTTCGTTGCTTTAGCATTTAAGAATTGCAGAAACCAACACTTTTATTTCAATTAATTCAAGGAAAGATGCACAGCTACAACATTCCGAGACTGAGAGTCAAAGGAAGTGTCTCTATTTTTCATAGTGTCTCTATTTTTCATACCGGTCAAATTATGTGGCAAAACATAAAATGTGATTAAAAGCCAATTCCTTACTTTGGAATGTGTGATTTAACGATGACTAAACGTAAAAGGGATATAAAGGGGAACACAATCTTAAAAAGGGAAGCTTTATTTAATCTATATGTAATTATTTGTGTACTTTTTAGGGAGAGCAAACAAAGCAATTTACAAGTAAAACACGTTTTGCTTAATCTTGAGGTAATGAAAAGTTATCCACATTTCTTATATCCTTTGTGTTTCGATCTCTTGCCATTTTCTAGGTCTGTGTTTCCTGTATTTGGATGGAAACTTTCTTCCTTACATCCTGAGCTAGTACTGATTTACCAGCTAAGGTTCTGTTACAATGTATCAGTATAGGTAACGGCCTTCAGTTGATAGTAGATTAAAGAGGACCTGTAAATTCTCCTGACATGTCTGTTTTAGTAATTACCTGCACTTCCTGTGTATAATAACAATTCTGGGACATCTATTCTTGTGCTTTTATGATTTTCCATTCCTTTATTACCTGCTACAAGTTATGATTTATTAGCAGTTTGCAATAAATGTCCAGATGAGCTTTATCTGTTGGGGGAGTGTCTCTGCACAGCCTGGTACTATTCAATCAGTGTGCCAGTGTGCCCAACTGGTAATACTCATCAGGACCTTCATTGCATACTGCTAGTCATTCATTGACAACATCTAGCAGGAAAAATACAGGAAGAACAAAGGGTCATAAGAATAGATGCTCCAGAATTGTTATTATATGGGGAATGCATGTAGTTACTAAAACAGACATGTCAGGAGTGGGGACAGGTCCTCCGTAAAGGGAACGTGTCATCAACTTTGTGTTGCCCATACTAACGGCAGTATAAAGTAGAAACAGGTGAGTTAATTTCAGCGGTCTGTCATTTAAAAGTTAAAAGTAAGTGGTTGCTGAGAACCAACATCACAATCATTGCAGACTAGGCCTAGAAAAGAGTCATGGCCACCTGAGAAGAGTCATGGTTATTCATTATTCCTGCTTTCCCTGCCCACCTGCTGATAACCGACAGTCTTCTACCTAGTTTTCTCCCTTTCTCTCTAGGAGTCAATTATCAGCAGATGGAGAGGAGAGCAGGAGATTATGAATACCCATAACCTTTTCAGGTAGATTGTGCTGCAATGAAATCAGCATTTCTGTCACTAATTTATGCTGCCCTCAGTGAGGTCAACATAAAGTTGATGACAGGTTCCCTTTTAAGAAAAGTGTTGCTGCTATGTTTAAAGGTACTTTCACACTAGCGTTGTCGGAGCTGCCAGCCGGATCCGCCGTTCAGTGTGACAACTGACAGCATTTGTAGACGGATCCGGGTGCAGATCCGTCTACAAATGCATTGCAAGAATGGATCCGTCTCTCCGCTTGTCATGCGGATGGACAGATCCGTCTTGCAGTCTTTTTCACCGTTTTCCCGGTCTGCGCATGCGCAGACCGGAAGGACGGATCCGTCCTTCAGTTGTTACGCAATGCCTGGATCCGGCACAAATGCAAGTCAATGTAAATTAATGTAGAATCCGCCATTCCGTGACTGATCAGGCATTTTGGACGAACATAATACTTATGTCCATATTAAGGTATTATGTCCGGCCAAAACGCCTGACAGTGACTGAACGGAAGGCATACTGATGCAAACTGAACGGATTTCTATCCATTCAAAATGCATTGCGATATGCCTGAACTCTATGCCGGAAAAGAATAACGCAAGTGTGAAAGTACCCGGAGCTGCTTAGGCAATCTACCCACAGAACTGACGGTAAACAACAACGTTTCTATTCATTTATAATGAGCAAAAATTATGAAAATGGTAACTTTCAACTTTACAGTTGCTTATTTATAATTTAGGCTGTGTTCACTTCACGTTTTTGACATCTGTTTACCGTATACATTAAACACAGTGGCATCCATCCCCATGGAGAAAAAAAGAGTATACATTTTGTACCTGACTCTGCAAGATGGAAAACCATGGTATGCTAAGCTTTTGTATCTCTTTTTTCCCAACATATACATTAAATAGATGTCATAAATGTAAAGTAAACCCAGTCTTAAACCTAGCAATGTTTTTAATACCTTCCTGCTCAATATAGCTGTATTGAGGGTAGCCTGGGAATTTAAAGTGGCCCTGGAAATAATAGATGGCCGCATGCTGTAGGGAAACCCAAATTGACAGAAGACGGGGGTCAACATGGATAGGTGCGGTCAACTTAAGTTGTTGGGGCCAGCATTACCATAGATGGGCAGTGTACTGTGCTGTATTTTGGTATTTGAATATATTAATCACTAATACGTTATATTTAGCACCTATTCCTGCTGAATTAACCTATTATATCACAGAAAGCAAGGAATAAAATTTAACTTTTATTATGACCGTTAACAATAAATATACTTCACAAATACTCGTTGGAAAAACCATTCATTAATCCAATCAATCATGGACCAATACTTCCATATATACAAAAAATGATATCATAAGAGGGGGCATATCCATATGAGACGTCAGGGAAGGGAATGATCTAGATCCCTATATCACCCTAAGGCCTTATTCACACGTCCGTGTGTGTTTTGAGGATCCACGGATCCGCAAAACACGGACATCGGCGATGTGTGTTCCGCAATTTGCGGACCGCACTTCGCCGCCACTCTCATAGAAAATGCCTTTTCTTGTCCGCAATTGCGGACAAGAATAGGACATGTTCTATTTTTTTCGGGAACGCGATTGCGGACCCGGAAGTGCGGATCCGCAATTGTGGACCCGGCCGGGACATCGTCTGTCCCCATTAAAACTAATGGGTCCGCAATTCCGTTCCGCAAAATGCGGAACGGAATTGCGGACGTGTGAATGGGGCCTAAAGGTGGATGGCCCCTGGTCCCATACCTAGCCTTTCTCACCCTCACTTCTCCCTAATATATCTCAATCCCAACGCGTTTCCCCACCTCGTGGTTCATCAGAGGAGCAATACGAGAAACAAAATATATAATAAATCAAACCATGGTCCAGAATCACACATCTGATAAATTGATATGGCGCAATAGATAAATATCTTCACCAGCTCATCTAGTTAGTCCAACGATGAATTGGACAAT
The DNA here is from genome assembly GCA_033119425.1 of Bufotes viridis. Taxonomy (NCBI): domain Eukaryota; kingdom Metazoa; phylum Chordata; class Amphibia; order Anura; family Bufonidae; genus Bufotes; species Bufotes viridis. The sequence goes on from CM065592.1 coordinate 315,790,084, forward strand.
TTGATCGGAATCATTATACATGGGCCAACCTAATTCAAACTGATATTCATGATTTCAAACAGTATTGATAATTACACACATGATCCAGATAATTCATGTGTATACACCCCATTCATCATATTATAGATTATTACTATCAGTAATTCATATACTGATTTCATCATCTAATCAACCCCATGATTCACAATCAACCAGATGGCTTGACATGAGTTCAATGCAGACACTTTATAAATCGATGTCAGTGTTCAGTTGGAGCCTCAGAAAACTTTAAAAGACAGCAGACATGCATTAAATATAGCAGATAATGTTGGGACATCAAAGAGGAGTATGTATTGATGGTATCTTACTGCACCCAGGGATCTTTAGGCGATATTAGATGATCTCCAGTCATGGTGCAGACCGGCAATGAAGGTGGGCACTCCATCAGTGTGCTGTATGGATAATAAATTGGTGCTCCACATGGTCCCAAATATTATACTCACAGAGATCAATGTCAATACTCAATATACCTAATAAAGAGGCACAAACAAAAGGCTCACTAAGTACCAGGCCCCACCGAATTACTTCATATTGCATTGTAGTCCTCTACTTACATCATGATGTCCCGCTGTGGATAATATGAGTCCCCATATGCTGCCTTAAATAGCGAGGGAGCTTAACTTACTTCCTCCCACTGACCCGCATGCTACCCGGCACACTGCGCTCCAGTGGCCCGATTTCCCTTCAGTGGAACGCATATGCGCTCCACCAGAGTCGGACATCCTGTTTGTGGACCGCATCTACGCTCCAAATAATAAAGGTAACTTAATGGATCCCAGACCTCATAAAAACTCTTGGTGTATAGTCTCAGTGTATCTGCAAGTTTAGAATATAAATAATTTGATCTTAATAATATGTTTATAGATGATAAGATTGCACCATTTCTCGAGTCATTTGATAAAGTATAGATTAAATCCACAATAGGATTCCCATTGATTAAAGGGAATCCTACTAAATAAAAATAAACTAAGCAGTGGAACTGATGATTCATTCCCAATATTCCACCGCTAATCAAGTTACACATATGACACTTCCTGTGTCGATTAGAGAAAAGCTAATTCTCTTTAAATCCAAGTCACTATCATATATTACAATGTCATTCTCATATACCAAGGCATGACACACCTAATTAAAGGAAGCAAGCAAACAACCCATTTGGAGCCTGCGATTTGAGCCTGTAGATCCATTCCGTTTCTTTTTGTAAAATACGACGATCCCAGTCACCTTTACGTCGGGATTCCCTCACCAGTTCAAGGGCCGAGAACGTCAATGATTCTGGTCTAACGTTGTGTACCTCAACTACATGATTTGCCACTGGTGTGTTGTTTTTCTTATAAACATCATTTACATGTTTGCAAATGCTTCTGCGTAACTCTCTGTAGGTTTTCCCTACATACTCCTTAGGGCATGAACACTGACATAAGTAAATGACTCCTTTACTTCTGCAATTGATGAAGTCCCTAATATAATATACCTTTCCAGTACTGGAGCATATGTTCTGCTTGGTGTTACGAATATACTTGCATGCTTTACAGCCACCGCACCTAAAAATACCAAGAGGTTGCCTATCCAACCAGGTGCCAGATTTTTTAGGTGGCACGTATTGTCTGTGTACGAGGCAGCCCCCTAGACTCCTTCCTTTTCGGAAGGTGATACTAGGGATCTGCGTGATTGCTCCCCTAAGATCAGGGTCCATCGAGAGGATAGGCCAGAATTTATCCAGGTACCCCGTATCTCTTTATTTGCGGAATCATACATGGATATGATACGAATAATAGGATCCTTGTCTCTATCCCCTCGCTGTTCCCCTCTGGGGGTCAATAAATAATTTCTGTTTTGATCCTCCGCGAACTTAAAGGCCCTTCTCAGGACAGGACTCGGGTAACCCCTTGCCAAAAATCTATCACAAAGTCTTCTCGATTCATGATAAAAACTCTCTTTCTCAGAGCAATTACGCCTCATTCTGAGAAATTGGCTTTTAGGTATACCGCACTTCACTGCTGGTGGATGGTAGCTAGACCAGTGTAAAAAACTGTTCGTAGGAATCGTAGCTGTCGGTTTTCTATATACCGTAGTATTGAGACTATCCCGCTGTTTGCTGAATTTCACATCTAGGAAGGTGATGGACTGACTGTTGACTTCATGTGTGAATGATAAACCTATAGAGTTGTCATTTAATTCACAGACAAAATTTCTCAAAGTCCTTAAAGTCACCCTTCCAGATGATGAAAATGTCATCAATAAATTGCGTCCAAAACACGATTTTATCCATCCACCATACTGGGCCACCTGAAAAGATGATGGTGTCCTCCCACCAGCCTAGGAGGAAGTTAGCATATGAGGGCGCACAAGGGCTCCCCATAGCGGTCCCCCTGAGCTGGTGGTAGTACCGGCCGTCAAACAAAAAATAATTATGGTTAATACAAACTCCATAAGATCAATTATCAATTGATTGTGTTCATTTAAGTACACGCCTCTAGTCCTCAAAAAATACGACACAGCCTCCAATCCCCTGGTGTGCGGTATCGAGCTATATAGGGACTCAACATCGATGCTTCCTAAGATATAGTCAGAGTCAAAATGCAGTGTTTCAATTTATCTAACAAAGTCCATTGTATCTCTAGTATACAATGGTAATGATGATACAAATTGGCTTAAAATTTTATCAATGTAAATTCCACAGTTACGCGTCAGTGAACCAACCCCTGACACTTATAGGCAACCCATAAAAGGTGGGAATGGACGGCTTCTTGGGTAACATGTACTGGTATTCAATCTCCTCTATAAGCCTACATGCTAAGGCTTTATCAAGGATCTTCTCTAATTCACTCAAAAATGGTTCAGTTGGATCACTCATGAGGACTCTGTAACATTCCTTATCTGATAATAACTTCAGACACATCTCTTTATATTTTAAGGACTCCATTACAACTAGATTCCCCCCCTTATCTGCTGGTTTTATAATTATATTATCACCTTTCTCCAGCCCCCTAAGCGCTAACAGCTCTTCACTAGATAGGTTAGAGTATCTAGTGGATGAAGTCTCCAATTTCTCAAGATCAGTAATTACCATCTCAAGAAATATATCTATATGATCTGATGCAACCGGGGGCGGTAATCTTTTACTCTTGGGTTTCAGATCTGTGAATGGACCTTGCCCAGGTGACCTGGAGCCTTCCTCTCTTAGACCCGCAAGTAGGTGAAGATCAGGTAGATCACTAGTCTGGACCCCTAACTGTTCACAGGTCTGTCTCTCCGAGTTCCTCATGAATTTGAACCATTTTAGTTTTCTGGCGAAAAGGTGCAGATCCTTAATCTACCTAAATGTGTTGAATCTAGTAGTTGGAACAAACGATAACCCCTTTTGTAATACTCTCAGCTCAATTTCAGTCAAAACATGTGAAGAGAGGTTCACAATCTTTAAATCCTCCTCAGTCCTTAAATCGCCCTCTCCCCTGTCTTGGACCGGTCTCGTATCTGATATGGAGGAGGGCACTTGCTTAAAAAACCCGAAGCTACTGTGGGTGTTGTTTCAGTAGTTGACTGTGTGGACGAGGAGGATTGATAAGATGATGAACCACCATAACCGCCCCTCCTTTGTCTCCCCCAGTTTTGCCATCTTCTCCCCCCTCTTTCCCTACCAGTGTGGCCCCTATTACTGTTATAAAATCTTTGATGATTGTTAGAGTCAGAGGCCTCAATATCTGATGGTGAGACCTCCGATTTTGTTCTTTACCAAACTGATATGCCCTATTCTCCTTAAACTCTTTTAAATCATTTACAAATTGACGATGTTTTCGTTCCTTTATTAAATTATGGAATTTTTCCACTGAAGTTTGTAGGGCTGATTCTCTCTGATTAAAATCGGGATCCGATTTAAATATTAAGGTGGACTTTATAGTCTCCTGTAATTTATTTGAGGATTTTTCAAAGAGACTCTTCTCTTCCTCTAACAAAAGAGTTATCAAGTTCAAGGAGCTTTTGGTAAGTTCTTCCTCCCACTGGGTTAGCAACTGTGGTGACTGCACACGGGGGGCCGGGGTTATTCGAATTCGAAGGCCTTTCGGAACAATTTTATTCTCAATATAACTCTCTAAGGATTTAGTTTCCCACCACGATTTGATATTATTTTTATAAGCCGTGTATATTTCTTTAAATGCTAATTTACATGATGTAGCTGATGACAAACCAGGTATGTCATTTTCAGGGAAAATCTCTTTAGCCTTTTTTATAAGAGCTTCAGTGAACAATGTGCCAGAAAGAAAACCAGCCATATCCAACAAAAAAAACTTTGAATATATTAATCACTAATACGTTATATTTAGCACCTATTCCTGCTGAATTAACCTATTATTTCACAGAAAGGAAGGAATAAAATTTACCTTGCATTATGACCGTTAAAAATAAATATACTTCACAAATACTCGTTGCAAAAACCATTCATTAATCCAATCAATCATGGACCAATACTTCCAGATATACAAAAAATGATATCACAAGAGGGGGCATATCCATACCAGACGTCAGGGAAGTCAGGTAAGGGAATGATCTAGATCTCTATATCACCCTGACTTATCACTTAACCCAGGGGAACACCCTAAAGGTGGATGGCCCCTGGTCCCGTACCTAGCCTTTCTCACCCTAGCCTTTCTTAAAGAGGCACAAACAAAAGGCTAACTAAGTACCAGGCCCCACCGAATTACTACATATTGCATTGTAGTTCTCTACTTACATCATATGTCCCGCTGCTAGCACTACATGCGTCCGCCGCTCCAAATGGATGTGCATAATGAGTCCCCATATGCTGCCTTAAATAGCGAGGGAGCTTCTTTGATATAATATTTTGGAATTTGGTTTTGCAGTAGAACCAAATACCACAGAGTAGCACAATATACTGCCCCAGCAGAAGCAAATATCACAGTGCAGCACAATATACTGCCCCAGCAGAACCAAATATCACAGTGTAGCACAATATACTACCCCAGCAGAACCAAATTCCACAGAGCACCATAATTTACTGCTCCAGCAGAACCAAATGCTATAGTGCAGAGCAATATAAACCCAGCGGAAACAAATACCACACACTCATTAGTAACAGGAAAAATAGCGCTCATTCATAACAGGAAAAAAAATGACCAGCAGTGGCAGGGCCACTAAAATACCGGACTTGCCGGGGAGATATAGGCCGGGTGGCAACCCTATTGGTCATATGCTTTACAATATTGTCATTGAGTAGGTGCTACTTAAAGCTGTAGCTCTGTATCTACTCCTGCCAATGGTCTGTTCTCAGGGAGGAGGAGAAGGCAGCTTACAAGTTCATTCATGACCTCTTTGTTCTGCGATCAACAGCGCTTGCCAGTACTGACTCTGGTTTTCTATTGGCCTACATATTACTATGACCTATGCTGCCAGACAATCTTCTGGTGGATCCATTACTTGTGTATTATCTACAGGGCTCCAGAGAGTCGTATGAGCAGGCCACCCACCGCACTCGTTGACCTTTAACTTTACGCAGTCTACCACGTCATGGCTGAGTTGAGGTGGTTCCTACACTCTCCCGTTTTTTGCAATAATACTACTCACAGTTTATCATGGAATATCTAGGAGGGAAGAAATTTCACAGATTGCTTTGTTGCAACAGTGACATCCTATTACAGTGCTAAGATATGACCCATTCTTTCACAAGTGTTTGTAAAGGCAGTCTGTATGGATAAGGACTGAAGTAAGCCGACAAGACTTTGTTTTACGTCCAGTATAACAGAAACCTGACGTATCCGTCATGCTTGCCCATAGACCTCCATTATTAAAGGCTTACATTTTGTATTACGTCCGGGAATTCTGTTATATTCTGTTACAAACCGAAGCTATAACAGAATGCCCTAACGCAAGTGCAAACTCACCCTCAGATCAACTGGACAAGCCAGCAGCCTATTGGAACAATGTTTTGTGCACAGATGAGACCAAAATAGATTTTTTTGTTTAACCCCTTCTATCCCGGAGGTTTTTTTGAATTAGCATTTTAGTTTTCCAGCTCCCTGCGTTCACAGAGCCATAACTTTTCAATTTTTCCGTTCACAGTGTTATGAGGGCTTATTTTTTGTGGGACAAATTGTACCTTCCAACGCCACCATTTAATATTGCATAGAATGTAGTGGGAAGTGTGAAAAAAATTCCGAAGGTGGTGGAATAAAAAATGCAATTTTGCCACAGTTTTATGGGTTTTTTGCATGGCGATCATCATGCAGTAAAATTGACTTGCGGTCTTCATTCTCCAGGTCAGTACGAATCTGGCAATATCACATATGTATAGTTTTTCTTGCATTTTGATGCTTAAAAAAAATTAAAAACTTGATTTTTTTTTGTTTTTGCTGTCATTTTCTGACCACTATAACTTTTTTTGCAGTTATGTGTGCAGAGCTGTATGAGGGCTCATTTTTTGTGAGGTGATCCGTACTTTTATATTTTTTTATTTATAAAAACTTTATTCATTTTTTTCACACTAATTTATACTTCCCATAGGGAACTATAACAAGCAATCATTAGATTGCTATTTTCAAAGACTCCAATGCACTAGCATTGGAGTCTATGATGATTTTACTACTTTCTTATGGAGCCCTTTTACAGGCAAGGGCTTCATAGGAAAGACTGTGCAGCAGCCTCCTGTCATTCAGTATGACAGGGGCTGCCGCACCCAAGCTCCGGCTCCTCTGATTGCCACACAGGGGAGCGAGAGCATCACTGGAAGTGCGCCCTTTTGGTTTTCAGTGCTCTCAGATGCCGTGGTTAAATGTGATTAGCTGCGGGTGTCTGCTGTAAGAAACAACAGGCACTCTGTTGCTACGGCGCCTGCTCAGGAATGGCCGCCATCTTTAGAGACCTGTTATGTGACTTAATAGTATGTCACATGTTGGGAAAGGGCTAAATGAGAAATGTTATGTTTGGAGAAATAAAAACAGTTCATCCCAACATAAAAAATAAATTCTAAACCAAAATGTCAGGACTAGTGTTGAATAAATCATTCCACTGCCACTGCCCTAGTGTCTTCAGGGGTTTAAGACAATGTGTCCAAAATGTCTAAAATCTGTGCAAAATGTCCAAACACCACTGGCAGCAAAAGGGTTAAAAGATTGGAAAGGAAACAGTTGTCCCTCTGTGGTATCCAGAAGAGGGTTCTTTTTTCCTTAATATTTTCAATTCTTGGTTCGATAGCAAGACTCCGTAACGTTTATTGAGGATATCCATCATCTTATCTTAGTCCTAGTGAAAATTTGTGATGAATCAAGTCTTATCGTCAAATTTAATATACTTCTGCTTAGGGGTCAATCATTTTTTTGTGATCAGTTTGTTAAAGGGCATCTGTCAGCAGATTTGTACCTATGAAACTTTTTGCACGTGCACTTGGCAGCTGAAGGTATCTGTGTTGGCCCCATGTTCATATATATGCAAATGAGCATAAGTAAGTGAAGTAATGAAAAAATGGTGAATCTGCCACTTATTTTTTCTCTGTTATTCAGGCAATTTTTTAAATTCTGGGGGAAGGGAGTGATTTCAATTTTTATATATAGTATTATTTTTAAATGTTTTAAAACTTTTTTTTCCTTATTTTTTTTTAGCCCCCTCTCCAGGAGGCTAGAATATGCGATTTTCAGATCGCTTTTATATTAAACTGTAGTTCAATAGAACTATGTACAATCTAAGCTGCATTTTCTGATATCCTATGGAGCCCCAGTTGCCGGCCTCCACAAGAACTATAGCTCTGATATGCTGGGTCTCTTCAGAGAGATCTAGCACATAAGAGAGAAGTAATTGCTTCCCTAATTGACACACACGTGCTTCAGTTTTTTCCTCATTTAGATGCCGCGGTCACATTTGACCATGGCATCTAAAGGGTTAAATGTCTGCAATCAGCGTTATGTCCTTTCACAGATATTAGTCCTGGGTCTCTGCTGTTTGCTATTTAAAACCCCTCCTTCTGCACTACATGCACGATGCTAGGACAGAAGGGGTTAACTGAGGGGTTAACTCTGTTCACCAAGTTTGTTTGTAGTTTATTCACTTGTCTAAATTTACATGTGTAGAACAATAAAATGCATACACAGGACTGTTTTTTTTATGACCACTATAGACATGAGTGGCTATATAATTTAAAGTTAAAAAATAATATTTTACTGCACACATGCTAACCACACACTTTGTCTTTGTGACTTTTGGGAACTCTTTTTAAGCTTACAACCTAAATGTTATTTAAGTGTGTATATGTTTAAACAGCAGTCCGTGTCCCACTCTCCTGGGGGGGCATGAGTGCTGCTCGACTTAACCTTCTAGTGTTGCTCCTGGTCCGGCAGTGTGGACCTGCTGCTACTCCTCTACTCTCCTGCAGCAGGCCTGTTCACTGGAGTTTTGTCTTCGATCTTCGGCTGCAGGCCACAGCCTTTGCTCCCCTGCCTGCCCTGTCCTATAGGTTGCAGCTCCACAGCTCTTAAAGGACTAGCTGGCATGCATTCTAATCTTCCCCTGACTATGGCTGGCGACCTCAGCATACTTAAGGCACCTTCCCCTAGAGGGGTGTGCCTGAGCAATATGTTAGTTTTGTATACTAGTTCTGCAAAGGTTCTCTATGCTGTTTGTTTGCCCATGTACCCAACTGTGCCTGATTCCTGACTCTGAAACTCTTCTGCCTGGCCTAACCCATACCTGATTACTGTTTTGACCTTTTGCTGCCTGGCATGACCTTGCACCTGTTTCATGGATTTGTACATATTCTTTCTGCCCTGACCCTAGCCTGTTACTGACTATGTGTTTACCTGTTCCACAATGAGTCGGCTGTCAGCCACACCAGGAATACTCCAGGAGGTAGCAGCCTGGTGGCTCCCCTGCAGCAAAGTCCACATACCTGTATAGGGGTTAAAAGGTGAATAACAGGGGACCACAAGGATATAACACTCTTAGGATTAGCCCAAAGTAAAACCGCTTGGTTGGTGCAGTAGTTCCACAACCACTGCCCGTAACAGTAGGTTAGTTACTAAAAATAGTTTGTGGGTTATAAGAACAAAATCAGAATTTCAAAGGCAAACAAACAGCCTATATGTTTTTTTCGTAAAAAACCTAAAGTGATGCAAAGCAGAATGACTAAAAAGGAAAAAGCTGCAAGAAGAAAAAGCTCTTTTCACAATAATGGGAATAGAAGCTGCTTTTATTACAGTTGGGCTAGGTTTGTATTTTGATACCTAGGGATGACCTCTTTATTTAAGATTATAATGAAAGCGAAATCTCTAAATTGAGTGCTAATGTAGTTTCTGGCAGATTGCCGAATACCTACTAAATCTGATATCTTGCTTCCATTTTTTTCTTGTTTATCATTACTTTCTTTGCTCAGAGTTGCTTACTGAAATGTTTACTATGCTTTGGTTTTTCTAATTGCCTATACATATTTAGAAACTAGCCATTAAAGAGACTATTCTACAGTGATATCTAGTGGAGTAGTTTGCATGGAGATTTTGTGTGTTTTGTTTTGTTGCACAAAACTACTTTGTGTACAGTATTGTATCCTTTTTGACAGTTGGAAATCTTCATTTTGATGTGGATCAAAGTAAAAGTTTGTATTTTCACTGTATTTATTGTCATGTATATCACATTAAGCCTGTGCATGTTAATTAAAGGCAATCTCTCAGGCATGTGGTCCGTGCTGACATCCTCCATTGTCTGCATTTTTGCTGGGGATTACCGTTAGCAGCGGACCACATGCGGAGGAACTGCTCCCCCGGTTAGAAACACGCTACAGTGTTTGGGGTTTTTGAGCAGTTCCTCCCATTTAGGCAACTTTATTTCAGTAAACGTGTTTCTATATATGTATTTAATGTGCCATTGCGTTTTGCTGGTAAAATTCTGTTGCGCTTGGTAGCCTGTGCCACACGGTCTGTTATAGCTGGGACTTGCAGCCTGCCTCGCATTGCATTAGTGATCCTACTATGGAGGTATGTCGGAGCCTGGCTGTGAGTTGGAGCTGAGCACCTATCAGACCTTGTTCACACACCATAGATAGTCTAGTGGTAGGACCCATTGCCACACTGAGATACCTTGACGGTGGTGCAAAAGGGCTCCGATATGTTCCTGACTGGAATATGTTGGTGAAATTCTCAGCTTTTAACATCAGCTTGAGGGTTTAGCCAGCATTGCTAGTTGCTTATCATTGTGGTGCACCTTTTTCAATGATTTATGTATTTTTATATTTCCATCCACACATTATTCCATCTTGTTTAGGATGCTTTTGTTGTGCATGTGGTCCGCACCAACATCCTCCATTGTATGAATTTTTGCTGGGAATTGTTCTTGGTAGTGGACCACATGCGAAGGAACTATTCCCCAGGTTAGAAACACGCTACAGTGTTTGTGGGTTTTGAGCAGTTCGTCCCATTTAGGCCACTTTATTTCAATGAATTTTTTTCAATCTCTCAGCTCCCCCAAACTGAGTCTGTATTGCTAAATTATATGTTGGTACTTCCCAACTACACCTGCTGTGCTGCTTGAATATATTTTTAATTTTTTTAGCTTTTAAAACTTGTTTATTGTTATATGAAGAAATATACTGTGGTGAGAGACAAAATCAAGTTACTGTATGCAAAAAACAGTTAAAAGAATAAACAGTACAGGTATAATGATTACAGGTGTATGTCGACGCATATGGAAAATAAAGATATCTGCTGTTGGGGTAGGGCCTCTCAGACTCCTTGGAACTAGAGATGAGCGAATTTTCGGTTATGAAATTCGTTTACGATTCGTTTACTGGTAAAAGGTGAATTGCGTTATGGATTCCGTTACCACGGACCATAAGACAATTCTATGACAGAATGCGTAAAGGAATGCCTTTAGAGGCATTCCGTTATTCATTCCGTCATAATAGAAGTCTATGGGATGCATAACGGATCCATCCGGTTTCTGTTATGCAGGTGAGGACTCCCTGCATAACAGAAACAAGACGGATCCGTTATGCAGCCCCTATACTTCTATTATGACAGAATGATTAAGGGAAAGCCTCTAAAGGCTTTTACCAGTAAACAAAGCGTGGACGAATTTCAAAATATGAAATTCACTCATCTCTACCTGGAACCTAAGCTCCAGTGTCACAGTATGTGTAAGAAAAAGGAGGAACATTAGAAATGTCTGAAAGTCTTCAAGGCTTTCGATAAGGACACAAAAGAGTTACAAACCTTATTGCTCTGTTGGAAGATCTGGGACCGCCTATCCTGAATGAATAGACAGGTCCACCAAACATGGTAGAATTATTCCTAATCTGCTTCACACTGCCAATTGGTATCAGAAGCTGAAGTACTGTACAAAAATGTTTTGTCCAGCGTTGTATACCAATTGTAAGGACCTTCTTACCATTCTCCTGTATTCTCACACTTTTGGAGAAATGATGTGGGGAGAGAAAAAGTAGAGTTAAAGGGAACCTGTCATCACCTTTGTGCTGTCCATACTAACGGCAGAATAAAGTAAAAACAGGTGAGTTGATTTCAGCGGTCTGTCATTTATAAGTTAAAAGTAAGTGGTTGTCGAGAACAAACATAACGATCATTGCAGACTGGGCCTGGAAAAGAGTCATGGTTATTCATAAATTCCTGCTTTCCCTGCCCATCTGCTGATGACTGACAGGCTTCTATTTAGTTTTCTCCCTTTCTCTCTAGGAGAGAACTGCCAATCATCAGCAGATGGATGAGAGTGCAGGAGATTATAATCACCATGACTCTTCTCAGGTAGATGTGACTCTTTTCATGGCCTGGGCTGCAATGATTATAATGCTGGTTCTCAGCAACCACTTACTTTTAGCTCATGAGTAACACACCACTGAAATCAGCATTTCTGTCACTAATTTATGCTGCCCTCGGTGAGGTCAGCATAAAGTTGATGACAGGTTCCCCTTAAGTCTGTGTGAGCATACAACATTCAAATCTTGGTCACACAGACCTACAAAAGCTGACTTCGGAAAAGGAACTGGGGAGCTGAACCTTTTTTATAATAGTGAACTGAGCTTAGAGGAAGGCAATGGGTTAGGTATTAAGCCTTCAAACCAGGTAAGAGAATGAATAAGGTCCTCCTTATGTACATATGTGTCGGGTTAGATAGGACCATAAAAAAGAAACAATATGAGTTGAAACCAGCATTGCTGCAGGTGTGGAGCTAGGTTGTTTGCACTAAGGACATTGCCATCCTTGTTAAAAAGTTGGAAAATAGAAATTGTGGGATTGCGGAGAGATGTAGGTAGACTTTCACGAAGGGTGCATGGGGCCCTGTTCATTACATCTCACAGTTGTAACAATGGGGAGGGGAAGGGGATTGCTCATACGGAAGTTTGAAACCATCTTCATACTGTGACGATGGCCCTGATCATAGGATTGAAAGATAATGTACATTCAGAGTATCATCGTTAAGAAAAAGGGAACAAAAGAAAATGTGAAGTAATAATCATTCCCGGACTTACGTGCAGGGAATATTAGGCAGTCCAACACTTTTGACATGAGGATGGCCCTACCATAAAGTTCAGAATAAGGTAAGCCAATACCACCTAGATGTTTAGGTTTGGATAGAACGGCAGAAAAAATTCAGGCGTTTTTGACTTCCAAGTTGCGTCCTAGTGCGAATTTTCTTCAATAGGATCATATAATAAAACCTAGGAACAGGGATAGATAATACTTCATGAAGGTAAGTCAACTGTGGTATTATTAGTGAAGTAATGAGGTTCTTTCTGCCAAACCATGAGAGTGAGAGGAAATCCAGTTTGTCTATACTTTTTTACAATTAATGCAGAAGAGGAGTATAGTTGAGATGGAACAGAGCAGAAGGGTCTGAGCTAATTTTCACTCCCAAATATGCAATATAAGGTGACTCCCAGTTAAATGGAGAATTGCTAGATAGGTTATATTGGAAGGGGAGAGTCTCATGCTTATAACGTGAGATTTTTTCATATTGATTTTAAAATGGGAGAGTGTGTGAAAATGTTCCAGTGGTGAGTATATTCCAGGAAGAGAGACAACCGGGTTAGTGGTCATATTCAAAAAGTCATCTGCATAAGCTGCCAATTTATGCTCCTGATCACCAAGCAAAACACCTAAATGAGGTTATCTTTTCATATGAGTTGTAAAAGAGATTCCATTATAAATAATAAAGGAGACAAACCTGGCAGGTACCACTGCAAATAGGTAAAGTGATAGAAGTGTCCCATTAAGCAAAGCAGATGAAAGTGATAGAAGTGTCCCATTAAGCAAAGCAGATGCAGAAGTATAAGGCCCGGGCGAGTATTCGGTGCGGGTGCAATGAGTGACGTGAACGCATTGCACCCGCACTGAATCCGGACCCATTTATTTCAATGGGTCTGTGTACATGAGCGTTGGTTTTCACGCATCACTTGTGCGTTGCGTGATAATCGCAGCATGTTCTATATTCTGTGTTTTTCACGCAACACAGGCCCTATAAAAATGAATAGGGCTGTGTGAAAATCGCAAAGAATTCGCAAAAATTCGCAAGCAAGTGCGGATGCAATGCGATTTTCACGCATGGTCGCTAAGGAGATGATGTTAATAGATTGATTAAAGTCAATTTACTGTATTAATTTCCCTTATAACATGGTTACAAAGGAAAATAATAGCATTCTTAATACAGAATGCTTACTAAAATTGAGGGGTTAAAAAATGAAAAAAAAATTAACTCACCTTATCCAATTGTTCGCGCAGCTGGCATCGTCCTCTTTCTTCTTCTTTCAGGACCTGTCAAAGGACCTTTGATGACGTGGTGAGCGCGGTGACTTCAGTACAGGTCCTGCTGAATGAAAATAGAAGATCCTTGGTGGTGAGCACGATGACATCATCAAAGGTCCTTTTGCAGGTCCTCAAAGAAGAAGAGAGAAGACGATGCCGGCTGCGCGATCAAGTGGATGAGGTGAGTTATTTTTTCTTATTTTTTAACCCCTCAATCCACATTTTAGTAAGCATTTTGTATTAAGAATGCTATTATTTTCCCTTATAACCATGTTATAAGGGAAAATAATAAAATCTACACAACACCACATTCCGTTTTTTATCGTGTGCACGCAAAATGCATTGCACTCACGTGGAAAAAACTGAACAACGCAATGCAATCGCAGTCAAAACTGACTGAAATTGCATGCGCACTCGCGCGGGTTCCCTGCATTGCACCCGGGAGGCATCCGGCGCAAATCCGGGATGCCCGTGTGAAAGAGGCGTTAGAGTACATAGAGAAAACAGCACAAGTATAAGGGTCATTAAGGTTACATTTTTGTAATATCTGAAACATAAAAACCCAATTGACTCTGTTAAAAGTCTTCTCAGCATTCATGCCAAGAATGACTAGGGGACAAGCTGTATGTTTAAAATGGTAAATAGTATTTAGAACTCTAGATGTATTATCCCTACCCTCCCTCCCTTTAAATATCCAACTTGGTCTCTATGAACTAAAAGAGGCAAAAACTTTGACAGTCTGGTAGCAAAGGTGAGTAAAGATATAGGATGATGATTAACGCACTGGATCAGGTCCTTTCCCTCCTTAGAAATGAGAGAATTATGTGCTCTAGTTATATCTGTAGATAAAGGGGAGCTACATAGCGATTGATTACAAACTAATAATATAGATGTAGCAAAGAAAGGGAATCTGTCACAAGTTTTATGCTGCTAGTTTCAAACAGCTTCAGCGCATACCACTGAGTCCCCATATTCATGAGCTTACACCTCTCCCCTCTCCCGTGCCGACAGTTTTTTTTCCATCTCATAATTATGATGACTCATTTGGCATGCGCTGGAACTGTTTAGCAAAAGATTTTAGAAAAATGGCTGGGTCAATTAAAGAAAGTGACCCAGCATTTTGCTAAGGGGATCTGTCACTAGTTTATGTTGCCCTTAGTTAGTCACTATAAAACTGGTTATGGATTCCCTTAGTCACAGTCATAACTGGTTAACTAGATGTGATAATGCTCAAAGTGTAAGTGTTAACTCTGCTACAGCTGTAAATATGGGAGGAAAGTTTGTTAAAATGATCACTATTACATGATGGGTAGCCCGTCAGGCCCTGGGTATTTCCCTTTAGGTGATAGACTGCTCATAGTGAGAACAGTAAATGGAGACTTACTTCGTCACAAATCACTATAAATCAGGTATACGCAGACAATCTGCTTAAAATAACAGTGCCTATAATACTGATGCACAGTAACTCTGCAGCTAACAGTACGGATTAGCTATGAATACTGGTGCACTGCACACTCTTGTACATGGTGATAAATTAGACCTGTCTGCAATACTGATAGCACAGTAGCTCTACAGCTAACAGAATGGATTAGCTATGACTCTTGGTGCACTGCACAATTATGTACACAGCGATAAATTGTAGCAGAGTCTAGTTCAGCAGTTTGCTATGCTCTCCCTCCACTCTCCCTGCATCTCCCTCCCCAATATTGTCATGCACACTCTAACAGTTTGCAGCAACACTGTCCCTAGTGCATGAGCATCTTGTCACATCTTTTCCCATGCTCAACTCACAGTAAAATGGCGGCAACAATGTGGAATCAGGGTTTTGTAGAGCTCTGCCTAGCTGTGACATCACAGGGTGATGGCTACCTGCGGATTGGCTGGTTGCACAGCCCTATGGGTGATCTCAGGTTCCTGGGCTTGTCTCCTCTATACTTACTCTCACATTCTAACACATTAAACTGCTATTTTAAGAAAAATGATTAGCTACAACAAGTGCGAGGAAATTCAGATTTGTTTAGAATAGAAGTTTGCCTAAACTTTGTACTGAATTCCGCTTTGGATGCTTTGCTTCACTCACCAATACTCTCAATGAGAGGTCAGATTGCCAGCATATGGTAGAATGGAATGATAGTTGAAAATGTGATCAGTCAGTGGTTTCTAATTTTTTTACATCACAGTCCTTGTTTACAGCAGAGGAAACTGATGACTTTGCTTCTCTAGCATTTTTTTTACTATCCATTTAGATTTCACAGAAGCAAAATCAAAATCAATTTTACAAGAGAATCTTGTAAAAGGCGAGTGAAATTGATGACACTTTTGACCTGTTGTTTTATCCAGAATCTAAGAGGGACTTTTCATTTTGGTGTGGTTTTTTTAAACTGCATTTGCATGAATGAGAGACTGCGAGAGCTCTATGGTTGTGTGTCTGTTTCAATTTTGGAATGGCATAAGACTTAAACAGAGCTTTGTAGCTGAGCCAGTCACTATATGAAAGCTATATAATTTCACTGCTACTTTCTAAATTGTGCTTGCTACTTGGTCTGGACTTTCTTCATGCTAGTGTACAGAACAGCTAAGCAGCACACTGAGCAGTAAGCTCAGATTACTATAAAATATTCCCTTTTTCCTATATACATTCCCTGCTAAAAAAAAAGTTGATTGGTTGATGGTATGGCTAATAAATAGTATTCAGCGTATCGAAGTGCAACAAATTCCTGAATTTCAGGAAAAATTAGATTCGCCACAAAGCCAAATTTTCTTTCGTTTCGTGGTAACGAATCAACCATTCACCTGGGATTGCACCTGCTACATACAATAGAATGCGATTTATGACAAAGTCATTCATAACTTCGCTCATCTCTACTAATAAACACACACATCCCTATTGCTGGCATTGTAGGAAGGTGTGTTTTAGGCTCTGCAGTTTACCAAACAGCACCCATTTAGTTAGAACTAATACAAGCAAAACAGCAATTCAATGGCAGGTAATTGGTTAACATAGTCATAGTCAGTTAGTGGACATGAAGTGCACAAGATGTGACTAATTTATTAAAAAAGCATGTGTGTCTTAATAAATTTGGCACTTATTTCAGTGGACTTTTTTTTTAATGGTGCCAACTGCCAAGACTAATGGTTGTGTACTGTTCTTGGGGAACAAGGATATTTTGCTTCAGTATATAGTAATAATTGTAATGGAAGAAATCCTTTTGCTATCCTAGGTATGAACAACCAAAGTGTGACAACGGAGCGAGAGCCCATCCAACCAAAACAAAAGATATGTATAAAGGAAGACAAATTCAAGGTAAAAATGTCTCAATTGCATCTATGTGAAAAAATATTTTACTCATCACTTACGTCATTAGAGCATTTTCAATACAGAACGTTCAGTAAAAAAGAAAAAAAAACGAAAGAACAAGCTCTAGAAAACTCTGTCCTCTAATATAGCATCATTGCTACCTGGATGTCATCACTGTTCTCTGTATCCATCTTACTGCCCCCTGGGTATGCCACTCTTCCCTGTATGCCATCACTGTCCCTGTGTGTAACCTCTGTGGCCTCTGCCTCCAAAATACCAGTAAACTGCATTTTCTTCTTAATCCGGTGCCTAGTGGGGTCTTCACAGTGGCAGGTCTTTGATATATGCTACTACAATACACTCTCATTTTGAAATACATTGCCCATTTATCACCTACCGTATGTCCTGCATATCTCTGTTGTAGAACAATAGTACATTGTGGCCAGACAGCAGAATCCAAGTGTCAAATCTGCATTCTATGCCTGCCACCTGTGGGTACTTACGGCATCTGTCCCAAGGGAGAGGTGCCTCAGTAATAGATGTTTCTATCTTGCTATTCCTTGTGTAATGTCTGCTGTTCTGATAGTCTGCCCATGTACCGACCTCTGCCTGTTTACTGACTGACCCTCGGCCACCTGACCTGACTACTGGCTGTTACGTATTGACCCTTTCCTGCCAGCCCTAACCTTGCACTCATATCCGAATGTACTCTGGCTGCCATGTCCTTAGCCCGTTTCCTGACTACAAGTATTGCCTGACCCCTCGTTGCTTCGCACCAGTGTCTCTGACCTCCTGGCATTGGGTAAGCCACAGTGGGACTATTTCAAGTGGTAGCAGCTTGGTGTCTCCTCTGCATTTAAGGGCCTCTCTTTGCCTCCCTCCGAGTCACCCACCTCCCACTGTCTGTTACCACAAGCAACAGAAGCAGCAGCAGCCAGTTTAATGTCATCAACACGAAGGAGCAGTTTTTTTTATGTGCTGCTCCAGGCTGATGCAAATGGCAACATACAGACAGCCAGGTTCAGTCTTACCTGTGCTTTGGCTTTTGTCCCACACATACCGCGTTCCCTGACCCCATGGTCTCCTGGGCAGACAACAGTGGCTAGAACTGGCCAAATTTTCTCTCTCTGTACTGTCTTGTCCAGCCTCTAGTGTCATCTTAATGAGGGTTTTCAGCATGGCAGGTGACATTGTCATACCCAAAGGAACAAAGTTGTTCTCTGCCAGTGTTCGAATCATCACCTTCAGCGTAATGAATGAGGCATTGAGCCGTGAGGATTTTCACACACCTTGTGCTGAACCAGATGGCTAGATCTGCCATTTCTGACAGTGGCTATTTATTGCCGGACGCATCACGCCACTTACACTGTCGCCTGCTAACCATCATGTTCCGTACCGTTTGGCTGCTGCCACTGCCGCATCTGCCATTCCCCACTGCTAATCTCACTACTTCAATTACCTCTACTGCCATTATCATTCAGAAAATTAAATTGACAGCCCAGTACTCCAGAATATAAAATGTCTTTATTAAATATCCGAACAGAAGAAAATTTTTTAAAAACGAGTCCACATGTTTCAGGTGACCACAGCACCCTTAGTCATAGCATAAAATGTCAGAATAGGAAACACGTTTATATTCATAAACATACAATTACACAGGTTTGCTGGGAAAAGAGCATAATAGAAAACATAGAATAGAATGCAGTATTCTTTCAGTATCAAAATATATATATATAGGGGGTCATTTATTTGACTGAAATACGCCTATATTAGGCCATTTTAGGTGCAGATGATGGTGCAACAGTTAGTTGCGCCGCAATCTGCGACTTCTTCCTGCTCATGCCAGGTCTAAAAAAGTGGGTGTGACATGGGAGGGGAATGGGCGGGCTGCAAGGCCTGTCTCATTCATCATTTTCTATACCTATAAAAAATAGTCTATAAATGTAGGCCAGCTAGAAAGCTGGCTTACATTTAGACTGGCGCATCTAGACCTGCGCCTCTGCATACCTCACTTATAGGTGTTGTTAAGACCGGCGTCTTAATAAATGACCTCTAAAGTGTCTAAATCGCTAAACATACAAAAGAGCATGTTATTACAGTAGAACTAGATTAATGGGATATCATAATAACTAATAAAAATATGCCAAAACTGAACGTAAGTGTAAGCCATCAGGATGCTGACTCCCCATAGTCAGAATCCAGAAAGCTTAGCGGTGAAGGAGAGAGCCCCCCTCCAGTCACCTTTGCATCTGGGCTGGTCCACCTTTTCTATTGCTTTCACCTGAAGAGTCTGCAAGCTACCTTGGTGGGCATTTACAAAATGTGATAACATTTTATATTGCAAGACTCCTGGACCTTCAATATTATTTTCTGTCTGGAAAAGGAAAATCAGTCCTCGATTCATGCACCCGTTCTATTTTGAGGTGAGTTGACTCTTTTGCTTTTTTTCTCTGCTATTATGATTACCACTACACAGCCACCACTACTTAAAAAGCAAAACAAATCAAACAGCACAGTTTGGGGGTCATTTATGATCAAATATAGGCCACTTTTTGGTGTATATTTAACGGCGATTTTGTCAGCAAAATTTGAAAATCTTTACCCTTCCACGCTACGTACCCCAGTTCTAATAAAGGGGGCAGGTGAAAGGGCATCTCATTCATCAATTTCTACACCAGTTTTTGGCGCAGGAAATGGTCTTAATCTACGCCAGCATAGATTTAAGGCTGTTGGATGCCAGCCGGGAAAGTGCCTAAGTTATGTAGAGGCTGGTGCCTCTATATCAGTGTTTCCCAACCAGCGTGCCTCCAGCTGTTGCAAAACTAAAACTCCCAGCATGCCCGCACAGCCTTTAGCTGTGCGGGCATGCTGGGAGTTGTAGTTTTGCAACAGCTGGAGTCATACTGGTTGGGAAACACTGCTCCATATAACTTTGACACAGCAAACGGCTGTGTCGGGGGATTATGATTGCTGTAAAAACTCGGGTCTTAATAATTGACCCCATTTGTTTTTAAACAAGAGTGAAAGACGACAGAGAAAAAATATGAGTCCTAGGAGACCTCAGAATGTACACAAATTTTCAGGCCAGTTGGAGCACTTTTAATTCAGGTAAAATTGATTCACTTTGAACTTAATTTTCTGAGCAATTAGTGAGAATTGAACTGGAAATAAATGTCAAGTAACTGGTGTAATTGCCCATAGAAACTAATCAGATTCCACCTTTCATTTTTCACAGCTCCTTTGGGAAATGAAAGGATCAATCTGATTGGTTGCTATAGAGAACTAAGCCAATTTTTCTTTTGCACCAGTCTTTCTCTGATCATTAATCTGTCATTGAAGTCCATCGCTGAAACTGAAGACTGATTTGTTTCTGAAATGCTTTGTGGTGAATCACTTTGCCTTTGGATAATGGTATCACATTGATCAAATTTGTCACCTGTTATAAAGACTGCGACTTCATTTATTTGAGGAACATTAAAGTAATGTTTGTGTTGACCCAGTGGTCGTTTATCAACCCTGAGAAGTACCTTGCATTCATCTGTTGGCATGCGGTCTCATGCTGTTTTGAACTTGTTTATAAGGTGGTTGTGTTGAAGAAACATCAACTGTAAGTTTGACACAATATCATGTCTAACACCAGGGATGTAATTGCATCGTTGGCCCACCTCTAGTTGTTTGTCTCCCAGAAAATAAATCTGTAAAAATTTTGAGATTTGATCAGGGAAACATGGCAAAGATCCTGCCTTGTGGTACACCTAATCTTGCACATTGAAAGCCACTTTCTTTAACTATACTGTACCGTATGTCTGGCAAAATGATGTTATTTGGAAACATGAACTCTATCTTCTTATGTTCTTTAGGAAATGTTATGATTCTGAAGTTCTAGACATATAGACTGGATGGTAAACTAGTGGTGATTCTTAGGCCTATTGCACACGAACGTAGGTGTCCCGTTGCTGTATTGCGGACCGCATATGCGGATCTGCAATACATGGACACTGTTCCGTGTGCATTCCGCATCATGGATGCAGACCCATTCACTTTAATGGGTCCGCAAATCCGATCTGGAAAGGGCTACGGTACGGAACACTACGGAAGCACTACAAAGTGCTTCCGTGGGGTTTCGTCCCGTACTTCCGTTCTGCAAAAAGATAGTCCTATCCTTTTGCGGAACGGGCGGATCGCGGACCCATTTAAGTGAATGGGTCCGCGATCCGCTGTGGCTTCCCCACGGTCGGTGTTCATGCATTGCACGGCCCGCACATGTTCGTGTGCAATAGGCCTAAAGATGGAACTGTTTTTCCACTCTTACAGAACTAGCTACATAGTTCATGTATTCATTCAATGATAACGTTTGGATTTTGATCATAGTCCTTGTGAGGATCATATTAGAATGTCACCCTTGATGCACTGGCATGTTTTTTTCTTTTTTAACTCGGGCATGATGCTGTTTCAGTGTCCCTGTAGCCCTTGATGCATTGGCTATTTCCCTCTCTTTTTGATTTCAGGCCTGATGCTGTTCCGGTGTGTCTGCAGCCAGGGGTTCACCATCAATGAGGCGAGGTGAGGTGATTGTCTCAGGCAGCACTAGGTAGGAGGGCAGCGAAAGAGCCATGGACAATGAGTACCTCCATTGTGGAAATTCTCATCTCTACGTATTTAACTGTATCGCTGTACTCAGGACAGCAATACAGTTGAATGCTGTGATGGGGCAAGAGAGCGATGTCTCCCTGGCCCACTGTTTCCTCTAATAGGGTTTAGTCCTAGTTCCTGTAGGCTATCAAAAGCCGGTGTCATCATTATTGCTCTGCCTGCCTATACTGCCTGTATAGTGCTCAGAGCAAAGACTTTTGGGAGGACTGTTACATTGGGAGGTACCCTGGCACAGGATCAGCTTAGCACAATTATTTTTGGAGGACACTAGGTTTACGGCACTATAAGTTTCAGGGACACTACTTGCTGGGTGCAGTTATTTTTTAGGGCACTGTGTGCCAATAATTATTAAAGGGGAGCCACCTGTGGGGTAATAGTATTTTCAGGGGGATTATCTGTTTCTGCAGTATAGTATTGGGAAGCACAGTGGGCACAATATTAGAGGTGGCAGGATGGGGTGTTTAGAAGGTGGGGAGGAGCATGGAAAAGTAGTTGTCAAACTGCAAAGACAAGAGATGGCTGAAAGAAATAATCATGGTTGCCTGGTCTTAATGGAGAAGATAAAGAAAGAGAATATCTACATCAGAGGATTGTGGCACTGTATTACCCTGTATGTTTTGTAGGTCTGTTTTCCAAGTATGCCTTTAACAGTATGGTTGATAGGAAGAAGTTGGCATTATTCGCCTCAGACAGCAGAAAGGCTAGGTGCACCCCTGTCTGCAGCCCTTGATGTACCAGATGTCTTTCCCACAATATTTAAAGTCAGGCCTCACGTTGTTATGTGGCTTCTGCTGCATTTGATGTCCTGGCTCTTTCCTTCTCATTCTTAAGTCGTTGGTCATATTGTTTAGTTGTCTCAGTCACTTACTTTTTATTTTCTATACTTTAGGACTTGTCCAATTGGTTTCCCTTTTTTGGAGGCATTTCAGCTTCACCAGACAACTAAATTATTCACCACACTGAATCACAAAGGACCTTATTTTCTGACAGCATGGGGACTGCGACGTTCTGTAGGAAAATACAAGCTGTGCTGGTATTGCTTGCTATGGGAAAATAAAGGCTGCACTGTGGTTGCTATGGGCAACAAACAGTTTATCTTTTAGACAGCACGTGGAGGGAGATAAGAAATAGCTGAGACGTATGCTAGTAGAATGAAAGTTGTGCTGTGATTGGCTAATATGGGAAAAAATAAACTAACTTGTGATTGATTACTATAGGCAACATACAGTTTTATTTTAGACAGCACATGCAGGGAGATGAGAAGCAGACTGAAATGCAGGGGTGATGAGAAGCAGAATGAGAAGCAGTGCCTCAGCAGTAAGTTTCAGTAGTTATAAAATGCATGCTGCATCAAAAACACATAACTTTTTTAGAGCCCTCCAGAACTCTTTGGATTGTTTAAGTTGGATCATGAAGAGCACAACTGCTATACAATATACAGCACTGTATTTGGTTTGCTGTGGAGAAGCCTGCATGCAATTTCTCAAATTAATAGATTGTGGATAGAGGTAATTTCTAGGTCATGAATACTTTCTCATTTTATACATGTTATACTATCCCAAAAGGTTTGGGAAACCTTTTTTTTTTTTTTTATTAGAGTAAAGAAACCTGATATTTTATTAAACAATTGACAGAATATTTGGTAATAATTATCTTGCATTTTCCTAGGGTGAGTCAATGGTATTCATATTTCAAGAGAGTGTGTAGCACAAGGTAAAGTTAAATGTATACCTATTCTGTATTGTTCAGTAGAATAGATCCCAAATTATCAGAAGATTTTAATTTGTAAACTTTGGTTTCTGCAAAGCACCCAAACATCATTCATGCACAGGGAACAGCAGTGATGCGCACTATCACCTGCCTATTCCTTGTCTATGCCTCTCTGTAACTCTCTGCATGTGGATTGTTCTCACACATTATCTTTCAATAACGCTAGTCTGCAGTGGCGTAACTAGAAATGACTGGGCCCCACAGCAAATTTTTAAATGGTGCCCCTCCCCCAGTAATTTTTTCACAACCCCTTCCTTTCATGCCGCCCCCTTTCCTGTGGCTACTAAAGATCGCTCTCTCAGACCAGGCCCAGCGGCTGTTCCATCCGTTTTCTACACGGTCTATACTGCCACTGTATATAATTTCATTGTGTAATACTGTTGAGGGGCCCTTACAAAATCTTTTAGTACTTCTCCTCCTCCTCTTAAATGGGCCCCTTCTGGGTCAGGGCCCCAAAGCAACCGCTTCCCCTGCTTCCCCTATAGTTATGCCCCTGCTAGTCTGCTAATAAATTGTGCTCATGCATTGCCCACAACAGGTTTCACTAAATACCTGGTGTCCTCAGGGTATATGGGCAATGACACGAGTGTGTGGGTGTGCACTGGTTTAAATAGCCTCTGTTCTGAATCACTTCTGGTATACACCGACCATAGCCTGCCAGATATGTGATGACTTCATTACTCCCTCACCCTCGATCGCATCACTCTTTTTGCAACGGACGCCCTGGGGAGCCCCAGTATATTCGTGTTGAGGTTTGTGAGTGATATATTGTGACCTCGTGTAGTGTCCTTGTGTCACAGTGGTCCTACCTAATTTAATCAGTTTCTTAGAGGAGGTAAGTTCTAGAGTTGACCGTGGCAAATCAATGGATGTCGCTTAACTTGACTTCTCCAAAGCATTTGATGCTGTATCACATGTAAGGTGAGAATATAAAATGAGAATGCTTTGACTGGGGGAAAATGTCTGTCTGTTGGTAAATAACTGGTTGAGTGACAGAAAACAGAGGGTGGTTATTAATGGTACACATTGGGTCACTGTCACTAGTGGGGTACCACAGGGGTCAGTATTGGGCCCTATTCTCTTCCATATATATATTAATGATCTTGTAGAAGGCTTGCACGGTAAAATATAAATTTTTGCACTAAACTGTGTAAAGTAATTAACACGGAAAAGGACAGTATACTGCTACAGAGATGTAGATAGATTGGAGGCTTGGGCAGATAAGTGAGGTTTAACAGTGACAAATATAAGGTTATGCACATGGGAAGGAATAAGTCACCAGTACATACTGGGTAATGCCTCATTCAGACGTCAGTGTCAGTTTTGGATCAGTGGTAGCACGGACCGTCTCTTGCCCGTTGTCCCCCTTGCCAGTTGTCCCTCTCATAGACATAAAGTCTATAGTTTAATCACATGCAAGGTGCGGGGTGCTCTCTTAGCTGCTTCCCGGACTCCTGCAACAGGAGTCTCTTTCACCGTCTAACTCCAACTGAACTGACTTCCTGAAGATCTCTTCCCTTAGTGGGAAGCGGGACAGCCCACTTCTGCCCAAAGGGGAACAAGAATGGAATGGTTAGTTCCATTCTTGTCTCTAGGTATTGCCAGACCTATGCCACCTGCTGGAATCCAAGCACATAGCATCAAGTGCAATATAAGTTAACAGTTGCATAAATACATTGCTTAGTAACGAAGACATTCTGCAAACTGATGCATTCTGAGCGGATCCTTTTCTATTCAGAATGCATTAGGTCAAAACTGATCTGTTTTGGACCGTTTTTGAGAGCCCATAATGGACCTCACAAACGAAAAGGCAAAACGCTAGTGTAAAAGTAGCCTTACCGTTTCTCTGCTGTCCATACATTCAAGCTACAGATATGCTACATCAGTAATATCTACTCAGACCTTATAAAATGTGAAGTTGCATGCAAATTTGCACATCATTAGTGCTGATTTGCGCAATCACAAAAATAATGACTGGAGATCACGAATTTTAGAATTCGCAAATTTATTGCGAATATTATGCGAAAAATTTTCAAAAATTAATATTGCCTATGCCACTCATCACTACTAGAGTTAAGCGGACACCTGGAAGTTCGGGTTCGACGGGTTCGGCCGAACTTCACAAAAAAGTTCGGGTTCGAGATCCGAACTTAACCCGAACTTCACCCCGAACCCCATTGAAGTCAATGGGGACCCGAACTTTTGGGCACTAAAATTGCTGTAAAAAAGTCCTGGAAAGGGCTAGAGAGCTGCAAAGGGCAGCACGATGTGGGTAAGTTCCCTGCAAACAAATGTGGATAGGGAAATTACTTAAAATAAATAAAAATTGAAAATCAAAATCTTGATCTAGGAGGAGGAAATGGATGTGGAGTAGGAGGTTGAGGAGGCCTCAGGTGGGAATGCCATCATCACCGCGTCTACCAGCGTGCGTTTGTAGTCATGCATCTTTCGATCATTGACATACGTTTTTACCAAATTTAGTTCCCTATCAACAATGCACAGCAGGGGTGTTTCACCGGCAAAACAGGGTTCATATCAACCACCAATAGAACAGACGATTTTTAAAAATGTAGGCCCCTGGCACCCAGGCAGGAGGGGTTTATTCACGGCAAAACAGGGTTCATGTCACCCACCAATGGAACAGGCGATTTTTAGAAATGTAGGCCCCTGGCACCCAGGCAGAAGAGGGGTTTATTCACGGCAAAACGGGGTTCATGTCACCCACCAATGGAACAGGCAATTTTTAGAAATGTAGGTCCCTCTCACCTATGCAGAACAGGGGTTAATTCACGACAAAACAGGGTTCATGTCACCCACCAATGGAACCGACGATTTTTTAAAATGTAGGCCCCTGGCACCCAGGCAGGGGACGGGTTTATTGAAGGCTTTATTCAAGGCAAAAATGGAAATATTGCACCCAACAATTTAAAAGAAGATTTTTCAAATTTTCGGTCCCTGTCACCTATGCAGAGCAGGGGTTTGTACCCGGCAAAAATGGTAATTTTGCACCCAACAATTTAAAAGAAGATTTTTCAAATTTTCAGTTCCTGTCACCTATGCAGAGCAAGGGTTACTTGACAGCAAAAAATTGGAATGTGTTAACCCCTGAACTCCCAGACGGATTAACTATATTATTGTCCCCGTCACATATGCAGGGCAGGCCGCAAAGGTAATTCCTGGCCTTAAAAAATATGATTTTTTCACCACCCTTGAATAACATGGATTTAAGTAGTATATTTTGTCATCGTTCTCAACATCATCTTCCACCTAGTCTTCACCCCTGCCCTCTTTGTCGGTCCGCACACCGCAGAAAGCCGCAGCATTTTGCACCTGTGTTTCATCATCATCAGAGATGTTTTTCCCATGTCCTCATCCTCAAACCTAAGTGGTTGGGCATCCGTGCACTCAATCTCTTCCACTTCTGGTGCAGGGCTATGGTTATGGCCCTGGGAAACCCTGCCAGAAGAGTCATCAAAAAGCATAAGAGACTGCTGCATGACTTAGGGCTCAGATTGCTTGGCTGATTTGCAAGGGGGTGAGGTGAAAGACTGGTGGGCATGGGCTGCAGGTGCGAACTCTGAGCTTTCTGCAGGGGATAAGGTGGGAGACAACGTGAAGGAACTGGAGGCACTGTCAGTCACCCAATCTACCAGCGTCTGTACTTGTTCTGGCCTCACCATTCGTAGAGCGGCATTCAGGCTTACCAAATAACGTTGCAGGTTCTGTCGCCTACTTACACCTGAGGAAGGTGTTACACTTGGACCTGTAGTTGGCGCTAAACGACCACGTCCTCTCCCAGCAACAGGAACTCCACCAACACCACCATGACGATGCCCACGTCCCTTATTTGATGTTCTCCTGATTATTTGCGTTCACCCACCAAACTAACAGATGGTTTATCTCCGATGTTAATTTAACTGACAATAGTCAACAATTAAGTTCACTAACAGTAAGGCAGTGCCCGTGTCATAAACAGAATACATTTCTTTAGGTCACACAACAGTGTAACGGAGCAATTCAATACAATTACTTCACTATCACCAAAACATTTTTTCAAACCAACAATGTAAAAGCAGAAGTTAACGGTTTAATTTGACTGTCAGAAATGCAGTGTACACCGCTAATGTGCTATCTACCTCAAAACCTGTGTGTTTGCAACCAAGTATGTAAATGCAGAGTGCAAAAGGTTACTTAAAATGACTGAAATACAGGGTAGGCCTCAGATATGCTATGTAGCAAAAAAACTGTGTTTATTGCAACAAACTACAGAAATGCAGTATGTCACAGCTAAATTTTAAAATAGGTTTTTGTGCGTTGTATGCAAAACTGCTCTGTGGAACAACAATACAGATTTATTTCCCCCAAATACACAAATGCTGTATGTCACTGCTAAATTTGAAAATACGTTTTTGTGCGTTGTATGCAAAACTGTTTTGTGGAACCACCTCAATACGGGTTTATTTCCCCCAAATACAGGAATGCAGTATGTCACTGCAAAATTTTAAAATACGTTTTTCTGCGTTGTATGCAAAACTGCTCTGTGGAACAACAATACGGGTTTGTTTCCCCCAAATACACAAATGCAGTATGTCGCCCCTAAATTTAAAAACAGGGCTGAATACAAAACTGTAGCATAGCACCCTCAATAATTGCTGTAGCTTGAAGATTTACACCACCAAGTTCAATAGATTTCTTCCCTAATCTGTCCCTCAAAGAAGCGGCAGCATCCTAGCCCTACACTGAGAAGAGCAGATTGACGTGCGGCGCTACGTGACTCCTTCTTAAATTAAGCCTGAGTCACATGCTGCACTTATATAATCACAGCCATGCCATTAGTAGTCATGGCTGTGATGGCTTCTTAGGGCAAAGTAGTGAAACGCTTGTTGATTGGCTGCCCTGCTGCCTTTCAAAAAGCGGGAAGAAATCGACGAACAACGAACCCGAACCCGAACTTTTACAGAAATGTTTGGGTTCGAGTCCGGGTGCGAAAAATGTAATGTTCGCTCAACCCTAATCACTACTCATTTACTAAGCTTGGTCAAATGTAAAGTATTACTTTAATTGTTAAACTTTCCTCATTGGATGGCTCCCTGTAGTACAGGTATATTGAATCTTTGAATGCAGAATAAATTAATATTATCATTCTGCCTATAAGTATTGTGGTTGTTGCTGTAAAAATAAACCAGATGCCAGCTAATTCTTGTCACCCTGTAGAATAAGCACTTTTAACTGAACCTACCAGGTTAAATTAGCCTTCTACAGAAAGGTATACAATAAACATCCAGCTGTTCATTTTTAGAGGGACCTTGGCAATTTTTATGACGTTGTTTATTGTTCCTTTAAAAGACCATGTGCCAATTTATTTTAGTTGCTAGTTAAACATAAAACATTTGTGCTCTGGTGTCCTGAAACTGCACTACACCTGCACTACTACTGATAAAATACATGACTGTAAAGACAGAATTTTCAGTAAAACTTTAGTTAGTAATAACTTAATTTGTAAAACTAGGATAAATAAAAATGTACTGTATCTAAATAGACACCGTCCATAAGACAAGGGGACAAATGTTGTTCTTGCCTTATTACTGTGTAGAGGGGTTATGATCCTGCCTCCCTCTTGTGCTGCTGCTCCACTTTCTGAGCATTCGGCATCTTTTCATGGTAACGTTATCCTCAGTGTTCAGGAGTGGACAGTTAGGCCCCTTTCACACGGGCGTGTTTTTCGCGCTGGTGCAATGCGTGCACTGAATCCGGACCCATTCACTTCAATGGGGCTGTGTACATGAGTGGTGATTTTCACGCATCACTTGTGTGTTGTGTGAAAATTGCAGCAAGCTCTAAATTGTGCGTTTTTCACGCAACGCAGGCCCCATGGAAGTAAATGGGGCTGCGTGAAAATCGCAAGCATCCGCAAGCAAGTGCGGATGCAGTGCGATTTTTCACGCATGGTTGCTAGAAGACGATCCAGATGGGGATCCAATCTTTATTATTTTTCCTTATAACATTGTTATAAGGGAAAATAATAGCATTCTTAATACAGAATGCTAAGTAAAATAGTGATGGAGGGGTTAAAAAGAAATGTAATGAACTCACGTCATCCACTTGATCGCGCAGCCTGATTCGTCTTCTTTCTTCTTCTTTGAGGACCTGGAAGGAAAGGGACCTTTGGTGACGTCATCACTCTCACACGTGGTGAGCGCAGTGACGTCAGCGCAGGTCCTGCTGATTGAAGATCTTCTATCTTCATTCAGCAGGACCTACGTTGATTTCACCGAGCTCACCACGTGGTGAGTGTGATTATGTCATCAAAGGTTCTTTGGCAGGTCCTAAAAGAAGAAGAAAAAAGACAATGCCAGCTGCGCGATCAAGTGGATGAGGTGAGTTATTTTTTTTTTTTAACCCCTCAATCCACATTTTAGTAAGCATTCTCTAATAAGAATGCTATTATTTTCATTTATAACCATGTTATAATGGAAAATAATACAGTTAATTGACTTTAATCAATTTACTAACATCATCTCATTAGCAACCATGCATGAAAATTGCATTGCATCCGCTCTTGCTTGCAGATTCTATGCCATTTTCAGGCAACCCCATTCATTTCACACAGTCAAAGCTTGGTCAGTGATTTCTATCAGTGGTTTTGATCCAAAACCAGGAGTGAGGCCCACATAAAGATAAGGTATAATACAAATTTGTGCCTGTTCTGTGTTGTTAACCCACACCTAGTTTTGTCTCACAGTCAATGATATGATGAAAATCACTGATCAAACACTGACTGTATATATTATTATACTTATTTTGGGCTAAAAATCATTTTTTTAATTGATCTTTATTAACAATATGGAATCCTTTTTTCTGTACAGAGCTGACATGCTCTACTAGCTGCCTTTGTATTTTTTGTCTTTTCCGTCATCTGAGTTCTGACCTTATAAACACTCATTACAACTTAATCCTTATCTTACTGATAAGAATGTGGCTTAAATTAGTGTTTATGACCTCTTAGTAGTTTAGAGAAGAGGGTTATTAGATGACCCCCACAAAGTGAAAGTGAAAGTACCAGTTACACTGTTAGAAAAAAAATAATGTTTTGTGACTGAACAGCTCAATATTTTTTTATCAAAGGCCAATTGAAAATATGATTTTTAACCAAAAATAAGTTAAATGCAACCATGAAAAAAATTGACTCCAAAGGTGTACAAAGCCTTTAAATCCATGAAAATGTGGTCAGTGAAATGTGGAATGTCTGTGATGGATCCGCATTGGCTCTGTGTGTCCATTTTTTGCTGTCTGTGTGTCATCAGTGTTTCACTGACTCTGTACCAATGAAAACGTAAACTCATCCTGCAAAAAAAAGCCCTCAAATAAGACAAGCAGCAGCAAAATAAAAAAATATGGCTTTCAGAAAATGGCGACCATTTTTTTTTCAAAAATGCTTTTAGTGTGTAAACAAAAATAGACATAAAAGGGTATTGCAGCGTCCGTAATGACATGCTGTATAAAAATATCACATTATCTACTCTATTAGGTGAACAATGTAAAAAAAATAAAAACAAAAAGCCATCAAAATTAAGCATCAGCTCACCCCACAAACTAAATCCCCCACATAAAACCATCGCTAGAAAATTAAAAAAAAATATGGCTTTCAGAAAATGGGAACACAAAAACATGATTTTTTTTTCCAAAATGCTTTTATTTTGTAGAACTGAAATAAAAGACATATTAGGTATTGTTGCGTCCATCTGATCTATAAAAACATTACATTATCTCTCCTGTCAGGTGAATGGCATAAAAAATAAATAAATAAAAACGGTGCCAGAACAACAATTTTTTGTTCACCTCAGTTCACAGAAAGCATACTACAACCAGGCATGAGAAAGGCCTGCTATCCCACTTTTTAAGACCTGGCGTGAGCAGAGAAAAAGTCGCAGATTGGTGTATTTCTGGTTAGTAAATGACCCCCCCATGGTGAATGTTAATAACTATTTTAGGAGGTACGTATCACTATTTGTCTTAAAAGCAGAGAAGTCAAATAAAAAAAAATAGCGATTTCTTTCAAGTTTTGGGTACATTTTAGATTTTTTAAATAAATAAAAGGAAAACATATTGACCCAAATTTACCGGTAACATGAAGTATAAAGCGTCATGAGAAAAGAATCAATTCCAAAGTTATTGCCACATACAGTGGCACATGTCAGTATTTGCTAAATTTGGTCTGGTCAAGAAGGTAAATAATGGCAGTGTCAGGAAGGATTTGAATGCAGAATAAAGTAAATTGCTGTTGAATGTGGCATCTTCCTATAAACAGAAGCTCAGGCCAGGTCATGTTTAGGGTCTGTCATCATGGAAACTGGTGGTTCTGTTTAGGAGCTGTATGTACAAAGTTGGGGGTTTTATGTATATGTTATATATGCACTGTGTATCCTATAATATTTTGTTTTGATACATATTAGGTACATAGAACTATTAGGTGGTTGTCCCTCTTGAAATATTCACCCTGTAATCTGGGAATGTGGAATGAATATAGTTTAAATCCCGGACATTTATCCATAAAGACTTTCAGTTTTCATTAAAAAGGTGATTCCATTTAGCTTGCATATTTGAACAGTTACGTTCTTAGTCATTGTATAAATTAGATTATATGCTCACACCTGTTTAGAAATCAATTGCAACCAATTATTACTTGCCACTTCATCAGTTACATAACTTTTGGACCATCTATTAGTTACCAATTAAACCTGAAATGGATTTTATATAGGAACAGTATTTAGTGAATAAAGATTAGGTCATTTCTATAAAATAATTTCTTTGGATACATAGTATTTAGTTAAAATCCAATTTGTTTCTCTCATTTCCTATTATTTCCTTTTCCAATGTCCCCACCTTACCTTATAATGAACTACTTTAAAAGCCGAAAAATGTTATCCGTTGTGAGCTTGGGTTGTCCAAAAATTCTGTAACTGATGAAGTGGCAAGAGGGGGAGGTATAAAGAGAATAATAGTGAGCTATGTATATGTAGGTCAGTGAATGAGCATATATAAAAAGAGATTGAAAGCATGAGTGCATCCCTGAAAAAAGAAAGAGTCTCTTTCTGAAACGTGTTGGATCATGGTTTTTGGTTCTGGAATGTATCTGTAACTGAAGAAGTGACATCATTGATTGCTTATTTTAAGCGAGGATACGAGTACAAGGAGCAGTGCTACCGACTGGGCATGCTCTGAGGAGACCTTGCTTTATCACATATAAGACTGGATCTACATGGTGGACTATAATGGACAAACATCCATCACTTTGTATACAAACCCAAACCAGTAGCTGAACAAGAAGAAACATAGCGGGACTCATGACTGCAGGTAGGGAGAAAATATACCCAGTTTATTGCATGTGCATGGGCACGTGGTAATAAAGCTGAATGTTTTTATGGACAAAATGTCTGGGATTTAAACTATATTTATTACCTACTATTGTACTTCCTTGAACTGGTTGGTAAGCATCCCAGCACTCAAATGGCTGAGCTTTGCATAGTATATAGCACAAGAGGAACGTAAGTGAGCTCTATGTGACTACAAGTGCCTACATAACATTGGCCATTCTTTTTAAGGGCAAAAAAAATGTAAAATTCTCCATAGAAAAGGTTAAACCCTTCAGCATCACTGACATGATCCACACTGGTTCTGCAGCCATTATTATATATATCATGCAGCCAATCACTGGCCTTAGTGGTAATGCTTGCATGTATTTTATGTAATCATTTAAGTCAGAGATTGGGTATAGTGGCCACTTGCAAGACTGGCAGGGACTAGTGAGGGCCACTGTAGTGGTGAGGGAATTAACATTCATTTTCTACCATTTTCTGTTCTTACATCCCAACCAACCACATTAAAGGGGTTGTCTGGGTTCATATCTGTGATGTAGCGACGTAGCGGGCTCTCCATGGGTAAGCTATATGGAGGCTTGTTTTTACAGGTTAGGGCCGCGTTAAAGACCCCCCATCAGAGCCGATGTCGTCACAAGGATTACTGCTAGGTGGAAGCCTCCGCCTAGCTTACCCATGGAGAGCCCGGTACGTCACCGGATCTCAAGAAAATTCCCTTTCTCTGGTGGTCCACTTATTCATGCTGATGAGTGCAGATCGGGTTGTGTGCAGGTTCAGATCTGAACCCGGACAACCCCTTTAACTGTTTGAATAATGTTTTTCATTTTCTGAGTTATTTACACAAATGCTAAGAATAATTCTTGTCAACATGCAGGAAAGGCAATAAAAGTGAATCTACTGAGAAAACGTTCTCAGCCGTCTAGCCTTGTTTAGTCATGATTATTTTAGCTCAGTTTCTGCATACCAGTTTTTACAATGGAATGTCTGTCTTGAATGCCAAGATTGACAACCAATTCCTCCAACTAGCTTGTGTGGTCTTCTTGACTTGGTTTGTAGGTTTTCCATGTAATCTATACATATTAGAAAATGCACATTTGAAATTGCAATGACTGTAAAATCTAGTGACTGCAATCCCTAAACTCATTTGTAGAAAAACATGACATCTGAGCTGTGTACGGTATGTGCCTCAAGGTGCTCAATAAAACATCCTTCTTAACATTATATTATTCTCCCGAAATGTAAGTAGGGGAAGAATCTAATTATTTCTACCCTCATTAATTAAATACTTGAACTATGCTTCCCAGCATTCCTATTTTATCCCTTTTTAAAGTCTGCTTAGTAATCTTATAGCTTATAATTTAAAGGGAACCTGTCATCAGTGATAGAAATGCGATATCAGCGGTGTGTCACTTATGAGTTAAAAGTAAGTGGTTGCTGAGAACCAGCATTATATTCATTGCAGCCCAGGCCTTGAAAAGAGTCAAATCTACTTGAGAACTTTATGATAGGGCCATCCTCATGTCAAAAGTGTTGGACTGCCTAATATTCCCTGCACGTAAGTCCGGGAATGATTATTGCTTCACATTTTCTTTTGTTCCCTTTTTCTTAACGATGATACTCTGAATGTAGCTACATTATCTTTCAATCCTATGATCAGGGCCATCGTCACAGTATGAAGATGGTTTCAAACTTCCGTATGAGCAATCCCCTTCCCCTCCCCATTGTTTCAACTGTGAGATGTAATTAACAGGGCCCCATGCACCCTTTGTGAAAGTCTACCTACATCTCTCCGCAATCCCACAATTTCTATTTTCCAACGTTTTAACAAGGATGGCTATGTCCTTAGTGCAAACAACCTAGCTCCACACCTGCAGCAATGCAGGTTTCAACTCATATTGTTTCTTTTTTATGGTCCTATCTAACCCGACACATACATAAGGAGGACCTTATCCATCCTCTTACCTGGTTTGAAGGCTTAATACCTAACCCATTGCTTTCCTCTAAGCTCAGTTCACTATTATAAAAAAGGTTCAGCTCCCCAGTTCCTTTTCCGAAGCCAGCTTTTGTAGGTCTGTGTGACCAGGATTTGAATGTTTTATGGTCACACAGACTTAAGGGGAACCTGTCATCAACTTTATGCTGACATCACCGAGGGCAGCATAAATTAGTGACAGAAATGCTGATTTCAGTGGTGTGTTACTCATGAGCTAAAAGTAAGTGGTTGCTGAGAACCATCATTATAATCATTGCAGCCCAGGCCTTGAAAAGAGTCACATCTACCTGAGAAGAGTCATGGTTATACATAATCTCCTGCACTCTCACCCATCTGCTGATGATTGGCAGTTCTCTCCTAGATAGAAAGGGAGAAAACTAGGTAGAAGACTGTCAGTAATCAGCAGGTGGGCAGGGAAAGCTGGAATTAATGAATAACGATGACTCTTCTCAGGTTGCTGTGACTCTTTTCCAGGTCCAGTCTGCAATGATTGTGATGTTGGTTCTCAGCACCCACTTACTTTTAACTTTTAATTGACAGACCGCTGAAATCAACTCACCTGTCCGTTAGTATGGGCAGCACAAAGTTGATGACAGGTTCCCTTTAAATGAAAACTCTGCTGTGTCTCAGACATGCCTGATGTACAATAGGGATGCATCACCGATAGCCAGTCAATTGCTTTGTGCACATACAGTAATATCTATCAGAGTTTATGGCTGATGATGGTATCTGCTACTATCTATACTTTTGTAGGGTAACACTTACAGTATGTATACATTTTATTTCTAATGATGATAATTTAGTCATCCATGTTTTGTACTTTGCATGCTAAATCTAGGCCAGGTTCTGTTAAATAAAATGTTCTGCTATGAATATGGGTTATGGACACATAACCAAAGTCTGCCAAACCTTCTTATTTTAATACGATCAATTGAATCCCCAGTGGTGGCCGCAAGTTGTAGCAACATCTCCTGTTAGTGTAACGTCCACGTGGCTCTCCTCCACATATGTATTGCCGCGGTTTGTATTTAAAGCAAGTGCCTGTGTGTAGATATAGATCTTTTCACTTAAACTGGTATGGGTGATCTTTGTGTGGCTGAAGGAGTATAGTTGGTGGTTTCAATATCCAAACTGTAAAATCTAGCAGATGCATTTCAGAGTATAGCTTACTTCTTCTTCATTGGCTATCAAATACTCTAATCACTGCCTTCCATTGTTTTATACTGTTTGACTGTACCCCCTTTACAATGACCTCCACAGTGTCCGCCCCTTTAACAGTGACTTCCACAGCGCTCAGCTCCTTTAATGCAAGGGCTACACGACGACATGTGTCATGCGACATTTTGTCGCAACTATTTTTACAATGATAGGCTATGGTGTCGCACTGCGACATGTGGCCTGCTGCGACTGCGACACGATAGTCGCAAAAAATCCATCTAAGATGAATTTTTCTGTGACTGTCGTTTCGCAGTTGCAACATGTCGCATGTCGCAGTGCAACACCATAGACTATCATTATAAAAATTGTTGTGCGACATCAATGTCGCACGGCACATGTAGCAGTGTAGTGTGCTCTATGTGTTGTGCGACTTATTGTCGCGCGACACATGTCGTCTTGTAGCCCTAGCCTAAAGCTGACCTACAACAGTGAAGAAAAATGTCTGGGTTGTTATGGAAACCTAGAGTAAAACTGCGAGGTTCTTTTAGAGAGCTGAGACCCAGTCTAAAACCTTCCCGGACACCTGATGTACCTGTGTTCCAAATTTGGTGAAGATCGATCCAGTCGTTTGGTCGCGCATAAAGAACAGTCAGACAGATGTCGGGACAGACAGAAACTCATTGTGTACCGGCATGTTACCTCCACAGTATTCTTTCGCAGATAGTAAGTGATATGTGTACCAAGTTTAGTAGAAATTGATCGATGAGTTTTTGAGTTACAGAGCAATATGTGTGTAGCAAAAACAGTTGGAGTATACAAACTCCATGCAGCTGCTGTGTAGGGGTGTATGACCCCCACAAGATTTGTTTCCAGGTAGCAAGGGATGTGTATACCAAGTTTTGTTGAAATCGATAGTTGCGTTTTTGAGTGATCCACATTACAAAACTGGAGTGAGTGGTGTAAAAATGCAAACACTTCCTTAGCATAACATTCATTTTGTATAGTGCGAATTATTGTGTTTTTGGCCTTTTCTAAATTAGCAGAGATAAAGGCGTGTTTGCAGTGATGCCAACCTTTGCAGTGCTTCTGGCTTACAGGTAATGTCAATTTGTAAGACTGAGCTATATAAACTAGACAGGCTATAGCACGAACGAGCGACATCCAGGTGGAGAACCTATCGAAACGATGAGTTTTTATACAGGTTTTGAAAAAAATAATCATAAAATGCTCATTTAATATCTAATCAACTGAAAAAAAAAACATATGCCGTTAGCATTTCATTAACATTTATGTAATTGTTTATTTGTGATCATGTAAGAGCTTATACAGGTATACTTTTTTTTTAAATGGTGGCTTGTGCATACATTTTACACATGCTTGTACAATATTCAATTATTTTATTTTAGGTTGTCCTGGAGCAAAAAAGAATGAATTCCTTACAAGTGTATTGGATGCATTAACTACAGATATGGTACATGCGGTTTCTGACTTAACATCCTCTTCCAGCAGGTAAGCTAGTGAACTAGATTTGTTAAAATAAAAATTTACAGCATTCATTTTTATGAATAAAAAATTCTGGAATATTATAGCAAAACTTGCCAGACTTACAGAACATTCTCTTTAATAAAAAAAATAAGTACCGGTATATATTATGGTTGGACGGGTGGGCATTGCAAACATTACTACAGTTTGGTATTTGCTGGAAAAGAGTGAAATAAATTACAAACTTTTCTTGCTTTTCTCAACACTAAGTGACTAAAAATATGGGAGTTTTATCCATGTGGACGAAAACATTCTCATTTAAAACATTGATTTATTAAATAAATATTTTAACAATGCAGACACTGTCATAAGTCATGCTCTAGTGCAAAAGTAAACCTGTAGCACCTCACTAAGACACACAGATAAACAAGGCTAAAGCATTTGGCTTGGGATGTCTATCTTAAAAGTAATCCTGACAGGATGGAAAAATACAGACTCAGTGCCAGAAGAATTTTTTTCCTGCAAGACACTGAATCATTCTGTTGAGCCTCTTAAGAGTGAGCGCCTGTGTGTCAAGGTAAAAAACATGTGGAGTCCAGCTGGCTTAATATTCAAAAATGGCAGCCAGTGGAAAGGTGAGGGAAAAATGTACTAAATATAAAGTTGTCAAGCTGGAAAAATGAAGTTATAGTAATGGCTTTACTTAACAGTCATGTCAAGAAGCTAAAAGAAAGCATTAAATTATGGATGCTTGCCTGATCTGTAGTAAGAACTGATGTCTTCCTGATGGATTAACTATGTTGTATACTAATGCAATAGTACACATCATGTAGTTGTGGCACTATGTGTCTGTCCATCACCACTGCTGTTCTTCATTACCTAGAGGTAATTAATGGGGTTTTCCAAGATTTATTTTTTACTCTTGACTAGAGTTAAGCGGACCCGAACTGTAACTGTACCCGAACATTTCCATAAAAGTTCGAGTTTGGGTTATTTGTCTGTGGCGATTTCTTTCTGCTTTTTGAAAGGCTGCAGGGCAGCCAATCCTCAAGCGTTTCACTACTTTGCCCTAAGAAGCCATCACAGCCATGCCTACTGTTGGCATGGCTGTGATTGGCTAAGTGCAGCATGTGAACCAGCCTCTATATAAGTTGGAGTCACGTAGCGCCGCACGTCACTCTGCTGCTCTTAGTGTTGGGACAAGTTGCCACTGCTGCTGTGAAGGAGTTATGTTGAACTTGGTGGTGTAAAATCTTCAAACTACATCAATTATTGAGGGTGCTATGCTGAAAAACCTGTTTTATAATTTTGCAGTGAAACACTGCATTTCTGTAGTTGGGGGAATAAACCCGTACTATCGTACCACAGAGCACGTTTGCATACAACGCTGAAAAAACTGTTTTAAAATTTTGCAGTGAAAAACTGCATTTCTGTAGTTGGGTGAATAAACCCATACTGTTGTGCCACAGAGCAATTTGGCATACAACGCTGAAAATGAGGTAGAGGAGGAGGAGGAACCAGGTTCACAGCAGGGTGGCACCCAGCGCAGCTCATGGCCATCACTGGAGCGTGGCTGGGGGGATACGGAGGACACAGACAATACACCACCTACAGAGGACAGCTTATCCTTACCTCTGGGCAGCCTGGCACACTTGAACAACTTCATGCTGCAGTGCCTGCCATCTGGTGCTGCAGCTGCTCTCTACCTTGTGTCTCCCACTGGATACCTTTGGAAAGATTAACCCCTTCACGAGCACAGACTCAGGGCTGAAGGCTTTACTGAGTAGTTGCAGGCAGTGAGGAGACAAATGCTGGGCACAGGAGCTAACAGATTAGAGGCGTTCTGCACAAGAACAGGTAGGGGGAAGATGCTGTGTGTATCAGCAGTGTCATTGTACAGCTGGGACTTGTAGTCATACACGTACAACATGCTGCTGAGTCTCCCAGCAGGCAGACATGTCACTCAGGGCAGGACTTCTATTCACTCCCTTAGCAGAGCAGAGGGAGGGGCAGAGATTGTTGTTATTGCGGGTAAACAAAGGGCCAGAAGAGAACCAGGGAAATGAGGAAATAGAATTTTTTTTTAACCTAAAACTTGCTTAGCTCAGTTATATATTGCTGCCAATCAGATTTACAGTGCTATATATTTTTTTCATAATTCGGACAACCCCTTTAACTTCTTTCTGACCGCCTCACGCAGGATTGCGTCCTGCGGGCGGTTGGTTCATTCCTCCTTGACGCGCAGGGGCGTCATCTCGCGAGACACGAGATGATGCGCTGCTGAGCCCGGTGGAACGCAAATGGAACGCGCCGCCGGGCTCAGGAGAAGTGAGTCACCAGCCTGCCAGCCAATGATCAGCGCTGGCAGGCTGGTGATTTTCAAAATCACCTATGGAAAAAGGTGATATAAGTTTTATTTACAAATATATGGGTTTTATAAGGGATCTGTGCCATGTGCTGGGTCCTTTTCATCGGTTGGACCCAGCACAGAGCACAGATCCCAAGTAAGTGCACAAATCACTACATATCAGGCCCTGATCACCCCCCCATCACCCTAATTAACCCCTCGATCACCTGTCAATACATAGTGAAAGGGAAAAAAGTGATCAGTGTCACTTTTGTGAACTGTCACTTTTTTTTTTTCACCAGTATTGAATGCTAGGTTTAGGTTAGTTTAGGTCCCTTTGGTAGGTAGTTAGCGTTAGCACCCAGCCCACCGCACCGCAGTCACTGATTCGCTGATTAGCGTAGCGCTAATCAGCGTTTGTACTTTTATAGTATCTGTAAGTGATCAGAACTGATCACGGTCAGATATATAATAGTACTAGTGTCACTTTAGTTCGCCCTCCACCCCAAACACAGTGTTTGCCCGATCAGACCAGATCGGTCGCCCACACCTGCGTTCACCCACGCCCGCCCCGCCGCAGTGACAAAAAAATTTTTTTTTTTGTATCACTGCACAATCACTTCACAAGCACTGCGGCGATAAAAAAAATCAGTTTTGATCTTTTTATCAATCGCAGCGGCTTCTGTACTTCGCTACACTCCCATTTGTAAGACAGGCTTGCTTTTTTTCTTGGGTAGTCTCAGGGAATACCCCCTAAATTTAGACGCCCAAATGTCAAACAAGGGGTATTCCTCTGAAGAGGCCTACAGGATTCTGACCCAGTCGGATGAGGAATGGGAACCCTCATCTGACGAATCTAGCGGGTCAGAATACGAACCTGTAGAGAGCAGTGGCAGTCTGACCCAAAGTTCGGACGAGGAAGTTGCTAGACCGCAGGTTGTGCAGGATCCGCTTCAAGGGCACCAGAGTGGGGCTGGCGCTGCCGGATTACGTGGTGAGGCATACACCAGCAGCGCAGCCCGTCCTGGACCTAGTACCAGCACTGCCGTACAACATGGTGAAGTGGCGAGCACCAGAAGGGCAGTAGAAGCTGGTACGGTGGCACATGCAGTAGTTTCCCCGTCGCAGCCACCGCAAAGACAGGCCCGTAGAGCCCCTAGAGTCCCTGAGGTGCTGGCAAATCCTGATTGGCAGCCCCCAACTTCAGCCGCACCAGTAGTTCCCCCTTTTACCGTCCAGTCAGGAGTTCGGGTGGAGACAGCTCAGATAGGATCAGCGCTGGGGTTTTTTGAGCTGTTCTTCACTGCGGAGCTCTATGACTTAGTCGTGGCAGAAACAAATCGGTATGCCACTCAATTTATAAACGCCAACCCGGGAAGCTTCTATGCCCAGCCTTTCCGGTGGAAACCAGTCCAAGTTTCCGAACTTAGAACTTTTCTGGGCCTTCTCCTCAACATGGGCATTACAAAA
Source organism: Bufotes viridis (assembly GCA_033119425.1). Classification (NCBI taxonomy): domain Eukaryota; kingdom Metazoa; phylum Chordata; class Amphibia; order Anura; family Bufonidae; genus Bufotes; species Bufotes viridis. The sequence goes on from CM065592.1 coordinate 315,831,422, forward strand.
AAACATGAATTGCTGTCATATTGGTCCACGAACCCAATTCATCACATGCCCATGTACTCTGCTGCCATGTCCAGGACACGTTTTGAGACCATCCTGCGTTTCCTGCACTTCCATGAACTTACTATGCCCCTCAGTGAATACCTTAGGGTGTCTACTTTCCGAAATGGGGTCATTTATGGGGTGTTTCTACTGTCTGGGCATTGTAGTACGTCAGGAAACAGGACAGGTGCTCAGAAAGTCAAAGTGCGGAAATTCACTTTTTTGCACCATAGTTTGTAAAAGCTATAACTTTTACCCAAACCAATAAATATACACTTATTGCATTTTTTTTTATCAAAGACATGTAGAACAATAAATTTTGAGAAAACTTTGTAGAGAAATGTAGTTTTATTTGACAAATTTTCAAACAGAAAGTGAAAAATGTCATTTTTTGGCAAAAATTTCGGTAATTTTTGATTAATAGCAAAAAAAAGTTAAAATGTCAGCAGCAATGAAATAGCACCAAATGAAAGCTCTATTAGTGAGAAGAAAAGGAGGTAAAATTCATTTGGGTGGTAAGTTGTATGGCCGAGCAATAAACGGTGAAAGTAGCGTAGTGCAGAATTGTAAAAAGTGGCCTGGTCATTAAGGGTGTTTAAGCTAGGGGGTCTGAAGTGGTTAATGTGGATTTAAAGCTCTCCCATTTATTCTCAGTATTATTATGTGACAGTAGCTGCTCCCAGTCTATGCCCTTAAATGCTGCCCTCAACCCAGAGAAATAAGCCTTTTTAAAATTCAGTGTTTTTGCTCTCCCTGACAGAGTTTGCTTCTTATAGTGTAGGAGGAATATAATTTGAGGAAATTGAGGAATTTTCTCCCCTTTGCGGTTAAGGCAGAACCATGACCCCAGTTAATGTCTGGGAAGTTAAAATCTCCTATTATGACCAATGTACCAGCCTGTGTAGCCCGCTCTATTTGGTTATACGGTTTAGCTTCTATCTCCCTTGTGATGTTAGGGGTTCTATAGATTACGCCAAGTATTATTTTTTTCAGTGTTTATATCCCTTTGAACTTCCACCCGTAAGGTTTCATCCTCACCATCTGCACTCACAAATTGCCTCTTTCACACTTGTCTTCAGATCACTCCTCACATACAGGCACATGCCTTTGCCTTTTCTATTGAGTCTGTCTTTCCTAAATAGTGCAAAACTCTCAATATTAACAACCCAGTCATGCGAAGAATCCAACCATGTCTCAGCCACACCAGCTACATCTATGTATTCTTCTAGTACCAAAGCCTCCTGCTCCCCCATTTTGATAGCTAGACTTCTGGCATTTGTAAAAATACATTTAAATTACTATTACCTGTAAAGTGAATATCCATGATTTTTATGTTACCTTGGTTGATGTTTGTATGTAACAGGTTCTTGTTACCAGCAGCTCTATTTTTTATCGTTGTACAGTTCTGCCCAGTCTTCTCCCTATTTTCCTCACTAACCCCAGCCCCCATTACATCCCCACTGTCCCCTTATATATCCCACTCTCTATCTACACTATTTACCCCCTTGGTATGACCCCCCACCCTCCCCCAGATCCTAGTTTAAAAGCTCCTCCAGCCATCTAACCATTTTTCCCCCAGAGCAGTTGCAACCTCCCCATTAAGATGCATCCCATACCTACTGAAGAGCCTGTAACCAAAAGAGAATTTGAGCCAGTTCTCCATGAACTCAAACCCTTCCTTCCTGCACCAGCTTCTGAACCACTTATTTAACTCCTTAAGCTCCCATTGTCTCTCTGGTTACGCTTGTGGCACTGGTAGTATTTCTGAAAACACTACCTTGGAGGTCCTGGACTTGAGCTTCTCTCCTAGTTCCCTAAAATCATTTTTAAGGACCTTCCAACTCCCCCTGACTTTGTCATTGGTACCAGTATGGACCATGACTGCAGGGTCTTCTCCAGCCCCACCCAGCAATCTGTCAATCTGATCCACAATATTCCGGACCCGAGCACTTGGAACACGGCACACTGCTCGGCATTCACGGTCTCGGTGACAGATGACCCTGTCTGTCCTTCTAATAATATAGTCCCCTACCACCAGCATCTGTCTGACCTTTGCTGCATTCCTTTTCCCATCCTTCCTGCAGCTGTTATTTTCCTGGTTGCTAGTAGAAATGCCCCGATGCAGTATTGCTGGCCCTGGGCTTTCATCGCTAATATCAGCCAAACAGGCATATTTACTAGGGTGTTCAAGCTCAGGATCAGCCTCCCTGGGACTTTTTCTTCAACCCTTTCTTCCTACAGTATACCACCTGCTGACCTGATAGTCCTGATCTTGCCCTCCTCCTCCCACCTCCATTTCACTGACCCCAGTAAGTGCCTGCACAGTGAGGTCTAAGCCTGTCCCCAGGTTTGCAATGCCCCTAAATATTTCAAACTGCCTAGTTAGATCCAAGATCTGGGCTTCCAAATATGCAACATGCTTGCATCTAGTGCAAATGTATTCACCCTCGAATGGCTCTTAAAGGGATTCATACATTTCACAGGACATACACTTGGCATTGTCCATGGAGCACATGTTTAAATTGGGATGTACATTAAAGACGGAAAACCATAAATATGTATTTATATTAAGACCCTATCTGCTGTATATGGAGGACTTTCTAGAATCAAGCCAACAACACACAAGGAACATCTTTCAACCCTTAGTTTCTTTCTCCTTGTCTTAAACTCTGGTTCTTTAGATTGTTGGGTGATCTGTACCCCTTTTGACTTTCACACTATCCCTGTACTGCATAGCTGACTGGGAAATATATTCTGTAAAATTGGCGGGGTTTGGATTGTGAGGTGATCTGTTCCCCTTTTTTTTTTTCAAACAACCCCTGCACTGCATACCTGACTGGGAAATATATTCTGTAAATTCGGCAGCATTTAGATTGTTGGGTGATCTGTACCCCTTTTTTCTTTCACACTACCCCTGCACTGCATACCTGACTGGGAAAGATATTCTGTAAATTTGGTGGCGTTTGGATTGTGGGGTGATCTGTACCCCTTTTTTCTTTGAGACTAGCCCTGCACTGCTTACCTGACAGGGAAATATATTCTGTAAATCTGGCGGCGTTTAGATTGTGGGGTGATCTGTACCCCTTTTTTCTTTCAAACTACCCCTGAACTGCATACCTGACTGGGAAATATGTTCTGTAAATTTGGCGGCGTTTAGATTGCGGGGTGAACTGTACCTCTTTTTACTTTCACACTAACCCTGCACTGCATACCTGACAGGGAAATATATTCTGTAAATCCGGCGGTGTTTAGATTGAGGGGTGATCTGTACCCCTTTTTTCTCTCACACTACCCCTGCACGTTATGCCTGACAGGGAAATATATTCTGTAAATTCGGCAGCATTTAGATTGTTGGGTGATCTGTACCCATTTTTTTTTTTCACACTACCCCTGCACTGCATACCTGACTGGAAAAGATATTCTGTAAATTTGGTGGCGTTTGGATTGTGGGGTGATCTGTACCCCTTTTTTCTTTGACACTACCCCTGCACTGCTTACCTGACAGGGAAATATATTCTGTAAATCTGGCGGCGTTTAGATTGTGGGGTGATCTGTACCCCTTTTTTCTTTCAAACTACCCCTGCACTGCATACCTGACTGGGAAATATATTCTGTATGCTGGTAGACGCGCTGCTGATGGCATTCCCACCTGATACCGGGGCCTCAGTTGAAGCACCAGGCAAAGGCAGTGGAGGAGAGAGAAGTCGCCAACGCAGCTGGGGCACCGCCAGCACCTCAGAAGGCAGGGTTAGCATGGCTGAAATGTGGAAAAGCTTTGTCAGCATGCCACAACAACCAGCACCACCAGCTGCAGCTGATATGGGACGTCTTCGCAGGAGGGCGCATTTCAGCAACATGGCGGAACAGTATGTGTGCACACGCCTACATGTACTGACAGATGGGTCTGCCCCATTCAGCTTCTGGGTCTCCAAATTGGGCACATGGCCTGAGCTTGCCCTTTACGCCTTGGACAGTGTATTGTCTGATTGTGTGTTTAGCACGGCAGGAGGCGTTATCACAGACAAGCACAGCTGCCTGTCCACAGCCAATGTGGACAAGCTCACGTTCATTAAAATGAACTAGGCATGGAACCCACAGGACTTGTCTGTACCTTGTGCAGAATAGACATGTATACCAGCCTCACCCAGCCTTTGTTATACTCCAGCGCACTTTCTCTTTCTTTTCTATATTTCCCAATGTTTTAGGGTCTACCTAAATAAAAAAAATAAAAAAAAAACTGTTGTTGGCGACTACCTCCTCCACCACCGCTTCCATCTACACTGCCACGTCCACTGCCTCCTCAACCTCCTACTCTAGATGGATCTCCTCCTCCTAGTCCAAGAGTATTATTTTAAATTTTTATGTATTTTATGTTATTTTAAATCATTTCCCTATCCACATTTGTTTGCAGGGCAATTGTCCAGCTCTTACCCACATTTTGCTTCCTTTTGCAGCCCTCTAGAACTTTCCATTACTTTTTTAGAGCCATTTTAGTGCCCCAAACTTCCCCATTGACTTCAAATTCGGGTTAAGTTCGGGTCCCGAATGTAGTAGAGATTGCGGGAGGTCCATGATTCAGTGAGGCGGAGAGCGGTCTTCTGGTCAGACATGTGGGCAACAGTTGTTTGCTTGGGGTAAGCTGCAGCAAGCTGTGTACAAAGCATATCCTGGTAAAAACAATTTTGCCAGGAAAACATTTCCCCATTTTGCTTTGATAGCGAGGGTCTAAAAGCATGGCTATCCAGTGGTCATTCCTTTGCTTAATGCTAATTGCACTCTTGTCAGCATGTAAGCAACCAAATATGCAGCTTGCAATGCTCACCAGTGTGCCCAAGGACCCAGATCTTTAAGACAACGCCCTGCACTGCGATGGTTATTCATGGCCAGTGTCATCGTCATCATCATCTTTGTTGCCCCTAGCTGTGGCAGGGAAATCTCCTCCTGCACCATCAACGCCTCCTCCTCCAGTTGTAGCTCATAATATTCCTCCACTTACCCATCTATGGGACTTCATCCATGTGGGTCCCCAACAGCTGCAGGACGACAAGCAAGATGTGGAAGCTTCCTACATCATTCCTTGTTGCATAAACATGAGCATTTGCTTTAATATAAGTATCAAGTGGATGACATGCTTGATGCCACTGCTGTCCCTACTCACAAATCTTCGAAGGGCCTTAGTATGGGATACGTGTCCTTAATAAGCTACCACTGACTAACCTGAAGCTAACACATACTGCTGGTCTCCTGCATGATGTAATCATTGACCTGTTTACTCTGCTTGTATGTTCCAGCATATGCAAGGTAGAATTACAGTGAGTTGGAATGTTGCAAATCAAGCAGTGCAAAGGCAGACAATTCTGTTGCTGAAAGACCAGGAGAGCCTTTTGAGCCACATAAGAAAGGATGAAATGCACAGACTCTCTCCTGGAGATGACCAGTGTCTTCTGCAAGCCACAATGGATTTTTTTTTAAAAAGGATTGAACCACTACATTTTTCAAGTGCACCTTGGTAGGGACCATGAGCTATTGCTCCCATGTGCAGCACAGCCATGATGTTCCTGCCATTGTGTCTAACCACACTGCCCAGTTGTGGTTGGCAAGGAGAAATCTAGTGGGAAATTTGCTGATTGATGCAGATTAGCAATTTATCTGCTGTGTGGCTTCTCTGACCTAGGCTCATCAATTAAGCAGCTTGGCAATGCATCAGTTTACACATATGAAAGGAGGGAGATAGAGTGGAAGCAATGCTCTGCCCTGTTTCTGTTGGGGACTGGAAGCGGCCCATTAAGACATGGAAGTAACAGGTGGATAAGTGCCTGTTGTGGGAACAAACACAGAGGTGTCAATAGGATCTGGGTTTGTTGTGGTGATGCAGCATCGCCATTGCCACATACAACATTGACCCAGTGAGCTGTGAAAGACATGTACTGTCTCTATAACAGCTTCTCTGCTTTTCAATGGTCACATGCACCTCATCATGCAGCAACCATTCCAAGTAGTGGCATACACACTTTCTATGCCACATGAGAGTTTTAGTGTAACTTGTAGGCAAGGCAATTTTGGCGAAGTCAAGTTCTAAGTTGAAGACAATTTCAATACTTTTTTTTAAGAAAAAAAAAATTGCGATTGGACAATACAATAACGACCGGTACTGTGGAGAAAAATTACCACTTGGAAGATAGCCACATAAAACCAGTTAACAGAAAGTACAAATTGTCCCGCTAAACCTCTAGTTTTTTCAAAACCTCATGTTTCTACACAGGTTTATTGCCAGCACAGCAAGCCAATAGCATACTGCTGCAAAAACAGCTGCTGTATTTTTTTTCAGTGCATTATATCCGTCCACGTTTTTAAATGTGGCATTATAGCAAAAGCTTTTTATAGCAATAACGCTATTTTTATGTGATATTAAATGCAGAGTTCAGAGACAATTTACCATCAACACTGCATTGTTATATCAGTGTTAGGTCTCATGCACACGGCCAGTGTGCAAATTGCGGTCCCCAATGCAGGGGCAACGTCCATGCAGCGGCTGGGACGGATCAAGACCCATTAAACTTGAATGGGTCTGTGATCCGTGTACACCACAAAAAATAGAACATGTTAATTTTTTTGCGGTGCGGAGGCATGGACATAAACACCACGGAAGTACTCCGTAGTACTTCCATTGGGTTCCGTGCCTCCGTTCCGCACCGCAGCTCTGGATTGTGGACCCATTCAAGTGATTGGATCCCCATTTGTGATGCAGGGAGCACATGTCCGGTGACTGCATATTGCGGACCTGCTGTTTACAGGCCGCAATACGGCCACAGCCAGGCAACGGCCGTGTGCATGAGCCTTAGACAGACCATGTGTTTTACGGTACAAAATTTTTATTGTTGAACCAGTAATATTAAATGCAAATTACACAGTTTGAAGAAAGTTCACCACCAACGCTGCATTATATATGTTATATTGGTGGTAGGCAGACATAGTAACATAGTTTTTAAGGCAGAAAAAAATATATGCTTCCATTCAGTTCAACCTGTTGTCTGAGGAAGGCAAAAAAAAAAACCTTATAAGGTCAAAGCCAATTTTTTTCATTTTAGGGGAATAAAATTTCTTCCCGACTGCAATCAGGCAATTAGAATAACTCCCTGGATCAAGGACCCTTCTCCAGAAATCTATGACCTGTAATATTATTACACTCCAGAAATGCATCCATGCCCTCTTGAACTCTTTTAATGAGTTCAGCATCACCACTTCCTCTGGCAGAGAGTTACATAGTCTTAATGTAATGGTAGATGAAGAGATTTGCGGCACTCACCACTGTCTTGAAAAAACTTCAATGCTTTATTTTACGCATATATGAAAAAGTTTGCAGGCTGGGGAGCGGAATAGCCCTTCAGTGTTGATCGGCGGTGACGGCCGTTTCGCGCATAATCTGCGCTTCCTCGGACCGCTATGACACACACATACACAGCCGTGCTATATATGGGCGTCCACCTGGTCAGCACTCAGGTGACAGGGAGGTGCTGCCACAGGTGCGCAACATGTGCAGTTAATATCAAGTAATGCAAACAGGACTATGTGTGAGCTTACACACAGCCCAACAAAGTATATGAGCAACAAAGTAACATTGTAACATAATGTCATAATCGCGGCAAAAAGTTACAAATACATGAAACAAGCATGAACAGGTATAGGAGCGCACAAATCAGCAGGGTATTCAAAAAAACACTACCATGTCATTTTTATCATTTAAACCATGCGGGCCCATGGCGCTGGTTCTGATGATCCACTGGGCCTCCCGTTAAAGCAAGAGGTGGTGGCAATCACCACCCCTAGGGATGGGTCCCATGACCTCAATGCCAGCAAAAGAGAGGCTCGATGGATCACCACCGTGGACCGCGCGGACATGGTCGATCAGGCAGGGGGAGCCCCGTCCCATGCTAATGGAGCTGAAGTGCTCCCGGACCCGTTCAAATAGGGGTCTAATAGTTTTACCAATGTAAAACCGATGACATGTGCATGTAATAACATACACTACAAAAGACGTACGGCAGGTGATGAAATATTTTACTTTATACGTCACCTCCCCAATATTTAGCATTTTACTCTGTGAGTTATGGGGACAAAATTAACAATTTCCACACTTGAAATTTCCCTGCGGTTTTCTACTCTGCAACCAATTAGTTCGTTTGGGTTGTCTCACCACATTATGGACCAATTTGTCTCTGAGAGTGTGACATTTCCTAAATGTTTATAATGTTTTTTTTGAGGCCAGATCCCCCAGAGCAGAATCGCCCTTTAGTAGGTCCCAATTGTTTAACAAGGCCTGTCTCACTATGCTAGCAGCGGGACTGAACTTAAATGCAAGAGTGAATCTATCAGTATCACTTTGTTTAATCCTGTCACTAAGGAGATTGTGACGTGTGTAGTGGCTGGCGCGATGTAGGGCTTCAATAGCGCCCCTCCATTGGTAACCCCTCTCCGCCCTTGATCCGTGCTATTAATTCTGCGTAGGCGGATAAATTGCCCGAACGGGACCGCATCCTTCACCGCAGATGGATGAAAGCTGGTCTGGTGGAGCAGCAAGTTAGTCGCAGTGGGTTTACGGAAGCCTGTGGTGCAAAGGGTACCATTTTCTGTGGTGATCCTCACATCTAGAAAATCCAAGGAATCACCACCGAAATTGAGATTAAATCTTATATTCATTTGGTTAGTACTATTTAAATGGTGTACAAACTACTGACAAACTTCCCCGCTGCCCGACCAGACCAGAAATACATCATCTACATAGCGTCAGTAGAAATTAATATGTTTCAGAAAGGGGTTCCCTAATGAGAAGACATATGGCTCCTTAAATACCGCCAGATACAGGTTCGCGAAAGTGCACGACACCGGTGTGCCCATCGCCAGATACCACCTAGTATCTGGCGGTACCTGAAGTTACATAGTCTCACTGCTCTTACCATAAAAATCCCCTTCTATGTCAGTGTAGAAACCTTAATTCCTGTAGACGTAGAGGATGTCCCGTTGTCACAGTCACTATCCTGGATATAAATAGATCATGGGAGAGATCTCTGATATATTCATACATAGTTATTAGATTTAGTTTTTAAACTAAATAACCTTAATTTTGATAATCTTTCTGTGTACTGTAGTCCACCCATTCCAGTTATTTTAGTTTCCCTTAGTTTCCCTCCTCTGACTCCTCTCTAGCTCTGCTATGTCTGTCTTCTTCTATGTGGTCTGACTAGTGATTTGTAAAGTGCCAGGAGTATGTTCTCAACACGGACATCTATGCCCCTTTAATGCAACCCATAATCTTATTGGCCTTGTCAGCAGCTGCCTGACCTGTGAGGTAAAAAAACCTGTGAGGTAAAAGCAAATTTTGCCCCCTCTTTAGTAACTATAACCTTTATTATTATTGCACTCCAGAAAAACATTCAGGCTCCTCTTGAACTCTTTAAGTGCACTCACCATCACCACCTCCTCAGGCAGAGAGTTCCATAGTCTCACTGCTCTTACCGTAAAGAATCATCTTCTAAGTTTATGTACAAACCTTCTTTCCTCCAGACGCAGAGGATGTCCCCTTGTCACAGTCCTGGGGATAAATAGATGATGGGAGAGATCTTTGTATTGACCCCTGATATATTTATATATAGTTATTAGATCTCCCCTGAGTCATCTTTTTTCTAAAGCGAATAACCCCAATTTTGATAATCTTTCAGGGTACTGTAGTCCACCCATTCCAGTTATTACTTTAGAGAACCCTCTCCAACTCTGCTATGTCTGCCTTGTTGACAGGAGCCCAGAACTGTACACAGTACTCCATGTGTGGTCTGACTAGTGATTTGTAAAGTGGCAGGTGTTCTCATCATGGGCATCTATGCCCCTTTTGATGCAACTCATTATCTTATTGGCCTTGGCAGCAGTTACCTGACACTGGTTTTTACAGCTTAGTTTGCTGTTCACTAAAATTCCTAGGTCTTTTTCTATGTCAGTGTTACCCAGTGTTTTACCATTTAGTATGTACTGGTGACTTGCATTATTCCTTCCCATGTGCATAACCTAATATTTGTCAGTGTTAAACCTCATCTGCCACTTCTCTGCCCAAGCCTCCAATCTATCAAGATCCATCTGTAGCAGTATACTGTCCTCTTCCATGTTAATTACTGTACACCGTTTAGTGTCATCTGAAAAAATTATATTTTACTGTGAAAGCCTTCTACAAGATCATAATAAATATATTGAAGAGAATAGGGGCCAATACTGACCCCTGTGGTACCTCACTTGTGACAGAAACCCAATCTGAGTGTGTAACATTAATAACCACCCTCTGTTTTCTATTACTGAGCCAGTTAATTACTCACATACAGACATTTTCCCCCAGTCCAAGCATTTTTATTTTATATACTAACCTTTTATGTGGTACAGTGTCAAATGCTTTGGTGTAGTCCAGATATACAACATCCATTGATTCGCTGCAGTCTAGAACTTACCTCCTCATAGAAAATGATTAAGTTAGTTTAACATGACCAATCCCTCATGAAGCCAGGTTGATATGGTGTTATTTGCTTATTTTCATTGAGGTACTCCGAGGTTTACAGTTTAACCACGACAGATGTTAAACTTTCCCGGCCTATAGTTTCCAGGCTCTGTTTTTGGACCCTTTTTGAATATTGGCACCACATTTGCTATGCGCCAATCCTGTGGAACATTCCCTGTCAGTATAGAGTCCTTAAATATCATAACTATGGGTCTGGCTATGATATTACTTAATTATCTTAGAATACAGGGGTGTGTGCCATCTGGTTCCGGCGATTTGTCTATTTTAATCTTTTTAAGACGTCGCTTTACTTCTTCCTGGGTCAGACAGGGCACTTTTAATTGGGAATTTACTTTTACATTCTGCATTTCATCTGACCATTTATATAATTGAACAACATTTTCAGGTTAGTTATACATTCTTTGGCAATTAATCTCTCAGTCTCTAGTTTTCCTGCTTTTATTTGTATTTGACATATTCTATTTTTTTCCTTATAATTTTTCAATGCTTCCTTGCTACCCTCCTGTTTTAGTGATTTAAATGCTTTTTTTTTGTCATTTATTGCTTTCTTTACATTTCTATTTATCCACATTGTTTTTTTCTTGTTCCCTAACCTTTCATTCCCATAAGGTATGTAACTCTCACAATTAGATTTTAGGATGGTTTTAAAAACATCCCCTTTTGTGGCTGTATTTTTATTTTTGAGGACTTTGTCCTAGCTAGTTCGCTAAATTTAGCTTTTTTAAAGTTTGATATTTTTGTTCCTCCCTGAAAAAAACGCTTTTTTGAATGACAATTGGAAGGTTATTACTTTATGGTCACTATTTCTGTCAGGTCTTTTGGGTTATACTAAGTCCAGTGTGGCCGTCCCTCAAGTCAGGTCCTGAACCAGTTGGGAAAGGTAATTGTATTTGGTTAGGTTATTGCCAAGAACCTGTTTTCTTTACGAGATGTACAGGTCTCAATTTCCCAGTCTTTATCAGGTCTCATCCAGCCATGTCTCACAAATTACTAATTCCAGTTCCCCAGTTTTATTATGTCAGCCTTCTGGCATTAGTATACATAAAGTTAAGATGGTTATGTATACTTTTTACCTTTCCTTACCTTTACAAATTTCCTTATGAACTGTTTTAGTCCCTCCTTTCTTTCCTCCCCCAGTTCCATTACCTTGCCTCAGGTCTCTGTCTGTACTATCATCCCCTCCTATAACATAATTACCCTTCCACTAGTCCCTAGTTTAAACACTCCCCTGCTCCCCCAAAATAGCTGCCCCTTCCCCATTGAGATGCAGCCCATCCCTACGACAGAGAAGTTGTCCCAGTTCTCCAGGAACCCAAACCCCTCCTTCCTACACCAGTTCTTGAGCCACTTGTTAACCTCCCTAATCTCTCTCTGCCTTTCTTGTGTGGCTTGTGGTAAAGGTAGTATTTCGGAAAACACTACCTTTGAGGTCCTAAGCTTGTGACTTAAATCCCTAAAATCATTTTTAAGGACGCTCCACCTACCTCTAACTTTGTCATTGGTTCCAATATAGGTCATAAATGCTGGATCTTCTCCACCCCCTCTCAGTAAACTGTGAACCTGATCAATGATGTGTCGAACTCGAGCGCCAAGAAGACAACATAACGTTCAACGATCCCGGTCTTTGTTACAGATCGCCCTATCTGTACCCCTAATAATTGAGTCTCCCACTACAAGCATCTGTCTGGCCTGGTCCCCTGTTTACTGGAGCTGACATTCCCCTGACTGGCAGAGGAAATGTCCGGCTGCAGCAGTGCTCTCTCTGAACTGTCATCCCCCTCATCTGCCAACCTTGCAAACTTGTTGTGTTGTGTCAGATCAGGGCTAGCCTCCCTGGCACTCTTCCCTCTATCCCGCTTTCTCACTGTTACTCAGCTAGCTACCTCACTTTCCTGACCCTTTATGCTACTCCACATCTATCCCATAGAGTGCCTGCTCAGTGAGCAGCAAATTCTGTTCCAAATTGCCAAAGCTTCTCAGTGTTGAAACTTGCCTGGTTAGATACACGATGTGCGATTCCAAACTGGCAATTTGCTCACATTTTAAACAAAGATATGCACCCTGAATGACTGTTCCAGGACTGGATACATTAGACAAGATGTGCACTAGACAGAGCTGTCAATAATGGAACACATATTAAATGGGGATTACGCAAGAAAAGTCACTATGTACTGGTGGCTTGTATTATTCTTTCCCATCTGCATACCCTACATTTGTCAGTGTTAAACCTCACTGCCACTTTACTGACCAAGCCTCCAAGCTACCCAGATCCAAATGTAGCACTCTTTCATGTTAATTACTTTACACTGTTTAGTGTAGGACATAGAGTAGGGCCCAATATTAACCCCTGAAGTACCCAACTAGTGATATTGACCCAATCTGAGTATCTACCGTTAAAAAGTACCCTCTTCTATCACTACACCAGTTACCCTGTAGATTGTAAGCCCTCACGGGCAGGGCCTTCTAGCCTTCTGTACCAGTCTGTAACTTGTGTCAATCATGCTTAAGGCATTTGCCTGTATTATGTATGTGCACCGCTTATGATATGTACAGCGCTATGGAATGAATGGCGCTCTAAAAATAAATAATAATAATAATAATAATAATAATAATACTTACCCACACACACACATACATACTAACCTTTTATGTGGCACAGTATCAAATGTTTTGGCGAAGTCAAGATATATGACATCCGTTGACACTTTCCGGTCAAGTCTAGAACATATCTCTTCATAGAAATTGATTAAATTAGTTTGACATTACACCACTATATACTGTCTCAGATATATTATTTTTGTGTTCTTCATTTATATTAGGGTTTCAGAACCGGATCCAAACCATACTTTGGAAGAAAGAGTTGTACACTGGTACTTCAAGCAACTTGATAAAAATTCAAATGGGGACATTGGAAAGAAGGAAATTAAGCCATTCAAGAGATTGTTACGAAAAAAATCAAAGCCAAAAAAATGTGTGAAAAAGTTTGTTGAATACTGTGATGTGAATAATGACAAGTCTTTATCTGTCCATGAATTAATGGGATGTCTGGGTGTTACAAAAGATGAAGGTAAGATAAAATTTTTTATATGTATGAAACATTAATATCCTATACATATGAGAGAAAGATTAAATGTTAATCAGTTCAGAGTCCGTATAGAACAACCCAGTGTGAACCCTGAAGTCATGCTTTAGAGGCAAAGACAAAGCTCAAAATATTATAACATTGATACTTTTTATTGGCTAAAAAAAAAGGTATATTTGCAAGCTATATTACAGAGGCTCCTTAACCCCTTCCCGACCAGCGCCGTAATAGTACAGTGCTGCGGAAAGGGACTTCCCGACCAGCGCCGTACAGGTACGACGCGCTGATCAGGCGGGTGCGGGAGCTGCGCCTGCCCGATCAGCAGCAGGGGCCTGGCAGTTGCTGACAGCTGAGCCCCTGCTGTATGCACTGGCATTGGTGAAAACACAGATGCCGGAACATTAGCCCTTGCTATGCCGCCGTCAGGCAAGCAGACCCCCAAAAGTTAAACTCCCACAGTGGTACAAAAAAAAGTAAAAAAATAAAAGTTAAAAAAAAGAGTGCATAATAAAAAAATAAAAGTTCCAAGTAAAAAAAAATTCAAGATTGTAAAAAAAAAAAAAGTAGACATATTAGGTATTGCCATGTTCGTACTGACTGGCTCTATAAAAATATCACATGATCTACCCCGTCAGGTGAAAGCCATAAAAAAAATGTGCAAAAACAGCCTTTTTTTGTCACCTTGTCTCACAAAGAGTATAATACCAAACAATAAAAAAATCAAAATGGTACCGATCAAATCATCATCTCCCAAAAAATGAGACCCTACATTAGACAACCACGCTAAAAATAAAAAAATATGACTCATATGAATATGGCAACACAAAAAAAAGATATTTTCATTTTCAAAAATGCTTTTGCTGTGTAAAACTAGACAAATTAAGTATCGCCGCATCCATAACAACTTGCTCTATTAAATTATCACATGATATGCCCCCTCAGGTGAATGCTGTAAAAAAATAAAAACTGTTCAAAAACAGGCATTTTTTGTCACCTTGCCTCACAAAAAGTGATCATAAAGTCATATGTCTCCCAAAATCGTACCAATCAAACCGTCATCTCATCCCACAAAAAATCCGACCCTACATAAGACAATCGCTCAAATAAGCAAATATTGCTCTCAGAAAATGGCAACATAAAAACCAAATTTTTTTTTAATGCTTTTACCATGTAAAAAAATATTAAAATAATAGAGACAATCTGCTCTATAAAAATATTACATGATATACTGTCAGGTGAACGCCGTAAAAATAAATAAATAAAATCTGTGCCAGAACAGACATTTTTTGTCACCTCACCTTACAAAATGCGTAATATCGAGTGATCAAAAAATCATATGTACCCCAAAATGGTACCAATGAAAACGTCACCTCATCCCAAAAAATTAACCCCCACAGAAGACAATCGCTCAAAAAATAAAAACCAATGGTTCCCGTAAATCAATCTATCAAAATCTGCGCTGCAAAAGCCATATGGCACTCCTTCCCTTGTGCTGCTATGTGCCTCTACAGCAGATTACCATCACATTTGGGATGTTGCCATATTCAGGAGAAAATGGGTAAAAAATTGTGAAGTGTTTCTTCTCCTGGTGAAAATGAAAAATGTGGGGCTAAAGCAACATTTTATTGGAAGAAATAAAACGTTTCATTTTCACAGCCAAGTGAAATGCTTATAGGGTCAAACTGCTCAGTTCACCCCTTAATTATTTCTTTGAGGGTGTACCTTCCAAAATGGGGTCACTTTTTGAGGATTTCTACTGTAGGGGTACATCAGTATCTCTTCAAATACAAAATGGTGCCCAAAAATCATTCTAGCAAAATCTGCCTCCAAAAACTATATGGCGCTACTTTCCTTCTGACCACTGCCATGTGCCCCTACAGCAGTTTACTACCACATATAGGGTATTTCTGTAAACTGCAGAATCAAAGTAATGCGTATTGAGGTTTATTTTGCTGTTAACCCTTGTTGTGTTGCAAGGAAAAATTGATTAACATGGAAAATATGCAAAAAAAATAATAATTACATTTTGAAATTTCAATTCCATTTTCCTTTAATTCTTGTGAAAAACCTGAAGGGTTAACAAAGTTTGTAACATCAGTTTTTAATAAAGGGTATAGTTTTTAAAATGGGGTAATTTATGGGTGGTTTCCATTCCGTAAGCCCCTCAAAATCACTTTATAAGTGAATTGGTGCTTAAAAAATGGTTTGGGAAATTTTCTTGAAAATTTGCAAAATTACTTCTAAAATTCTAAGCCTTCTAACATCCTAAAAAATTAAAATGGCATTTACAAAATTATGTCAACATAAAGTAGACATATGGGGAATGACGATTTTATGAGGCATTACTATCTGTCTTTAAAGTAGAGAAATTCAAATTTAGAAAATTGTAAATTTTGGATTTTTTTTAATAAATAAAAGGGAAATATATTGACTCAAATTTACCACTGTCATGAAGTACAATATGACAATTGAAAACAATCTCAGAATGGTTTGCATAAGTAAAAGCGTTCCAAAGTTTTACCACGTAAGGGTACTTTCACACTTGCGCTGTTGGATACCGGCAAGCAGTTCCGTCGCCGGAACTGCCTGCCAAATCCGGCAATCTGTATGCAAACGGATACCATTTGTAGACGGATCCGTCTCACAAATGCATAGCCATAATGAATCCGTCTCTCCGGTTGTCATCCGGAAAAACAGATCCGGTATTTATCTTTTTCACAGTTTTGCGCAGACCGCAAAGCCGGATCCGTTTTTTCAGAACACTTGGGGCCGGATCCAGTATGAATGCATTTCAATGAAAAATAATGCCGGACCCGGCATTCCGGCAAGTGTTCCGGAATTTCGGACTGAGAAAATACTGCATCTGCTGCGGTATTTTCTCCGTCCAAAAACCATACAGTAACTGAACTGAAGACATCCTGATGCATACTGAATGAATTGCTTTCCATTCAGAATGCATTAGGATAAAACTGATCAGTTTTTTCCGGTATTGAGCCCCTAGGATGGAACTCAATACCGGAAGTTTAACGCAAGTGTGAAAGTACACTTAAGTGACACATGTCAAATATGCAAGTAATGCCCTGGGCAGGAAGCTGAAAACTGGCCTGGGTTAGAAGGTTAATCACTCATGTATGCAAATAAATGAATTAATGAGCGTAAAGACCATATGCAAACCATATACACCAATAACAATATCATACAAACATTAATCTGCCTTAAATCCAAAGGGCAGAAACAGAGAGAATAAAAAACGTAGAGGGTTAGTCACAGGCCACTGTGTAACGGGTCTGGATTTCACACGCGGGGCACCAGAGGATGGACCGATGTATAATGTAGGTAAGTATTGTTCTAGATTCTGGATTATATTATAAAAAGTGATCCAGATGTTTTTTTAAACAAAAAAAATATATATGTAAAGTATAAATAAAATAAGAATGAAAAGTAAGAATGATTCGGCTGCCAAGGGTTTATACCCCTCAGAGGTAGAGCTCTGTTGGGTATTATGAGATACGGGAAAAAACGAAATCCGAGTGGATAAAAAGAACCCTTATTATGGCGCCAGTGTGAGTTAGTATATACCGTCTGGAATTAAAGATTACTAGAGGACTACTAGGGGTTTGTTATGTGTAACCAGATCTCATAGATATGATTGTCAGAGATACTTAACACACAACCAATGGTCCGCAGTGACGGAGAGGTAGATATGACGTTAGGGGACTGGCGGTTGAAAGTGATGACGATAGGTATATGAAATATTATATTAAAAAAGCATAAAATACAACTAAACTCACTTTACCCAGGAGGAGCCGGGTGGGGATAAACTCGAGACAAATTCCGCCCCCCCGTGCTTTCTCCTGCGTGCCTGGGTCGCTTGAAAGATTGAAAGATCCTAGGATTGACAGCAGTCCACCAGAAACTTCATAGAGCTCTGTTATAACAGTATCTCCCTCTTTAGAGCTCTTCTCCTTGGGTCCAGACTGTAAAAATTTCTTTAGAAGTGCAGGAGACATGATGTTCTCAGCCAGATATCAAGATCTCTCTTAGGACCAAACACTTTCAGAACACTATATAGTAGATTTTACTCCCAACCTTTTTCACATCCAGGATGCTCTTCACCTCAAACTCTTCTTCGGGGCTGACAGGAGATGGGGCAGTGACAGAGGATATGGAGTAGTGATTGGGCACAACAGGTTTGAGACGCTACACATGAAAGGAGTTAGGAACGCAAAAAGATTGTGCTAGTTGGTGATTGTAACAGATGGGGTTGATCCATCTCAACACTTTAGATGGACTCAAGGAAGAAGGAACAAATTTGTAGGAGGGTACCCCCAAGAGAATGTTCTTAGAGGATACCCAGAATTTGCTCTCAGGAAAGAAAAAAGGGAAGCATTGTATGTTTCTTGTCTGTGGATCTCTTCTCCTCAAGAGAAGAAGATTTAATCTCCTGCCAAACCTGAAGAAAACCCTTAAGGGTGGTATCAGCAATTGGTACATGGGAAGAGGAATCAATACACAATGGCTTTAGAAAATATAAAATGGAGACTTGGTGGTTGATTATTAACCGCTTCAACCCCCCTAGCTTAAACACCCTTAATGACCAGGCCACTTTTTACAATTCCGCACTACACTACTTTCACCGTTTATTGCTCCGTCATACAACTTACCACCCAAATGAATTTTACCTCCTTTTCTTCTCACTAATAGAGCTTTCATTTGGTGGTATTTCATTGTTGCTGACATTTTTACTTTTTTTGCCATTAATACAAATTTAACGACATTTTTGCAAAAAAAGTCATTTTTCACTTTCTGTTGTAAATTTTTTAAAAAACTACATTTCTATATAAATTTTTCTCTAAATTTATTGTTCTACATGTCTTTGATAAAAAAAAAGTCCAATAAGTGTATATTTATTGGTTTGGGTAAAAGTTATAGCGTTTACAAACTATGGTGCAAAAAGTGAATTTCGGCATTTTGAAGCAGCTCTGACTTTCTGAGCACCTGTCATGTTTCTTCAGGTGCTAGAATGTCAGGATAGTATAATACCCCCAAATGACACCATTTTAGAAAGAAGACACCCCAAAGTATTCGCGGAGGGGCATGGTGAGTTCATGTATCATTTCATTTTTTTTTCACAAGTTAGCGGAAAATAACACTTTCTGAGAAAAAAAAAAAAAGTTTCAATTTCTGCTAACTTCTGGCAAAAAAAAAAAAAAAACCTAGACGGACTCACTATGCCCCTCAGTGAATACCTTGGGGTGTCTACTTTCCGAAATGGGGTCATTTGTGGGGTGTGTTTACTGTTCTGGCATTTTGGGCGGGGCTAAATTGTGAGCCGCCATGTAAAACCTAAAGGTACTCGTTGGAATTTGGGCCCCTTTGCGCACCCAGGCTGCAAAAAAGTGTAACTTATGTGGTATCGCCGTACTCAGGAGAAGTAGGGCAATGTGTTTTGGGGTGTATTTTTACATATACCCATGTTGGGTGAGAGAAATATCTTCACAGGAAGTCTCGGCTCTCACGAGATGACGCGCCGATGCGTCGTCTCAGAGCTGCAGGACCGCCCGCAGGACGCATCCCTGCGTTAGGCGGTCCTGTAGCGGTTAAAGGGGTTGTCCCACAAAAAATATTCTACCGTTTTAAAACCAGCACCTGGATCTGAATACTTTTGTAATTACATGTACCGTAATTTCAAATTTAGTATAGTTATTCAATAAAATGTATCTGTATAGCGGCACCTGCTGTTTGTTTTTTTCTTATTTCTTTGTCCTGCTCACTGAGAAGTTCACACTTGCTCAGTTTCATGCTTGAACTGTCTCCTGAGTTGTGATAGGGAAAGAATGGACATGCACTCTTAGCTACAGCAGAAAAGAACTCCCCTGGAGCTGTCAGCTTTATAAATATAGCAGAGTAATGAATGTGGAGATCTCTGGATCCATGTGAGGTACAGAGCTGGTTCTTTGTTAGAAAGAGGCGGTCATGTACTGTATGATGTCTGATTTTCATTTTTTTACATTAGTCATGGGGTAACCCCTTTAAAGGAAAACTCGTCCCAAAGAAATAAGGACACAGAATTATCTTCGCTAGAGAAAATTAAATGCCAAGGATAGTTTTCCAAAATCTAATTAATTTGCTCAATTTGTCCATTGGAGTGAGGGTGGTAAGCCGCGGTGGGAGGCCACCGGCATGGAACTTGTTCTCCTCTTCCCTGCCTGAAAATACTGCATTTTCATGCAGCCACCACTAGGGGGAGCTTGATGGAAAAGGATAATTACATCTTCCATGGTAATTGTATTAACTCCCATGCATGAGCTCCCTCTAGTGGTGGCTGTAGGCAGCCAACCAGACAGCTTTGTAATAGAATAGGAAGCAGGAGATTTATCAATGTATTTATGCCAGTTTGCTGGTGTAAATACATTGAGAAATATGGCCTTATTTTTGAAGCACCTGTTCCACTTTTACCAACATTAAAGTTTATTAAACTTGGTGAGACCAAAGACAACTTTTGTATTACAATTTCAATTTAATAAAATTTTCTTCCACTTGAATAAAAAAATAAAAAATTGCCAATTTTGCTATGGGGGAGATCTTTGTACACCCTTGTTTGCATTCACCCATTTTCAAGTAAGAGTTGACAGTTGTATACCTACTTCAAATGAATATGCTCCAATTGGCCAGAAAATTGGTATAAGACTCTGGGGGATTTACTGATTTTCGGATTTTCTTCATACCGAGAATGTTCTTGACCTCATAAGTATGTTCAGAATGAACTGGAGTGGCAACAGACTTTAGAGTATCCGTTGAAGACCAAGGATTTGAGAAGAGAGACATGAAAGGTGAGTATATGCAAATAAACAGGCAATTTGTAACATGTAGGATTACATTTTTTGAATCCTAATTTTTTGATGAGTTAGAATGGTCCATGTTCTGTCTTCCTACACGAGTTGCCTCAGTATGGTAATACAACTGAATTCAGGAATCAGGGGGTCACCTAGCTAGGTACATAACTATTTGACACCCCCAGAGTTAAATTACACTGTTAGCGTTAGATCATTACTTACTTGACTGGGCTGGCTGAGGAGGGCTCAGACGGCCCCCTGGGCCCCCAGGGTATCAGCCCACTGTGAAATTTCCTGATAGAGTCTATGGCCAATCCACTCCGTCCTTCAGAAGGAGGACAGCCTTGTTTTGATTGAGAATGCTGGCCAGTTCTATTTTCCTACATGATCCGATGATGCCGCCACATGAGCTGATACCTGTGTGTTTGAATGCCAATGGCTTATTTTATTTCTACACACAGCTATGGTTTTGTGTGCCAACATTGTAGAGATAAAGTTCCATATGAGAGTAGCTCACACAGAGCTAGAGGCATCAGAGTTTGACCTAGGTCTGGGACGTTGTGAGTCTGCTAACCACAAGATAAACAGATCTGGCCCTGCCAGTTCCTTTGGAGGTTTTGGCTGTACATTGCCTTGGCTCTTTTTTTCCACTGTGGCCACTTCCCTTCTCTGATGTCTCCTCCTCCTCCTCAGCTCCCACGTACTGTCCAACACACAATCATTAGTGTTAAGCGCAAATATTGGAATAGCGAATTTTAATCGCGAATATCGCAACTTCGAGAATTTGCTTATATTTTGAATATAGTGATATATATTCATAAAAACGAATATTCATTAGTTTTTTTTCCATCTGAACCCATTACCTGCCTGCTTCTTGCTTGTGGGCCAATGTGAGAAGGCTACAATATCGTAGTCTGTAGTGAATTAGAATATTCTTCATTATTTTATTTATTTTAGCTTATGAGAAAAATCGGCAATGTAATATGCGCGTTAATCGAGTAAGGGTGGGTTATAGGCAACTTTCCTATTGGGTTGGCTTGCTAGAATTCGCAAATATGTAGAATATAGGGTGATATATATTCGTAAAAACTAATATTCATATTTTTTTTCATCTGAACCCATTACAGTAGTAAATGTAATGGGTTCAGATCAAAATAAAAAAGTCGAATGTTCATTTTTACGAATTCAGTCAGGATAAGTTCAGGAAAATTTCCAGCAGCTTGAACAATGTACCCAAAGTGACCCACTCTTGTATTTCGCATTACGAATTCGCATTATGCGATTTTTACATTGCCACTTTTTCGCAATCAAGAGAATAATCTCGAATATGAATATTCATGAGTATATGACGAATATTCTACCGAATATTTGCTAAATATCACAATTTTGAATATTGCCCCTGCCGCTAATAACTAACAATAATCACCATAGTCCTCACCCTCCCTGTCACTATCACACTATGATATCTCATGGCCCCCCTTCCGATCCCCTGCTCTGTATTTACTTAGAATGCCACTGTTACTAATGCCACCACCATGGCTACAAGTGCCATCACCACTGCCACCAACACACCTGTGCATGGAATCCCCTGCTCTCACAGTCTCAGACTCAGAGGTGACCAGAAAAGAGGAAAAGTCAGCCATCCAGTCCACAATGTACTGAATAATAATGTTGCACCTATCAGAAGTTTGGGAACTGTGGCCTATCATTCCTACTACTGCCTTGATGGATGCTGCTGTCATCTACCCACGTTCTGGCTCTGGGAGGAGAAGGACTAGGTCTTTCATTTTGAACTCTTCCGTATTCCAGACATTTTATTATGCCTGGAATATGAAAACTAGCAAAAAATTATTTTCCTAAATTAAAAGTCATGGGTTTGGTTGACCGTCACATAAATTATAGTATGGTTATAGAAATATTGCAAGTGTGTTTTTGTAATTTAAAGACTGGTGCAATTAAGTGTCCTTCCACTTCTACAAACACACTCACTGCTAGTGACAATTTACTTCGGGATTGCAGTATTTATTGGCCATTGAGGGGTTAAAAATAATTAAAAAAAAACCTCATCCACTTGATCGCGCAGCCGCTATCCTCTCCTTTCTTCAGGACTTGCAAAAGGACCTGCGAAGACATCACCGCGCTCTCCACGTGGTGAGCTCGGTGACGTCATCGCAGGTCTTTTTGCAGGTCCTGAAGAAAGAAGAGGATACCGACTGCGAGATCAAGAGGATGAGGTGTTTTTTTTTAATTATTTTTAAGCCCTCAATGGCTATTTTATTTAGCATTCTATCTTAAAAATGCTATTATTTTCCGTTATAATTATAACAGAAAATAATAAAATCACCCGAACCCGAACTTCAGTGAAAAAGTCTCGCTTAACCCTAGTCAAGATATATGATGTACCAAAGAAGGACATGATCACAGGTAATGTCAATCTTGGAGAGGACTGAGCCTCCTTTACTGACTGTAGGCTTGAGAGTTTTCACCTTTGCATGTACTACTTCTCCGTTAGCCTGAGCCTGTCTACCTGCATAGGTTCTGGTCCCAAAGCTAAGGAGGTGATAGAAGAGAGAGAGAAAGTGGCCTCTGGAACTTGGGTGCCATAGGGGCCTTCTTTCCCGGACCGCCTCTTGGATTGTTCCTGTAACCACAGGTCGATTCATGTGACCAGAGAAATCAAGGCATCTAGGATTAAATGAATGTCACAGCCTTCATTCAGCCTGCCAAACCTTCTAAAAAGCGATGACCAGAGCTTGTTTATTTCACCCCTGGATAGCGTCTTGACCCACAGGGAGAGTGCCCTGACATAGACACAATGGGGAGGAGGGAGCAGAAGTAGTACATCATGGTTCATCAAATACTCTTACTAGAAGGTCTCCAAATAAAAAAACTTAGGTTGTTAGTAATCAGATCATTTCTTTCCTACATCGTTTTTATCCAGGCCATCACCTTTTCTGAGAGATGGGACATCATAAAGACCACCTTGGAGTGGTCAGTCTCTGCCGCAGAAGTATCCTGTGGTGGTGGTGTTGTTGGTGTTGCAGAGGAAACAAGTGTATTCAAACAAGTGTTGACATTATACAAGTTTAACAGTATTTGTTCTTGGCATTCCCGTTGTTGAGACACTTCTTGAAATATTTCAGTGATGTCCTCAGGTTTGGGTCAGCGAAGCCCATGGCCTGAGCTTACTTTAATAAACAGTGGGTGTAGACTCATTGTGCCAACTAACCAGGTTGACTTTGGGCTAAATCTAAAGGCGTTATCCTGACAGTTCCCTTGTATTCACTCTTTAACCTCTACACAGTGATGTGGACTTTGCAGGGAACCAACCAGGTCACGACCTCTTGAAGTAGTGCTGTTATAGTTGGCAGCTGACCCATGGGGGTCAGAAACACTAGTATGAAGCACCAAAGGATCAAGCAACAGGAGTAGTCTAAACAGAGTCCAAGGTCAGAGCAGTGCATAATGCAGATAGCAATTCCTTATTAAGGGCAGTTGGCAAGGGGAAGAATTGGTAGGCAAGGTATGGTGTAGGGGAAGTCAGACAAAAAAATCACACCTTCGCTAGTTACTAACCATTAGAAAACCTCAAAGCCCAGACAAGGAGGTGGAACCACAGCACAGATAAATATGAAGGCTAATCAGTATCTTAGTCAGCAGCTGGAAGAATTAACTCTAACAGTGTAACTGTGACTGAGACGAGGGGACATCCTCTGTGTCTGGAGGAAAGAAGGTTTGTACACAAACATAGAAGAGGATTATTTACGGTAAGAGCAGTGAGACTATGGAACTCTCTGCCTGAGAAGGTGGTGATGGTCAGTTCACTAAAAGAGTTCAAAAGAGGGCCTGGATGTATTTCTGGAGTGTAATAATATTGTTGGCTATAGCTACTAGAGAGGGGTTGTTGATCCAGGGAGTTGTTCTGATTTCCTGATTGGAGTTGGAAAGCAATTTTTTCCCCTAAAGTGAGTAAAAATTGTATGATTTTGCTAGTTTATGACGTAAAGTCATGATTTTATGAAAGACACGAAGGCGAGTATTGCTATATCTCTTTTTACTGACAAACCACAGCAGCAAAGAAAAAACTTAAGAGATTAGCATATCTCCATGGTAACAATCCCTCCTACTTTCTCCCCTATATATAGTCTCTGCAATAGGAAGCCTTCCTCTTTCTTGGCGGATGCCACACCGACTTATCAGGAACACCGGAACAGCAGCCGAGAACTGGAATGAAGAACGTTGATCAGAAGAAAACCATCTGGAGCTGAGTATCTAGTCACCCTGGAAGAAAAAAGAAACATGAAATCACATAGAGAGGATACTAAGATCCACTAAAGCAATATGTGCATGCGAAGCAGCAATCAACATAATAAATTGCAATCATAAAGCAATCTGCACAAAGATTAACAATAATAGATAAGACCTAAAAGCTGAATAAAAAACAAAGGGGGGGGGGGGAACAAAACCAGTGAGGGAGGGCAATACTCACCTCCATGCCTTTCATAAAATCATGACTTTACATCATAAACTAGCAAAATCATACAATTTTATTTCAAGACACGGAGGCTCATATTGCGAGTTTAAAGCTGTCCAATGACCGATGCAAAAACATGTGGAGTAGGACGAAAATAAAATTCCCTAAAGGTGGAGACCCTGGACCAGTCCGCAATCCTCATGACGTCCTCCAGGCGAGCACCCGCCGCCATCATAGAAGTGGAAGACGCACTCCCAGTAGAGTTGGCAGAGAAGATAGAAGTATTCACCCCCGCCAAAGACATGATCCACTTCACCCACCTGGCCAAGGTCGTGGTGGAAACCGGAGCAAAAGGCCAGCGATAGGAAAGGAACAACTGAGGGACCCCACTGGTACGATGAGATAACGTCCTAGCCTCGTATTCTCGCAGGCAAGAGACAGGGCAAAGAGCTGGAACCATCGGGAAACACGGATAGGAAACAGAACGAATCTGAGTCTTAGTCCGATGAGAAATATCAAAGGTGACGCCCTCAGGGGAAAATAATCTGGCATCATAGTCCAGAGCTCTAATATCAGACACTTTCTTACAGGAGATGAGGCAAAACAAGGTGACAAGCTTAGCCGACAGCTGACGTAAGGAGAGATCTGAATTGGACGGCCAGGAAGAGAAAAGATTCAAAACTAGTGAAACGTCCCATGTGGCAGAAAGCCGTGGTCTGGGACGACGGGACATCCTAGAGCCCTTGAGCAAGCGATAGACCAAAGGATGTTGGCCTGCAGGACGGCCTTCAAAACCCTGGTGACGAGAAGAAATGGCGGACCTGAAAAGATTTATAGTCCGATATGCTTTCCCGTCTTCAAATAGGGACGCAAGGAACCGCAAGATGTCTGCTACAGAGGCTGAAAGGGGATCCACACCCTGGTCCAGGCACCAACTAGCCCAAGATCTCCAGGCCGCTCTATAAGCCCGTCTGGTGCCGGGAGCCCAAGATTCCTCCAGTAATCTCCTAGTTACCTCCGAAAGGTCATTGCTCTCGTGGGAACGCCCGATACCCTGCATGCCAGCAGACGAAGAGAGCCATCCAGAAGAAGAGGATGCCGACTGTCTCCTGGGCCTAAGAGAAGGTCTGGACGGGTTGGCAGGAGTAAAGGTGGAAGGGTAAGGATTTCCAAAAGGTGGGTAAACCACGACTGAATGGTCCAAAATGGGACAATCAAGATGATCTCCGCTGATTGGAAACGAACCTGACTCAGAACCCTCGGATCATTGAGAACGGAGGAAATGCGTAGTGAAGGCAACCGGACCAGTCTTGAAGTAACGCGTCCATGGCCTCCGCTTCTGGGTCCGGACGCCAACTGAAGAATCGCGGTAGTTGCTTGTTCAAGCGGGAGGCGAAAAGGTCGATACAAGCAGGACCCCAGAGCGAGGAGATGGCAGAGAACACCCGAGAATCTAATCTCCAATCGCTGGCATCCCTGAGATAACGAGAGTTCCAATCCGCCTGGACGTTGTGCAACCCCAGTAAGTATTCCGCCACGACTGTAAGCTCCTGGCTCAGGCAGAAAGACCAGAATTCCTTGGCTAAATGCGAAAGCATGAGAGAATGGGTACCGCTCATGGCATTGACATAACGGACAGCAGACACATTGTCCATGCGTAGCCGAATGCAAGCCCTGGTGATGACTTTGCGAAGCTGCGGATAGCGAACGAGCCCGCCAGAAGTTCCAAAGCGTTGATATGCAAAGGAGATTCCCCCTCTGACCAATGACCCCCGGTCGATATGCCTTCGCAGTGAGCCCCCCAGCCTAGCAGGCTGGTGGCGCCGGAGTCCACTGTAAAATCCAGGCAAGGGCCGCAGATCACTTTCCTGTTCCTGACTTGAAGATTGCAGATCCACCAGCGGATTTCATCCCGAGTTTCCTCGTCCAGGGAGATCAGATCTGCGTATGAGGCCCCCGCGTTCAAGTGTGCCGTCTTCATTCATTGTAAGGCCCGGTAATGTAGAGGAGCAGGAAAAACGGCCTGGGTGGATGAAGACAGGAGGCCGATGATCCGAGCCAGATGCCGAAGAGAAATCTGCGGCGTGTCCAGTGTCCTGCGCAATTCCTTGCAGATCTCCTTGATCTTCGTCGTCGGAAGACTCTGCTGAGGGAATCCACGGAAAACCCTGGAAACTCCATCATCCGCGCTGGGGTCAACACGGATTTGTCGTAGTTGATGAGAAACCCCAGCCTGGATAACAGGCCCGAGGTGACGTCCAGATGTGAAAGGAGAGTCTGCCGGTCCTTAGCCAACAAGAGAATGTCGTCCAGATATATAATTAGGCGAACACCTCGACTGCAGAGCCATGCTACCACCGGTCGCATGAGTTTGGTGAAGCACCATGGGGCCGAGGAGAAGCCGAAGGGAAGGCAGGTGAAGCGCCAGGTCTCTCCCTTCCATCTTAAGCGAAGCAGGTCTCTGGAGGTACACATCTTTGAGCTTCACCATCCAATCTCCTTGTAGCAGAAGATCCCTGAGGAGGTGAATGCCCTCCATCTTGAAGTGCTGATATCACACAAACCTGTTCAGGGGACGCAGGTTGATGACAGAGTGCATCTGACTGCCATTCTTGCGTACCAAAAAGATATTGCTTAGGACACCCATGGGGGAGTCCGGCGCGCGTTCGATCGCTTCCTTCCTGCGCAGATCTATCAGTTCCCTGTCTATGCAGTGGAGGGTTTCTGAGGAGGCGACCACAGGATGGGGTGGTGGAAGGTGATTCGGAAACCCCACCAATTCTATCTGGAACCCTAGAATTGTGGATAACACCCAAACGTCCATGGTGATAGCGGACCAAGCGCGAGAAAAATGTCTAAGTCTGCCCCCTATGCAGTGTGGAGAAGAAAGAAGGGGGGGTACACTTACCGAAAGGTTGATGGAGCCATAGCTTCCTCTGAAGCCTCTACAACTGGGGGCACCTCGCAACGGAAAGAAACCCGTTGGTTGCCTGGAATCCTAGAAGACCCGAGCCCCGAGCGGCCAGACAGGCGGCCCCTGGAACTGCCGGCCCTGTTGGAAAAACTAGGTTGGAAGCTTCATCGAGGATTGGGCCTTGTCAAGGGCCGTGAACGCTACCACAAACTTGCTCATATGCTTGATGAACGAGTCACCAAAGAGCAGGCCCTGTGCCTCACTACCTGACTCGGACAGAGCTAAGTTCGCCAACTTAGGTTCGATCTTAAATAAGATCGCCTTGCGTCTCTCAATAGAGAGGGAGGTGTTAACATTGCCAGCTATGCAAATGGCCCGCTGGGCCCAACCCCGGAGCTCCTCCGGGTCAACCGGCTCATTAGCCGCCCTAGCGGTCTCGGCGAACTCAAAAATTTTGGCTAGAGGACCAAAGACATCCAGAAGTTTGTCCTGGCATGCCTTGAGGGCAGATTCTAAGCCCTTCCTGGGGTTCCAGCCAGATTTGGATAGAAATTGGACCATTTTAGGGTCCACAACTGGCGTATCGCAAACTTTGTTTGCCACCAAGGGCCGAGGGCATTCAGCTTTCAATTTGTTTCGCGCCTCTTTACTAAGCGGGCAGCAGACTCTAGACTCCAGATATTGAGCTACATGATCCAGAGGAAGCCACTCAGCCGACCTTGGGTGATGTAATGAATCAGGGTCAAACAGTGGCTCCCCAGAGGGGTCGGTCAAGGGGCCAGAAGGGCCTTATATATAGCCTCAGACACCGAAGTCCCTGCCGCAGTTGCGGAGGAAATAGGATTGCGCCGGTCGGCTGGGGAGTCAGACAGGTCTGCATCAGGGAATTCCACATTTTCAAACCTAGCCTCCTCATCATCGGAACCGAAGTCGGATCCGGAATCAGATTCTGCTTGTGCTCTGGCACATTTCCAACTCCTCGCCTTTTCTGCCTGGCGGGTCAAGGCTCATTTGCGCGATCTGGGCGCGCTATCATGAGTGGCTACAGACACACCAGTCAAGACAGTTCTGGAGGCTGGATGGGAAGCAGGACCTGGTTGGGTAGTAACCCTAGGCGGAGGGGGCTGGGCCTTAAGGGCATCAGCAATAGATTTTGAAAGAGAATGGGACATCGACCCCATTGCCGCCATGATTGCCTCTGAGACAGAGCGCTGTAGGGCATCCACCTGCGACGGATCCAAAGTGGACGGAGCTCTACTAGGTACAGGTGCTGCAAGAGGGGAGTGAGACTCCACCTCAGATTCCTCAGCCTGTGTATGCCTGGTTGGCAGCTGGGACATGATGCAGACAGAAACAGGGGCCACTGAATGCTAAGTACCAGGATATATATTCAGGCAGCTGACCTGAGAGGGACACTCACAGATCTCTAACTGTCAGGGTGGTGAGCAGAAAGTGGGCAGTAGGGGTAGAGAAAAAAGCAAAACCTGACCGGGGTGAGTTACCCCACGAGACACAGCAGCAGCATGAGTGATACTGGAAAACGCCGGAGGAAAGGAGGGGCGTGGCTAGGTGAATGGCGTGCCCAGAAGCCGGAAATGGGAGGAAAGGAAGGGAGCTGTGGCGCAATAGAGAGAGACTGGGGAATCCAAAATGCCCTGTGAATCTAGCGCCTGTCGAGGTCGCGCGAGATCTCGGACACGGCAATAAGAGGAATGGGGCGCTGGGGGAGAAGGTAATAAACCGGGGAAGAACCCAGTAGAGGAAAAAAGGAACAAAAGAGGCAGCGGGAAAGAGGAACTAGAGAATGGGGGACAAAAACGCTAGGAAACCTGTAGGAAAAAGGTGACCAACAGTAATATTATACACTAGAATAAATACAATGGAAATAAATCCAGCGCCCTGTAAGGAAAATAGCTAAAATAAACTAAAACACTATAATGTAAGGGACAGAGTGAAGTACTTAACTGTGGCAGCAGCAAAGAAAGCGGAAGGTTTCCTATTGCAGAGACTATATATAGGGGAGCAAGTAGGATGGATTGTTACCATGGAGATATGATAATCCCTTAAATTTTTTCTTTGCTGCTGTGGTTTGTCAGTAAAGAGAGATATAGCAATATGAGCCTCCGTGTCTTGAAATAAAATTGGCTTCTACCTCACAAGTTTTTTTTTTGCCTTCCTCTGCATCAACTTGTAGGCTGAACTGGATGGACAGATGTCTTGTATCACCCTTATAAACTATGTTACTATGTTACTAGTGGTGAATGAAGCGATTGCTGCACCTGTCCAGGAAAACAAGACAGCGACTGACGCACGCTGCCAGCCTAACATATATGTTATTGTGGGCTCCTTGGCCAGCCTTCCAATTCCCTGTTCTGTATTTGTCCCAAGTGCCATTGTCCCTGCTACCACCGTGACTATAGGTGCCGCTACCACCACCGCCAACAGAGAGCTTTTCTTGAGTATCGTAGTGCTTGATGAAAGAAGGAAAAGGAATGCTGTGACCCCTGGCTCCAAAGTATTGTTTTAGACTCAGAGATGACTGCAACATAATCTTACTGTGAGAGGAGTCACCCAGTCCACAATGTCATCCTTTTTGGGACCTCAATAACAATGTTGCTATGTTGCTATGCTATGTTATTATGGGGGACTTCATCTATTCAGATATAGATTGAGAAACTGAAACCTATAGATCTCATAAAGGAAAAAGATTCTTGGCAATAAACAAAGACAATTTCTTTACCAACTGCTACAGGATCCGACTGGAGGGAAGGTCATACAGAACTTTGTATTAACCAATAGACGCAACAGAACAACAGACTTGGGTTAGACAACACCTGGAAAATAGTGACCATTAGAGATGAGCAAATTTTTCAAGAATTCGATTCAGCAAATTCGCCGAATTTTTCAGGAAAATCAGAATTTTTTGCGGCGAATCGCGTTAAAATACGTCTATTTCTGGGCTGCAGAGAGCCTTTATAGGGGTGTAGAACACTGTGCCTTGCAGTCACACGCATAGGGAGTCTGCTGTGGTTGTGAAACAATACTGTCAGTCAGTATGACAAGCACATGACAGGTGTAGCTCTTAGAATCACTGCATACTTCACTTATTTGGGCAGTCACGGGGCCAAAACTGACCAAGTAACTCAGGTATCAATTCAGCCTTACAGGTAGATGTTAGCGTCAAGAAAAAGCGCACTCATTTTACACCCTCGTCAGCTGATTCCACATAGATGTCTACAGAACCTGTTCTATTAAACACTTATACAAGTAATACAAGTAGAGGCCCCCGACAGAGTGGAGAGGGTGTCAGCAGTAAGTTTGTGTTGACGTCACTGATTCATTTTCCCCATTCTCTGATCCGTGAGAGCAATAAGCCAGAAAAAACGGATCCTGTCTGTGCAGCATATGCCTTTGGTCAGCATTTGCTCAATAATCCATCAGTATTGCTGGATCCAAAACAGAGATGACACGTGAATGGAATATTTGCATGACTTCTGTGTTTACTACCCACCCCTGCTTTTGGCTACCCAATCAAAAGCCAATTCTGATGGGACCATACAGGCCTTAAAGCTGCTACACAGACAGGATCCGTTGAGCGTCTCATTTTTCCTTCCTTCTGACAGATCAGAAGAAGTGTCAAATAAATGATGATGTCAGACAAGCCGAAAGCCAATATAGTGGACCAGTTATGAAGTGGGGAGGGTGGAAGCAGCATGAGGAGACCACAAAGTGGCCCAATGACAGGGTCTGGAGGTGGCGGCAACATGAATAGACCACAGAGCGGCACGATGACAGAGTCTGGAGGTGGCAGCAGCATGAGGAGACCACAGAGTGGTGCAATGACATAGTTTAGAGGTGGCAGCAGCATGAGTAAGCCACAGAGTGGAACAATGTCTAGAGGTGGTGGCAGCATCAGAAGGAGGCCACAAAGTGGCACAATGACAGAGTGTGGAGGTGGCAGCAGCATGAGTAGGCCACCGAGTGGCACAATGACTGAGTCTGGAGATGGCAGCAGCATGAGGAGACAACAGAGCGGCACAATGACCGAGTGAGGAGGTGGCAGCAACATGAGGAGACCACAGAGTGGCACAATGACAGAGTCTGTAGGTGTCGGCAGCAGCATCAGGAGAAGGCCACAGAGTGGCATAATGACAGAGTCTGGAGTTAGCAGCAGCATGAGGAAGCCACAGAGTCGAACAATGACAGAGTCTAGAGGTGGTGGCAGCATCAGGAGGAGGCCACAGAGTGGCACATTGACCGCATCTGGAGGTGGCAGCAGCATAGGGAGACAACAGAGCGGCACGATGACCAAGTAAGGAGGTGGCAGCAGCATGAGGAAACCACAGAGTGGCACAATGACAGAGTCTGTAGTTGTCGGCAGCAGCATCAGGAGGAGGCCACAGAGTGGCACAGTGACCGAGTCTGGAGGTGGCAGCAGCATCAGTAGGCCACAGAGGGGCACAATGACAGAGTCTGGAGGTGTCGGCAGCAGCAGCATCAGAAGGAGGCCACAGAGTGGCATAATGACAGAGTTTGGAGTTGGCAGCAGCATGAGGAAGCCACAAAGTGGCACAATGACTGAGTCTGGAGGTGTCAGTAGCATGAGGAGACAACAGAGCGGCACAATGACTGAGTGAGGAGGTGGCAGCAACATGAGGAGACCACAGAGTGGCACAATGACAGAGTCTGTAGGAGTCGGCAGCAGCATCAGGAGAAGGCCACAGAGTGGAACAATGACAAAGTCTGGAGGTGGCAGCAGCATCAGTAGGCCACAGAGGGGCACAATGACAGAGTTTGGAGGTGTCGGCAGCAGCAGCATCAGGAGGAGGCCACAGAGTGGCATAATGACAGAGTTTGGAGTTGGCAGCAGCATGAGGAAGCCACAGAGTGGCACAATGACAGTGTGGAGGTGGCAGCAGCATGAGTAGGCCATAGAGTGGCACAATGACTGAGTCCTGAGGTGGCGGCAGCATGAGGAAGCCACATAATGGCACAATGACAGAGTGTGGAGGTGGTAACATCATGAGGAAGCCACAGAATAGCACAATCACAGAGTGTGGAGGTGGCAGCAGCATGAGGAAGCCACAGCATGGCACAATGGCAGAGTGTCGATCGACCAAGATACTTCTGGGGGAATCTGTCTGGCATGCACAGGCCTCTAGTAGCTACAGACAATGAGAAGACAAAGTGTCAAGATAGCTTTGAGCCTGGAAGGGTCGCAAAGTTCATCAAGATACGTCACTAAAGATTTTACCGCATATAACCGCAGCGCTGACCGCAGAATGAATTTAGTTTTTCGACCGACATACTTCAATAAAGATTTTCCACATATTACTACAGAGCTCAACGCTGAATAAGAATTGTTTTTCCACCAAAATACATCAATAAAGATTTTACCACATATAACTGCAGCGCTGAACACTGAATACAATTTGTTTTTCCAACAAAATAAGTCACAAAAGATTTTACCGCGGATAACTGCAGCGCTGAACACAATTTTTCTTTCCACTGAAATACTTTAATAAAGATTTTACCACATATAACGGAGCACGGAGATGGAGAGGGTCCACCTCTGCTCCCAACAGCAGCTCCTGGGAACGTCATGGAGCCTCCTGGTCATCTGGCATTTATTCGCTCTGATGAAGGATTATTTTGAATGTGTGTAGAAGCCACAGGGGGTCCCCACGCTGCAGATTTATCATGGAGACATCATGGCGATTTTACTGCATATAACTACAGTGCTGAACGCTTAATAAATTTAGTTTTTCGACCGAAATACGTCACAAAAGATTTTACCACATACAACTGCAGCGCTGAATGCTGAATAAAATTTGTTTTTCGACCTAAATACGTCACAATTGATCGTACCGCATATAACTACAGCACTGAACGCTGAATAAAGTTTGTTTTTCGTCCGAAATACGTCAGTAAAGGTTTTGCCACATATACCTGCAACAGTGAACGCTGAATATATTTAGTTTTTCTAGCGTAGTGCGTCACTAAACATTTTACCACACATGACTGCAAAAGTGAACGCTGAATATATTTTGATTTTCTACTGAAATAATAATAACTGCAGAAGTGAAATGTGTACATATTTTTAGTTTTGTACTGAAATAGGACACTGAACGCTTTCTCCACATATAACTGCAGAAGTGAACTGAGATTATATTTTTCTTTTTGTAATGAAATAGGTCAGTAAATGCTTTTACCACAAATAACTGCACCAGTGAAGTGCGTATATTTTTTTCTTTTTGTTCTGACATAGGCCACTAAATGTTTTCAACACATAACTGCAGAAGTTAACTGACAATATATTTTTCTTTTTGTACTGAAATAGGCCCGTAAACGCTTTTGCCACAAATAACTGCACCAGTGAAGTGTGTATATTTTTTTTCTTTTTGTACTAAAATATGTCACTAAACGCTTCACCACATATAGCTGCAGAAGTGAACTGAAAATATATTTTTCTTTTTGTAATGAAATGCGCCACTAAACGCTTTCAACACATATAGCTGCAGAAGTGAACTGCGTATATACTCTTCTTTTTCTTATAAAATGCACCACTGAATGCTTTAACCACATATATGGTAGCTGCACAAGTGAACTGGGTATATATTTTTCTTTTTCCACAGATAGAAGTCACTAAAGGCTTTTCAGCACCCCAAGAACAAATTCCCCAATTTATCTTTCCCTGCACTTGTAAATTGCTTTTCTAGCACTGTCCCTAGCGCCTTCTGATGTTTCTCCCTGCTAAGATGCTGTGAAATGATTCCTCCCTATCCTTTTCCTGCACTTATAAATCGTTTTTTTCATTAATTTTTTTCACAATTAGATTTTTCCAATTGCTGTCCCTAGTGCCTTCTCACTTCTGTCCTTGCACTCAGAGCACTGGAAAATGTTTGATTCTAAGATGGCCACCATATTTATAGAGCTGTGACGTCACAGGGCTGGCTGGATGCTGATTGGCTGCATGCATGCATGTCAATCTGGGTGATCTCGTCTTCCCAGAGTTCCTTGCCCCATGTCCTCAGTCCCCACATGTGTGGCTGCCATTTTGGGAAAAATTGTGATTCAATACCACGAAGCGCGTGGAAATTTGCATTAGTTGTGAATCGAATTTTTCCTGAAATTCGAATCGAATTCCACTTTGTCAGCTTCGATTCGCTCATCTCTAGTGACCATAATATAATAAACTTCCAATAGCTTTTTCAAGGAGGAACAAAAACGCTGAACTTCTGTAAAACAAAATTTGACCAGCCTAGAGCGTTTATCATCCTCACTAACTGGCACAATGTCCTCAAAAATAAACATTCAGCTGCAAAATGAGATATGTGGAATATGTATAAGACAGTTAACGGCAATCAAGTTGGAGACAGGAGGGTTCATTGCCAAGGAGAGTAAAATTAACCCTAAAATGTACTTCAGTTATATAAATGGTACAAGGTTTAAACCTTAAAGTTTTAGCCATTTAAGGAGTGATAAGGAAGGAGTTGTAGAGAGTGATGAGAAGATAGAAAATTTATTAAATTATCTTTTTTTTCTATACTTTATTCTCTGAGGAAAATTAAATGTCAGATGAAATGCAGAGTGTAAAAGTAAACTGCCCATTAAATGTGGCCTATCTGACCCAGCAAGAAGTGCAGTGGCATCTTAAAAAGACTAAAGCAGACAAATTACCATGTCCAGATAACATACTCCTCCATATTCTAAGATAATTATGTAATGTTCTGTTGACAGACCCTTATTTCTGATATTTAAGTATTCTATAATGACAGGGTCTTTTCTATAGAATTGGTGCTTATGGTGTCCCTTTTCAAAAATGGGTCAAAATAAAACAGAGCCTGAAAACTATAGGCCCTTAAGTCTAACACTTGTTGTAGGTAAAGATGGACAAACCTTTCGTTTCAGTTCCAAATTGCCAAATATTTTAAACAGTTTGGATCCAAATTTATTGTGGCCAAACCAAAGTGGCTCCGATGGCCCTGGAAATTGTTATATAACACTCTTTAGTCTCATAGGATATAGTTTTTAGGAAAAGATGTCTCTTTTCATTAATTTTTTAATTATTTTTTTCTCCCCTTCCCTTCCTAAACTCTTGAATGCAATGACAGTATTTGTAAATCATGTCTGAGTGACATTGACATACAAAGCTATGAGTAAACGCATGTTTGACGGTGTTAACAAACATCATATTTAAAAACACACATGCCGTAGCATGTATTATGCTTTTTCATATTCCAAAGTATCCAAAAATTGTCCCTTATCAGGGCAGATGGTGTTTAAACACACAAGGAGTTATGAGGAAAAAAATAAAAAAAATGTGTATTGTTGGAGGAAAAAGGTCCAAAAATTGCCTTGTCGAGGTCAGAATGTCTCCCAATACGACACGCACAATTGTTAATTGTTAGATAAAAAAGTGGCTCATTCTGAACAATCCCTTAAAAATTTAATTGGGAGCAACGGAAGTACAGTGTGGATGTGGAAAGGGTAGGGCACATGGCTGTAATAGTATCGGCAGCAGAAGCAGCATAGCATAGAACATACAAGGCAGTAACCCATTATTAGTAATGCCCTCAATATTGTGCTCAATAATAATGCCCCCAATATTAATAATGCTCCCATAGGGCCCCTAGTAGAAAGAAAGATCTCCTATAGTGCCCCTAACAGTAGCAATAAATCTATAAGGCAACCCTGTAGAGCCCCCAGTAATAATAAGACTGAGCTATAAGGTACCCCTATAGACCACATAGTAGTAATGTCTCCTATAGTAACCCCATTATTTATAAAGCCCTGCTGTGCTTTGTAGTTATAATGACCACCTGTAGTGCCCCCTGTATTATAATACCCCCTGTAGTAGCCCCAGTATTTATAAAGGCCTGCTGCAGTGCCCCCTGTGTGTATGCCCTTTGTAGTGACCATTGTATTATAATACCTCTGTAGTGCTACTACATGTAATGCACCCCCTTGTAGTGCCCATATCTATAATGCCCGCTGTAGTGCTAGCATTTCCCCCCTTATAGTATTATGTCCCCTCTGTATTTATAGTGGTTACCTCTGTAGTATATTTCAGGATAATTTGGTTACCTCTGTAGTATATTGCAGGATAATTTGTACTTTCTAATCACACTATTTTGTTATTTTTATTGTTGCATACAATGTAGTGGGAAGCTGGAAAAAAATTCAAATGAGGTGGAATTAGAAAAAAAATGCAGTTCCACCCCAGATATAAATTTTTTATAGCATATTTGCTATAAATGTTTTGATTAGTATATATTCTATATTTTTTATTTTTATTGACATATTCTGACCCCCATAACTTTTTTGTATTAATGTCTATGGATCTGTGTAAGGGCTCATTTTTTGCAGGGCAATATATACTTTTCAGTTATAGGATTTGGGGGTATCTGACTTTTTAATCACTTTTTATTACATTTTTTGGGACAATAGACCATGATGTCAACTATGTGAAACAGCATGCGCCCTTGTGGTTAAGTGCTCGCTCTGCTCCAGAGGGGGCACGATCTTTAAAGACCCGACTTCTGCCCTAATAGTATGGTGAAGGACGAGAATATGTTATGAGGTTAATTTCAATGGTATAAAAATGGTGTTATTGCTGTAAAATGCTTTTGCGATAATATAACACATATAATAACATGGACGGATATTATGGCTTAAAATAAAAATGCACCAGCTGCGTTTGCAGCAGGAAGCTATTAGGTTGCTGTGATGGCAATATGCCTATGTAGAAATATATAATTGTAGAGGGCTGGTTTCGTAATGTAGAACTGCTAGGCTGAATTGTAGAAGCAGCAAGGAGCTTAAACCCCTTAGTGACCACCCATACGCCTTTTTACGGCGGTCACTAAGGGGCCTTAGGCGGGGCTGCTGCGTTTTTACGGCGGCCCAGTCTAAGTGTGCAGCGGGAGCACGGGCCTCACATGAGAGCCGGGGCCCTGCTCTAACAGCCCGGACCTGCAGAAGTGCCGATCCGGGCTGTTTAACCCTTTACATGTCGGGCGCAAAGGTGCCCGCCGCATGTTAAGTGGTGACAGAGGGAGCGGACTCCCACTGTCTCGCATCAGCATCCCGCAAATGCGATCGCGGGGTGCTGATGTGTTGGGAAGCCTTACCTGGCTTCCGGTCAGGGCCCTGAGCCTATCTTCACTGATTTCCAGCAGGCTGTGCCTCTCTTGCGCAGCCTGCTGGTCAATCTTGGAATAGCATTATCTCTGAAATGTAATGCATTATAGAGATAATGCATTACATTTTAAAAGCAATCAAAATGATGTATGTTATAGTCCCCTTGTGGAACTATTAAGTGGTAAAAAAAGAAAGAAAAAAAAACACATTTATTAAACAAAAAAATTCCATAAAACAAAAAAATTCTCTTTTTTTCCATTGAAAATACACTTTTCAATGAAAAAAAAATGAAAAAAAACCCTCCCCGATATGTTTGGTATTGTTGCATCCATAACTATCCAGACTATATAAATATCACATAAATTATCCGCTACGATGAACGCCGTAAAAAAAAAAGAAGACAGAATTGCTAATTTATTCTTAGTTTCCACCGAGAAAAACCTAATAACAAGCGATCAAAAAGTGCCATTTACTCCAAAATTATACAAATGAAAAATACAAGTCGTCTTGCAAAAAACAAGCCCTCACACAACTCCATAGAAAAAAAAAATTAATAAGTTATGGGTCTTGGGAAGCTCCAATGCTAAATCATTTTTTTCTTAAAAAAAGGGTTTTATTGCAAAAAAATAGTAAAACGTAAAAAAAACTATATGTATTGGGTATCATTGTAATCGTACGGACCCAGAGAATAAAGATATTATGTTATTTATACCGAAAAATTAACGTAGTAAATTTTCTAACATAAAAACGCAGTCGCAGTATTGCTTTTTTTCCCATCTTCCTCCCAGAAAGAGTTAATAAAAGTTGATCAGAAAGTTATGTGTACCCCAAAATGGCGTCATTAAAAACTACAACTTGTCCTGCAAAATACAAGGCCTTATAAAGCTATATAGACAGAAAAATAAAAAAGTTATAGCTCTTGGAACGCGACTACAAAAAAAGGAAGTAAAACGCTTGGTCATGAAGGCCCAAACAGGCTTGGTTACTAAGAGGTTAAGCAGTGTCATTAGCTGAAAGTTTTCCCTGATCTAATTCCCTAATATATATAATTATGTTTCTATTCTTTTCCTATACAATTTTTGTATTTTCCCTAAGCACACTACAATAGTTGCTTGTGACTCTGCAGACACACTCCTTCCTACTCCTAAACTGAACACAGTAGAGTCAATCAGCCAATAAAGGCAAGTCCTCCCACCCTTTTTCCTCTATATCATGTGATACTCCATCTTTTTCATCTTTCATGTTTTTTATTTTTAAGCCAAAATTAACAGTAAAATGACATTGGGTGCTGTTTTTACATGTTTCGTCTGAAGATTTAGATTCATTTGACATAAAAAAAATTGTGAAATTCCTAACAATTCTGAATAGTTCAGAACTAGTGTTGAGCGAACAGTTTGAGCATAGTTCAGGTTCGTACCGAATTTTGGGGTGTTCGAGACATGGACACATTTTCAAAAAAGTTCGGGTTCGGGTCCGTTGTTCGCGATTTCTTCCTGCTTTCTGAAGGGCTGCACAGCAGCCAATCAGCTAGCGTTTTACTTCTTTCCCTAAGAAGCCATCACCTACTAATGGCATGGCTGTGATTGGCCAAGTGCAGCATGTGACCCAGCCTCTATTTAAGCTGGAGTCACGTAGCGCCGGACGTCACACTGCTCTGATTAGAGTAGGGAGAGGACGCAGCTTCTGTGAGGGCAAGATTAGGCAGGTGTTCGAGCAGTTGCAGGCCTAGTTTAAATCTGTCCGAAACAGGGTATATTTTGTTCTGGGGTGAAATTCAATTGCCAAAATAGCAAACATAGAAACATAGAAACATAGAATGTGTCGGCCGATAAGAACCATTTGGCCCATCTAGTCTGCCCAATATACTGAATACTATGAATAGCCCCAGGCCCTATCTTATATGAAGGATGGCCTTATGCCTATCCCATGCATGCTTAAACTCCTTCACTGTATTTGCAGCTACCACTTCTGCAGGAAGGCTATTCCATGCGTCCACTACTCTCTCAGTAAAGTAATTCTTCCTGATATTACTTTTAAACCTTTGCCCCTCTAATTTAAAACTATGTCCTCTTGTAGCAGTTTTTCTTTTTTTAAATATTCTCTCCTCTCTTTTACCGTGATGATTCCCTTTATGTATTTAAAAGGTTCTATCATATCCCCTCTGTCTCTTCTTGCTTCCAAGCTATACATGTTAAGGTCCTTTAACCTTTCCTGGTAAGTTTTGTCCTGCAATCCATGTACTAGTTTAGTAGCTCTTCTCTGAACTCTCTCCAAAGTTTCAATATCCTTCTGCAGATATGGTCTCCAGTACTGCACACAATACTCCAAATGAGGTCTCACTAGTGCTCTGTAGAGCGGCACGAGCACCTCCCTCTTTCTACTGTTAATGCCTCTCCCTATACACCCAAGCATTCTGCTGGCATTACCTGCTGCTCTATGACATTGTCTGCCCACCTTTAGGTCGTCTGATATAATGACCCCTAAATCCCTTTCCTCAGATACTGAGGTTAGTACTGTATCACTGATTTTATATTGTGCTCTTGGGTTTTTACGCCCCAGGTGCATTATTATGAAACTCAATTGCCAAAATAGCAATACCCTGAATCTGGGGTTCCAGCAGTTGCAGGCCTAGTTTAAATCTGTCCATAAAGGGGTATATTTTGTTCTCGGGTAAATTTCAATTGCCAAAATAGCAATACCCTGAATCTGGTGTTCCAGTAGTGGCTGGCAAAGTATAATAGTGTCTGCCAAAACATACATTTTGTTCTGGGGTGAAATTCAATTGCCAAAATAGCAATACCCTGAATCTGGTGCCCCAGCAGTAGAAGGCCAAGTGTTAATCTGTCCGTAAAAGGGTATATTTTGTTCTGGGGTGAAATTCAATTGCCAAAATAGCAATACCCTGAATCTGGTGTCCCAGCTGTTGCAGGCCAAGTGTTACTCTGTCCGTAAAAGGGTATATTTTGTTCTGGGGGGAAATTCAATTGCCAAAATAGCAATACCCTGAATCTGGTGTTCCAGTAGTGGCTGGCAAAGTATAATAGTGTCCGCCAAAACATATTTTTTGTTCTGGGGTTAAATTCAATTGCCAAAATAGCAATACCCTGAATCTGGTGTTCCAGCAGTTGCAGGCCTAGTTTAAATCTGTCCGTAAAAGGGTATATTTTGTTCTAGGGTGAAATTCAATTGCCAAAATAGCAATACCCCGAATCTGGTGTTCCAGTAGTGGCTGGCAAAGTATAATAGTGTCCGCCAAAACATATATTTTGTTCTGGGGTGAAATTCAATTGCCAAAATAGCAATACCCTGAATCTGGCATTCCAGCAGTTGCAGGCCTATTTTAAATCCGTCCGTAAAAGGGTATATTTTGTTCTCGGGTAAATTTCAATTGCCAAAATAGCAATACCCTGAATCTGGTGTTCCTGTAGTGGCTGGCAAAGTGTAATAGTGTCCGCCAAAACATACATTTTGTTCTGGGGTGAAATTCAATTGCCAAAATAGCAATACCCTGAATCTAGGGTTCCAGCAGTTGCCGGCCTAGTTTAAATATGTCCGTAAAAGGGTATATTTTGTTCTAGGGCAAAAATTCAATTGCCAAAATAGCAATACCCTGAATCTGGTGTTCCAGTAGTGGCTGGCAAAGTATAATAGTGTCCGCCAAAACATATATTTTGTTCTGGGGTGAAATTCAATTGCCAAAATAGCAATACCATAAATCTGGTGTCACAGCTGTGGCTGGCAAAGTATAATAGTGTCCGCCAAAACATATATTTTGTTCTGGGGTGAAATTCAATTGCCAAAATAGCAATACCCTGAATCTGGTGTTCCAGTAGTGGCTGGCAAAGTATAATAGTGTCCGTTAAAACATATATTTTGTTCTGTTGTGAAATTCAATTGCAAAAATAGCAATAACATAAATCTGGTGTCACAGCTGTGGCTGGCAAAGTATAATAGTGTCCGCCAAAACATATATTTTGTTCTGGGGTGAAAATCAATTACCAATATAGCAATACTCTTAATCTGGTGTTCCAGCTGTTGCAAGCCAAGTGTTAATCTGTCCGTAAAAGGGTATATTACACTCAAGGTGTATATACAAGTGCTGAGAGGGTCATCCTCATTAACTTCACACGTTACAGTGCATCTCCCATTGTATTCCTGTCCGTTAAAGGGTATATTACACAAAGTGTTAAAATACAATTGCTGAAGGCATAATCCTACATATTTTTTCTCACACTGCTGTGCATCTCCAAGTGTAAATCTGTCCATAAAAGGATACCTTTCATCCAGGGCCTAAATACTAGCCCTAAAAGAGATATTCCCCTAAATCAGTGGTTACTGCTGTGCCTGGATTAGTGTAATACGTTACATAAATAAATACTCAGATAGTGTTAGGTGCCTGTAAAAAAAGGCCTGAATTTGAAATCAATATATTGGGCCAAATATTTTTTTCCTTATTGTGGTGCTTGGTGAACGGTAACAATGAGGAAAACATCTAGTAAGCGACACAGACGTGGTCGTGGTGGTGTTAGTGTACCCTCTGGTGCTGGGAGAGGACGTGGCCATTCTGCCACAGCCACACGTCCTATTGCACCAACTACCTCAGGTTCCAGTACCCGCCAGAATTTTCAGCGATATTTGGTGGGGCCCAATGCCGTTCTAAGGATGGTAAGGCCTGGGCAGGTAAAGGCGCTAGTCAATTGGGTGGATCCAGCACCTTCACAACATTATCTCCCACCCAGTCTTCTGCAGAAAGAGCACAGGTGGCGCCTGAAAACCAAGCCCATCAGTCTGTCACATCACCCCCATGCATATCAGGGAAACTGTCTGAGCCTCAAGTTATGCAGCAGTCTCTTATGCTGTTTGAAGACTCTGCTGGCAGGGTTTCCCAAAGGAATCCACCTAGCCCTTCCCCAGTGGTGGAAGACATAGAATGCACTGATGCACAACCACTGATGTTTCCTGATGATGAGGACATGGGAATACCACCTCAACGGAGTCCTCATGCCTCTGATGATGACGAAACACAGGTGCCAACTGCTGCGTCATTCTGCAGTGTGCAGACCGAACAGGAGGTCAGGGAGGAAGACTGTGTGGAAGACGATGCAGGGGACGATGAGGTCCTAGACCCCACATGGAATGAAGGTTGTGCCACTGACTTTCATAGTTCAGAGGAAGAGGCAGTGGTAAGACTGAGCCAACAGCGTAGCAAAAGAGGGAGCAGTGGGCAAAAGCAGAACAGCCACCGCCAAGAGAGTTCGCCTGCTACTGGCCACCGCCACCAGGGACCGAGCACCCCAAAGGCAGCTTCAAGGAGTTCCTTGGCATGGCACTTCTTTAAACAATGTGCTGACGACAAGACCCGAGTGGTTTGCACACTGTGCCATCAGAGCCTGAAGCGAGACATTAACGTTCTGAACCTTAGCACAACCTGCATGACCAGGCATCTACATGCAAAGCATAAACTGCAGTGGAGTAAACACCTTAAAAGCAAGGAACTCACTCTGGCTCCCCCTGCTCCCTCTTCTGCTGCTGCCTCGGCCACTTCCTCTGCCTCGGGAGGAACGTTGGCACCTGCCGCCCACCAAACAGAGAATGTGCCACCGACAACACCACTTGCGTCACCAAGCATCTCCACCATGTCACATGGCAGCGTTCAGCTCTCCATCTCACATACCTTGGAGAGAAAGCGTAAATTCCCACCTAGCCACCCTCGAGCCCTGGGCCTGAATGCCAGCATTTCTAAACTACTGGCCTTTGAAATGCTGTCATTCAGGCTGGTGGACACAGACAGCTTCAAACAGCTGATGTCTATGGCTGTCCCACAGTATGTTGTTCCGAGCCACCACTACTTCTCCAAAACAGCCGTGCCTTCCCTGCTCAACGAAGTGTGCACTGCGCAACTCCATCTGTGGCAAGGTCCACCTAACCATAGATATGTGGACCAGTAAGCATGGCCAGGGATGCCATATCTCCCTAACTGCACACTGGGTAAATGTAGTGGCGGCTGGGCCCCAGGCGGAGAGTTCCTTGGCGCACGTCCTTCCGCCACCAAGGATCGCAGGACATTATTCTTTGCCTCCTGTAGCCTCCTCCTCCTACTCGGCTTCCTCCTCCTCTGCTTCCACCAGCTCATCCAGTCAGCCACACACCTTCACAACCAACTTCAGCAGAGCCCGGGGTAAACGTCAGCAGGCCATTCTGAAACTCATATGTTTGGGGGGACAGGCCCCACACCGCGCAGGAGTTGTGGCGGGGTATTGAACAACAGACCGACGAGTGGTTTCTGCCGGTGGGCCTCAAGCCCGGCCTGGTGGTGTGCGATAATGGGCGAAATCTCGTTGCAGCTCTGGGACTAGCCGGTTTGACGCACATCCCTTGCATGGCGCATGTGCTGAATTTGGTGGTGCAGAAGTTCATTCACAACTACCCCGACATGTCAGAGCTTCTGCATAAAGTGCAGGCCGTCTGTGCGCGCTTCCGGCGTTC
This sequence comes from Bufotes viridis, assembly GCA_033119425.1. Lineage (NCBI taxonomy): Eukaryota > Metazoa > Chordata > Amphibia > Anura > Bufonidae > Bufotes > Bufotes viridis. Next base: position 315,875,951 of record CM065592.1, read on the forward strand.
ACATCCTGCCGCTGCTCGCCTGTCTGCACTACAGCGGAACTTCGGCCTTCCCACTCATCGCCTCATATGCGACGTGCCCACCAGGTGGAACTCCACCTTGCACATGCTGGAGAGACTGTGCGAGCAGCAGCATGCCATAGTGGAGTTTCAGCTGCAGCACGCACGTGTCAGTCGCACTGCGGAACAGCACCACTTCTCCACCAATGATTGGGCCTCCATGCGAGACCTGTGTGCCCTGTTGCGCTGTTTCGAGTACTCCACCAACATGGCCAGTGGCGATGACACCGTTATCAGCGTTACAATACCACTTCTATGTCTCCTTGAGAAAACGCTTAGGGCGATGATGGAAGAGGAGGTGGCCCAGGAGGAGGAGGAAGAGGTTGAGGGTTCACTTTTAGCACTTTCAGACCAGTCTGTTAGAAGTGGCTCAGAGGGAGGTTTTTTGCAACAGCAGAGGCCAGGTACAAATGTGGCCAGCCTCCCACAGAGTACAGCTTGTCCTTACCTCTGGAGAGCCTGGCACACATGAGCGACTACATGCTGCAGTGCCTGCGCAACGACAGCAGAGTTGCCCACATTTTAACGTGTGCGGACTACTGGGTTGCCACCCTGCTGGATCCCCGGTACAAAGACAATGTGCCCACCTTACTTCCTGCACTGGAGCGTGATAGGAAGATGCGTGAGTACAAGCGCACGCTGGTAGACGTGCTCCTGAGAGCATTCCCAAATGTCACAGGGGAACAGGTGGAAGCCTAAGGCGAAGGCAGAGGAGGAGCAAGAGGTCGCCAATGCAGCTGTGTCACGGCCAGCTCCTCTGAGGGCAGGGTTAGCATGGCAGAAATGTGGAAAAGTTTTGTCTCCACGCCACAGCTAACTGCACCACCACCTGATACGGAACGTGTTAGCAGGAGGCAGCATTTAACTAACATGGTTGAACAGTAAGTCTGCACACCCCTCCACGTACTGACTGATGGTTCGGCCCCATTCAAATTCTGGGTCTCCAAATTGTCCATGTGGCCAGAGTTAGCATTTTCTGCCTTGGAGGTGCTGGCCTTCCCGACGGCCAGAGTTTTGTCTGAACGTGTATTCAGCACGGCAGGGGGCGTCATTACTGACAAATGCAGCCGCCTATCCACAGCCAACGTGGACAAGCTGACGTTCATAAAAATGAACCAGGCATGGATCCCACAGGACCTGTCATTCCCTTGCGCAGAATAGACATTTATAACTGCCTCCCCCTCAACCATGTATTCTTGTACTCCGGGGCACTTCTTTATTGAATCCTCATTTTTTTAACTTTACCATGATCTTGCGGTGCAATCCAAAGTTGAATGAACCTCTCCTCAATCTGGGCGCCGGGGCCTAATTAACTGAAAGTGGCCTTCTCCAGTGGTGGGTGATATGATGCCTTATTCCTTGCTGTGGGACCTCTCTCCTCTGTCTGGGTGCTGGGGCCTAAATAACTGAAAGTGGCCTTCTCCAGTGGTGGGTGATATGACGCCTTATTCCTTGCTGTGGGACATCTCTCCTCTGTATGAGTGCTGGGGCCTAAATAACTGAAAGTGGCCTTCTCCAGTGGTGGGTAAAATGACGCCTTATTCTTTGCTGTGGGACCTCTCTCGTCTGTCTGGGTGCTGGGCCTAAATAACTGAATGTGGCCTTCTCTATTGGTGGGTGATATGACGCATGATTCCTTGCTGTGGGACCTCTCTCCTCTGTCTGGGTGCTGGGGCCGAAATAACTGAAAGTGGCCTTCTCCAGTGGTGGGTGATATGACGCATGATTCTCTGCTGTGTGACCTCTCTCCTCTGTCTGGGTGCTGGGGCCTAAATAACTGAAAGTGGCCTTCTCCAGTGGTGGGTGATATGACGCATGATTCCTTGCTGTCGGACCTCTCTCGTCTGTCTGGGTGCTGGGCCTAAATAACTGAATGTGGCCTTCTCTATTGGTGGGTGATATGACGCATGATTCCTTGCTGTGGGACCTCTCTCCTCTGTCTGGGTGCTGGGGCCGAAATAACTGAAAGTGGCCTTCTCCAGTGGTGGGTGATATGACGCATGATTCTCTGCTGTGGGACCTCTCTCCTCTGTCTGGGTGCTGGGGCCTAAATAACTGAAAGTGGCCTTCTCCAGTGGTGGGTGATATGACGCATGATTCCTTGCTGTGGGACCTCTCTCCTCTGTCTGGGTGCTGGGGCCGAAATAACTGAAAGTGGCCTTCTCCAGTGGTGGGTGATATGACGCATGATTCCATGCTATGGGACCTCTCTCCAATTGATATTGGTTAATTTTTATTAATTTTATTTTAATTAATTTCCCTATCCACATTTGTTTGCAGGGCATTTACCTACATTTTGCTGCCTTTTGCATCCCTCTAGCCCTTTCCTAAAAGTTCGGGTCCCCATTGACTTCAGTAGGGTTCGGGATAAACTTCGGGTCGAGTTCGGATCCCGAACATTTTCGGGAAGTTCGGCCGAACTTCTCGAACCCGAGCATCCAGGTGTTCGCTCATCTCTATTCAGAACCGATTTGCCCATCTATAAAACTGATTTTTGGGAAGACAAGGCAATTTTAGACAATTTTGGTAAAGACAAAGAACTCAAACACAATTAATATTCACACATGACTGATTTGCTGTGGTCCGGAGGTGCCATCATGGATTTTCATGTGGCAAAACTATAGTCTTATGCAGAATGAGTTTTTACAAGCAAAAATTCTGCGGCTAATTTTTTGCAGACAAGACAATTTTAAGCAATTTTGATGAAGGCCTGTAACTTGAAGACAATTTTCATAAACTTTTTGAAGGACAAGACAATTTTAAATAATTTTGATGAAGATCTGAAACTTGAGGATCATTTGCATAAATCTTTTTAGAAAAAAAAAATTGCAATTGGAAAATACAATAATGCCTGGCAGTGTGGAGTAAAATTTGCATGGCAGATGTTCTCACAGAGCTCCCCATCAGCAACAATCACATAGATTCTGCTAGAGTCCACGATTTCAATATGTATTACTATATACGGGGCAGCACAGTGCCTCATTGTTTAGAGCTGGTGCCTTGCAGTGTTGGGGTCCTAGGTTCGAATGCAACCAATGACAACATGGGATTTATATGTTCTCTCCATGTTCTGGGGAGATTTATATGTTCTCCCCATGTTTGCGTTGGTTTCCACCAGGTACTCTGGTTTCCTTCCACACTCCAAAGACAAACTGATAGGGAATTTAGATTGTGAGCTCCATTGGGGACAGCTTGATGCTAATGTATGTAAAGTGCAGCGGAATATAGTAGCTCTATATATGTGCATAAAATCAATAAAAAGTAAATATGGTAACCGTTGTAAATAGAATTTTTGTACAAATATTTTCAACAGTTTTGAAAAAAAAAAAACACAAATTAACATACCCTGTTTGACCAAAATATACCAGTACACTAGCCCCTCCAGAGTCATGTAATCCTCTGTCTACATGTTTTCTGCTCTGTTTCCCTCACCAGTTTACTGCATTTTTAATTATAAAATGGCAGGCACTGTTTTGCGTGATTCGTCTAAAGCAAATCTCCAAAACTTTGGAATCCTTTCGAAGAATAATTTTTGTGAGTTTGTGATTTTATACAATTCATCTAGAATCAATTAGCTCATGTCTAGTCTAGTCAATAAAGAAGGACATAGAAGGCAATGGAAGCACAAGAAGCAAGGTTGGTAGAAAATCTTTTTGGCTTTTTTGTCAGGAAGGGCAAGAGTGCACTGAGCCCACCCCTTGGTTCACAAAGCTGCTAATTTGCATATAAAGTATTTTTTTTCTCCAGAATGAAGCAATGGATCAATAACCCTGGGTTCACACCTGAGCGTTTTACAGCGCGTTCAAACGCGCTGTAAAACGCTCAACAGATTAAAACCAATGCATCCCTATGGGAGTGGTTCACACTTGAGCGTTTTACAGCGCGTTTGAACGCGCTGTAAAACGCCCAACGCATAAACAAGTACTTGAGCTTCTTTTGGGGCGTTTGACGCGCGTTTTGTGATTGACACCACAGTAGTCAACCACAAGAACGCGCGTCTGAACGCGCGTTTCCTATTTGCAAAAACGCGCAAAAAAACGCGCGTCAAAAACGCGCGTAAAACGCGTGTTTTTGGAACGCTCAGGTCTGAACCCAGGGTTAGGGAAATGTATCATTACATTCAGCTGAGCTAGCCTACTAGTCATTGTGCCTGGTTTAACAGTTGATTTCCCAGGTTCACTTTAAATCATCCACTCTTGCATTACATTTTTTATTGAATGTTCCATGAAAATTTTATTATACTTCACACACAAGTAGTTTTATAAATGTGTGTTTGTTGTCAAATAAATAGTTTATATTTGTTTTGTAAAATTGCTATTTTTGTATTTTAAATTAAAGTAAAAGCAGATACTTGCTGTAAACCTGTTCTGTTAAATGTGACACCCATACATGGAGAGCACCCAGCAGAATGGTTATGCAGGCTTGCACTTAGTGGCATTGCTTACATTGAAAAGGTAAAACCAGACGGTCATTTTATCTTAATGCCTTTTATTCCTAGAAGGGATTAGAAATTTAACACTGGGCACAAATAAATGAGTCTCTAACAGTAATTGAGTGGATGAAAACATTCTCCAGGCAAGGTTGGAATATTGAGTTGGAAATATTCCAGCTCTTCAAAATGCCTTTTTGTACTTTCTTTTGAGAAATCTTTCAGGAATGGAGAGCAAAACAGACAAAAAAAGAACCTTATTAAAGTGAGCCTGCTGAGTCATGTTATCTTATATACTCTAGAAAAGGTATGATGTAGTTTCCTGAGACTTGCATTTCACAGCTAACATTTATTTCAGTTCAAAAGCATATAAACAGTCTGCAGTAAAATGGAGTGAGTGCAATGTCAGTACTTTATTGCATTGGAAAGAATCTGTAGCATAAATACATAGCTTTTTTTTAAATAACATTTTCAGGCAAATGTAGAGGATTACACGGAATGACCATAGAAACGAGCTACCATAATCTTGAAGCCTAAGAAAAGGCACCTTGAAAAAATGTTCAGCATTCAGAATATGTGAAATGATCATTATTCTCATGGAACTGAAAGCACCAGCTATGAATTGACTCTGCTCAGCTGCATGCTCCGCTGAGACCTTTTCTTTGTGGAGTGGTCAGAAACAGGAATGCAATACTTAGGTTCAGAAAGAGTGCAAAGTAGGACAGCTGTAATGGCTGCTATCTGAGACGTTCAGTGTTTTATAATCTATTTCAGACTATTTACTGAGTTTTAACTGTGTTAGGTGAAAAAAGTACATACTTATATGAGATATTTAAAGGGGAAATTCGTTCTTTCTTTCGCACATTTATATAGTGCTTCTATATTCCACAGCGCTTTACAGACATTAGCATTACACTGTCCCCAATGGGGCTCACAATCTAAGGTCCCTATCAGTATATACTTTCTGGAATCTTTGTCATAGCTGAGTATCCCTCTGCATCTGCAACTGGAATTCTGATTCAGTATAAAAAACCATACATTTTGGTTTTTCCTTTGACTTTAGCCATGTTTCAGAAAAAATAATGGATTTCTTTTCTGTTTTAGGCACAGCCCCCAAAAGTATTGGAGAGAATCCCTCATCTACTAAACAGGCAAGTGTAATGTCAGTCTTTTGTTCTATTTAAGTGTTCCTGGTTGCATTTTTTGTAGCACTGACTGGTGTTGGAAAGTTATTACTGCCTTTATATGTATGCATATCTGAGGGAACTGTAACTGTTTGTTTAGTATAGTAGAATATGAGGTGAGCAGTTATGGACAGTTAAATAGGGGTGCAATACACACATCTGGATGTAGAACATACTGAATGCAGGAAAGCTGTAATGTTTGTGTGGTTTTCTATACAATATATACCATCAAAGTTAGCTTGGAGTCTAACATTAATACACTTTCTGCTTTCATTAAAATGTTTTAAAAATATTTAAGTATGCTTACATTCCTCTGTAAAATTTATCACCCCATGTATAATTTGTCTTGTGTTAGAAAATATAAAGAGGGTCATTTATTAAGACCAGCGGTTTAGACAATGGTCCTAATAAGCCCTTTAGCTAGGCCTCTACGTAGTGTAAAATGTCTAAATGTAATCCAGCTCCCTTGCTATCTTAAATTTAGACCATTTTTTTAGACCTGGCTTGAGCGTGGGAAAATTCGCAGATTGCGGCGCAAATAACCTTTGTGCTCGCACAGAACTAGAGACAGCTGAGCTTGGCATAGGTATGGTGCATTTGGATCCTGCGCCCACAGTATCAGTGGAATCACTAGTTCCTGAGCTGACCACAAGAGAAACAGATCTGGCCCAGTTTTTCTGAGGTTTGGTCTGTACATTGACTCTGCTCTTTATTGCTGCTGCTGCCACAGCCCTCCTCCCCTGATGTCACCTCCTTCTCAATACCCAAATCCATCTCCCAGGTTCTGTCTAACACACAATTTTATGCGATTCATCCAAAATAAATAAAAAAATCTTCAGATTAGTTTTGTGGACAAATTTTTGTGAAATTCATTACGAATTGAGGCTTAGTGTTCCTTTAACTCCTTCAAAACCCTGCAATTTTCCGTTTTCGCAATTATGTTTTTTATTCCTGAGGCCATAACTTTTTTAGTTTTCTGTTTATATAGCCATATGAGGGCTTGCTTTTGCAGGACAAGTTGTAATTTCTAGTGACATCATAAAATATAGTATGCGATGTAGTGGGAAGCTAGGAAAAAAATTCTAAATGGGAGGGATTAGGAAAAAAAGCAATTGCATAGTTTTATAGATTTAGTTTTTACGGTTTACCCTTTTTGGTAAAACTGATCTGTTTCCCTCATTTTATAGATCAGTATAATTACAGTGATACCACATTTATTTAGTTTTTCTTGTTTTTTAATACTTTTTAAAACTATTTTTTTCTTTGCATCATTATATTCTGACCCACATAACTTTTGTATAGTTATGTGTATGGAGCTGTGTGAAAGCTTGTTTTTTGTGGGGTAATTTATAGTTTTTAGTGATACTAATATGGAGTGTGTATGACTTTTGGATAACGTTTTATTCAGTGTTTTTGGAGTTGAAGCTACAAAAAAAAAAAAAAATTGGCTATTTTTTCTGTTTGGTTTAGGAGATAAATACACATATTTTGCTGGCATTTTAGGACAGGGCAATGCTAATTATGTTTATTTATTGTTTCATTATTTTTATGTTTAATATGGGGAAAGGGGGTTATCAGATTTTTTTTTCACAGTTTAAGACCCCCTAGGGGATTTTAACATGCAATCATTACATTTCTTTATTAGATAGACTGCAATGATTCCTTGCTCTGTATTTGCCTCGAGTGTCACTGCAGCTACCACAGCCCCTACTGCCACCACCATGGCTACAAGTGCCACCACGACCACCGCCAACACAGCTATGCATGGGGCCCCCTTCCCCCCCCTGGTGGAGTGAGCCACCAAGTCCACAATCTCATCATAGTTGTCATCAAAAATAATGTGGCGCTTATCAGCAACGAGGGAAAACTGTAGCCTGCTGCTACTACTAGTATTACTAGCCGCATGGTTGGTGTTGCTACTGCTGTTTGCACTACTACCCACACATTCTGACTCATGTATGAGGAGGCAGTCTTTCATTTTGCATTCTTTTATTTTCCAGAAATTTTATCATAAAATAAAGTCACTGGTTTGTTACACAGAATATTAAACGGGACTAGCAAAATTGCAAGTTTTTTTTTTTTTTACTGTAATTTAGCAACAAAGGTGCAGTTAAAGAGAATCTGTCACCAGTTTTAGGCCTCTTGCACACAAATGTTTTTTTTTCCGTTTACGTTCCGTATACGAACCGTATATGGAACCATTCATTTCAGTGGATCCGCAAAAAAAGTGGAAGGTACTCCATATGCCTTCCATTTCCGTATTTCCATTTTTCCATTTCGTTAAGGCCTCTTGCACACGACCGTATGGCTTTTTCAGTGTTTTATCGGATCCGTTTTTCCGTTTTTTGCTTCCGTTGTGTTTCCGTTTTGGTTCCGTTGTTCCGTTCCATTTTTCCGTATGGCATATACAGTATACAGTAATTCCATAATAAAAATTGGGCTGGTCTTAAAATTTTTTATAGATTGTTCAGCAAAAACGGAACGGATACGGAAGACATACGGATGCCTTTCCGTATGCTTTCCGTTTCTTTTGCGGACCCATTGACTTGAATGGAGCAACTCAACGTGATTTGCGGACAAGAATAGGACATGTTCTATATTTAAACGGAACGGAAAAACGGAAACGGAAGGCATACAGAGACACTTCAGTATTTTTTGCAGACTCATTGAAGTGAATGGTTCAGTATACTGTCAGTATACTGAACTGAAAAAACTGTCAGTATACGGTCCGCAAAATACTGTCGTGTGCAAGAGGCCTAAAAGATAGAACATGTCCTATTATTGTCCGCATAACGGACAAGGATAGTACTGTTCTATCAGGGGCCAGCTGTTAAGTTCCGTAAAAAAACGGCATACGGCATACTAAAAAGACATACGGTCGTGTAAAAGTCCTTATGCTGCTAGTTCTAAGGTCTCATGCACACGAACGTGTGCACCCCATGCCCGTATTGCGGACCGCATTTGCGGATCCGCAATACACGGGCACCATTCCGTGGCCATTCCGCATCACGGATGCGGACCCATTCATTTCAATGGGTCCGCAAATCCGGAGATACGGAACGGTGCGGAATGGAATGACGGAACGGAACACTACGGAAGCACTACGGACTGCTTCCGCGGGGTTCCGTTCCGTACTTCCGTCCCGCAAAAAGATAGAACATGTCCTATCTTTTTGCGGAACGGGCATATCGCAGACCCATTCAAGTGAATGGGTCCGCGATCCGCTGCGGCTGCCCCACGGCCGGTGCCCGAGCATTGCGGGCCGCAATTTGCGGCGCGCAATACGGGCACGGGGTGCACACGTTCGTGTGCATGAGGCCTAACAGTTCCTGCGCATGCCAAACGAGTCCTGATATTTATGAACTCACGGCTGTCCCCTCCCACATGTCTGATTTTTTTTTATCCATATGAATCAGTAGCAGGTAGGTGGGGAGAGCCATGTGCTTATGAATATAGGGACTTGTTTGACATGCGCTGGAACTGTTTAGCACAAGTCTTTATTAAAATGGCTGAGTCAATAAAAAAAAACTGACCCAGCATTTTGCTAAGGGGATCTGTCACTAGTTTATGTTGTCCTTAGTTATGGCACCATAAAACTGGTGACAGATTCCCTTTAAATGTCTCTCCCCAGCTACAAACACATTGCACACTGGCAATGGTAATAATGCAGTCTTTGCCGTAAAATGTCTTTGAAATTCATTATATAATGCAGCAATGTATTCACTAGCATGGGTATAACAATAATTTTTGCTGTAAAATGTGTTTTAACTACACATCTGTTGTAGTGATGCGTTCACTAATAATTTTTGTAGGAAAATATCTTTGAACTACATGGTATGATTCAGTAATATACAGGTTTTAATAATGCAATTTTTTAGCAAAATATCTTTGAACTACAACGGTATCTTGCAGTGATGTGTTTACTAGCACAGGTATATGAATGGAATTTTTTCATAACATGTTTTTTAACTACATGGTATGATGCAGTAATGTGCTCACTAACACAGGTATAAGAATGCAAATTTGCAGTAAAATGTATTTGAACTACACGGTGTTTGCAGTAATGCATTTACTAACAAAGGTATCAGAATGCAATGTTTGCAGTAAAATGACTTTGAACTACAACAAAATGTTTTTGCTGTAACTACCAGTAAAGTTAAACAGGTTTTTAGAGAAAAAAATGGTCAATTACTTTGTAGCAGAATGTATGCTACTGGGATGTTGGCAATGAACTGTAGAAAATGTTTTACAAAATTCATGTTCATGCAGAAAAATATGATTTTCTTGCAGGATTTTTTAATGCAGAATTGTTCCCAGCAAACTTTATGAAACACTCAACTCCCTCACACTCTCTATATTCTTTTCCTGATCAAAATCCCTAAAATATACTCAATTATATCTCACTTTTCTCTCCCTGTACTCTTCTTACAGTCTCCCTATCACACTAGATTAGTTGCTTGTGTCTGTAATAACTTTTGGTCGGAGACTGCCACAAGGCATACTTTTAGGTAGCTAGTTAACCACAAAACAGCGATTCCTCTTTCAATTCAGAAGGACCTACCTGAAAATTGCCACCTGTCTGTCTGATCAGGCTGGTTTTCAGCCTCTAAGCCAGTAAGGGCAAGCCCTTTCCGTCACTTCCTCCCAATGTCATGTGATCCTTCATCTTCCTCCTCACTCATGGTTTTGCTTGCCAAATATTCACAATATAATGGCACTGGGCACCTTTTTTAATTGATATGTCTAACACGAATCAACAATACTTTGGATTCATCTGGTGACAGATTTTTTTTTTGTGAAATTCAGAATGAATGTGGATCATTTAGAAGCTATTCCCGCACACGCACACACATACACACACACACATGCACAAACCAAATTAACGAGTCTGCTCTCACTAGAAAGAGTCATTAACCATGTTGTCAGACATATGCTACATAGTTTAGCTGAATGCCTGAAGCATTACAAGATAAGTAATGCGAGAGTTTGAGGGTTTTTCTGGGACTTTCATATTAATGGCCTATCTTAAGGATCACATCTGTGGGTTTTAACACCCAGACCTTCCCCCTGATCAGCTAAGGCCAAGTTCATACTTAAGTTATTTGGTCAGTTAGTTCCATCAATTATTGTGAGCCAAAACTAGTAGTGAAGACTACTCAGAGATCAGGTATAATATAAATATCTGATTCTGTACCTATTCAGTGTTTTTTACCCACACCTGGTTTTGGCTCACAATAAGGCCCCTTTCAGATGAGTGAGCGTAATGCTGCAGATTCACAGAGCAGCTCCCGTCCTGAACTTCCAGCACTGCTGGGGCCGCATTATATTGATTTATGGTGCTATGTAACCCTTACAGGTTTAGAATGTATTGGATAACACTGACATAATGTTAAGCATGCTTTGAATCACAATGGTGCCAGCGGCAGATCGCGCTGTGCAATAGAGCAATGGCATAGTAATCGCTCCTCCCCATGCTATGTAGGACATCACTGCATGTAACAGCAGCGGTGTCCTCCACTAGCTATCTGATGGATGCTATGAGGGAACACATTCCTTCAAACGATCATCTGCGGCATTGGGGCAAAGTACAGATAGTGTAGTAGATGTGGCCTGCAGTCCTATGTAACACTACAGATAACACAGTGGTAACTCTCTGAGTACAGATAATGTAGTAGATGTCACCTGCAGTCCTATGTAACACCACAAATATCACAATGATTTATTTCTGAGTACAGATAATGTAGTAGATGATACCTGGAGTCCTATGTAACACCTCAAATAAGAGACAGGGGTCTCCACACAAGTGTGTGGTTTTAATTTACATTTTGTGGTACATGTACTAATTTATTTTTAAACTTTTTGTGGCGTAAATGGGTTGCAAATTTTGACCTCCGGTGTGATGTGGAGTAACATTTGTGGCTTTTCCCCACTTATGCCACTTTTCCAAAAAGGGAGCATGACATGGGCGAGGAAGCAGGTGGGCCGACAAGCCTGGCTTATTTATTATTTTCCACACAGTTTAGTATTTTCCACACAGTTCCATGGAAAATGGCTTAAATCTACTCAAGCAAGAGGACCCAAAGAATTGATTAAAAAGTGGAGGCAAACTGGCTGTAAAAAGTGTGAATATTGCTAACCTAGATTTCCAGTATATAACTGACGTGTTTTTTCACCTATATTAAATAAATGGCTCTTCTGCTTGTTTCCTACAGATCTCCAGAAAACAAGGATGAATAAGCTTTAAGGCCGTCAAGAATCTTATTTGAGAAGCTGATACTCAATGCCATGTAGGCAGTGATACAGAAATAGTATTTGCACTTTGTACTTTAAATGTAAAATCACTTTGTAGAATTGTGATATTTAAGCAGACTTTTGAATCTGTGAAACATAATGAACTTGTGGAAATTTACACATACAATGTATGTGCCTCGCACTCTAGCTATAATAGATGTAAACGGTTTGCATTTTCTCTTTATTCTTTTCCTCATTTTGAATGTAGGTAGATGCTTTGTAGGTAAATGTTCATGCATCATGACTCAATTTCTTTAGCACATCATATACTTTTTTTTGTTATGTGCTGTGTTAACTATCCTTGAATGATGTTTTTAATAGTTGTGTCTTTGAAATATGGGTTCATTTTGCATATTTTTTAATTGTGCTGAGCAAAACAATGTATTTGTTTTTCTGTTGATGATTTTCAAACACAAAGTTACTAAGCTTAGGACTCTTAGGGCCCGTTTACATGGTGGAATTTGCTGTCGGAATTTTTGGCATGGACACCATTCCAACATTCCAGTGGCAGTCATGTCGTTTCTGCCTCCAATTGGGTGTCCACTCGCTTATTAGCTCCATTCAATGACGCTAAGCCACAAGCAAGCCTGCAACTTCCAAAGTGCGCATCCACAGTTTCTGCCACTGTATATGGGGCACATTTTGCCAGTGTCACAATCTTAAATGTGAACAGGCCTTTATTCTTTTTACATTTAGTGCAGTATCTGATTTATGTATAGAAATAGTAACACAAAGAGAAGCTTTCCAATAATTGACTAATTCATCCATGCCTCTAGGCACACAGTCTTTGTCATATAATCACTAAAAGATTTGTTTTGTGTTGTGAGACTAATAAGCCTAAAAGAAGACTGTCAAAACAAAATCTTTTCATTGCACCTGGCTCAGATTTCATGTACCCATTCATTCCTCCTCCTCCCAGTGCCTGGGGGTCAGTATATAGCAAAAGCTATCACCTGAACAAATTATAAACATTTGCCTTCAGGAGGAGCAAAGTGTGTAAGTATTGCCTTGAGCATTTTCCTTACCATCTGGGAGATGTTTGAACAGGCATTAATGCATTCCCCGTAATTCTCTTTGAGGTGCCTTAAGGAACAAATTATTTGCAGATGTGAACTTTATAGCTCCAGTGCATAAAACACTTTTCAAGAATTTGGACTTTAATAAATTATATTCATCTGTTGGAATAATCAATAAACTCCACCTCAGAGCAAACAGTTCATAAACGCTGAAAAACTGCAACATTTTTTAGATTTCATTTTACTATGGCGAAAACGCAGAAACTGACTTACATATGGTTTTTAACACCAATAAATAGCAGGGCAGGCTTTTTTCATATATTCATTACACACACTCTAGACACAGTCTTGTTTTTTACAGTGTTTTTAGCTTTATAACTATACAACTTAGTAAAAGATTACAAATGCTATACTTTATATAGGCACAGCACAGTGAATGTTATGAAGATATGTGTTACTTTGGTTTGTTCTAGATATACCTATGATTGCCCAGACTCATGTAGTATGAATACTATATGGCTGCATTGAAGCATGGTTAGATGACAGATAGACAAGAACATACAGAACCCATTTAAATGCATTTACAAATCCAGTATTATCATATTGTTAATGAAGTGCTTCCTTTTACAGATCTGTGCCTCCCCATCAGACATGGTCAAATCTTTTGCTGTATCCTGGGGATCACAGACCCATTAAAGTTAAAGGGTCCGCATCCACAGCACGGAGTGCAGACAGCTGGTGCCCGTGCTGCAGACCGCAAATAGTGGTCCGCAATGCACGGGCACCAACTGTGTACACTCTGTGCTGTGGATGAGGACCCTTTAACTTAAATGGGTCTGTGATCCACAAGGTACAGAGCCCTTACATTTTTGTGTGTAAACACTATGCCACATGTAATATTAAAGGGATTTTCGTGGATTTTAATATTGATGACCTATCCTCAGTATAGATGATCAATATCAGATCGGCACCAACCCCGAATCAGCTGGTTGAAGAAAAAGCCACACTCCGTGCGAGTGCAGCCTTCCCTTAACCCCTTAAGGACGAAGGGCGTACATGTACGCCCTTCGTCCGCACTTTAAAGATGGCGCCGCTCCCGCACGGAGCGGGCGCATGAGCTGCGGGTAAACGCTTGATTCATCAAGCTGACACCCGCAGCTCATGTCCGCGACCGGCAGCGATGCCGATCGCGGACATTTAACCCCTCAGATGCCGTGGTCAATCCTGACCACGGCATCTAATCGCGCAAAAACTGAAAGTTTCACTCTCGGTTTTTGCTCCGGCTCCCCTGATGGCCACAAGGGGGAGCCGGAGCATGCATTTAGTACCCTAGGTTTCTGTGAATGAAACCTAGGTTACTACACAGTATTCCTATGGAGCCTATGACTGTAATAGGCTCCATAGGAAATATGCGATTTTTTCATATATTCCAATGCTATTGCATTGGAATATATGAGAATAGCAATCTGATGATTGCATCTTATAGTTCCCTATGGGAACTATAAGAAAGTGGTAAAAAAAAAAAAAAAAAGTTTAAAAAATAAAAATTAAATAAAAAAAATATAAAAATTCAAATCACCCCCCTTTCCCCAAAATGAAAATAAAATAAATAAAAAAATAAAAAAATTACACATAATGGGTATCGCAATGCCCCGCAAAAAATGAGCCCCTACACTGCTCCGTACGCATAATTACAAAAAAGTTATAGGGGTCAAAACATGGCGACAAAAAAATAAAATAAAAAAAATTCCACTTTTAATTTTTTTTCACTATCAAAACGCAAGAAAAACTATACATATTAGGTATTGCCGGATTCGTACTGACCTGAAGAATAAAATTAACCAGTCAGTTTTATCGCAAATCGAACGTTGTAATTTAAAAACCCGTAAAACTGTGGTGAAATTGCTTTTTTTTTGCAATTTCACCCCATTTGGAATTTTTTTCCCGTTTCCCACTACATCACATGCAAAAATAAATGGTAGCGTTAAAAAGTACAACTTGTCCCGCAAAAAATAAGCCATCATATGGCTATGTGAGCGGAAATATAAAAATGTTATGGCTTTTGGAAGGCAGGGAGCGCAAAACAAAAACGCAAAAATCCCAAAACCCCCGGTCCTTAAGGGGTTAATTGTTTATCTGCTCACCGTTGACATCACAGCGGTGAGCAGGTGTAACTACAAGCCGTCCCATTCTCCTCAAGCAGCTGATCAGCGGGGGTGTCGAATGCCCACCGATCTGATATTGATGACCTATCCTCAGTATACCATATTACATTCCTGCACATGAGGCGCTCCACTCTTTTTTTTATTTTATGCATAATCCATTTCAAATCTGCACCGTCAGTCAATTCTGCTGTCCATGCTGTTCATTCACACGACCGTTTTTGGGGTCTGCAGAACAGCCATGTGGACATGTGGACACGGAATGCACACAGTCATTTCAGGGGTTTTTTGCCGCAAAAAAATTGGAATGGAAATAAAATATGTTTGTGTGCATGAGCCCTAACTGATGGAAATAACTGACCAAATAACTGAATTGTGAACTCAGCCTAAGGGCTCATGCACACAAACATATTTTCTTTCCTTGCCCGTTCTCTTTTTTTTGCAGACCGTATGCGGAACCATTCATTTCAATGGGTCCTCCAAAAAACGGAAGTTACTCCGTATGTCCATGTGTTCTGCAAAAAAATAGAACATGTCCTATTATTGTCTGCATTGCGGACAAGGATAGAATTGTTCTAATAGGGGCCGGCTGTTCTGTTCCACAACATACGGAATGCACATGGACGTCATCCGTATTTTTTGCAGATCCGTTTTTTACAGGCCGCAAACTACATGCGGTCATGTGCATGAGCCCTAATAGTCATACTCCAACATCCAGAGAAATTTCAAACCAATTCCTGATTGCTGTACAAATTTTCTGATTATTCACATTTATATACAGGCATTTATAATGCTTGACATCTTATGTATGTCACATGCCTCTGCATATTATCATACACAAGCATAATGTAAAATAAGGTCCCCTAATAAGACAATAAACAAAAAACAAAACACATAAACAACTACAAAGTTGTTACAAAATACTAAATTACGTATATGTTGTTCAAATCAATTGCACTTTAAACTAAAATCAAAACTCATTGCAGCAATACCTAATCCGTTAATTGCACTGTGTTCATTAACAAATACAAACTCCCAGACTTTCACTGTTTTCCATGAGCTCATGTGAACTAGCCCTTTGGCTCCATCTAAAGACACCTAATACTATAACTTCATGTTTATACTGCTTATGGTTAGCAGCAACAGTAATAATTGTAGCCATGTAGCATTCATCTTGGCTTGTCTGTGTAAATCATGTCTAGCCATATGTCACCTGAAAACCCTATTTTTGTATCTTCTGTACATATCTTCTAGGTTCTACATTTATATTTTTTTATACTTGTAATTAGTGAGATTAAGAACATGATATTGTTTGTCAGATGTTAGGATCAAGTGCCTTGAAATGCATTGCTACTGTTAACATTTTTAGAGGACTAAATACAGAGGTAATCCTAACATGTAAAAAAAATATTCATTCAGTACATTTCAGCATAATGATGTGTTGTTTCTTTTCTTTTTTAATGCTTTTATATTAACTATGTGTGATATTTTATTAAACTTGTTTCATAAAAATTGATAAAAAAAAAATGCCTACTCTGAAGTACATATTAAGTTCTCTCATTTGCAGCATTCAAAATGTTCTTTTTAAATAAAAACAAAAAAATGTTTCGAGTCTGTGAAAAGGCCATCCTTGTTTCATCTGTGAATATGTCCGTGAACGATCCATGTTTGGTCTGTGTCTGTCATCCATAATTTATGGACGTTGCTTAGCTGAAAATTAATTTCCAGAGCATCTCCTATCAGTCTTCAGTGAAGAATGGACGCAACACGGAGGCCATCCGTGTTATGTCCGTGATTTTCATGCACCCATAGATTTCAATGAACGTGTTTGGTCCGCATCACGGACCAAAGTAGTGTATGTCTCCATGATATTTTTTTTTACTGACCTACGGTTTTCAAATCAACGGGTCAGTCCGTGCCAGTAAAAAACTAAAATGTAGACGAGGCCTTAGTAGTCACTATCCTTTTTTCTTTCTGCAAAGGTTCCTTTACATGAAGTTTTGTCCCTGGTGGGGTTTTTCTTGGCCAAAAATGTTTAAAAGAATGATGAGACTTGCTCTGCATTTTTTTTTTTTTTAGGTGTTATTAACCTCTTAAGGACACAGGGCGTACAGGTACGCCCTAATGTCCGAGTCCTTAAGGACACAGGTGTTTAAGGACACAGGTGTTTAAACTGCTACTGCACCCGATGTGGGCGCGGTAGCAACATGGTTCCTGCTGATGTAGATCAGCAGGAACCATGTTCTAATGCCGAGGGGGGTCACGTGACCCCCCCGTATCGGCAATTGCTGCAAACCGCAGGTCAATTCAGACCTGCGGTTTGCAGCGGTTTTAGCGATCTCTGATCAGAGAGTTAATTGCCCCAAAGTTAAAAATTTTAACCCCCCCTGCAGCCCCCAATCTTGTTATGGCGGCGGGGGTGCAGGGGGGGTGGTTGCGGTGGCGGGAGGCGGTGCGGGAGGCGGGCGGGAGGCGGGCGGTGCGGCAGGCGGGATCGCAATAGCGATCCCCCGCCTGCCTCCCTTGTAATAATTCCCTGGTGTCTAGTGGTTCTATCAGAGTGCCAGCACATTGCTGGCACTCTGATAAAGCGGCTGGCATCTGTGCTGCAGATGCCAGCCGTTTAACCCCTTCCTTACCGCGGTCCGGATGGACCGCGGTATGGAAGGTGTTAACAGGGAGTGAGCTCCCTCCCTCTCCCATCGGGGGGCTGCTGTGTCTATGCAGCCCCCCCCAGGATGGGATCGCAGAGGGAGGGAGCTCCCCTCCCTCCCCATCCATCACCCACTGCTCTCTAATGGCAGTGGGTGATGGTTACCATGGCAGCAGGACGCTTTCAGAAGCGTCCTGCTTGCCATGGTATAGTAACTCTGGTCAGACTTCTGCTAAAGGCAGAAGTCTGACCAGACTGTGAAAAGTAAAAAATACAGTGCAGTACACTATATATTGTACTGTACTGTATTATATAGACACCAGATCCACTGGATCTACAAGAACCAAGTGGGTCTGGGTCCAAAAAATGTAAAAAGTGAAAAAAAGTAAAAGAAAAAAAACACAAATCACTGAATAAAAAGTAAAAAAAATAAAATACACTACACATATTAGGTATCGCCGCGTCCGTAAAAAACAGCTCTATAAAAATATCACATGACTGAACCCCTCAGTTGAACGCCATAAAAAAAAAAACCAAAAATGGTGTAAATAAGCCATTTTTGGGCACCTTACATCACTAAAAGTGTAATACAAAGCGATCAAAAAGGCATATGCCTCCCAAAATAGTACCAATCTAACCGCCATCTCATCCTGCAAAAAATGAGCCCCTTCATAAAACAATTGCCCAAAAAATAAAAAAACTATGCCTCTCAGACTAAAACATGATTTTTTTTGTTTCAAAAATGCTTTTTAGTGTTAAATGTAAAAAAAAAACAGACATATTGGATATCTCCACGTCCGTAAGAATCTGCTCTATAAAAATATCACATGACCTAACCCCTCAAGTAAACACTGTAAAAAAAAAAAAAAAAACTTTGTCAAAAAGCAATTTTTTTGTCACCTTACTTCACAAAAAGTGTAATAGCAAGCGATCAAAAAGTCATATGACCCCCCAAATAGTGCCAATCTAACCGCCACCTCATCCCGCAAAAATTATACCCAAACTGAGACGATCGCCTAAAAACTGAAAAAAATATGGCTCTCAGACTATGGAGACACTAAAACATGTTTTTTTTGTTTCAAAAAGGATATTATTGTGTAACACCAAAATAAATAAAAAAAGTATACATATTGGGTATCGTCGCGTTCGTAACGACCTGCTCTATAAAAATATAACATGACTTAACCCCTCAGGTGAACGCTGTAAACATAAAAAATAAAAACGTTGTAAAAAAAGTAATTTTTTTTGTCACCTTACATCACAAAAAGTGTAATAGCAAGTGATCAAAAAGTCATATGCACCCCAAGATAGTACCATTCAAACCGCCATCTAATCCCGCAAAAAATGAGCCCCTACATAGGACAATCGCAAAAAAAACTAAAAAAAAACTATGGCTTTCAGAATGTGGAGACAATAAAAAATCATTTTTTTCAAAAATGCTTTATTATGTAAAACTGAAACAAAAACCCCAAAAAGTAGTCATATTTGGTATTGTCGCGTCAGTAACAACCTGCTCTATAGAAATAGCACACAATCTAACCTGTCAGTTCAACGATGTAAATAACAAAAATACAAAACTGTCCCAAAACAGCTATTTTTTGCAAATTATCCATTTTAATCCATTTTTCCAGTAACAAAGCAAGGGTTAACAGGCAAACAAAACTCAATATTTATTGCCCTGATTCTCTTGTTTGCACAAACACCCCATATGTGGTTGTAAACTGCTGTATGGCCAAACGGCAGGGCACAGAAGGAAGGGAACGCCATATGGTTTTGGAAGGCGGATTTTGCTGGACTGTTTTTTTTGAGACCATGTCCCATTTGAAGCCCCCCTGATGCACCCCTAGAGTACAAACTCCCAAAAAGTGACCCCATTTTGGAAACTACGGGACAAGGTGTCAGTTTTGTTTGTATTATTTTAGGGTAAATATGATTTTTGGTTGCTCTATATTACACTTTTTTTGAGGCAAGGTAACAAAAAATTGAAATTCTGAAATTTCATCTCCATTTGCCAATAACTCTTGTGGAACACCTAAAGGGTTAACAAAGTTTGTAAAACTAGTTTTGAATACCTTGAGGGGTGTAGTTTCTTAGATGAAGTCACTTTTATGGAGTTTCTATTCTAGGGGTGCATCAGGGGGCTTCAAATGGGACATGGTGTCAAAAATCCAGTCCAGCAAAATCCGCCTTCCAAAACCCATATGGCGTTCCTTTCCTTCTGCGCCCTGCCGTTTGGCCATACAGTATTTTAGGACCACATATAGGGTGTTTCTGAAAACTACAGAATCGGGGCAATAAATATTGAGTTTTGTTTGGCTGTTAACCCTTGCTTTGTTACTGGAAAAAATGGATTAAAATGGAAAATTTTCCAAAAAATTGAAATTCAGAAATTTTATCTTTATTTGCCATTAACTCTTGTGGAAAACCTAAAGGGTTAATGATGTTTGTAAAATCAGTTTTGAATACCTTGAGGGTGTAGTTTCTAGAATGGGGTCATTTTTGGGTGGTTTCTATTATGTAAGCCTCGCAAAGTGACTTCAGACCTGAACTGCTCCCTAAAAAGTGTGTTTTTGAAAATTTCTGAAAAATGTCAAGATTTGCTTCTAAACTTCTAAGCCTTGTAATGTCCCCAAAAAATGAAATGGCATTCCCAAAATAATCGATACATGGTGTAGACATATGGGGAATGTAAATCAATAACTTTTTTTGGCAGTATTACTATGTATTCTAGAAGTAGAGAAATTGAAACTTGGAAAATTGCAAATTTTTAAAAATTTTGGTAAATTTGGTATTTTTTTATAAATAAAAATGAAATTTTTCGACTTTATTTTACCACTGTCATGAAATACAATATGTGACGAAAAAACAATCTCAGAATGGCTTGGATAAGTAAAAGCGTTTTAAAGTTATCACCACATAAAGTGACACTGGTCAGATTTCCAAAAAATTGCCTGGTCCTTAAGGTGAAATAGGGCCGTGTCCTTAAGGGGTTAAGAAGCTTTCATTTTTGAATGATCCTTTTTACATGTCCCTTCCCTTTCTCTGGAACCTGTTTGAGGAAAAAAGCATTGAAAATGCCAACACACATTGCATTTTTTTTAAGCAGTAAAACAAACAAACAAACAAAAAAAAACAATGGAAAGGGTAAGGGATAAAAAAAGAGACTCAATTTTTGCTGCAATAAAAAAAAAAAAGCCACTGACATAGAAAACTTAATTTTAACAGTGAAAACACACCACTACAAGAAAACTCCTGTTTGTCCTGCAGTTTTTTTTCATAGACTTCAATGAAACATCTGGCTCTGGCGTTTTCCACCTAAATATCAAAGGAGTGAGAAAAGCCAGCAATAAAAAAACAAAACAAAACACAAAAGCCCTCAATATTTGGGTTGAAGTGGAATGAGAATTATAAAGGAAAGACTAATCCTTGCCTTATCAACTTCTGGTTTTGGATAAAAAATAAATAAATGCATCAAAACCTGCCACAAAAAAGGGGGGTGGAGCCTGATCACTGTCTGATGGGTGAATGTACCTGAAGCTCCGTCATACAAGCACAGGGTAACCGAAACACAGAGCATGGCACTTGCTTCCAAATGGTACGATTGGGGAGAGATTGAGCTTGTGACACCTCTGGGATGCCTAAAGCCCATACAACTCAGATGGAACTCCAGAAATACTGGACGAAAAAGAACACTTGCTCATCTGGCATGATCTCAAATATGGCGCCTACAATTGCTGGAGGAGGAGCGGAAAGTGAAGATTCAGACATGGAGAGTGCAAGGGATGGTGAGCAGGACTCTGCGCTAGCACCTATCTCCAAGGGCTTTTTGAAAAAGATTCTCTTACAGGCTTTAAAACCTGTCATGTCTGACTTGGCAGACATTAAGGGGATTATCTCACTTCAGCAAATAGCATTTATTACGTTAAGGAAGGTAATACAAACCACTTACTAATGTATTGATATTATCCATATTGCCTCCTTTGCTGGCTGGTTTCATTTTTCTTTCACATTATACACTGCTTGTTTCCATGGTTATGACCACCCTACTATCCATCAGTGGTGGCTATGCATGCACAATATAGGAAAAAGGATTGGGAGTACACATAGGCTAGTGCTTTTTTCTATAGTGTGCAAGCATGGCCACTGCTCTGGATTGCAGGGTGGTAGTAACCATGCTATGAAAAAAATTAATCCAGCCGGCAAAGGAAGCAATATGGACAATCTCTGCATAATAAATGCTATTTGCTGAAGTGAGACAACCCCTTTAAGATGGTAGCTCAACCAACTGGACACTGAGAGTCTGGAAAACTCAAATGTGGAGTTGATATATTTCTCCAGGGCTCTAGTTTCTTAAGTGACTTATAAACCTGAAAACATCAACAGAGTACTTACCTTAATCGAAGATCAAGAGAATTGGAATAGAAGAAAGAATGTCCACATTAAAGGCTTGCTGGAACCCTGGGCAGCAGACACTCGCTCTACTATTGCTATGGAACTGTATTCTGAGTTACTAGGCTCTGAGAGTGTCACGGAAAGGAAACAGTGAAGTCGTGAATTCCACCAGTACCACTGTTCCTACCTACTTGCATAATCCGTTCTAAACAAAGGCCCACAACTGGACGATAGTCCCTTCTGGACCAAGTATAGAGCCCTATGCGGAAACAATGCAAAGGGTAAAATAATAAAAGTTAAAGACAGGCGCAGGTAGAAATATACCGGAAACAGCAAGATAACAGTAACAAGCGGACTAAGTCAAACCACCAGGAGAGACAAACAGAGCCAGAATCAGAAGACAATAGCGTACACAATAACAAAGTGGGTGACTAACAAGAAGTCACATCAGGATCCAAATCATTGGACAAAGGCAGATAACTAAGAGAAAAACACATTAACACAGAAGACCTACATTTTCAGGCAAGTGCAGTTTAAATAAGCCACACTTTAAGTCACATAGACGCTCAGAGTCACATGTGCCATATGACATCATCACGCCGGCAGTGCAGTCGTTACATCATTATTGGCCGTGACTTTTGCATCGGCCTAGTAACTATGGGGGCAGAACATCCATAGTCACATGTCCCCCATGACTTCATCATGCGGCCCTGCCAGCATTCCCTGTAATTGCCCAGTGCTCCTGTACTTGGAGGCTCGGCCTAGTCACTATACAGATGGGAAGCCGATGGGGCTGCCTGCCAGTGATCTTCAGCATCCCAAGTATGACAGTAACTCCCCTTCTGCTAGTGTCAATTGGACCCTTCATAAAGGTAGCAGGTTTGTCAGGTTACAAAACTTGAAACCTTTTTATTAATCTGTCAGCACACATATCTTTCACTGACACCTACGATCTCTCCTCTTGACCGTAGCCCTTCTAGTGAACAAGATACTGCAGGTTACCTTGCACCCTTCCGGAATCCAAAATTTCAGCATCTTTATACTCTTTCTCTCCATCTACCTCAGACAAAAAAGGATGAGAATGAACCACAACAAGGATGAAACCCAAAGTTTCTAAAAATGGTGATGTACCAGGGCCGGATAACAGGCTGAACTACATGGACAAATGTCTTTTTCGGCCTTATATACTATGTTACTATGTTAATATGTTTGTTAATTGCAAACTCAGCAAGTGATAAATGAGACACCCAGTATAACTGATATCAGAAATGTAATATTTCAAATATCGTTCCCATGCTTGGTTTTAGTGTTGGGCGTGAATATTTGAATCACGAATTTTAATCGGGAATATAGCAACTTCGACAATTCGCAAAAATTTAGAATATAGTGCTATATATTCGTATTCACAAATATTCTAGATTTTTTTTCCCTCTGAATCCCTTGTTCCCTCGCTGCTTCTTGCTTTTGGGCCAATGAGAAGGCTGCAATGTCTTTGTCTGAGCTTAGCAACCTCCCTAGCAACCGATAGGAAAGTTGCCTACCCCTTTAGTATATAAAAACCTCCCCAGCAGCCATTTTGTCAATTTTTTTGCAGTTCTGAGAGAGACATCAGTGTTATTGCTGTGCTCTCTACTTTCCTGTGTCACATTTCATTAGATAGGTAGTTAATTAAATATTTAGTTTGTGGGAGATAATTAGTGTAGGTTAGATTGTGATATACTGTAGCTCATTCCAGTGCAGTGTGTTAGGTTCTGCTGTCCATACATACATGCTACATACATAGTGCTGTATGTATGTATGCTACATGCATACATACATAGTGCTGTGATGTCACAAGTTCATACTTAGTGCACCAATCACTAATATGTAGTCAGACCTGCTAAAATGTGAAGTTGCCCATATTGCGCCAAGATATTTGCATCATTAGTGCTGATTTGCGCAATCACAAATATATTGGAGCACTCTATCTGAATATAAAGCTATTGTAATGTTCTGCCGTGCCAACCATTTTCTCTAGCCTCAGGAAACTTCTAGCAGCTTGATAAAAGTAGGAAAAGTGACCCACGCCTGTATTGCGCGCATATTACATTGCCGATTTTCTTAATCAAGATAATATTCGCAAATTCTCGAATTCACGAATATATGGCAAATATTCTACCAAATATTCACGAAATATCGCAAATGCCCCTGCCGCTCATCGCTACTTGGTTTATCCTTTCCTTTCCTTTGACAATTGGTTCCTTGGTGAAATGCAGATGAAAAAGAAAGAGAAATGCCCAATTTATTACAAAAAAGAATTCCAAAACCTAGAGACACATTGAACACAATACTTTTGGGAATCCCTTGAAATTGTACAATGTGGTCTATAAAAACTGACGTCAAATCCTTGACCGACAGAAGTTTATTCAGTAGAAGAAAGTAAGACATTTTGTTGAAGCTGTCCACCATAACCCAAACTACTATATTTCCTTATGAAATAGGTAGATCAGTAATGAAAGCCATAGAAAGATGTGACCAAGGCCTTTTGGGAATAGGCAAAGGAAACAACTCTCATACAGGATGTATACGCGGTGTTTTGGACCTAGCGCAAACCTCACAAGCTGACACATATGTTATGATTAGAGATGAGTGAATTTTTCAAGAATTCGATTCGCCTGTTCGCCGAATTTTTTGGAAAAAATTTGGTTCGATTGGAATTTATTCGTGTCGAATAGTGTTAAAAAACGTCTATTTTATAGCTTCAGAGAGCCTTTATAGTGGTGTAGAACACTGTGCCTTGCAGTAACACGCATAAGGGAGTCTGCTGTGGTAGTGAAATAATACTGTCAGTCCGTATGACATGCAGATGACAGGCGTCATTTTTAGAATCACTGCACATTTCACTTATTTGGGCAGTCACGGGCCCAAAACTGACCAAATAACCCAAGTATGAACTCTTACAGGTCGATGTTAGCAGCATGAAGAAACGCACTCCTTTTACACTGTCATCAGCTGATTCCACATAGATGTCTACAGAACTTGTTGTATAAACGCTTATACAAGTAGTGCACCCGACTCTTCAATACTGAGGAGGTGCTGTTCACCCATTTTCTTTGGAATAGTGTGGAGGGGACAGCATCATCAGGAGACCACATAGTGGTAAGGTGATATAGTGTGGAGGTGGCAGCAGCATCAGGAGACCACAGAGTGACCCAATGACAGAGTGGGGAGGTGGGTGGCAATAACAGTACCCACTGACGATGGTGCGTGTGAGAAGGAGCACTTGGCATCAGATGTGTGGCATCAGGTGGGTGGCAGCATCAGAATAGTATCTGAGGCAGTTAGCCTGATGAAACTGGTCTCTTTTGTCAAAGTGTTGGTGTGGCATCATGGATGATCTAGTTTGATGCATCAGGCATTTGTGGGTGGAAATCCTGGCTGATCCACGCCTGATTTATCTTGACAAAGGTCAGTCTCTCCACATTTTGGGTGGACAGGCGAGTTCTTCTTGGGGTAACTATGGCCCCCGCAGCACTAAACACCCGCTCTGATGCCACAGTACTGGACGGGCAGGACAGCTTTTCCAGGGCAAACTCCGCTAGTTGCTAATACACACCAAAAAGGGCTGTAATTTTCTCACTTCAACACACAATGGCTAATAAGCCCTTTTACGTATTTCCGCCAAAAAGGGCTGAATCGAAAACATATATATTTTTTTGACACTAATACACACCAAAAAGGGTTTTAGAACATATAACTGCACCGCTGAATGCCAAATAGGTTCTTATTTTTTTCCACTTATACACGACACAAAAGGCTTTAGAATATATAACTGGGGGGAGGGGGGCAGAGCTTGCACCTGACTATGATGGCCGCTTAGTTGTTTGCTCTGCTACTGTGAACGTCTTTGGCACCTGCTATCATTAGCCTACTGGAGTGGAGGTGGTGAAAATCGGGAATGCCAAGACTAGTGAGCACCCCTCTCTCAACAAATCTTAAGTCTCGAGCCAGGAAATGGAGAAATTCCTTAAAAAAGCTGCAGCCACGATCGCCGCACAAGACTCTAAGATGGCGCCGGCTCATTCCCACAAGGCCGCATCGCGAGCCTCAGACCTCTTTGAAGGAGACAGCGACATAGAAGACCCCAATACAAAAAGGATCTCCCTCTCACCAGACGCTGTCTGGACCAAGTGTTAGGTAAAGCTATAGAACCGGTTGTATCTGAGATATCAGTGCTCCGCCGGGATGTGCGGCAGATTGGAGACCGGTTAGAGCAGCTAGAGACACATCAGATGGCAATCCTGGATCACCATTACGGTGTTGTACTTACCTCAACGACCTCAAAAATGCCTTGGAGGTGTAAGAGAACAGGGAGACACCGTAATAATCTGCGCCTCCAGGGGATCCTGGAGTTGGTCCCTCCGGGTGAACTGTTCCAAGCAGTCCATACTATCTGCAGCTCCCTCTTGGGCCCTGACTATGCCCTAGACATCACTATTGAATGTGCTTATAGGGCCTTTCGCCCTAAACCAAAATCTAAAGACCCGCCGAGTGATGTGACCTCTTGACCGTGCTTCTCTTTGAAGCTCAGTGCACCCCAAAAACCCAGAGGCCCAAGAAACGGTCTCACCAGTCGACACCCAAGAGACTTATGCAGGAACCGTGATATCTCTATATAATTTTTTCCTCCACCTAATTTAGAACCTCTTTCTCTTGCTCTCCTTCTTCTTCCCTATCCTTTCTTACTGCCCTGCTCTGAAGCCCTCTGCTCATTTTGAGCTCCTCTACTTGTAACCTGGTTCCATTTTTCCCTTTTTCTCTCTCTATTTCCTATTCTTCCTTTAATGCTCTGCCACTCTTCGAAGCCTTGCCCATCGTGACTCCATTTTTCATATGTGCCCGACGGTATATTGATAGGTCTCATGACCAATTACCCCCTCTATGGCCCATGTATATGGGACTCTTTATGCATCCATGAATGTTTTGTGTGGTTTTATACTTATACTGTTTCTTATTTCTCGATGTTCTCCCTTAGGTACAGGTGGCTTTCCCTCGTGATATCGCGGAATACCCCAGTGACCCCTGTTCCTCCCCTGGTCCAGATGAGTACTTACAGTTCTGTTTGTACGTCTCCCTGGGGGGGTGGGGCTTTGGGGGGTGCACACCGAGGTAAAAGATCCTTACTTTAATGAGCGAAAATGTCTAATCTGCATGTCGCATCATACAATGTGAAGGGCTTCAACTCCCCATCTAAGAGAAGCCAAGTATTTGCCATGCTGCGCAAATCGGGTTCGGGTGTGCTCTTCCTCCAGGAGACGCACTTCAGGTTTGACCTCTACCCCAACCATGCATTTTCACATTATTCTCTTTGGTACCACTGTGGAGGTGGCTCGTCGGCATCTGGGGGAGTCAGCATTGGGTTCCAAAAAAAATTCCTTTTCAGTGTGCCAGCCATATCCAAGACCGAGAAGAGAGGTATATTTTGGTCAAAGGCCATATTGGCTCTCAAACATACACCTTTGTAAACCTTTATGCCCCTAATACTAAACAAGCTTGCTGGTTTTCCGATATCTCCCTGATTATAGCTTCCATCCAGGAGGGAATAGTGATTTTGGGAGGCAATTTAAATGTCGCCCTTAAGCCTAAACTTGACTCGTCCTCACATAAATCGACCCAATCTTTAAGCTCTTTAAGAGCATTGAGAGATTGTGTTTGGAGCCTTCACCTAGTGGACGTTTGGTGTGCAATTCACCCACATTCAATAGACTACACCTTTTACTCTCATGTACACGGTACTTACCACCGTATAGATTATCTATTCATCTCCAAGGAGCACCTCCAGCTCTGCCACAATGCCAAAATCGTCTCTCTTCATATTTACGATCATGCCCCAGTGTTTTTTCGGTCCTAGCCCCTAGGTGTTTTAATTGGCGTCTTAACGAATGCCTTCTGGGTGATCCTAAACCGTGGAGAAAGTAGCTGCTTTGTTGGAGGAGTACTTCACTTTAAATAAACATCCGTCCTTATCAGCACAAACCCTCTTGGACGCTCATAAACCCTTCATTAGAGGTCAGTTCATTAGCATTGGCTCTCACCTCAAAAAGCTCAGGGACAAGAACATTGACACTCTTCTTACCAAAATACGCAACCTGGAGTCTCTACATAAACGCTCCTTGTCTGATTCTCAGCTTCATGAACTATCTG
The DNA here is from genome assembly GCA_033119425.1 of Bufotes viridis. Classification (NCBI taxonomy): domain Eukaryota; kingdom Metazoa; phylum Chordata; class Amphibia; order Anura; family Bufonidae; genus Bufotes; species Bufotes viridis. The sequence goes on from CM065592.1 coordinate 315,904,318, forward strand.
GCTTGAGAGCAGAACTAAAAGGGTTCCTGCAAGCTCGGTCGGCTAAATACTATCTTACTTCACCCATGGCGACAAAACCACTAAGTTCCTGATGCATAGAATAATGAAAATTACATCCATCAACTAACTTCCCCAACTGGAAAATCAATATTCTCCTCCACTCAGATAGCCAAACAGTTTAGAGACTTCTAAGAACACCTCTATAACCTTCCCGCAGCTCATCCTTCCAAGCCACACCTAGCCCTAGTTAGCGTCTTTTTGGACTCGATCACCCTTTCATCTCTCACAGATGTTCAGAAACGCACATTAGCAGCCCCTTTTACCCTAGACAAACTTTCTGCGGCCCTCAGTCAGATGCCCCTCGGGAAAAGTCCTGGTCCAGACGGCCTCCTGTCTCCCTATTATAAAACCTTTAGGAAACAACTCTTGCCCCATCTCCTGGAGGTTTGCAATCTCTCCCTTAATGGTAGCCCACTTTCTCGTGACATGGCGACAGCACACATAGCAATGATTCAAGGAGGGGAAGGAGCCCAAACAATGCGCAAATTACAGGCCTATCTCTTTATTAAACATAGACCTGAAGCTTCTGGCCAAAATGTTGGCCAATTTCCTCTCTTATTTCCTCCCGCTTTTGGTACATGGAGATCAGGTGGGCTTTTTCCGTAATAGAGAGGGTAGGGACAATACATCTAGAGTTATCAACGTATTGAGCCATGCTAATCAAACCTCCTCTCCTCTATTGCTTCTCAGCGCTGATGCTGAGAAAGCATTTGATAAAATTAACTGGGAATACTTGAAGTAGGCTCTGTTGCGCTTCGGCCTCCCTGATCTCTATGTACAGGCAGCTTTTGCTATGTATGCTCGCGCTACAGCTCTCGACATGGTAAATGGAACCCTATCCCCTCCCTTCCAAATACATAACGGTACCCGTCAGGGCTGTCCCCTATCCCCATCCTATTTATTTTAGCAATGGAGCCGCTTCTTGCAACACTGAGAGCAGACCCCATTATTAAAGGCCCTAACCTAGGGGAAAGGAAACACAAAATAGCGGCTTTTGTCGATGATGTAATGATAATGACCACCAATCCTAATGAATCTCTTCCTGCTATACAACAGCATTGACAACACTGTGGAGCTTTATCTAACTTTAAAATGAATGCAAATAAATCATCACTAAGCAGAGACTGATGAAAGACTCTCCTTTCAATTGGTCATCCCCCACCATTACATACTTAGGAGTAAGAATTAGCCCGCAAGTATCAGACCTTTTCTCCCTAAATTACACCCCTTTGAAAACATCTATCTTCCAAGCTATTGACAGGCTCAGTTCGTTGGCCCTCACACTCTAATGGTTGGGACGCAATAATCTTCTCAAATCCCTGATTTTGCTCCGGCTCACTTTTCTCCAACAGGTGCTGCCGATTCCCGTCCCTAAATCTTTCTATGAGTCACTGAGACAAAAGTTCTGTTCCTTTATATCAGGGGTGCACAACCTGCGGCCCGTGGGCCACATGTGGCCCTCGATACCATTCTGTGCGGCCCCCAACCACCTGGTGACAGACATGTATGTCTATGTCTTGTGGCTGCTCATATGCATTTTTTATGAATTCTCCTATTAGATTGGAATCCTGGAAGTGTAACTAGACATTAATGGCATATAGTGTATATGCCATAAATACAATACTTCAGTTGGTAATACCCTTTTAACTTTTATTTTTGGCCCTTGGGATTCCTTCAGTCTGACAATGCAGCCCTGAACCAGAAAAGGTTGTGCACCCCTGCTTTATATAGAATGGGAGGAAAGCGAGACTTTCTTTCTCCAGGTTATCTAGTTTGTGTCAGGGTGGTGGTATCTGCCTCCCTGACCCGGAGGCATACGGTAAGGCAAATTCTTCTTGGTAGAGTAGTAGAGTGGCTACGGAGTCCCGGACATAAACCTTGGGTAGCTTTGGAACTAAGTATAATGGGAAGGCCTCTACGTGCCTATCTGCCTATCATGCCACGCTCAAAGCCTGGAACTTTCTGAAATCCACACACTGCTCTATCCCTTTCCCACCTCTGCTTCTCACAGTTAGCGATATTTTAGGTACAAATGCACCATCCTTATTAGGATCATTATCTAGTGGGATTGGATAATCTCTTCTCCCTCTCCTGTCTCTCCTTGACACCCATGGTAGCTTACTCAACATAGATGATATGAACATTCTACTTAATCCCAATCCATGCGATCTCACTTTAATCCCCCACCTTAGATCTTTTATGTTACGGAATGCTGTCAATGGTGAACTTTTAAGTCCTATGGTATGGCTTGAATCGTTGATAGCCCACCCTGATCCTTCTAAAAAGTTAATTTCCCAACTCTACAATAGGGTACGCTCTGCCACTATACTAGCTAAGCCAGCTTTCATCCGCAGCTGGGAGAGGGACTTAGGGGTAGTTATTCCCCTTTTCTATACTCCCCTGGCTACTTGAATCTCCGCATCCTCCTATTGTGTCCGTATTCAGGAAAATAACTACAAAATTTTAACCCAATAGTGTATAACACCTGTTAAAACTGCCCTATTTTCTGCAGTGGCCTCGGACAGATGCTGGAGTTGCCTGAAAGATAAGGGGACTTTCTTTCACTTATGGTGGGGTTGCACTATAATAAACAAATGTTGGTCTGACATATTTCTTCATAGTAATGAAATTTGCCAGACCTTTATACAGATGTCTCCCTCTTGTGCTTTTTGCTAACACCTTGTATCATGTTTTGTTACACTGTTAATTGAAAAAGTCAATAAATAAATAAATTTAAAAAAAGAATATATAACTGCACCGCTGAACGGCAAATATATTTTTCTTTTTTTCACACTGAACAGCAAATATATTTTTCTTTTTTCCACTTATACACGGCACAAAAGGCTTTAGAATATATAACTGCACCGCTGATTGGCAAATATATTTTTCTTTTTTCCACTTATACATGCCACAAAAGGCTTTAGATCATATAACTGCACCGCTGAACGGCAAATATATTTTTCTTTTGCCGCTAATACACGACAAAAAGGGCTTTAGAACATATCCGCTGAACAGCAAATATATAAATTTTTGCTACTGATACATGCCAAAATGGGCTTTAGAACATATAACTGCACCGCTGAACTGCAAATATATTTTTCATTTTTCCTCGCTGAACGGCAAATATATTTTTCTTTTTTCCACTTATACATGACACAAAAGGCTGTAGAATATATAACTGCTCCGCTGATCGGCAAATATATTTTTATTTTTTTCACTTATACACGACAAAATGGGCTGTAATTTTTGCACTTCACCACACAACGGCTAATAAGCCCTTTTTTCCCCACTAATATGAGCCAAAAAAGGCTTTAGAACATATAACTGCACCGCACAAGGGCAAATAAGACATAGAGATATTTCCTTGTAATAAACCCCGCTAATGGCTGTATCAAACAGCACTTGCACCCCAAAAACAAGAACAATTTGCTGGAATTGCAGAGCTGTATAATGGCAATTTGGGTCGTCAGTCAATGCAGCAAGGTGTAATAGGATTGTGATGGGTGATCCCGCCATCCCAGAGTTCCTTGCTCCATGTCCTAACACGTGTAGCAGCCATTTTAGGAAAAAATGCCATTCGTTACCTCGAATCACAAGGACATTTGGATTTGGTGCGAATCTCATTTTTCGTGAAATTCGGATCGAATTCCACTTCATCAGCTTCAATTTGTTCATCTCTAGTTATCATCCGTGAAAACAACTACCTGGTGTTGAACCCCTCCAAAAAGTGTTGCCACTCTTCAAACGCCCTTTTAATGGCAAGGAGCTCCCGATTACCAATATCATAGTTCATTTCAGCAGAAGAAAATTTGTGAGAGAAAAAGGGCACAAGGTCTAAGGTGGGTTAAAGAGGATTACCCTGAAAGAGAACTGCCCCTATTCTCATCTCGGGAGCATAAACCTCTGCCACAAATGGCCTATTATGATCAGGTTGCATTAGAATAGGAGCATTCATGAAACTCCCCTTCAAGCATTCAAAGGCTAGAACTGCTTCTGGCTTCCAGTGAAGAAAATATGTCCCTTCCCTGGGCAAAATGGTGAGGGGTTTAGCAAACCTCACTGTGAACCACATGCGGAGGAGCTGCTCCCCCAGTTAGAAACACGCAACAGTGTTTGGGGTTTGAACAGTTCCACCCATTTAGGCCACGCTTATTTCTGTAATTTTCGCTTTATATGTATTGAATGTGCCATTGCTGATGGCTGGTAACTTTCTGTTGCACCTGGGAGCCTGTGTCACATAGTCTGTTGGAGGTGTGGCCTGCGGCCTCAATTTTCTCCTATTGCATTGTTGGAGAAAGGTTGTACCCAATCCTTGATGGCTTGGATCTTGGCAGGTTCCATCAGAAAGTAAGTATATCCAAAAAAAAATATTTTCTGGACCCCTAAAACACTGTCCTAACATGTTAAACATAAGATTCCCAATCAGGGGAGTAAATCAAAATATCATCTAAATTAACCACATTTTCAGAATAAATCTTTTACCAAATTTTGAAAGACCATAGGTGCATTACGCAACCCAAATGGCATTACAAGAAATTGAAAATGACCCTCATGGGTATTAAATCAAGTTTTCTATTTATCCCCCTCTCTAATACTGTTTTGCTTACAGTTCGGGAATAGTTAAATGACAATAAAAACCAGACACATAAAGAATAAGTAATTTATTCAGTATTTAAAAGTTTGCATATATTAAAATTAGAATATTAAACTCAAAAATAGCATATAGCACTTATATAAGGTCAGCATATTGTGGTAAAGTGCAAGGTGTCATTTGCGATGGCAGGTACGTGTCACCGAGGTTGCTGGCCTCGGTGAGGTGAGAGCCGGGTTTTTGTCTGCAGCAGCTAGTGCTGTTTGACTCTTTTAAATAGCATGGCTGCAAAGCCGATCCGGGCCGGCTCTTACTGGGAGCAGCTAAAGAGTAGGGTGGGTGGCTGCTCCCCACGGTCCAGTCCGAGTTTTGGGCTGGGTATAAAACACAGCCATCAGCTGTGTCTGTGTGTGATTATCCTGGAGCCTGCTAACAGGACTGAGGAGTTCTCTGTGCTGGAGGACGGAGCTCAGCAAGGTGGTGTTTCCCTGCAAACTGAAGGAGGAATCGCCTGCGGCTGAACCGACTGCTAGGTGTGAACCGCACTTAAACCACCCAAGGTGACTGGACCCTGTGTTGGCCTGTTTTTGGTTTTGCCACATGATTTCTGTTGTGTGTGAACTGTCACCAAGAGACTGTTTTCATTTCTGGTGTGCAAGTGTGAATAAAACACTGTTTGATGCACAATCTGGACTCCTTGTTTTGCCTCTAAACTGCACCCGCACCGCTGTCTACCAGAGCGACTCCCACATTTGGTGTCGGATGCGGGCATGCGCAGTGAGGCTGGCGTGAACGCCGAACTTTGTTTTTGCTGAGCAGAAGTGAATGTCCTATATTAAGCCGGCAAAGTTGCAGCCTGTGATCCCCGACAAAATGGAGGCGGCTGTGAAAGCCCTCATAGAGGCTAACGTGCAGCAGCGGGAGACCAACCAGCTACTGCTACAGCACGTGATGGCGTTGCAAGCGGCAGGAGCGTCCCACCGCGTCCACGATGCCCGGAAAGCTGTCCGTGTCGCGATCCCTAAGATGACCCCCTCGGATGATGTGGAGACCTATCTGGCGGTGTTCGAGAAGGTGGCCGTGAGGGAGAAATTACCCGAGAACAGTGGGCAGAGGTCGTCGCTCCGTTCCTGGCGTCTGGACCCCAGCAAGTATTTTTGACCTCCCAGATGACCAAGCCGCTGACTACCCGACCGTGAAAGGTGAGATCCTGGCAAGACTGGGGGTGAACGTGTTAGTCCGGGCTCAGCGGGTCCACCAGTGGAACTTTAATACGGCTGAACCCGCCAGGCCGCAGTATTATGAGTTGCTGCACAGGTTGCAAAAGTGGCTGCAGCCTGAGGTTCTAAGTCCGGCTGCTATGCTGGACCGTCTGCTGGCTGACATCTTCTGGAGGGCCTTGCCGTACCCCTGCAGCACTGGATCGGCCAGGTGTCACCCACTAATGCCTTGGACATGGTCGACCTGGTCGGCGCTATGAGGCCACAAAAACCTTGAAAGGAGGTGTTGTTGGGAGGGGCCGGTCAAACCCGGAGGTCTCCCATCCAGTCCCGACGACTGGTACCCGAGAAACCTGCTCGGGTGTACCCCCTGTAGACCCGGCCCCGATAGTCTGCTGGCGGTGTCACGAGCCTGGCCATGTGAGGGCCGACTGTCCACAGTGGGGAGAACCCATGGAGACCAATTATGGGTACCGGGCTTCCATGTATGCCCGGAGACTGTGTGCGACCGGCACCCCGAGACCCTAGACAATCGTCATCTGTGCCAGGTGCAAGTCGGTGATAATCTTGCAGTGGCGCTGCTGGACTCAGGGAGCCTAGTAACCCTGGTAAGTGCTGCCCTGGTACAGCCCTCCCAGTATACGGGCCGGAAAGTTGGGGTGGTGTGCATACACGGAGACTTAAAGGACTATCCCACGGCTGTAATGTCTCTGTCCACGGCGGCCGGCACATGGACTTGTGAAGTGGCGATCTCCGCCAAGCTACCGTATGAACTAATAATTGGAAGAGACTTCCCTGGTTTTCCGTCACTATGGCCTGAGGTGAAAGTGACTAATAGCCCTGAGACAGGGGTAACCCTAGCAGAGTGGCCTGGTTCCTGTGGGAGGCCAGAGCCCTGGGAGCCCGAGTCCGAAGGGCCTGCGGTAGGGGTGACCACCACTTCTGTGATAGAGGGGAGACAACCCCACTGAGTGTAATGGTGGGAGACACGGAGGACTTGCCACCGGGACCTGAGTTGGCAGACCTCAATGTCTCCGGGGAAAATTTTGGGACCGCACAACACCGGGACCAAACCCTAACCAGAGCCTGGGAAAGTGTCATAATAATTGATGGTAAACCCCAGAAACCTGGGGCTGAATTAATGTTTCCGCGATTCATTGTCCTTCAGGATATGTTGTATCGGGTGAACCAAATCCGAGGTGAGCCTGTTGAACAGTTGGTGGTGCCCACAGCGTATCGCAGGCTTGTCATGGAGCTTGCCCACCAACATGTTCTTGGGGACACCTGGGGTGGCAGAAAACCCAGGACCGCATACTGCAGCGGTTTTATTGGCCCAGTGTGTTCAAGGAGGTAGAGAATTATTGTAAGTCCTGTACCACCTGTCAGATAACTAGCCCCCAGCCACATTTCCGTAGTCCTCTGGTACCGCTTCCAGTTATTGAGGTCCCGTTTGAGCGAATCGCTATGGATCTAGTGGGCCTGTACCAAAATCTGCCAGGGGCCACCAACACATTCTGGTAGTTCTCGACTATGCCACTCGGTATCCGGAGGCGGTGCCTCTGCGACATACCTCAGCTAAACTCATTGCCAAAGAGTTAATGGAAATGTTTTCCCGTGTGGGCCTGCCAAAAGAGGTTCTGACAGACCAAGGGACCCCTTTTATGTCCAAAGTAATGAGGGAACTGTGTAAATTATTGCGTATAAAGCAGTTACGGACGTCCGTTTACCATCCACAAACGGACGGTCTTGTCGAGAGGTTTAACCAAACTTTAAAAAATATGTTAAAGAGGGTGGTGTCTAGAGATGGGAAGGACTGGGACCTGCTTCTGCCCTATCTCATGTTCGCAGTGCGAGAGGTGCCCCAGGCCTCTACTGGGTTCTCGCCCTTCGAACTGCTTTATGGCAGACACCCTCGGGGCCTGTTGGATATCGCCAAGGAAGCGTGGGAACAACAGCCTGTCCCCCACAAAAGTGTCATTGAGTATGTCACCCAGATGCAGGAACGGATGGAAAAGGTGTTGCCGCTGGTCCGGGAGCATATGGAGGCAGCGCAACAAGCCCAGAGTAGGGTGTACAATCGTCAGGCTCGGGTGCGGGGCTTCAAGCCGGGAGATCGGGTGTTGGTTCTGGTACCCACCCTTGACAGCAAGTTCCTAGCTAGGTGGCAGGGCCCCTATGAGGTGATCGAGAAAGTAGGGAAGTAAATTACAAAGTACACCAGCCAGGGCGGCGCAAGCCGGAGCAGGTGTACCACGTGAATTTACTAAAGCCGTGGAAAGATAGGGACACGGCCGACGACCACAGCCCCGGCCAGGGCTTCTAGGTGAAAAGGGTCCAGCCCCACAGTTCGAGGCCTGTGAAGCCGTAACCACGGTAAAAATTGCAGACAGCCTGTCTTCCAAACAAGTTCAGGAAGTCAGGGAGTTCATCAGTCGGAACACGGATGTGTTCTCGGACCTCCTGGGCGCACGTCTCTCATCCAACATGACATCGTCACTGAGCCTCAGGCCAAGATCCGGTTAAAACCATACCGGGTACCCGAGGCTCGGCGGCGGGCCATCGCGGAGGAAGTACAGTTAATGTTGAAGCTCGAGGTCATTGAGGAGTCGAAAAGTGAGTGGGCCAGTCCCATAGTCCTAATACCCAAGCCGGATGGGACGTTGCGGTTCTGCAACGACTTTCGCAAGTTAAATGAAGTATCCAAGTTTGGCGCGTATCCCATGCCCGAGTAGACGAGCTGGTTGAAAGTTTAGGACAAGCCCGTTATTTTTCTGTGCTGGACCTCACTAAAGGGTACTGGCAGGTACCCTTAACGGAGTCGGCTAAGGAAAAACCGCATTTGTTACCCCGCAGGGCCTGTATCACTACAAGGTGTTACCCTTTGGCCTGCATGGCGCCCCCGCCACTTTCCAAAGGTTAATGGACATAGTGCTGCGACCACATCGTCGGTACGCCTCGGCCTACTTAGATGATGTAGTCATCCACAGCACCGACTGGGAAAGCCATTTACCCAAGGTGCAGGCGGTAGTGGATGCCCTGAGGAAAGCCGGACTGACCGCTAACCCAAAGAAGTGCTCCATAGGGTTAGAGGAGACAAAATATCTGGGATATGTAATTGGGCGGGAGTCATCAAACCTCAGGTAACTAAGGTAGAGGCCATTCGTAACTGGCCCCGACCGGTCACCACCAGGCAGGTAAAGTCGTTCCTGGGGATTGTAGGTTACTACATGAGGTTTGTGCCCCACTTTGCCACAATAGCAGCGCCATTGACAGACCTGTTGAAGGGGCGAAAGTCTGGGAGGGTTAGCTGGAGTGAGAAGGCGGAGGAGGCTTTCTCCGCGTTGAAGTCGGCCCTGTGTGGGTCCCCGGTTTTGGTGACACCCGACTTCAACAAGGAGTTTGTCGTACAAACCGACGCCTCGGAGGTAGGCCTCGGTGCGGTACTGTCGCAGGAGGTCAACGGGGAAGAACATCCCATTGTCTTCCTGAGCCGTAAGCTCAGTCCCGCCGAGTCCAGATATAGTATAGTGGAGAGGGAGTGCCTGGCTATCAAGTGGGCACTCGAATCTCTCCGCTACTACCTGTTAGGAGGAGGTTCCGTCTGGTGACCGACCATTCCCCCTCAAATGGATGAGTCAGGCCAAGGAGAGGAATGCTCGGGTCACCAGGTGGTTCCTATCTCTTCAAAATTTCAAGTTTTCCGTGGAACACAGGGCAGGCCGCTTGCAGGGCAACGCAGATGCCCTGTCCCGCGTCCACTGCCTCACGTGTGTTCACCCCTCAGGGTTGAACAAAGGGGGGTATGTGGTAAAGTGCAAGGTGTCATTTGCGATGGCAGGTACGTGTCACCGAGGTTGCTGGCCTCGGTGAGGTGAGAGCCGGGTTTTTGTCTGCAGCAGCTAGTGCTGTTTGACTCTTTTAAATAGCATGGCTGCAAAGCCGATCCGGGCCGGCTCTTACTGGGAGCAGCTAAAGAGTAGGGTGGGTGGCTGCTCCCCACGGTCCAGTCCGAGTTTTGGGCTGGGTATAAAACACAGCCATCAGCTGTGTCTGTGTGTGATTATCCTGGAGCCTGCTAACAGGACTGAGGAGTTCTCTGTGCTGGAGGACGGAGCTCAGCAAGGTGGTGTTTCCCTGCAAACTGAAGGAGGAATCGCCTGCGGCTGAACCGACTGCTAGGTGTGAACCGCACTTAAACCACCCAAGGTGACTGGACCCTGTGTTGGCCTGTTTTTGGTTTTGCCACATGATTTCTGTTGTGTGTGAACTGTCACCAAGAGACTGTTTTCATTTCTGGTGTGCAAGTGTGAATAAAACACTGTTTGATGCACAATCTGGACTCCTTGTTTTGCCTCTAAACTGCACCCGCACCGCTGTCTACCAGAGCGACTCCCCACAATATATAAGAATAGCACTTCAGCAGAAATAACACTTACTTCACCGTCAAGCAGTCAATGATTATGACGCATCGGCATCAGGGAGTCTCCCGAGTCCGATGTGACGGGAATCCTTAACTAGACAAGCGTCCTCATCTAGTGAATCAGATTTGTGCACACTTGACCAAGGAAACCTCCCAAGGCAATATACCAGTTCTTGTTACACAACCATGACTTGCATCCCACATGCCCACCGTGGGCACCTGGGAGGCGTTGTCAGTAAACAAGCCATCCATCCAGTCAGGAGGGGCCAACTCCCGCCAGGATGTTTTGGCTCTTGTTTTGAACCGCGTCTCATTGTCTGATAACCAACATTCCAATAAACATTGCAACACATCTCACTACTCCCCCACATTCCATTAAACATTGCAAAGGTCAGCATCTCTATTAATATTATTCTAAAATATACTTATAATACAAGAGAGACTCCATCTTAGAATCCCATTCATGTTGCATTACAAATACGCATAAGATTATAGTCTCCTCTAAGATCTAATTTGGTAAATAATTTTGCCCCCATAATCTGATTAAACTCTCTTGAATGTATTCTTTCATGGCCTGGCATTCCGGCCCTGAAAGGCTGTAAATTCATCCCTTGGGAAACTTGGTCCCTAGAAGCAGATCAATGGCGCAGTCGTATGACCCAAGAGGGTGAGAATCAGGCATAGATTTAGCAAAGGCATCTTCACAATTTTTGATAAAGTCAGGGATTAGTTCATATACTGCCTTTGAACATGCTATGGTCAATAATGAACAATTTGGAGAACTTCCTTGCCCCTATTTCTCCAGTTCCCCAGTTAATTATAGGATTATGTACGTACCTGAAGCCAGGGCATTCCTAGAATAACATCAGCTGGTAATCTTTCCATTACAAATAGAGAACAGAATTCATAGTGGATCGTCACCAACTTACGTAGAAAAATCAGGGGTACAAAATTTAATAAATCCATTAACCAGGTTGATAGTACCAATATCGATTACCTGGACAGGCTGAGGGAGTTGGCATAAAGGAAACCCCAAAGAATGAGCAAATTCTAGGTCAATGAAATTTGCAGCTGACCTGGAACAAACAATGGTCACTCCAGATAAACTATTCTTCTCAAAAGAACTACAAACAGAGAACATGGGTTCATCAGGAACAGCTTTGAAAGACATCTCCCAAGCTTCGGGACTAGAACACAAGAGTGAGGTAGAGGAATGTTATCTTGCTTGTTCCTGTATCCGTCAGTGTAGTTTATTAGCTAATGTCATCGTTTAATCTAGGGCAGTGACGGACTGGGAACTTAAAGTGGCCGTCGACAAAAATAAAATAAAAGTGGCCCCATGTTGTAGGCGGGTCAAATTGACAAAAGGCAGGGCAACATAAGTAGACGGGGCCAGCAATAGATTAGAGCAGAACAAAATACCACCGCAACAGAACAAAGGCCACAGTGCAGCATAAAATGCCCCGGCTGCAATATTCAACTAAATAGCTGCCCTGACGATGATGATTTAGTTGAATACCTATAGTGTACAAGCATGGCCACCGCTGCTGGATTGTAGGGTGGAAGTAACTATGGAAATGAGCAGTGTATAATATGATAGAAAAATAAATCATGGCAGCAAAGGAGGCAATATGGACAATCCCAATTCATTAGTAAGTGCCTTGTATTAACTTTCTCTACATGATAAATACCATTTTCTAAAGGGAGACAACCCCTTTAAGGGCTGAGTCATTCCATTTGGATGCTACATATCATTTTTGGAAAATCTGCGCAATACTTATCAACTGGACTACACCCTTAATAGAGGGAGACTAATTTAGACTCAACGAATGCAGCCCTGTCCAATTCATCATGCCGAGAAAAGAAAAACCGAAGATAATTCCAGAGAGGCTGAGGGAAGAGAAAAGGCACACTTTTGGGGGTCCCCTTGTAACAGAGAAATTATAATACCCACTGTCTGACCTATTGTAGTACAATTTATAACTTTACATCCCTGATAAAAAATGATCTGGGAGCTTGACCTGGGGTTCTAGGGTTTGAGCAGGGGCATACATGAGTGGTACGGATGGGAAATAGAACGGCCACCCCTGACAAACCCTACGCTGGCATCTGTCTGCCCTGATACCCTAGACGGGGTGTGAACCCGTGCGGCGAGCAGGATGCCTAAACCCTGAGTGACCCTCAGAAGACTAGACTGGGGAAAGGCAGATGGGAGCACTAGTCACCATCACTCATGTCTAGGAGAACAACAGGGGAAGACAGTAACAAACAAACAAACAATCTCCAGCAGAGATAGACTTATCCAGTCACGAGCAGAGAAGATGATCCCAACAACGACAGTCCACGCCAGACACGAGCTCCACAGCAATACCGTCAAACGATCTCCTTCAAAGGTCAGAATAGCACTGGAAGTAAGGACTATATCTGGCAATGACTGCAAGTGAAACTGAAACTAATATAGTAGCTGGGAGTGGCAGACAGCACTCACCTGAGAAGAATGCCTACAAACTCCCAGTCAGGACAAAAAGGTTCACAAGGCAAAACCTGGATGACATACCCTGAACCATGAAGCAAACTCACAAGCTATCGTGAGTAGCAAGTCGCTGCGACCTTCTCTTCCCAGACCTATCTGGATCAGTCACAGTCGTGACAGTACCCCCCTTTCTACGAGGGGCCACCGGACCCTCAAGACCAGGCCTCTCCGGGTGGGACCTATGAAAAGCCCGAATGAGTCTGTCCGCCTTTATCTCTGATACTGGCAACCACATTCTCTCTTCGGAACCATAACCTTTCCAGTGCACCAAGTACTGAAGAGAGCGGCGAACATATCGTGAATCAACAATCTTTTCTACCTGAAACTCAAGACTGCCATCAACAACCACCGGTGGAGGCGGTAGTGGCAATGGTTCAGGAGGTTCTACATATCTCTTAAGCAGAGATCTGTGGAAGACATTATGGATCCTTAGAGTCTGAGGTAGCTCCAGACGAAAGGCCACCGGGTTAATGATCTTAATTACCCTATAAGGACCAATAAATCTCGGACCTAATTTCCATGAGGGAACCTTCAACTTGATATTTCTGGTAGACAACCACACCAAGTCATTCAACCCAAGGTCCGGACCTTCAGAGCGCTTCTTATCAGCCACACGTTTGTATCTGCCACCAATTCTCTTCAAACTTTCTTGCACACTCTGCCACACTGATGAAAGTGAAGACGCAAATCGTTCCTCCTCGGGAATCCCAGACGGCCCCCTCACTAAACGTACAAAACTGAGGATGGAAACCATACGCACCAAAAATGGTGACTTATCGGTGGATTCTTGACGACGATTATTAATGGCAAACTCGGCTAACGGTAAATAAGATGACCATTCCTCCTGATTTTCGGAAACAAAGCATCTCAAATATGTCTCTAGGTTTTGATTGATACGTTCAGTCTGACCGTTGGACTGTGGATGGAAAGATGAAGAAAACGACAGATGAACCCCTAAACGAGAACAAAAGCTTTCCAAAATTTAGAAACAAATTAAGTACCACGATCCGAAACAATATCGGAAGGGACCCCGTGAAGCTTCACGATGTGGTCAATAAAAACCTGAGCCAGTGTGTTAGCATTAGGCAAAGCAGTCAGAGCAATAAAGTGCACCATTTTACTGAATCTGTCAACAACAACAAGAATAACAGTCTTCCCCGCTGATACTGGTAGATCAGTAATGAAATCCATTGATAGGTGCGTCCAAGGCCTGTTGGGGATTGCCAGAGGTAAAAGACGCCCTGCCGGACGAGTATGATTCACCTTAGAACGAGCACAGGTAGGACATGCAGACACAAAATTCAACACCTCCTGGCGCCACTTAGGCCACCAGAACCGACGAGACACTAATTCAGAGGTTGCCTTACTACCTGGGTGTCCTGCCAGTGCGGAACACCATCCTTTAGTATCTCCAGGCGTAAATTTTCTGGCACAAACAGTTTATCCGAGGGGCAGGAGGCCGGGGCGTCCCCCTGAGCTTCCAACACCCTCCCCTCTAAAGCTGAGTGTAATGCAGAGACCACCACCCCCTTTTGCAAAATAGGCTCTGGAACATCATCATCACCCCCTCCAGGAAAACTTCGAGACAATGCATCCGCCTTAGTATTTTTTGCCCCCGGGCGATAGGTTATTACAAAATTAAACCTAGTAAAAAACAACGACCACCGAGCCTGTCTAGGGGTGATACATTTAGCAGACTCCAGATATACTAAGTTCTTGTGATCGGTAATCACTGTGACGGGATGAACCGCCCCCTCTAAAAAATGACGCCACTCCTCTAAGGCCAACTTAATAGCCAAAAGTTCCCTGTTGCCAATGTCATAGTTCCTTTCTGCAGTAAACAATTTCTTCGAAAAGAAAGCACACGGACGCCATTCACCAGGGGACGGGCCCTGAGATAGTACCGCTCCCACCCCCACCTCAGACGCGTCAACCTCTACAATAAAAGGAAGCGAGACATCTGGCTGTACGAGAATAGGAGCCGAGGTGAATCTTTCCTTCAGAGATGTAAAGGCAGTTTTGGCTGCATGTGACCATTTGGAAAAATCGGATCCCTTTCGGGTCATGTCCGTCAGTGGTTTGACCACCATGGAATAGTTCTTTATAAACCTCCTATGAAAATTGGCAAACCCCAGGAAGCGTTGCAATGCCTTCAGGTTCTCAGGCAGATCCCAGTCCATAATTGCCCGGACTTTCTCTAGATCCATGCGGAAACCTGAATCTGACAACACATACCCCAGAAATGGCAGTTCTTTTAGGGCGAACACACATTTCTCTAATTTAGCAAACAATTTGTTGGCCCTTAATATCTGCAGCACTTGTCTCACATGGATCTTATGTGTATCCAGATCCGGAGAATAGACCAGGATGTCATCAAGATATATCACAACAAATCTCCCGATAAGGTGACTAAAAATATCGTTGACAAAATGTTGGAACACCGCAGGCGCATTAGTAAGACCAAATGGCATGACCAGATTTTCATAATGCCCTTCCGGAGTATTAAAAGCCGTCTTCCACTCATCCCCCTCTTTGATGCGAACCAGGTTATAGGCTCCTCTGAGATCCATTTTGGAGAACCATTTAGCACCAGCAACCTGATTAAAGAGGTCGGGAATGAGAGGAAGAGGATAGGGATCTCGGATAGTTATCCGGTTTAATTCCCGGAAATCCAGGCAAGGACGCAGGCCCCCATCTTTCTTTTTAATGAAAAAGAACCCTGCAGCCACGGGTGAAGAAGAGGGTCTGATGTGTCCCTTAGCCAAACTTTCCGAAATATAATCTTTCATAGCCTTCCTCTCCGGGCCAGAAAGATTGTATAACCGGGTTTTAGGTAGTTTTGCCCCAGGTAACAGATTAATTGGGCAATCATATGGACGATGAGGTGGCAACCCCTGACAACCCTACTCAGAGAACACATCCATAAAATCTGACAGAAAGGAAGGTAGAGATGTTACAGAGAGTGTTGAGCACCTACTACTCAAGCAGTTGTCCTTACAATGTTCACTCCACTCCACAATCTCCCTGGCCTGCCAATCCACCACGGGATTGTGAGTCACCAGCCAGGGAAGCCCCAAAACCATAGGAGCCGGAAGACCGTCCAGGACATAACAAGATATATGCTCTTTATGGAGGTCCCCTACCTGCAGATGGATATTATGGACGATCTGATTTAACTCTCTCTGAGTAAGAGGGGAGGAGTCGATGGCAAAAACAGGAATAGTTCTGCGTACCGGTTCCGGAGTAAAACCCAGAGCCTGAGCAAACCGTGAATCCACCAAATTGACCCCCGCCCCACTGTCCAAAAAGACGGAACAGATCTCATTCTTATTGCCCGCCACAACGGTAGCGGACAACAAAAACTGAGACATGCGTATGGAGGAAACGAATACGCCCAGACTGTTATCCTCCGCACAGTCTGGGGACTCTAGTTTTCCGGCGGCTCCTTAGTTTGTGATCTCTTGGGTTCTGAGGGACATACCTTTACAAAATGACCCCTCCCCCCACAACGAAAACAAACCTCTGACCTATGGCGGACCTTAGGAGGATTCACCCGTCTAGTGGCGCCCCCTATTTGCATTGGTTCGACTGGATCACAACAAACCGATCCCTGCCCTATAGAGGCCTCTGTAGAATTTAATAGTCTCTCCCTGAGTCGTCTGTCGATTCTTATGGACAGAGACATAGCAGCCTCAAGAGACCCAGGGACCTCTTATACAGCCAGCGCGTCTTTTAATTTTTCAGACAACCCCTGGCAGAACTGACTCCTAAGGGCCATTCCATAATGTATCCGTAGCCCACCTACGGAATTCAGAACAATATAGTTCAGCTGACCGGTTCTCCTGCCGAAGTCTACGTAGCTTAGACTCAGCCAGTGAGACCCTGTCCGGGTCATCATACACGAGACCCAAGGCTTCAAAAACATCATCCACTGATCGTAAGGCTATATCTGGCAATGACTGCAAGTGAAACTGAAACTAATATAGTAGCTGGGAGTGGCAGACAGCACTCACCTGAGAAGAATGCCTACAAACTCCCAGTCAGGACAAAAAGGTTCACAAGGCAAAACCTGGATGACATACCCTGAACCATGAAGCAAACTCACAAGCTATCGCGAGTAGCAAGTCGCTGCGACCTTCTCTTCCCAGACCTATCTGGATCAGTCACAGTCGTGACAGGCATCACCTGGAGGGAAGACACAGCATGAAACAACTCCTGACAACAATAATAATAAGACAATAAAGTGCAAGTGCAAATATAAGCCAAAAGGCCAGTAATTAACAATTGGAACAGTTGCAAATTCTGAGCTCCCTCCAGCATGACGCCAACCCCAATGCGCGTTTCTGTGTACCTTCGTCCCTTATTTTCTTGCACTTACGTCCCTTATGTCATGTTCAGTTTTTAATATATGCTAATCATGTTGTTAATAAATTCGCTAGTAAATAAATTTGCATATTATTACAAACGGTCTGGTAGTTCTTTGTAGGCTGTATAGAGTATTAAGGTGGCAGCAGCATGAGGAGACTACAGAGTGGTCCAGTGACAGATTATTTAGGTGGGAGCAGCATGAGGAGACCACAGAGTGGCCCAGTGACAGAGTGTTAAGGTGGCAGCAGCATGAGGAGACCACAGAGTAGTGAGGTGGCAGCAGCATGAGGAGACCACAGAGTGGCCCAATGACATAGTGTTGAGGTGGCATCAGCATGAGCAGACAACAGAGTGGCCCAGTGATATAGTGTTAAGGTGGCAGCAGCATGAGGAGACCACAGAGTGGTGAGTTTGCAGCAGCATGAGGAGACTACAGAGTGGCCCAGTGACAGAATATTTAGGTGGCAGCAGCATAAGGAGACCACAGAGTGTTAAGTTGGCAGAAGCATTAGGAGACCACAGAGTGGCCAAGTGAAAAAGTGCTGAGATAGTGGCAGCATGAGGAGACCACAAAGTGGCCCAGTGACAAAGTGTTGAGTTGGCAGCAGCATGAGGAGACCACAGAGTGGCCCAGTGACAGAGTGTTAAGGTGACAGCAGCATGAGGAGACCACAGAGTGTTGAGTTGGTAACAGCATGAGGATACAACAGAGTGGTCTAGTCATAGAGTGTTGAGGTGGCAGCAGCATGAGGAGACCACAGAGTGGCCCAGTGACAGAGTGTTAAGGTGGTAGCAGCATGAGGAGACCACAGAGTGGTGAGGTGGCAGCAGCATGAGGAGACCACAGAGTGGCCCAATGACATAGTGTTGAGGTGGCATCAGCATGAGCAGACAACAGAGTGGCCCAGTGATATAGTGTTAAGGTGGCAGCAGCATGAGGAGACCACAGAGTGGTGAGTTTGCAGCAGCATGAGGAGACTACAGAGTGGCCCAGTGACAGAATATTTAGGTGGCAGCAGCATAAGGAGACCACAGAGTGTTAAGTTGGCAGAAGCATTAGGAGACCACAGAGTGGCCAAGTGAAAAAGTGCTGAGATAGTGGCAGCATGAGGAGACCACAAAGTGGCCCAGTGACAAAGTGTTGAGTTGGCAGCAGCATGAGGAGACCACAGAGTGGCCCAGTGACAGAGTGTTAAGGTGACAGCAGCATGAGGAGACCACAGAGTGTTGAGTTGGTAACAGCATGAGGATACAACAGAGTGGCCTAGTCATAGAGTGTTGAGGTGGCAGCAGCATGAGGAGACCACAGAGTGGCCCAGTGACAGAGTGTTAAGGTGGTAGCAGCATGAGGAGACCACAGAGTGGTGAGGTGGCAGCAGCATGAGGAGACCACAGAGTGGCCCAGTGGCAGAGTGGTGAGTTTGCAGTAGCATGAGGAGACTACAGAGTGGCCCAGTGACAGAATGTTTAGGTGGCAGCAGCATGAGGAGACCACAGAGTGTTGAGGTGGCAGCAGCATGAGGAGACCACAAAGTGTTGAGTTGGCAACAGCATGAGGATACCACAGAGTGGCCCAGTGACAGAGTGGTAAGGTGGCAGCAGCATGAGGGGACCACAGAGTGTTGAGTTGGCAGCAGCACGAGGAGACCATAGAGTGGCCCAGTGAAAGATTGGGAAGATGGGAGGCAAAAGCCTTGCCAGTACCAGCACAAGATTCTGAGTGGCAGTAGGATCACCTGGCAGCAGGTGTGTGGCATCAGGCGAGTGGCAGCATCAGAATAGTAACTGAAGCAGGTAGCCAGAAAAAAACAGGTCTCTTTTGACAAAGTTTGGGTGTGGCACCATGGATGGTCTAGTCCAGGGATAGGCAAACCGTGCCTCTCCAGCTGTTGCAAAACTACAACTCCCAGCATGCAAAGACTGCTTACAGATTTCAGCCTACAGCAGGGCATGGTGGGAATTGTAGTTTTATAACAGCTGGAGAGCCACAGTTTGCCCATCCCTGGTCTAGTCTGATGGATCAGACACTGATGTGGGGAAATCCTGGATGATCCATGCCTGATTTAATTTTAGTGTTGGGTGTGAATATTTGAATCACAAATTTTAATCGTGAATATCAAAACTTCGAGAATTCACGAATATTTAGAATATAGTGATATATATTCATATTTTCGAATATTAATATATTTTTTTTTTCATCAGTAACTTCTGGGCCAATGAGAAGACTGTCTTTGTTTGAGCTTAGCAACATCCCTAGCAACCAATAGGAAAGTTGCCTACCCTTTAGTATATAAGAACCTCTCCACAGCCATTTTCTACAGTTTATTACAGTTCTGATAGAGACAGCAGTGTCATTGCTGTGCTCTGTGCTTTCCTGTGTCACATCACATTAGATAGTAAGTTAGCTTATGTATATAATACAGATAGTTAGTGTGAGATAGTGAGTGTAGGTTAGATCATGATATAGTGTAGCTGTGCAGGGTGTTAGGTAGTATGAAAGGTTCTGCTGTCCACACATACATGCATACATGCTACATAAATAGTGTTGTATGCATGTATGCTACATGCATACATAGTGCACCAATCACTAATATGTAGTCAGACCTGCAAAAATGTGAAGTTGCACATATTGCGCAAAAATATGTGCATCATTAATTGCCGATTTTCGCAAACGCTAATATATCAGAGCACTCTATCTGCATATAAAGCTATTGTAATGTTCTGCCGTGCCAACCATTTTTTTCAGTCTCAGGAAACTTGAAAAATGTCTCAGCTTGAAAAATGTAGCTATAGTGACATTACGCGCATATTACATTGCCGATTTTGTGAATATATGACGAATATTTAACTAAATATTTACAAAATATCGCAAATTCATATATTGCCCCTGCTGCTCATCACTAATAATAACTTCAGAAATGTATTTATACTGTAAAATAACATTTCCCGAACTCGGGTTCAGTTCCAAGTGGTATAAATACAGTATAAATCAATTTCTGAAGTTATTATCCGAAGTCTCGTGAAACTTTGCGAAGTAATAACTTCGGCTTATCGGAGCCAATACATTGCTCTGTACAGAATTGAAACGAAGTTATATGCAAATCGACTTTGGATGTTTCATCCGAAGTCGATTCGTTCATCCCTAAGAGTGAATATTGCAAAAGCGAGTAGCTTAATATCATTTTCAAGCTAACAGCTATCTAGTTTCAGAAGTTACACCCAGAAAATGAACAAATACTACAACCTAACACACACAGCACATTTACAACATATATATTTAAACACATATAAAGAAAAACTAACATTCTCGAAAAATAACTTACCGGAGAGTCACAGGGAGGTGCTCCTCAGGTGAAATGCAACGCCACAAACACGTGTCTGAATAGGTAATATGAGGACGTAGTTGCTCCAGGAGATTATCAAAAGACTGTTTGGATATTCTGCAGAAAGCCACAAACTTGTCTAGATGTCGGCGAAGGTCACCATACAGTATATGGAAATGGCCTTTGGTTTTCTTTTGGGCAACATTGAATGGACCTACATCTTTCTACGCTGATGCACTTCTGCCTCCAACATAAAACAGCGTTCGCCGAAACGCCGAGAAATAAGCCAGACAATCAAAACCTGGCCAAGCGATGCCGAACACAGGGGCCTTGCACTAACTCAGTACAAACACAAAGAGCCAAGTTCTGGTTCCTAAAAGTAGTTTAAAATGGCATCTGATTAAACACCAGGGCTGTTTTTTTAATCAATCCATTATTCTTGCCTACACTTTTACACCTGTTTTACAAAAGCACATCTGTAAAAAATGGATGACACACGGATTACAAAACACAGACGCATGGACGTATCACGGACCAGTCACGGAAACATTCACGAAACACACACGTAAGTGTTTTTTACGGACATCAAAATGCTACGGAAGTGTGGACGAGGCCTGAATGAGAGAACTGGCTGGGTTTAAGTAGTCTTAATTTCATTTAAAATAGTCAATTGTGTTGCACAGAAGAATAGCACAATACCAGGAGGAGTTAACAATTGTAATATTCTCTTGATGGGGACGCTCACCAGGCACCACAACAAACACTGTCTGTCTTCTAACTAATAGCATTTGGAGAAATACAATTGATCATTTATAAAATGGCTGGCTCACAGTAAGGGTGCATTCACATCACCGTTTAGCT
Source organism: Bufotes viridis (assembly GCA_033119425.1). Classification (NCBI taxonomy): domain Eukaryota; kingdom Metazoa; phylum Chordata; class Amphibia; order Anura; family Bufonidae; genus Bufotes; species Bufotes viridis. The sequence goes on from CM065592.1 coordinate 315,925,694, forward strand.
TTCCGTTTTTCTGATCCATCAGAACAAGAGAGAGAGAGAAAAAAATAACAGGACCCAGTAAAAAAATGGATCCTGTTGCATCAGTTGTCATCCGTTTAAGCCATTTCCGTTTGAGATCTTTTTTTTGCACGCAGTGCTTTTTTTTCATCTAACAAAAGCGGATTTGAGACGGAAATGGCTCAAATGGATGACAACTGATGCAACTGGATCTTTTTTTTAATGGATCCTGTAAAAAAAACGGATCCTATGCAATTCTATGCATAACTGATGCAACAGTATCAGTTATGTTTACAGGATCCAGTTTTTTTTTTTGTCTCTCTCTACTTCTGACTACTTCAGAAGAATGGAAAGCTAAATGGTGATGTGAATGCACCCTAACATAATATTTATATAGATTAGGCTTCGTTCACATCACCGTTCAGCCTTTCCGTTCTCCTGCTCTATTTAGGCCTCTTGCACACGGGCGTCGGATGAAGGACCTGCCGTGATGTCACAGGATCACATGGGTCACATGGTCCACTCAAATGCTTCTATGATTGGACCATGTGACCCTGTGACGTCACCACAGGTCCTGAAGCATCCCAACCATCAAGAGAGAAGACGTTCTGGGGCTCTGCGCGTACAATGGGAGAAGGTAAGTTAACTCTTTATTATTTTTAACCCTCTATAGCCCGGGGAACATTGCATTCTGTAATTAGAATGCGATTATTTTCCCTTATAACTATGTTAACGATCGGGTCCCGTATCCTAGCAACCATGCGGGAAAATCGCAACGCATCCGCACATGATTGCGGATGCTCGCGATTTTCCCGCATCCTCATTCACTTCTATGGGGCCTGCGTTGCGTGAAAATCGCAGAATATAGAACATGCTGCGATTTTCACGCAACGCAAAAGTGATGCGTTAAAATCACCGCTCATGTGCACAGCCCCATAGAAATGAATGGGTCCGGATTCAGTGCGGGTGCAATGCGTCCTCCTCACGCATTGCACCCGCGCGGAAAACTCGCCCGTGTGAAAGGGGCCTTAGAATATCAGTGGAAACTATTACAACTAACAGGAGTGGGTCTAAGACAAGGGTGTGAAGCAAAGGCCCCTAAGCCGCCATTCATAGTATTACATGCGTGAGCTCCGCATGTGAATATTCACAAAAAGTGGATCGAGACCGTCTGACTATTTTATGAACTATTATAGGAATTGTTTTTAATATTATATGTACTTTTATATTTATTAAACATAATTATGTTACTTGGAGTTAACAATTGCTTTGCTGGTTCAGCAAGGTGTGGCAGAGCAATGAAAAGAGAACCTCACAGTAGCAAATCAATAACAAATACAGACTTTAATAAGCCACTAGAGTCAGATGGCATTCAGCCAGGTACAGTGGCTTGCTATTTGTCTAGCACCTTTAAAAGGAGGAGGAAGCTGAAGCAGGGAGTGATGAGTAAGGATATGTTAAAGTCAATGTTTAAAAATTTGGTGTTGACAGCTTTCTATGTCCACCACTGCCCTGCTCTCCCCTGCATACATGAGACCCATGCTACTCACCATTCTGCTCCCTCCACACTTCTGCTGGTGTTTCAGCCTCTTGTCTCCCTATGGCAGTATGTCACTGTGCCCTTGGATCTGCAAGTGGGTGCATCCCACTTAGACACTTAGAGAAGATTTGTCTTCTTCTGCTCCCAAAGTGTACAGCCAAAATCCGGCATTTATACTGGAAACGTCAGATTCCATTATAGTAAATGGGGTCCATCGGTGAACGCCATTATCAGCTATGTCGTATATGGTGAAATCTGCTAGCCTGTACCTCTGCTGGCTCAGGCTACTGGATTTTGGAACAAATGCAGTATGTGACCCTACCCTAACATATACTTTTAAATATATAGAGTTAATTATATATTGTGTAAAGACAATCAACCTGAGACTGTGAACTCAGGAACACAATCCCAGTGAACTTCATGCAAATGGTCATTGCTGTTTTGCGGTCCACAAACCGCGAATACTCAAAATAAGATACTGGCCATGTGCGTGCCATACTTTTCTTTGTGTCTGTTATAGAAATGCCTATTCTTATCTACAAAATGAACAAGAATATGACATGTTCTATCATTTATGGAGCAGCCACATGGAGGTGGACAGCATACAGATAACATCTGTGTGCTGTTCGCATTTTTTGAGGCCCCATAGAAATGAAAGGGTCCACGTGCGATTGGACAAAAATGCAGACTCAAAATATGGTTGTGTGGATGAGGCCTAAATCTGACTGGGAGGCTGAGATTTTAATTTTAAACGTCTTCCCTGAGAGTTTGAGAACTTTTTAAGTGAGATTAATATAGAGTATTAAGTATTGGTTAAGTGAAGATTAAGTTGGTGGAAAATGAAAAGGGGCATTTGTTGCCAGTAGGTAGTGTTAATAAGCATACCGGACTTTAGAGTTTTTTGTACTCAGACCCTGACCCGAATTTTGTCGCAAACATTCGGGTTCTAGTTTGGTGTTCGGCGTTTAATAAAGCTAGTTGAAAGGCTGCAGGGCAGCCAAACAACAATCGTTTAAGCTGTGTTCCCTTAGAAGCCATCACAACCATGCCTACTAATGGCATGGCTGTGATTGGCCAGTGCCGCATGTGACCCAGCCTCTAAATAAGCTGGATGTCACGTAGCACCGCACCTCACGTCACCTCTTACTAGTGCAGGGATAGGAAGCAGGCTGCCGCTGTGAGGGAGAGAATAGGAAGGAATCTGAACTGGCTGTTAAAGGATAACTGTCACATTTAGACCCAAATTTCAGTTTTCATAAATGTAGTTACTAATATCATATTTCTGAATCAATAACTATTAGACTTACTTACCCCATATTTAATAAGATTCAGCCCTTAGCAACCAGTCTGCATAAAACTGCAATTTCACTATTCTGTTAAAATGGCCGCCCTCAGCCCTGAGGCTAATCCATAGGACACCTGCAGTGAAGTTAGTGAAGACCAGCTCTGTATAGGGGGGTCTTGCAATGAAAGTCCCAGGTCTGGCTAAAGCCTATAGTCCTTCTACAAGCTCTCCTCTTATCAGATAAGGCTGTCATTTATACACTGAGCAGCCGGCATATGTACATTCTCCAGAACTGCTAAGGGAGTGTCTGCCAAGCACAGGCATGTGGAGAAGTTCACACACACAGCCCAGCACTGTTATCTCCTGTCAGGAAGAACCTGGCTTTTTATACATTCCCTTACAATGTTGACTCACTATCAGTTCCCAGTGCACGCAGTGTGCTCCGTCCTCTATCTGGTAGACGGAAGGAGCATAGCAACCTGATTTTATCTCAGGTAAATATAGCCAATACTGGGGACTTTTAGGTGGCTTTTAGGGGTTATTTATTAAACAATCAGAAATTAAAACAGGGCCAACAAGGTGATATTAATCACCAAAATCCAATAGTAAAAAAAAAAAAAAAATTTGACAGTTATACTTTAAATCTGTGACCTACAGCAATTTTTTTGTGGGTGCAATGCAACATTTTTGTACCCCTGACACACACAAATAATATTTAACCCGTCTGTTAGCTAGGTTGGGCATCAGCGACCAGTTTTTGTGTGCAAAGCACTTGCACCTGCATATGTGCCAGGGACAATAATTTAATCCTTCTGGTAGTTCAGTGGGTGACATATACACATTTTTTAAGTACACCTGCACTGCATATGTGCCAGGGGAAGGGAAAATAATATAGATAATCCGTCTGTGAGTTCAGGGGGTGCAATATTCACATTTTTTGCTGTGAAGTACCCCTGCACTGCATACCTGACAGGGAAAAAAATTCAGTAAATCCATCTGTACTGTCTTCTCTTCAGATTCCATTGCATAGTTTTCTGTTAATGTGTATTCTATGTGTGCCTGCAGCACCACCTAGTGACCTTTTGCTGTAATCACACTCCTGTTTGTTAAAGTCATGAATATTAATTAGGTGACACAACTTCCTGCTCCCAGTGCTTTATGGGAAAGAGACTGGAGCCTGCTGCCATTTTCCTTCACCTCATGGAAGGAGCAGCTGCACATTATGTGCCTCTTTACTCAAGCATCGTCGGTAAGGGATTAATTAATGTTTTCCTATAAGCTTTGTGTACATGTATGCTGTACATTCAGTTCTTTGTATGTTCTCTTTCATACAGTTTACCTTATCTACTGCCGGTTAATAAAGCCACAGATTACAGATACAAGTCCCAATTTATTAACTAGTAGAATGGTGATATCTTCCTGTTGAACTGCATATAGACCCCGGGGGTACATGTTGTGAGAACAGGACAGTAAACGACGACTTCTAGCAAGAGGGGCACATCTGACTACACAGAAGTCTGTTACAGTCCACGCAAATATCTGCAAACGGACACCACAGCGACTTCTATACAGTCCAGTGCTACCAAGGGATAGCTGCTTCAAGCAATTTAGACATATTTGATTGCATACCGTGACCGCTCTTTAAGCACAGCGACCTGCATTCCACAGTACACGCAGTTAAGTGTCTTTACCAATGCCATGTCGCGAAGCACAGTATTGAGCTACAAGACAAGATCAGAGAAGAATGGTTCCTCCAAGTCGGCTTCCGTTAGCAGCGCAGCCGCCATTGCCCGCGCAAAGGCAGAAGCAGCAAAGGTCAAAGCAGCCTTTGCTGAGCTAGAAATGAAGATGAAAGAAGAACAGGCTTCAATAGAAATGAAGATGAAAGAAGAACAGGCTTCAATAGAAATGAAGATGAAAGAAGAACAGGCTTCACTAGAAATGCAAAAAGCCCTCTTAGATGCAAAGCTAGAGAAACTCGCTGTAGAGAAGGAAACGGCAGCCGCCATAGCTGAAGCAGAGTTCTTGGAAGCAATAGAATACCCAGAAACTAAAAGTGACAGCAGTGTGCTTAGCCCAGAACTCGGCCAGCAAGATCCTGCACGACGCACTTCAGAGTACGTCCTTCAACACTCCAGACCAAACAGCAATGCTGATCCATTCCCAGGAACCGAAGATGTCACCTATGCCACAGAAAAATCATACCATCCAAAAGAATGAGTCACACATGGAACCCAGTCCTGCAAACAAGAGAGCACAGAGCCAGATGACAAAGCTCGAGCTAACTTCCCTGCATCCAAAGGAAGCCAGCTTCCAGTCCAGCTTGCAGAGCCACCTTATTCCACCAGACAGTATGACACGGGCTGGCCTAAATCAGAGACTCCATACAGGTATGATCGCACACCACAGCCACACTGTGACTCCACACCTCCAACCAACCCTAGTTATAACCAAGCCACAACAGACTTTGCCAGGTTCTTTACTAAACGAGAGCTAGTTACAAAGGGACTGGCGAAGTTCAGTGATCGCCCTGAAAACTATAGAGCATGGCGGTCCTCCTTTTATAACATTACAAGAGACTTGGGCCTGTCATGTAGGGAGGAGATAGACTTCCTTGTTGATCGGCTTGGAAAAGACTCTGTGGAACATGCCAAGAGAATTAGAGACATTAATATAAACTACCCAGAGACTGGTCTAAAAATGATCTGGGATAGACTTGATCAATGTTATGGTTCTGCAGAGGTCATAGAGGATGCGTAGTTTAAAAGAATTGACGAATTCCCTAAAATAACTAGCAAAGGTTTCCAGAAACTTAGGGATTTAAGTGATCTACTGATGGATTTACAGGTTGCTAAAGCTGAGGGGGATTTACCAGGGCTTGCTTTCCTCTGCAGGAGAAATGGGTCTCCCATGGGTCAAGGTAAAAACATACCTACAATGTGCCATTCCCTCCTTTCAGTGTGTTTGTTGACTTTGTAAGCCTAGAGGCCAACATCCGTAATGACCCTAGCTTTGACCTATCACAGTCTCATGTCACTCCCTCTGACCACAGACCTCACAAAGGATCAGTGGCAGTGCACAAAACTAACATTTCACCTGCAGATTCTTACAGGTATTACAGCTCCTCTAGCCTGGAAACAGTCAAAGATCCTGGTAAGCAGTGCCCTCTGCACAAGAAGCCACACCCTCTTCTGTAGTGCAGAACCTTTAGAGAAATGTCTATAGGAGATCGCAAAGCCTTCCTCAAGGAGAACCGCATTTGCTACAAGTGCTGCTCATCAACATCACATATTGCCAAGGACTGTCAGGTTAGTGTAAAATGCACAGAATGCAACAACACAGATCACAACACGGCCCTACATCCTGAGCCTTTCTCATGGACTTTATCACAGAGTAACAGTGCCAGAGAGCATGGCGGGGAGGAAAGAAACTCTGAAGCTAACCCACCAGCAGTTACTTCACAATGCACCGAAGTCTGCAAGAGAGCCATAGGTGGCAGGTCCTGCTCAAAGATCTGCCTAGCAAAGGTATACCCAAAGGGCTGCAGAGACAAAGCCATCAATGTATACACCATTCTAGATGACCAAAGTAATGCGTCCCTAGCCAAATCTACTTTCTTTGATATTTTCAACATTAAAGGGCCCAGCACTCCTTATTCTCTAAAGACTTGTGCGGGCACTGTAGAAACAGCGGGGAGGAGAGCTAGTGGCTACCTGATTGAGTCCATAGATGGTAAGACATGTCTTTCTTTCCTTACCAACTATTACCGAATGTAATCAGATCCCTGATAATAGACATGAGATCCCTACACCAGATGTAGCTAAGCATCACCCCCATTTGGAGCGTATAGCCCATCTCTTACCAGAGCTCGATCCTAACGCTCAGATAATCTTACTCCTTGGGAGAGATATCTTACAAGTTCACAAAACCAGAGAACAGATTAATGGCCCACACCATGCTCCTTATGCCCAAAGACATGACCTAGGGTGGGTCATAATAGGAGATGTCTGCTTAGGAAGCATACACAAACCAACTTCCATTAATAGCATGCTTACTAGCACATTAGAAAATAGACGTCCCTCTATCTTCCAACCATGTGAAAACAACTTCCTCATAAAGGAATTGCCACATAGTACTCACCAACCTTGTTCCTTCATAGGCTCTTTAAACCACAACATAGCTTGTGATAGTGACAAAGACCACCTAGGTTGCTCAGTGTTCCAAAGGACCAAGAAGGACAATCAGATAGCAATGTCCCATGAAGACAGATTGTTTTTAGAGACCATGGAAAAGGAAATCACTAAGGATGAGACAAATAGTTGGGTCGCACCCCTTCCCTTCAGACCTCAAAGGCAACGTCTGCCTAACAACAGAGAGCAAGTCTACAGGCGTTTTGTCTCTCTAAGACGTACCTTCCACAAGAAGCCAGAAATGAGAGCCCATTTCTTTACTTTCATGAGGAGAATATTTGAGAACGGTCATTCTGAGGTAGCCCCCACTCTTAAAAACTCAGAGGAATGTTGGTATTTACCCATATTCGGGGTTTACCACCCAAAGAAACCAGGCCAAATTAGAGTAGTGTTTGACTCTAGCGCCAAATATGAAGGCGTCTCCTTAAATGATGTCCTGCTCTCAGTTCCTGATCTTAACAACAGACTCATAGGAGTACTGCTTCGTTTTCGCAAAGACTCTGTTGCCTTCATGGCGGACATCCAGCAGATGTTTCATTGTTTTCTCGTTAAAGAGGAACATAGAAACTTTTTAAGATTTCTTTGGTTTATTGACAATGACCCCACAAAAGATATCGCGGAGTACCGCATGCGGGTACATATCTTTGGTAACAGTCCCTCTCCTGCAGTTGCAATTTATGGTCTTAGACACTCTGCTCAGGAAGGTGAGATAGAATACGGGTCAGACGTCAGACAATTCATAGAAAGAGACTTTTATGTAGGCGACTGTTTAAAATCACTACCCACTGATGAGGATGCAATAAGTCTCCTTAAGAGAGCTCAAGAAATGCTTGCATGCTCAAACCTGAGACTCCACAAAATAGCCTCTAATAGTAAGCAGCTGATAGAAGCATTTCCCTCTCAAGACCACTCAAATGACCTGCAGAGCTTAGACTTAGGGACTGACTCCCTTCCTATACAACGTAGCCTTGGTCTCCTCTGGGATCTAAAATCAGACACGTTTACCTTCCAAGTCAGTGAGGAAGAGAAGCCCTTTACCCGTAGAGGTGTCCTGTCTGCCATAAACAGTCTTTATGATCCCTTAGGGTTCACAGCTCCCGTCACAATCCAGGGTAAAACACTGCTAAGAGACCTAACTCAGGAGACATTGGATTGGGATGACCCACTTTCCCCTGAAAAAAGGAACACATGGATAGAGTGGAGAAACTCCCTAAAGACTTTATCTAGCCTCCATGTTCCACGATCTTACGCTCCTGTGCCAAACACAGAAGTAAAAACACAAAGACTTTATGTATTCTCTGACGCATCTGTCAAAGCTATTGCCGCTGTAGCCTATCTTAAAACTGTAGACAACAAAGGTCAATGCCACACAGGGTTTGTCATGGGCAAAGCAAAACTTACACCACTTCTCGAACATACAATTTCCAGGCTGGAACTCTGTGCCGCGGTACTAGCCGTTGAACTAGCTGAATTAATTACTTCAGAGATAAACCTTGAGATTCAAGACACCGAGTTTTATACAGACAGTAAAGTGGTCCTGGGCTACATTTACAACCAAACTAGGCATTTTTACGTCTACGTTAACAACAGAGTGTTAAGAATCAGGAGGTCCACTTACCCAAAACAATGGCACTTTGTACCTACTGACCATAATCCAGCAGACTTAGCAACCAGGTCAGTTGCCGCCAGTCATCTTAAAGACACAGTCTGGTTCACAGGTCCCGCTTTTCTATACAACTCAGAACATTCTTCTGACTGTGACCCATATGAGCTGTTAGATGCAGATTCTGATAAAGAAATGCGCCCTCAGGTATCTGTGCTACTTACAGTAAATTTATACAATCAGCTTGGTAGTCACCGTTTCATCAGGTTTTCCACCTGGAAGTCACTTGTGCGAGCTATCACCTGCTTAGCACACATAGCCCATTCTTTCAAGCATACCCCATCTGTTATGGAAAGTAACTGCAAAGGCTGGCACCATTGTAAGAATGGATACACAGTAAGTGAGCTAGAACAATCGAAAAATCTAATAATTTGTTCCATGCAACGAGAGACATTCGCTAGGGAACTCGACTGCATCAACAACAAAAAACCTGTGTCTAAGGATAGTGTCAGGGGCGTAACTACCGGGGAAGCAGGGGAAGCAGCTGCTTCGGGGCCCGGGCTTACAGGGGGCCTGGCAAGCACGTGTTTGTCCTCACTTCTCTCCTCCCCTGGGTAATCAGCACGTATCCTCACTCCTCTCCCGATCACAGTGTCCTCTCGCCCTTGTCTATTTATTTAAAACTTATTTCTACTTTCTTTCAGAAAAGCTTGCCCTGGGGATCGAACCTGCGACCATCAGGTTCAAAGGCAAGACACTTTACCACTAGGCTATATCTGCTGCCTAGCCAGATAGCTAAAAAAAAAAAAATATGACCTCTAGATGTGGAGAACTTTGATAGTGTATCCATACACATTACAGCTGCACCAGCACATTGTATATGGATGTAGCAGAGCTTGGTGTGTTCGGGCAGCTGTAATGTGTATAGATACACTATCAAAGTTCTCCTTATCTAGAGGTCTTATTTTTTTTTTTTAGCTACCAGGCTATGCAGCTCATATGGTCTTGTGGATATGTGTCTTGCCTTTCATCCTAATGGTCACAGGTTCGATTCCCCTCACAAACTTTTTCTGAAAGACAGGATAAATGAGGCTTGCCTAACATGGAGGTAAGTATATGTGTGGTTTTTTTTATTTTTTAAATACTGGACTTTTACTTTACTGCCACAGGGGAGGAGGGGGCTATTGGCACTATGATATTGGCAAATGGGGGGGGCGGGAGAGATAGGCACTTCATATTGGCACACACATTAGGGGGCAGGGGGAGAGGATGGCACTATGATATTGGGATGGGGGAAGACAGAGGCACTTGATATTGGCACATTATAGGGGCACTATGGGGAGAGGAGCACTATGGGGGCATCTGGTGCTATATGGCTGACTACTGGCACATTATAGGGGGTTATATGGCTGACTACTGGCACATTATAGGGGTTATATGGCTGACTACTGGCACATTATAGGGGGTTATATGGCTGACTACTGGCACATTATAGGGGAGTTATATGGCTGACTACTGGCACATTATAGGGGGTTATATGGCTGACTACTGGCACATTATAGGGGGTTATATGGCTGACTACTGGCACATTATAGGGGGTTATATGGCTGACTACTGGCACATTATAGGGGGTTATATGGCTGACTACTGGCACATTATAGGGGGTTATATGGCTGACTACTGGCACATTATAGGGGGTTATATGGCTGACTACTGGCACATTATAGGGGGTTATATGGCTGACTACTGGCACATTATAGGGGGGTTATATGGCTGGCTACTGGCACATTATAGGGGGGCTGGGGGGGCTATATGGCTGACTACTGGCACATTATAGGGGGGCTATATGGCTGGCACATTATAGAGGGGGAGCGAAACGCACGGGTAGGGGGGGGCCCAATACAAAAATTTGCTGTGGGGCCCAGTCATTTCTAGCTACGCCCCTGGATAGTGTGTAAGTGAAGCTTGATCCAGTCCTTGATTAGAATGGCCTGCTGAGAGTGGGAGGGAGGCTTAAAGAAGCCAAATTAGAGTTCAAAGAGAAACACCCTATCATAATACCTGGTCATTATCATTTAGCTTCCTTGCTTGTAGAGCATTACCACAATAGCCTTACAACCTTTATGGCTGAAGTCTCAGCCATTATCAATGCCAGACCCTTGACTCTGATATCAAATGACCCAGGGGATCCAATATTGCTTACGCCTGCCTCTCTACTTACCCAAAAGACTGGTACAGTGAATGCTCCTTCCGGAGAGTTTGGCACCAAAGACCTCTACAAACGCCAGTGGAGACAAGTGCAAGTTCTTGCCAATACTTTCTGGGATAGGTGGAAGAAGCAATATCTTCCTACTTTACAGACAAGAGCCAAATGGTACACAGTTAAGCCCAACCTGAAACCGGATGACATTGATCTTGTTAAAGACTCTCAGGTTCAACGAAATTACTGGCCTTTGGGTCTCGTTACTAAAGTATTCCCAAGTGAAGACGGATGTGTCCGTAAAGTTGAGGTCAAGATTTTCAAACAAAATGAGACCAAACTGTTTATCAGACCCACTTCCGAGCTAGTCCTACTGTTATCTGATGAGGACTCTAATAGTGACATCGGCTGATGTCAAGCAGGAATTGTACAAACTCTTCAGATTCCATTGCATAGTTTTCTGTTAATGTGTATTCTATGTGTGCCTGCAGCACCACCTAGAAACCTTTCGCTGTAATCACACTCCTGTTTGTTAAAGTCATGAATATTAATTAGGTGACACAACTTCCTGCTCCCAGTGCTTTATGGGAAAGAGACTGGAGCCTGCTGCCATTTTCCTTCACCTCATGGAAGGAGCAGCTGCACATTATGTGCCTCTTTACTCAAGCATCGTCGGTAATGGATTAATTAATGTTTTCCTATAAGCTTTGTGTACATGTATGCTGTACATTCAGTCCTTTGTATGTTCTCTTTCATACAGTTTACCTTATCTACTGCCGGTTAATAAAGCCACAGATTACAGATACAAGTCTCAATTTATTAACTAGTAGAATGGTGATATCTGCCTGTTGAACTGCATATAGACCCCGGGGGTACATGTTGTGAGAAGAGGACACCATCTGTTAGATTGTGGGGTGACATATTCACATTTTTTGCTGTGAAGTACCCCTGCGTTGCATACCTGACAGGAAAATAAATTCAGTAAATCCATCTGTTAGATTGTGGGGTGACATGTTCACATTTCTTAAATTCGTCGGTTAGATTGTTGAGTGACATTTCCAGGGTTATCAGGCCAGTCATTCCCAAGTGGCTCGGAGGGTGGGTTCCTGCACCAACATAGGCCAGGTACACAATTATCCAGCCAGGGCACATGTGCAAATACACCATTTTTACACTCCTAACACAGAAAGATAATTTATCTGGCTGTTAATTCTGTGGGTGACCTTCTTACTGCGATTTTCTTGTGGGTGCAATTCAACATCTTTGTACCCCTGACACACAAATATAAAATGTAATGCGACTTTTAGTTAGGTGGGCGACAAACAAATTTTGTGTGAAGTACCCCTGCACTGCATACCTGACAGGGAAATAAATTTTGTAAGTGCGTCTGTTACATTGTTGGGTGACATAAACCCATTTTTTGTTTTAAGTACACATGAACTGCATACCTGACAGGGAAATAAATTTAGTAAATCCATCTGTTACATTTTTGGGTGATATATACCCATTGTTTGTTTTAAGTACACCTGCACTGCATACCTGACAGGGAAATAAATTTAGTAAATCCGTCTGTTAGTTCGGTGGGTGACCGCAAAGAATGAGGAGAGCGTCAAATAAGGGACATGGCCCTGGTCGTGGCGCTGCTGGTGTATGTGGAGCTCTGCAGGAAGAGGACGTGGTCGATCTGTGCCAGCTACACACCCAAATGAAACACCTTCCTCAGGTAAGCGTACGAGACAGAACGTTCAGCGCTATTTTGTAGGCCCAAATACAGCTTTACGAATGGTGAGGCCAGAACAAGTAAAGGCGGTAGTAGATTGGGTGGCTGACAGTGCCTCCAGTTCCTTCACATTGTCTCCCACCCAGTCCCCTGCTGAAAGCACAGTGGCACCTGCAGCCCATGGACATCTGTCTTTCACCTCACCCCCTTGCAAATCAGCCAAACAGTCTGAGCCCCAAGTCATGCAGCAATCTCTTATGCTTTTTCATGACTCTGCTGTCAGGGTTTCCATAGGCCATCCACATAGCCTTGCCCCAGAAGTGGAAGAGATTGAGTGCACCGATGCCCAACCACTTATGTTTCCAGATGTGGACATGGCATACCGACAAGGAGGGCAGGGAGTGAAGAGTGGGTGGAAGATGATGTGGAGGATGGTGAGGTCTTAGACCCACATGGAATCAAGGTCATGCGAGTGACGTGTGCAGTTTGGAGGTAGGTCACACAGAGCCACCAGCACAGCAAAAGAGGGAGCAGGGTGCAAAAGCAGGGCGGCCGTCTCTAGACATTACGCCTGCTACTGCCCACTGCACCCAAGGACTTAGCACACCAAAGCCAGCTCCAAGGAGTTCCCTGGCGTGGCAGTTCTTCAGACAATGTGCTGATGACAAGACATGAGTGGTTTGCACGTTGTGCAATCAGAGCCTGAAGCGAGGCATAAACGTTCTAAACCTGAGCACAACTTGCATGACCCGGCATCTAAATGCAAAGCATGAGCTGCAGTGGAGTAAACACCTCAAAAACCAAGAAAGGTCTCAGGCTCCTCTTCTGCTGCAGTCTCAGCCTCTTCCTCCACCTCTGGAGTGACAGTGGCACCTGCCACCCAGCAAACAGACAATGTGGCAGCAACGCCACCACATCCGTCACCAAGCATCTCCACAATGTCCCATGGAAGCGTTCAGCTGTCCATCTCCCAAACACTGGAGAGAAAGAGGAAGTAACCCCCTACCCACCCGCGATCCCTAGCCCTGAATGCCAGCATTTCAAAATTCCTGGCTTTTGAAATGCTGTCATTCTGTCTAGTGGAGACAGAGATTTTTAAAAACCTTATGGCGATGGCTGTCCCACAGAACTTGGTTCCCAGCCGCCACTACTTTTCCAGGCGAGCCATCCCTTCCCTGCACAACCAAGTGGCGGACAAAATCAGGTGTGCACTGCGCAACACCATCTGTGGCAAGGTCCACATAACCACAGATACGTGGACCAGTAAGCACGGGCAGAGACGTTATATCTCCCTAACAGCACACTGGGTAAATACAGTGGCGGCTGGGCCTGAGGCGGACAGCAGTTTGTGCATGTCCTTCAGCCACCGATGATTTCAGGGCATTTCTCTTTGCCTCCTGTTGCCTCCTCCTCCTATTCCGCTTCCTCCTCTACCACCTTCTCATCCGGTCAGCATAACACCTTCACCATCAACTTCAGCACAGCCAGGGGGAAACGACAGCAGGCTGTTTTGAAACTCATCTGTTTGGGGGAAAAACCCCACACCGCGCAGGAGCCTGGTGGTGTGCTATAATGGGCGAAATCTCGTAGCAGATCTGGGCCTAGCTGGGCACATCCCTTGCCTGCCACATGTGCTAAATTTGGTGGTGCAGAAATTCCTGAAAAATTGCCCCGATATGTCAGAGCTGCTGCAGAAAGTGCGGGCCTTCTGTGCCCTCTTTCGGTGTTCTCACCCTACTGCTGCTTGCCTGTTTGCGCTGCAGCATAACTTCGGCCTTCCCGCTCACCGCCTCATATGTGATGTGCCCACAAGGTGGAACTCCATCTTGCACATGCTGGCGAGAATGTGCGAGCAGCAGCAGGTGATAGTGGAGTTTCAGCTGCAGCACGCACGGGTGAGTCGCTCTGCGGAACAGCATCACTTCACCACTAATGAGGTGCCCTCCATGCGAGACCTGTGTGCCATGTTGTGCTGTTTCGAGTACTCCACCAACATGGCCAGTGCCGATGACGCCGTTCTCAGCGTTACTATCCCACTTCTATGTCTCCTTGAAAAAAACGGTTATCAGGCCAGTCATTCACAAGTTGCTTGGAGGGTGGGTTTCTACACCAACATTGGCCAGGTACACAATTACATAGTAACATAGTAACATAGTATATAAGACCGAAAAAAGACATTTGTCCATCCAGTTCGGCCTGTTTCCTACAAGTTGATCCAGAGGAAGGCAAAAAACCCCTGTGAGGCAGAAGCCAATTTTCCTCACTTAAGGGGAAAAAAAAATTCCTTCCCGACTCCAATCAGGCAATCAGAATAACTCCCTGGATCAACGACCCCTCTCTACTAGCTGTAGCCTGTAATATTATTACACTCCAGAAATACATCCAGTCCCCTCTTGAATTCCTTTATTGTACTCACCATCACCACCTCCTCAGGCAGAGAGTTCCATGAAGCATACATACAATTGTCCAGACAAGGTACAGTTCTAGAGGATGAGGAGGAGGAGGATGAAGAGAATGAGGAGGAGGAGGGTGGCACCCAAAGCAGCTCATGGGCATCACTGGAGCATCGCTGGGGGGGATACAGAGGACACCGACGATACAACTCCCACAGAAAACAGCTTGTTGTTGCCTCTGGGCAGCCTGGCACTACACGCCAAGTTGCCCACATTCTAACCAGTGCTGATTACTGGGTGGCCACCCTGCTGGATCCCCGTTACAAGGACAACATGCCGTCATTAATTTCGTCACTGGAGCGTGATCAGAAGATGCGCGACTACAAGCTAACGCTGGTAGACACGCTGCTGTTGGCATTCCCGGCTGACAGCGGGGGCTCAGTAGAAGCACAAGGAGAAGGAAGAAGTCACCAACTCAGCTGGGGCACCGCCAGCACCTCAGAAGGCAGGGTTAGCATGGCCAAAATGTGGAATAGATTTGTCAGCATGCCACAACAACCAGCACCACCAGCTGATATGGAACGTCTTAGCAGGAGGCAGCATTTCAGATACTTGGTGGAACAGTATGTGTGCACACACCTACACGTACTGACTGATTAGTCTGCCCCATTAAACTTTTGGGTCTCTAAATTGGGCATATCGGCCTGACCCAGCCTTTTTTATACTCCAGTGCACTTTCTCTTTGTTTTCTTTTTTATATTTTCCAATGTTTTGGGGTCTACCCAAATTTATAAAAAAAAATGAAAAATAAAACAAAACAAAAAAGATTAAAAACAAAAAAAACAAAACCAAAAAACAGTTTTGGCTACCTCCTCCACAACCGCTTCCACCTACACCACGCCACATCCACCGCCTCCTTAACCTCCTACTCCATATGGACCTCCTAGTTCTAGATTATTATCTTAAATTTTTATGTATTCTATGTTATTTTAAGTAATTTCCCTATTCACATTTGTTTGCAGGGCAATTGCCCTGCTCTTACCCCCTTTTTGCTGCCTTTTGCAGCCCTCTAGCCCTTTCCATGACTTTTTTAGTGCCATTTTGTGCTTCAAAGTTTTGGTCCCCATTGACTTCAATGGGGTTCGGGTTTGGGGTCAAGTTTGGGTCAAGTTTGGGTCCCGAACTCGAACTTTGCGACGAAGTTCGGCTGAACCCGGCGAACCCAAACTTCCAGGTGTCCGCTCAACTCTACCCATAGGACTTTTTTTTGTAATTAGAGCTGTTCATGATTATGTGATGTATATAAGTTAAGGTCACTCAATATGGATACAGCTTAAAGGTTCAATCTTTTTGTGAAGCATACATACAGATGTGGAAAGCACAACGATGATCTGTGTACTTTGCACATTCGTATGTCCGTTTTGCGAACAAATAGAACATTTCCTATGCTTAGCCACAAATTGAAGTCAATGAGTCCACAAAAAATGCGGATGCAACATGGACTGTATCCGTATTTTGTTTTTATTTCTAGTTACATAATTTAATACATTTTTAAAAATCCGATTTTCCTTCTTTGTAAACATTCTCACTTTGAGACACATTTGGGAATTTGCTACTAAACATTAATTATCATTTTCACTTACACGGTTTCAAACTTTCCAAAACATTTAATTCTTATGCTACTTTCACATGGCAGTATTTTGGTCAGTATTTTGCAACAGTATTTGTAAGACAGAACGAGGAGTGGAAGAAACAATGCAGAGCACAAAATCATATTTATTTCATGTGAAAGTTTTATACATTATCATTATAGAAAACCTCTTTAAACCATATCTTTTAATCTCTCCACACCTATCAGTTTATTTAAAGTCTAGGGATTAAGAAGCCAGCTTTAATATGGAATGCAAGAAAGGATGCATTGCTGACAAACTGATACTGCCATCTGTTCCTCGACCAGGTGCACATAGTTCCCATGAAGCATGTCATTGTTGGTTGAGAACAAAAGTAATGGGAAGAAATACAGTACATTCATGCATACATAGTTTTAATCAGTCTTTAAACATTTTAGAGGGAACAAGAATTTAGCAGTTATATAAATAATGAAAATAATTATAAAAATGAATCATAACAAGATAAACATAAAAGAAATTAAATGTAAAATGAAAACTATCTATTTTACCAGATTAAAATGTTCCTTATATGTAAGAAGTAGTCCAAAATATAACGACAGTTATTTTACTAAATAACAAGTATCTAGAAAAATATGTGGTAAACATTCTAACATTTATAAATGTATAAAATTTGAATGTGGATCTACTTTGAATATTTACAAAACTAGATGTAATTTAGGTCCTGTTTTGCCAAATATTCATGCCCCTTAAAGGGGTTGTCTCACCTCAGACATTTGAGGCATATCACCACCACTGGGACCCACACCTGTCTTTAGAACAGAACCTACAAATTGAAAGAGGGCACACAGCACATGCGCGGCTACCCTCCATTCATTCGTATTGGAGTACCGAAAATATTTCCACCAGCCATATAGAAGTGAATGGAGTGGTGGCCATGCTCGCATGGTGCACTTCCCATTCCTTTTAATGAGACTGCTGAAAACAGCCGAGCTAGCCGCATGGCTATTTTCGTTGTACCTGTATGAATGAATGGAGGGCAGCCACGCATGCACGGTACGCTCCCCTTCACTTTGCGGGTGCCATTCTAAAGATAGGTGTGGGTCACAGAGGTGGGACCCGCACCTATCAGATACTGGGTGCATATCCTAGAGATATGTTCCCAATGTTTATGGTGAGAAAACCTCTTTAAGAATCACATGGGTATACAGTGTTTGAAGGTATGGTATAGGGAAGGTATGGTGACTGTTCTGTCTTCTTACACGTTCACACAGTGTGCAGTCTGACATACAGCATAAACCTTTCCTGTCTTCCAAATAAGAGGACTGTTCTTTGTAGTCTAACTTGTTTATTGGTCAACAGGTTGTACTCTCTGCGTGGTGCGCCTGAGTCAGAGATTGTATATGTGTGGTAAAACTACAAGAATACAAATAGCACATATAAGTATTAAGTATAGGATAGCATGTACTATAACATTACATTAACAGCGAAGGCACATGATAAAATGACTGCCTATACATAGGATTGCATGGCTAGCTAACAGTAATAACAACTCCCTGAGTAACAATTACAACTAACTGAACAGCTCTGCATAACATCCAGGGGCGTACAAAGAATTCACTGGGCCCCATAGCAGGAATCTGAATTGGGCCCCCCATGATTCTTCCCAAGCCCCTCTGACTACCTATTCCTGGTACCTCCCCTCCCTTACCCATGAACGGTGCCTTAAGTAGGTACATTGGGAAACAAAAAAACGGATCCTGTATTTTAAGCATCCATTATGCTCAGTTATGCACATTTTAGCCACATCCGTTTTACCCATTTCCATTTTAGATACGTTCTTTTAGAAGAAAAAAAACAAAATACTTTGTGTAGAACTTTTTTTTACATTTAAAAAACAGATCTCAGATGAAAATGGCTAAAAAGGATAAAAAATGTGCATAACTGGGCATAATAAATGCTTAAGGCCTGATATAAACTATGGATGGAGGGGGCACACCAATAAATACATATAATACAAGGAGTGCAAAAGAATGGTTTTAAAATATGATAAGGACACAAATGAACTCACTAAAGAGCCAAAAGAACCACCCTAAAAATGCACATCCAGCAATAACCATAAGTAAAACTTTATATAAAGTTTATTAGACAACTCAGACAAACAGACACATTAAAAAATTGTATACAATATAAACAATATGTTGGTAACTGAATAAGACCGACACATACAGGATCTACTGAATGTCCGCAAAATCAGGACATGAGATGTATGCCAGCTATGCACAATATAAACATATAAGCAACATATAGAAAATGTTAAATAAGGTATGGCCACAAATAAATGGAAACAGACTGCATTGAGGTCAAAGAGTAAGAGCCAGAACCTGTAAAAGCAGCTGGTGCAGTGGATCTGAACAAAGTGAGAGATGCCCAACGTGTATTGCCGGCGCAGTCCGGCTTCCTCAAGGGTAATGAGCCCAATGAAAGTGTGTCATATATATACACAGAGATAAAACACATAAATTATTCATAATATAATTCAACTGTGGGAGGGGAATTAGCTGTGGGAGCGCGGCAGCGTTCCAGATGACATGACTCGATAACATACAAAAGCCGGAAGCCAGGGATCCCCAGGTCACATTATCGAAGGGAAGTTGCTATTGTGGAAAGCAAAATGCGTTCCACCAGCGGAAAAGAGCCGCCCCGGAACGCACAATGCGCGCACGATCACGGACCGGGAAACCATAGGTGAGATGACCGGAAGGAGGAGGTTGTCATGGAACACAAGATGCGCTCCACCAGCGGAAGATGGCCGCCATGGTACGCACGATGCGCTCAAAAATGCGTAAAATAATCGCAGGACAATCTGTAGCATAGTATGTATGACTACATATAAGCATACATGCATATATAAGCATGGTTGAGGCAGGGAAAGCGCACAATAAATGATCAGGCAGTGAAAGATAAATGAAAAATGTGATGGTGTATTAAACATTATGCAAAAACAAACAGTGAATGGAGTGATGGGGAAAAAAAGGAGTGATTGTGAAACACCAAGTGAAAGTGCCAGTGCATGGGGATAAATATAATTATATTAAATGGTAATTAGTTATTATAATAGCAACAAATAGATAAATGATTATATATACACACACAAGTAAATACATAAATAAGTGAATACATAGATGAATGCTGATGCAGTATATAAATAAATAAATGGAATATATATGTGATATGATATACAGACAGTAACCTAATTCATAGTAAACAAAAAATGTACCAAAACTACAATATCAAGATGCATACACAGTAATCTGTGGGTACAATGAGAACCATAAATAAAATAAAAACATGATGCATGAACCAACATATATAAATGAGTATATATATGTGCCACAATGGGGGAAAAAAAAACAAAAAAAAAATAAGAAAATACATTAGGTTATGCAAAATTGCAGAAATGTGTAATTGTCTGCACTAATAACGTATGTGCAGATAGTGAAATCCTATGACTGTACAAAAAGTGAGCAGATCAACTGTAAAAACCAACAAATGTAAGTTCTTTATTTAATCCATGAGGGGCCAACGTATCAAAGTAAAAAATCCCTTTGGATTCCAGATGGAGTAGCTGAGAAGTGACCGAGCCCCCCTCAAGGTTTTGCGTACCAGATCGAGTCCAGCGATCCTGAGCAGATGTATTACAGTGGTGGCAGTCCAAATAATGCGCAGCTACTGAAGTTAGAGGTTTCTTGGCTTGGGCTCCATCCCGTCGAGCCAAAGCAATATTTGATAGATGCTGTTGAATGCGCTTCCGTACTTCCTGACCAGTCTGACCAACATAGATTTTGTCACATTCACAGATAAGTGCGTAGACCACATTTTGAGACCGACAGTTGATGTAATGTCCAAGGGAAATCTTGTCCGGGTGCCAATTTGTCTCGTAAACGGTCAGCCCCCCTTGCCATTTCATATGCTCCTGAAACCACCTTTTTGGGATAACCACATGACCGGAATCTGGTCGTCAGGTCCCTGGAGGCTTCATTGAAGTCAGACATGGTCGTGCAATTGCGACGTAGCCTCAGGAACTATTGCACACGAACGCATGCACCCCATGCCCATATTGCAGACCGTATTTGCGGATCCGCAATACACGGGCACCATTCCATGGCCATTCCGCATCATGGATATGGACCGATTCATTTCAGTGGGTCTGCAAATCCAGAGATGCGGAATGGTGCGGAACGGAATGATGGAACGGAACACTACAGAAGCACTACGGAGTGCTTCCGTGGGGTTCCGTTACGTACTTCCGTCCCACAAAAAGATAGAACATGTCCTATCTTTTTGCGGAACGGGCAGATCACGGACCC
Source organism: Bufotes viridis (assembly GCA_033119425.1). NCBI lineage: Eukaryota > Metazoa > Chordata > Amphibia > Anura > Bufonidae > Bufotes > Bufotes viridis. Next base: position 315,946,620 of record CM065592.1, read on the forward strand.
ATTCAAGTGGCACGGGGCTCACACGTTCATGTGAAAGAGCTGTAAAATACAGGATCTGTGTTTTGTTTATTTATCTCTTCTTCTGACGAATCAGAAGAATGGAGAATGGAACTGTGATGTGAACCCGGCCTACGGCTTCATTCATATCTCAGGAGACTATATCCGGCAGGCTGATCCGACAGAGAACATCCTGCCAGAGTTCAACAGATCCAACATTGCTAGATTCTACCGTTCACCACTAGACCCCGTAGAGTAAAAATTGAGGCACACAGATTTTCAGCTTTGCATTCTAAAAGGCTTATTTATTCATACAATAGTTTCATCCAGTTCCCCAATTTTCACCTCCATAGGTATAAACAGAATCTTAAAGAAATGAAATGAATCTACAGTATGAGTAAATGCCGCTGTGCCCTGAGCTGGCCAAAGCTTCTCACGTTAAGGACGACTCGGGCTCAGGGTAGACCGCTGCTCTGGGTTTGCTTCTGGCCGGGGTTGCAGGTCAGGTAGGGCTCCAACAGCTTCAGGCACACGGATCATCCTTGATCTCCCTCCCCGCCTTGAGCTTTCCCTTACCTGCACCCGCAGCCACACCGTTGGCTTACTTGCACGTGCGGCACGCTCACGTTCTCGCATGGTGGCTGTTTTTGTCAGTCTCTGCTGGTTTCACCATTCTAGTCTTTCGTTCGTCACTAGTGTTGAGCGAACAGTTCGAGAATAGTTCGGGTTCGTACCGAATTTTGGGGTGTCCGTGACACGGACCCGAACCCGGACATTTTCAAAAAAGTTCGGGTTCGGGTTCGGAGTTCAGCATGTTCTCTCGGCGCATTTTGAAAGTACTATATAGCAGAATAGTACAGGCTTAAAGCTGAAATCGCATTGCGATTACAACTTTGAGCTACTGTGGTAAGGTGCAGGGTGCCGTCCTAGATGGCAGGTACGTGTCACCGAGGTTCATAGCCTCGGTGAGGTAAGAGCCGTTTGTTGATGTCAGTAGCAGGTAGTGCTACTGACACATTTGCTAAATAGCATGGCTGCAAAGCCGATCCGGGCCGGCTCTTACCGGGAGCAGCTAAAGTGTAGGGTGGGTGGCTGCTCCCCACGACCCAGTCCTGGTTTTGGGCTGGGTTTAAAAACTCATCCAGCACCAGCAGCTGTGAGAGTGTTTTGTCCTGGAGCTGATCACAGTGCTGTGGAGCTCTCTGACCTGGAGGAAGGAGCTCAGCCAAGTGGGGTTATTCCTGGAAGCCTGATGGTGGATTGTCCTGCGGCTGGGCTGACAGCCAGGTGCGAACCCGCACCTCAAACCTCCCAGGTGATTGGAACCTGTGTTTGGACTTTTTGTTTTCCACTCGTTTTCTGATGTGTGTGTGATTTAACACCAAGTGACTGTCTGCTGTTAATTTGATGCAAGTGTGAATAAAACACTGTTTTCCGCACCTTCTGGACTCCCTTGTGCCTCTATACTGCACCCGCACCGCTGTCTACCAGAGCGACTCCCCAAATTTGGTGTCGGATGCGGGCATGCGCAGTGAGGCTGGCGTGAACGCCGAAGTTTGTTTTTCTGGGAACGACTGGATGTCCTATATTCGGCCGGCAAAGTTGCAGCCTGTGTTCCCTGACAAAATGGAGGCGGCGGTGAAAGCTCTCATAGAGGCTAACGTGCAGCAGCGGGAGACCAACCAGCTACTGCTACAGCATGTGATGGCGTTACAAGCCGCAGGAGCGTCCCACCACGTCCATGATGCCCGGAAGCGGTCCGTGCGGCGATCCCAAAAATGACCCCCTCAGGCGGCGTTGAGACATACCTGGCGGTCTTTGAGAAGGTCGCCGTGAGGGAAAAGTTACCCGTGACCAGTGGGCCGAGGTGGTTGCTCCGTTCCTGGCATCCGGACCCCAGCAAGTTTTTTTGATTTAGCAGATGACCAGGCTGCTGATTATCCCACGGTGAAGGGGAGATCCTGGCCAGACTGGGGGTAAATGTGTTGGTCCGGGCTCAGCGGGTCCACCAGTGGGATTTTAAAGCGGCTGAACCCGCCAGGCCGCAGTACTATGAGTTGCTGCACAGGTTGCAAAAATGGCTGCAACCTGACATTCTAAGTCCGACTGCTATGCTGGACCGTCTGCTGGCTGACATGTTCTGGAGGGCCTTGCCTTACCCCCTTCAGCACTGGATCGGCCAGGTATCACCCACCAATGCCCTAGAAATGGTCGACCTGGTGGAGCGCTATGAGGCCACCCAAAACTTGAAAGGGGGTGTTGTTGGGAGGGGGCCGGTCAAACCCCGGAGGATTTCCATCCAGTCCCGGCGACTGGTACCCGAGAAACCTGCTCGGCGTGTACCCCCTGTAGACCCGGCCCCGATAGTCTGCTGGCGGTGTCACGAGCCTGGCCACGTAAGGGCCGACTGTCCACAGTGGGGAGAACACATGGAGATTAATTATGGGTACCGGGCTTCCATGTATGCCCGGAGACTGTGTGCGACCGGCACCCCCGAGACAGTAGACAATCGTCATCTGTGCCAGGTGCAAGTCGGGGATAACCTGGCAGTGGCGCTGTTGGACTCAGGGAGCCTAGTAACCCTGGTAAGTGCTGCCCTGGTACAGCCCACCCAGTATACGGGCCGGAAAGTTGGTGTGGTGTGCATACACGGAGACTTAAAGGACTATCCCACTGCTGTAATGTCTCTGTCCACGGCGGCCGGCACATGGACTTGTGAAGTGGCGATCTGCTCAAAGCTACCCTATGAACTAATAATTGGGAGAGACTTCCCTGGTTTTCCGTCACTATGGCCTGAGGTGAAAGTGACTAATAGCCCTGAGACAGGGGTAACCCTAGCTGAGTGGCCTGGTTCCAGTGGGAGGCCAGAGCCCTGGGAGCCCGAGTCCGAAGGGCCTGCGGTAGGGGTGACCACCACTTCTGTGATAGAGGGGAGGCACCCCCACTGAGTGTAATGGTGGGAGACATGGAGGACTTGCCACCAGGACCTGAGTTGGCAGACCTCCACGTCTCCGGAGATAATTTTGGGACTGCCCAACACCGGGACCAAACCCTAACCAGGGCCTGGGAGAATGTGCTGGAAACTGATGGTAAACCCCAGAGACCAGGGGCTGAGTTAATATTTCCCGCTTTGTTGTTCACCAAGAAATGTTATATCGGGTGAACCAAATCCGAGGTGAACCTGTTGAACAGTTGGTGGTGCCCACAGCGCACCGCAAGCTTGTCATGGAGCTTGCCCACCAACATGTTCTTGGGGACACTTGGGGTGGCAGAAAACCCAGGACCGCATACTGCAGCGGTTTTATTGGCCCAGTGTGTTCAAGGAGGTAGAGAATTATTGTAAGTCCTGTCCCACCTGTCAGATAAATAGCCCCCAGCCACATTTCCGTAGTCCTCTGGTACCTCTTCCAATTATTGAGGTCCCGTTTGAGCGAATCGCTATGGATCTAGTTGGGCCTGTACCAAAGTCTGCCAGGGGCCACCAACACATTTTGGTAGTTCTCGACTATGCCACTCGGTATCCGGAGGCGGTGCCTCTGCGACATACCTCAGCTAAGCTCATTGCCAAAGAGTTAATGGAAATGTTTTCCCGTGTGGGCCTGCCAAAAGAGGTTCTGACAGACCAAGGGACCCCTTTTATGTCCAAAGTTATGAGGGAACTGTGTAAATTGTTGCGTATAAAGCAATTGCGGACCTCCGTTTACCATCCGCAAACGGACGGTCTTGTCGAGAGGTTTAACCAAACTTTAAAAAATATGTTAAAAAGGGTGGTGTCTAGAGATGGGAAGGACTGGGACCTGCTTCTGCCCTATCTCATGTTCGCAGTGCGAGAGGTACCCCAGGCCTCTACTGGGTTCTCGCCCTTCGAACTGCTTTATGGCAGACACCCTCGGGGCCTGTTGGATATCGCCAAGGAAGCATGGGAACAACAGCCTGTCCCCCACAAAAGTGTCATTGAGTATGTCACCCAGATGCAGGACCGGATGGAAAGGGTGTTGCCGCTGGTCCGGGAGCATATTGAGGCAGCGCAACAAGCCCAGAGTAGGGTGTACAATCGTCAGGCTAAGGTATGGGGCTTCAATCCGGGAGATCGGGTTTTGGTTCTGGTACCCACCCTTGACAGCAAATTCTTAGCTAGGTGGCAGGGCCCCTATGAGGTGATCGAGAAGGTAGGGGAAGTAAATTACAAAGTACACCAGCCCGGACGGCGCAAGCAGGAGCAGGTGTACCACGTGAATTTACTAAAGCCGTGGAAAGATAGGGACACGGCCGACGACCACAGCCCCCGGCCAGGGCTTCTAGGTGAAAAGGGTCCAGCCCCACAGTTCGAGGCCTGTGAAGCCGTAACCACGGTAAAAATTGCAGACAGCCTGTCTTCCAAATAAGTTCAGGAAGTCAGGGAGTTCATCAGTCGGAACACGGATGTGTTCTCGGACCTCCCTGGCCGCACGTCTCTCATCCGACATGACATCGTCACTGAGCCTCAGGCCAAGATCCGGTTAAAACCATACCGGGTACCCGAGGCTCGGCGACGGGCCATCGCGGAGGAAGTACAATTAATGTTGAAGCTCGATGTCATTGAGGAGTCGAAAAGTGAGTGGGCCAGTCCCATAGTCCTAATACCCAAGCCGGATGGGACGTTGCGGTTCTGCAACGACTTTCGCAAGTTAAATGAAGTGTCCAAGTTTGACGCGTATCCCATGCCCCGGGTAGACGAGCTTGTTGAGAATTTAGGACAAGCCCGTTATTTTTCTGTGCTGGACCTCACTAAAGGGTACTGGCAAATTCACGGTGGAGCACAGAGCGGGCCGGTTGTAAAAAAATGCAGACGCGCTCTCCCGGGTACACTGTTTGTCGTGTGTCCACCCCCTCAGGGTTGAACAAAGGGGGGTGGTATGTGGTAAGGTGCAGGGTGCCGTCCTAGATGGCAGGTACGTGTCACCGAGGTTCGTAGCCTCGGGGAGGTAAGAGCCGTTTGTTGATGTCAGTAGCAGGTAGTGCTACTGACACATTTGCTAAATAGCATGGCTGCAAAGCTGATCCGGGCCGGCTCTTACCGGGAGCAGCTAAAGTGTAGGGTGGGTGGCTGCTCCCCACGACCCAGTCCTGGTTTTGGGCTGGGTTTAAAAACTCAGCCAGCACCAGCAGCTGTGAGAGTGTTTTGTCCTGGAGCTGATCACAGTGCTGTGGAGCTCTCTGACCTGGAGGAAGGAGCTCAGCCAAGTGGGGTTATTCCTGGAAGCCTGATGGTGGATTGTCCTGCGGCTGGGCTGACAGCCAGGTGCGAACCCGCACCTCAAACCTCCCAGGTGATTGGAACCTGTGTTTGGACTTTTTGTTTTTCCACTCGTTTTCTGATGTGTGTGTGATTTAACACCAAGTGACTGTCTGCTGTTAATTTGATGCAAGTGTGAATAAAACACTGTTTTCCGCACCTTCTGGACTCCCTTGTGCCTCTATACTGCACCCGCACCACTGTCTACCAGAGCGACTCCCCACACTACCGATCACCATGGGAACGCCTCCTCCAGTAGAATGTACTGTAGGATGTTTGAATTACGTTGAAATCGCAATGCGATTCTTATATATTTGCTTAATCGCATTGCAATTTCAACTTCTCAAATCCGACAGTACATTCTAGCATTTTTCCCATGGTGATGTAGACGCTCCATTAGCACGGAATCCAGCTGAAGCAGAAATCGCAATGCGATTCTTAGAACTCAAATAAATCGCATCACACTACACGTTCTAATTGCATTCGATTTTAACTTTACTGTTTGGTTTTGTATCGCGATAATACAAAATTTGAATAATCGTGTGCGTGCTGTTCTAGCACGCAGAGCTATTCGTATCCCACTATTAAGTTCTAATCGCATTCGATGTTAACTTATGCATTTTTTTTTTTTTTTGCCAGGCATCAGCAGTAAGTTAAAATAGAATGCGATGCCTGTCAAAAAAGCATAAGTTAAAATCGAATGCGATTAGAACTTAAGAGTGGGATACTGAATAGCACTAGTGTTGTTGAGCGCACATTTCGAGAATAGTTCCGGTCCGTACAGAATTTTGGGGTGTTCGTGACACGACCCGAACCCGAACATTTTCATAAAAATTCGGGTTCGGTTTTGTAGTTCGTCATTTTTGTGGCGCATTTTGAAAGGCTGCAAAGCAGCCAATCAACATGCATCATACTACTTGCCCTAAGATGCCATCGCAGCCATGCCTACTATTGGCAAGGCTGTGATTGGCCAAGTGCAGCATGTGACTCAGCCTCTTTATAAGCTTGTGCGCACGTTGGGACGTGCTCACTCCCGATGTGAATAGAACAGGGATAGATGCAGCTGCTGTGAGGGCGAGATAGGCAGGGAATAATCGAGGAAAAAAACCTGAGAAGAAGTGAAAGATCTACACCAGTGAATCAAAACAACTCAGCTGAGCTGTTCACTGAAAGTTTATTTTTTTTTACACTGGCCAGATCGATTTTTACCGGCACATGTAACTGGGCTGACCGGCGGCGGCCATTTTGGGACCTGTGGTGCGCCAGCTCAAGCTGCCACAGAGTCCAAAGAAAAGCTCCAAAGAATTGAAAAATCTACTCCTGTGACACAGAACAACAGCGATTCAGCTGCTCAGTCAAAGTCAATTTTTTTTCTGGCTGGGCAGACCATTTTCTGGCACATGTTACTGGGCTGATAGGCGGCGGCCATTTTGGGACTTGTGGTGCACCAGCAAAAGCTGCCACGGCGTCCATTAATCTCATGTAATAGTCGATTTTTTCATAGATATACTACATCAGGGGTTTGGCTGTGCTTGTGTCACCCCTACTAACTGCCAATATATTTAATATATCAGTGGTGAAACTGAAAGTAACCCACTTGGATAGCAAATCCCATGAATGTGCTGTTCCAGCTAGGCTAGCCAGTGTCACTACAGCCAGGTCCAATACTGTCAGCCAGAAATTAATTTTTATTTTTTTTTTGCCAGAAATATAAATTAAAAAAATCTTTCCCTGTAACAAATATAATTCTGATGTTAGACCAGAAGAAGCACTCCTTCAGTAAATAATACTGTAAAAAGGTTTAGGCAATAATTCTCCCAGTGTGGGCAATTTATGTACCAAAACGAGCATTTTAAAAATTCCGGTGTTCTGAAATACCAGCAGTCCTCTTGTAATTAATACCAGAAAAAGGCATTATAGTGTCCAGTGTTGTCATTTTGGTTCAAAAAAGGGCAATTTAATCAATCTGGTGTTGGTGACACCCGAAATAGTAGGCCGCACGTTGTTACTCCTTTGAAAAGGAAATAGTTCTCCCACTGTGGGAATTCATTTAACATAAGTAGCATTAAAAAAATTCTGGTGTCCAATTTGCAGCAGTCTTCTTGTAATTAATACCAGAAAAAGGCATTATAGTGTCCAGTGTTGTCATTTTGGTTCCAAAAAGGCCAATTTAATCAATCTGGTGTTGGTGACACCCGAAATAGTAGGCCGCACGTTGTTACTCCTTTGAAAAGGAAATAGTTCTCCCACTGTGGGAATTCATTTAACATAAGTAGCATTTAAAAAATTCTGGTGTCCAATTTGCAGCAGTCCTCTTGTAATTAATACCAGAAAAAGGCATTATAGTGTCTAGTGTTGTCATTTTGGTTCCAAAAAGGCCAATTTAATCCATCTGGTGTTGCTGACACCCGAAATAGTAGGCCGCACGTTGTTACTCCTTTAAAAAGGAAATAGTTCTCCCACTGTGGGAATTCATTTAACATAAGTAGCATTCAAAAAATTCTGGTGTCCAATTTGCAGCAGTCTTCTTGTAATTAATACCAGAAAAAGGCATTATAGTGTCCAGTGTTGTCATTTTGGTTCCAAAAAGGCCAATTTAATCAATCTGGTGTTGGTGACACCCGAAATAGTATGCCGCAGGTTGTTACTCCTTTGAAAAGGAAATAGTTCTCCCACTGTGGGAATTCATTTAACATAAGTATCATTTAAAAAATTCTGGTGTCTAATTTGCAGCAGTCCTCTTGTAATTAATACCAGAAAAAGGCATTATAGTGTCCAGTGTTGTCATTTTGGTTCCAAAAAGTCTAATTTAATCAATCTGGTGTTGGTGACAACCGAAATAGTAGGCCGCACGTTGTTACTACTTTAAAAAGGAAATAGTTCTCCCACTGTGGGAATTCATTTAACATGAGTAGCATTTAAAAAATTCTGGTGTCCAATTTGCAGCAGTCTTCTTGAAATTAATACCAGAAAAAGGCATTATAGTGTCCAGTGTTGTCATTTTGGTTCACAAAAGGCCAATTTAATCAATCTGGTGTTGGTGACACCCGAAATAGTAGGCCGCACGTTGTTACTCCTTTAAAAAGGAAATAGTTCTCCCACTGTGGTAATTCATTTAACATAAGTATCATTTAAAAAATTCTGGTGTCCAATTTGCAGCAGTCCTCTTGTAATTAATACCAGAAAAAGGCATTATAGTGTCCAGTGTTGTCATTTTGGTTCCAAAAAGGCCAATTTAATCAATCTGGTGTTGGTGACACCGAAATAGTAGGCCGCACGTTGTTACTCCTTTAAAAGGAAATAGTTCTCCCACTGTGGGAATTCATTTAACATAAGTAGCATTTAAAAAATTCTGGTGTCCAATTTGCAGCAGTCTTCTTGTAATTAATACCAGAAAAAGGCATTATAGTGTCCAGTGTTGTCATTTTGGTTCAAAAAGGGCAATTTAATCAATCTGGTGTTGGTGACACCCGAAATAGTAGGCCGCACGTTGTTACTCCTTTAAAAGGAAATAGTTCTCCCACTGTGGGAATTCATTTAACATAAGTATCATTTAAAAAATTCTGGTGTCCAATTTGCAGCAGTCCTCTTGTAATTAATACCAGAAAAAGGCATTATAGTGTCCAGTGTTGTCATTTTGGTTCCAAAAAGGCCAATTTAATCAATCTGGTGTTGGTGACACCCGAAATAGTAGGCCGCACGTTGTTACTCCTTTAAAAGGAAATAGTTCTCCCACTGTGGGAATTCATTTAACATAAGTAGCATTTAAAAAATTCTGGTGTCCAATTTGCAGCAGTTTTCTTGTAATTAATACCGGAAAAAGGAATTACGGTATATCTTCCAGTGTGGGAATTTTGGGGCTAAAAAATAATATATTTTATTGTGGTGCGAGTTGAATCGCAACAATGAGAAAACATTCTATTAAGGGACGAGGACGCGGTCGTGGTGGGGTCCGTGGAGTCTCTGTTGCTGGCAGAGGATGTGGCCGTTCGGCCTCAGGCGCACAAAGTAGTGAACCAACTCCCTCAAGTAGCCGGCAGAATTTACAGCGATATTTGGTGGGGCCCAATGCCGTTATGAGGATGGTAAGGCCAGAGCAGGTACAGGCATTAGTCGATTGGGTGGCCGACAGTGCTTCCAGCACGTTCACCACATTGTCTTCCGCCCAGTCTTCTGCGGAAAGCGCACAGGTGGCACCAGAAAACCAAGCCCATCAGTCTGTCACATCACCCCCATGCATATCAGGGAAACTGTCCGAGCCTCAAGTTATGCAGCAGTCTCTTCTTCTGTTTGAAGACTCTGCTGGCAGGAGTTCCCAGGGGCGTCCACCTAGCCTTTCCCTAGCGGTGGAAGACATACCATGCACTGACGCACAACCACTTATGTATCCAGATGATGACGACATGGGAATACCACCACAGCAGAGTCACCCAGTCTCTGATGATGACGAAACACAGGTGCCCACTGCCGCGTTTTATCGCATTGTGCAGACTGAACAGGAGGAGGTCAGGGAGGAAGACTGGGTGGAAGACGATGCAGAGGACGATGAGGTCTTAGACCCCACATGGACTGAAGGTCGTGCCGCTGACTTAAATAGTTCAGAGGAAGAGGCAGTGGTGAGACCGAGACAACAGCGAAGCCAAAGAGGAGCAGGGGGCAAAAGCAGAACACCCGCCGTCCCGAGAGTTCGCCTGCTATTGGCCAGCGCCAACAGGGACCCAGCACCCCAAAGGCATCTTCAAGGAGTTCCCTGGCATGGCACTTCTTCAAACAATGTGCTGAGGACAAGACCAGAGTGGTTTGCACGCTGTGCCATCAGACCCTGAGGCGAGGCATTAGCGTTCTTAACCTGAGCACCACCTGCATGATCAGGCATCTACATGCAAAGCATGAACTGCAGTGGAGTGCACACCTCAAAAACAAGGAACACGCTCAGGCTCCCCTGCTACCTCTACCGCTGCTGCCTCGGCTTCCGCCTCGAGAGGAATGTTGCCACCTGCCGAGCAGCAAACAGAGGATGTGCCACCGACACCACCACCACCACCGCCACCGTCACCTTGCGTCTCCACTATTTCACACAGCAGCGTTCAGCTCTCCATCTCTCAAACCTTTGAGAGGAAGCGCAAATTCCCACCTAGTCACCCTCGAGGCCCTTGGCCTGAATGCCAGCATTTCTAAACTACTGGCCTTTGAAATGCTGTCATTCCGGCTAGTGGACACAGACAGCTTCAAACAGCTGATGGCCATGGCTGTCCCCCAGTATGTGGTTCCCAGCCGCCACTACTTCTCCAAGACAGCCGTGCCTTCCCTGCACATGCAAGTGTCTGATAAAATCAAGTGTGCACTGCGCAACGCCATTTGTGCCAAGGTCCACCTAACCACAGATACGTGGACCAGTAAGCACGACCAAGGACGCTATATCTCACTAACTGCACACTGGGTGAATGTAGTGGCGGCTGGGCCCCAGGCGGAGAGTTCCTTGGCGCACGTCCTTCCGCCACCTAGGATCGCAGGGCATCATTCTCTGCCTCCTGTAGCCTCCTCCTCCTACTCGGCTTCCTCCTCCACTGCTTCCACCAGCTCCTCCTGTCAGCCACACACCTTCACCACCAACTTCAGCACAGCCCGGGGTAAGCGTCAGCAGGCCATTCTGAAACTCTTATGTTTGGGGGACAGGCCCCACACCGCGCAGGAGTTGTGGCGGGGTATTGAACAACAGACCGACCAGTGGTTGCTGCCGGTGGGCCTCAAGCCAGGCCTGGTGGTATGCGATAATGGGCGAAAACTCGTGGCAGCTCTGGGACTAGCCGGTTTGGCGCACATCCCTTGCCTGGCGCATGTGCTGAATTTGGTGGTGCAGAGGTTCATTCACCACTACCCCAACATGTCAGAGCTGCTGCATAAAGTGCGGGCCGTCTGTGCGCGCTTCCGGCATTCACATCCTGCCGCTGCTCGCCTGTCTGCGCTACAGCGGAACTTCGGCCTTCCGCTCACCGCCTCATATGCGACGTGCCCACCCGGTGGAACTCCACCTTGCACATGCTGGAGAGACTGTGCGAGCAGCAGCAGGCCATAGTGGAGTTTCAGCTGCAGCACGCTCGCGTCAGTCGTACTGCGGAACGGCACCACTTCACCACCAATGATTGGGCCTCCATGCGAGACCTGTGTGCCCTGCTGCACTGCTTTGAGTACTCCACCAAAATGGCCAGTGGCGATGACACTGTTATCAGAGTTACAATACCAATTCTATGTCTCCTAGAGAAAACGCTTAGGGCAATGATGGAAGAGGAGGTGGCCCAGGTGGAGGAGGAGGAGGAGGAGGGCTCGTTTCTAAGACTTTCAGGCCAGTCTGTTAGAAGTAGCTCAGAGGGAGGTTTTTTGAAGCAGCAGAGGGCAGGTTCACAAGTCGCCAGCCAAGGCACTCTAATGGAGGACGAGGAGGATGAGGAGGAGGTGGAGGAGGATGAGGATGAAGCAGCTTCACAGCAGGGTGGCAGCCCACACAGCTCAGGCCCATCACTAGTGCGTGGCTGGGGGGATACGGTGGACGATGACGATACGCCTCCCACAGAGGACAGCTTGTCCTTACCTCTGGGGAGCCTGGCACACATGAGCGATTACATGCTGCAGTGCCTGCGCAACGACAGCAGAGTTGCCCACATTTTAACGTGCGCTGACTACTGGGTGGCCAACCTGCTGGATCCCCGGTACAAAGACAATGTGCCCACTTTACTTCCTGCACTGGAGCGTGATAGGAAGATGCGCGAGTACAAGCGCACGCTGGTAGACGCGCTCCTGAGAGCATTCCCAACTGTCACAGGGGAACAGGTGGAAGGCCAAGGCCAAGGCAGAGGAGGAGCTAGAGGTCGCCCACGCAGCAGTGTCACGGCCAGCTCCTCTGAGGGCAGGGTTAGCATGGCAGAAATGTGGACAAGTTTTGTCTCCACGCCACAGCTAACTGCCCCACCACCTGATACGGAACGTGTTAGCAGGAGGCAGCATTTCACTAACATGGTTGAACAGTATGTCTGCACACCCCTCCACGTACTGACGGACAGTTCGGCCCCATTCAACTTCTGGGTTTCAAAATTGTCCACGTGGCCAGAGTTAGCATGTTATGCCTTGGAGGTGCTTTCCTGCCCGGCGGCCAGCGTTTTATCAGAACGCGTATTCAGCACGGTGGGGGGCGTCATTACTGACAAGCGCAGCCGCCTGTCCACAGCCAATGTGGACAAGCTGACGTTCATAAAGATGAACCAGGCATGGATCCCACAGGACCTGTCCCTCCCTTGTGCAGAGTAGTCCTTAATAACTGCCTAAAACATGTCTTGTTGTACTACGGGCCACTTCTTTATTTAATACAAATTTTATGTAACCCACAGTTGAATGAAACTCTCCTTTGTCTGGGCGCCGGGGCCTAACTAGATGAAAGTGGCCTGTTAAACTATCGGGTGACATAAAGCCATAACCACTGCCATGCTACCTCTTTCCTCTGTCTGGGTGCTGAGGCCTAAGTCAAATAAAGCGGTCTTCTGCTGTGCTGGGGGATATGAAGCTAATCTCTGACCTCTCTCCTCTGTCTGGGTCCAAAGGCCTAAGTCACTGAAAGAGGCCTTCTCCTGTGGTGTGTGATATGATGCCTGAATTTGTGCTGTGGGACCTCTCTCCTCTTCCTGGGTGCAGGGGTCAAAGTATCTAAAAGTGTCCTTCTCTTGCGGTGGTTGATATGATGCCTGAATATGTGCTGTGGGGCCTCTCTCCTCTGTTTGGGTGAAGGGGTCAAAGTAACTTTATGGTGGCTTCTCCTGTGGTGGTTGATATTATGCCTGATTCTCTGCTGTGGAACCTCTCTCCTCTTCCTGGGTGCAGGGGTCAAAGTATCTAAAAGTGTCCTTCTCTTGCGGTGGTTGATATGATGCCTGAATATGTGCTGTGTGGCCTCTCTCCTCTGTCTGGGTGAAGGGGTCAAAGTAACTAAATGGTGGCCTACTCCTGTGGTGGTTGATATGATGCCATATTCTCTGCTGTGGGACCTCTCTCCTCTTCCTGGGTGCAGGGGTCAAAGTATCTAAAAGTGTCCTTCTCTTGCGGTGGTTGATATGATGCCTGAATATGTGCTGTGTGGCCTCTCTCCTCTGTCTGGGTGAAGGGGTCAAAGTAACTAAATGGTGGCCTACTCCTGTGGTGGTTGATATGATGCCTGATTCTCTGCTGTGGGACCTCTCTCCTCTTCCTGGGTGCAGGGGTCAAAGTATCTAAAAGTGTCCTTCTCTTGCGGTGGTTGATATGATGCCTGAATATGTGCTGTGGGGCCTCTCTCCTCTGTCTGGGTGAAGGGGTCAAAGTAACTTTATGGTGGCTTCTCCTGTGGTGGTTAATATTATGCCTGATTCTCTGCTGTGGGACCTCTCTCCTCTTCCTGGGTGCAGGGGTCAAAGTATCTAAAAGTGTCCTTCTCTTGCGGTGGTTGATATGATGCCTGAATATGTGCTGTGTGGCCTCTCTCCTCTGTCTGGGTGAAGGGGTCAAAGTAACTAAATGGTGGCCTACTCCTGTGGTGGTTGATATGATGCCAGATTCTCTGCTGTGGGACCTCTCTCCTTTGTCTGGATGCTCGGGTCGAAATAATAGTAAGTGACCTTCTCCATTGGTGGGTGACTTGAAGCCTGATTCTGTGCTATGGGACCTCACTCCAATTAATATTGTTTAATTTTTATTTATTTTATGTTAACTCATCATTTCCCTATCTACATTTGTTTGCAGGGGATTTACCTACATTTTGCTGCCTTTTGCAGCCCTCTAGCTCTTTCCGGGTGTGTTTTACAGCCTTACCAGAAACCTTACCAGATCTAGCACATAAACCAGTTGAAATTGAAACCCTTGAAAGATTACAGTAATGAAAAATAATTATTAATATAGGCAACACTATCTGTACCCTTTGTTTCCAATCAAACAAAACGCAATAAATTTGATTTAACATTATAGTTTTATAAAATAATCTTTAACAAAATAGAATTATTTTTAACATAAATATATAAATAACCAAAAAAATTAGGGTAATTTTTAATTTTTCTCTGCTCCTCCAGCAGATCATCGATGTCCTTAAGATGAGCCTCCTCCATGGCTCGCATTTGGTGGGAGAACTGCATCTTGAGCTGCCTCATCTTCCTGGTTTGCTGCTCCTGAACTGCTGCATTCGCAGCTGGTGCTTCCTTCGCATTGTTTTTATTTTTTTAACATGATGTTGTCAGCTGTAAAATAAATGAAATAAAATTTGGAAATGTACATTAAAATACAATCATTAATTGTTATATAAAGCAGATGATATTTTTTTCTTGAAATCTGTTATATATTGGTTTAGGTAGGATTAATAATAGTTCCTTTTAGTTTTGGGTTATTGACTTAGTAGTTACGTTAATGGTTTTGATGTTGATCAATTACTTTTTAGTGTTTATTTTTATATTACTGTTATGTGTTGTACTTTATTTGTTGCCTGTTTTATTATATTTTCTTCATTTAAAAAATAATATAGTTTGTTAAAATATATTCTTACAAAAATGTATATATTGCATGCTTGTTATATCGTACTTCCAAAAATGTATGTGTCAGTTAGATACGTTATGGAAATCAGTACTCCCACCCGTAACATTAGCTTTCTGGGACACTGAATAAATAAAAATATCCACATCATCCATTTACCTTCTTGTCGGGGGTAGTGACCATCTCCTCTTCTGCCTCCTCAGAGTCATCACCCTCCTCCACTGCAGCAGGTGGGCTATGGGCCCGATAGCCTGATGGCCCTGCCTCTTCCTGCTCCTCCTCGTCCGAGTGGTCTGTCTCCTCCTCCACCTCCACCGTCTTCTTCTTTTAGAGAGCTTGGCTCTCACTTTGGGAAGCGGAGCATCTGTAATGATGATGACCAAATTTTTTAAAATGCCAAGATAAACAAGTAACGCCAAATTACAGTTAAAGGTACACAAATTAATCTATGGTAGTGTCTGGATGGCATAATAATTAACTACACCTATCTTTCTTCTCCTTTTGGCTTAGATCAAGTGTAGTATCATCAGTGTCTGCCTTGACCTGCCGGCCCAGGAACCTGTGGGTACACCCTGCACTCTGCCTTTGAGCATCATTGATTAAGTTCAGCTTCAACTCACTGCTGCTATTGGGTGTTGGGCCACTCCCCAGGGAACAAGAGTGATTCGAGTCTATGACTTCATTTGGGCATGTGGCCTAATTGTCCTGATCGATGCTTGTTGTCTACACTCGTCCAGACGTGCGAGGAGTTTGGACAAGCTTCAGGGGCCAAAGTCAACTGTGTAAAGTCAAAAAACATATGTGGCCCAGAAAGAGGTCTCATATTGCCACCTTTAGCACCCTTTCCCATCAGTTCAACACCACTGTACTGACCACTTTTTTAGAATCGCATCCTTCCGATGAGTGCACCCATGCTTCTGCCACAGCTGGAAAGCAATTCTCCGCACTATGGCCTGCTTTTCGCCCCTTGACCTTCTGCGGTCGTACCCCTTCTCCAACATTTCCTGCAAGATAACAATTAAATCATGTAATCCCACAGTTCTAAAATACAATTATTAGTTATCATAGTCATAAGAACCATCAAAAATAACATTTAATACCAAAACAGTCAAAGAGTAGAACATCGCCATCCCTTTAAAAGTGACTTGAACATTGCCGCCCCTTTAAAAGTGACTTGAACACTGCAGCCCCTTTAAAAGTGACTTGAACATCGCCATCCCTTTAAAACTGACTTGAACATCGCCATCCCTTTAAAAGTGACTTGAACATTGCCGCCACTTTAAAAGTGACTTGATCACTGCAGCCCCTTTAAAAGTGACTTGAACATTGCCATCCGTTTAAAAGTGACTTGAACATTGCGATTCCTTTAAAAGTGACTTGAACATCGCCATCCCTTTAAAAGTGACTTGAACATTGCCGCCACTTTAAAAGTGACTTGATCACTGCAGCCCCTTTATAAGTGACTTGAACATTGCCATCCGTTTAAAAGTGACTTGAACATTGCGATCCCTTTAAAAGTGACTTGAATATTGCCGCCCCTTTAAAAGTGACTTGAACATCGCCATCCCTTTAAAAGTGACTTGAACATCGTCATCCCTTTAAAAGTGACTTGAACATCGTCATCCCTTTAATAGTGACTTGAACATTGCCACCCCTTTAACAGTGTCTTTCACTAATCACTCATGTAGTTGTGCAGTCTGCTAAAGCCTGTGATGAGTTTATGTCACCAAGCAGTAGGACATGTGACAGTGTAAGGCAGTTATGAGATCAGTGAGGGCCTGCAGGCTTCTTGGCTAATAAAAATCATTAATAAATAAGTTTAAATCACATTACTGAATTAAACACTAACTAAGTTCAATTACTTTTTACTTACAGTTATTAAGAAATCCAGCTCTTCTTTAGAGAAATTACTTTTCGCCATAATCGCTGGGACAGTCACCAATCTCCACTCTCGTCTCTCTCAATCCGATCCGAGGTAACGCACACACGTACAGACGCACGTACACGATTCTTGAATAGTTGTATTATCGCGATAATAAAACTAACAGTGTAAAGTTGACTGTATTGCTCTAAGTTATATTCGCGTACAAATGTAACTTCTATTACAGCACACTAATACTAAAACTGACTAAGAGACAGCTTTAAGTTCTATTCGAACGCGATTGCAACTTTGGAACTTAAAGTGGTATACGATTTTAAAAGTTAAGTACTAAAAAGTTGAAATCGCAATGCGATTCTTATGTATTTGCTTAATCGCATTGCGATTACAACTTTGAGCTACCGATCACCATGGGAATGCCTCCTCTAGTAGAATGTACTGTCGGATGTGAGAATTAAGTTGAAATCGCAATGCGATTCTTATATATCTGCTTAATCGCATTGCCGTTTCAACTTAGCATTGCTAAATAATTCCATCCATATTGGTTAACTTACTGACTCAGTAAGTTAACGATATGGATGGAATTATTTAGCAATGCTAAGTTGAAATCGCAATGCGATTAAGCAAATTTGGAAATGTACATTAAAATACAATCATTGATTGTTATATAAAGCAGATGATATTTTTTTCTTGAAATCTGTTATATATTGGTTTAGGTAGGATTAATAATAGTTCCTTTTAGTTTTGGGTTATTGACTTAGTAGTGGTTAATGGTTAATGGTTTTGATGTTGATCAATTACTTTTTAGTGTTTATTTTTTATATTACTGTTATGTGTTGTACTTTATTTGTTGCCTGTTTTATTATATTTTCTTCATTTAAAAAAATAATATAGTTTGTTAAAATATATTCTTACAAAAATTTATACATTGCATGCTTGTTATATCGTACTTCCAAAAATGTATGTGTCAGTTAGATACGTTATGGAAATCAGTACTCCCACCCGTAACATTAGCTTTCTGGGACACTGAATAAAAAAAAATATCCACATCATCCATTTACCTTCTTGTCGGGGGGTAGTGACCATCTCCTCTTCTGCCTCCTCAGAGTCATCACCCTCCTCCACTGCAGCAGGTGGGCTATGGGCCCGATAGCCTGATGGCCCTGCCTCTTCCTGTTCCTCCTCGTCCGAGTGGTCTGTCTCCTCCTCCACCTCCACCATCTTCTTCTTTTTAGAGAGCTTGGCTCTCACTTTGGGAAGCGGAGCATCTGTAATGATGATGACCAAATTTTTTAAAAATACCAAGATAAACAAATAACGCCAAATTACAGTTAAAGGTACACAAATTAATCTATGGTAGTGTCTGGATGGCATAATAATTAACTACACCTATCTTTCTTCTCCTTTTGGCTTAGATCAAGTGTAGTATCATCAGTGTCTGCCTTGACCTGCCAGCCCAGGAACCTGTGGGTACCCCCTGCACTCTGCCTTTGAGCATCGTTGATTAAGTTCAGCTTCAACTCACTGCTGCTATTGGGTGTTGGGCCACTCCCCAGGGAACAAGAGTGATTCGAGTCTATGACTTCATTTGGGCATGTGGCCTAATTGTCCTGATCGATGCTTGTTGGTTAACTTACTGACTCAGTAAGTTAACGATATGGATGGAATTATTTAGCAATGCTAAGTTGAAATCGCAATGCGATTAAGCAAATATATAAGAATCGCATTGCGATTTCAACTTAATTCTCAGATCCGACAGTACATTCTACTGGAGGAGGCGTTCCCATGGTGATCGTTAGCTCAAAGTTGTAATCGCAATGCGTTTATTGCGGTATATTATCCCTCTGGGTGTCTTTTACAGCCTTTTTAGTGCCCAAAAGTTCGGGTCCCCATTGACTTCTATGGGGTTCGGGTTCGGGATGAAGTTCGGGTTGAGTTCGGATCACGAACCCGGACATTTTCCGGAAGTTCGGCCGAACCTCTCGAACCCGAACATCCAGGTGTTCGCTCATCTCTATTCGTCACCTCTAGTGTCGCAGTCATGGGGTTTCTGCCTCCAGTATTTTCTGCCCTACTAACCATGCCCCCTAAATCTGTCTGTCTAGCACCCAGCTGCCATATTATACCAGCATTGCCAGGAGGAATAATGGAGGGATAGCAACAATTCTACTAAAACATAGCTATTTTACTGGAGAGCGGTTCTATTAAAAAAAATAATTAAAAAAAATTTAAACTGGATTTTGTGTTACTGTTTTGTATTTCTGCCTTGGTTCACATTCACTCAGATTGGTCTCCTCTCTTCTGATTTGTATTCACGAAGATTGGTCTCCTTGCTTTAGCTAGCCAAAACAATCTGCTTGATTTACTTCAGCTGAGGCCAATAAGGCAATAGGAGTGAGTTCCTACTATGTAAAAAAAAAAAAAAATGTCTTGATGAAGGGTTATGATTAGCAAAATGAAATTTGTCTTCTATCTGTGTCTGGGTTTTAGTTAGCACAAGTATTTACAAGGGAAAAAAAAACGCATAAGAGTCTCACACGCATGGCTTCTCTGCCATTAGAGTCCCTCATGCATGGCTTCTCCGCCATTAGAGTCTCGCACGCATGGCTTCTCCGCCATTAGAGTCCCTCATGCATGGCTTCTCCGCCATTAGAGTCTCGCACGCATGGCTTCTCCGCCATTAGAGTCTCTCACGCATGGCTTCTCCGCCATTAGAGTCTCGCACGCATGGCTTCTCCGCCATTAGAGTCTCGCACGCATGGCTTCTCTGCCATTAGAGTATCGCACGCATGGCTTCTCCGCCATTAGAGTCTCGCACGCATGGCTTCTCCGCCATTAGAGTCTCGCACGCATGGCTTCTCCGCCATTAGAGTCCCTCATGCATGGCTTCTCCGCCATTAGAGTCTCGCACGCATGGCTTCTCCGCCATTAGAGTCTCGCATGCATGGCTTCTCCGCCATTAGAGTCTTACACACATGACTCCGCAATTCGAGGTTGGCTGCGTGGTCCCACCACAAGTAGGTTCCATGTCTTTTCCTGCCTGCAGGCCCGCTCGCATGGCTCGGTCGTCTGTGGCCCGCTAATACAATTTTTTTCCTGTGGAGGTTCGCACGCGTGGCTTTTGCCATTAAAGCCTAACTCGCTTAGCGTTTTTCTCTGACATTTATTTTCTAGGTTGTTGGGTCTTCATTGTTTTTTTTTAAAAGCAGTCATCCCAAGCCTGCCTTTTCGGACATCACCTTCTCCCAGGTTCGCACTTTCTCCCACTTACCATCTCTAGATTCTTGTTTCCCCTCACTCCCCGTGGTTACTTTTTCTCTTGCCCGTCCTTGCTTTATAGACCCATTCTCCCAGGAAGCTGACCCTGTGGTCTCATTTTTCGCGTTTCTCAAGTTCCGCCTCTCCGGGGGTTGTTCCAGTTGTGGGCGTTGTCCAGGCAGATGCAGTCGCTTCCCCAGACCCCCCCCCCCGCCATTGCCAGTTCTCAGAGAGACGCGGCCAATCTCACTCCCCTCCTGCTCCAGTCACAGTCGCTCTTGCTTCAGACCCGGCACTCCCTCTCCAGAACCCGCCGTTCCAGATTCCCCACTCCCCGTTTCAGCATCATCAGTACTTGGGTCGGCGCCGCTCTCCTGGGGCCCCTTTCCGGTACGAGGGCCGCAGGGGCAACCAGCTTCGGCGCTTCTCCAGTCCAGCTAGTGACCATCATCTTCTGGCTGACAGAAATGACAGGTATCTTAGTTCGCAGTCCATCTCAAGTTGGAGCAGGCAGTAGAGCTCAATAGCATTGTTTTGCCACTGCCAGGGGCAGCAGTTGCTTTGGAAAAAAAATGAAAAATGAAAAAATAAATAATTAAAACTCACGCTCTGCTACACTGTACCGAGTCTGGGATCCAGCCTCAAACCACTATTCAAACGCTTCAAACGCTCTGCTGCCCCCTAGTGATGAGAACTGGTGCATGGAAGTTTTTCATAGTGTCAGCTGCAGCACTTCTAGCATAGTCCCACGTCATTATATAAAAAAAATTATTTAAGCCCACTTGGATCCCACCCTCATGTTCAAGGGAGGTGTTTGGGCTGCAGATGTTTCGGTAAGTACGGCTTCTCATCCATCAATCACCACCACGCCCTTCTCCCGACTACTCTCTTGTAGTTTGTTAATTTCCATGTCTATCACCATTTACATTTCAGGCTTACATTTATTAATTTCAATGTTTGTCGCCTGTTATGTTTCAGGCTTACGTTTATTAATTTACATGTCTGTCACCTGTTACGCTTCAGGCTTACGTTTACTAACTACTAATGTCTGTCGCCTGTCAAGTGTTCAGAACTCAATGTCCAGGTCGCTCTTCCATTCAGGGTTAAAAATAAATAAATTATTGCAGATGTTTTGTATTATTTTCATTTCTCATGCTTTCTTTCAGGTCATGCGGGTGGCGGAACAAGTAGGGCCTTCCTCTCCAGCATTTCAGTCTCTGATCACAGTCTAAAGGCATACATCTCTTCAGCCAAGTTTCTTGTGTAAAAATCTTGGTCTGTTAATACGGCTAGAAATTATAAAACCGTCTGGAGCGTTTATAGCAAATTTGCACTCCTTCACCCACGGAATGACTACAGGACCTACTATACTATGGCCTCTTTAGCTTATTGACATACTGGCCTTAGGCTCTCTTACAACACAATTAAATTGTATTTGGCTGGGGTCCAGCATTTCTTCAAGGTAGAAGATCCAGTTAGTAGGTTGTTCTGGACGTCTCAAGCGATAAAAGTAACCCTCAGGGGCATACAGAAGAACAGTGAAGGGACTGTCTCAAGGAGACAGCCAATATCAGGGGAACTATTCAGGAATCTCTCTTCCTCCCTAGATAGTAATCCTTTTGGGCCCTATTCTAGCATAGTTATAAAGGCGGCCGTTTCAAACTCTATCTCTGGTCCTTCAAAACATTGCAGGTCAGTTCACTAGTGCAAACCAAGCACTTCCAGTCGTTTTGTGATTGGTACCCAGTTAAGGTTTTTTAATAGATTGTGGGTTCTGGGTGACTCTACCCCGGATAGCCCACTACTTCGGTTCAAAGCCCGAGCCATCACCTCATCTCAACTCCCCATGTCCGTTCCCTAGCGTCTACACCAGGCATCGACCCCCAAAGCCATTTCAGATTATTCGTTCCACATTGAGGTTGCATCAGCAACGTCAAAGCATCATGTCATCAGCAAGATAGGACAGCGGCCTTTTCTTGTTTTGACCGGTGCATTCCAAACCCCCATGCAAAGAATTCTGTTGCTCTTTGCAGTTTGGCTTTGTGATTTGGTTGTACTGCCAATTAAGTTCTTTCCTACACTACACAGCTCGGTTTTTGCCCCCTTCTAGGCCTACCCACAGCAAT
Source organism: Bufotes viridis (assembly GCA_033119425.1). Taxonomy (NCBI): domain Eukaryota; kingdom Metazoa; phylum Chordata; class Amphibia; order Anura; family Bufonidae; genus Bufotes; species Bufotes viridis. Next base: position 315,968,695 of record CM065592.1, read on the forward strand.
GGCAAAGGGCACAACTCAACCATTCAGTTAGGTAAACTAAGACGCGTCCAGTTAGGTTAGGTTAGTCTTGGTGTTATCTCCCTAGGGTTTCCAGGCATTCCGTGGCCATAGCTATGACCACAAATGTATATATACACACATATATATATATATATATATATATATATATATATATACACACACACACATTATACATGTATTACACACACATATACATTTACTCAGTCATACTGTTGGTGTATTTCACATATATACATATACATTAGACAATTACACATACATATATCACATACATATGTACTGAGTACAGTACACTACACAGGCATAGGTGAACACAGACATATTACACTTACCTTCTGTGCAGGTCTCCAGGGTAAATAGAAATAACAGGAGGACATCTCCTCAGCAGGCAGTGCAGGCCTCTTCCCCCTTCCTCTGTCCCGACTGCTGCACTTGGATCACATTACAGCAGAGGAGGATGCTGCAATTGTGCCAGGAAAGAGAAGAGGAGCAGATTGTGGGAGGGGGGAACTGGGGATTGATCGCAGCAGCACATCCTGCTGTAGCTCCTGAAAAACGGACCTCTCCTCAGCAGTAGGGTTGAGTGAACCCGAACTGTAAAGTTCGGGTTCGTACCGAACTTTAGGGTTTTTGGTACCTGGACCTGAATTTCCGTAAAAGTTTGGGTTCGTGTTCGGTGTTCGGCGATTTCTTGGCATTTTTTGAAAGGCTGCAGGGCAGCCAATCAACAACTGTTTTACTAGTCTTGAAGCCATCACAGCCATACCTCCTAATGGCATGGCTGTGATTGGCCAAGAGCAGCATGTGACCCAGCCTCTATATAGGCTGGAGTGACGTAGCGCCACACGTCACTCTGCTCTTCTCAGTGTAGGGATAGGATGCTGCAGCTGCTATGAGGGAGAGATTAGGGAAGAATTCTGTTTAACTTGGTGGTGTTCAATCTTCAAACTACAGCAATTATTGAGGGTGCTATGCCACATTTTTGTACCCAGCCCTGAACCCAGTGACACTGAAAAATCACTTTTAATCCATTTGCTACTTTGGTGGGCGTCGGCGGCAATTTTTGCAAGTGCAGTGCACTTGCAACTGCATGTGAACTGCATGTGTGCCAGAGACATTACTTTAATTCTGTTCTGGTAGCTCAGTGGAGCACAAATTCCCATTTCTGGCCAGTCAAGTACCCCTGCGGCCTGCAGTGCATACCTGGCAGTAAAAATTTTTCAATTACATCAGTCTGTCACATATTTTTGTAACCTAAAGCAATATTTTATCTGTCTGCTACAGGCACTTCATATCTGAGAGTCCAATAAAACCATTAAATACTGAAGTTACCTTGCTGATATAAAAAAGCATACTTTTTTTGCTACATAGTACATTTATGGGCTATGCTGCATTTCTGAAAGTCCAATAAAACTGTTACATACTGCAGTTACATTGCTAATATAAAACAGCACATATTTTTGTACTAGCTAGCAAATTTGCATGCTACGCTGCATTTTTAACAGTCTAATACAACAGTAACATACTGCATTTACATTGGTGCTATAAAAAAAAAGATTTTTTGTGCTAGATCGGTGACAGGGATGTAAATTTGTAAAAATCATCTGTTCCATTGATTGGTGACGTTTTACCATTTTTGCCGTTTACAAACCCCTGTTCTGCATAGGTGAAAGGGAGGTAAATTTCTAAAAATTGCCTGTTACATTGGTGGGTGACATTAACCCAGTTTTGCCGTATACAAACCACTGCTCTGCATAGGTGACAGGGACGTAAATTTGTAAAAATCGTCTGTTCCATTGGTGGGTGACTTTAACCCAGTTTTACCATATACAAACCCCTGCTCTGCATGGGTGACAGGGAGGTAAATTTGTAAAAATCGTCTGTTACATTATTGGGTGATATTAACCCAGTTTTGCCATATACAACCCCCTGCTCTGAATAGGTGACAGGGAGGTAAATTTGTAAAAATCGTCTGTTTCATTGGTGGGTGACATTTTACCATTTTTGCCGTATACAAACTCCTGCTCTGCATACTTTACAGGGAGGTAAATTTCTAAATAATCGTATGTTACATTGGTGGGTGACGTTTTACCAATTTTGCCCTATACAAACCCCTGCTCTGCATAGGTGACAGGGAGATAAATTTGTAAACACTGTCTGTTGCATTATTGAGTGATATTAACCCAGTTTTGCCATATACAACCCCCTGCTCTGAATAGGTGACAGGGAGGTAAATTTGTAAAAATCGTCTGTTTCATTGGTGGGTGACATTTTACCATTTTTGCCGTATACAAACTCCTGCTCTGCATACTTTACAGGGAGGTAAATTTCTAAATAATCGTATGTTACATTGGTAGGTGACGTTTTACCAATTTTGCCCTATACAAACCCCTGCTCTGCATAGGTGACAGGGAGATAAATTTGTAAACACTGTCTGTTGCATTATTGAGTGACATTAACCCAGTTTTGCCATATACAACCCCCTGCTCTGAATAGGTGACAGGGAATTAAATTTGTAAAAATCGTCTGTTCCATTGGTGGGTGACATTTTACCATTTTTGCCATATACAAACTCCTGCTCTGCATACTTTACAGGGAGGTAAATTTCTAAATAATCGTCTGTTACATTGTTGGGTGACGTTTTACCAATTTTGCCCTATACAAACCCCTGCTCTGCATAGGTGACAGGGAGATAAATTTGCAAACACTCTCTGTTGCATTATTGAGTGACATTAACCCAGTTTAGCCATATACAAACCTCTGCTCTGCATAGGTGACAGGGAGGTAAATTTGTAAAAATCGTCTGTTACCCGTACATCATTGCATAGACATTAACCCAGTTTTGCCATATTCAAACCCCTGCTCTGCATAGGTGACAGGGAGGTAAATTTGTAAAAATCGTCTGTTCCATTAGTGGGTGCCATTTTACAATTTTTGCCTTATACAAACCCATGCTCTGCATAGGTGACACAGAGGCAACTTTCTAAAAATCGTCTGTTACATTGGTTAGTGACATTTTACCATTTTTGTCGGACACAAACCCGTGCTCTGCATAGGTGACAGGGAGGCAAATTAGTTAAAATCGTCTGTTACATTATTGGGTGACATTAACCCAGTTTTGCCATATACAAACCCCTGCTCTGCATAGGTGAAAGGGACGTAAATTTGTAAAAATCGTATGATACATTAATAGGTGACATTAACCCAGTTTTGCCATATACAAACCCCTGCTCTGCATAGCTGACCGGGAGGTAAATTTTAAAAATCGTCTATTCCATAGGTGGTTGATGTTTTACCATTTTTGCCGTATATAAACCCCTGCTCTGCATAGGTGACAGGGAGGTAAATTTGCAAAAATCGTCTGTTCCATTGGTGGGTGACATTTTACCATTTTTGCCATATACAAACCCCTGTTCTGCATAGGTGACAGGAAGGTAAATTTGTTAAAATCGTCTGTTACATTATTGGGTGACATTAACCCAGTTTTGCCATATACAAACCCTTGTTTTGCATAAGTGACATAGAGGTAAATTTGTAAAAAATGTCTGTTACATTATTGGGTGATATTAACCCAGTTTTGCCATATGCAAACCCCTGGTCTGCATAGGTGACAGGGAGGTAGATTTCTAAAAATCGTCTGTTCCATTCGTAGGTAACATTAACCCAGTTTTGCCATATACAAACCCCTGCTCTGCATAGCTGACATGCAGGTAAATTTGTAAAAGTCGTCTGTTCCATTGGTGGGTAATGTTTTACCATTTTTGCCGTATACAAACCCCTGCTCTGCATTAGTGACAGGGAGGTAAATTTGTAAAAATCGTCTGTTACATTATTGGGTGACATTAACCCAGTTTTGCCATATACAAACCCTTGCTCTGCATAAGTGACATGGAGGTAAATTAGTAAAAAATAAAAACGAAAGTTACGGGCACTCAACTATATGTCTCTGCAGTGAGCTATTTAATAGTCTAAAAATAGTATAAAAATGAGTATACATAAAATCCCAGATGGGTATAACAATAATAATCAATCTGAGTATTCAACGTAAATGATCAATCCATATATATATATATGAGTGCAGATATAAACAGATACAGCTCTCTCAATTACCAGAAAAACTCATGTTTGTATTAAAACACATTATTGCAGTAAAGCGTTGCCTGATCGCAAGTTTTAAAGTTAATGTCAATAAACGTTGCGTATACCACAAGTTTAAAAAATGATGTCGGCTAACGTTGCCGTTACCGCAGATAGGATAAGTAATGTCGATTAACGCTGCATTACCGCAGGATTAAAAGAAATATCAATGTTGCCAATCAATTGCTGAGGCACAGAAGCGGCGTGGTGTTAGTTACACTGTTTAGACTGGTGTGATTCACACAGGGGAATCCTGTAGCATAGAAGATCGCCGGTGTGCACAAAGTGTATATCAACAGAAGATGTCACATAAATATATACGGTTTTACCGTGTCTTCACCGCACATAAACAGCTGTGCTGTTCCTCAGTGACTCCGGTCGATAATAGGTTGAAGGAGCTTAATGTAGCAGACGATGTAGCAGGCGGCGTCTTCTCCTGACGATTCAACAGCGCGTACCTGTGGCGTCCCACGTGGTATGCGCCGACATTCAGTGGCGACTATTACCAAAGAAAAGCACTTTTCTAAATATACTTAAAAAGTTGTAAAAAGTCTCTCTCAATCTGCCAATGCCATACACGTTTCGGGACCACAGATCCCTTCTTCAGTGGCTTTATTTTCTTTATGTATACTCGATGTATAGTTTATATAGCCCCACTAGCTATGTCATTGGTGAATCGCTTGATCATCAGGACTTAAAGCGGCGCTCCATATGAAGCAAAAAAGTTCATTTAAAGAGGCAATTCCCTGCTGGTATAGAGAGTGCCGTACATCTGTGTATAGATTGCACGGAAGTTGTATAATATAAAGTCATATATAAAGTCATATGTAAAATCATATATAAAATACAAAATAAAATAAAATAAAAAAAGCAAATATATGAAAAATATAAAAAATATGAAAAAAGTCAAATCACATGAAAAACGCATAAAAAACGCATATGCGCTATTTGGTATATTAAGTGTTTTTCATTCAATTAACCACCTCAGTCCCCCTAGCTTAAACACCCTTAATGACCAGGCCACTTTTTACAATTCTGCACTACACTACTTTCACCGTTTATTGCCTAGTCATGCAACTTACCACCCAAATGAATTTTACCTCCTTTTCTTCTCACTAATGGCGCTTTCATTTGGTGGTATTTCATTGTTGACATTTTTACTTTTTTTGCTATTAATAAAAATTTAACGCCATTTTTGCAAAAAAATTACATTTTTCACTTTCTGTTGTAATTTTTTTTTAAAAAACTACATTTCTATATAAATTTTCTGCAAAATTTATTGTTTTACATGTCTTTGATAAAAAAAAAATCCAATAAGTGTATATTTATTAGTTTGGGTAAAAGTTATAGCGTTTACAAACTATGGTGCAAAAAAGTGAATTTCCGCATTTTGAAGCTGCTCTGACTTTCTGAGCACCTGTCATGTTTCTTCAGGTGCTAGAATGCCAGGATAGTATAAATACCCCCCAAATTACACCATTTTAGAAAGAAGACACCCCAAAGTATTCGTGGAGGGGCATGGTGAGTTCATGTATCATTTCATTTTTTTCACAAGTTAGCGGAAAATTACACTTTCTGAGGAAAAAAATAATAATAATAAAGTTTCCATTTCTGCTAACTTCTGGCAAAAAAAAAAAAAAATCTCAGACGGACTCACTATGCCCCTCAGTGAATACCACGGGGTGTCTACTTTCCGAAATGGGGTCATTTGTGGGGTGTGTTTACTGTTCTGGCATTTTGGGCGGGGCTAAATTGTGAGCAGCCATGTAAAACCTAAAGGTACTCGTTGGAATTTGGGCCCCTTTGCGCACCCAGGCTGAAAAACAGTGTTACTCATGTGGTATCGCCGTACTCAGGAGAAGTAGGGCAATGTGTTTTGAGGTGTATTTTTACATATACCCATGTTGGGTAAGAGAAATATCTCTGTAAATTGTCAACTTTGTATAAAAAAATTAAAAAAGTTGTCGTTTACAGCGATATTTCTCACACAAAGTATGGGTATATATAAAAATAAACGTAAAAACAAAGGTGCAATGGCACACTGCAGCTAGAGCTCCGTCCTGCCACTATGCTGGATGTTAGATGAGGCATTAGTTTATATTTTGGCCAAATTATGTAAGCCACCCACCACTTCACGGTTGCCTCTATGAGTGGTCCCTAACATTAATTCTTACCTTTTATGGGCCATATCAGCCACACAAAATCCAGGGAGTGCAGGTGCAGCATGCATGCCAGATACACTCTGCTTGTAACCCCGTCTGGTGCCATACAGCGTTCATCAGATCAAGGGATGCAAATACCAACATGCATGCTGAGCCCACTAGTACTTCTCCTGGAACCAAATGGCTTCTGGTAAGTTCTATAAAGCAGACTCAGTTTTATACTGACTTTAAAACCAGCCTACAGGGCGGATTCACTAGTCAGGTGTGCATGACTGCATGGAGGTCACCACGCCTCCCATATATGCTACAAAGGAATAAAATGGGGATTGCAGTCAGCACAACCCAATACGCAGGTGCACGTTGTTTTATGTGAGTAAGGGTGCTTGGAGAAGGGGAGGGAGGGATGGAGAAGTGCCCCCCCATTTTTGACTGTGGTACCTTATGTGCCCCCCCCCTATATATTGTTCCTAGAGTCGCCACTGGTGAGTACAATAAAGGAAATCAAGAGGGGCCTGAATGTATTTCTGGAGTGTAATAATATTACAGGCTATAGCTACTAGAGATGGGTCGTGGATCCAGGGAGTACTTCTGATTGCCTGAATGGAGTCAGGAAGGAAGTTTTTACTATGTCTATGTACTATGTTACTATGTCTGCAGATGATGTACACTATATGTCACTAATAGGAATAAAATAAAAATATCTTGCTGCTGTCAAACACACACAGTAGTCCTTAAAAGGGCTTTGGGGTCTTTGAAAAGCTTTTGGTAGTAAAAACAGCAAATGTCTCTCCCTGCACTATCTGTCCCTTCCGAAGCACTGTCCCTGAGACTACAAGAAGTAAATAGATTGCTGCTCTACAACACACACACACACAGTAGTCCTTAAAAGGACTTTTGGGTCTTGGAATAAAAACTGTTAAAATCGCTCCCTACACTGTCTTTCCCTTCCTACGCTCTGCTCTCCCTGTCTATGTCTGAGCTGAACATGCATCATCGGGTGCTATATAACACCCGATGACACGTTCCGGCCAGCCAATCACTGTACTGCCAGCAGCCAACATGGCTACTGGCATTACATTGAGGGCAGTACTTACCTGCACCTTTATTGGCTGCCTAATACCCGCAAAACGTGGGGGGCGGAGACTCGAGCATTGTGTTCGAGCGCATGCGATACTCGGTCGAGTACCATCATGTGCCTAGCATAGCGATGCTCAAGCCGACCAGATATTCGGCTAAGCATCCTCTCTCATCACTAATCTTTTCCAAATCATGTTTTACTTACATCAGGCCAGATGAATCTATATAATGACAGCAAACAGAACTCTGGCAACATATCCCTGATTAGATACACATACCCCTGATCAATTCCTCATGGGCTTATGATCCCACTGTAACAGGTCACATCTTTGTCAGGGTCTAAGATTCCTCAACTCCTAGTATGGAATTATTTACCCTCCTCTAGTTTGGATAGCCTGTCTTTTTAATAGCATCCTTCTCTTATTTGTGTTCATTTCCCAGGGCTCTCATTTCCATTATCTGCCATTATGAGATTCAACTTTTTCAGATGCCTTCCACTCACCAGACAAACCTTGACCCTCCTAATGTTACTATTGGTACAAACCTGGTATTTACACACTTATTCGCATTGTATAGTAATACATTCCAGCGATATGGTGTCATTAGCTCCTCCTCAATAACAAGAATAGAGAACATAAGGGTGGAAACATTTGAACAGTTTTTACATATCAAACAATCAAATTAATCATTTTTACAGTCACCAGATAAAAAATGTCTTGTCCCAAATGTCCTTTAAAATGTATAAGTCCTCTAAAAGAACTATAACCTCTAGACTGTATAACAAACCTCCAAAAACGTTGTCTAAAACCACAAAGTATAGCGTACTTCCCCACTTTGGTGTCTCTGATCCTCATGGGTCAGAAGCTACAGACCATAACAGTAGGTATACTGGGTGAAAACATACTATAGTCCTGCCACTTTACAAATCACTAGTCAGACCACACATGGAGTACTGTGTACAGTTCTGGGCTCCTGTGAACAAGGCAGACATAGCAGGGCTAGAAAGGGTTCAGGAGAGGGCAACTAAAGTAATAACTGGAATGGTTGGACTACAGTACCCTGAAAAATTAGGGTTATGCACTTTAGAAAAAAGATGACTAAGGGGAGATCTAATAACTATGTATAAATATATCAGGGGTCAGTACAGAGATCTCTCCCATCGTCTATTTATCCCTAGGACTGTGACGAGGGGACATTCTCTGCATCTGGAGGAAAGAAGGTTTATACTCAATCATAGAAGAGGATTCTTTATGGTAAGAGCAGTAAAACTATGGAACTCTCTGCCTGAGGAGGCAATGATGGTGAATTCACTAAAAGAATTCAAGAGGCACCTGGATGTATTTCTGGAGTTACAAGCTATAGCTACTATAGAGGGGTCGTTGATCCAGGAAGTTATTCTGATTGCCTGATTGAAGTCGGGAAGGAATTTCTTTCCCCTAAAGTGAGGAAAATTGGCTACTACCTCACAGTTTTTTTTTTGCCTTCCTCTGGACCAACTTGCAGGATAACAAGCTGAACTAAATGGATGTATTTTTTCAGCCTTAAAAAATATGTTGTTATGTTACTATGTATTAGGACCCAAAATGCAGTATCTGGGCCTGTTGGAGATAATATAGTGCTGTCAAGATGTTCTTCTGAGACATGATCCTTACTTAAGGCCCCTTTCACACGGGCGAGTTATCCGCGCGGGTGCAATGCGTGAGGTGGACGCATTGCACCCGCACTGAATCCGGACCCATTCATTTCTATGGGGCTGTGCACATGAGCGGTGATTTTCACGCTTCACTTCTGCGTTGCGTGAAAATCGCAGCATGCCCTATATTTTGCGTTTTTCACGCAACACAGGCCCGATAGAAGTGAATGGGGCTGCGGGAAAATCGCAAGCATCCGCAAGCAAGTGCGGATGCAGTGCGATTTTCCTGCATGGTTGCTAAGCGACGGGACAGCGAAGGGAAAATAATAGCATTATTAATAAAGAATGCTTTGTAAAATGAGGATTAAGGGGTTAAAAATAAAAAAACTTAACTTACCTTAGCCACTTGATCGCGTAGTTGGCGATCTCTCCTCTCTCTTCAAGCTTTAGCTGTATTCTAAAGGACCTGTGATGACGTCAGATCACATGGTCCAATCACAAAATCGCGCATATTCCCGCAATGCACCCGCATGAACCCAGCCTTATAGAGAACTATGGAGAGATATTCTGGCTGGGAACACACCTAAGCATTTCTGAATCGCGCGTATGACGCGCGTTTTACGTGCGCTTTTGGATGCGCGTTTTTGTAACTAAGAAACGCGCATCATACGCGTGATTCAGTGATTCTCCCCTATTTCAGCATGGTCCATAGGCGTCTTAAAATGCCCAAAAGAAGCTCATGCTGAAGCAACAGCGTTTGGTGTTTTTCAGCGTGTTCAAACGCGCTGTAAAACGCCCAAATGTGAACCATGCCCATAGGGAAGCATGGCTTTCCACATGTTGTGCGTTTTACAGCACGTTTGAACACGCTGAAAAACGCTTAGGTGTGTACCTAAGGGTCTATGCAAGGCCTTTTTCCCTTTGACTTGATCTTTCAATAACATTTCATTTTTCTATCTTTCAACTATTATTTGTTTCTTTATTACCCCCCACCGTCTCTGGAATCCCATATCTGTATACCACCTCAGCCAGTATCTTCTTTAGCTGTAGCTTTTGCTGTTGCCTTTTCTATAGGCCAGGTTTTAAATATCCTGGAAAGAGATCAACATAGACAAGGACATATTCACACTGTTCTACCTTTGGTAACTGAATATAGTCAGTCTGCAGTCTCTGAAATGGGTAACATGACCTGGGCATATGCCTCCCTGGAACTCCCATAGTTCTCCCATCATTATTATAGCACACATCATTCAACCTTGACCTAAACTGATGGCAGCATCGTTGAACCCAGTAGCCATCCACCACTGAACCAAATCACAGATTCTCTATCTTGATTTGCCCATGTACTCAATCTGTTCTCTTTGGGCAGATTGCCCTCTGAAGGTAGAGTTTCTTACCAACCCTTCATAGTCCATTCTCACTCATCACTTCTGCTTTTTCCTTCCATCTTTCCCTTCAGCCTCTGTAACCTGTTTCTCAAAAGACTCAAATGTTGAAGTCTACTGGCCCTAAACCAGCCTGTATCACATAGACTGCCACTTACAGCAGACTTCTGTTAATGGCTTAGTGTGAGTTGGTACTTTAACCACCTTTACCTTCTCAGGTAGCATCAGGGCATCAAACACCTTTCACACACTCAGCATTCATTGTTAATGGGCTTACCCTTGGATCCAACAAAATCGCTGCTTCTTCAGATTAGACCATAATAATGATAACGAAGGCATATCTGGAATTTATATTAATTGTTAGCAGTCTTAATCTCAGCCATCTTACAAACCTCAGCGAGTGTCTTCAGCTCTGCCTCCTGCACTGACATTGCTGGAGGGAGTGGTTCTTACTTGACAACATCAGTTTAGGCAAAGACAGAATATCCTGTCCGAGATGATCCATCTTTCAAGAACTTGAAACCATCTACAAGAAACTCAAAGTCTGGGTTATTATTAATTGGAAAGGTTGCATTCTTTCAAAATGCTGCTGAGGATGGAAGTTTCCTACTTGGAGAGGAACTTAACTTAAACATGTGCTTACAGTGAGTTTGTTGACTCACTGAATATGTTGCAATTAAATGTAAAGAAGGACTTTTACTACATGCGTAAACTCTCAGTGTTTGGGTTAGATGCAATAGATTATTTGAAGTTCTTGTTCTTCAGTTGTTAATAAGAAGATTTGTCCTACCTATAGCATCATATATGAGTAGAGAGGAGGTACTGGAAGTCCTCTTATTTCAATATCCCACCTTTTTTCCTCCCCTTTACATCACTTGTCCGCATCCCCTGGGGTCTGGTGAAATGTACCATGTTTCGAAAATCAAGTAAAGAGGGGGGTGGCAGCTCTCACCTGTTGAAAATAACGACCATCCAACAAACGAGCACGACGATGCACCTGATGGCAACTGAGCAGAAATTGTTGCATGTTATATGTTGGAACATCTGATTAGGACCAGTGCACGGTTAAATAGCAAAGATGAACTGATTTTGGAAACATAAAAAAGGAAAAAAATCCAGCTCCAGCAGTGGATGGAAAAGAATTCAAATTCGGTCTTTATTGAGAGATTAAAATCTCCAAGTCATATTTTTATCATTCATGCCAGTATTGTCAACGCGTTTCGGACCAGATAATAGGTACAGCCGTTCCTGTCTGTCATGAGGAAGGACTGTACATATTATCTGGTCTGAAACGCGTTGACAATACTGGCATGAATGATGTCAATATGACTTGGAGATTTTAATCGCTCAATAAAGACCGAATTTGAATTCTTTTCCATCCACTGCTGGAGCTGGATTTTTTCCTTTTTTATGTTTCCAAAATCAGTTCATCTTTGCTATTTAACCGTGCACTGGTCCTAATCAGATGTTCCAACATATAACATGCAACATATATAACATATAACATGTAACACACAATACCAACATAAAAGGGCCCCTTTTGACATGACACTTTCCAACATAAAACTATTCATTGGAGCTCCAAACTAATTTTTAGATCCAGATGTTTTTTTCAGGAACAATAAAGTTACTACAAATAAAACATTCATCATCTAATCAAACACTTGGGAGAAAGTAAAAGTAATTAGCAAGAGGCCTCCAGGCATTCCTGATCCCAGATACAGCTGTTAAAACCTACAAAACAATTGGTTTCAAAATGAAAGAATAATATTCATCCAATATCACATTTAACAATGAGCTCAATTTACTTTTTTACCACGTGAATTTTCTATTATTCTATTTTTTTCTTTATAATTGGTTTTAGGATATCCGAACAGGTGATACATACAATTGGGAAGGATTATTTGCAGACATCACTGGATATAATCCAGTGATGAGGCCCATAACTTATATTGAGCCTTGCCTAGGAGCTCTATAACATGTTACTATCTTCAGAGATTTCTTTTTTTGCAGATGCATTACCAGCCCCTACCATATGGAGGGGGTTGAATTCCTAAGGGGGGGGGGGGCTTTAATAGGGACACAGGAGGTGGGTAGAAAGGGAACAGCAGAACATGCAAATGGGAGGAGTTCCTGTAGAGGAGCACATTCCAGAGGGGGAAGATGAGGAAGAAGACATGGGGGGGTTACATTAGAAGTAGAAGAAGCAGTAGGGGGATGGGTGCCACATGGCATATTTTTCAACTTCCTTCAAATTTCTATTAGTCACTTCCATAGACAATTTCCACCATAACCATAACTTGTACCAGCCTATCATTATCCTTTAACCAACCTCTCTTTTCCTTCAATCTCACCCAAATTACAGAAACAATGCCTAGTGAAATTACTTATGTAAAAAAACTATGTGGACAATCCAATAGCACAAGTATTCGGACAGCGATTTGATGCCAATTACAGAATCAAGGCCCAATGGAATTGCTTAAATATAAAATAATATGGACACCACAATAGCACTAGTATCAAACCACTATTTCAACCCAATTACAGAATCAAAGCCTAATGGAATTACTTATGTATAAAACAATGTGAACACCCCAAAATCAGTAGTATTTGAACAGCATTTCACCCCAATTAAAGAATGAATGCCTAATGAATGCCTAGTGCTATTGTGGTTTCCATATTATTTTATACATAAGCAATTCCATTAGGCCTTGATTCTGTAATTGGCGTGAAATCGCTGTCCAAATTCTTGTGCCATTGGGTTGTCCACATTGTTTTTTTACATAAGTAATTCCACTAGGCATTATTTCTGTAATTGGGGTGAAATAGTGGTCTAAACTACTGATTTTGGGGTGTCAACATTGTTTTATTCATAAGTAATTCCACTAGGCCTTGTTTCTGTTTTTGGGGGAAATAGCAGTCTAATACTACTGCTTTAAGGTTGTTCACATTGTTTTATTCATAAGTAATTCCATAGGGCCTTGATTCTGTAATTGGAGTGAAAAAGTGGGGTGACTAACCAAACCTTGCTGCCCCGTCAGACGTCACAGTATGTTGGGATCAGGCAGTATGGTCTCTTCACTTTTACTAAGACATGACTTCCTGAGAGTACGTAAGGTCAGCTTGGCACGAGCACAGGGAGGCACAGGCGTGGAACAACACTCGCTCACAACCCTGACAGGCTGTGAGAGCCCTTTCACTGCCCCAGTGGAACAGAGCCCTGCCAGCCCAGTAGTCTGCCACCAGTTTCTCGTAAGATATAAGCCTGGCCGTTAACGGAATTATATCGGACCAGAAGCCAGCCCAGGTAGCTTGTAATGTTAAACCGAGACACGGACGTCTGTTCCGGAATCAAGGTAAAAGGACAACCCAAGATTAAATTGTTTATTTAGTCACCTTAAGAGCACACTAGTAGACAACAACCTTGACTGCAGTCACATAGGAGGCAGTAATACCAGTGGTGTTTCCTGGTCTATTCCAACACAATGCATGGTGTGATCTCCCTTCAGATGAAAGACAAGGCCACTGCCTCCCAAGAGATATTAACCCTTGGTCAGTCAGGTCTTCTAACCCCTGGGAGGGTCCTACACGCCCTCCCCTTGGGTATGGTAGCAAAAACTCCAAAAACCCAATTAGGATCATAACTAGTGTTGATCGAGCACCAAAATGCTCGGGTATTCTGGTGCTCGAGTAGAACACTTTGGGATGCTCGGGTGCTCTACAGAGCACCAGAGCACAATGAAAGTCAAGCTCTGAAGAGGGGAGGGTGTCTGGTTCACAGGAAAAGGTCAGATATTGATGGAAACACCACTGAAATGGTTTGGGAACAGCATAGGGAGGATGTCTGGATGCATCTTGAACTCTCAGGTTGCTGCTTGGAAAGGTTTTGTCCAAGCAGTATGTAATTCTTGCAGACTGACAATAATGCGCACAAAACTGAAGATAAAATCGATTTTAGAGAAAAAAGAATTATGAAACATTCTTTCCTGTATATTTACTTATACGTATATAAAGTGCAAGTGCTGACAAAAATTTCAAGGAAAAGGCACTCTGATACAACCTGTGTATCACATAAGAGGGCCTCATTCACATTGTGGTACAATTGTTCAGGTATTCAGACTCCTACACTCATAAAGCCTATGCACAAAGTGAAAGGGCTGCCAAAAATTACAAGAAACCGGAACTCCAATACACTCACCCTTTATTACACATAAAGGTGGGCATCATACACACCCTTGAAAAATTATGATTGATGGCCTGCTGGTGACCCTTTAGAACATTAGGAGCAAGGAACTGCTGGTGACTCTCTAAAACATTAGGGGCAAGGGCCTGCTGCTGATGTGACCATCTAAAACATTAGGGGTGAGGGTCTGCTGCTGCGCTGACCCTCTAAAACATTAGGAGCGAGGGCAGCCTAATTAGCATGTTGATATGATAGAGGAGGAGTACTAGAAAATTAAGATTGAACCATATACCATTTTTTGTGGTGAAAGGGGTGCATGGGAATACAGTGTATTCAATACACCATAAAAGCCACATTTAAAGTGCCTTCGTGTTCAGCCGCTTTCCTCTGGTGGAGTAGAGAAGTCAGCGGCAATCCGGGCCTTGTTCATTTTGATCAGAGTTAACCTGTCAGCATTTTCAGTTGACAGATGGATGCGCTTATTATGCCCCCAGCAGCACTAAATACCTGCTCTGACAAAACGCTGGCGACAAGGCAGGACAGCACCTCCAAAGCGTAGAGTGGCAGTTCGTGCCACGTGTCCAGCTTGGACACCCAATAGTTGTAAGGCACAGAGGGCTCACTGAGGACGATGACGCGGTCTGCTACGTACACTTTGCCATCTTCCAAAACTTCTCTCCTTGTGACACTAGCCCGCGCATCAGGGTGAGGGTGCTGGCGGGGTGTCAAGAAACTGCCCCAGGCCTTGGAGAGTGTTTCCCTGCCTCTGTTGAAACCCAAGGAACTACTTACTCTGCCAACAGCGTTGTCAGCTGGAAATTTCTGGAGCAATCTTTCCACAAGGACCTTCTGGACCACAGGAATGAGAGATGAGAAGTTCTCTTTGTAGCGGGGGTTGAGAAGGGTGTGCCAGAGTTCCTACAGACAAGACTTCGCTGTCCTCATCAGGAGGATGACTCTCAATCCCCTCACCCTCTCTCTCTTCTTCTGTCCATCCACGTGGAACAGATGGAATAAACCTGCTATGGGTACGATCTTCTGTAGCAGAGGCAACCATCTCCTGATCCTCCTCCTACTCATCATCCAATTCGCGCTGAAAAGACGAACTTAGGGTGGCCTGGCTATCACCCTGTGTACTGTTTTCCCCCATTTCCACCTCTTCCAAATGCAAAGCGTTCACCTTTATTGTGAGCAGCGAGCCTTTCAGTAGACACAGAAGTGGGATGGTTACGCTTATAATGGCGGCATCGCCGCTCATCATCTGTGTTGATTCCTCAAAGTTGAGTAAAACCTCACAGAGGTTAGACATCCATGCCCACTCGTCGTTTGTGAAGAGCAGAAGCTAACTAGATGGCGATGGCCATGTTGCAGCTGGTATTCCACTACTGCACTTTGCTGCTCACAAAACCTTGCCAACATGTGGAACGTGGAGTTCCAGCGTGTGCTCACGTCGCACAACAGTCGGTGAGCTGGCAATTGCAAGCGCTGCTGCCACATTGCCAGACCGGCGGCAGCTGTAGATTACTTTCAGATATGGGCACACACCTTCACCAGTAGCCCAGGCAAATTGGAGTAGGTTTTGAGAAACCGCTGAACCACTAAGTTGAACACGTGGGCTAGGCATGTTATGTGTGTGAACTTGCCGAGCTGCAAAGCCGCCACTAAGTTAAGGCCATTATCAGACTCAACCATGCCTGGTTGTAGGTTGAGTGGCAAGAGCCACAGATCAGTCTGGTCCCTTATACCCTGCCGCAGCTCTGCGGTGGTGTGCTGTGAAATAAGTTTCAGCATAGTCTGTTGCTGCTTCCCCACTGCAGTGCTACACTGCTTCCAGCTAATGACTGTTGGTTGACTGGTGCTGCAAGATAAGAATTCAGAGGTTTAAGTGGAGGAGGAGATAGGGGAGTTGCAGTCACTAATGTAGGTGGTGGCGGAAATCCTGATGGAAGTAGGGCCCGCAATCCATGGAGTCGGTAGCACCTGTGCCATCCCAGGGTACAACTCACTCCCGGCCTCCACAATGTTCACCAAGTGTGCCGCCAGAGAAATGTAGCATCTCTGGCCAAAAGCACTTGTCCATGTTTCAGTCATTAAGTGGACCTTCCCAATAACTGCATTGGTCCGGGCACAGGTGATGTTACGGGACACATGCTGGTATAAGGCGGGGGCGGCACCCCCGGGAAATATAGTGGTGGCTGGGGACTGATTAACAAGGTATGGCCACCGCCATCAGGCTGCAGAAACCCTCAGTGTCCACAAGCCTAAATGGCAACATTTCCAGGGCCAGCAATTTGGAAAGCTGTGCATTTAGTGCTATGGCCTGTGGGTGGGTGGCTGGGTATTTGCACTTTCGTTAAAAGGCCTGGGGTATGGACATCTGTACGCTGCGCTGGGACACACTAGTGGATGTGCTAGATGATGGTGCTAGCGAAGGTCCAGGTGCAGGGCGGGAGGCATCCAGGCCTGCGTCTTGGACAGGGGATTGGCCAGCACGTAACACAGGGGAAAAGGAGGCAGTGGTGTGACCCTCAGACACTGATTGTAGACCCAGGGGTTCAGCCAACCTATTAGGGAGCTTTGATGCCATGTGGCAAATCATGCTGGTGGAGGTGAGGTTGCTAGTGTTCACACCCCTGGTCATTTTGGTATAGCACAGGTTGCAAATGACAAATCTTTTATCGTCTGCACTTTCCTCAAAAAAGCGTCAGACGGCGGGACACCTTTCTTTGCCTTGGCAAGGGAGATTGTCGCAAGGGTGTGCTCCAGGGAACAGTTGTGGGCCTGTTTGGTGTGGCCCACCTTCTCCCTTTTGCCACCCCACTGCCTCTTCCAGCCTGTTGGGGTGCTGCGGATCCCTCACCCTCTGTACTGCTATCTCGCTCGGTTTGCCACCTTCCCAGGTTGGGTCAGTGATTTTATCGTCCACCACCTCTTATTCAACTTTCTCACTTTGGTAATCCTCCTGACTTGTTGACCTAACAAGAACCTCACTTATTGAAAACTGTGTCTCATCCTCATCATGAACCTCTTGAGACACTAATTGCCGTTGACTTATTGGCAACTGTGTGTCATCATCATCATCCACCTCGTGATACACTAATTGCCGTTCCCCACCGTCATCTTTTTCTGACTGTGGATGCTCAAGAGTTTGTGAATCAGTGCATAAGTTCTTCTCATGTCCCTCTTCTAGCGGGCATGGCATGAGGGCCAAATCAAGGAATGGCGATGAAAAGAGCTCCTCAGAATATCCGAGTGTGGGATCACTTGTTTGCCAAGACTCTCTATGGTGGGGAGAAGGAGGATCAGGGTGAGGATTCTGTTGACCAGACTCTTGGCTACTGAGACTGGACTTTGTGGAAGACAGGATGGTGCTTAACCGTCTGGAAGCATTATATGCTGCAATTCAACCGACCACCTGGTTGCCCTGGTGTGACTTTTAGAGTGGTGTCCTGTGCCGCCCTGCAAACTGGGACATGAAGCTAGGTATCGTGGATGAGTGTGTTTCTTGTGCTCTGACAGCAGCCACAGCCTCTGCGTGCACCATCAGCAGCACGGCTACTTCCCCATCCCTTACTGCTGGCCTTGAGCAAGTTTGCCGTATATTAGTGGCGAAATAAAAATATATTCGCCATCCATTGTTGTACTTCTCTGTTGAAAAGCCTGTTGTGTAAAAGTAGAACAAAATTTGGGCCTAATTGGCGTTCTGCGGTGCAGTGATATATTGGGAAGCCCAGTTTGCCGTGTATTAGTTGCGAAATAAAAATATATTCGCCGTCCAGCGTTGCATATATCTGTTGAAAAGCCTGCTGTGTAATAGTAGAAAAAAATGTGGCCCTAATTGACGTTCTGTGGTGCCGTGATATATTGTGAAGTCCAGTTTGCCGTGTATTAGTGGCGAAATAAAGGTATATTCGCATCCAGCGTTGTACTTCCCTTTTAAAAATCCTGTTGTGTAAAAGTAGAACAAAATTTGGGCCTAATTGATGTTCTGCGGTGCACCAGTATATTCTGAAGCCCTTTTTGCAGTTTATAAAAGGCGAAATAAAAGTATATTAGCCGTCCAGCGTTGCATATATCTATTGAAAAGCTTGTGTAAAAGATGAACAAAATTTGGGCCAATTGACGTTCTGCTGTGATATATTTTGAAGCCCAGTTTGCCGTGTATTAGTGGCGAAATAAAAATATATTCGCAGTCCAGCGTTGCATTTATCTGTTGAAAAGCATGTTGTGTAAAAGTAGAACAAAATTTGGGCCCAATTGACGTTCTGCGGTGCAGTGAAATATTGGGAAGCCCAGTTTGCCGTGTATTAGTGGCAAAATAAAAATATATTCGCCGTCCAGCATTGCATATATCTGTTGAACCTGCTGTGTAAAAGTAGAAAAAAAAAATGTTGGCCTGATTGACGTTCTGAGATGCAGTAATAAATTGTAAAGCCCAGTTTGCCATGTATTAGTGGCAAAATAAAAATATATTTAATTAAAAATATTTAATCACTGGATTATTTGATCTAACAGTATGTCATACAGAGAAGTGCCAGGCCATGCACAAGGGAGTGGCAGAAGCCTAAATGTTTCTGGCGCAGGCAGAGGTCGGCTCAGAGTGAAAGGGCGTTGCAGCAGGTGTCGCAGCGAGAGGCCTGAGTTTCCGGTGTCATCTAGATGTTGTGTCTTGAACAAGAACTTAGTGATTCATGAATGGTTGACTCGGTCATCCACTTCATCCCAAGTTACATCAGACACCCCCAGCCAAGAGTCGTGGGTTCCTCGGATACGACGCTTAGTTGGCATGGCCCAGGAGCAGGTCCTGTACCTTCACCTGTCCTCAACCTGCCTCTGTCCTTTTCTGTTCCCTCCGCCACAGAAGTATTATATGCTGTGGGCTGAGCTCCACTTTTCAGTGAGGACGAGCTACTAGAGGACAGTCAGTAGCTACTGCCCAGCCAAGATCTGGAGGAGACATCCGCTTCTTCCTCCACTAATCGGGCAAGTACTGATGAGGAGAGTGGTTTGGGAGCTGGTGTTACGAGCTGTCAGGTTCCTGAGGCAGAGATGGTTGAGGAGGACAGTATTTGATGATGATGTAGCTAATCACACTTGGGAGTTGTGTGAAGTCATCATCAGGAGAAGAGTGTGGCAGCTTGCCTGTGAGCCAGCAAGTCGCTAGCGTGGCAGGGAGTCAGCAGGGTGGCAGCAGTTGAAGATCGGGAGTGAAACATGCCCGGGGTAGACCACCCGCTTTGGAAGAGCTTTCTTACCCGGGAAGTAGCGGTGCACGGAGACAGTTTTTGTTAAGCCACTGGAGGAGATGAACATGGCCATATGTAGAATATGTGGGCAGAAGGTGAAGCGTGGCCAGGGTGCCAAGGTTGGCACCACAGCCCTGTGTCAACATATGGAGCGTCACCATAAAGTGGCCTTGGAGAACCGTGGCTCTGATGTGATGGTCCAGCCTGCTGCAGCAACCGCTGCATCACCCAGTGGCACACACTCGGTTTCAGGCAGTCAAGGCTCCACCACCTCAGGCGAAGGGAGCTATATGTCCTTCCCATCGTCTGGTGGTCCTGATGCTCCTGCTCCTCCTCCTACTCCTCGTCAGTCATTCCGTCAGCAATCGATCACCGAAGCGATTTCCAAGAGACAACAATATGCGTGCTCTTATCCAACGGCGTACAAGCTAAATGTACTCCTGGCCAAGTTGCTGGTGCTGCAGTCCCTCCCTTTCCAAGAGGTGGACTCTACACCTTTCACAGAACTGATGGCTCGTGTTGAACCAAAGTAGAGACTCCCAAGCTGTCATTTCTTTGCCAAAAAGGCAGTACCAGCCCTGCACACACTTGTAGAACAGAAGATAGGCCAGTCCTTGAGCATGTTGGTGTCTTGCAAAGTGCACGGCAGTGCCGACATGTGGAGCTGTAACTATGGGCAGGGACAATACATGTCCTCTACAACCCACTGGGTGAATGTGGTTCCTGCACAACCACACCAGCAACTTGGCCAGGTGACGCCGCTTCCGCCTCCACGTTGCCACACCATTGGTCCTGCGACAATGTCCGCCTCTGCCTCTTCATCCTCCATGTGTCCTCAGCCTCCACTGCAGGGACAATTCACACGGGCCCTCGAGCATACCAAATGTGCAGGGCACAGCGGTGTCATGCTGTTCTGCACCTCATTTCCCTGAGCGAACTGAGTCACAAAGGGAAGGAACTGCTCTATGTCTTTCGTCAATAAATCGAATCCTAGCTTTCTCAGCAATTACTCAAAATCGGAACCATGGTGAAGAACATTGTGTCAACACTGCGACAATGAGGGTGGAGTGGAGAAGTCAGGGGCAATCCAGGAATTGTCCATTTTTATCTGAGTTAACCTGTCAGCATTGTCAATGGACAAGCGGATACGCTTATCTGTTATAATGCCACCAGCAGCACTAAATAAACGCTCAGAAAATACGCTGGCGGCAGGGCAGGCCAGCACCTCCAAAGCATAGAGCGCAAGTTCATGCCACGTGTCCAGCTTGGACACCTAGTAGTTGTAAGGCACTGAGGGATCATTTAGGACGCTGACACAGTCTTCAACGTATTCCTTCACTATCTTCCAAAACTTTTCCCTCCTTGTAGCACTAGGCTGCGCTTCAGGGTGAGGTTGCTGACGGGGTGTCATGAAAGTGTCCCATGCCTTGAAAAGTGTTGTCCTGCCTCTGTTGTAACTACTGTATGTTCCTCTTGTCTCCTTTACTCGGTTGCCTAAGGAAGTACAGACTCTGGCGGCTGCATTGTCAGATGGAAAATTTTGGAGCAATCTGTCAACAAGTACATTCTGTTATTGTACCATTTACTCGTCCTCTCCACCACAGAGATGAGACGTTCTCTTTGTATCGGGGGTGGAGAAGGGTAAACACCCAGTAATTTGTGTTACCTAAAATGCGTATAACAAGAGGGTCACGGGAAAGGCAGCCTAACATAAAGTCAGCCATGTGTGCCAGAGTACCAACAGGCACGACGTCGAAGTCAACTTTAGGATGACTCTCCATACCCTCATCCTTCTCCTCTTCTGCCCATCCAAGCTGAGCAGAAGGAATTAAAGTGTAGCAGAGGCAAGTGTATCCAGCTCCTCCTCCTCTTCATGGCCGAATTCGCGCTGAGAAGACGAACTCGGGGAGGTCTGACTATCACCCTGTGTCATCTCCCCCATTACCTCGTCTGCCACATTCAAAGCATCCTCCTTAATTGCGAGCAGTGAACGTTTGAGTAGACACAGCAGAGGGATGGTTACGCTGATAATAGCATTATCGCTACTAACCATCTGTGTGGGTTCATCAAAGTTTTTTAAAACCTCACATAGGTCTGACATCAATGCCCACTCTTCGCTTGTGAATAGTAGTAGTTGACTGGAAAGGCGACAACCATGTTGTAACTGGTATTCCACAACTGCTCTCTGCTGCTCACAAAGCCTGTCCAACATGTAGAACGTACAGTTCCACCGTGTGCTCACATAGCACAACAGTCAGTGAGCTGCTGCAGCGTTGACAGACCGGCTGAAGCTGTGGATGACTTTCAGAAAAGGACACACATGCGGCGCGCCTTCACTAGTAGCTCCTGCAAATTGGGGTAGGTTTTGATAAACCGCTGAACCACTAAGTTTAAGACGTGGGCTAGGCATGGAATGTATGTCAGGTTGCCGAGCTCCAAAGGCGCCACCAAGTTACGCCCATTGTCAGACACAACCATGCCTGTTTGTAGGTTGAGTTTAGAGAGCCACAGCTCAGTCTGGTCCCTTATATCCTGCCACAGCTCTGCGGCGGTGTGCTGTTTGTCCCCTAAGCAGATCAGCCTCAGCACGGCCTGTTGATGCTTACCTATAGCAGTGCTACAATGCTTCCAGCTAGAGACTGATGGCTGTCTGCTGTTGGAGGTGGAAGTGGAGGAGGAGGTGGCGGAGAAGGAGAAGTGGGGGTTGGAGCCAGTAATATAGCTACTGGCGGAGACCCTGATGGATGTAGGGCCCGCAATCCTGGGCGTGGGTAGCACCTGTGCCATCCCAGGGTACGACTAACTCCCGGCCTCCACAACATTCACCCAGTGTGCGGTCAGGGAAATGTAGCGTCCCTGGACACCAGAAATTGTCCATTAGTGTTGAGCGCGAATATTCGAATAGCGAATTTTTTTAGCGAATATCGGCACTTCGCTAATTCGCAAATATTTCGAATATAGCGCTATAAATTCGCTATTTCGAATATTCTTTTTTTTTTTTTTTTTTTAGTTATATTTTTTTCTTTCCCACTTCCCAACAGTAGTTCTTACCTGTCCTGAGGATTCCTGGCTTCCTGGCTGCTCTAGTCAGTGCCCATTGCCGCTTCTGCCGACTTCCGTGCTCATGGAGCGTCCCCAACCATGGGAACGTCTCCATATACTAAAATGTACTGTCGGATTTGAGGAATTACGTTGAAATCGCAATGCGATTAATTTAAGTTATATTAATCGCATTGCGATTACAACTTAGCACTGCTATCTTACATAGGCTAGAATTAACGAATATGGAATATAGCACTAGCAGTGCTAAGTTGAAATCGCAATGCGATTACTTCAAGTTAAATTAATCGCATTGCGAATTCAACTTAGCAGTGCTGCTATATTCCATATTCGTTAACTTCGTTCATTCTAGCAAGCTGACCCATTATAAACCCAGCTCTAAGTTGAAATCGCAATGCGATTAATATAACTTGAATTAATCGCATTGCGATTTCAACGTAATTCCTCAAATCCGACAGTACATTTTAGTATATGGAGACGTTCCCATGGTGATGGGGACGCTCCATGAGCAAGGAACTTTATGGTTGGCTTGGTAGAATTAGCGAATAGCGAATATGACGAATGTATTCGTCATCTTCCTCAAAACGAAGATAACGAAGTATTCTACATCTTCGTTTTAGCAACCTATTCGTCAACCTCGCTAATTCTAGCAATCAAATAGGAAGGTTGACTATAGAGAGAGCTGTGTTAAATTCGCTATGCGATTTTTTTTTTAATAGAATAATTGTATTACTTGATATAATTATTATAATTATTCTATTTATTAAAAAAAATATATAAATAATCGCATAGCGAATTAAACACAGTTGTCTCTATAGTCAACCTTTCTATTTGATTGCTAGAATTAGCGAAGTTGACAAATAGGTTGCTAAAACGAAGATGTAGAATACTTCGTTATCTTCGTTTTGAGGAATATGACGAATACATTCGTCATATCTGTCATCTTCGCTATAATTCTAGATATGAAACCAATAGGAAAGTAGCCTTAAGTTAAAATCGCAATACGCGATTATTTAAATCGCATATTAATCGCGGTAACTAGAATAATGACGAATATTCGATTTCGACGAATATGAAACGAATATTCATTCGAATATTCGCGAATTTCGTCGAAATCAAATGCCGCTCATCACTATTGTCCATGTGCCCGTGGTGAGGTGGACCTATCCAGTAAGTGCATTGATCAGGGCATGGTTTATGTTCTGGAATACATGCTGGTGTAAGGCGAGCACAGCACACCATGAAAAATAGTGGCCGCTGGGGACTGCGTCCTGAGGGACGGCCGCTAACATCAGGCCTCATTGTCCACAAGCCTAAATGGCAAAATTTCAAGGGCCAGTAATTTCAAAACTTGCGCATTTAGTGCTATGGCCTGTGAGTGGGTGGACATTTGCTTGCGTTCAAATGCATGTGTTATCGACATTTGGACGATGCACTGGGACAGGGAAGTGGATGTTGTTGCTGATGGTTCATGTGAAGGTCCAGGTGCAGTGTGTAACACAGGGGAAGAGGAGGCAGTGCTGGGACCCGCAGACCCAAAGTGGGGACCCAGGCCTTCGTCCACTTATTAGGGTGCTTGGATGCCATGTGACGGATCATGCTGGTGATGGGGAGGTTGCTAGTGTTCATCATGCCCCGGCTCATTTTGGTATAGCACAGGTTGCAAACTACAAATCTTTTGTCGTCTGCGCTTTCCTCAAAAAAGCGCTATACTGCGGAACACCTACCCCTTGGCAAGGCAGATTTACGCATGGGGGTTCTCGGTATAACGGTTGCGGGCCTGTTTGGTGTGGGCCGACGTCTCCCTTTTGCAACCCCACTGCCTCTTCCAGACTGTTGCGGTGCTGCGGATCCCTCCCCTTCTGTACTTCTGTCCTCACTCGGCTTTTCACCTTCCCATGTTGGGTCAGTGACCACATCGTCCAGCACCTCCTCTTCCACTTCCTCACTTTGCTCATCCTCCTGACTTGACCTAACCACCACTTGAGTGTTTGACAACTGTGTTTCATCATCATCCACCTCTTGAGCGAATGATTGCCGTTCATCACCGTCATATTCTTGAGACTGTAAAGGCTCAAGAGGTTGGGAATCAGGGCACAATATCTCAGGTACCTCTTCAAGTGTGCTTGGCGACAGAGCCAAACCAAGTACTGGTGATGAAAAGAGGTCATGTGAATATCTGAGTGTAGGATCACTTCTTTGGCCAGATGTGACATGGTGGGAGGAAGGAGGATCAGAGTGAGGATTCGGTTGACCAGACTCTTGGCTACAGAGACTGGACTTAGTGGAAGAGAGGGTGGTGCTTAACCGAATGGAAGCATTATTTTCTGCAATCCAACCGACCACCTGTTCGCACTGGTCCGACTTGGGCACTGTTGTCCTGCGCCGCCCAGCTAAGTTGGACATGAAGCTGGGTAAGGTGGATTTTTTATTTTTTTTTGGGGCACTGGCAGCAGGCACAGTTTCATTGCGCCCAGGGCCACAGCCTCTGCTTGCACCATCAGCATCACGCCGAGGGCAACGGCCTCTGCTTGTACCATCAACATCACGCCCACTTCCCCCTCCCTTTGTGCTTGCCTTCTTCATATTAATGGTTTTGTCTGTAGATGTGTCACAGATTGTTAGCAGGTGTGGCAAGGACCAAAGATGGCGTTGTGCATTTCACACCTGATTTTGTCAGGTCCACTGGGTAAATGCGGACAGCAGTTTGCCGCATGGACTTCCACCTCCTAGAATTGCAGGGTATTTCTCTTTGCCTCCTGTTGCCTCCTCCTCCTACTCCTCCTTCTCTACCACCTCCTCTACCACCTCTTCATCCAGTCAGAGTTAGCCCTTCACCACCAACTTCAGCACAGCCAGTGGGAAATGACAGCAGGCTGTTTTGAAACTCATCTGTTTGGGGGAAAAACCCCACACTGCGCAGAAGCTGTGAACGTGCACGGAACAACAGACCGATGAGTGGTTGGTGCCCCTGAGCCTCAAGCCCTGGTGGTGTGCGATAATGGGAGAAATCTCGTAGCAGCTCTGGGCCTAGCCGGTTTGACGCACATCCCTTGCCTGTGCTGAATTTGGTGGTCCAGAAATTCCTGAAAAATTACCCTGACATGTCAGAGCTGCTGAAAAAAGTGCGAGCCGTCTGTGCGTGCTTTCGGCGTGCTCATCCTGATGCTGCTCGCCTGTCTGCGCTGCAGTGTAACTTCGGCCTTCCTACTCATCACCTCATATGCGACGTGCCCAGAAGGTGTAACTCCACCTTGCACATGCTGGAGAGACTGTGTAGCAGCAGCAGCCAATAGTGGAGTTTCAGTTGCAGCACAAATGGGTGAGTCGCTCTGCGGAACAGCACCACTTCACCACCAATGAGTGGGCCTCCATGCAAGACCTGTGTGCCATGTTGCGCTGTTTCGAGTATTCCACCAACATGGCCAGTTCCGATAACGCCGTGATCAGCGTTACTCTCCCACTTCTATGTCTCCTTGAAAAAAACGCTTCGGGCAATGATGGAAGAGGAAGTAGCACAGGAGGAAGAGGAGGAGGAAGATGAATACTTTCCACGGTTATCAGGCCAGTCATACACAAGCTTGGAGGGTGGGTTCCTGCACCAACATTGGCCAGGTACACAATTGTCCAGCCAGGGCACAGTTCTGGAGGATGAGGAGGATGAGGAGAAGGAGGAACCGTGTTCACAGCAGGTTGGCATCCAAAGCAGCTCAGGGCCATCACTGCAGCGTGGCTGGGGGGATATGGAGGACCCAGGCGATACACCTCCCACACAGGACAGCTTGTTGTTGCCTCTGGGCAGCCTGTCACACATGAGCGACTACATGCTGCAGTGCCTGCACAATGACAGCTGAGTTGCCCACATTCTAACCAGTGCTGATTACTGGGTGGCCACCCTGCTGGATTCCCTCACTGGAGCGTGATCGGAAAATGCGCGACTACAAGCGCACACTGGTAGACGCGCTGCTCTTGGCATTCCCACCTGACACCGGGGCCTCAGTGTAAGCACAAGGCAAAGGCAGAGGAGGAGGAAGAAGTCGCCATCGCAGCTGGGGCACCACCAGCACCTCAGGGTTAGCATGGCCGAAATGTGGATAAGATTTGTCAGCAAGTCACAAGAACCAGCACCACCAGCTGATATGGAACGTCTTACCAGGAGGCAGCATTTCAGCAACATGATGAAACAGTATGTGTGCACATGCCTACAAGTAGTGAACGATGGATCTGCCCCATTCAACTAGGTCTCCAAATTGGGCACATGGCCTGAGCTTTCCCTTTATGCCTTAGAAGTGCTGGCCTGCCCTGCAGCCAGTGTATTGTCTGAACGTGTGTTTAGCATGGCAGGGGGCGTTATCACAGACAAGCTCAGCCGCCTGTCCACAGCCAATATGGACAAGCTCACATTCATTAAAATGAACCAGGCATGGATCCCACAGGACTTGTCTGTACCTTGTGCAGAATAGACATGTATACCTGCCTCACCCAGCATTTGTTATACTCCAGCGCACTTTCTCTTTGTTTTCTGTTCTATATTTTCCAATGTTTTGGGGACTACCCAAATTAAAAAAACTAACAAAAAAAAACAGTGTTGTTTGCAGCTACCTCTTCAACCCCCACTTCCACCTACACACTACATCAACCTCCTACTCCATATGGCCCTCCTCCTCCTAGTTTAAGATTATTATTTTTAGTTCTCATGTATTTTATGTTATTTTAAGTCATTTCCCTATCCACATTTTTTTGCAGGGCAATTGTTCATCTCATACCCCCATTTTGCTTACTTTTGCAGCCCTCTAGCCCTTTCCATTACTTTACGGGTCCCGAACTCGGACTTTGCGATGAAGTTCGGCCGAACCCGGCAAACCCGAATTTCCAGGTGTCAGTTCAACTCTATTTACTAACATTACAGATCTGCTATAACTTTTGCAAAACACTTGTAAGTTCCAAACAAGCTAAGTTAAATTGCAGGGGTTACTATTTTGGCCACTGGGAACAGCTCATAAGTAACTATTTGATTTCACTTTACAAGCCTTCTTTCTGGATTTCGAATCATAATGAAATATTAATATATTTTCCAATATTTTGAAAATGTACTGAAATCAATTAACTGTTTAAACATGTTACTTTTTCTAAATCCAGTTTTAAATAGCTGGCCAAACCTCAGAATGTTATATATTTTTTATATAATGATTATTTTCCACACCCAGCCATTTATAGCTGCAACCAAATGTGATGCCAACATGGGCAATGAAAACACTGGTGTAGGAAGCTTTATTTGGATAGCATTAATCATGTTTTCACATGACTTTGTACACCTGCTTTATACAAGGGAGTTTTCAAATCAATGGCCTAAAGCATAACTTTATTTACAAACTGCTTTGACGGCTTTAAGGAATGATTTAAGCGTGTATTTCTCAGAAACCAGTGCTCAACTGCTACACAAATACAGACAAATCTTTATGTTATGTTATGTACTTGTACATATTTGCTACTTACACCGATTTAAAAGAAAAATATTTATACTGTGGTCTCTGGATAAAGCACACATTTAAGTAGGTAAGTTATAACATAGTAGGCATTTTATTTATTAGATGAGTTTCTGAATGACTGGCCTTTAGAGATCTGTATTTACTGTACAAATATATGAGTGGTAGTTGAGTGTGGACAATATATGCATGTCAAATATGTTGTATGTTGTGCTTATAAGTAGGGTGAACACTGCACAAGCACTGAAAGCAAATTAATTGCAAGTAACAAAGAGAAGCATAGCTTATACCAGTGTGGGCAAACTTATTAGGCCTCTTTTATAGATTTGAGTGAACACCTGGATGTTCGGTTCGAGAAGTTCGGCCGAACTTCCTGAAAATGTTCGGGTTCAGGATCCGAACTCGACCCGAACTTCACCCCGAACCCGAAACCCATTGAAGTCAATGGAGACCTGAACTTTTGGGCATTAAAAAGGCTATAAAATAGCCCAGGAAAGGGTTAGAGGGCTGCAAAAGGCAGCAACATGTAGATAAATCCCCTGCAAACAAATGTGGATAGGGAAATGACTTAAAATAAAATAAAATAAATAAAAATTTACCAATATCAATTGGCAACTTGGAAGAGGAGGAGGTGGAATAGGAGGTTGGGGTGGCATCAGCACCCAGACAGAGGAGAGAGGTCCCAAAGCAGAAAATCAGGCTTCATGTTACCCACCAATGGAGAAGGCCACTTTCAAATATTTAGGCCCCTGGCACCCAGACAGAGGAGAGGTTCATTCAACTTTGGGTTGCCCCGCAAAATAATGGCAAAATTTAAAAAAGAGGATTCAATAAAGAAGTGGCCTGGAGTACAAGAATATATGGTTAAGGGGAGGTAGTTATAAATGTCTATTCTGCACAAGGGATGGACAGGTCCTGTGGGATCCATGCCTGTTTCATTTTTATGAACGTCAGCTTGTCCACGTTGGCTGTGGACAGGCGGCTGCGTTTGTCAGTAATGGCACCACCTGCCGTGCTGAATACACGTTCAGACAAAACGCTGGCCGCCGGGCAGGCCAGCACCTGCAAGGCATAAAAGGCTATCTCTGGCCACATGGACAATTTAGGGACCCAGAAGTTGATTGGGGCCGAACCATCAGTCAGTACGTGGAGGGGTGTGCACACGTACTGTTCCACCATGTTAGTGAAATGCTACCTCCTGCTAACACGTTCCGTATCAGGTGGTGGTGCAGTTAGCTGTGGCGTGGAGACAAAACTTTTCCATATCTCTGCCATGCTAACCCTGCCTTCAGAGGAGCTGGCTGTGACACAGCTGCATTGGCGACATCTCGCTCCTCCTCTGCAGTCGCCTTGGGCTTCCACTTGTTCCCCTGAGACATTTGGGAATGATCTCAGTAGCGCGTCTACCAATGTGCGCTTGTACTCGCGCATCTTCCTATCACGCTCCAGTGCAGGAAGAAGGGGGGCATATTGTCTTTGTACCGGGGATCCAGCAGGGTGGCAACCCAGTAGTCTGCACACGTTAAAATGTGGGCAACTCTGCTGTCGTTGCGCAGGCACTGCAGCATGTAGTCGCTCATGTGTGCCAGGCTGCCCAGAGGTAAGGACAAGCTGCCCTCTGTGGGAGGCGTATTGTCATCGTCCTCAGTTTCCCCCCAGCCACACACCAGTGATGGGCTCGAGCTGCGTTGGGTGCCAACCCGCTGTGAACATGCTTCATCCTCATCCTCCTTCACCTCCTCCTCATCCTCCTCGTCCTCCAGTAGTGGGCCCTGGCTGGCCACATTTGCACCTGGCCTCTGCTTTTGAAAAAAACCTTCCACTGAGCCACTTCCAAGAGACTGGCTTGAAAGTGCTAAAAATGGCCCCTCTTTCTCCTCCTCCTGGGCCACCTTCTCTTCCATCATCGCTCTAAGTGTTTTCTCAAGGAGACATAGAAGTGGTATTGTAACGCTGATAACGGTGTCATCGCCAATGGCCATGTGGGTGGAGTACTCGAAACAGGGCAACAGGGCACACAGGTCTCGCATGGAGGCCCAGTCATTGGTGGTGAATTGGTGCTGTTCCGCAGTGCGACTGACCGGTGCGTGCTGCAGCTGAAACTCAACTATGGCTTGCTGCTGCTCGCACAGTCTCCCCTGCATGTGCAAGGTGGAGTTCCACATGGTGGGCATGTCGCATATGACAAGATGAGCGGGAAGGCCGAAGTTACGCTGTAGCGCAGACAGGCGAGCAGCGGCAGAATGTGAAAGCCAGAAGCGCGCACAGACGGCCCGCACTTTATGCAGCAGCTCTGAAATCTCGGGGTAGTTGTGAATAAACTTCTGCAGCACCAAATTCAGCACATGCGCCAGGCATGGGATGTGCGTCAAACCGGCTAGTCCCAGAGTTGCGACGAGATTTCACCCATTATCAAACACCACCAGGCCGGGCTTGAGGCCCACTGGCAGCAACCACTCGTTGGTCTGTTGTTCAATACCCCGCCACAAACTCCTGCGCAGTGTGGGGCCTGTCCCCCAAACATATGAGTTTCAGAACGGCCTGCTGACGTTTATCTCGGGCTGTGCTGAAGTTGTCGGGAAAGGTGTGTGGCTGACTAGATGAGCAGGTGGAAGAAGAGGAGGAGGAAGCCGAGTAGGAGGAGGAGGCTACAGGAGGCAAAGAATGATGCCCTGCGATCCTTGGAAGAATGTGCGCCAAAGAACTCTCTGCCTGGGGCCCAGCCACCACTACATTTACCCAGTGTGCAGTTAGGGAGATATAGCATCCCTGGCCGTGCTTACTGGTCCACGTATCTGTGGTTAAATGGACCTTGCCACAGACGGCGTTGCGCAGTGCACACTTGATTTTATCGGATACTTGGTTGTGCAGGGAAGGCACGACTCTCGTGGAGAAGTAATGGCGGCTGGTAACAACATACTGTGGGACAGCCATGGACATCAGCTGTTTGAAGCTGTACGTGTCCACCAGACTGAATGACAGCATTTCAAATGCCAGTAGTTTAGAAATGCTGGCATTCAGGCCCAGGGCTCGAGGGTGGCTAGGTGGAAATTTACGCTTTCTCTCCAAGGTTTGTGAGATGGAGAGCTGAACGCTGCCGTTTGACATGGTGGAGATGCTTGGTGACGGAGGTGGTGGTGTCGGTGGCACATCCTCTGTTTGGTGGGCGGCAGGTGCCAACATTCCTCCCGAGGCGGAGGAAGAGGCCGAGGCAGCAGCAGAAGAGGGAGCAGGGGGAGCCAGAGTGAGTTCCTTGCTTTTAAGGTGTTTACTCCACTGCAGTTCATGCTTTGCATGTAGATGCCTGGTCATGCAGGTTGTGCTAAGGTTCAGAACGTTAATGCCTCGCTTCAGGCTCTGATGGCACAGCGTGCAAACCACTTGGGTCTTGTCATCAGTACAGTGTTTAAAGAAGTGCCATGCCAGGGAACTCCTTGAAGCTGCCTTTGGGGTGCTTGGTTCTTGGTGGCGGTGGCCAGTAGCAGACGAACTCTGTTGGCGGTGGCGGTTCTGCTTTTGCCCCCTGCTCCTTCTTTTGCTACGCTGTTGGCTCGGTCTCACCACTGCCTCTTCCTCTGAACTATGAAAGTCAGTGGCACGACCTTCATTCCATGTGGGGTCTAGGACCTCATCGTCCCCTGCATCGTCTTCCACACAGTCTTCCTCCCTGACCTCCTGTTCGGTCTGCACACTGCAGAAAGACGCAGCAGTTGGCTCCTGTGTTTCGTCATCATCAGAGACGTGCGGACTCCGATGAGGTGGAGTGCATTCTATGTCTTCCACCACTGGGGAAGGGCTAGGTGGATTCCCTTGGGAAACCCTGCCAGCAGAGTCTTCAAACAGCATAAGAGACTGCTGCATAACTTGAGGCTCAGACAGTTTCCCTGATATGCATGGGGGTGATGTGACAGACTGATGGGCTTGGTTTTCAGGTTCCACCTGTGCGCTTTCTGCAGAAGACTGGGTGGAAGATAATGTTGTGAACATGCTGGATCCACTGTCGGCCACCCAATTGACTAGCGCCTGTACCTGCTCAAGCCTTACCATCCTTAGAACAGCATTGGGCCCCACCAAATATCGCTGTAAATTCTGGCGGGTACTGGAACCTGAGGTAGTTGGTTCACTAGGACATGTGGCTGTGGCAGAATGGCCACGTCCTCTCCCAGCACAAGAGGGTACACTAACACCACCACGACCGCGTCCGCGTCCCTTACTAGATGTTTTCCTCATTGTTAACGTTCACCAAGCACCACAATAAGAAAAAAAATATTTGGCGCAATGTATTGATTTCAAATTCAGGCTTTTTTTTTACATGCACCTAACACTATTTGCCTATTTATTTATGTAGCCTATCACATTAATCCAGGCACAGCAGTAACCACTGATTTAGGGGAATATCTCTTTTAGGGCTAGTATTTAGGCCCTGGATGAAAGGTATCCTTTTATGGACAGATTTACAATTAGCCTGCAACAGCTCGAACACTAGATTCAGGGTATTGCTATTTTGGCAATTGAATTTCACCCCAGAACAAAATATATGTTTTTGCGGACACTATGAGTCTTGGCTTGCAACAGCTGGGACACCAGATTCAGGGAATTGCTATTTTGGCAATTGAATTTCACCCCAGAACAAAATATATGTTTTCGCGGACACTATGAAACTTTGCCAGCCATAGCTGAAACCACTGATTTATGGTATTGCTATTTTGGCAATTGAATTTCACCACATAAAATAATCTATCCTTTGCCAGACAGAAGACAGTATTATACTTGGCTAGCCAAAGCTGGAACACCAGATTTAGGGGATTGGTATTTGGGCAATTGTATTTAACCCCTTAATAAAATATAGAAATTGCTATCCTGAGTTTCTAAGGGTGACAATTAGCACAGCCAAGCCCCTGATGTAGGATATAGCAAAAAAAAACTAGTATTGATGGATTGATGGACTTGGTGGCAGCTTGTTCTGGTGCACCATAAGTCACAAAATGGCCGCCGATCACCCCAGAAAATAAGTGACAGAAAAACGCTCTGTGCAGCCTAAAAACCAGTGAGCAAGTAACTAGCAGAAGTTCAATCATTCACAGCTGTAGATCGATCCGTTCATTAGGTGCTGCTGACTTTTCCCTGCCTAATCTCGCCCTCACAGAAGCTGCGTCCTCTCCCTACACTAATCAGAGCAGAGTGACGTGCGGCGCTACTTGACTCCAGCTTAAATAGAGGCTGGGTCACATGCTGCACTTGGCCAATCACAGCCATGCCATTAGTAGGCATGGCTGTGATGGGCTCTTAGGGCAAGAAGTAAAACGCTAGCTGATTGGCTGCTGTGCAGCCCTTCAGAAAGCGTGAAGTAGTCGCCGAACAACAAACCCGAAGCCGAACTTTTTTGAAAATGTCCGGGTTCGGGTCCGTGTCCCGGACACACCAAAATTCGGTAGGAACCCGAACTATGCTCGAACTGTTCGCTCAACACTACACAGGACTAGTGTTGAGCGAACAGTTCGAGCATAGTTCGGGTTCGTTCTGAACCAGAACAAGCTGCCACCAAGTACATCAATCCATCAATACTAGTTTTTTTTTTTTTGCTATATCCTACATCAGGGGCTTGGCTGTGATAATTGTCACCCTTAGAAACTCAGGATAGCAATTTCTATATTTTATTAAGGGGTTAAATGCAATTGCCCAAATACCAATCCCCTAAACCTGGTGTTCCAGCTTTGGCTAGCCAAGTATAATACTGTCTGCTGTTTGGCAAAGGATAGATTATTTTATGTCGTGAAATTCAATTGCCAAAATAGCAATACCATAAATCAGTCTATAATAGTGTCCGCCAAAACATATATTTTGCTCTGGGGTGAAATACAATTGCCAAAATAGCAATACCCTGAATCTGGTGTCCCAGCTGTTGCAGGCCAAGATTCATGGTGTCCGCCAAAACATATATTTTGTTCTGGGGTGAAATTCAATTGCCAAAATAGCAATACCATAAATCAGTGGTTTCAGCAGTGGCTGACAAAGTATAATAGTGTCCGCCAAAACATATATTTTGTTCTGGGGTGAAATTGAATTGCCAAAATAGCAATACCCTGAATCTGGTGTTCGAGCTGTTGCAGGCCAATTGTAAATCTGTCCATAAAAAGATACCTTTCATCCAGGGCCTAAGTACTAGCCCTAAAAGAGATATTCCCCTAAATCAGTGGTTACTGCTGTGCCTGGATTAGTGTAATACGCTACATAAATAAATAGGCAGATAGTGTTAGGTGCCTGTAAAAAAAGGCCTGAATTTGAAATCAATACAATGGGCCAAATATTTTTTTTCTTATTGTGGTGCTTGGTGAACGGTAACAATGAGGAAAACATCTAGTAAGGGACGAGGACGCGGTCGTGGTGGTGTTAGTGTACCCTCTTGTGCTGGGAGAGGACGTGGCCATTCTGCCACAGCCACACGTCCTAGTGAACCAACTACCTCAGGTTCCAGTACCCGCCAGAATTTACAGCGATATTTGGTGGGCCAAATGCCGTTCTAAGGATGGTAAGGCCTGAGCAGGTACAGGCGCTAGTCAATTGGGTGGCCGACAGTGGATCCAGCATGTTCACAACATTATCTCCCACCCAGTCTTCTGCACAAAGCGCACAGGTGGCACTTGAAAACCAAGCCCATCAGTCTGTCACATCACCCCGATGCATATCAGGGAAACTGTCTGAGCCTCAAGTTATGCAGCAGTCTCTTATGCTGTTTGAAGACTCTGCTGACAGGGTTTCCCAAGGGAATCCACCTAGCCCTTCCCCAGTGGTGGAAGACATAGAATGCACTGATGCACAACCACTGATGTTTCCTGATGATGAGGACATGGGAATACCACCTCATCGGAGTCCGCACGTCTCTGATGATGACGAAACATAGGTGCCAACTGCTGCGTCTTTCTGCAGTGTGCAGACCGAACAGGCGGTCAGGGAGGAAGACTGTGTGGAAGACGATGCAGTGGACGATGAGGTCCTAGACCCCACATGGAATGAAGGTCGTGCCACTGACTTTCATAGTTCAGAGGAAGAGGCAGTGGTGAGACCGAGCCAACAGTGTAGCAAAAGAGAGAGCAGGGGGCAAAAGCAGAACAGCCGCCTCCAAGAGAGTTCGCCTGCTACTGGCCACCGCCACCAGGGACCGAGCACACCAAAGGCAGCTTCAAGTAGTTCCCAGGCATGGCACTTCTTTAAACAATGTGCTGACGACAAGACCCGAGTGGTTTGCACGCTGTGCCATCAGAGCCTGAAGCGAGGCATTAACATTCTGAACCTTAGCACAACCTGCATGACCAGGCATCTACATGCAAAGCATGAACTGCAGTGGAGTAAACACCTTAAAAGCAAGGAACTCACTCTGGCTCCCCCTGCTCCCTCATCTGCTGCTGCCTCGGCCTCTTCCTCCGCCTCGGGAGGAATGTTGGCACCTGCCGCCCACCAAACAGAGGATGTGCCACCGACAACACCACCTGCGTCACCAAGCATCTCCACTATGTCACACGGCAGCGTTCAGCTCTCCATCTCACAAACCTTGGAGAGAAAGCGTAAATTCCCACCTAGCCTCACTCGAGCCCTGGGCCTGAATGCCAGCATTTCTAAACTACTGGCCTTTGAAATGCTGTCATTCAGGCTGGTGGACACAGACAGCTTCAAACAGCTGATGTCCATGGCTGTCCCACAGTATGTTGTTCCCAGCCGCCATTACTTCTCCAAGAGAGCCGTGCCTTCCCTGCACAACCAAGTATCCGATAAAATCAAGTGTGCACTGCGCAACTCCATCTGTGGAAAGGTCCACCTAACAGCAGATACGTGGACCAGTAAGCACGGCCAGGGATGCTATATCTCCCTAACTGCACACTGGGTAAATGAAAAGGCGGTTGGGCCCCAGGTGGAGAGTTCCTTGGCGCATGTCCTTCCGCCGCCAAGGATCGCAGGGCATCATTCTTTGCCTCCTGTAGCCTCCTCCTCCTACTCGGCTTCCTCCTCCTCTGCTTCCACCAGCTCATCCAGTCAGCCACACACCTTCACCACCAACTTCAGCACAGCCCGGGGTAAACGTCAGCAGGCCATTCTGAAACTCATATGTTTGAGGGAAAGGCCCCACACCGCTCTGGAGTTGTGGCGGGGTATTGAACAACAGACCGACGAGTGGTTTCTGCCGGTGGAACTCAAGCCCGGCATGGTGGTGTGCGATAATGGGCAAAATCTCTTCACAGCTCTCGGACTAGCCGGGTTGACACACATCCCTTGCCTGATGCATGTGCTGAATTTGGTGGTGCAGAAGATCATTCACAACTACCCTGACATGTCAGAGCTGCTGCATAAAGTGCGGGCCGTCTGTGCGCACTTCCGGCGTTCACATCCTGCCGCTGCTCGCCTGTCTACGCTACAGGGAAACTTCGGCCTTCCCGCTCACCGCCTCATATGCGACGTGCCCACCAGGTGGAACTCCACCTTGCACATGCTGGAGAGACTGTGCGAGCACCAGCAGGCCATAGTGGAGTTTCAGCTGCAGCACGCACGCGTCAGTCGCACTGCGGAACAGCACCACTTCACCACCAATGATTGGGCCTCCATGCGAGACCTGTGTGCCCTGTTGCGCTGTTTCGAGTACTCCACCAACATGGCCAGTGGCGATGACACCGTTATCAGCGTTACAATACCACTTCTATGTCTCCTTGAGCAAACGCTTAGGGCGATGATGGAAGAGGAGGTGGCCCATTAGGAGAAGGAGGATGAGGGGTCATTTTTAGCACTTTCAGGCCAGTCTGTTAGAAGTGGCTCAGAGGGAGGTTTTTTGCAACAGCAGAGGCCAGGTACAAATGTGGCCAGCCAGGGCCCACTACTAGAGGACGAGGAGGATGAGGAGGAGGTGGAGGAGGATGAGGAAGCAGGTTCACAGTTGGGTGGCACCCGACACAGCTCAGGCCCATCACTGGTGCGTGGCTGGGGGGATACGGAGGACGATGACGATACGCCTCCCACAGAGGACTGCTTGTCCTTAACTCTGGGGAGCCTGGTACACATGAGCGACTACATGCTGCAGTGCCTGCGCAATGACAGCAGAGTTGCCCACATTTTAACATGTGCAGACTACTGGGTTGCCACTCTGCTGGATCCCCGGTACAAAGACAATGTGCCCACCTTACTTCCTGCACTGGAGCGTGATAGGAAGATGCGCGAGTACAAGCGCACGCTGATTATAGGCGCTCCTGAGAGCATTCCCAAATGTCACAGGGGAACAGGTGGAAGCCCAAGGCGAAGGCAGAGGAGGAGCAAGAGGTCGCCAACGCAGCTGTGTCACGGCCTGCTCCTCTGAGGGCAGGGTTAGCATGGCAGAAATGTGGAAAAGTTTTGTCTCCACGCCACAGCTCACTGCACCACCACCTGATACGGAACGTGTTAGCAGGAGGCAGCATTTCACTAACATGGTTGAACAGTACGTCTGCACATCCCTCCACTTACTGACTGATGGTTCGGCCCCATTCTACTTCTGGGTCTCCAAATTGTCCACGTGGCCAGAGTTAGCATTTTATGCCTTGGAGGTGCTGGCCTGCTCGGCGGCCAGCATTTTGTCTGAACGTGTATTCAGCACGGCAGGGGTCGTCATTACTGACAAACGCAGCCGCCTGTCCACAGCCAACGTGGACAAGCTGACGTTCATAAAAATGAACCAGGCATGGATCCCACAGGACCTATGCCTCCCTTGTGCAGAAAAGACATTTATAACTGCCTCCCCCTCAACCATGTATTCTTGTACTCCGGGGCACTTCTTTATTGAATCCACATTTTTTTAACTTTACCATGATCTTGCGGTGCAACCCAAAGTTGAATGAACCTCTCCTCTGTCTGGGTGGTGGGGTCGAAATAACTGAAAGTGGACTTCTCCGGTGGTGGGTGATATGACGCATGATTCCTTGCTGTGGGACCTGTATCCTCGGTCTGGGTGCTCGGCCGAAATAACTGAAAGTGGCCTTCTCCAGTGGTGGGTGATATGACGCATGATTCCTTGTTGTGGGACCTCTCTCCTCTGTCTGGGTGCTGGGGCCTAAATAACTGAAAGTGGCCTTCTCCAGGGGTGGGTGATATGACGCATGATTCCTTGCTGTGGGACCACTCTCCTCTGTCTGGGTGCTGCGTCCGAAATAACTGAAAGTGGCCTTCTCCGGTGGTGGGTGATATGACTCATGATTCCTTGCTGTGGGACCTCTCTCCTCTGTCTGGGTGCTGGGCCGAAATAACTGAAAGTGGCCTTCTGCAGTGGTGGGTGATATGACGCATGATTCCTTGCAGTGGTACCTCTCTCCTCTGTCTGGGTGGTGGGGCATAAATTACTGAAAGTGGACTTCTCCAGTGGTGGGTGATATGACGCATGATTCCTTGCTGTGGGACCTCTCTCCTCTGTCTGGGTGCTGGGGCCGAAATAACTGAAAGTGGCCTTCTCCGGTGGTGGGTGATATGACTCATGATTCCTTGCTGTGGGACCTCTCTCCTCTGTCTGGGTGCTGGGCCGAAATAACTCAAAGTGGCCTTCTCCAGTGGTGGGTGATATGACGCATGATTCCTTGCTGTGGGATCTCTGTCTGGGTGGTGGGGCACAAATAACTGAAAGTGGCCTTCTCCAGTGGTGGGTGATATGACGCATGATTCCTTGCTGTGGGACCTCTCTCCTCTGTCTGGGTGGTGGGGCATAAATAGCTGAAAGTGGCCTTCTCCAGTGGTGGGTGATATGACACATGATTCCTTGCTGTGGGACCTCTCTCCTCTGTCTGGGTGCTGGGGCCAAAATAACTGAAAGTGGTCTTCTCCAGTGGTGGGTGATATGACACATGATTCCTTGCAGTGGGACCTCTTTTCAATTGATATTGGTTAAATTGCATTTATTTTAATTAATTTCCCTATCCACATTTGTTTGCATGGGATTTACCTATATTTTGCTGCCTTTGGCAGCCCTCTAGCCCGTTCCTGGACTATTTTTCAGACTTTTTAGTGCCTAAAAGTTCGGGTCCCCGTTGACTTTAATGGGGTTCGGGTTCCGGATAAAGTTCGGGTGGAGTTCGAATCCCAAACCCGAACATTTTCGGGAAGTTCGGCCGAACTTCCTGAACCCGAACTTCCAGGTGTTCGCTCATCTCTACACACGACCAAATAAAGTCTATAGCTCAGCTTCTGGCTATGTGTCTGAAATCTTGTAAGCTAACATGTTTCAGTGTTATGAGTGCATAGTTCAGTGGTTAGGTTACTGGTTTGTACACTGGAGTTTTGGGGTTTAAAATCAATTAGCAACCTTAAAACAACAAGTAATTGTTTTTAAACATTAGATAAGAGACAAATTCAAGTGATGTGTGAACCTGATGTCTGACTTTCCTGATTAGTCAGCATCACAATGACTTTTAGTCTTACTTTATTTTTGTATGCTAAATCACATAGATGAAGAAAATCCCAAACTAACATTAGGCAAGCCTATAGCTCAGTGGTAAGGCAGTTGCCTCATATGTCAGTGTTCCATAGTTCAAAACCTCTGTCAGCCTTTCAAAAAATTAACATTTTATTAAGCTCTAGATAAGAGATAAATTCAAGTGATGTGTGATGCTGATGTCTGATTTTCCTCAGTGGTCAGTGTCAGCGTCACATGGCTTATAAGCATTCAGAAACCAGGTTTTTCAATGTGCTAGTGCTATAGCTTAGAGGTAAGGCTAATAGTTTTGCATGTAGACATCCCTGGTTCAAGTCCCCATAGGTACCTGCTTTCTTTCTATTATTATTATTTTATTTAAAATCATATTAATAGGATATACTATAATAAATAATAAATAATTCATAATAATAACCAACTTAATAAAATGGGACAACCTCTTTGTCACCAGGATCAACCCTATTAAACTGGACATACTGGCTGGTCTCATCATGCTGGTTAAAACTATACCTTTCTTTTGTCTGTATGTTAAACGACTGCAGAGAAATCAACGTTTTTATTCATATGCAAATGAGCAATTGGAGCACTAGGAGGCGGGGTTGAATATTCTGAGCACTGCTCTGTAACACCCCTTTGTTCTGCACACTCCTCGCTCCTATTAATTGACATCAGGCTGAGGGCAGAGCTATGTCCTGGCTTATACATATCTACCATATGTATATGTTTTTTACACACTATGTACTATAGCTTCACCACACTAAGATCTGCTCAGAAAGATAATCTATATATTACGGCTTTATTCACAGGCACAATATTTGATTATAGACACCATTACTTTGTTAGCTTATCAGCATAGAAAATACATATATTACTATGTGGTAATGCTATAGTTTGGAGGTTAAGCTATTGGTTTTACATTTAGACATCCTAGGTTTGAATCTCAAAAGAGACTTTGAAGTATTTTTCTTCAGATTTTTTTTTCTTCCACATTTATCCCATAAGAAAATTCAATGTCCTTGTCATATTGATAATAATGTTTTTTAGAAAGCTAATAAATATTGCTGGTTTCTTTATAAATATATATTGTTTATGAATAAACGGATGTCAAAAAATAGAACTTGTTCTATCTTGTCGATTTTTCACTGACTGACTGCCCCCATATAATTGAATGGGTCACTTTTTAATGTAAGTTTCTCAGAAAGGCATCAGTGAACTAAATGTCCGTTAAAAATGTCAGTTTTTAACTGACTTTTTTTTTCACTGTAGTGTGCATGTAGCCTTAAGCCTTAATATAAGTATATACTACTACTAGGGTTTTAAATAAACAAAAAAATAATAATAAGCGAGTAGCGGGGAGGTTGAGGAAAGTGAGGTAGCTAGCTGGATAACAGTTAGCTGACACACCCCAGCAAGTTCGCAAGGATGGCAGATGATGGAGATGACAGTTCAGAGAGAGCACTACTGCAGCTGGACACTTCCTCTGCCAGTCAAGGGGCAACTGTGTTGGGGGAGAAGATGGCTATAAGGTTTGAGGAGTGTTTAAACAAGGGACTGGGGGGGGGGGGAAATTACATTATAGTATGGGAAGGTAGTGCAGCTAGAGACCAGGGGCAAGGTAGTAGGACTGGGGTAGGAATGGAAGGAGGGACTAGAACAGTTCAGAAGGAAAGGTGTAGGGTAAAAAATATACATAAACCTCTTAAATGTATGTATACTAATGCCAGAAGCCTGACTAATAAAACTGGAGAACTGGAATTAGTGATGTGTGAGGAGGACTATGACATAGTGGGAATACTGAGACATGGCTGGATGATAGCTATGACTGGGCAGTTAATGTACAGGGTTACAGTCTGTTTAGAAAGGATCACCAAAACCGGAGAGGGGGAAGAGTCTGCCTTTATGTAAAGTCGTGTCTAAAGCCCAAAGTCGGAGAAGATATAAGTGAGAAAATGCAAAAAAACAAATAAAAGCGGCCAAACTAGAAACCGAGAGATTAATTGCCAAAGAGAGCAAAACTAACCCTAAAATGTTCTTCAATTAAATAAATAGTAAAAAGCATAAATCTGAAGGTGAGGAGAAAGCAAAGCTATTAAATATTTTTTTCTCCACTATTCACTAAAGAAAATAAACTGTAAAATGAAATGCAGAATGTAAAAGTAAATTCCCCATTAAAAGTGCCCTGTCTGACCCAGGAAGAACAGCGGTATCTTAAAAATATTAAAATAGACAAATCGCCAGGACCACATGGCATACACCCCAATACCCTAAGAGAATTAAGTAATGTCATAGCCAGACCCTTACTTCTGATATTTAAGGACTCTATACTGACAGGGAATGTTCCACAGGATTGGCGCATAGCAAATATGGTGCCAATATTCAAAAAGGGTCCAAAAACAGAGCCCAGAAACTAAAGGCCGGTAAGTGTAACATCCGGGTAAACTGTTTGAAGCTTTTCTCAGAGATGCTATCTTAGAGCACCTCAAAAAACGCCATTTCAGCATGGCTTCATAAGGGGACGGTCATGTCAAACTAATTTAATCAGTTTCTATGAGGAGGTAAGTTCTAGACTTGACAGTGACGAATCAATGGATGTCATATATCTGGACTTCTCCAAAGCATTTGACACTGTACCGCATAAAAGGTTAGTATATAAAATGAGGATGCTCGGACTGGGAGAAAATGTCTGCATATGGGTAAGTAACTGGCTCAGTAATAGAAAAAAAGAGGGTGGTTATTAATGGTACACCCTCAGATTGGGTCACTGTCACTAGTGGAGTACCTCAGGGGTCAGTACTGGGCCCTATCCTCTTCAATATATTTATTATTGATCTTGTAGAACGCTTGCACAGTAAAATATAAATTTTTGCAGATGACACTAAACTGTGTAAAGTAATTGACACGGAAGAGGACAGTATACTGCTACAGATGGATCTGGATAGATTGGAGGCTTGGGCAGAGAAGTGGCAGATGAGGCTTAACACTGACAAATGTAAGGTTATGCACATGGGAAGGAATAATGCAAGTCACCCATGCATACTAAATGGTAAAACACTAGGTAACACTGACATGGAAAAGGACCTAGAAAATTTTAGTGAACAGCAAAGTAATGTAACGGATCAACGGGTGTGGACCCGCTGTGCCACTTACCGGTTTGGCTTTGGGCCAAACTTGGGAGTGGAGTCTAAGTGTCCCCCTGATTTTCACCCTTTATACCGCTCCTGGTTTTCACCCTTCCCGCAGAAGCTGGACTCAGCTGCAGGGGAGACACCAGGTCGCTACCGCAAGAGTGGTCCCGGTTAAGTGGCAGCTGGCCGGGCAGGCCAGAAAGCCCCGATGCTAGCACCGGGGAACAGGCAATATAGCAGACAGCCGCAGGATAATGCTGAGCTGAACAAGCGGTATAGCAGAGCTAGCGCTGTGAGAACAGCAGAGCTGAGTTAGTCCAGGTGGAGCTGGTGAACGATCTGCACAGCAGACAGAGGCGTGGTCGACAGTTTGGGTCTTTAACTTGAGAGCAGCGAGGTACAAGAGGATAAAGCAGAGAGGTCAGGATACAGGCAGAGGTCATAAGCAGGATATCGAATGCAGGAACAACAGGAGCCTTAGCTGTAAAAAGTACAATATTGCTCAGGCATTGCAGGAAGGGGGAAGCACCCTTATAAAGGTGGTGCCTGGCCAGGATTGGAGAGAGGGCGTAATCAGGGGCGTGCAGAAGCTGTCGTAGCCTGCAGCGAAGAGGAGGAGCCCCGCGTGCAGCTCGACTGAGGTACGTAGTCGGACGCACTGCACGCTGGCGGCTGCCAACTGCCATTGTTACAGTATCCCCCCTCTTACGCCCATTCTTGTTGGCCTTGATGCGCTGAAAAAATCTTCTGAGAAGATTCGGAGCATGTACATTCTCCTTCGGCTCTCAGGAACGTTCCTCAGGACCATAATTCTTCCAGTCTACAAGGAAGTACCTCTTACCACCAACAACCTTGGAATCGAGGATGTTCTGTACTTCAAATTCAGGCTCACCGTCAGTAGGCACGGAAGTAGAGGTGGAGGGAGGCCTGGAAAATGAATTGAGGACCAACGGTTTCAGAAGAGATACATGAAAAGAATTTGGAATCCGGAGAGAAGGAGGCAACCGGAGTTTATAAGAAACACGGTTGATACGCTCAAGGACCTCAAACGGGCCCAGAAACCGTGGAGCAAATTTGTAACAGGGTACCTTCATGCGGATGTTCCGGGAGGAAAGCCAGACTTTGTCGCCAGGAGAGAACTGAGGAGGAGGTCTACGTCTGGTATCCGCATTTTTCTTCATACGAGTAACAGCCTGAGAGATGATCATAAGCAGGATATCGAATGCAGGAACAACAGGAACCTTAGCTGTAGGAAGTACAATATTGCTCAGGCATTGCAGGAAGGGGGAAGCACCCTTATAAAGGTGGAATACGCCCCTATACCCTTTCACCAGAAATAACTGCAGAAGTGACCCGAGAATATATATTTCTTGTTGGACGGAAAAAGGCCACTATATGCTTTAAACAGAAAACAATTAAAGAGAGAAGTGCGTATA
This sequence comes from Bufotes viridis, assembly GCA_033119425.1. Lineage (NCBI taxonomy): Eukaryota > Metazoa > Chordata > Amphibia > Anura > Bufonidae > Bufotes > Bufotes viridis. The sequence goes on from CM065592.1 coordinate 316,013,080, forward strand.
TTTTTTTCTTATAGTACTAAAATACGACCCTATACGCTTTTACCAGAATTAACTGCAGCAGTGCAGTGCGTATATATAAAGTGCGTATATATATTTTTCTTTTTTTACTGTAATAGGCCCCTGTACCCTTTCACCAGAAATAACTGCAGAATTGACCCGAGAATATATATATTTCTTGTTGGATGGAAAATGGCCACTATACGCTTTCACCAGAAATAACTGCAACAGTGCAGTGCGTATATATTTTTCTTTTTTTAATGAAATAAGCCCCTATACTCTTTCAACAGAAATTAATGTAACTGTGCAGTACATTTAAATGTTTCGTGTATTAGTGAAATACCGCCCTATACTCTTTCACCAGAAATGACTGCAATTGTGGAGTGCGTTTATACTTTTCGTGTATTACTGAAATACCGCCCTATACTCTTTCACCAGAAAGGACAGCAAACGTGCAGTTCGTTGATATTTTTCGTGTATTACTGAAATACCGCTCTATACTCTTTCTCTAGAAAGTGACCTGCGTATATATTTATCTTTTTGCACAGATAAAGGCCACTAAAGGCTTTTCAACCTAGCACTTGCCCCCTAATAACTAATTGCTGGAATGACAGAGCTGAAACTATCTGTATCCCCAAGTAATGTTTCCCTGCACTTGTAAATCACTTTTTTTCACAATTAGGATTTTCCTATGACACTCCCTGCACTAGTAAATCGCTTATTTCCTTTTTTTAACAATTAGTTCTTCTTTCACTCTTCCTAGCGCCTGCATACACGTCTGCCCCTGAACAAAGTACAATACTGAATGGCAGAATCGAAGATGGCAGCCGTATTTATAGGGCTGTGACATCACCGGGCTGGCTGGCTGCTGATTGGCTGCATACATGGTATTATGGGTCATCCTGCCTTCCCAGAGTTCCTTGCCCCATGTCCTCACGTGTAGCCGCCATGTTAGCCGCCATTGTAGCCGCCATGTTAGGAAAAATTATGAATCGTTACCGCGAAGTGCAAGGAAATTCGCATTTTTTTCAAATCTAATTTTTCCTGAAATTCTAAACGAATTCCACTTCATCAGCTTTGATTCGCTCATCTCTAGTGAAGACCTCTTGACGCCTCTTCTGGCACTAGTTTAAATGAATGGTCCCACAGCTTGGAAGTCACCATCATAGGTTTAGGAAGAGAAAGACAGTCCACAGTGATCCCCCTCAGAAGAATCATCTGATGGGATCTATCCAGGCCAAGCACTATACGCTCCAGATGTACAGTTGGGTTATAATCCGTAGCCATCACCCACCAATGGGCATACACCAAGTGACTGGCCAAATAATAATTATAAAAGGGAGGCAGTGCTAACCCTCCCCAATCTGTTGTAAGACCAAGAGTCTCAAATTTAACCCTGGGGATGGAACCTGCCCACAGAATGTCCAATAAATATTTTTGGAGAGAAATTAAGAAACCACAGGAAATTAGGATGGGAGAGCCATGGAAGAGATATAGAAATTTGGTGAGCAGCTTCATCTTAATGGGTTTTCCTATGGATTCTATTAATTATATGTTTTATTGAGTTTGGTTTTTGTTTTACCTCCTGGTCCTAGACTCTTCCTATTTTATTGCTAAAGTAGTATTGCAAGTTAGGGTCAATTTCTCTCAATGTCATTTACTTTTGTTCATCATCATTTTTTTAATCTCTGTCTGTATACTACCTCCATCCTCCATCTACCTAATTACCCGACTGCCATCACCTTCATCCATTGCACTTAGTGTTATCCATTTGCCATCATCATCATGCTCTGTATATTTGTTATAGTTGTTTACAAAATGCACTAGCTCCCATACATTTGACACGGGGTTCAGTCCTGAGCGTTTTTGCACGCGTTTTTGTCGCGCGTATTTTAGCGCGTTTTTGAAAATAGGAAACGCGCGTCAAACGCGCGTTCGTGTTTCTGGAGACCAATAGAAAAAGGCATATCTACACCTTAACGCGCGTTTTACGCGCGTTCCCATTGAAGTCTATGGGAGGAAAAGCGCGACAAACGCCCAAAAAAACGCTCCTGAACGAGCTTATGCGTCGGGCGTTTTACAGCGCGTTTTTACGCGTTGCTGCCACATCCTCTGTTTACATGGTGGCAGGTGCCACTGTCACTCACTTGTGCTCAGGTTTAGAATATTTTTTTTTAAATGTATTTTATGTTATTTTAAGTTATTTCCCTATCCATATTTTTGCAGGGCACTTGTCCTACTCTTACCCCCAAAGTTTGCATGGCATTTGTCTTACTCTTACCCTCAAAGTTTGCAGGGCACTTGTCCTACTCTTACCCCCATTTTGCTTCAATTTCCAGCCCTCTAGCCCTTTCCATTACTTTTTTAGAGCCATTTTAGTGCCCCAAAGTTCGGGTTCCCCATTGACTTCAATGGGGTTCGAGGTCAAGTTTGGGTCAAGTTCGGGTCCCGAACTCAAACTTTGTGGTGAAGTTCGGCCGAACCCTGTGAACCCGAACTTTCAGGTGTTCGCTCAACTCTACTTATAAGTAGTGTTGAGCGAACAGTTCGAGCATAGTTCGGGTTCGTACCGAATTTTGGGGTATTTGAAAAAGTTCGGGTTCGGGTTCGTTGTTCGGCGATTACTTCCCGCTTTCTGAAGGGCTGCACAGCAGCCAATCAGCTAGCGTTTTACTTCTTGCCCTAAGAGCCCATCACAGCCATGCCTACTAATGGCATGGCTGTGATTGGCCAAGTGCAGTATGTGACCCAGCCTCTATTTAAGCTGGAATCACGTAGCGCCGCACGTCACACTGCTCTGATTAGTGTAGGGAGAGGAGGCAGCTTCTGTGAGGGCGAGATTAGGCAGGGAAAAGTCAGCAACAGCACCTAATGAAGTGATCGATCTACAGCTGTGAATGAATGAACTTCTGCTAGTTACTTGCTCACTGGTTCTTAGGCTGTACAGAGCGTTTTTCTGTCACTTATTTCCTGGTGTGATCGGCGGCCATTTTGTGACTTGTGGTGCACCAGAACAAGCTGCCACCAAGTCCATCAATACTATATTTTTTTTGCTATATCCTACATCAGGGGCTTGGCTGTGCTAATTGTCACCCCTAGAAACTCAGGATAGCAATTTCTATATTTTATTAAGGGGTTAAATACAATTGCCCAAATATCAATCCACTAAATCTGGTGTTCCAGCTTTGGCTAGCCAAGTATAATATTTTCTGCTGTCTGGCAAAGGATAGATTATTTTCTGTGGTGAAATTCAATTGCCAAAATAGCAATACCATAAATCAGTGGTTTCAGCTGTGGCTGGGAAAGTATAATAGTGTCCGCCAAAACATATATTTTTTTCTGGGGTGAAATTCAATTGACCAAAATAGCAATACCCTTAATCTGGTGTCCCAGCTGTTGCAGGCCAAGTGATAATCTGTCGGTAAAAGGGTATATTTTGTTCTGGGGTGAAATTCAATTGCCAAAATAGCAATACCCTTAATCTGGTGTCCCAGCTGTTGCAGGCCAAGTGTTAATCTGTCCGTAAAAGGGTATATTTTGTTCTGGGGTGAAATTCAATTGCCAAAATAGCAATACCATAAATCAGTGGTTTCAGCTGTGGCTGGACAAGCTTCATAGTGTCCGCAAAAACATATATTTTGTTGTGGGGTGAAATTCAATTGCCAAAATAGCAATACACTGAATCTGGTGTCCCAGCTGTTGCAGGCCAAGTGTTAATCTGTCCGTAAAAGGGTATATTTTGTTCTGCGGTGAAATTCACTTGCCAAAATAGCAATACCATAAATCAGTTTTTTCAGCTGTGGCTGGCCAAGTTCCATAGTGTCAGCAAAAACATATATTTTGTTGTGGGGTGAAATTCAATTTCCAAAATAGCAATACCCTGAATCTGGTGTCCCAGCTGTTGCAGGCCAAGTATTAATCTGTCCGTAAAAGGGTATATTTTGTTCTGCGGTGAAATTCAATTGGCAAAATAGCAATACCATAAATCAGTGGTTTCAGCTGTGGCTGGCAAAGTATAATAGTGTCCGCCAAAACATATATCTTGTTCTGGGGTCAAATTCAACTGCCAAAATAGCAATCCCCTAAATCTGGTGTCCCAGCACTGGCTGGCAAACTATAATAGTGCCCGCCAAAACATATATTTTGTCCTGGGGTGAAATTCAATTGCCAAAATAGCAATACCATAAATCAGTGGTTTCAGCTGTGGCTGGCCAAGTTTCATAGTGTCCGCAAAAACATATATTTTGTTGTGGGGTGAAATTCAATTGCCAAAATAGCAATACCCTTAATCTGGTGTCCCAGCTGTTGCAGGCCAAGTGTTAATCTGTCCGAAAAAGGGTATATTTTGTTCTGGGGTGAAATTCAATTGCCAAAATAGCAATACCATAAATCAATGGTTTCAGCTGTGGCTGGCCAAGTTTCATAGTATCCGCAAAAACATATATTTTGTTGTGGGGTGAAATTCAATTGCCAAAATAGCAATACACTGAATCTGGTGTCCCAGCTGTTGCAGGCCAAGTATTAATCTGTCCGTAAAAGGGTATATTTTGTTGTGGGGTGAAATTCAATTGCCAAAATAGCAATACCCTATATCTGGTGTCCCAGCTTTTGCAGGCCAAGTGTTAATCTGTCCGTAAAAGGGTATATTTTGTTCTGCGGTGAAATTCAATTGCCAAAATAGCAATACCATAAATCAGTGGTTTCAGCTGTGGCTGGCCAAGTTTCATAGTGTCCGCAAAAACCTATATTTTGTTGTGGGGTGAAATTCAATTGCCAAAATAGCAATACCCTTAATCTGGTGTCCCAGCTGTTGCAGGTCAAGTGATAATCTGTCCGTAAAAGGGTATATTTTGTTCTGGGGTGAAATTCAATTGCCAAAATAGCAATACCCTGAATCTGATGTTCGAGCTGTTGCAGGCCAAGTGTAAATCTGTCCATATAAGGATACCTTTCATCCAGGGCCTAAGTACTAGCCCTAAAAGAGATATTCCCCTCAGTGTTTACTGCTGTGCCTGGATTAGTGTAATACGCTACATAAATAAATAGGCAGATAGTGTTAGGTGCCTGTAAAAAAAGGCCAGAATTTGAAATCAATACATTGGGCCAAATATTTTTTTTCTTATTGTGGTGCTTGGTGAACGGTAACAATGAGGAAAACATCTAGCAAGGGACGTGGACGCGGTCGTGGTAGTGTTAGTGTACCCTCTTGTGCTGGGAGAGGACGTGGCCATTCTGCCACAGCCACACGTCCTAGTGAACCAACTACCTCAGGTTCCAGTACCCGCCAGAATTTACAGCGATATTTGGTGGGGCCCAATGCTGTTCTAAGGATGGTAAGGCCTGAGCAGGTACAGGTGTTAGTCAATTGGGTGGCCGACAGTGGATCCAGCATGTTCACAACATTATCTCCCACCCAGTCTTCTGCAGAAAGCGCACAGGTGGCACCTGAAAACCAAGCCCATCAGTCTGTCACATCACCCCCATGCATATCAGGGAAACCCAGTTTCCCAGGGGAATCCACCTAGCCCTTCCCCAGTGGTTGAAGACATAAAATGCACTGATGCACAACCACTGATGTTTCCTGATGATGAGGTCATAGGAATACCACCTCATCGGAGTCCGCACGTCTCTGATGATGACGAAACACAGGTGCCAACTGCTGCGTCTTTCTGCAGTTTGCAGACCGAACAGGAGGTCAGGGAGGAAGACTGTGTGGAAGAGGATGCAGGGGACGAAGAGGTCCTAGACCCCACATGGAATGAAGGTCGTGCCACTGACTTTCATAGTTCAGAGGAAGAGGCAGTGGTGAGACCGAGCCAACAGAGTAGCAAAAGAGAGAGCAGGGGGCAAAAGCAGAACAGCCTCCTCCAAGAAAGTTCGCCTGCTACTGGCCACCGCCACCAGGGACCGAGCACCCCAAAGGCAGTTTCAAGGAGTTCCCTGGCATGACACTTCTTTAGACAATGTGCTGACGACAAGACCCGAGTGGTTTGCACGCTGTGCCATCAGAGCCTGAAGCGAGGCATTAACGTTCTGAACCTTAGCACAACCTGCATGACCAGGCATCTACATGCAAAGCATGAACTGCAGTGGAGTAAACACCTTAAAAGCAAGAAACTCACTCTGGCTCCCCCTGCTCCCTCTTCTGCTGCTGCCTCGGCCTCTTCCTCCGCCTCGGGAGGAATGTTGGCACCTGCCGCACACCAAACAGAGGATGTGCCACCGACAACACCACCTGCGTCACCAAGCATCTCCACCATGTCACACGGCAGCGTTCAGCTCTCCATCTCACAAACCTTGGAGAGAAAGCGTAAATTCCCACCTAGCCACCCTCGAGCCCTGGGCCTGAATGCCAGCATTTCTAAACTACTGGCCTTTGAAATGCTGTCATTCAGGCTGGTGGACACAGACAGCTTCAAACAGCTGATGTCCATGGCTGTCCCACAGTATGTTGTTCCCAGCCGCCACTACTTCTCCAAGACAGCTGTGCCTTCCCTGCACAACCAAGTATCCGATAAAATCAAGTGTGTACTGCGCAACGCAGGGTCCACCTAACAACAGATACGTGGACCAGTAAGCACGGCCAGGGACGCTATATATCCCTAACTGCACACTGGGTAAATGTAGTGGTGGCTGGGCCCTAGACGGACAGTTCCTTGGCGCACGTCTTTCCGCCGCCAAGGATCACAGGGCATCATTCTTTGCCTCCTGTAGCCTGCTCCTACTACTCGGCTTCCTCCTCCTCTGCTTCCACCAGCTCATCCAGTCAGCCACACACCTTCACCACCAACTTCAGCACAGCCCGGGGTAAACCACGCAGGAGTTGTGGCGGGGTATTGAACAACAGACCGACGAGTGGTTTCTGCCGGTGGGCCTCAAGCCCCGCCTGGTGGTGTGCGATAATGGGCAAAATCTCGTCGCAGCTCTGGGACTAGCTGGGTTGACGCACATCCCTTGCCTGGCGCATGTGCTGAATTTGGTAGTCCAGAAGTTCATTCACAACTACCCCGACATGTCAGAGCTGCTGCATAAAGTGCGGGCCGTCTGTGCGTGCTTCCAGCGTTCACATCCTGCCGCTGCTCGCCTTCCCGCTCACCGCCTCATATGCGACGTGCCCACCAGGTGGAACTCCACCTTGCACATGCTGGAGAGACTGTGCAAGCAGCAGCAGGCCATAGTGGAGTTTCAGCTGCAGCACGCACGCGTCAGTCACACTGCGGAACAGCACAACTTCACTACCAATGATTGGGCCTCCATGCGAGACCTGTGTGCCCTGTTGCGCTGTTTCGAATACTCCACCAACATGGCCAGTGGCGATGACACCGTTAGCAGCGTTACAATACCACTTCTATGTCTCCTTGAGAAAACGCTTAGGGCGATGATGGAAGAGGAGGTGGCCCAGGATGAGGAGGAGGAGGAGGATATGGGGTAATTTTTACGACTTTCAGGCCAGTCTGTTAGAAGTGGCTCAGAGGGAGGTTTTTTGCAACAGCAGAGGCCAGGAACAAATGTGGCCAGCCAGGGCCCACTACTCGAGGACGAGGAGGTGGAGGAGGATGAGGATGAAGCAGGTTCACAGCGAGGTGGAACCCGACACAGCTCAGGCCCATCACTGGTGCGTGGCTGGGGGGATACGGAGGACGATGACGATATGCCTCCCACAGAGGACAGCTTGTCCTTACCTCTTGGGAGCCTGGCACACATGAGCGACTACATGCTGCAGTGCCTGCGCAACGACAGCAGAGTTGCCCACATTTTAACGTGTGCGGACTACTGGGTTGCCACCCTGCTGGATCCCCGGTAAAAAGACAATGTGCCCACCTTACTTCCTGCACTAGAGCGTGATAGGAAGATGCACAAGTACAAGCGCACGCTGGTAGACGCGCTCCTGAGAGCATTCCCAACTGTCACAGGGGAACAGGTGGAAGGCCAAGGCCAAGGCAGAGGAGGAGCTAGAGGTCGCCCACGCAGCAGTGTCACGGCCAGCTCCTCTGAGGGCAGGTTTAGCATGGCAGAAATGTGGAAATGTTTTGTCTCCACACCACAGCTAACTGCACCACCACCTGATACGGAACGTGTTAGCAGGAGGCAGCATTTCACTAACATGGTTGATTCCTTGCTGTGGGACCTCTCTCCTCTGTCTGGGTGCTGGGGCCTAAATAACTGAATGTGGCCTTCTCCAGTGGTGGGTGATATGACTCATGATTCCTTGCTGTGGGACCTCTCCCTCTGTCTGGGTGCTGGGGCCTAAATAACTGAAAGTGGCCTTCTCCAATGATTGGGCCTCCATGCGAGACCTGTGTGCCCTGTTGCGCTGTTTCGAATACTCCACCAACATGGCCAGTGGCGATGACACCGTTAGCAGCGTTACAATACCACTTCTATGTCTCCTTGAGAAAACGCTTAGGGCGATGATGGAAGAGGAGGTGGCCCAGGATGAGGAGGAGGAGGAGGATGATGGGGTCATTTTACGACTTTCACGCCAGTCTGTTAGAAGTGGCTCAGAGGGAGGTTTTTTGCAACAGCAGAGGCCAGGAACAAATGTGGCCAGCCAGGGCCAACGACTCACTACAGTAGGACGAGGGAGGTGGAGGAGGATGAGGATGAAGCAGGTTCACAGCGAGGTGGCACCCGACACAGCTCAGGCCCATCACTGGTGCGTGGCTGGGGGATACGGAGGACGATGACGATATGCCTCCCACAGAGGACAGCTTGTCCTTACCTCTTGGGAGCCTGGCACACATGAGCGACTACATGCTACAGTGCCTGCGCAACGACAGCAGAGTTGCCCACATTTTAACGTGTGCGGACTACTGGGTTGCCACCCTGCTGGATCCCCGGTACAAAGACAATGTGCCCACCTTACTTCCTGCACTAGAGCGTGATAGGAAGATGCACAAGTACAAGCGCACGCTGGTAGACGCGCTCCTGAGAGCATTCCCAACTGTCACAGGGGAACAGGTGGAAGGCCAAGGCCAAGGCAGAGGAGGAGCTAGAGGTCGCCCACGCAGCAGTGTCACGGCCAGCTCCTCTGAGGGCAGGTTTAGCATGGCAGAAATGTGGAAATGTTTTGTCTCCACACCACAGCTAACTGCACCACCACCTGATACGGAACGTGTTAGCAGGAGGCAGCATTTCACTAACATGGTTGATTCCTTGCTGTGGGACCTCTCTCCTCTGTCTGGGTGCTGGGGCCTAAATAACTGAATGTGGCCTTCTCCAGTGGTGGGTGATATGACTCATGATTCCTTGCTGTGGGACCTCTCTCCTCTGTCTGGGTGCTGGGGCCTAAATAACTGAAAGTGGCCTTCTCCAATGATTGGGCCTCCATGCGAGACCTGTGTGCCCTGTTGCGCTGTTTCGAGTACTCCACCAACATGGCCAGTGGCGATGACACCGTTATCAGCGTTACAATACCACTTCTATGTCTCCTTGAGAAAACGCTTAGGGCGATGATGGAAGAGGAGGTGGCCCAGCAGGAGAAGGAGGAGGAGGATGAGGGGTCATTTTTACGACTTTCACGCCAGTCTGTTAGAAGTGGCTCAGAGGGAGGTTTTTTGCAACAGCAGAGGCCAGGTACAAATGTGGCCAGCCAGGGCCAACGACTCAATTACGAGTAGGATGAGGAGGAGGTGGAGGAGGATGAGGGTGAAGCAGGTTCACAGCGAGGTGGCACCCGACACAGCTCAAGCCCATCACTGGTGCGTGGCTGGGGGGATACGGAGGACGATGACGATACGCCTCCCACAGAGGACAGCTTGTCCTTACCTCTGGGGAGCCTGGCACACATGAGCGACTACATGCTACAGTGCCTGAGCAACGACAGCAGAGTTGCCCACATTTTAACGTGTGCGGACTACTGGGTTGCCACCCTGCTGGATGCCTGGTACAAAGACAATGTGCCCACCTTACTTCCTGCACTGGAGCGTGATAGGAAGATGCACAAGTACAAGCGCACGCTTGTAGACGCGCTCCTGAGAGCATTCCCAAATGTCACAGGGGAACAGGTGGAAGCCCAAGGCAAAGGCAGAGGAGGAGCAAGAGGTCGCCAATGCAGCTGTGTCACGGCCAGCTCCTCTGAGGGCAGGTTTAGGATGGCAGAAATGTGGAAAAGTTTTGTATCCACGCCACAGCTCACTGCACCACCACCTGATACGGAACGTGTTAGCAGGAGGCAGCATTTCACTAACATGGTTGAACAGTACGTCTGCACATCCCTCCACGTACTGACTGATGGTTCGGCCCCATTCAACTTCTGGGTCTCCAAATTGTCCACGTGGCCAGAGTTAGCATTTTATGCCTTGGAGGTGCTGGCCTGCCCGGTGGCCAGCATTTTGTCTGAACGTGTATTCAGCACGGCAGGGGGCATCATTACTGACAAACGCAGCCGCCTGTCCACAGCCAACGTGGACAAGCTGACGTTCATAAAAATTAACCAGGCATGGATCCCACAGGACCTGTGCGTCCCTTGTGCAGAATAGACATTTATAACTGCCTCCCCCTCAAACATGCATTCATGTACTCCGGGGCACTTCTTTATTAAATCCTCATTTTTTTAACTTTACCATGATCTTGCGGCGCAACCCAAAGTTGAAAGAACCTCTCCTCTGTCTGGGTGCTGGGGCCGAAATAACTGAAAATGGTCTTCTCCAGTGGTGGGTGATATGACGCATGATTCCTTGCTGTGGTACCTCTCTCCTCTGACTGGGTGCTGGGGCCTAAATAACTGAAAATGGTCTTCTCCAGTGGTGGGTGATATGACGCATGATTCCTTGCTGTGGGACCACTCTCCTCTATCTGGGTGCTGGGGCTGAAATAACGGAAAGTGGCCTTCTCCAGTGGTGGGTGATATGACGCATGATTCCTTGCTGTGGGACCTCTCTCCTCTGACTGGGTGCTGGGGCCTAAATAACTGAAAATGGCCTTCTCCAGTGGTGGGTGATATGACACATGATTACTTGCTGTGGTACCTTTCTCCTCTGACTGGATGCTGGGGCCTAAATAACTGAAAATGGCCTTCTCCAGTGGTGGGTGATATGACGCATGATTCCTTGCTGTGGGACCTCTCTCCTCTGTCTGGGTGCTGGGGCTGAAATAACTGAAAGTGGCCTTCTCCAGTTTTGGGTGATATGACGCATGATTCCTTGCTGTGGGACCTCTCTCCTCTGTCTGGGTGCTGGGCCGAAATAACTGAAAATGGCCTTCTCTAGTGGTGGGTGATTTGACGCCTTATTCCTTGCTGTGGGACCTCTCTCCTCTGTCTGGGTGCTGGGGCCAAATAACTGAAAGTGGCCTTCTCCAGTGGTGGGTGATATGACGCATGATTCCTTGCTGTGGGACCTCTCTCCTCTGTCTGGGTGCTGGGGCCGAAATAACTGAAAGTGGCTTTCTCCAGTGGTGGGTGATGTGACGCATGATTCCTTGCAGTGGGACCTGTATCCTCGGTCTGGGTGCTGTGCCGAAATAACTGATAGTGGCCTTCTCCAGTGGTGGGTGATATGATGCATGATTCCTTGCTGTGGGACCTCTCTCCAATTGATATTGGTTAAGTTTTATTTATTTTATTTTATTTTAATTCATTTCCCTATCCACATTTGTTTGCAGCGGATTTAACTACACTGTGCTGCCTTTGGCAGCCCTCTAGCCCTTTCCTGGACTATTTTACACCCCTTTTAGTGCCTAAAAGTTCGGGTCCCCATTGACTTCAATGGGGTTCGGGTTTGGGATAAAGTTCGGGTCGAGTTCGGATCCTGAACCCGAACATTTTCGGGAAGTTCGGCAGAACTTCGCGAACCTGAACTTCCAGGTGTTCGCTCATCTCTTCTTATAAGAGTTATGCCACTTATTACTTGGATGGCATTCTAGTCTTTAGCCCTGACTGGGAAAGTAATTTGATTAAGATATATGTACTGGACTCTCTCCAGAAAGCTGGATTTACTGCTAACCCTGATAAATGTTTCACTGGGTTAGATGAGGCCCCATATGTGGGGTGTATTGTAGGCAAAGACATGATACGACCTCTAGTAAACAAAATTGAAGCTAATCAGAATTGGCTGCAGCAAAAAACATAAATGAAGGGCATTATTGGGTATTGTTGGTTAATCATGCAGATTTGTATCAAACTTTGCCTCTATTGCAGCACTACTGACTGCTATGGCACAGTGATCTGCTGAAGCAGAAAACATGATAGTGCCATAATTTTCTAAATAATTAATTGTTCAGACAGATTTCTCAATGTAAAGCTACTTTTGAAGGAATGTGCTGTCTTGAACTTTGTGTATGAACATTCTGTCATAACCAGAATGTTTTGGGGAGCCAAGTATCTAACAGGAATTCCTTATCTTTTCCGTGTCAGCTAGTATGTGGAGCATGAAGGCCAGGATGTAACTGGGGAAAGTATGTTGTATAACAGTATGTGTCTCATTATGATTGGAGGCTATATTGCTTGGAAAAAGATGATTGAATAATGAAAGGGCATATAATGTCCTATATAAGCTTCAACATAATTATCAATAGAGATGGCCCGAACTATTCGCCGGCGAACAGTTCCTGGCGAACATAGCTTGTTCGCGTCCGCCGCGGCGAGTGAACATATTCGATGTTCGCGTTCACCCCTATACTTTATTATTGAGCAAAATTTGACCCTGTACCTCACAGTCAGCAGACACATTCCAGCCAATCAGCATACCCTCCCTCCCAGACCCTCCCACCTCCTATCTAAACGCAAGGACACCATCCATCTTAGATTCATTCTGAAGCTGCAGTAATAGTAATTGTAAATCGCAATGCGTTTAATGTAACCTGTATAATTCGCATTGCGATTACAACTTAGATCTGAGTTCCTAATGGTTGTATTGCTAGAATATAACGAAGATAACGAATATAGCGCCATATTCTCAATCTTCGTTATATTCTAGCAATACAACAACCATTAGGAACTCAGATCGAAGTTGAATTCTCAATGGGATTAATATAACCTGCATTAATCGCATTGCGAATTCAACTTAGAGCTGAGTTCCTAATGGTTGTTGTATTGCTAGAATATACGTTATATTCTAGCAATACAACCATTAGGAACTCAGCTCTAAGTTGTAATCGCAATGCGAATAATTGAGCTACATGGCTTAGAAAATATGCTGTCAAACAATGATCCTAGGTTTTGGTATAGACACATGATCTAGACTACCATATTTGCCTATACCAAATGTAAATATGCAACCAAATGTGGCAAAATACACAAAAAAATAAACTAAAAAATGAAAAAATTATAAAAACGCAGATGCGTTTTTGATGCGTTTTTTTTTTTTATCAAAAACGCCCAAATGGCCCCTGGGGGGTTCAGATATCTTGCTTTGGAGGCAGCAGAACATTGGTGGTAGTCATAGTCAACCGTCATATACAATCAAATAGAGGCATGAAATAGATTCGCAAAGCAATTAATAACTGTAATTATTATTCGCATTGCGATTACAACTTAGAGCTGAGTTCCTAATGGTTGTATTGCTAGAATATAACGTATATTCTAGCAATACAACAACCATTAGGAACCCATCTCTAAGTTGGATTCTTAAATAAGATGTCCCAAACTATTCACCGGCGAATAGTTCCCGACGAACATAGCTTGTGCGCGTTCGCCGCGGCGGGCGAACATATGCGATGTTAGGTTCAGTTGTTACAGTTGGCAGATACATTCCAGCCAATTAGCATACCCTCCCTCCGAGACCCTCCCATCTCCTAGACAGCATCCATTTTAGATTCATTCGGAAGATGCAGTCTTAGTGAGAGGAGGGGGAGTGTAGTTGCTGCTGATTTAATAGGGAAATCGATAGCTAGGCTAGTGTATTCAGTGTCCACTCCAGTCCTGAAATACTCATCAGATCTCTGCTGTAAGGACAGCGTCCTGACAGCACCCCAAAAAGCCCTTTTTAGGGCTAGTACATCAGTCTCCCTTCCAGACCCTCCCACCTCCTATCAAAAAGCAAGGACGACATCCATCTTAGATTCATTCTGAAGCTGCAGTGTTAGTAGTTGTAATCGCAATGCGATTAATATAACCTGTATTAATCGCATTGGGATTACAACTTAGATCTGTTCCTAATGGTTATATTGCTAGAATATAACGAAAATTGCGAATATAGCGCTATATTCTCAGTCTTTGTTATATTCTAGCAATACAATCATTAGGAACTCAGCTCTAAGTTGTAATCGCAATGCGATTAATACAGGTTATATTAATCGCATTGCGAATTCAACTTAGAGCTGGGTTCCTAATGGTTGTATTGCTAGAATATAACGAAGATTGAGAATATAGCGCTATATTCGCAATCTTCGTTATATTCTAACAATACAACCATTAGGAACAGATCTAAGTTTAATCCTAATGCGATTAATACAGGTTATATTAATCGCATTGCGAATTCAACTTAGAGCTGGGTTCCTAATGGTTGCATTGCTAGAATTTCTAGCAATACAACCATTAGGAAGTTGAATTTGCAATGCGATTAATATAACCTGTATTAATCGCATTGCGATTACAACTACCACACTCTGCGTCAACTAGGTATTTTTCCATGGGAGTTTTGCCATGGATCCCCCTCCGTCATGCCACAGTCCAGCTGTTAGTCCCCTTGAAACAACTTTTCAATCACTGTTGTGGCCAGAAGGAGTCCCTTTGGTTTTTAAAATTCGACTGTCTATTGAAGTCTATGGCGGTTCGCACTGTTCGCACGTTCGCGAACATTTGCGGAAGTTTGCGTTTGCGAACAGAAAATTATGTTCGCGACATCACTACTTATCAATAAACAGAGTGATTTTGATTATCATATATGTTGTGTCTGATATGGTCATATTCGCTCACCTGGCGCCAGAAAATACTTAATCCAAGATGATGCATCTAGTCATCTTTTATTATCATCCTATCAATTTGGGGGCTTGAATCCGGGATTGAGAGGTCGTCCTCGATCTACAATAGTAAGTACGGATGAACCCTATTTTAGACTAGAGAGCTACAGAAGCTGTGTCAGGGACACACGTAACACAACTCAGGGAGTTGTGCATAGATACAAAGACAAAGAGGGGAGTGCACTCCAAAATACCGCTGTTCAGGGAACAGGGAAGTCAAAGCTTGGATTAACTCTTACATGTTAAATATGCATAGATGTTATAAGATCTTGTAGAAGCATTAGATTATCTGTTTGTATGAACTGCAGACTGGTTGGTAAGTGCACAGTCGCTCTTCATTGTTATTAATACTCTGTGAAATTGTGTTGAGTAAACTTGTATGCGTTGTGAGAATCGTTAGACGCCCCGGTACTCTGGCAAGGAGAAATCCGTTATAACCCAGAAATACCAAACGCAAGTGGCGATTCAAAACAGCGCTAGTTGTTAGGGGTTCAGAGGAATATTCCTTATATTCAGCACAGCTAGCCCTGGGCAGATATTGTTCCAAATATTCGAGTTGCGAAAGAAAACCCCAGTAGGATTCATAAAGATTCATGGGAGATGGCATGCCTCAAACCACCCCCTTTGGACACGGTCCAAATGATCACTGAACTGCAACGATAGGCATCACAGGAAGAAGAGAAAGACTGGGTGTACCCTGTGTTGCAGAAAAATCCACAAACTGGATTGATCTGCAAAGAGAGGAAACCCTGTATACCTCAACATAGTGCTGCCCTCTTCATTGCTCATTTTCATGGTGTAGGACACAACAGCATACAAATTACAAGTTTACTCCTTGGTCAAAACTTTTACATCACCAACATGGATAAACTGGTAGCTGATTATGTAGGGAGATGTCTTACATGTTTGAGAAACAATCCAAACAACCCTCTTATGATCCCACATCAGTGCCTGGATTACCCTACTACACCATTTACCCATCTGCAGGTAGACTACAAACATATCCCCAAAATAAAGGGTAAACAAGAATATGCATTGGTAATAGTAGACATGTTCTCAAGATGGCCAGAAGTATTCCCCACCAGAGCAGAGGATGCAAAAATACTCACCCAACAAATTATCCCTAGGTGGGGTTGCCCCTTGGTAATTGAGTCTGACCAAGGCCCACCCTTTACATCTAAACTAAACAAGGAGATAGCCAGGTTACTACAGGTGGACTGGAAATACCATATTCCGTACCACCCACAAAGTTCAGGGGCCATCGAAAGAATGAACAGGACAATAAAGGACAAGCTCAGGAAAGCCACAGCTGGGACTTTTGTGAATTGGAAGACAGTCCTACCCATAATCCTTGCTGAAATAAGAATGACCCCCAATAAGAGACTAGGACTATCATCTTTTGAAATACTCATGGGAAGACCATTCCCTACCCCATGGGCAAGACACCCCTTAGTAACACAGAAAGGAGATATTGACCAGATTAGGGAGAAAAACGTTACTAATCTTATCCTAATCCTTAGCAAAACCGAGGAAAAAATTGCTTGTAAATCTCCCTCTCTTCCACAGGAACCCACACACCCTTTCAGGTCCGGTGATATTGTGCTGGTGAAGATACTGAAATAGGGGAAAAGACCAGGTGAATTTGCCTACAGCGCCCCCACCACCGTTGTGGCAGTAACCAGGACAGCAGTGCTGACAGAGCAATTGCCCACGTGAATCCATGCTACGCAAATAAAATTGGAAGAGAGGAACAAGGCAACCGAGAAGGAACGACAAGAAGGGATACTAACGGAGGCAGGCAGCCTTGACCCCCAACGAGATGACACAGTCGGAGAATTCCTTAAAATGGCTGAGACGTACAGTTCTGACAATTGCAGCCTTATGCCTCCTAATAACTGTTCTGCGATCATGGGACAGACAGACGTACCTAACAACAGGATGCAGAGGGGAGGACAATCTGTGGAAGACAAAGGAGAATCTGTGGCTGTACCTGGCCAAGACTCTGAACCTAACTGATTTCTGTCTTCGAACCACCTTGTCTGCATTCAATATTCTAGAAACCTGCCTGGTAGCAGTGCCCACTCCAGTGTCTATATGGAAAGGGCTCCTGCGTTCCCAGTGGAATGACACTGATTTAGAAGAACATGATGTTAGATATGGACATGTGAATCCTTATTATGTCTGCTATAATTGCTCTACACATAGATAACTACAAGGTAATATGATCAGAATAATTACAGGTCTAGTCACAGGTCACAGCTGCAGAAGTATGCTATGATTTCACTTGTGATGAAAAATTACTACCTCCTTGCATACAAGCAAAGCAACAAAATAAGACCAAACCAGATATTTGCAAAAAGATTATATCAGGAAGAAATATGCAATGCAATATCATAAAGATAGTGCCATCCTTAGACAAACATGTCCCCCTTCCAACAGGATGGGGTTTAGCATGAGGAAACTTTAGTTACACGTACATACCAGCAAACATTACAGATGGACCTTGCACGATAGCTAACATTAGCAATGATACCATTACTTCCTGCAACACGAACACGTTATACACGAGAATCTTCTGTGCAGTTACCGGAAGATTGTAATTATAATGTGAACCTTCTCTCAGAAACAGAGTACTTAAGCCTGGCAATATCAATGGTAGGAGTACCAGGATTAGCTGCATATAACCACAAGACAATCTCAAGGCTTGCTTGCTTTATGGTAAAACAAATAAATGTCACTAGCGCAATCTTGTAGGACATATTGCTAGATATACAGTCATATAAGAATTCCATTCTGCAGAATAGGGCAACCATTGATTATCTGCTATTATAACATGGTATAGGGTGCTCTGCTTTTTCAGGTATGCTGTTTTAATTTGTCAGATCATTCAGATCAAGGGATGAAGGATATGATGGGCCAATTAGAAGAAATGATAAAACACATAAAACAAGATGCTAATCAAGGATGGTGGGATTGTTTTTTTAGCTTGATACCTGACTTTGGTCAAATCCGATATGTATTAGGAGTGGTATTTGCTATCATCGCTATAATGATATGCTTATGTTGCTGTGTACAATGCATACCCTCGCTTCTTTCCACATGTCAAAGTTTCACTAAAAAGAGGGTGCACTCGACGTCTTATTACACTCCAGTGCTCACAGGTGAGATGAACAATACCCCACCAAGACCTGAAGAATATACCCCAGAGGCTTATATGGAATACTTAAGAACATATAGGCAAAAGAGGGGCAAGGAGAACCATATAATATTAATATAAGGTTCTAAGAGGGGATTGAAGGAATGTGCTGTCTTGAACTTTGTGTAAGAACATTCTGTCATAACCAGAATGTTTTTGGGAGCCGAGTATTTAACTGGAATTCCTTATCTTGTCCGTGTCAGCTAGTACGTGGAGCATGAAGGCCAGGATGTAACTGGGGAAAGTATGTTGTATAACAATATGTGTCTCATTATGATTGGAGGCTATATTGCTTGGAAAAAGTTGATTGAATAATGAAAGGGCGTATAATGTCCTATATAAGCTTGAACATTATTATCAATAGTGATTTTGATCATCATATGTTTCGTGTCTGATATGGTCATATTCGCTCTCCTGGCACCAGAAAAGACTTAAACCAAGCTGATGCATCTAGTCATCTTTTATTATCATCCTATCAACTTTCACACCAGCATTTCAGCTGGATCTGTCATGGATCAGCAAAAATGCTTCCATCATAATAATACAACCGTCTGCATCTGTTCTGAATAGATTCGGTTGTATTATTTCTAAAACAGCCAAGACGGATCCGTCTCTAAAGCCATTGTATGTCAATGGGGGGCGGATCTCTTTCTTTTGTGTCTGAGAAAACTGACCCGCCACTATTGACTTACATTGTGTGTCATGACAGATCCATCTTGCTCCGCACCACATCGCGATGGGGATTCAACCAAACTGAATGGAATGCATTGTGGTGCATTCTACTGTTGGGAGAACCCGAGCATTAAACCAGGCACCCCCTGCTCTGAAGAGGGAAGGGTTCCTGGTTCATAGGAAAAGGTCAGAAATTGATGGAAACACCACCTAAATGGTCCGGGAACAGCATGGGGAGGATGTCTGGATGCATCTTGGACTCCCAGGTCGCTGCTGGGAACGAAGTAGTATGCTACTTATACAGACTGACAATAATACGCACAAAACCAAAAATAAAATCGATTTTAGAGGAAAAATTGTTAGGAAACATACTTTCCTGTATAGTTACTTGTATATAAAGTGCAGCAAAAAATTACAAGCAAGAGGCACTTCGATTATCACATAAAGGAGGGCCTCATTCACATTGTGGTACAATTGTTCATGTAGTGGGACTCCTACACTCATAAAGCCTATGCACTAAGTGACAGGGCTGCCAAACATTACAAGGAACCGGTACTCCAATACATCCTTTGATACACATAAAGGAGGGCATCATACACACCCTTGAAAAATTATGATTGATAGCCTGCTGGTGACCCTCAAAAACATTTTGAACAAGGGCTTGCTGATCTGACCATTTAAAACATTAGGGGCGAGGGCCTGCTGCTGAGCTGACCCTCTATAACATTAAGTTTCAACGTGCCCAGGGCCACGGCCTCTCTTTGCACCATCAGCATCACGGCCACTTCCCCATCCCTTACTACTCGCCTTCTCTAGTGTTGAGCGAACAGTTCGAGCATCATTCGGGTTCGTACCGAATTTTGGGGTGTCCGAGTCCGTTGTTCGTCGATTTCTTCCCGCTTTCTGAAGGGCTGCACAGCAGCCAATCAGCTAGCGTTTTACTTCTTGCCCTAAGAGCCCATCAAAGCCATGCCTACTAATGGCATGGCTGTGATTGGCCAAGTGCAGCATGTGACCCAGCCTCTATTTAAGCTGGAGTCACGTAGCGCCGCACGTCACACTGCTCTGATTAGTGTAGGGAGAGGACGCAGCTTCTGTCAGGGCGAGATTAGGCAGGTTAAAGTCAGCAACAGCACCTAATGAACGGATCGATCTACAGCTGAGAATCATTGAACTTCTGCTAGTTACTTGATCACTGGTTTTTAGGCTGCACAGAGCGTTTTTCTGTCACTTATTTTCTGGGTTGATCGGCGGCCATTTTGTGACTTGAGGTGCACCAGAAGAAGCTGCCACCAAGTCCATCAATCCATCAAAACTAGTTTTTTTTTTTTATATATCCTACATCAGGGGCTTGGCTGTGCTAATTGTCACCCCTAGAAACTCAGGATAGCAATTTCTATATTTTATTGAGGGGTTAAATACAATTGCTCAAATACCAATCCCTTAAATCTGATGTTCCAGCTTTGGCTAGACAAATATAATACTGTCTGCTGACTGGCAAAGGATAGATTATTTTCTGGGGTGAAATTCAATTGCCAAAATAGCAATACCATAAATCAGTGGTTTCAGCTGTGGCTGGCAAAAGTGTCCGCCAAAACATATATTTTCTTCTGGGGGGAAATTAATTTTGCAAAATAGCAATACCCTGAATCTGGTGTCCCAGTAGTTGCAGGCCAGATTTCATAGTGTCCACTAAAACATATATTTTGTTCTGGGGTGAAATTAATCTGGCAAAATAGCAATACCCTGATTCTGGTGTCCCAGCAGTTGCAGGCCAGATTTCATAGTGTCTGCCAAAACACGTATTTTGTTCTGGGGTGAAATTAATCTGGCAAAATAGCAATACCTTGATTCTGGTGTCCCAGCAGTTGCAGGCCAGATTTCATAGTGTCTGCCAAAACACATATTTTGTTCTGGGGTGAAATTAATCTGGCAAAATAGCAATACCCTGAATCTGGTGTCCCAGCAGTTGCAGGCCAGATTTCATAGTGTCTGCCAAAACACATATTATGTTCTGGGGTGAAATTAATCTGGCAAAATAGCAATACCCTGAATCTGGTGTCCCAGCAGTTCCAGGCCAGATTTCATAGTGTCTGCCAAAACACATATTTTGTTCTGGGGTAAAATTAATCTGGCAAAATAGCAATACCCTGATTCTGGTGTCCCATCAGTTGCAGGCCAGATTTCATAGTGTCTGCCAAAACACATATTTTGTACTGGGGTGAAATTAATCTGGCAAAATAGCAATACCCTGAATCTGGTGTCCCAGCAGTTGCAGGCCAGATTTCATAATGTCTGCTAAAACATATATTTTGTTCTGGGGTGAAATGAATCTGGCAAAATAGCAATACCCTGAATCTGGTGTCCCAGCAGTTGCAGGCCAGATTTCATAGTGTCTGCTAAAACATATATTTTGCTCTGGGGTGAAATTAATCTGGCAAAATAGCAATACCCTGAAGCTGGTGTCCCAGCAGTTGCAGGCCAGATTTCATAGTGTCTGCTAAAACTTATATTTTGTTCTGGGGTGAAATTATTCTGGCAAAATAGCAATACCCTGAATCTGGTGTCCCAGCAGTTGCAGGCCAGATTTCATAGTGTCCGCTAAAACATATATTTTGTTCTGGGGTGAAATTAAATTCCAAAAATAGCAATACCATAAATCAGTGGTTTCAGCTGTGGCTGGCAAAATAGAATAGTGTCCGCTAAAACATATATTTTCTTCTGGGGTGAAATTAATCTTGCAAAATAGCAATACCCTGATTCTGGTGTCCCAGCAGTTGCAGGCCAGATTTCATAGTGTCTGCCAAAACACATATTTTGTTCTGGGGTGAAATTAATCTGGCAAAATAGCAATACCCTGAATCTGGTGTCCCAGCAGTTGCAGGCCAGATTTCATAGTGTCTGCCAAAACACATATTTTGTTCTGGGGTGAAATTAATCTGGCAAAATAGCAATACCCTGAATCTGGTGTCCCAGCAGTTGCAGGCCAGATTTCATAGTGTCAGCTAAAACATATATTTTGTTCTGGGGTTAAATTAATCTGGCAAAATAGCAATACCCTGAATCTGGTGTCCCAGCAGTTGCAGGCCAGATTTCATAGTGTCCGCTAAAACATATATTTTGTTCTGGGGTGAAATTAATCTGGCAAAATAGCAATACCCTGATTCTGGTGTCCCAGCTGTTGCAGGCCAGATTTCATAGTGTCTGCTAAAACATACATTTTGTTCTGGGGTGATATTAATCTGGCAAAATAGCAATACCCTGAATCTGGTGTCCCAGCAGTTGCAGGCCAGATTTCATAGTGTCTGCTAAAACATATATTTTGTTCTGGGGTGAAATTAATCTGGCAAAATAGCAATACCCTGAATCTGGTGTCCCAGCAGTTGCAGGCCAGTTTTCATAGTGTCTGCTAAAATATATATTTTGTTGTTGGGTGAAATTAATCTGGCAAAATAGCAATACCCTGATTCTGGTGTCCCAGCAGTTGCAGGCCAGATTTCATAGTGTCTGCCAAAACACATATTTTGTTCTGGTGTGAAATTAATCTGGCAAAATAGCAATACCCTGAATCTGGTGTCCCAGCAGTTGCAGGCCAGATTTCATAGTGTCTGCCAAAACACATATTTTGTTCTGGGGTGAAATTAATCTGGCAAAATAGCAATACCCTGAATCTGGTGTCCCAGCAGTTGCAGGCCAGATTTCATAGTGTCTGCTAAAACATATATTTTGTTCTGGGGTGAAATTAATCTGGCAAAATAGCAATACCCTGATTCTGGTGTCCCAGCAGTTGCAGGCCAGATGTCATAGTGTCTGCAAAAACACATATTTTGTTCTGGGGTAAAATTAATCTGGCAAAATAGCAATACCCTGATTCTGGTGTCCCAGCAGTTGCAGGCCAGATTTCATAGTGTCTGCCAAAACTCATATTTTGTTCTGGGGTGAAATTAATCTGGCAAAATAGAAATACCCTGATTCTGGTGTCCCAGCAGTTGCAGGCCAGATTTCATAGTGTCTGCCAAAACACATATTTTGTTCTGGGGTGAAATTAATCTGGCAAAATAGCAATACCCTGAATCTGGTGTCTCATCAGTTGCAGGCCAGATTTCATAGTGTCCGCTAAACATATATTTTGTTCTGGGGTGAAATTAATCTGGCAAAATAGCAATACCCTGAATCTGGTGTCCCAGCAGTTGCAGGCCAGATTTCATAGTGTCCGCTTAAACATATATTTTGTTCTGGGGTGAAATTAAATTCCTAAAATAGCAATACCATAAATCAGTGGTTTCAGCTGTGGCTGGCAAAATAGAATAGTGTCCGCCAAAACATATATTTTGTTCTGGGGTGAAATTATCCTGGCAAAATAGCAATACCCTGATTCTGGTGTCTCAGCAGTTGCAGGCCAGATTTCATAGTGTCTGCTAAAACATATATTTTGTTCTAGGGTGAAATTAATCTGGCAAAATAGCAATACCCTGAATCTGGTGTCCCAGTAGTTGCAGGCCAGATTTCATAGTGTCTGCTAAAACATATATTTTGTTATGAGGTGAAATTAATCTGGCAAAATAGCAATACCCTGAATCTGGTGTCCCAGCAGTTGCAGGCCAGATTTCATAGTGTCTGCTAAAACACAAATTTTGTTCTGGGGTGAAATTAATCTGGCAAAATAGCAATACCCTGATTCTGGTGTCCCAGCAGTTGCAGGCCTGATTTCATAGAGTCTGCCAAAACACATATTTTGTTCTGGGGTGAAATTAATCTGGCAAAAAAGCAATACCCTGAATCTGGTGTCCCAGCAGTTGCAGGCCAGATTTCATAGTGTCTGCTAAAACATATATTTTGTTCTGGGGTGAAATTAATCTGGCAAAATAGCAATACCCTGAATCTGGTGTCCCAGCAGTTGTAGGCCAGATTTCATAGTGTCCGCTAAAACATATATTTTGTTCTAGGGTGAAATTAATCTGGCAAAATAGCAATACCCTGAATCTGGTGTCCCAGTAGTTGCAGGCCAGATTTCATAGTGTCTGCTAAAACATATATTTTGTTATGAGGTGAAATTAATCTGGCAAAATAGCAATACCCTGAATCTGGTGTCCCAGCAGTTGCAGGCCAGATTTCATAGTGTCTGCCAAAACACAAATTTTGTTCTGGGGTGAAATTAATCTGGCAAAATAGCAATACCCTGATTCTGGTGTCCCAGCAGTTGCAGGCCTGATTTCATAGAGTCTGCCAAAACACATATTTTGTTCTGGGGTGAAATTAATCTGGCAAAATAGCAATACCCTGAATCTGGTGTCCCAGCAGTTGCAGGCCAGATTTCATAGTGTCTGCTAAAACATATATTTTGTTCTGGGGTGAAATTAATCTGGCAAAATAGCAATACCCTGAATCTGGTGTCCCAGCAGTTGTAGGCCAGATTTCATAGTGTCCGCTAAAACATATATTTTGTTCTGGGGTGAAATTAAATTCCTAAAATAGCAATACCATAAATCAGTGGTTTCAGCTGTGGCTGGCAAAATAGAATAGTGTCCGCTAAAACATATATTTTGTTCTGGGGTGAAATTAATCCTGGCAAAATAGCAATACCCTGATTCTGGTGTCCCAGCAGTTGCAGGCCAGATTTCATAGTGTCTGCTAAAACATATATTTTGTTCTGGGGTGAAATTAATCTGGCAAAATAGCAATACCCTGAATCTGGTGTCCCAGTAGTTGCAGGCCAGATTTCATAGTGTCTGCTAAAACATATATTTTGTTATGAGGTGAAATTAATCTGGCAAAATAGCAATACCCTGAATCTGGTGTCCCAGCAGTTGCAGGCCAGATTTCATAGTGTCTGCCAAAACACAAATTTTGTTCTGGGGTGAAATTAATCTGGCAAAATAGCAATACCCTGATTCTGGTGTCCCAGCAGTTGCAGGCCTGATTTCATAGAGTCTGCCAAAACACATATTTTGTTCTGGGGTGAAATTAATCTGGCAAAAAAGCAATACCCTGAATCTGGTGTCCCAGCAGTTGCAGGCCAGATTTCATAGTGTCTGCTAAAACATATATTTTGTTCTGGGGTGAAATTAATCTGGCAAAATAGCAATACCCTGAATCTGGTGTCCCAGCAGTTGTAGGCCAGATTTCATAGTGTCCGCTAAAACATATATTTTGTTCTGGGGTGAAATTCAATTCCTAAAAAAGCAATATCATAAATCAATGGTTTCAGCTGTGGCTGGCAAAATAGAATAGTGTCCGCTAAAACATATATTTTGTTCTGGGGTGAAATTAATCTGGCAAAATAGCAATACCCTGATTCTGCTGTCCCAGCAGTTGCAGGCCCGATTTCATAGTGTCTGCCAAAACACATATTTTGTTCTGGGGTGAAATTAATCTGGCAAAATAGCAATACCCTGAATCTGGTGTCCCAGCAATTGCAGGCCAGTTTTCATAGTGTCTGCTAAAACATATATTTTGTTCTGGGGTGAAATTAATCTGGCAAAATAGCAATACCCTGAATCTGGTGTCCCAGCAGTTGCAGGCCAGATTTCATAGTGTCCGCTTAAACATATATTTTGTTCTGGGGTGAAATTCAATTCCTAAAATAGCAATACCATAAATTAGTGGTTTCAGCTGTGGCTGACAAAATAGAATAGAGTCCGCCAAAACATATATTTTGTTCTGGGGTGAAATTTTCCTGGCAAAATAGCAATACTCTGATTCTGGTGTCCCAACAGTTGCAGGCCAGATTTCATAGTGTCTGCCAAAACACATATTTTGTTCTGGGGTGAAATTAATCTGGCAAAATAGCAATACCCTGATTCTGGTGTCCCAGCAGGTGCAGGCCAGATTTCATAGAGTCTGCTAAAACATATATTTTGTTCTGGGGTGAAATTAATCTGGCAAAATAGCAATACCCTGATTCTTGTGTCCCAGCGGTTGCAGGCCAGATTTCATAGTGTCTGCCAAAACACATATTTTGTTCTGGGGTGAAATTAATCTGGCAAAATAGCAATACCCTGAATCTGGTGTCCCAGCAGTTGCAGGCCAGATTTCATAGTGTCCGCTTAAACATATATTTTGTTCTGGGGTGAAATAAAATTCCTGAAATAGCAATACCATAAATCAGTGGTTTCAGCTGTGGCTGGCAAAATAGAATAGTGTCCGCCAAAACATATATTTTGTTCTGGGGTGAAATTAATCTGGCAAAATAGCAATACCCTGATTCTGGTGTCCCAGCAGTTGCAGGCCTGATTTCATAGAGTCTGCCAAAACACATATTTTGTTCTGGGGTGAAATTAATCTGGCAAAAAAGCAATACCCTGAATCTGGTGTCCCAGCAGTTGCAGGCCAGATTTCATAGTGTCTGCTAAAACATGTGTTAAGGCCGATTCATTGGCCTGTGTTTGTGGGAGGGGCGATGATGACTATATCTGGCCGGGCGTTTCCTCCCACAGTGAACGTCGTCTCCAGCGTATGGTGTGGGAGCTCTACATACCGTCCTCAGGGAGCAACAAGGGTGCAGCGCTACACGGCAGTTCCAGGCCCTGACTTTCTACGGTCCAGATAACTAGCTGCCTCATTCAGCAGCATCGTTGCTTTAAGTCCGGCCGGCGGTGTGTCGGCTCCCTTGGTAAGGGGGAGCAGCACCGCACTGGACTGGAGCGGTCTGCCAGGGAGACACGCTCTTCTCCCCACGCGGCATGACACGTAGGGTGCAGGGCACAGCGTGTGCCCGAACGATAAAGTATTGCACAGGCCGCTGTGCTGTTAGACAGGCAGGGGGGGGGGAGGGGCGGACAAATTAGGCTTCAGCATGTTGTTTCTATCCAGGGGGTGCACAGGTGAATTCCCTCAGCAAGGGGGAGTAGTAAGGTTCAGGTAGAGTGTGTGTTTATAAAAAAAAAAAAAAAAAAAGAGGGTGTGTGACTTTAATGAAATGTAAAAAAAAGAAAAAAAAAAAAGAAAAACATACATTTATTATGGGGAAGGGACATTGAGTCTAGTGTTCTAGTCAGGGTATGTTAGGTTTCTTAGTATAGCTTTAGTGTGAGATTACTCTATGTGGAAAGCACGTCACAGGAGTCGCTTACAGGGGTCACTTGACCATGTATTCAGCTCTGCTCTGCAGCTGGCTGTCATGTGTTTTCCTCACGCAGAGCTACTAGTGAGGTGGGGTGCATAGCATGCACGGTGTCTGTTTTAGTCAGTCTCTCCTCCCGCACTATTCGGGCGTGCACTCACCTCTGCCCCTCGCTCTGATCTGCTGGCTGGGTTCCACAGACACGCATAGTTGTGGCTCTGGCGCCCTCTATGTGGCCACAGCTGGAAGTGCGGGGCAGAGTGTGCGTTCAGGCTCCAGTGTTAGTTAAAAAACAAAAAAAAAAAAAAAACATATATATGTGTGTATAGTTTATATGTATATGTGTATATATACATATGTATAGGGGCACTTTTAGGATGTTGGTCCGCACTGCGGATTCGGCGCCAGATTCCGAATAGGGTTACGCTTGACGCACGTTTTTACACATACGTATTCGACTCGTTATTTCATCATATATATTTTTTATATTTTGTTCTGGGGTGAAATTAATCTGGCAAAATAGCAATACCCTGAATCTGGTGTCCCAGCAGTTGCAGGCCAGATTTCATAGTGTCTGCTAAAACATATATTTTGTTCTGGGGTGAAATTAATCTGGCAAAATAGCAATACCCTGAATCTGGTGTCCCAGCAGTTGCCTGATGTTTCCTGATGATAAGGACATGGGAATTCCACCTCATCAGAGTCCGTACTTCTCTGATGATGACGAAACACAGGTGCCAACTGCTGCTTCTTTCTGCAGTGTGCAGACCGAACAGGAGGTCAGGGAGGAAGAATGTGTGGAAGACGATGCAGGGGACGATGAGGTCCTAGACCCCACATGGAATAAAGGTCGTGCCACTGACTTTTATAGTTCAGAGGAAGAGGCAGTGGTGAGACCGACCCAACAGCGTAGCAAAAGAGGGAGCAGGGGGAAAAAGCAGACCAGGCGCCGCCAAGAGAGTTCGCCTGCTACTGGCCACCACTACCAGGGACCGAGCACCCCAAAGGCAGCTTCAAGGAGTTCCCTGGCATGGCACTTCTTTAAACAATGTGCTGACGACAAGACCCGAGTGGTTTGCACGCTGTGCCATCAGATCCTGAAGCGAGGCATTAAAGTTCTGAACCTTAGCACAACCTTCATAACCAGGCATCTACATGCAAAGCATGAACTGCAGTGGAGTAAACACCTTGAAAGCAAGGAACTCACTCTGGCTCCCCCTGCTCCCTCTTCTGCTGCTGCATCGGCCTCTTCATCCGCCTCGGGAGGAACGTTGGCACCTGCCGCCCACCAAACAGAGGATGTGCCACCGACAACACCACCTGCATCACCAAGCCTCTCCACCATGTCACACGGCAGCGTTCAGCTCTCCATCTCACAAACCTTGGAGAGAAAGCACTAAATACCCACTCAGACAAAACACTGGTGGCAGGGCAGGCCAACACCTCCAAGGCGTAGAGCGCCAGTTCGTGCCACGTGACCAGCTTGGACACACAGTAGTTGTAAGGCACTGATGGATCGCTGAGGACGCTGACACAGTCTATAAATAAGTGTATATTTGCGTCTCACTGCTCACAGCAAGCAGAGTTTTTGGAATACAGAAAATGACTGTCACTGGTATTTGAATTAAATATAGGCCGCACACAGTCTAGATATAAGTATAGATTTGTATCTTACTGCTCATAGCAAGCAGAGTTTGTGGAATACAGAAAATGACTGTCACTGTTATTTGAATTAAATATAGGCCGCACACAGTCTAGATATAAGTGTAGATTTGCGTCTTACTGCTCACAGCAAGCAAAGTTTCTGGAATACAGAAAATGACTGTCTGTCACTGGTATTTGAATTAAATATGGGCCACACACAGTCTAGATATAGGTGTAGATTTGCATCTCACTGCTCACAGCAAGCAGAGTTTGTGGAATACAGAAAATTACTGTCTGTCACTGGTATTTTTGAATTAAATATTGACCGCACACAGTCTAGATATAATTGTAGATTTGCGTCTCACTGCTCACAGCAAGCAGAGTTTGTGGAATACAGAAAATATTACTAACGGTCGCCCTGACAAAAAAAAAAAATTCCCCCAAAACTATTTTGACTGCCTCCACCTCTAACAATAGTCCTTAAAAGGACTGTTAGTTCTTTGAAATGTCTTCTCAATGATAATTTTTAGATGAAATTAGCCCTAAACTGACTGTCCCTTCCTAATAGCAGCTCTCCGTGACTCGCAATGAGCCGAACCCACGTGACCGGGTGCTATATGGTAGAAAACATGTCTAATGGCATTACAGTGATGGTAATACTTACTTGCACATTTATTGGCTGCTTAGCAAGCGCCAAATGTGATGGTGCTCGAGCACATGTGGTACTCGGCTGAGTGCTCGGATCTGCCAAGCATAGCGATGCTTGAGCCGAACCGATACTCGGCCGAGCATGCTCGCTCAGCACTAATTAACACCTCTTCAAAAAGTCTTAAGACCTGAATACTGTTGAATGAGAGAAAGCAGATCACAAACACATGGTCTTCACATAAATATGAACATCTGCATTTGTAGTCCTGACCTACATAGAAGAAAAAACATACAAATGGTTGTTTTTTAGTGGCAGTTCAAAACGATGCTGTGTTTTACTTGGCAATCAATTGAGCTATGTGTGGAATTTGCACAAAAATGACTTGGCCTTTAATATATTTGGAAAGCCTAAGAGCATTTGGTTTTGTACATATTTTGTGTTGAATATTGCAATAAATATGGTAAAGTTCAGTGTATATTGTTACATTTCATGGCAACATCTGCATGTATTTTGTGTGTTATCCATCTGTTTAATTTGCTTTAGTAATAAGTCATAATTTCAAGTAATTTATTGCAGTGTAGATGAAATCATCTATGTCTTTTCATTAAATATAGTGACACAGCCTCATTAAAACGAACAAAAGCAATAAAACTGTGAACCATGTCCTTGGATTGAAATGGGATCAGCCATCTGCAAAATCCAATACTTAAATTCACTTCTCTGCATATGAATCAACAACTCACCAATTAGAAGGCATTGCAATAAAGCTACTTTCACACTAGCATTTTTGCTGGATCCAGCAGGATTCAGAAAAAATGATTCCGTTACTGATAATACAACCATCTGCATCCGTTATAAACCGATCTGGCTGTATTATCTTTAAAATACCCAATACGGATCCGTCATGAACTCCATTGAAAGTCAATAAGGAATGGATCAGTTTTCTATTGTGTCAGATTGTGTCGGAGAAAACGGATCAGTCCCAATTGACTTGCCTTGTGGATCATGACGGATCCATCATGCTCCGCATCCCAGGATGAAAAGCAAACTGCAGCATGCTGCAGTTTGCTCTCCGGTATGAGAATGGAACGGAATGCATTTTGGGGCATTCCATTCAGTTCAGATATGTTTTGTTCCCATTGACAATGAGTGGGGACAAAACAGAAGTGTTTTTTTTTTCGGTTTTGAGACCCTATGACGGATCTTAATACCGGAACATATTAACACTAGTGTGAAAGTAGCTTTAGATGGAAAGTAAACTCTGCAACCGCAAAAAATACTGATTACAAAAGCAATGAAAATATTGCAACATAATTAAACTGTCTTACTGAAAAAATAGACATCCGAAGTTCATGGTCTTTAACCCCTCAAGGACCCTGGACGAGAATGCTCGTCCTAACTGAGCGGTACTCCCCCCTCCCTATCCCCCGCTGCTCAGTTCTGGCAGCGGGTAATTGTCACCATGGCAAGAGGACGCCTTCAGAGGCGCCCTGCTTACCATGGAAATAGTAACTCTTATCTGACTTCTGCTAAAGGCAGAAGTCTGACCAGACAGTGTAAAGTACAAAATACAGTACAGTACACTATATAGTGTACTGTACTGTATTATACTGACATCAGATCCACTAGTTCTTCAAGAAGCAAGTGGGTCTGGGTCAAAAAAATTTAAAAAATATATAAAAAAAAGTAAAAATAAAAAAAACACATATCACTGAATAAAAAAATAAATAAAAATACACTACACATATTAGGTATCACCGCGTCCGTAAAAACCTGCTCTATAAAAATATCACATGACCTAACCCCTCAAGTAAATACACAAATAAATGGTGTAAAAAAAGCAATTTTTTGTCACCTTACATCACAAAAAGTGTAATACCAAGCGATCAAAAAGGCGTATGCCTCCCAACATAGTACTAATCAAACCGCCATCTCATCCCGCAACAAATGAGCCCCAACATAGCACAATCACCCAAAGAAATAAAAAAATATGGCTCTCAGACTATGGAGACACTAACACAGTATTTTTTTTTCTAAAATGCTATTATTGTGTTAAAGTAAAAATAAATAAAAAAACAGTATACATATTATGTATCGGCGCGTCCGTAAAAACCTGCTCTATGAAAATATCACAAAATATAACCCCTCAGCTAAATACCGTAAAAAAAAAATCATTTTTGTCACCTCACATTACAAAAACTGTAATAGCAAGCGATCAAAAAGTGTTATGCATTTAAAAAAGGTGCCAATCAAACCGACATCTAATCCCACAAAAAATCATACCCTAAAAAGGACAATGGCCCCCAAAAATAAAAAAATATGGCTCTCAGACTATGAAAACATTAATACATGATTTTATTTGTTTCAAAAATGATATTATTGTTTAAAACTCAAATAAATAAATAAAAAGTATACATATTAGGTATTGCAGCGTTCGTAACAACCTGCTCTATAAAAATAACACATGACCTGACCCCTTAGGTGAACACAGAAAAAAATACCGTGTCAAAAGTCATTTTTATCACCTTACATCACAAAAAGTGTAATAGCAAGCGACCAAAATGTCATATGCACCCCAAGATAGTGCCAATCAAACCATCATCACATCCCGCAAAAAATAAGCCCCTACATAAGACAGTCACCCAAAAAAAATTTAAATATGGCTTTCTGAATGTGGAGACACAAAAAAATAATTTTTTAAAAAAATGCTTTGTTATGAAAAACTGAAACAAAAAAACAAAAGTAGTCATATTTGGTATTGTCGCGTCCATAACAACCTGCTCTATAGAAATAGCACACAACCTAACCTGTCAGATCAACGATGTAAATAACAAAAAATAAAAACAGTCCCAAAACAGCTATTTTTTTTTCAAATTTTCCATTTTCATCCATTTTTCCAGTAAGAAAGCAAGGGTTAACAGCCAAACAAAATTCAATATTTATTACCCTGAATCTGTAGTTTGCATAAACACCCCATTTGTGGTCGTAAACTGCTGTATGGCCAAACGGCAGGTCATAGAAGGAAGGGAACGCCATATGGTTTTTGGAAGGCAGATTTTGCTGGACTGTTTTTTTGACACTATTTCCCATTTGAAGTCTGCCTGATGCACCCCTACAGTAGAAACTCCAAAAAAGTGACCACATTTTGGAAACTACAGGAAAAGGTGGCAGCTTTGTTTGTACTATTTTAGGGTAAATATGATTTTGGTTGCTCGATTTTACAATTTTTGAGGCAAGGTAACAAAAAATAGAAATTCTGAAATGTCATCTCCATTTGGCAATAACTCTTGTGGAACACCTAAAGGGTTAACAAAGTTTGTAAAATCGGATTTGAATACCTTGAGGGGTGTAGTTTCTTAAATTGAGTCACTTTTATGGAGTTTCTACTCTAGGGGTGCATCGGGGGGCTTCAAATGGGACATGGTGTCAAAAAACCAGTCCAGCAAAATCTGCCTTCCAAAAACCATATGGCGTTTCCTTCATTCTGTGCCCTGCAGTTTGGCCATACAGCAGTGTACAAACACATATGGGGTGTTTCTGCAAACTACAGAATCAGGGCAATAAATATTGAGTTTTGTTTGGCTGCTAACCCTTGCTTTGTTACTGGAAAAAATGAATAAAAATGGAAAACTTTCCAAAATATTGAAATTCTTAAATTTTATCTCCATTTGCCATTAACACTTGTGGAAAACCTAAAGGGTTAACGACGTTTGTAAAATCAGTTTTGATTGGGTGGTTTCTATTATGAAAGCCTCACAAAGTGACTTCAGACCTGAACTGGTTCCTAAAAAGTGGGTTTTAGAAAATTTCTGAAAAATTTCCAGATTTGCTTCTCAACTTCTAAACCTTGTAACGTCCCCAAAAAATGAAATGGCATTCTCAAAATGATCGATACATGAAGTAGACATATGGGAAATGTAAATCACTAACTTTTTTTGGTGTGTATTACTATTTATTATAGAAGTAGAGAAATTGAAACTTGGAAAATTACACATTGTTAAATTTTTTGGGTAAATTTGGTAATTTTTGATAAATAAAAATGAAATTTTTCGACTCCATTTTACCAGTGTCATGAAGTACAATATGTGATGAAAAAACAATCTCAGAATGGCCTGGATAAGTAAACGCGTTTTAAAGTTATCACTAGGGATGAGCAAACCCGAACTTTATAGTTCGGGTTCGTACCGAATTTTGGGGTGTTCGGGACACAGACCCTAACATTTTCAAAAAAGTTCGGGTTCGGGTCAGTTGTTCGGCGATTTCTTCCCGCTTTCTGAAGGGCTGCACAGCAGCCAATCAGCTAGCGTTTTACTTCTTGCCCTAAGAAGCCATCACAGCCATGCCTACTAATGGCATTGCTGTGATTGGCCAAGTGCAGCATGTGACCCAGCCTCTATTTAAGCTGGAGTCACGTAGAGCCGCACGTCACTCTGCTCTGATTAGTGTAGGGATAGGATGCAGTTGCTGTGAGGGCGAGATTAGGCAGGGAAAAGTCAGCAAAAACACCTAATTAAGTGATCGATCTACAGCTGTGAATCATTCAAATTCTGCTAGTTAATTGCTCACTGGTTTTTAGGCTGCACAGAGCGTTTTTCTGTCACTTTTTTCTGGGGTGATCGGTGGCTATTTTGTGTCTTGTGGTGTACCAGCACAAGCTGCCACCAAGTCCATCAATCCATCAATACTAGTTTTTTTTTTGCTATATCCTACATCAGGGGCTTGGCTGTGCTTATTGTCACCCCTAGAAACTCAGGATATAAATTTCTATATTTTATTGAGGGGTTAAATTCAATTGCCAGAATAAGAATCCCCTAAATCTGGTGTTTCAGCTGTGGCTAGCCAAGTGTAATACTGTCTGCTGTCTGGCAAAGGATAGAATTTTTTCTATGATGAAATTCAATTGCCAAAATAGCAATCCACTAAATCTGGTGTCACAGCAGTGGCTGGCAAAGTATAATAGTGTCCGGCAAAGGATATATTTTGTTCTGGGGTGAAATTCAATAGCCAAAATAGCAATACCGTAAATCAGTGGTTTCAGCTTTGGCTGGCCAAGTTTTTTAGTGTCCGGCAAAGGATATATTTTTTTCTGGGGTGAAATTCAGTTGCAAAAATAGAAATTCTGTAAATCTGGTGTTCCAGCTGTGACTGGACAAGTTTCATAGTGTCCGTCAAAGGATATATTATTTTCTGGGGTGAAATTCAGTTGCAAAAATAGAAATACCGCAAATCTGGTGTTCTATGTGTGGCTGGACAAGTAGTTTAATAGTATCCGTCAAAGGATATATTTTGTTCTGGGGTGAAATTCAATTGCCAAAATAGCAATACCTAAAATCTGGTGTTCCAGCTGTTACAGGCCAAGTGTAAATCTGTCCGTAAAAGGGTATATTACACTCAGTGTGCATCTCCAAGTGTATTTCTTTCCGTCAAAGGGTATATTACACAAAGTGTTAAAATACAAGTGCTGAAAGCATAATACTATATATGTTTTCACACACTACTGTGCATCTCCAAGTGTAAATCTGTCCGTAAAAAGATACCTTTCATCCAGCCTAAATACTAGGCCTACAATTGATATTCCCCTAAATCTGTGGTTACTGCTGTGCCTGGATTAGTATAATACGGTATATAAATAGATAGCCAGATAGTGTTAGGTGCCTGTAAAAAAAAAAGGCCTAAATTTGAATTGAATACATTGGGCCAAATAATTTTTTTCTTATTGTGGTGAACGGTAATAATGAGGAAAACATCTAGTAAGGGACGCGGACATGGTCGTGGTGTTGTTAGTGGACCCCCTGCTGCTGGGAGAAGACGTGGCCGTTCTGCCACAGACACACGTCCTAATGAACCAACTACCTCAAGTTCTAGTACCTGCCACGATTTACAGTGATATTTGGTGGGGCCCAATGCCGTTCTAAGGATGGTAAGGCCTGAGCAAGTACAGGCACTAGTCAATTAGGTGGCCGACAGTGGATCCAGCACGTTCACAACATTATCTCCCACCCAGTCTTCTGTAGAAAGCGCACAGGTGGCGCCTGAAAACCAAGCCCATCAGTCTGTCACATCACCCCTATGCATATCAGGGAAACTGTCTGAGCCTCAAGTTATGCAGCAGTCTCTTATGCTGTTTGAAGACTCTGCTGGCAGGATTTCCCAAGGGAATCCACCTAGCCCTTCCCCAGTGGTGGAAGACATAGAATGCACTGACGCACTACCACTTATGTTTCCTGATGATGAGGACATGGGAATACCACCTCATCAGAGTCCACAAGTTTCTGCTGATGATGACGAAACACAGGTGCCAACTGCAGCGTCTTTTTGCAGTGTGCATACCGAACAGGAGGTCAGGGAGGAAGACTGTGTGGAAGACGATGCAGGGGACACTGAGGTCCTAGACCTCACATGGAATGAAGGTCGTGCCACTGACTTTCATAGTTCAGAGGAAGAGGCAGTGGTGAGTCCGAGCCTACAGCATAGCAAAAGAGGGAGAAGGGGGCAAAAGCAGAACAGCCACCGCCAACAGAGTTCGCTTGCTACTAGCCACTGCCACCAGGGACCAAGCACCTCAAAGGCAGCTTCAAGGAGTTCGTTGGCATGGCACTTCTTTAAACAATGTGCTGACAACAAGACCCAAGTGGTTTACATGCATGACCAGGCATCTACATGCAAAGCATGAACTGCAGTGGAGTAAACACATTAAAAACAAGGAACTCACTCAGGCTTCCCCTGCTCCCTCTTCTGCTGCTGCCTCGGCCTCTTCCTCCGCCTGGGGAAGAATGTTGGCACCTGCCGCCCACCAAACAGAGGATGTGCCACCGACACCACCACCTCCGTCACCAAGAATCTCCACCATGTAACACAGCAGCGTTCAGCTCTCCATCTCACAAACCGTGGAGAGAAAGTGTAAAATCCCACCTACCCACCCTCGAACTTTGGGCCTGAATACCAGCATTTCTAAACTACTGGCCTTTGAAATGCTGTAATTCAGGCTGGTGGACACAGACAGCTTCAAACAGCAGTATGTTGTTCCCAGCCGCCACTACTTCTCCAAGAGAGCCTTGCCTTCCCTGCACAACCAAGCATCCGATAAAATCAAGTGTGCACTGCGCAACGCTATCTGTGGCAAGGTCCACCTAACCAAAGATACGTGGACCAGTAGGCAAGGCCAGGGATGCTATATCTCCCTAACTGCACACTGGGTAAATGTAGTGGCGGCTGGGCCCCAGGCGGAGAGTTCTTTGGCGCACGTCCTTCCGCTGCCAAGGATCGCAGGGCATCATTATTTGCCTCCTGTAGCCTCCTCCTCCTACTTGGCTTCCTCCTCCTCTTCTTCCACCTGCTCATCCAGTCAGCCACACACCTTAACCGCCAACCTCAGCACAGCCCGGGTTAAACGTCAGCAGGCCATTCTGAAACTCATATGTTTGGGGGACAGGCCCCACACTGCGCAGGAGTTGTGGCGGGGTATTGAACAACAGACCGACAAGTGGTTTCTGCCGGTGGAACTCAAGCCCGGCCTGGTGGTGTGCGATAATGGGTGAAATCTTGTCGCAGCTCTGGGACTAGCCGGGTTGACGCACATCCCTTGCATGGCGCATGTGCTGAATTTGGTGGTGCAGAAGTTCATTCACAACTACCCCGACATGTCAGAGCTGCTGCATAAAGTGCAGGCCGTCTTTGCACGCTTCCGGCGTTCACATCCTGACGCTGCTCACCAGTCTGCGCTACAGCGTAACTCGGCCTTCCCGCTCACCTCCACAAATGCGACGTGCCTACCAGGTGGAACTCCACCTTGCACATGATGGAGAGACTGTGCGAGCAGCAGCAGCAGGCGATAGTGGAGTTTCAGCTGCAGCACGCACGGGTCAGTCGCACTGCGGAACAGCACCACTTCACCACCAATGATTGGGCCTCCATGCGAGACCTGTGTGCCCTGTTGCACTGTTTAGAGTACTCCACCAACATGGCCAGTGGCGATGACGCCGTTATCAGCGTTACAATACCACTTCTATGTCTCCTTGAGAAAACACTTAGGGCGATGATGGAAGAGAAGGTGGCCCAGGAGGAGGAGGAGGAGGAAGAGGGGTCATTTTTAGCACTTTCAGGCCAGTCTGTTAGAAGTGGCTCAGAGGGAGGTTTTTTGCAACAGCAGAGGCCAGGTACAAATGTGACCAGCCAGGGCCCACTACTGGAGGACGAGGAGGATGAGGATGAATCATGTTTACAGCGGGATGGCACCCAACGCAGCTCGGGCCCATCACTGGTGCGTAGCTGGGGGGAAACGGAGGACAATGACGTTATGCCTCCCACAGAGGGCAGCTTGTCCTTACCTCTGGGCAGCCTGGCACACATGAGCGACTACATGCTACAGTGCCTGCGCAACGACAGCAGAGTTGCCCACATTTTAACGTGTGCGGACTACTGGGTTGCCACCCTGCTGGATCCCTAGAACAAAGACAATTTGCCCACCTTACTTCCTGCACTGGAGCGTGATAGGAAGATGCGCGAGTACAAGCGCACGTTGGTAGACGCGCTACTGAGAACATTCCCAAATGTCACAGGGGAACAAGTGGAAGCCCAAGGCGAAGGCAGAAGAGGAGTGAGAGGTCGCCAACGCAGCTGTGTCACGGCCAGCTCCTCTGAGGGCCGGGTTAGCATGGCAGAGATATGGAAAAGTTTTGTCACCACGCCACAGCTAACTGCACCACCACCTGATACGGAACGTGTTAGCAGGAGGCAGCATTTCACTAACATGGTGGAACAGTACATGTACACACCCGTCCATGTACTGACTGATGTTTCGGCCCCATTCAACTTCTGGGTCTCCAAATTGTCCAAGTGGCCAGAGCTAGCCTTTTATGCCTTGGAGGTGCTGGCCTGCCCGGCGGCCAGCGTTTTGTCTGAACATGTATTCAGCACGGCAGGTGGCGTCATTACTGACAAACACAGCCGCCTCTCCACAGCCAACGAGGACAAGCTGACGTTCATAAAAATGAACCAGGCATGGATCCCACAGGACCTGTGCCTCCCTTGTGCAGAATAGACATTTATAACTGCCTCCCCCTCAACCATATATTCTTGTACTCCAGGGCACTTCTTTATTGAATCCTCTTTTTTAATTTCACCATTATTTTGCGGAGCAACCCAAAGTTGAATGAACCTCTCCTCCGTCTGGGTGCCAGGGGTCTAAATATTTGAAAGTGGCCTTCTCCATTGGTGGGTGACATGAAGCCTGATTTTCTGCTTTGGGACCTCTCTCCTCTGTCTGGGTGCTGGGGCCTAAATAACTAAAAGTGGCCTTCTCCGTTGGTGGGTGACATGATGCCTCTTTTGCTGCTATGGGACATCTCTCTGTCTGGGTGTCAGGGGCCTAACTTTCACGTACTTGCTTGCTGTCTTGGTTGCAGACATTTAACACTTTTTTTACTGTCTAATGACCTCCTCTTTGTCTTGGTGTCAGGGGCCTGAATTTCACATACTTGATTGCTGTCTTGATGGGAGATATTAAACTCTTTTAACTGTCTAATGACCGCCCCATTGTCTGGGTGTCAGTGGCCTACATTTCGTTTAGTTGCTTGCTGTCTGGGTGAGAGACATTAAACTCTTTTTACTGTCAAATTGCCTCTCCTCTGTCTGGGTGTCAGGGGCCTACATAAATGATAATGGCCTGTTCCATTGCAGGTTGACCTGAGGCCTGTGTTGCTGTTACGGGACCGCTCTCTTCTTTGCAGGTGCCATGGCACTGAGTCTGTGAATGAGGCCTGTGGCACTGCAGGCAGACATGAATCCTTTTTCATCAACATCAACTCCCATATCATTCCCACCTGATGCCACCCCAACCTCCTATTCCACCTCCTCCTCCTCCAAGTTGCCAATTGATATTGGTTAATTTTTATTTATTCTATTTTTTTTTATTCATTTCCTTATCCACAATTTTTTGCAGGGGATTTACCAACATTTTTCTGCCTTTTTCAGCCCTCCCGCTATTTTACAGCCTTTTTAGTGCTCAAAAGTTCGGGTCCCCATTGACTTCATTTTCAGGAAGTTCGGCCGAACTTCTCGAACCCGAACATCCAGGTGTTCGCTCAACTCTAGTTATCACCACAAAAAGTGACACTGGTCAGATTTGCAAAAAATAGCCGGGTCCTTAACCGCCTCCCGACGGATGTACACACCGATGCGTCCAGGAGGCGGCTACCTAGTGAATACCTTGGGGTGTCTTCTTTCCTAAATGGGGTCATTTGTGGGGTGTTTGTACTGTTCTGGCATTTTGGGTGGGGCTATATTGTGAGCAGCCGTGTAAAACCTAAAGGTATTCATTGGAATTAGGGCCCCTTTTCGCACCCAGGCTGAAAAAAAGTGGCACACATGTGGTATCACCGTACTCAGAAGAAGAAGGGCAATGTGTTTTGGGGTGTATTTTTACATATACCCATGCTGGGTGAGAGAAATATCTCTGTAAATTGACAACTTTGTATAAAAAAAATTAAAAAGTTGTCATTTGCAGCGATATTTCTCTCACCCAGCATGGGTATATGTAAAAATACACCCCAAAGCTCATTGCCCTACTTCTTCTGAGTACGGCGATACCACATGAGTCACACTTTTTTGCAGCCAAGATGCGGGGCCCTAATTCCAATGAATACCTTTAGGTTTTACATGGCTGCTCACAATTTAGCCCCACCCAAAATGCCAGAACAGTACAAACACCCCACAAATGACCCCATTTTGGAAAGAAGACACCCCAAGGTATTTGCTGAGGGGCATAGTGAGTCCATGAAAAATTGAACTTTTCGTCAAAAGTTAGCGGAAAGGGAGACTTTGTGAGAAAAAAACTATAAAAAATCAATTTCCGCTAACTTGTGCCAAAAAAAAAAATCTTTTATGAACTCGCCATGCCCCTCACGGAATACCTTGGGGTGTCTACTTTCCAAAATGGGGTCACATGTGGGGTATCTATATTGCCATGTCATTTTAGGGGCCCTAAAGCGTGAGAATCCAAATGCGTAAAAATGCCCTGTGAAATCCTAAAGGTACTCATTGGTTTTAGGGCCCCTTTGCGCACCCAGGCTGCAAAAAAGTGTCACTCATGTGGTATCGCCGTACTCAGGAGAAGTAGGGCAATGTGGTTTGGGGTGTTTTTTTATATATCCCCATACTTTGTGTGAGAAATATCGCTGTAAACGACAACTTTTTAATTTTTTTTTATAGAAAGTTGACAATTTACAGAGATATTTCTCTCACCAAACATGGGTATATGTAAAAATACACCCCAAAACACATTGCCCTACTTCTCCTGAGTACGGAGATACCACATGAGTGACACTTTTTTGCAGCCTGGGTGTGCAAAGGGGCCCAAATTCCAACGAGTACCTTTAAGTTTTACATGGCTGCTCACAATTCAGCCCCACCCAAAATGCCAGAACAGTAAACACACCCCACAAATGACCCCATTTCGGAAAGTAGACACCCCAAGGTATTCACTGAGGGGCATAGTGAGTCCGTCTGAGATTTTTTATTTTTTATTTTTGCCAGAAGTTAACAGAAATGGAAACTTTATTATTATTTTTTTCCTCAGAAAGTGTCATTTTCCGCTAACTTGTGAAAAAAATGAAATGATACATGAACTCACCATGCCCCTCCGCAAATACTTTGGGGTGTCTTCTTTCTAAAATGGTGTCATTTGGGGGGTATTTATACTATCCTGGCATTCTAGCATCTGAAGAAACATGACAGGTGCTCAGAAAATAGAACAAATGGACCGGCACTCACCAAGTTCAAATTACTTGCTGTTTATTAGTCACATAGAGCAAGACAATGTGACACAGCGTTTCGGCTCAATACAATGAGCCTTCCTCCAACATGTTGGCGTTTTGGCTCAATACAATGAGCCTTCCTCCAACATGTTGGAGGAAGGCTCATTGTATTGAGCCGAAACGCCGCGTCACATTGTCTTGCTCTATGTGACTAATAAACAGCAAGTAATTTGAACTTGGTGAGTGCCGGTCCATTTGTTCTATGTTCGTGGGGAGTTGCTTCCGGGACGCGAGCACCACGCCACTGAGTATCGGAGTGCCGACTGACTTCCACTTTGAGGTGCTCAGAAAGTCAGAGCTGCTTCAAAATGCGGAAATTCACTTTTTTGCACCATAGTTTGTAAACGCTATAACTTTTACCCAAACCGTAAATATAAGTTTTTTTTAAAAAAAATTATAACAGAAAATGAAAAATGTCATTTTTTTGCAAAAATGTCATTAAATTTTTATTATTAGCAAAAAAAGTAAAAATGTCAGCAACAATAAAATACCACCAAATGAAAGCTCTATTAGTGAGAAAAAAAAGAGGTAAAATTCATTTGGGTGGTAAGTTCTATGACGGAGCAATAAACGGTGAAAGTAGTGTAGTGCAGAATTGTAAAAATTGACCTGGTCATTAAGGGTGTTTAAGCTAGGGGGGCTGAAGTGGCTAAGATAAAATAAGGCCGGGTCCTTAAGGGGTTAAAGTGCTTTGGAATTTGCTTATTCTTGCACCAATGACATATATAAGGTACTGTATAAGAGTCTATAGATTCCACAGTACTGCTAGAATAGGTGTTGCAGTGAGCTAAGTACGAACTTCTCAGTTAAACAAATAAATAAAATATGTTACAAAAATTAATTTCAGAGCATTTAAAATATTTTTTAAAATTAAGTTGCCTAAAAAATTAGTTACCCTTTAACCCGTAGAGGACCCGCCACGGCGGATACATGTACGGCGCTGGTGGACGTGACTTAAGGACCAGGATGTACATGTAAACACCGACGCTGGTGTATTAACCCCTTGTATGCCACAGCCAAAACTGACCGCAGCATGCAGAGGGTTTGCGCTGCAGTGACGGGGACCCGATGACACAGAAGGCAGCCCGAGGCCTTTCATAGGCATCAGGGCTTGCCTTCTACAGAAGCCTGTGAGATCCAGCCCCTCAGGCTGGGTCTCGCAGGCAGGCTGTCAGCATAAAAGCTGACATGAAATGCATTACAATACAGGATGTATTGAAAGGCATTGCAGAGGGATCAGACCCCAGAAGTTGAAGTCCCAGAGTGGGATTAAAAAAACAAGCAAAAAAAGGTGTTTTTCATAATAAAAAAAATAAAGTTTCAATCTTAAAAAAAAAGCCTCTTTCCCAAAATAAAACACATATTGGGTTTATAAAAACTGGCTCTATAAAAATATCACATGATTCACCCCCTTACCTAAAAGCCGTAGAAATTTTTTTATAAAACAACCATTTTTTTGTCACCTTATATCACAAAAAGTGCAACACCAAGCAATCAAAAATGCATATGCCCCCCAAAATAGTACCAATCAAACCTTCACCTCATCCCACAAAAAATGAGCCCCTACATAAAACAATCTGGCAAAAAAATAAAAAAATATGGGTCTCAGATTATGGAGACACCAAAACATGATTTTTTTTTGTTACAAAAATGCTTTTATTGTGTTAACAGTGATTTAAAAAAATGTAGACATATTAGGTATTGCCGTGTCTGTTACAGACACGGCAATACCTAATATGTCTACATTTTTTTAACAATTTTGTTACAACCAGGTCTATTAAAATACCACATGATCTAACCCCTCAGGTAAACACCAATTTTTTTTTATAAAAACAGTGTCAATATAGCGATTTTTTTTTATCACCTTACATCACAAAAAGTATAACAAGCGATCAAAAAGTCATACACACCCCAAAATTGTACCAATCAAACCGTCATCTGCAAAAAATGTGACCCTACATAAAACAATCAGGCAAAAAAGAAAAAAAACTATTGGTCTTAGAATATGGAATTTGCAGACACTAAAACATAATTTTTTTTGTTTCAAAAATGCTTTTATTGTGTAAAACTTAAATAAATTAAAAAAGGATACATATTATCCCAGTGAAATCTGCCCTCCAAAAACCATATGGCGCTCCTTTTCTTCTGTGTCCTGCCGAGCACCCTTACAGCAGTTTAAGATCACAAATGGGGTGTTTCTTTAAACTGCAGAATCAGGGTAATAAATATTGAGTTTTGTTTGGCTGTTAACCCTTGCTTTGTTACCGGAAAAAAAATTAATTGAAATGGAAAATCTGCCAAAAAGTGAAATTCGGAAATGTCATCTACATTTTCCTTTAATTCTTGTGGAACTCCTAAAGGATTAACAAAGTTTGTAAAATCCATTATGAATACCTTGAAGGGTGTTGTTTCTAAAATGGGGCCATTTATGGGTGGGTTCTATTATGTAAGCCCCACATTACTGAACTGGTTCTTAAAAAAGTGAGTTTTGGGAATTTTCTGAAAAAGTTCAAGATTTGCTTCTAAATTTCTAAGCCTTCATGGCATTCACAAAGTGATCCAAACATAAAGTATTAACTATTACGTGAGGTATCACTATCTACTTTAAAAGCAGAGAAATAGAAATTTGGAAAGTTGCGAATTTTTCCAATTTTTTGGTAATTTTATTATTTTTTTAAATAAAAATGAAAAATATTGACTGACATTTACCACTATCGTGAAGTACAATGTGTCACGAGAAAACAGTCGGATAAGTAAAAGCGTTACAAAGATATTACCAAATAACGTGACACGTCAGATTTAAAAAAAAACGGCCTTAAAGGGAGTCTGTCACCACATTCGGTCATTATAGACCGAGTACACAGTGTTCTGTCTTATCTTCAGATGATTTAAATGGTACCTTTGTTAGTCTTGTATGGCTCTCCTGCAGCAAAAACAAACTTTTATATATATGCAAATGCGGCTCGCAAGTGCCCAGGGGCGGAGTTTACATCTTCGGAGCCCAGGCTGCTCTGCTTAAGATCCTCTCCCTCTCCTTTCCCTTGCGTCCTTCTCCTCTCTCTGTGAAAACCTGCGCCTGCGTTCTGCTTGGCTGGGGCATGCGCACTACAATTCCCACTGTGGTTACGGCATTGATGTAGCTACTGCGCATGCTCT
This sequence comes from Bufotes viridis, assembly GCA_033119425.1. Lineage (NCBI taxonomy): Eukaryota > Metazoa > Chordata > Amphibia > Anura > Bufonidae > Bufotes > Bufotes viridis. Next base: position 316,057,170 of record CM065592.1, read on the forward strand.
GGCCAACAGCGCAATCCATGTAAACTCTGCCACCCTGGGCACTTTCGAGCCGCATTTGCATATATATAAAAGTTCGTTTTTGCTGCAGGAGAGCCATACAAGTGACTAACAAAGGTACCATTTAAATCATCTGAAGTTAAACCAGAACACTGTGTACTCCGTCTATAAAGACCAAATGTGGTGACAGACTCCTTTTAAGGTGAAATATGGATTTCTCACAATGCATTTAGGCACATTAGCATGTGTATATGTGATTAACAGCAGTTTGTGACGAACTAGATCGTGACAAACCGAACTTCTTAAAAAAAATGCCGCACCAGCCGAACCTGTTTAATTTTGTGCAGAAAGGTGAGTTCTCTTAGGGGTAAATATTGCCCTCGCTGCACTGAACACCCACTCTGTGTCACACATTTTCATAAATCTGTGTAATAAATAAAGTGTAATAAAGTTTGGTTGCTGCTTTCATAACTCATACTTAAGATTAGATACACAGTTCACAGACAGTATCACATATGGTGGGATTAGATACACAGTTTAGAGGATAGTATCACACATGATAGAATTAGATACATAACTTTATATACTGACACCCAAGTGTATCTAAATCATAGTAAACAGAATATAGAATTGTCATGAATAATGGCACAGTTCATAGTATACAGCAATAATTTCATAGTAAAAAAAATAGCATCCATCCGAGGGATCTTTTTACCATGTATATTTTTTGGATACATTAAACATAACACTAAAAACGTGATGTGAACCTGCCGTAAACTCAGTTGTAAACTTATTAAACTTTACAAGGTCTTGAACCTATGTTGAGGTATAAGATAGTAACACAATGCGCCACCTGCTGTCTGAATATCTGTATTGCAATTTAACTAATTTAGTTACAATTCTGGAATTAGTTAAGCAAGACATTTCGTAACAAATCATGATATGTTGAGATAAGTGAGACGCTAAGTGCGGACACACCTGTATATGAAAATAGCTGTTACAGCAGTTGTGTGGAACCACTGTGTCAACCAACAGATTAAGCTTTGGGATAAACCTAAGGGAGTTATCTTGGTAGTCCTCTGGTATTCACCCTTTAACCACTGTGCAGGGATCTGGACTTCAGTCCAGGAAAACCATTACCCTTTGGAGTATTCTCTGTGTATTGACAGCTAACCCATGGGTGTAAGAGACAATGGTGCAGGGCACATAATAGACAGGTAGAATCATAGACAGAGACAGGCCAAGGTCAGGGCAGGCAGAGTACGTACTATATGGTAAAAGGTCCCAGGTCAGGCAGGCAGCAAAGAGTCAATACAAAGGTCAGACACCGGAGAAGTCCATGAAGGCCTGCCTAGTAAAATGAGTTGTCTCACTGCAATACAGAGATACAAGAAGTATTAACTTTAGAGAGAATTTGTCTTCGCCTAAGGTTGTCTCTCCATTGACCCTAAGAAATGGAGTTTCCTACCTTGAGAGGAAAGGTATGCACATAGCTTCACAGTACAGGCATAAATCTCTGCTGCATCTATGCTGATGGTCCTCATCGGACAATCAGACCTTGTCTATTTGCATAGGCCATGGAGCGGGGGATGTAGGAGACAAAGCATGAGCCTCTGAAAAGTAGATGTCAACTTAGGAACTCTCATGTACAGATTCATTGAGAAGTTCTCTGAAGTGGAGATCAATCTGGGGAGCCAAGGTAATCAAAATATATAGAGTAAATGGGACATTACGACCTGTCAGTTCATCTTCAAGAAGACCTGACAGTCTCTCTCAGAAAACTGCCACCAGGGCCTCATTGTTGTTGACAGTTCAAAAGGCAGAGTGTAGAACCGTATAACATATTGCCCAACAGTTGGGCATAAATCCTATCTTGAATTAGAGAGTAGGAAATTGGGAGGCCTGTAGCTCAAAGTGGATGTTACTCTGATTTAGGAATACATGACATAACTTGGGGTCTCCTTCATAATGATTAGGAAGAGGGAGATACAGACTGGAGGAGCTAGAGACCGTAATAGTTGGAGGTGAGGAGTAGCAGTAGATAATTCAGAATTGTAGTCAGGGACTGGTCAAGGATGGGGAAGGCAGAGTATGTGCTATATGGTAAATGATCCAAGGTCAGGGCAGTCAATGAAGGCTCAATACGGAGTTCAGGCACATGTAAGATATAGTACATGGGCAGACAACAGAACAGGCACCTTTTCACGAAACTAGCATGCTGGAATACCTATTGTTTAGATACCCTCTCTAAGAGGAAGGTACCTTAACTACCCCAAGGTAGCCAGCCATAGGCTGGAGCAGATTAGGGTGCATGAGTGCTGGTCTTTGAAGAGCTGGAGGGAGGGCATATGCCCTACTAGCACAGGAATAGAGGCTAAGCCTGCGTGAAGGGACAGAGCAGGCCCATCGGTCTGGACCAACCGGGAAGGTAAGAGCAGGAGGCAGTAATGCACTGCTGGGCAGCTGAAAGCCGGGATCTGTAAGTGAAATAGTGGTGACCACGGGCCTTCACTATAACAACAGTTCTAGCACTATAACACAATAAACTATACAGCCCTTAGTGCTAAAAACTAATGATGAGTGGCAGGGGCTATATTTGAATTCGCGATATTTGATAAATATTTTGTAGAATATTTAAAAAAAATATATATATATATATATATATATATATAGAAATATATTGAATATAGTGCTATATATTCCCTATTAGAATATTCAGCATTTTTTTATGAAGTAGTGAACACACATGATTGATTCCTCCCTGCTGTCTGGTTCTCCAAAAAACAGTTCTTACGTGTCCAGGCTCCCTAGGAGTTCATCCCGCTCCAGTCGGTGCCCGTTGCCGACTTTCCGTGCGCATGGAGCGTCCCCATCACCATGGGAACGCCTCGAGTTTAGAATATACCATCAGATGTGAAATTTCATGATCTCACAACACGAATAGTCTTGTCATAAGACAATGCAACCAATAGAGGGCGATGTTCATGAGTCATGAACAGCACCCTCTATTGGTTGCCTAGTCTTATGACAAGACTATTCACTGTCGTGAGATCGTGAAATTTCACATCCGATGGTATATTTTAACCCCCAAGCATTCCCATGGTGATAGGGACGCTCCATGCGCACAAGAAGTCGGCAACGGGCACTGACTGGAGCGGGTGAAATACTAGGGAGCCCAGACATGTAAGAACTGTTTTTTGTGGAACTAGACAGCAGGGAGGAATCAATCATGAGTGGCCAGTACTTCATAAAAAAATTACAAATTTTCTAATAACGAATATAGCACTATATATTGCAATATATTCATTGTTTAGAATATTCATCATTTTTTTCCATCTGAACGCATGATTCCTCTCTGCTTCTTGCTTGTGGGTCAATGACTCATTGGCCCACAAGCAAGTAGCAGGGAGGAATCATGTGTTCAGATGGAAAAAAATGATGAATATTTGAACAAATGAATATATAGCAATATATTCTAAATATTCGCGAATTATCGAAGTGCCGATATTCGCTAATAAAATTAGCTATTCGAATATTCATGCTCAACACTACTAATAACCTCTTTCTAGCAAGTAATTGAATCTTCCTCAGTATATCATCCAAATTCCTCTCCCTGTAAGACCCTAAACTGGGGCCAGCCTACGCAAACTTATCTATGGGGCTTTTCAAGAAGACTCATATCTGTAATCAGGAAATCTACGCCAATAACATCATCGTGTACAGAAGATATATTGATGATCTGTTCTTCATCTGGCAAGAAAGGGATGCAAATTAGCTTTTATCAAGCTCTACCTCTAATGCCACCAGATGTAAGGCAGCTATCCTTTAATTATGCCTTATGACATGGCTCGGATATTAAAGAAGTCAGCACCTAATCTGTAGACAGTTGTTTCGGGCTGATTGCCCCTCATTAGTGCAGAGCAGAGAGTAGTGGCTTAACTGAGAGCGAGGCCTAAGTCCTATAAGTCTCCTCACACCGACCAAAACGCTCTCTCCCCAAGGAGAGATAGTACCCACTAAATCCTGACTTAGACCTGTCACCCAGTTAAACCAGTACTCTCTGCTCTACAATGATCAGCTCAATCACCCTGAAACAGCTGTCTGAAGATGAGGTGCTGGCTTATTTGTTATCCGAGTCATGTTTCAAGGCCTACTTGAAGAGTTAAGTATTGACTTCTAGGATAACTGTCTTACATCTCGTGGCATTAGTGCCAGAGCTTGTTAAGAGCTCATTTGCATCCCTATCTTCCCAGAAGTCCAGAGGAAAATGTATGACCTATAAGTCTCCTCATGCCAATTAAGGTGCTCTCTCCCCAAGGAGAAATAGTACCCCTAAAATCATGACTTAGGCCACTCACCCTGTTAAGCTCTGCTCTGGACTGATGTCTGCAGATGAGGTGCTGGTTTAATTAATATCGGTCATGTCTCAAGGCCTATTTAAAGGGTCGAACATTGCCTTACATCTCCTCACGCCGATTAAGGCGCTCTCTCCCAAAGGAGCCATAGTACTCATCTGGCAAAGGAACACAGAATCCATCATTCAATTTCACAAAACCATCAACAACACTGATTGGGACATCCAACTTAGGCCTCTTTCACATGACCGTATGGCTTTTTCAGTGTTTTGCGGGCCGTTTTCATTGGATCCGTTTTTCTGTGTTTTGTTTCCGTTTCCGTTCCGTTTTTCCCTATGGCATATACAGTATACAGTAATTATATTGACAAAATTGGGCTGGGCTTAAAATCTTCAACAGATGGTTCCGCAAAAAACGGAATGGACACGGAAGACATACGGATGAATTTCCGTATGCGTTCCATTTTTTTTGCGGACCCATGGACTCGACTGGAGCCACGGATCGTGATTTGCGGGCAATAATAGGATATGTTCTATTTTTTTGCGCAACGGAAAAACGGAAATACGGAAATGGAATGCACACGGAAACACTTCCTTTTTTTTGCGGAACCATTGAAATGAATGGTTCTGTATACAGACCGTATATGGAACGCAAAAAAACGGTCTGCACACCCGCAAAAAAAACTTTCGTGTGAAAGAGGCCTTACACTTAGTTACAGTAATACTCATGGGAATTTTTTTAATATTATTATATCTCACAACAAACAGTCCTTCATCAATTCCACTCATTTCAAGAAAGTCGACAGCTACAACTACCTGAACTTCAACAGTCACCACCTCAAAAAATGGCTTACCAACAACCTATTCAGTCAATTTGAAAGGATCAAAAAGAACTGCATTTACAAATTTCATACTGTGAATCTAGAGGGCCTCAATGAAGTGATGGAGACCATTCTTTAATTACACAAACAAAATTATATAATAAAATAACTAGAGATGAGTTAATTGAATCCCACAAAGTGGAATTCAATCCGAATTTCAGGATAAATTAGATTCGCCCAGAAGCCAAATTTCCTCGTGCTTCGTATCAGTGAATCGATTTAACCTGAAATAGTATACAAAACAAAAAAAATTCAAACTTACCTCCTCCATTTGATCGCGACAGGCCGCCAGCCTCCATCTTGCTTGAAGATCTCAGCCGAAATCTCGTGCGGTGCGAGTTTACGCTGGCCGGCGCGATGATGTAATCTCGTGCCGCGCGGGATTTCGGCCGAGATCTTCAAGCAAGATGGCGGCGGCAGGCCCATCACGAGCAAATGGATGCGGCAAGTTTGATAAAAAAAATTTTTATTGTTAAAAGCAGTGTAAAATTACACTCAGATTCCGCGATCATGTATGAACGCGGCATTTGAGGGGTACAATGACGGGGGCTGCGCTATGGCAGCTCTATGTCATTGCACCCACTACTAATTACGAAGTAATTAGTCACAAAGCAAATTTTTTGTGAAATTCGGCGAATCAGCCGAATTGAATTTTCCATAAATTCACTCATCTCTAAAAATAACTATCATCCCCTTTGTCCGTTCATCTTCAGGTTTTGGCACTGCCTGTATCTAGTGGCTTCCTCCAGAAAACCCCCAAATTGATATCCTTTTAACCCTTTATTTTAAGTTAATAACTGCTATGTTTATTTTCTGTTTTTCATTTATTATTAACATTATTTTAATTTAATTTCCTTTTTATCTAAAGTTGCTAACTGTACAGTCATGGCCAAAAGTTTTGAGAATTACATAAATATTGGAAATTGGAAAAGTTGCTGCTTAAGTTTTTATAATAGCAATTTGCATATACTCCAGAATGTTATGAAGAGTGATCAGATGAATTGCATAGTCCTTCTTTGCCATGAAAATTAACTTAATCCCAAAATAAACTTTCCACTGCATTTCATTGCTGTCATTAAAGGACCTGCTGAGATCATTTCAGTAATCGTCTTGTTAACTCAGGTGAGAATGTTGACGAGCACAAGGCTGGAGATCATTATGTCAGGCTGATTGGGTTAAAATGGCAGACTTGACATGTTAAAAGGAGGGTGATGCTTGAAATCATTGTTCTTCCATTGTTAACCATGGTGACCTGCAAAGAAACGCGTGTAGCCATCATTGCGTTGCATAAAAATGGCTTCACAGGCAAGGATATTGTGGCTACTAAGATTGCACCTTAATCAACAATTTATAGGATCATCAAGAACTTCAAGGAAAGAGGTTCAATTCTTGTTAAGAAATCTTCAGGGCATCCAAGAAAGTCCAGCAAGCGCCAGGATCGTCTCCCAAAGAGGATGCAGCTGCGGGATCGGAGTGCCACCAGTGCAAAGCTTGCTCAGGAATGGCAGCAGGCAGGTGTGAGCACATCTGCACGCACAGTGAGGCGAAGACTTTTGGAAGATGGCCTGGTGTCAAGAAGGGCAGCAAAGAAGCCACTTCTCTCCAAAAAAAACCATCAGGGGCAGATTGATCTTCTGCAGAAAGTATGGTGAATAGACTGCTGAGGACTGGGGCAAAGTCATATTCTCCGATGAAGCCTCTTTCCCATTGTTTGGGGCATCAGGAAAAAGGCTTGTCCAGAGAAGAAAAGGTGAGCGCTACCATGAATAAAGAATGGTACCAAAACACCCTCCAACAGCAACTTCTTCCAACAATCCAACAACAGTTTGGTGAAGAACAATGCATTTTCCAGCACGATGGAGCACCATGCCATAAGGCAAAAGTGATAACTAAGTGGTTCGGGGACCAAAACGTTGACATTTTGGGTCCATCCATGGCCTGGAAACTCCCCAGATCTTAATCCCATTGAAAACTTGTGGTCAATCCTCAAGAGGCAGGTGGACAAACAACAACCCACTAATTCTGATAAACTCCAAGAATTTATTATGAAAGAAGGGGTTGCTATTAGTGTTGAGCGAACAGTTCGAGAATAGTTCGGGTTCGTACCGAACTTTGGGGTGTCCGTGACACGGACCCGAACCCGGACATTTTCAAAAAAATTCGGGTTCGAGTTCGGAGTTCGGCATGTTCTCTCGGCGCATTTTGAAAGTACTATATAGCAGAATAGTACAGGCTTAAAACTGAAATCGCATTGCGATTACAACTTTGAGCTACCGATCACCATGGGAACGCCTCCTCCAGTAGAATGTACTGTCGGATCTGAGAATTAAGTTGAAATCGCAATGCGATTATTAGAACTCAAATAAATCGCATCACACTACACGTTCTAATTGCATTCGATTTTAACTTTACTGTTTGGTTTTGTATCGCGATAATACAAAATTTGAATAATCGTGTGCGTGCTGTTCTAGCACGCAGTGCTATTCAGTATCCCACTATAAGTTCTAATCGCATTCGATGTTAACTTATGCATTTTTATTTTTTTGCCAGGCATCAAATAGAATGCGATGCCTGTCAAAAAGCATAAGTTAAAATCGAATGCGATTAGAACTTAAGAGTGGGATACGAATAGCACTAGTGTTGTGTTGTTGAGCCACATTTCGAGAATAGTTCCGGTCCATACAGAATTTTGGGGTGTTCAGTGACACGACTCGAACCCGAACATTTTCATAAAAATTCGGGTTCGGTTTTGTAGTTCGTCATTTTTTGTGGCGCATTTTGAAAGGCTGCAAAGCAGCCAATCAACATGCATCATACTACTTGCCCTAAGATGCCATCGCAGCCATGCCTACTATTGGCAAGGCTGTGATTGGCCAAGTGCAGCATGTGACTCAGCCTCATTATAAGCTTGTGCGCACGTCGGAACGTGCTCACTCCCGATGTGAATAGAACAGGGATAGATGCAGCTGCTGTGAGGGCGAGATAGGCAGGGAATAATCGAGGAAAAAAACCTGAGAAGAAGTAAAAGATCTACACCAGTGAATCAAAACAACTCAGCTGACCTGTTCACTGAAAGTTTATTTTTTTTTACACTGGCCAGATCGATTTTTACCGGCACATGTAACTGGGCTGACCAGCGGCGGCCATTTTGGGACCTGTGGTGCGCCAGCTCAAGCTGCCACAGAGTCCAAAGAAAAGCTCCAAAGAATTGAAAAATCTATTCCTGTGACACAGAACAACAGCAATTCAGCTGCTCAGTCAAAGTCAATTTTTTTTCTGGCTGGGCAGACCATTTTCTGGCACATGTTACTGGGCTGATAGGCGGTGGCCATTTTGGGACTTGTGGTGCTACAGCAAAAGCTGCCACAGCGTCCATTAATCTCATGTAATAGTCGATTTTTTTCATAGATATACTACATCAGGGGTTTGGCTGTGCTTGTGTCACCCCAACTAACTGCCAATATAAAATATATCAGTGGTGAAACTGAAAGTAACCCACTTGGATAGCAAAACCCATGAATGTGCTGTTCCAGCTAGGCTAGCCAGTGTCACTACAGCCAGGTCCAATACTGTCAGCCAGAAATTAAATTTTTTTTTTTTTTACCAGAAATATAAATTAAAAAAATCTTACCCTGTAACAAACATAATTCTGGTGTTAGACCAGAAGAAGCACTCCTTCAGTAAATAATACTAGAAAAAGGTTTAGGCAATAATTCTCCCAGTGTGGGCAATTTATGTACCAAAACGAGCATTTTAAAAATTCCGGTGTTCTGAAATACCAGCAGTCTTCTTGAAATTAATACCAGAAAAAGGCATTATAGTGTCCAGTGTTGTCATTTTGGTTCCAAAAAGGCCAATTTAATCAATCTGGTGTTGGTGACACCCGAAATAGTACGCCGCACGTTGTTACTCCTGTAAAAAGGAAATAGTTCTCCCACTGTGGGAAGTCATTTAACATAAGTAGCATTTAAAAAATTCTGGTGTCCAATTTGCAGCAGTCCTCTTGTAATTAATACCAGAAAAAGGCATTATAGTGTCCAGTGTTGTCATTTTGGTTCCAAAAGGCCAATTTAATCAATCTGGTGTTGGTGACACCCGAAATAGTACGCCGCACGTTGTTACTGCTGTAAAAGGAAATAGTTCTCCCACTGTGGGAATTCATTTAACATAAGTAGCATTTAAAAATTCTGGTGTCCAATTTGCAGCAGTCTTCTTGTAATTAATACCAGAAAAAGGCATTATAGTGTCCAGTGTTGTCATTTTGGTTTCAAAAAGGCCAATTTAATCAATCTGGTGTTGGTGACACCGAAATAGTAGGCCGCACGTTGTTACTCCTGTAAAAGGAAATAGTTCTCCCACTGTGGGAATTCATTTAACATAAGTAGCATTTAAAAATTCTGGTGTCCAATTTGCAGCAGTCTTCTTGTAATTAATACCAGAAAAAGGCATTATAGTGTCCAGTGTTGTCATTTTGGTTCCAAAAGGCCAATTTAATCAATCTGGTGTTGGTGACACCCGAAATAGTAGGCCGCACGTTGTTACTCCTGTAAAAGGAAATAGTTCTCCCACTGTGGGAATTCATTTAACATAAGTAGCATTTAAAAAATTCTGGTGTCCAATTTGCAGCAGTCTTCTTGTAATTAATACCAGAAAAAGGCATTATAGTGTCCAGTGTTGTCATTTTGGTTTCAAAAAGGCCAATTTAATCAATCTGGTGTTGGTGACACCCGAAATAGTACGCCGCACGTTGTTACTCCTGTAAAAGGAAATAGTTCTCCCACTGTGGGAATTCATTTAACATAAGTAGCATTTAAAAATTCTGGTGTCCAATTTGCAGCAGTCTTCTTGTAATTAATACCAGAAAAAGGCATTATAGTGTCCAGTGTTGTCATTTTGGTTCCAAAAAGGCCAATTTAATCAATCTGGTGTTGGTGACACCCGAAATAGTACGCCGCACGTTGTTACTCCTGTAAAAGGAAATAGTTCTCCCACTGTGGGAATTCATTTAACATAAGTAGCATTTAAAAATTCTGGTGTCCAATTTGCAGCAGTCTTCTTGTAATTAATACCAGAAAAAGGCATTATAGTGTCCAGTGTTGTCATTTTGGTTTCAAAAAGGCCAATTTAATCAATCTGGTGTTGGTGACACCGAAATAGTAGGCCGCACGTTGTTACTCCTGTAAAAGGAAATAGTTCTCCCACTGTGGGAATTCATTTAACATAAGTAGCATTTAAAAATTCTGGTGTCCAATTTGCAGCAGTCTTCTTGTAATTAATACCAGAAAAAGGCATTATAGTGTCCAGTGTTGTCATTTTGGTTTCAAAAGGCCAATTTAATCAATCTGGTGTTGGTGACACCCGAAATAGTAGGCCGCACGTTGTTACTCCTGTAAAAGGAAATAGTTCTCCCACTGTGGGAATTCATTTAACATAAGTAGCATTTAAAAAATTCTGGTGTCCAATTTGCAGCAGTCTTCTTGTAATTAATACCAGAAAAAGGCATTATAGTGTCCAGTGTTGTCATTTTGGTTTCAAAAGGCCAATTTAATCAATCTGGTGTTGGTGACACCCGAAATAGTACGCCGCACGTTGTTACTCCTGTAAAAGGAAATAGTTCTCCCACTGTGGGAATTCATTTAACATAAGTAGCATTTAAAAATATTCTGGTGTCCAATTTGCAGCAGTCCTCTTGTAATTAATACCAGAAAAAGGCATTATAGTGTCCAGTGTTGTCATTTTGGTTCCAAAAGGCCAATTTAATCAATCTGGTGTTGGTGACACCCGAAATAGTATGCCGCACGTTGTTACTCCTGTAAAAAGGAAATAGTTCTCCCACTGTGGGAATTCATTTAACATAAGTAGCATTTAAAAATTCTGGTGTCCAATTTGCAGCAGTCTTCTTGTAATTAATACCAGAAAAAGGCATTATAGTGTCCAGTGTTGTCATTTTGGTTTCAAAAGGCCAATTTAATCAATCTGGTGTTGGTGACACCCGAAATAGTACGCCGCACGTTGTTACTCCTGTAAAAGGAAATAGTTCTCCCACTGTGGGAATTCATTTAACATAAGTAGCATTTAAAAATTCTGGTGTCCAATTTGCAGCAGTCTTCTTGTAATTAATACCAGAAAAAGGCATTATAGTGTCCAGTGTTGTCATTTTGGTTCCAAAAAGGCCAATTTAATCAATCTGGTGTTGGTGACACCCGAAATAGTACGCCGCACGTTGTTACTCCTGTAAAAGGAAATAGTTCTCCCACTGTGGGAATTCATTTAACATAAGTAGCATTTAAAAAATTCTGGTGTCCAATTTGCAGCAGTCTTCTTGTAATTAATACCAGAAAAAGGCATTATAGTGTCCAGTGTTGTCATTTTGGTTTCAAAAGGCCAATTTAATCAATCTGGTGTTGGTGACACCCGAAATAGTAGGCCGCACGTTGTTACTCCTGTAAAAGGAAATAGTTCTCCCACTGTGGGAATTCATTTAACATAAGTAGCATTTAAAAATTCTGGTGTCCAATTTGCAGCAGTCTTCTTGTAATTAATACCAGAAAAAGGCATTATAGTGTCCAGTGTTGTCATTTTGGTTTCAAAAGGCCAATTTAATCAATCTGGTGTTGGTGACACCCGAAATAGTAGGCCGCACGTTGTTACTCCTGTAAAAGGAAATAGTTCTCCCACTGTGGGAATTCATTTAACATAAGTAGCATTTAAAAAATTCTGGTGTCCAATTTGCAGCAGTCTTCTTGTAATTAATACCAGAAAAAGGCATTATAGTGTCCAGTGTTGTCATTTTGGTTTCAAAAAGGCCAATTTAATCAATCTGGTGTTGGTGACACCCGAAATAGTACGCCGCACGTTGTTACTCCTGTAAAAGGAAATAGTTCTCCCACTGTGGGAATTCATTTAACATAAGTAGCATTTAAAAAATTCTGGTGTCCAATTTGCAGCAGTCTTCTTGTAATTAATACCAGAAAAAGGCATTATAGTGTCCAGTGTTGTCATTTTGGTTTCAAAAAGGCCAATTTAATCAATCTGGTGTTGGTGACACCCGAAATAGTACGCCGCACGTTGTTACTCCTGTAAAAGGAAATAGTTCTCCCACTGTGGGAATTCATTTAACATAAGTAGCATTTAAAAATTCTGGTGTCCAATTTGCAGCAGTCTTCTTGTAATTAATACCAGAAAAAGGCATTATAGTGTCCAGTGTTGTCATTTTGGTTTCAAAAGGCCAATTTAATCAATCTGGTGTTGGTGACACCCGAAATAGTAGGCCGCACGTTGTTACTCCTGTAAAAAGGAAATAGTTCTCCCACTGTGGGAATTCATTTAACATAAGTAGCATTTAAAAATTCTGGTGTCCAATTTGCAGCAGTCTTCTTGTAATTAATACCAGAAAAAGGCATTATAGTGTCCAGTGTTGTCATTTTGGTTTCAAAAAGGCCAATTTAATCAATCTGGTGTTGGTGACACCCGAAATAGTAGGCCGCACGTTGTTACTCCTGTAAAAGGAAATAGTTCTCCCACTGTGGGAATTCATTTAACATAAGTAGCATTTAAAAATTCTGGTGTCCAATTTGCAGCAGTCTTCTTGTAATTAATACCAGAAAAAGGCATTATAGTGTCCAGTGTTGTCATTTTGGTTTCAAAAAGGCCAATTTAATCAATCTGGTGTTGGTGACACCGAAATAGTACGCCGCACGTTGTTACTCCTGTAAAAGGAAATAGTTCTCCCACTGTGGGAATTCATTTAACATAAGTAGCATTTAAAAAATTCTGGTGTCCAATTTGCAGCAGTCTTCTTGTAATTAATACCAGAAAAAGGCATTATAGTGTCCAGTGTTGTCATTTTGGTTCCAAAAGGCCAATTTAATCAATCTGGTGTTGGTGACACCCGAAATAGTACGCCGCACGTTGTTACTCCTGTAAAAAGGAAATAGTTCTCCCACTGTGGGAATTCATTTAACATAAGTAGCATTTAAAAATTCTGGTGTCCAATTTGCAGCAGTCTTCTTGTAATTAATACCAGAAAAAGGCATTATAGTGTCCAGTGTTGTCATTTTGGTTTCAAAAGGCCAATTTAATCAATCTGGTGTTGGTGACACCCGAAATAGTAGGCCGCACGTTGTTACTCCTGTAAAAGGAAATAGTTCTCCCACTGTGGGAATTCATTTAACATAAGTAGCATTTAAAAATTCTGGTGTCCAATTTGCAGCAGTCTTCTTGTAATTAATACCAGAAAAAGGCATTATAGTGTCCAGTGTTGTCATTTTGGTTTCAAAAGGCCAATTTAATCAATCTGGTGTTGGTGACACCCGAAATAGTAGGCCGCACGTTGTTACTCCTGTAAAAAGGAAATAGTTCTCCCACTGTGGGAATTCATTTAACATAAGTAGCATTTAAAAATTCTGGTGTCCAATTTGCAGCAGTCTTCTTGTAATTAATACCAGAAAAAGGCATTATAGTGTCCAGTGTTGTCATTTTGGTTCCAAAAGGCCAATTTAATCAATCTGGTGTTGGTGACACCCGAAATAGTAGGCCGCACGTTGTTACTCCTGTAAAAAGGAAATAGTTCTCCCACTGTGGGAATTCATTTAACATAAGTAGCATTTAAAAAATTCTGGTGTCCAATTTGCAGCAGTCTTCTTGTAATTAATACCAGAAAAAGGCATTATAGTGTCCAGTGTTGTCATTTTGGTTTCAAAAGGCCAATTTAATCAATCTGGTGTTGGTGACACCCGAAATAGTAGGCCGCACGTTGTTACTCCTGTAAAAGGAAATAGTTCTCCCACTGTGGGAATTCATTTAACATAAGTAGCATTTAAAAAATTCTGGTGTCCAATTTGCAGCAGTCTTCTTGTAATTAATACCAGAAAAAGGCATTATAGTGTCCAGTGTTGTCATTTTGGTTCCAAAAGGCCAATTTAATCAATCTGGTGTTGGTGACACCCGAAATAGTAGGCCGCACGTTGTTACTCCTGTAAAAAGGAAATAGTTCTCCCACTGTGGGAATTCATTTAACATAAGTAGCATTTAAAAATTCTGGTGTCCAATTTGCAGCAGTCTTCTTGTAATTAATACCAGAAAAAGGCATTATAGTGTCCAGTGTTGTCATTTTGGTTCCAAAAGGCCAATTTAATCAATCTGGTGTTGGTGACACCCGAAATAGTAGGCCGCACGTTGTTACTCCTGTAAAAGGAAATAGTTCTCCCACTGTGGGAATTCATTTAACATAAGTAGCATTTAAAAATTCTGGTGTCCAATTTGCAGCAGTCTTCTTGTAATTAATACCAGAAAAAGGCATTATAGTGTCCAGTGTTGTCATTTTGGTTTCAAAAGGCCAATTTAATCAATCTGGTGTTGGTGACACCCGAAATAGTAGGCCGCACGTTGTTACTCCTGTAAAAGGAAATAGTTCTCCCACTGTGGGAATTCATTTAACATAAGTAGCATTTAAAAAATTCTGGTGTCCAATTTGCAGCAGTCTTCTTGTAATTAATACCAGAAAAAGGCATTATAGTGTCCAGTGTTGTCATTTTGGTTTCAAAAGGCCAATTTAATCAATCTGGTGTTGGTGACACCCGAAATAGTAGGCCGCACGTTGTTACTCCTGTAAAAGGAAATAGTTCTCCCACTGTGGGAATTCATTTAACATAAGTAGCATTTAAAAATTCTGGTGTCCAATTTGCAGCAGTCTTCTTGTAATTAATACCAGAAAAAGGCATTATAGTGTCCAGTGTTGTCATTTTGGTTCCAAAAAGGCCAATTTAATCAATCTGGTGTTGGTGACACCCGAAATAGTACGCCGCACGTTGTTACTCCTGTAAAAAGGAAATAGTTCTCCCACTGTGGGAATTCATTTAACATAAGTAGCATTTAAAAATTCTGGTGTCCAATTTGCAGCAGTCTTCTTGTAATTAATACCAGAAAAAGGCATTATAGTGTCCAGTGTTGTCATTTTGGTTTCAAAAAGGCCAATTTAATCAATCTGGTGTTGGTGACACCTGAAATAGTAGGCCGCACGTTGTTACTCCTGTAAAAGGAAATAGTTCTCCCACTGTGGGAATTCATTTAACATAAGTAGCATTTAAAAAATTCTGGTGTCCAATTTGCAGCAGTCTTCTTGTAATTAATACCAGAAAAAGGCATTATAGTGTCCAGTGTTGTCATTTTGGTTTCAAAAGGCCAATTTAATCAATCTGGTGTTGGTGACACCCGAAATAGTAGGCCGCACGTTGTTACTCCTGTAAAAGGAAATAGTTCTCCCACTGTGGGAATTCATTTAACATAAGTAGCATTTAAAAATTCTGGTGTCCAATTTGCAGCAGTCTTCTTGTAATTAATACCAGAAAAAGGCATTATAGTGTCCAGTGTTGTCATTTTGGTTCCAAAAAGGCCAATTTAATCAATCTGGTGTTGGTGACACCCGAAATAGTACGCCGCACGTTGTTACTCCTGTAAAAGGAAATAGTTCTCCCACTGTGGGAATTCATTTAACATAAGTAGCATTTAAAAAATTCTGGTGTCCAATTTGCAGCAGTCTTCTTGTAATTAATACCAGAAAAAGGCATTATAGTGTCCAGTGTTGTCATTTTGGTTCCAAAAGGCCAATTTAATCAATCTGGTGTTGGTGACACCCGAAATAGTAGGCCGCACGTTGTTACTCCTGTAAAAAGGAAATAGTTCTCCCACTGTGGGAATTCATTTAACATAAGTAGCATTTAAAAATTCTGGTGTCCAATTTGCAGCAGTCTTCTTGTAATTAATACCAGAAAAGGCATTATAGTGTCCAGTGTTGTCATTTTGGTTTCAAAAAGGCCAATTTAATCAATCTGGTGTTGGTGACACCCGAAATAGTAGGCCGCACGTTGTTACTCCTGTAAAAGGAAATAGTTCTCCCACTGTGGGAATTCATTTAACATAAGTAGCATTTAAAAATTCTGGTGTCCAATTTGCAGCAGTCTTCTTGTAATTAATACCAGAAAAAGGCATTATAGTGTCCAGTGTTGTCATTTTGGTTCCAAAAAGGCCAATTTAATCAATCTGGTGTTGGTGACACCCGAAATAGTACGCCGCACGTTGTTACTCCTGTAAAAGGAAATAGTTCTCCCACTGTGGGAATTCATTTAACATAAGTAGCATTTAAAAATTCTGGTGTCCAATTTGCAGCAGTCTTCTTGTAATTAATACCAGAAAAAGGCATTATAGTGTCCAGTGTTGTCATTTTGGTTTCAAAAAGGCCAATTTAATCAATCTGGTGTTGGTGACACCCGAAATAGTAGGCCGCACGTTGTTACTCCTGTAAAAGGAAATAGTTCTCCCACTGTGGGAATTCATTTAACATAAGTAGCATTTAAAAAATTCTGGTGTCCAATTTGCAGCAGTCTTCTTGTAATTAATACCAGAAAAAGGCATTATAGTGTCCAGTGTTGTCATTTTGGTTTCAAAAAGGCCAATTTAATCAATCTGGTGTTGGTGACACCCGAAATAGTAGGCCGCACGTTGTTACTCCTGTAAAAAGGAAATAGTTCTCCCACTGTGGGAATTCATTTAACATAAGTAGCATTTAAAAAATTCTGGTGTCCAATTTGCAGCAGTCTTCTTGTAATTAATACCAGAAAAAGGCATTATAGTGTCCAGTGTTGTCATTTTGGTTTCAAAAGGCCAATTTAATCAATCTGGTGTTGGTGACACCCGAAATAGTAGGCCGCACGTTGTTACTCCTGTAAAAGGAAATAGTTCTCCCACTGTGGGAATTCATTTAACATAAGTAGCATTTAAAAAATTCTGGTGTCCAATTTGCAGCAGTCTTCTTGTAATTAATACCAGAAAAAGGCATTATAGTGTCCAGTGTTGTCATTTTGGTTTCAAAAGGCCAATTTAATCAATCTGGTGTTGGTGACACCCGAAATAGTAGGCCGCACGTTGTTACTCCTGTAAAAGGAAATAGTTCTCCCACTGTGGGAATTCATTTAACATAAGTAGCATTTAAAAATTCTGGTGTCCAATTTGCAGCAGTCTTCTTGTAATTAATACCAGAAAAAGGCATTATAGTGTCCAGTGTTGTCATTTTGGTTTCAAAAGGCCAATTTAATCAATCTGGTGTTGGTGACACCCGAAATAGTAGGCCGCACGTTGTTACTCCTGTAAAAGGAAATAGTTCTCCCACTGTGGGAATTCATTTAACATAAGTAGCATTTAAAAAATTCTGGTGTCCAATTTGCAGCAGTCTTCTTGTAATTAATACCAGAAAAAGGCATTATAGTGTCCAGTGTTGTCATTTTGGTTTCAAAAAGGCCAATTTAATCAATCTGGTGTTGGTGACACCCGAAATAGTAGGCCGCACGTTGTTACTCCTGTAAAAAGGAAATAGTTCTCCCACTGTGGGAATTCATTTAACATAAGTAGCATTTAAAAATTCTGGTGTCCAATTTGCAGCAGTCTTCTTGTAATTAATACCAGAAAAAGGCATTATAGTGTCCAGTGTTGTCATTTTGGTTTCAAAAGGCCAATTTAATCAATCTGGTGTTGGTGACACCCGAAATAGTAGGCCGCACGTTGTTACTCCTGTAAAAGGAAATAGTTCTCCCACTGTGGGAATTCATTTAACATAAGTAGCATTTAAAAAATTCTGGTGTCCAATTTGCAGCAGTCTTCTTGTAATTAATACCAGAAAAAGGCATTATAGTGTCCAGTGTTGTCATTTTGGTTTCAAAAGGCCAATTTAATCAATCTGGTGTTGGTGACACCCGAAATAGTAGGCCGCACGTTGTTACTCCTGTAAAAGGAAATAGTTCTCCCACTGTGGGAATTCATTTAACATAAGTAGCATTTAAAAAATTCTGGTGTCCAATTTGCAGCAGTCTTCTTGTAATTAATACCAGAAAAAGGCATTATAGTGTCCAGTGTTGTCATTTTGGTTTCAAAAGGCCAATTTAATCAATCTGGTGTTGGTGACACCCGAAATAGTAGGCCGCACGTTGTTACTCCTGTAAAAGGAAATAGTTCTCCCACTGTGGGAATTCATTTAACATAAGTAGCATTTAAAAATTCTGGTGTCCAATTTGCAGCAGTCTTCTTGTAATTAATACCAGAAAAAGGCATTATAGTGTCCAGTGTTGTCATTTTGGTTTCAAAAAGGCCAATTTAATCAATCTGGTGTTGGTGACACCCGAAATAGTAGGCCGCACGTTGTTACTCCTGTAAAAAGGAAATAGTTCTCCCACTGTGGGAATTCATTTAACATAAGTAGCATTTAAAAATTCTGGTGTCCAATTTGCAGCAGTCTTCTTGTAATTAATACCAGAAAAAGGCATTATAGTGTCCAGTGTTGTCATTTTGGTTTCAAAAAGGCCAATTTAATCAATCTGGTGTTGGTGACACCGAAATAGTAGGCCGCACGTTGTTACTCCTGTAAAAGGAAATAGTTCTCCCACTGTGGGAATTCATTTAACATAAGTAGCATTTAAAAAATTCTGGTGTCCAATTTGCAGCAGTCTTCTTGTAATTAATACCAGAAAAAGGCATTATAGTGTCCAGTGTTGTCATTTTGGTTTCAAAAAGGCCAATTTAATCAATCTGGTGTTGGTGACACCCGAAATAGTAGGCCGCACGTTGTTACTCCTGTAAAAGGAAATAGTTCTCCCACTGTGGGAATTCATTTAACATAAGTAGCATTTAAAAAATTCTGGTGTCCAATTTGCAGCAGTCTTCTTGTAATTAATACCAGAAAAAGGCATTATAGTGTCCAGTGTTGTCATTTTGGTTTCAAAAGGCCAATTTAATCAATCTGGTGTTGGTGACACCCGAAATAGTACGCCGCACGTTGTTACTCCTGTAAAAAGGAAATAGTTCTCCCACTGTGGGAATTCATTTAACATAAGTAGCATTTAAAAAATTCTGGTGTCCAATTTGCAGCAGTCTTCTTGTAATTAATACCAGAAAAAGGCATTATAGTGTCCAGTGTTGTCATTTTGGTTTCAAAAAGGCCAATTTAATCAATCTGGTGTTGGTGACACCCGAAATAGTACGCCGCACGTTGTTACTCCTGTAAAAGGAAATAGTTCTCCCACTGTGGGAATTCATTTAACATAAGTAGCATTTAAAAAATTCTGGTGTCCAATTTGCAGCAGTCTTCTTGTAATTAATACCAGAAAAAGGCATTATAGTGTCCAGTGTTGTCATTTTGGTTTCAAAAAGGCCAATTTAATCAATCTGGTGTTGGTGACACCCGAAATAGTAGGCCGCACGTTGTTACTCCTGTAAAAGGAAATAGTTCTCCCACTGTGGGAATTCATTTAACATAAGTAGCATTTAAAAATTCTGGTGTCCAATTTGCAGCAGTCTTCTTGTAATTAATACCAGAAAAAGGCATTATAGTGTCCAGTGTTGTCATTTTGGTTTCAAAAGGCCAATTTAATCAATCTGGTGTTGGTGACACCCGAAATAGTAGGCCGCACGTTGTTACTCCTGTAAAAAGGAAATAGTTCTCCCACTGTGGGAATTCATTTAACATAAGTAGCATTTAAAAAATTCTGGTGTCCAATTTGCAGCAGTCTTCTTGTAATTAATACCAGAAAAAGGCATTATAGTGTCCAGTGTTGTCATTTTGGTTTCAAAAAGGCCAATTTAATCAATCTGGTGTTGGTGACACCGAAATAGTAGGCCGCACGTTGTTACTCCTGTAAAAAGGAAATAGTTCTCCCACTGTGGGAATTCATTTAACATAAGTAGCATTTAAAAATTCTGGTGTCCAATTTGCAGCAGTCTTCTTGTAATTAATACCAGAAAAAGGCATTATAGTGTCCAGTGTTGTCATTTTGGTTTCAAAAGGCCAATTTAATCAATCTGGTGTTGGTGACACCCGAAATAGTAGGCCGCACGTTGTTACTCCTGTAAAAAGGAAATAGTTCTCCCACTGTGGGAATTCATTTAACATAAGTAGCATTTAAAAAATTCTGGTGTCCAATTTGCAGCAGTCTTCTTGTAATTAATACCAGAAAAAGGCATTATAGTGTCCAGTGTTGTCATTTTGGTTTCAAAAAGGCCAATTTAATCAATCTGGTGTTGGTGACACCCGAAATAGTAGGCCGCACGTTGTTACTCCTGTAAAAGGAAATAGTTCTCCCACTGTGGGAATTCATTTAACATAAGTAGCATTTAAAAATTCTGGTGTCCAATTTGCAGCAGTCTTCTTGTAATTAATACCAGAAAAAGGCATTATAGTGTCCAGTGTTGTCATTTTGGTTTCAAAAAGGCCAATTTAATCAATCTGGTGTTGGTGACACCCGAAATAGTAGGCCGCACGTTGTTACTCCTGTAAAAGGAAATAGTTCTCCCACTGTGGGAATTCATTTAACATAAGTAGCATTTAAAAATTCTGGTGTCCAATTTGCAGCAGTCTTCTTGTAATTAATACCAGAAAAAGGCATTATAGTGTCCAGTGTTGTCATTTTGGTTTCAAAAGGCCAATTTAATCAATCTGGTGTTGGTGACACCCGAAATAGTAGGCCGCACGTTGTTACTCCTGTAAAAAGGAAATAGTTCTCCCACTGTGGGAATTCATTTAACATAAGTAGCATTTAAAAATTCTGGTGTCCAATTTGCAGCAGTCTTCTTGTAATTAATACCAGAAAAAGGCATTATAGTGTCCAGTGTTGTCATTTTGGTTTCAAAAAGGCCAATTTAATCAATCTGGTGTTGGTGACACCCGAAATAGTAGGCCGCACGTTGTTACTCCTGTAAAAAGGAAATAGTTCTCCCACTGTGGGAATTCATTTAACATAAGTAGCATTTAAAAAATTCTGGTGTCCAATTTGCAGCAGTCTTCTTGTAATTAATACCAGAAAAAGGCATTATAGTGTCCAGTGTTGTCATTTTGGTTTCAAAAGGCCAATTTAATCAATCTGGTGTTGGTGACACCCGAAATAGTACGCCGCACGTTGTTACTCCTGTAAAAGGAAATAGTTCTCCCACTGTGGGAATTCATTTAACATAAGTAGCATTTAAAAAATTCTGGTGTCCAATTTGCAGCAGTCTTCTTGTAATTAATACCAGAAAAGGCATTATAGTGTCCAGTGTTGTCATTTTGGTTTCAAAAAGGCCAATTTAATCAATCTGGTGTTGGTGACACCCGAAATAGTAGGCCGCACGTTGTTACTCCTGTAAAAGGAAATAGTTCTCCCACTGTGGGAATTCATTTAACATAAGTAGCATTTAAAAAATTCTGGTGTCCAATTTGCAGCAGTCTTCTTGTAATTAATACCAGAAAAAGGCATTATAGTGTCCAGTGTTGTCATTTTGGTTTCAAAAGGCCAATTTAATCAATCTGGTGTTGGTGACACCCGAAATAGTAGGCCGCACGTTGTTACTCCTGTAAAAGGAAATAGTTCTCCCACTGTGGGAATTCATTTAACATAAGTAGCATTTAAAAAATTCTGGTGTCCAATTTGCAGCAGTCTTCTTGTAATTAATACCAGAAAAAGGCATTATAGTGTCCAGTGTTGTCATTTTGGTTTCAAAAAGGCCAATTTAATCAATCTGGTGTTGGTGACACCCGAAATAGTAGGCCGCACGTTGTTACTCCTGTAAAAGGAAATAGTTCTCCCACTGTGGGAATTCATTTAACATAAGTAGCATTTAAAAATTCTGGTGTCCAATTTGCAGCAGTCTTCTTGTAATTAATACCAGAAAAAGGCATTATAGTGTCCAGTGTTGTCATTTTGGTTTCAAAAAGGCCAATTTAATCAATCTGGTGTTGGTGACACCCGAAATAGTAGGCCGCACGTTGTTACTCCTGTAAAAGGAAATAGTTCTCCCACTGTGGGAATTCATTTAACATAAGTAGCATTTAAAAAATTCTGGTGTCCAATTTGCAGCAGTCTTCTTGTAATTAATACCAGAAAAAGGCATTATAGTGTCCAGTGTTGTCATTTTGGTTTCAAAAGGCCAATTTAATCAATCTGGTGTTGGTGACACCCGAAATAGTAGGCCGCACGTTGTTACTCCTGTAAAAAGGAAATAGTTCTCCCACTGTGGGAATTCATTTAACATAAGTAGCATTTAAAAATTCTGGTGTCCAATTTGCAGCAGTCTTCTTGTAATTAATACCAGAAAAAGGCATTATAGTGTCCAGTGTTGTCATTTTGGTTTCAAAAAGGCCAATTTAATCAATCTGGTGTTGGTGACACCCGAAATAGTAGGCCGCACGTTGTTACTCCTGTAAAAGGAAATAGTTCTCCCACTGTGGGAATTCATTTAACATAAGTAGCATTTAAAAAATTCTGGTGTCCAATTTGCAGCAGTCTTCTTGTAATTAATACCAGAAAAAGGCATTATAGTGTCCAGTGTTGTCATTTTGGTTTCAAAAAGGCCAATTTAATCAATCTGGTGTTGGTGACACCCGAAATAGTACGCCGCACGTTGTTACTCCTGTAAAAGGAAATAGTTCTCCCACTGTGGGAATTCATTTAACATAAGTAGCATTTAAAAATTCTGGTGTCCAATTTGCAGCAGTCTTCTTGTAATTAATACCAGAAAAAGGCATTATAGTGTCCAGTGTTGTCATTTTGGTTTCAAAAGGCCAATTTAATCAATCTGGTGTTGGTGACACCCGAAATAGTAGGCCGCACGTTGTTACTCCTGTAAAAGGAAATAGTTCTCCCACTGTGGGAATTCATTTAACATAAGTAGCATTTAAAAAATTCTGGTGTCCAATTTGCAGCAGTCTTCTTGTAATTAATACCAGAAAAAGGCATTATAGTGTCCAGTGTTGTCATTTTGGTTTCAAAAAGGCCAATTTAATCAATCTGGTGTTGGTGACACCTGAAATAGTAGGCCGCACGTTGTTACTCCTGTAAAAGGAAATAGTTCTCCCACTGTGGGAATTCATTTAACATAAGTAGCATTTAAAAAATTCTGGTGTCCAATTTGCAGCAGTCTTCTTGTAATTAATACCAGAAAAAGGCATTATAGTGTCCAGTGTTGTCATTTTGGTTTCAAAAGGCCAATTTAATCAATCTGGTGTTGGTGACACCCGAAATAGTACGCCGCACGTTGTTACTCCTGTAAAAAGGAAATAGTTCTCCCACTGTGGGAATTCATTTAACATAAGTAGCATTTAAAAATTCTGGTGTCCAATTTGCAGCAGTCTTCTTGTAATTAATACCAGAAAAAGGCATTATAGTGTCCAGTGTTGTCATTTTGGTTCCAAAAAGGCCAATTTAATCAATCTGGTGTTGGTGACACCCGAAATAGTATGCCGCACGTTGTTACTCCTGTAAAAGGAAATAGTTCTCCCACTGTGGGAATTCATTTAACATAAGTAGCATTTAAAAATTCTGGTGTCCAATTTGCAGCAGTCTTCTTGTAATTAATACCAGAAAAAGGCATTATAGTGTCCAGTGTTGTCATTTTGGTTTCAAAAGGCCAATTTAATCAATCTGGTGTTGGTGACACCCGAAATAGTAGGCCGCACGTTGTTACTCCTGTAAAAAGGAAATAGTTCTCCCACTGTGGGAATTCATTTAACATAAGTAGCATTTAAAAATTCTGGTGTCCAATTTGCAGCAGTCTTCTTGTAATTAATACCAGAAAAAGGCATTATAGTGTCCAGTGTTGTCATTTTGGTTTCAAAAAGGCCAATTTAATCAATCTGGTGTTGGTGACACCCGAAATAGTAGGCCGCACGTTGTTACTCCTGTAAAAAGGAAATAGTTCTCCCACTGTGGGAATTCATTTAACATAAGTAGCATTTAAAAAATTCTGGTGTCCAATTTGCAGCAGTCTTCTTGTAATTAATACCAGAAAAAGGCATTATAGTGTCCAGTGTTGTCATTTTGGTTTCAAAAAGGCCAATTTAATCAATCTGGTGTTGGTGACACCCGAAATAGTAGGCCGCACGTTGTTACTCCTGTAAAAGGAAATAGTTCTCCCACTGTGGGAATTCATTTAACATAAGTAGCATTTAAAAAATTCTGGTGTCCAATTTGCAGCAGTCTTCTTGTAATTAATACCAGAAAAAGGCATTATAGTGTCCAGTGTTGTCATTTTGGTTTCAAAAAGGCCAATTTAATCAATCTGGTGTTGGTGACACCCGAAATAGTAGGCCGCACGTTGTTACTCCTGTAAAAGGAAATAGTTCTCCCACTGTGGGAATTCATTTAACATAAGTAGCATTTAAAAAATTCTGGTGTCCAATTTGCAGCAGTCTTCTTGTAATTAATACCAGAAAAAGGCATTATAGTGTCCAGTGTTGTCATTTTGGTTTCAAAAAGGCCAATTTAATCAATCTGGTGTTGGTGACACCCGAAATAGTAGGCCGCACGTTGTTACTCCTGTAAAAAGGAAATAGTTCTCCCACTGTGGGAATTCATTTAACATAAGTAGCATTTAAAAAATTCTGGTGTCCAATTTGCAGCAGTCTTCTTGTAATTAATACCAGAAAAAGGCATTATAGTGTCCAGTGTTGTCATTTTGGTTTCAAAAGGCCAATTTAATCAATCTGGTGTTGGTGACACCCGAAATAGTAGGCCGCACGTTGTTACTCCTGTAAAAGGAAATAGTTCTCCCACTGTGGGAATTCATTTAACATAAGTAGCATTTAAAAAATTCTGGTGTCCAATTTGCAGCAGTCTTCTTGTAATTAATACCAGAAAAAGGCATTATAGTGTCCAGTGTTGTCATTTTGGTTTCAAAAGGCCAATTTAATCAATCTGGTGTTGGTGACACCCGAAATAGTAGGCCGCACGTTGTTACTCCTGTAAAAGGAAATAGTTCTCCCACTGTGGGAATTCATTTAACATAAGTAGCATTTAAAAAATTCTGGTGTCCAATTTGCAGCAGTCTTCTTGTAATTAATACCAGAAAAAGGCATTATAGTGTCCAGTGTTGTCATTT